>JAIFGZ020000586.1:2550237-3825355 GCA_019925245.2 Oryza australiensis
TGAAACATTTTTTGGTGTTTCTTGAACTCCTTCAAGATGCACCATGCTCCCACTAACCTTTCTTGGAAGAAACTCTTTCTCCAAGAAAACACCATATCGGGCGACAAACACTTTGCCTTGTTCTCAATTATAAAAATAATATCCTTTTGTTTTCTTAGGATTCCCCACAAAGAAGCACTGCACTAGTCAGATTTGGATGTAAGTTTGTTGGATTGTAAACGCTTTACATAAGCTTCAAATCCCCAAATTTTGAGAAAAGAGAATTTAGGGGGCTGCCCTATCCATATCTCATATGGCGTCCTTTCCATTGACTTAGATGGAACTCTATTTAGTGTGAACGCAGCTGTTTTAAGAGCATATCCCCAGAAGGATAGTGGAAGATCACATTGGCTCATCATGGACCGCACCATGTCCAAAAAGGTGTGATTTCTTCATTTGGACACCCCATTCCATTGAGGAGTTCTTGGCGGAGTCAACTGTGGAATGATTCCACAATCCTTTAGATGATTACCAAATTCTTGGCTCAAGTATTCACCACCATGATCTGATCGCAGAAACTTAATTATTTTCCCTAAATGATTCTGTACTTCATTCTGGAATTCTTTGAACTTTTCAAAGGATTCAGACTTATGTCTCATTAAGTGGATATAATCATATCTACTAAAGTCATCGGTAAACGTAATGAAGTACTGAAAATCACCTCTGGCCATTGAGCTCATTGGTCCACATACATCAGTATGTATGAGTGTCAACAAGTCACTTGCTCTCTCACTGTGACCCGTGAAAGGTGCCTTTGTCATATTTCCAAGTAAACAAGACTCACATGTCTCAAATGATTCAAAATCAAAAGAGTAAAGCAGACCATCTCTATGGAGCTTCTCCACATGGCCTAGGCGAAAATACCAAATAAATATGGGGTTTATATCGTTCGGGAGTTGCCTCTCTGTATTGATGCTATAGATGGGAGACGCTTCAAGATCCAAAACGCATAATCCATTCACCAATGGAGTATAAAAATAGAACATATCTCTAAGATAAATTGAACAACCATTGTCCACTGATCTAAAATCATATCCTTCCACTTGGAAGCATGAAGCGGAAATAATGTTTTGACATGGAGTTAGAACACAATAACAATTATTTAGTTTCAAAACTAATGTTGAAGGTAAATGAAGTGGCATAGTGTCGGCAACAACTGTAGCAACCTTTGCTCCATTGCTGACGTGTAGATTCACCTCGTCCCTTCTCAAGCTTCTACTTCTTCTCATTCCCTGCAACGACTTGCAAATATGAGCTAGTGATCTGATATCAAATACCCAAGAGTCAGTAAATAAAGTAGCAAGATTGATCTTTATAACATTAATACCTGAAGCAGAAGTCGCACTTTGCTTCTTTTTGAGATCCTCCATGTACTTCTTGCAGTTCCTTTTTCAGTGACCTGTCTCCTTGCAATAGAAGGAAATGACATCTGATGCCGCCGACCCCTTCTTGCCTTTCTTTGCTTTGGAAGCACTCACGATCTCATCAGGAGTTAACTTCTGTTTTGTGCAAAGTTTCTTGACAGGATGCTTGCGCTTAGCTTTCTGCATCATCATCACATGATGACCATTTTTTTGGATAGTCTCCTCAGCAATCTTTAGCATCCCATGCAATTGTGCCAAAGTTTTATCCATGTTGTTCATGTGATAATTTAGTATGAATGGCTCAAAGCTCGGAGGGAGCGACTGGAGAATCACGTATGTAGCCAACTCTTGGCTAAGAGGAAAACCTAGTTTTTTAAGACTCTCAATGTAGTCAATCATCTTTATCACATGCGGACTGACGGGATTCCCTTCTACAAGTCTGCACGCAAACAAGGACTTTGAGGTGTTGAACCTCTCGATCCTAGCTTGGTTTTCAAACATGCCACATAGACCATCAATAATACTGTGAGCATCACTGCTCTCTTATTGCTTCTGAAGCTTCGAGGACATTGTGGCAAGCATGAGGCAGCTTATATCAAGGGAATCATTAGTGTGCTTCTCCCAAGCCCTCCGTGCAGCCGCATTAGCATTATCAGGCAATTCATCAGGATAAGGAACTTCAATAACATACTCCTCTCGCTCTTGCTTGAGAACAATTCTCAAGTTTCGATACCATTCCATAAAGTTTGTTCCATTCAACTTTTCTTTCTCAAGTATAGATCGCAAACTAAAAGAACTGGGTGTAGTATTAGCTGCCATAATCTACAAAAGAAAATACATACAAAGTTTAGCACAATGTTTATGCTTTATCTTTTATTAAATAATTTAACAAAAGAATCCCACTAAGTTTCTCAACCTTCCCTCAACGTTATGTATTGGGTCAAGATCCACATGTTAATTAATTTCTAGTGAGCTTTGGCATCACTGTTAGAAGATTAGTAACATGGGTAAGCAACACCTTACTAATCACATCCCTATGTGACTCTTGTTTGTTGGGTGGCATCACCATGCCCCAGTCCTAACCTATACCCCAAGGCCCAAAACTGTTTTGATAGCCTTATCAAGTAAACTAAATGCTCCTGCATGTATATGTCTAATGTATACCCCATCGTGTTATGATAGACAATGGCACTCTACTTTGGTAGACCCACCAATTGACGATCACAACTGTGATAGGTGCAACATTTGGAAGGGCATCAATACTACTTAATTTTGTGAGGGATACTATCCTATCAAACAAACATATCTCTATATGAAAGCAAGAACAATAGTAATTAATAATGAAATAGTATGGCCCTTTCACACGGTGATATTCATCTCCATGTCGGTGTAGAGGATCTCCATCTTCATCACCGTTCTCCCGAATGTCGGATGCTTGATTTCTTCAAACTAAGCTACTACTATAGAACTATGAATTGAAGATTACATCGACACGTAGGTCATGAAAAAATATTACACGGATGCACGTATGAAAAATATTACACGCATTATATGCATCTCATACATACAATTGGGCCATACCATCTCATAGCATTCTCTGCAAAAACAAGTTAGACGTAGAACACTTTCAACCTATCGCAGAGATACGATATCGAGGCGACAAAGAGGGGGTACGCACACGGCAGTCCAATCTATGAAATCTCTTATGGAAACCATATCGGCATAGTCACATTATGTCGTCCCGATACACTATCAAGGGAGATGGTTTGCATAGGCGCAAGGCGGCAAATTATGATCAGATTACTAGATAGTGTCGGCACAATCACATTGTACCGATCCGAAGCACTCTCAAGGAACGCCATCCCGAATTCGACTCATACTCATATCGAGTACTATGGAAATTGCTTCAACATAATCTCATCATGTTGATCCGAGACAATCTCAAGGAACGTAGTTTCCATCTACTCTCCTCAACCGTACCCTAAAACCTATTAATCTAATCAACCCGTGTGCTTAAACTTGTTCCAGATCCAATCTAATACCCAAACTACGCAAGTTTAGCTCTGATACCACTGAAGGATAACGCGGAGGCTACGATAACATAAATTAAAATTTTCTACCGCACAATCCAGGAAAGCTTACAAGTAAGGGTCCATAGATCATTACCTATTGACGTGCAGTGCAACGGAAATAGTCAATATTTTGCTTGTCGACCTCAGAAAAATCTTGCCGACCTCGCAAACATTACAACCGACCCCGAGAAAGTCTTGACGACCTCAAGAACGCTTCAGCCGACCCCAGGAACGACTCGCCCGACCCGTCGACTCTGGGTCCGTCTCGTTTGACCCCGACAGCGATGAGTCGATCTGTTTCGCCTCGCCCGACCCCGCCAAAATCCACGCGTGCCGCCAAACCGCCTGGTAGTGTTAGGATCCACCGAAGCCGACGATGCCGTGTCGGTTGCCCGATGCTGAAGGCGCCGAACCGCTCCGCCCGGCCCTCAGACCTACCGACCCCGACCCAAATCACCAATTTGAATTCGGCTGATTGGTTCTTGACGAAATTCAATGCCGCCGAAGAACGCCGTAATGTAGCAATATCTCTACCAGTATCCACACATCCAGAGAGAGAACTCCAAACAACCGTGTGCTAGCACGCGATGCACGGCTAGGGTTTTTGGCTCGGACGTGGGACGGTTTCCGTGGAGAAGATCTATCCAGTTGTCTGTTGTGTGTTCCGAACCCTCCACCCCTCGCCTCCTTATATAGGGTTGCTGACTGGGCCTAAAGGCCCATCGGGACTCCTTGTCTGGTTGGATCTCTATCCAATTGAGACGTATCCGAGTCAAACTCAAATGCTTATTCTTTCCCATTAAGTGTGCGACCCTGTAGGCTCAGGTATACTTGGTTCTGGCCCAAGTCCAACTCGGCCAACCCGTCAACAACGGCCCCTTGCAGAACGTATTGACACCAAAGTATTCATGAGGATCATATCGGCTGAACCTGTAATGTGTGCACAAATCCCTTTACCTCATGATATAATTAAGCTATAGGCAAGATTCGTGCCATCCTATCAATATCTTAATCATTCACTCGATGTCGTATTGCATTATATATCTGTTGATTGACTTCTCAATCAACTCGGCATGGCCATGCACTTCCATAATCCATTACTTCGAGGGGCCCAGAGATATCTCTCCCATAGGAGGGGCAAATTCCATCTTGATCATTCACATCCCACTACATATTTTATGGCAAACCTGAAAACTACTTTTATAACTACCCAGTTATGAGATAGCGTTTGGTAGTCCCTAAGTGAGCCATTACACATGTTGGAATCCATGATGATTTCAGGGCAAAGAACATTGCACCAATACTACTTGTGACCAACTAATGACACATTAATTTCCTGTAGTGTCTATCCAACAATGTGTTCTCTAACACATGTCCACGTTTATTGATTTGGCATCTCCATACCATGATCTATAAGACATGATCATCAATCAATAAACATGCTGGTCTTAGAATCATATTTGTTCCATAGAAACGATATATGATCAGGGATCATTTAAAACTAGATTCATACATAAAGAGTCTCATAAATAAGTCACATACTTATTGATCAATATGAGTTGTCTATTTCATGGAACTGAATAACACTTTATTCATTGATACATAAACATTGACCATGATATCCAATATCTCCATGTTGCCTCTAGGACATATCACTAACACATACCCCCCTTCCTAGGAACAACTTGTATGGGGCTAACCCACTCACTGTAGGGAACATGATAAATTATCCCGGCATGCAAGAGTTTCAAGATTTCTTTCTTCACTACTTCTCTTATCAAATTATTTAACCTTAGCTGGGGTTCCCTAGATGGAGTAAGAGTTGGGTCTGTAGGGATGCGATGGGTGCAGAGAGCGAGACTTATCCCTTTTAGATCTTGGAATGAGTAGCACAGAACAGATCGATGCTTTTCTAAGATGGGGATAGGTTTTAAAGTTTCTTCCTTGGAAAGCTTGTTACTAATAATGACAGGGGATTCCATGTCTACATGTATAAAAGTGTATCGAAGGCCAGATGGTAAGGGTTTAAGATCTATCGGAGGTCGTCATGGTGGTTTAGACTCAGGGAGCTCAATGGTCTCTCTAGAATCGTCTGTTTCTTGAGTAAAGAGATGGGCTTCTTTCTCAAGGACGGACTCTGGGGGCTCAAAAGGAGAAACTTCCATTACTTCCTCGATAAGTTCATACTTAGGAGAGGGTTCGGCTATGGTGTTGATATGTCTAGAGATAGGAATGGAAAACGCCTCTCTTTTGAGTTTAATGTTGAGGTTTCCTAGTGTCGGTGCATCTAAGAAAAGTTTTCAAATAGATGCCCGATCAGAATGTCAAAGTCTAAGGCTTTGAACACATGAAAATCTAGGATGGCCTCAAGATTTTCATGCCTTAGGGTCACGTTTTGCGAAATCCCATAACTTTCTAAAAAAATCTCTAGAAGGAGTTTTGAAAGTTTTGTTGGTCGGGGTTAGAGGTTTGTCACCCAGAAGTGCGAACACAAAGGAATTGGATATGATGTTTGCCCTGACGATGGGATTATAAAGGACCTCAACCAGAGTTCCTTGTATGTCACAATGAATGGTTGACGAAGGTGAGCTAATCCGAATTGCTTCGAGCGATAGCTCACACTCTTTCAACCACTCATGGCTCATAATGGACGTTAACTCCTTCACGGTCTCCCTAAGGAATTTATCCTTGAGAGGCACAGGAGGAGCAACTAGAACTGGTGATCTCTTTTTGCAAAAGAAATTCAAGGTGTTTCCATAATCTTCAAAAAGATCACCTCGAATATAAAAGGAAACTCCGACTGTTGATTTTCTTCTTCCTTCGGTGTTTGTGGTTCAGGTGAGTATTCATTGGTCGGATCTTGAGATATATAAGATAAAGGATCGGATTCAGCTTGCGATGAGTCCTCGTTGCTCGCCTTAACTTCTTTGGACGGAGGTTCATGGTATTCTTTGACGAAGGAGATGTTTTCTAAGATATGATTTAGTATTTCCCTTCCTTTCATCAGAGTTTTATGTGAGAAAGAACTGCCAGCTGAGATGTCAAAGTATAGGGCAGATCCCTTGCTAAGACCTAACCAAAAATGTGGTAACAACACATGGTCGGTTAAAGACCAGTCAGGGTCAAATTGGATTAGTGTTAAGAACCTAGCCCAAGTTGTACCTATGGTCTTCTTCTCGTTCTGTCGAAAGCTGAGAACTTCTACTCATAGGGATTTGATACGAGTTAGCGGGAAGAAAGCATGACAGAATCTATCTCTAAGTTTTTTCGACTCACCGTTCATATTCCCTATGGTAAGAGTGTACCATTGCTTCGCCCTTTCTGTAAGAGAAAAGGGAAACAATTTCCACTTCAAATTTTCTTGCGTCATGCCTAAAATCATCAAGCACAAACACAATTGCTCAAACTCTCATAGATGATGGTATGAATTTTTATTTTCGTGTCCAGAGAAGGATTGCTCCCGAACCATGGCTATAAAGCCCGGGCAGAATTCATAGCCAGATGAAAGAATTGGCTTAGAAGATGATGGTGGCTCATAGAACTCGCACTTCGGAGCATATAAGTTGTGGATATATTTCTCCATAATCTAAGAAGAAAAATAAAAAGATATGAGTCTGACCTAGTCTCTAAGATAAACAGCAACCTTTCCCCGGCAACGGCGCCAAAAATTTCTTACGGTCACAGATAAATCCGCAAGCGCACGTAATACCATTGTTGCACTTCACACGAGAGTATTCCTAGGTATTGAATTTCACACGGAACGTGTGTGAAATATCTAAGGATCAGGTTTATCCAAGGACACCAAGAATATGTAGGCAAGGGTATAGAGAGGATTTCTATGGTTGATGCTCTAGATAGATGGTAATTGCCTTACTCTAATTACTTACTTTGGGCGCCGGCTTATACTCGGTCTGCCGAGTGACTCCGGCCTACAAGCTCTACGACATACTCGAACGTGGTGGATTACAAAGGACGGATAGGGTTGTCACCACCTACCGCCTACCTCTACACCGTGAAGTACGCGGCAAACAAAGGTAACTGCAGCGTAGACACCACGTCTACGCTAATGATTACTACTCTGTCGCACCCCGAGTTTTGCCCCTAAATCGATTAAATAATTTACCCTAAAATAATCAGAATTTTTGGAATTAATCTGGAGTCAACAATTAATTTTAAAATATGTTTAATAAATGGTAATGACATGGTAGGATTTTTCTTAAATTCTACGTGTCAAAATACACTAACATGATTTTTACGGAAATTTTTAGAGCACTCTAAGCATTTTTAATGAATTAAATAAGAAATCAGCAATTTAATTAATTCCCAAAATTCCTTTTTCCCTTTTCCTATTCATCCCGTATGGCTCTCGCCTTTTTTCCCCTAACCGGGCCATCGGCCTAGTTGCCTCCCCACCGGCCTCCCCTCTATCTCCGGCCTTGGGCCGAGCGGCCCAAGTGCCTGGCCGGCGCGCGTGGAAAGCCCGCACGACCTCCCTGAGCCCACGGGCACCGAAGCGTGGTCCCCACTGTCGGCCGCCTTCCCGCGCCCGGCTGGCCCAGCCGTCGCCCGCAACCTCCACGTGTCCCCGCACCACGTCGGACCCACGCCGGCCCGAGCCCGAGCCGTCGCACCCGCCCCGCATCTCGTGCACGCCAAGGCGACCTTATCCGCATGCAAACCGCCACTGCCGTTTTCGTTCTCTCTCTTCTAGTTCGATCGCTTCGGCGAGGAATTCGCGCTTATCCCGTGTGCAATCCAATCTCCTTGCGCCCCTATAAAATCCCCTCGCCGCCGCCGCGTGTTTCCCCTTTTGCTCCCGTGCTTTTAGCCTCAAAATCGTCGCTGCCGTCATCGTCTTCCTCATCTCCGGTGAGTGTGCCGCCGCCCTTTCCTTTCAGTTCCCACGGCGCGCAGTCGTCCCTAGCCGTCCCGAGCTGCGAAACCCCCTCCGCCGTCGTCTCCCGTGCCCCGCGCCGCCCGTCGCCGCCGTTTCCCGCATCACCAGAGCCCGACCGGCCACCGCGCATCCATGGCCAGCAAGCTCAAGCCGCCGCGCCCGTGCAAACCCTAACCCTAGCGCCGCCTCTCCCGCACCGTCTGATCGGCCGGATCGAGCACATCCGAGCCGCCCGATCCCGCAGCTTCGCCCCGCCGTCCGATCCGGCCTCCATCCCTCCGATGGCCGCTGCGTGGCAGCAAGCCGCCTCGTCCCCGCCGTGGACTCGGTCCACTATGGACCGAGCCGGCCCCCGCTCGCGTCAGCCACGCTGACGTCAGCCCTACGGCTAACGCTAGCAGCTGACGTCAGTGCTGATGTCAGCCTGACCACGCCGTTTCATGCGACGTCGGCATGACGTCGCCCTTTCGCCCGCGCAATGCTTACGTCGGCCCGGGGCTTAATTGCAATAATTAATTTAGTATTTTCTCGTTTAGTTTAAAAATCACAATTAAACTTCTAAAATTCATATCTTTTTAATCCGAGCTCTGTTTTAGTCCATTCAAATTTCATTAAATCCAAAAAAAGTAAACAATCCATTAAAAATACTTTTTAGTGCTATTTCAGTAGACTTTTACGGTGTATTGTTGAGTGCTTTGTTTGTCATGTAGATTCCGAGCTTTCCGGCGAGTCCATCTACCTCGAAGTAGTCGCTGAGGTTCCCCAGTCTCCAGAGCAACGCAAGTCATACTTTACATTGATCATATTGTACCTATTTTATTTAAATATATCTTTTCTCTCAAATACTGTGTATGTTTTAGAATGTCATTTTACGGGACTATTATACCTACTGTACTCAACCATAGGGATTTTTTACCTTATACCATTGATAACTTGGGGTCAATATGACTAGATGTTAGTTTAGAACATGATTAGCCGTGCTTAGCTCAACTAGCTCACTTAAGGGAACCACATTAATCAATTATTACATTAGAGACTAATTCTCAGATGATGTCAAGTTGTGACTCTAGTCGAATAATACTAAAATATGACAATGGTGGGTTGTGACCACATGGTTGGATATTGGTTAGCGTGCTCATGACAATTAAGGACCGGTTCTTGGGAAACCCTGGAAGAATTACCGTGCATACCACAAGCCAGCATGGTAATGGTTGGGTCTGTAGCGTAGCTGTCTCCAGCCGACGTACCCTAGTGAGGGTGGGCGTGATGGAGTTGGGTCGGCCCCGATTTTAAGGGTTGATCGGCTTCCGGATTCACCGCTGCACGAGAGGGGGCTGCCCATTACCCTGATGGGAGTGGGGGCGAAACATTGGTGTGATACGATTGGTTAGAGGGGGTTATGTGAAGGGTCCTATCACAGTTCCTTTCCGGGGTATCGTGGTGGTACTCTGGCACATGGTAACGTGTCGTGGGATTGTGTCTTGTGGGTACAGTTGTACACCTCTGATCAGAGTAAAACTATTCGAATAGTCATGCCCACGGTTACGGGCAATCGACCAGATTCACCTTGATTAGTCTCACTTATTTACATGAATGAACTGTTGGGACTTAAGTAGTACAGATGGATGGATGGGCCTGTTGCAACGTGGATTTAACATTGGACACTGTTTATTTAATATTGCTTAATTATTACTACTGCTTTACTGCTTTCAACTATTTTTGTTTCTGAAATGCTGTTATTGCAAATTGAGCCTTTTATCCTTCCCTTGATATCTATCCTGCATCACACCTCCTCTTCCAGTATGAATTGTTGAGTATGGTGGTTGTACTCAGTTTGCTCTATTTTCCCCCTTCAGTGCCAGAGGTTGAGGTCGAGGAGGTCTTTGAAGAAGTGTAGGCTTGTTCGCCGTCAAGGGTTAGCTGTGGTGTTGGTGTTTCGCTTCGCTCGAGTCAAGTTTAGCTTAAGCTAGTTTTTTTCTTTTCTGCTGCATTTTTATAACTCTTTTATATTGTTTCTAAGACATGGTTTCTGTATTATCAATAATGTCGGTTTGTGTACCTCAGCTAATGCCTGGACGAGGATTGAATGCACAAATTAGCTGTGGAAATTCTGGTGTGAATTTCTGGGCGTGACAAGTTGGTATTAGAGCCGGCTTTTGACTGTAGGACAAGCCAACTGGAAACCTTAAGAGCCCTCTAAACTTTTCATTTGCATGAGTTTGAATAAAAGGGGTGTTTTAAAAAGTGAAGTCAGTCTAGGGTTTTAGAATTTGTGAAAAGGGGTCTTTGGTCTTTTGGTTTTGAGCATGCTTTGATTTCCACTCCTTTGTTTCTATAGATGGCAGGTTCCCCAGCGACGCACTGTGGTCATGGTAAGGTGGGCTTTGTCGCAGAGCTGGCACGCATGGTCCTTGCAGTCGGGTATCCTGGAGCATCGGAGTATACCACAGTTGCGCCTCTCAGTGGCGAGTTGCCTCACCATGTCCGTTTGGAGGTTAACAGTTTTGTGGGAACTTGTCTTCCCAACATGGAGGTCACAGCTTCAGGAGGCACGTCGGACCACGCTTGTCAAGAAGCTGCTTACCTGACGATGGCCAAGATGAGGGAGTTGCATGATGTTGACCTTCGCACCTCCGCTTATCGCTACCATCCCCGCCGTGGCAGTTCCTCCGACGTTAGTGCTTTCAAGTCTACAGCAGATGAGAACGACTCTACTTTCGGCCGCATGTGCACGATGATCAGGGGATTGGACAAGATGCACTCAGACTTGCACAAGGCAGCCAAGGAGCTAAACGACAGGAAGATGATGAGGATTGTGAGTCTGCAAGACGAAGTCGTTCGTCCCCACAACCTCCGTCCGGCCGGCCCAGCCGCCGCCGTCGCCCACACAACCTCCGTGCGTCCCCGCGCCATGTCGGACCCACGCCAGGCCCGAGCTCGAGCCACCACACCCGCCCCCGCATCTCGCGCACTCCAAGGCGGCCTTATCCACATGCAAACCGTCGCCGTCATTTTCGTTCTCTCTCTCTGAGTCCGATCGCTTCGGCGAGGAATTCGTGCTTATCCCGTGTGCAATCAAATCTCCTTGTGCCCCTATAAAATCCCCTCGCCGCCGCCGCGTGTTTCCCCTTTTGTTCCCGTTCTTTTAGCCTCAAAATCATCGCTGCCGTCATCGTCTTCCCCATCTCAGGTGAGTGCGCCGCCGCCCTTTCCTTTCGGTTCCCGTGGCGCGCCGTCGTCCCGAGCCGTCCCGAGCCGTGGAACCCCCTCCACCGCCGTCTCCCGTGCCCCACGCCGCTCGCCGCTGTCGTTTCCCGCATCACCAGAGCCTGGTCGGCCGTCGCGTGGCCATGGCCGACGAGCTCAAGCCGCCACGCCCACGCAAACCCTAACCCTAGCGCTGCCTCTCCCGCACCGTCCGATCGGCCGGATCGGGCGATCCGAGCCAAGTACCAAGAAGAAAACCTCTCAACAACCAAAAATGAGAAAATGCACCGAGGCCCAGAAGCGTGAGTGCAGGGGTATGTGACTATGGGCTTCCGTATCACCCTCTAGATCTACATTCTCCGTGTTGCCATGAGGCGCGGAGCGTGCACAACCTTGACATGGATTGCATCGTCGATCTCCTCACCACCAAAGAGACGAGCAGTTACAACACCAATAGGATCAAACATCTTAACAAAATGTGTCGTCCCTGAACTCCCTGTTGTTAGCGATATGCTCTAAAGACAATCATAAAGATAACTATGTTTATTGATATACGAATAAAATGTTTCTTGAGAATCGATCGATGAGTTTGTAACTTATTTATTTATGAGACTTTTTATGTGCTATTTATGAATGATCCTTGATTCTTATTGTATATCACATGTGAAAGAAATATTCTAAGATCAACATAAGTAAAAGTGATGGAGCTCTCATTACGGCGAGCTATGGCGCGTGGCGTACCTCGATTTTGTCGTGAGTCGGAACCTGCTGCTCCGCACCCAGCCAACCAACGGCAATCCGGCCCCGTCGTATGTCTAAGACGAGGGCCTCTCAATGACATGAGCACATTCGCATGTTGTACATGTGGTATAACATGTTATCGATAGACACACTATGACACCAACAAAAACGTATTTTTTGATCCGCCACATGATATCGGCCAAGAGCAGTCCAAACTTAACAGTAAAAACAAGCAGCGGAGTGAAGGTGTGACGCGCGTGGTATGGAGGCGGCACGTCACGCCGCGCGTGAGCACTACTGGAGAAAGCATCTTTGGTTGAAGTGCCAAAATCCACAGTATTCCCGGTTTGAGTTGTACCCGGGACTAAAAAATATCTTTAGTCCCGGTTTAAAAAGGCAACGGATCTCTAGGATCTTTAGTCCCGGTTCAAATCCTATCAGAACCTGTCAGGGCGCCGGGGATCTTTAGTCCTGGTTGGTAACACCAACCGGGACTAGAGATGGTATTTTTTCTCCCGGTTGGTGTTACCAACCGGGACTAAAGATTGTTTTGATCTTTAGTGCCGGTTGGTAACACCAACCGGCACTAAAGATGGGGTTCCTTTTTAAACTCCTTCTTCCTCCTCCAGCCCGAGCCAACTTCACTTGTCTTTAAAATTTTGCTCTAGCTAGAGGGGAGTGAAAGGTTACGCGGAGGCTACGCTAACTAAAAACAAAACTTTTCTACCGTGCAAACCAGGAACACTTGCAAGTAAGGGTCAATAGATCGTTACCGATTGGAGTAGAGTGCTGCGGAAATAGCCAATCAGGAGCTATTCGATCCGGAACAGTACTGGCCGATCACAGCCGATTCGCTGGCAGCCGATTTCCCGAGTCGACAGCCGATCCGCCGCTGCCGACACGCCGATTCCACAGCCGATCTGCTGCAGCCGATTTGCCAATTCGCCGAACCACGCTCGCGCTGCTTATCCGCCTCAGCTGCCTCGCTCCGATGCACCACAGTCGATTTGTCCGATCGCAGCCGATTCGTAGCCGACGAACAGCACCGCAATATAGCAGTGCCTCTACCGGTATCGACACGTCCAGGGACAGAACGCCTAACACCCGTGTGCTAGCACAAGATGCAAGGCTAGGATTTTGGCTCGGGAGTGGGGAGGGTTTCCGTGGAGATCAGAATTATTCGGTTCAATGCAATACAGCAACTCTCCACCCCTCGCCCCTTTATATAGAGTTGGCCGACTGGGTCTAATGGCCGATTGGGACTCTATTTTGAATCGGATCCTATCCGAATCTCATAGAGTTGGCTGGCCAGACTTCATAAGCCCATAGGACTCTATATTAAATCGAATCTTATCCGAATTGAGCCATATTCGAGTCCAACTCGAATGTCTATTCTATCCCCTTAAGCGTGCGACCCTGTAGGTTCAGGTATACTCGGTTTCGGCTCGAGTCCAACTCAGTCGACTGTCAATAGCGGCACCTAGCAGCACATATTGACACCATAGTATACAAGAATATAATATCGGCTCTGAACCTGTAATGTGTACACAAACCCCTTTGTCTCATGATAGCAATTAAGCTATAGACAAGATGTGTGTGCCATCCCTTCAATATCTTAAACATTCACTCGAACCGTATGGGATTATCTGTCTGTTGATTGACTCCTCAATCAACTCAGTATGGCCATGCACTTCCATAATCCATTACCTTGACGGGCCCAGAGATATCTCTCCAAAGGAGGGACAAATTCCATCTTGATCATTCACATCCCACTACATGTTTCATAGCAAACCCTAAGACTACTTTTGTAACTACCTAGTTACGGAATAGCATTTGGTAGTCTCAAAGTAGGCTACTACACATGTTGGAATCCATGATGATGTCAGGTCTAAGGACTTTGTACCAACACTACCTGAGACCAACTAATGGCACATTAATTCCTGTAGTCTCATGGTAGGTCTATCCAACAACATGTTCTCTAACATGTGTCCATATTTATTGATTTGGTATCTCCATACCATGATCTATGAGACATGATCATCAATCAATAAACATGCCGATCTTAGAATCATATTAGTTCCAATAATATGATATATGATCAGGGATCATTTAGAAATAGATTCATACATATAGAGTCTCATAAACAAGTCACATACTTATTGATCAATACAAGATGTCTATTTCATGGAACTGAATAACACTTTATTCATTTATACATAAACATTGACCATGATATCCAACATCTCCATGTTGCCTATAGGGCATATCACTAACAGGGAGGTGCTGCCAAATTTTTTTGTGATTTTGTTTTGGTGATAATACACAAATCTTTGCTATCTACAAGGTTAGCAACTTCACTTTTTACGGTTGTTTTCTATATATTTTCATCTCTAGATTTTTATGCAAACATGAGGAGAGAGAAAATTTGTTTGGACTAATTATTTTACTAAGCACATTACATTGGGTTGAGAAAAATGTCTGGGAAAATAAAGAGGAAGAAAAGTATGCCTAGCACGTTACATTTGTAGGAATTTATTACGTATAACTTTATCTCGCAAAAATGTTTGTGGAAAATGATGAGAAAGAATCTTTTGGACAAAAAAGTTATAAAATAGATGACAAAGGAAATAATATAGAAAATTTGATAGTAGGTTAGAAATGTAAGGTAATTTTGTTTGAGCTCGTGTAGTAGTAGAACTCGTGCATCTCCGTCATAATTGTAGCTGTGCAGGAGGACATCTTGATATACTCTTCATTATTGTCTGATTACATACATATATATAATTATTTTAATAATATTTAAATGGTTTGAATTTCGTGGATTTTTTCTTACGATTTTTGTGCATTCCATGTAGAAGGATCAGCAATGGATGTACAACGCGGATCGACGGTCGACAGAGTTTATTCAAGGCGTGCATTATTTTTTGAGTGTGGCTGATGCCAACAAGCAGAAGGGGTTCATACGTTGTCCATGCAAAAAGTGCAAAAATGAGAAGGAGTTTTCAACATCAAGAATTATTTAGGCCCACTTGTTTCAGTCGGGATTCATGCCTCACTACAATTGCTGGACATCGCACGGAGAGGTGGGGGTTGCAATGGAAGAAGATGAAGAAGACGACGACAACATTTTGGACTGTGGTCAATATGGTGGGTTTGAAGAGAATACAGCAGGCGAGGCGGGCAGGGATGCTGAAGAAAACGACGGGTTTGATGACCTTGGTCAAATGTTGCGACATACTGGAGGACTGCGAAGGTAAAAAGGAGGTGCAGAAATTGGAGCGTATGTTGGCGGACCACAAAACGTCCTTGTACCCAGGCTATGAACAGGAGCACAAAAAGTTGGGTACCACGCTGGAATTCTTGCAATGGAAGGCAAAAAAATGATGTCAGTGAAAAAGCATTTGGCGAGTTACTAAAACTCGTGAAGAACATTCTTCCAGAGGGAAACGAATTGCAGAAATCAACGTATGAGGCTAAGAAGTTAGTCTGCCCTCTAGGACTAGAGGTACAGAAGATACACGCATGTCCTAACGATTGTATCCTCTACCGCAGTGTTGACGAGAAAAATCAACACGCCGTCCTGGGAGATCTGCTTAACTCCAGTGCAGGTCCTATAATAGATGAAGCGTGGGCGTGCCAGTCAATTCGATCCTGCCACTGACAAGTTATGCAAAACAACAGAACATAAATCATATCGGCCGATAGATCGATACCCAAAAACTAACTGATCGGCTAATAAGCCAATGGTGCAATTCCAGCTGATGCCGATGCCAGCCAATGGTGTTAGGGTTTGAATCCATCGGCTGTGTGTTTGAACAAATATTTATATAAAGGCGATCGGCTGACAATAACATGATATATATAACATTGCATGAACCAATCACATGATGAAATAGATATTGATTTAAAGATTAAAGCACATATTGGCTGGAAGTTCAATGTCATAAAATCCAAATGGTCAAATATCCAATGAAGCCTCTGCTGCAAACGGCTAGATCCAACTTGTATACAATCCTTGCAAACCGATGCAATACCCAAATAACTCACCGGCTAAAACCCCGATGAAACCCTTAGTGGCAGTCAACAGGCAGGCTAGATATTACGGTTCTAATCATGACTTAGTAGATCAAACTGATGCACCACTAAGTATGAAAAGAAAAGAAATATCTAGACAATCAAGCCCTTGGCTGATTTTTAGGGTGGTAGATTCCTAAGCTAATCCAATCTAATATAACGATTTAGCCGGTATCGGCAGAAACCCTAAAACGAGAGACAGCCGATAGAGCCAAATCGAGATACTAAAATTAGAATCAACAGAGACATATGACAAATAATCAGGCAAAGATATCAACCGAATCGAATCAATCCAAGAGGTCGAATGTACTGATGCTGCCTTGGATGACGCCAACGTAGCCAATATGATTGCCTGAGCCGGCGGGTCCTTGGACTTACCCCTTCGCCGGAAATCGAAGCCGATGCAGCCCCGCGTCAGGTGCCAAGTTCCGCCAGATGGCAAAGTAGAACAGATAAAAGAAATATGGCGATGCGCCGAATTGTATTGATCGAGAGATATATTACATGAACCCTGGGCTTACATATTTATACCCGCAGGGTGACAAAGATCCTAACAGATTACAATCCAAACTTTTCTAAAGATAAAAGGAAATAGATAAAGTCCTTATCAGACACTAAACAGACTTTCCTAAAGATAAAATAAGAAACTAACAATCTCTTCCTAATTAATAGATACAAGCCGTATCCTCCCTGGACTCGGTTTCTTCTGGATAAGATCTTCTCAAACCGAATCTAACAAGAATCCGACTGCTGGAGATATGGATAACAGAAAACCCCCATTGGCTGATGCAGAACTCCAGGTCGATACTGACTCTGAGCCGATCCTAACCCTTAGCCGATAAGGACTTCGGGGCTTACTGAATTCTGTTATTAACAATATGTGTACAAATTTTGTTAATATATATATTTCCTTTCTTAAGTTCATTTATATTTATGTAAATTATATATCTATACATATATATGCATGTTGCATATATATATATGTATAAATATATGTCTGTAAAATATGTATGCACAATATAATATATGTGTGTAAAAGGCAGCAAGCTAGCATCTAGCAGGAAAAAATTAAAAAAATAAAAAAATCTTTAGTCTCGGTTGGTAACACCAATCGGGACTAAAGATGGCAGAGCCAGCCACGTGGCGCCGCCATACCAACTGGGACTAATGATGCATCTTTAGTCCCGGTTATTTCAACTAGGACTAAAGAGCGCGATCTTTAGTCCGGATTTATAGTCCCGGTTTGACAAACGGGACTACAAGGGGTCGCCAACCGGGACAATAGTGGGGTTCTCCACCAGTGGAGGTGACCAACGAGGAGCAGGTGTAATGTCGACCCCTATTTTTGAGGACGGGAATCATTCGTGTTCATAGTACCATATCCCTGGATCGAGTAGTTTGGTACCCACGAATACAGTTCTGAATTACTAGGTGCAAAGTGCACGAATAGTCTTACATCGAAATTATTACAATAATAGGCCCGAAGGCAATATCCAATACATAGAGGACCTACAGGTCCGGGTACAACCAAAAGCAAAAATTAGATAAGATAGCAGACGAAAGGCAGCAGCATGTCGATCGCCTACAGGCAACGACCGGGGACTAAGACCTAGTAGACGCCTTCTCCTTCTTCGCCCACCTGGCATTAAGCATAGGGGTCCTCCAGTTCTTCGTTCCCACCATCTGAATGTTTGTGCGTAAAGCAAGGGTGAGTACCCAACGTACTCAGCAAGCCAACACGGAATGATACACATGATATGGTCATTCAAAGGATGGCTATGGTTTATTTGCGCAAAGCCAATTTTCACAAATCATTTCACAAACCTAACATCTAGCCACGTCAAGTTTTAGGTCCATAGTATATTAAGTCGGCGACGGTTCTGTCCACCATCCATTGTGATCCCAAGGATAGCTTCCCGCCTCCGATTCGTCATGGTTTTCTGGGGATGTCTTCCCCCTTCTCTCAGATAGAGAAGTTGGTTTCCCAGCACATAAAATCATTATGCAATCCCACCCATCATTTTAAAATTTATGAGTCTAGCCACGAGAGAAACTTGTCACGTCGCTCATTAACCGCGAGCACGGCTATTCGAATAGATTGATTTACTCACACTGCAGTGGATGTACACTTTACCCGTACTCCGCAACTGCTCATTGAATGAGCTTTCATCCCTCCATATGGGACGGTCACGGCAAAGCCTTTCGATAACCTCACTTTGGCAGTACCCGCTCCATGAACTTAGGTCCTCATGCACTCTAGCCGTCATTTCCTAGCAGTCAGAGGAGTTCTGGCATTCCCGGGGTAAGAGAAAGACTTGCTCAATCTCTGTTCTTTCAGCCTTTATGTCCTTTTCTTCATGTCTTCATTTCTTCATGTTGATCGTATGCCCGATCTCTGCCCAGGTACCAACCAGTGGTACACCCCTACCGGAAGGCCCTTAACTTTCGTCCAGGCACCCCCAGTGGTGAGTCCCAACCGGTAGGCCCTTACCTCAACGCCTACACCTGAACCACTACGCAGGGATACTGCCTCCGCTCGGTTATTTACTCCGCTAGGTATATACCCATTCGAGAAGTACGATTGTACTGGCTCGTTCTAAGTTGTAGTCTCATGGCTCGGTCCTTAATTGACTAGGGACGGTACTTGCCTTTGCCGGAATCCACCCAAATTCATCCATCCGCCCCAGTCTAAAAACATTGGTTTTGCATTTTTGGTTTTCATAAAAACCCATTTCATCATGTTCTAGGCAATGTGGCGCTCATGTCTCCACATGCCGTATTTCAACTACCTTCCCTTAAGGTAGTTGCCCAAGCATATAGCATTTTGTAAAATATGAATATGCAAAATTCTAGTATAAGCATGGCTAAGCATTTTACCGAAGATATCCTCCAGTTATATCACATCGAGGGTTACAAAGAATATTTCTAAGGGTAATCAATATCAAGGCATGGTTCATCAAGCATAGGCATCCATTTGTGTATAGCATGCATATTGCAATTTAAATCAACATCATTTCGCAAAGTAGGATCAATATGTTCAAAGGGAAGTATTGACTTGCCTTGCTCACACACTTGTTGGCCGGGGTCTTCAACGTAGTCGGTGCCTGTTTCCTCGGTTGCTATCCGTGTCTGCGAAAAATCAATTGAATTCGATCAGAATTCAATAAACTACCAAGAGATCGAAAGAACCATAAAAACGACTCCAAATGTTTAGCCCAAAATTCTACTCGAGTTCGGGCGAGAGTTTTGGGATAAAATCCGATTTAAAAAGCGAGTTTGGGATTTTAGGGTTTTCGCAAAATGTCGATCCAATTTGATTAAGGGGATAAATTTAAAAGCGTTGATCAAAAAATTGGTACTCGAAGTTTTGGAGATCCGAGTACCAAAATAATATACTTTAATGGCGGAAAGAAAATAGATAAACTCCGAATTAAAAACGACACGAGAACGAAATCTCCGAAAATTCGATTTTTGAATTCCGAGATTACTCCGAGAAAATATAGGAGAAAACAATATATTTTTGCCCAAATATTTTCTCAAATATTTTCTAAATATTTTTCCTAATTTTTCTGAATTTTTCCATATATTTTCCATTTTTCTTTTTTATTTTTCTTTTTCTTCTTTTCTTTCTTTTCCTTTTTGCTTGGCGCACGGCGGCGCGGCGGCGGCTTGAGGCGCACGGCGGACGATGGCTTGCGGCGAGGAGAGAAAGCGAGGGAGAGGGGAAACGAGGCGTCGAGGTGGGGGAAAAACGGGGAGGGCTCGGCCCCTTTTATAGGCGCGGCGAGAGAGGAATAGAGAGTGAGGGCCGCGCGGCGATCGGCGGAAGGCACGCGGCGGCGCGGGATGGCGGGGCTGGGCGCAGCGAACGGCGCGCGCGCGGACGGCGGGGTCCGGCGCGGGCGGGTCCGGCGCGGAGTCGAGGCGCGGCGTGGCACGGCGGCGGGGCCGGGCGCAGCGCGGCGCATGGCGTGCGCGGGCGCGGGGCCAGTACGGGCGGGCGCGCGGCGGGAGTGGCGCACGGTGCGGGCGGGGTCGGTACGGGCGGGCGGCAGCGCGGCGAGAGTGGCGCACGGTGCGGGTGGGGTCCGGACGCGGCGTGCGCGGGCGTCGCGCGGCGCGGGCGAGGCCGGCGCGGGCGAGCGTGGCGCGCGCGTGTCGCGCGGGCGTGGCGCGGTACGGCCGGTACGGCGTCGAGCACTTGGCAGACGATGAATAGTGTGCTTTCCTAATTTTCCCGATTTAATTTCTAATTTCCAAATTCTATTTCCTTTCACCCCTAAAATTTGAAATAAAATATAGTACACCGAGAAATTTAGTTGTAAAATATATTTTCAATTTTTTCTCCTACTTTTATTATTTTAAAAATATATTTCACTTTAATTTAATCCTTTTTCCTAAATTCCAGAAAATACAATTTTGATTCCAAATTATTTCTTGACTTCATATATATCCTTTTAAAATATTTTATCACTCATTTTGCTCACTAGTTAATATTACTCAATCACCAAAATAATGTTTTGATCCCAAATATATATTTTATAAATCCACAACCCTATTCTATTTTATATTTAAATTCCCAACTCAAAACTTTGAAATTTTTCTCCGTTTTGGAAATCCAAATCATTTGAATTTTCTCAAACATCGAGATAAATCGCTCGCATATAAATTTATGCAACAAAGCGGCAAATAAGAAGCAATAAACACGATGAGAAGGAAATAGCAAAAAGTTTTTGTAAGTTCCGGTTTTTAATTTTTAGTTTCAAATTCTCCGATTTTTAGGGTGTTACATGTAAGCTGGTGCAGCAGCATAGGCAACCGGTGCAGCTGTACAAGGGCCAGGGTGTTAGGAAGCGGCGCCGACGATGAGCAAGGTTCAAAATTTCAGACTAAAATTTCTCGAAAATCGGATCCCCGATATGAAATTTGGAATTTTTAGTTTTTTTGAATTTGGAAAAGAGGTTCAGATTTAACCAAATTTTATTTAAAATGTAAATTATTCTGATAGAAATAATTTAAACCCTAACAATGGGACGTGCGCAGTAAGTGAGTGATGCGGATGCTGCGGTTGTATAGAAAGTGCTAGACTTGTATTAGGCTTTCTTAGCTCCGTGTTAGACTTATATTAGGTTTCATTGGCTTCGTAGGACTGCGTGCCTATATATTTGTAATAGCAGCACTTGGAACAGCTATTTGACCCACTACCGGAGAAACCATCATTAGTTGAAGTGGCAAAACCGAGTAGTCCCGGTTTGAGTTGCACCCAAGACTAGAGATGATCTCTAGTCCCGTTTAAAAATTCAACGGCCCTCTAGGAACAAGTAGTCCTGGTTCGTGTCACGAACTGGAACTAAAGATCACCTCTAGTCCCGGTTCAAATGTTGTCAGAGCCTGTCAAAGCGCCGGGCACCTTTAGTCCCGGTTGGTAACACCAACCAGGACTAGAGATGCTATCTTTAGTCCCGGTTGGTGTTACCAACCGGGACTAAAGGTGCCCGGCGCTCTGACAGGCTCTGACACATTTGAACCATCACCTCTAGTCCCGGTTCTTGACACGAACCAGGACTAAAGGTCCTAGAGAGCCGTTGAATTTTTAAACCGTTGCCTCAGGACTAGAGATGTCATCTCTAGTCCCGGTTGGTCTTACCAACCGGGACTAAAGATTTTGCTTTATATACTCCTTCTTCCTCCTCCATCCCGAGCCAGCCACACTTGTACATCTTCAAATTTTTTCTCTAGCTAGAGGTCTGGTGCTGCCAAGGTTAGCAACTTCTTTGGCGATAATACATAAATATTTGCTATCTACAAGGTTAGCAACTTCTTCCTCTTATAGATTTGCGGTTGTTTTCTATACATTTTGCTATCTACATGTCATGTGCTCTCTACGATCTTAGCACTTCGCATTTTGCGGTTGTTTTCTATACATTTTCATCTCTACATTTGTATGCAAACATGAGGAGATGTTTTCCCGCCCACTGAAATTCACCTCTAGTCCCAGTTGTTTTTAAGAACCGGGACTAATTATTACAGTGCCCTATTATATTGTGTTATATTCATATATAATTATAATTAACATATGTTCATATATTCATATATAATTATCATATGTTCATATAATTAACAAAAAAATATTATAAATTAAAATAATAACATATAATTAACATTTGTCATATTCCAAACTATTTAAAATTTAAATAATAATATATAATTAACATATGGCCTATTTGAAAAATATTTTAAATTGAAATAATAACATATAATTAACATCCTCCTTGCATGCATGAAAGCGGTCATCCATAAACCTTGATGGGTTTGCAGGGAGCTATGAATAAAAACGGTAAAAGGGTGAGACCGAGGTCGACAAAAAAGTCCTCAGGGAGAATTACATGCGGAGGAGGAGGGCGGCCGTCGACGTGCTCCATACTCACAGAAGATCCTAACTTATGGTCAGGACAATAATGCTCTAATAGCTAATGCTTATGTGGCAATTCACAAGAATAAGACAGAAGACATTAGCAACGAGAACTTGAACATTGCCGCTGAAAACAGATAAAGCACACCTCTAAATCAGGGAGACCGGCGGCAGCGGTGGCGACGGGAGCAAAGACTACGGCGACGGCGGCGGGTAATACTGCTCGATCACGACGGGCGGATAGAGGTAGTCCGCCATTGTGCGCGTCACCGGTGGCTTCCATGGCGCCGCCGAGGCATTAAGACGGGAACGGGGGAGGCAAGCCATCATTGCCATATATAGCCGCACTATCCAATTATTTCCATACCTCTCGCTATTCAAAGTTTGATGGAGATACACGAGTACTGCTACGCTGTACTCGAAGAAAGAGCAAGACAGAAAGATTATAAAGCAAAGGGAGAAAAGCAAGAAAAAAGACCATGATCTGGATCATGACATGTTGAAGAGACCAAGATCGGTGAAGAAGGCTACTACGATGGATCATGACATGTTGAAGAGACCAAGATCGGTGAAGAAGGTAGGAAGAAGGCGTCGGGGCCTCTCCACGGATCATCAGGAGCAACTGGATGCGGATATGGACGAGACGACTAAGATAAGCTATTTCATTGATCCCAACTCATTGGAGTGTGAGATTTGCTTCATGTCTCTCGAAAGAATAGAGCCCAACCAAAAACATAGGTAAATGCAGTTTTGTCTTGCATCGTGCATATGGTTAACCATGCTCATCGCTGAGAAAATTTTATAGTAGTAGCTTCTTTTGGCTACAAGACTGTCTTTGTTTATCTGTTTATCTGCTATGGATCTAACCTTTTTTCATGAACTAGCTGGTGGCCTTATTGCACTAGCCTTTGGCCTGATAGTTACCTGCTGGAGGAGGAAGCTCTCTTCTCCAGTATGTCCTTCCCGAGCTTCCATCCCCAGCCATTCTGCTCTACTGTCATGCAAAGCAACGTTTTACAAGGTATGATTCTTTTCTTTCTACTCGGATCAATGCAAGAATGATGCTCTCTTTTTTCTAATCGAAAAGGAATGGTGTTTTCTGGATTTGTGTTGCTTAGACACTTGTTTCTTGCCATGCAGACGAGCTTGGTGTCATCTTTGAAGATGATGTGCTGAAGTATTGGGATGAGATGGAGCAATCGGAGAACAAGGTGGAACAAAGTGAGAAGGGATTGCCACTGCTCTATTATAGTGATGAGAACGAAGCAACCTCCAAGAGCATGAGAGACGATGTTAGATTAGAGGAGAAGGCATTGACGTTCCAGCTCGTGTCGCAGTACTTCTACATGCCAATCACGCAGGCCGCACGAGGGTTTAGGGTTTAGGGTTTAGGGTTTAAAATAGGGTTTAGGGTTTAGGTTAAGGGTTAATGGTAAAAGGGTTTAGGTTTAGGGTTTAGGGTTTAGGGTTTATGGTTTAAAATAGTTTTAAATACGACAAATGTTAATTATATGTCATTATTTCAATTTAAAATATTTTTCAAATAGGCCATATGTTAATTATATATTATTATTTAAATTATTATAGTTTGGAATATGACAAATGTTAATTATATGTTATTATTTTAATTTATAAAATTTTTTGTTAATTATATGAACATATGTTAATTATAATTATATATGAATATAACACAATATAATTGGGCACTTCCCGGTTTTTCAAACCAACCGGGACTACAGGTGAATTTTAGTGGGCAGGAAAACATCTCTAGTCCCGGTTGGTAGCTTCAACCGGGACTAGAGATGCACACCTACCTGGGCCACATGGCTGCCCTGTCATCTCTAGTCCCGGTTGGTGGCTTCAACCGGGACAAAAGGTATGATCTTTAGTCCCGGTTGAAGCCACCAACCGGACTATATCATCTCTAGTCCTGGTTGATGGCTTCAACCGGGACAAGAGATGTCGTACCTATATATAGCAAGGGCCTCACTGGGATCCAAACACTTAGACGTTTTCGTACAACTGCATCATCTTCTTCGTCGTCGTCATCGTCGTCGCCGTCGCTGAGCACAAGGACGCCGCCGCAGCACGCCGTCTTCGTCGCCGTCGTCGTCACCGAAGGACCGCCGCGCCGCCGTCTTCGTCGCCGTTGCCGCCGCTGCTGCAGGTTAGCCTCCGCCGTCCCCTTTTTCTCCGTGATGCGCGCTAGGGTTAATTAGTCACCACCGTCGATGCCATCGCCATCGCCACCATTGTCGTGTCCGCCGCCGCCGCCGCCCTCCCCTTGCCGCCCTCCCGATCCCCACGCTGGCCGGCCGCCCCTAAACCCTTAAACCTTGCCTCCCCTCCACGCCGCCGGCCGCCGCATCCGCGCGCCGCCGCGCTCCTCCATGCCGCCGCCGTGCCGCCGCTTGCCGTGCTATGTTTAAATTTTCAAATTTTGTGAATGTGAATGAATGAGAAGGATTTAAATATGATTTCGATGTGTATGTGTAAATTTGTGAATATGATTTCGATGTGTATGTGTAAATTTATATGGACTTTATATGTAAATGGACTGTTTATTTAAATTTTAATGCATGAATATTATGAATTTAGAATTTTGAATGTGTATTTAAGTTTAAATGCATGAATAGATTTAAATTTGAATGTGTATGTGACTTGTGAAGTTTGTATTTTTGAACGAACGTGAACGATAAAAATCAACAAACGGATGTGAACGGACAGACGGACGGACGAACGAACGAGTGTTCGTTCGTTCGTTCGTGGACAAACGGACGGACGGACGGACGTACGGACGTGGACGAACGGACGGACGGACGAACGAACACTCATTCGTTCGTTTGGTCGATCGGTCGTCCGTTCGTTCGTTCGTTCGGTCGTTCGTTCGTGGGCGAACAGACGGACGGACGGACGTACAGACGTGGACAAACAGACGGACGGACGAACGAACATAGGCATGCAACGTCCTCTCTCTCTCCTCTCCTCTCCACTTCCTCTCCTCTCCACCTTATCTCCCTCACATCATTCTCCTCTCTTTCTCTCCTCTCCTCCAAATGATCGTACTCACGGACGTCAACGAACGTTAGAACGAACGGGTGATAGTTTAGGATTTGGGTTTGGGTTAGGGTTAAGGGTCCGAACGAACGGATGTGAACGAACGATAGGTTAGGGTTAGGGTTGGGTTTAGGGTTTAGGGTTTAGGGTTTAGGGTTTAGGGTGAATGAACGAACGACCGAACGGAGACGTGAACGATAGATTGAACAAATGGTCGGTCGTTCGGTCGTTCGTTTGGTCGTTCGATCGTTCGTTCGTTCGGTCGTTCAGTGTGGATGTAATCCAGGAAGTGACTTCTGGAAAATATCACCATTGTGGATGTGCACAATTGGATCTAGTGTCTATTGGATTTCATCTATTTTTTTCATCTTCTTCTTTTCTGTCTATGTTTTTTTACGTAGACATACATGATATTCCTGAATAATTGATACATGTATTAACCGAATAAATTTTTTTCAGAATTCTTTGATTAAGTCCTCAACCCACAACAATCAAATGGCGGATCGTGACGAGGAACAGTTTCTCCTTGATGAGATCGCACGAGGAACAGAGTTTTACAACGAGGAGGGACACAAAGATCTAGATCAGTACCTCAACGAGGAGGGGAACGAGGGGGAGACGAGCAGAGGAACGAGGAGGGGAATGAGGGCTCCGCCACCGACTCCACCTCCGCTGGACAGAAGAGGCCCCGCGGCCTCAGCAAGAAAATAGAGGGTTGACATGTCATAACGGAGGTGGCACCTGACGGTCGACCAATTGCCCCAGAGAACGCCATAAGGAAGTTTATGGCACACAGCGGATGGGTGGTGAGGGATCACGTGCCTGTAAGCATTGCCAACTGGAGGCGGTCTACCAGAGGAGGAGAGGAGCATAGCTATCTCCCAGACTCATAGAAAGAGATGCTCTCAACGACAATGCTGCAGACGTTCACCATCCCAGACTCAGATCAGGCAAGGGTCAAGGAATGGACGTTGAAGAAAATGGCAGAGCTCTTCAGGAACTACAAGAAACAGTTACACAAGAAATATATCCTGAAGGGCCAGACACCAGACTTTGACAAGTTCCCAAAGCACAGAGATCATTGGGATGCTTTTGTTGAGCACAAGACCAGTGAAGAAGCGCAATCTATCATAGAAAAGAACAAGGCCAACGCAGCCAAAAAGAAATACCATCACAGGCTTGGGTCAGGCGGCTATAAAAAAGCAATGGAGAAATGGGAGAAATGGAAGCCGACCTAGAAGCACGGGATATCGTTCCAGGCATAGCAAACTGGCCGGAACGATCAAAGAACTGGTTCTATGCTCACGGCGACTCACTTAATCCCGTCGATGGCACAGTGATCTTTGGTGATGAAATTCAAGAAGCCGGACGGAGGTTAGAGGAGGCGGTGCAGGCAAGTTCCTCGGGCTGCGTTCAGCCCGATAAAGAGAAGGACGAGCTAACGCTCGTCCTCCAAAACCCGAGCACCGGGGTGTACGCGAGAAAAGGCGTTGTCCCCTGGAAATATGGGTTCCAAGCTGACGTCGACATATACAGGAGCCAAATGAGGTCAAAGTGAGAGAATGATGCTAGATTCGCTGAGATGGAAATGAAGCTCTCGCAGATCGATCAGATTGTCGACGAAAGGGTGGCCCTAAGGTTGGCTGAGGAACTATCGACGAAAGGGTGGCCCTAAGGTTGGTGAGGAGAGCGAGCCGGTGGGTTAGCCAACAGGCGGATCCAAGCAACAACCGCACAACTCCAACAGAGTGCAAGGCGGTGCACGTCTGGAAATGAAGGCAAGCTGGCCCCACAAGCTCAACCAGGTCCGCCATGCCCTGTGGATGACATCACACAGCGGACCCCGTGTGAGCTGCACATCCCACTGAAAAACATAACAACAAAGGTATGTTCGTACTTTTATGTTGTACGTATATTTTCTTGAATAACTTGTCAATCAACATTCATTATTAACTAATAAGCAATCTTCTCGAACAGGTCGCGTCGGGCATGGCTATTCTAGTAGCCCGAGACGGCACCTACCACTCCCGGCCCGTTCCACCTTCGTACTCGAAGGTTAAAATTGAACAGGTGGAACGCGGCTATGAAGATCTGGAGCTGGATATCCCGGGAGGAGACGGGGAGATGACGCTAGGAGAAACGACTCATGGAATATTTCTCCGGAGGAAGATCTTCATAAAATTCCCCGGACAAACAGCGTCTCCTATCGTTCCACCGCCCTTGCCTCTACGTGGGCCGTCTCCTCCACCTCCTTCGCCGCCTCCGCCTCCTTCTCCTCCTGCGTCGCCTCCACGAGCACCGACTCCTAAACGGCCGTCTCTAACTCCACCGCATTCCAACCCTCCTCCGTCGCCACAACAAGCACCGACTCCTAAACGGTCATCATCCAAGGGCGCGCCATCAATATCAAGCGGTCGTCCAAGAAAGACTCAGAGAATTGAGAAGACGCCGCCACCCGCACCAAAGCGGTCGGCTGCTGGCAGGGCAAAGAAAGCGGGCAAAGATGTACCCCCCTTGGCATGCAGCCACGAAGCCTCGGAGTTCAAGCACGATTCCAAATATTAGACCTGATTTAAGACAATTCATGCAAGAAGTGGAATTAATATGGATCAATTACACGGGCGTGCACCCCTGGCGAAGGCTCCGCTTAAATACAAGTTCAACCTTGGAAAGCCTCTCGTCAAGCCGGATCTCGTGAAAAGGCTTCCAACTCAGATGTACCGCTTCCATCAGTGGTACATGCAACGATCCAGCAAGGGTGAAGACATGATAACATGCAAATATTCAATTGACTACTTCTTTGATGGAGATGACTACCTCTATCTCCGATTCGAAGATATATTTGACATGTACCAACTTGATGCCCTCGACGTCTCACTTCTAACCGCGCGGGTTTTGTAAGTATCGCCCGTTATTTCGTTTCTTACCTCCTTGAATTTAGCGACTAAAATTCTTTTTAACCGTTGTAGAATGGCGATCCAATACTACAACAATCACGAATGCACCAAGCATGGATTCATGGATCCATGCAAAATAAACGGCCCATTGGTTGATCAGTTTCCTAATGACACCGTGGACAACATATACAACACGCTTGTGAAGCAACCCTTCCGGTCCTTCATCCTTCTGCCCTACAATACTGCGTAAGTTTTTTCTTTCTTTCCGAACCAATTTCAATCTCGTGCATACATAAAGTTTCATATGTGTCATCTAAACCAATTTGCAGATTCCACTGGATTCTGTTAGTACTTGACATGGGTCACTCGAAGATCCATGTCTTTGACTCAATGGATAAACCAGAGTCCACATACTCCGACATATTTGAACTGTTTAACAGGTAATGCCATCTTACTTTCTATTGCATATATGCGGTTCTCGGATAATTACGTGCTAACTTTCAACTGCACGTAGGGCATGGGAACGATTTCGGGTCAATGTTCACGGAAATTAGAAAGATAAGCTCTCTATGCGGATGAAGTTTCCAGTGAGTAACATATATGCTCCTAATTTGAGTTGAATCATTATTATGTTCTAAAATATGAAATGCATATTAAATCTGTCGTCGTCTCTCTTTTAGTGTGCAAAACAGTCGCAGGGCACCAACCTATGTGGATATTACGTCTGCGACTACATTCACCACTTTGTGACCGAAGTCAAAACTGACGATGATCTAGATGTAGGTATAACAGCTGAAGGGTTACGCGGAAGCTACGCTAGCCAAAAACAAAAACTTTTTTACCGCGCAAACCAGGAACACTTGCAAATAAGGGCCGATAGGTCGTTACCGATTGGAGTATGCAGCGGAAATAGCCAATCAGGACTATCCGATCCGGAACAGTGTAGCCGATTCCCGCAAGCCGACAGCCGATTCCCGGGGACAACCGATTCACCAATCAACCGATTCGCCGATGCCGCAGCCAATCTGAGTCGCCGACCACGTTCTCGTTGCCGATCTGCCGCAGTCGCCTCGCTCCGATTGCAGCCGATTCGTAGCCGATCAACAGCGCGCAACGTAGCAGCGCCTCTACCGGTATCCACACGTCCGGGAACAGAACGTCGAACACCCGTGTGCTAGCACGCGATGCAAGTCTAGGGTTTGGCTCGAAGGTGGGAGGGTTTCCGTGGAGATTAATCTCGGCGCAATGCAATTCAAGTGATGTATCACAGCTCTCCACCCCTCGCCCCTTTATATAAAGTTGTCTACTGGGACTAGTGGCTGATCAGGACTCTATTTTGAATCGGATCTCATCCGAATCTCATAGAGTTGGCCGCCCATACGTCGTAAGACCATAGGACTCTATCCAATCAGATCCCTATCCGATCGAGCCGTATTCGAGTCTAACTCGAATGCTTGTTCTTATCCCCTTAAGCGTGCGACCCTGTAGGTTCAGGTATACTATAGTATACAAGAATATAATATCGGCTCTGAACCTGTAATGTGTACACTAATCCCTTTGCCTCACGATACCAGTTAAGCTATAGGCAAGATGTGTGCCATCCCTTCAATAGCTTAACCATTCACTCGAACCGTATTGGATTATCTGTCTCTTGATTGACTCCTTAATCAACTTAGCATGGCCATGCATTTCCATAATCCATTACCTCGAGGGGCCCAGCGATATCTCTCCAAAGGAGGGGCAAATTCCATCTTAATCACTCACATCCCACTCCATGTTTCATAGCAAACCCGAAGACTACTTTTATAACTACCCAATTACGGAATAGCGTTTGGTAGTCCCAAAGTAGGCTACTACACATGTTGGAATCCATGGTGATCTCAGGTCTAAGGACTTTGTACCAACACTATCTGAGACCAACTAATGGCACATTAATTCCTGTAGTGTATCATGGTGGGTCTATCCAACAATGTGTTCTCTAACACATGTGTCCATGTTTATTGATTTGGTATCTCCATACCCATGATCTATGAGACGTGATCATCAATCAATAGACATGCCGATCTTAGAATCATATTAGTTCCAATAATATGATATATGATCAGGGATCATTTAGAAATAGATTCATACATATAGAGTCTCATAAATAAGTCACGTACTTAGTGATCAATATAAGATGTCTATTTCATGGAACTGAATAACACTTTATTCATAAATACATAAACATTGACGTGATATCCAACATCTCCATGTTGCCTCTAGGGCATATCACTAACATTTTTTATAAGCTAGCTAGGAAACATGTATGAATATTGTACATATTTTGGTAATATATGTATATTTCCTTTCTTAAGTTTGTTTAAATGTGTGTAAATTATATATTTATGTGTAATATAATATATGTGTGTAATATATATATATACACTAGTACTGCTGAAGAAAGGGCAAATTAAAAAAATAAAAAAAATCTTTAGTCCCTGTTGAAGCCACCAACCAGGACTAAAGATGGCGAAGCCGGTCACATGGCTCCATCATCTTTAGTCCTGGTTGGTGGCTTCAACCGGGACTAAAGATGCATCTCTAGTCCCGGTTATTTAACCGGGACTAGAGGTCGCCCATCTCTAGTCCCGGATTCGTAGTCCCGGTTTGACAACCGGGACTACTGAGGGTTACAAACCGGGACTAGTGTAGCTTTCTCTAGTAGTGACCCCTTGATATGTTTAGCTTTCTGAATGGAACAGCTATTTGTCACGACACACCATAGGTTCATTCGTAAGGCATAACACCAATACATGATCTTTTTTAATGCCTCAAGATGGCCGACAGTGCCACTAAATCTGGTGTCCTGGCGTTTTTTATGTGCAAAAATCATGTTTATTTTCCCTATCAATCGAGGGCCAGTACCAGGCCTACCTATGAACCATGGCTAGATCAGCTGTAAGCCATGTGTCTAACGGTAAAAAATGCTTCGCATCCGATTCCTTTTTGCCATGTACTGTTCATTGAACCGGGGATGATAATTGACCCATGATACCGTGCATTGACCCGGTGGAGGGTCCATCCAACTGGGCCGGCCTCGGAAATTGGGGTGGAAGGGCTGAATGGGCCAACTGGGCCGGCCTGGGAAGGGGGTGTGTTGGAAGCCAGGCCAAAAGGCCAAAAGGCCTCCCTTGCCCTTCCTTGACCCTCCCGGTCCCCACTCCGCGTCGTCCCCTCCCGGTCTCCGCTCTTGTGACAAGTCAATTGAATTGATTTTTTATACTATGTTGATGATGTTTTTTCTATTCCACATGCTACAGTCATGTTGCAAATTCATGTGAGAAAATACCTACAAAGAAGAGCTGACAAGAGCTTATCGAGAGCTAGAGAGGAAGACAGAAGAGATGAATGCAAATACTGCCATCCTACAATCTGAGATATCTGAGCTGAAGAGCACTGTTGGCAAGAACAAGTTCAACTAGATGCACTGGTGAATGAACTGAAGCAACAAGGTCAGCTAGATACACTCATGAATTATGTGAAGCTTTGCCTCTGCCATTTTGCTTTTCTGTTGAAAATTCTTGCTTTTAGCAGTGCATGCTGATTTTCTTAGCAAAATGTTTCTCTTCTTACTAAAATGTAGTTTTTCTTAATAAAATATTGCTTTTTCGTAGGCAAAATGTCGCTGCAGGAGAACACGATTGGAATGCCACACCTTGGAGCGCAGGTTGTTCATGTTTATAATACAGGTAGAAGCTTTTCCTCTGCCATTTGCTTTTTCTGTTGAAAATTCTTCCTTTTAGCAGCTCATGTTGATTTTCTTAGCAAAATGTTTCTATCGTCAGACAATGAGGTCCTTCTAAGAGAGATAACACACATTTAAAGTTCTATGTTATGTCGGTTTTTCTGCTCCAACACGGTTGGCACATTTTACTAACATCTAGTGTTGCATATGTGCTAAAACATTGAGTATCAGCAGGGCTTTCAATACATGCTCCCTTTATGATTTGCAAATTTCTATGTAATCATTTACAGATGAGGACAATGAGGACAGCGAGGCTGTGGCTAACGCCTTCCAAAATCTTTGGAGGCGTAAGAATATCATGTCGTGCACTTATGTTTTATATATAGCTCACCTACATATGCAGCCCCATTTCTCATAGCGGCTTATTTCATATGTTTCAGTCGAAGATTTGAATGAAGGAAGACTTGACTCATCTGAACCCATCTGAATTTGCTAAGAAAAACGCCGCAGTCGTTTGGCATAGCAGTAGCATTGGTCCGAACCTTACAAATGAAGCGTTCTGGTCTTTTGGCTTTCGTCCCTGTGCTTTATTGAGAATTGACTTTTGCAGTGCTGCTATTTTTCCTCTTATAGCTTGGATTCGGAATTTTAGTTTCCGCATCCACTGATGGTTCCGCAAGAATATGGAAGATAGATATGAAATATCTGGCTTTGTAAGTATATATAAATAGTATTGATCTTATCATACTGAACAACAAGTATATAACTCCATTTCATTTCTACGAACATTTTACAATGCAAATTTTAAGACTAACATTTGCTACCTTCTCCTAGTAACTTCTCTAATTTGTCCTTTCTAAAGAGCTTACAAACCTCCACAACTGCCTGCTTCCTTTCATTTTTTATTACATTCTCACCTTGACATCTATAAAAGAAGGTGATAAATGTCCCTTTTGTCAAAGTAATCTCTATCAAAGTAGCAAGTCCGAAGAGAAACTATTCATTTGACACATCACACACTCAAAATGACACTCATTCAGCCAATCGGATGATGAAATTGGGAAACTACCCGTGAACAGATAGGCCAATTTCTCAAAAAAATGCATATGCTACAATTTTGGACTGAAGAGTACAAACTAATTGTTCTCCGAAACAAGCAAAACAGGCCCACCAAAACAGCAGATTTGCCCCCTGATTAGGGAGCCCTGCACGGGCGGATTAAGTGACCGCATAGAACATATACACGCAAGCATGAACAGTGCAAATTCAACGGCGGGTCTCCCTGATCTAACCCCGTGGAATCTGCCCGCGAACAATCTTAAGGGCGAGGGGGGTTAGCATGGTGCATGGTTTACAATGAACCAGGACCAACAAACAGCATGGACATGGCTAAGGACGAGGAGCATATTGCTCAAAACAAGGAGACGAGAGAGAGGACAAACGGCAAAACGTACCTGCTGCAAGCCTGTGAGACTGGAGGTGGGGGAGCACCGGCCTGTCGTCCTGGCCAAGCTCCGAGCAGTGGTGGAGGAGGTCATGAGGGTGTGGCGCCGACGATGCTCATGGGGCGAGGATGCAGCGCCGGCGACGCGCGCGGGGCGAGGATGCGGCCCCGGTGGCGTGGGGAGACGGGGTGAGGCGGCGGCGCGCGGGGTGAGGCGGGGTGAGGGCGGGGACGTGCGGGGTGAGGCGTGAGGGCGACGGCAGCAGGCGAGGCGCTAGATCACGGCTCACGGCGTCACGCGCTCGAGTGTAATCCCTTTACGCCCATCCAGTAGTGTAATTCGATTTGTATTGAGTTGTGATTTGATTACGGGCTATCCAATAACGGTCCAACTAAAACAAACATATGTAACATGCTCGATTAACGCTGGTAACAGATACGGGCCAAAAACAGCCCAACCAAACAGCTCCCTAGTCCTCTCTCCTAGTGGTGCTACCACACTAGCTATCTAAGACAACAATGGCATTCCGGAGAGTGGCACTCCTCCTCCTCCTTGCTGCGCAGCAAGCTAGTGCACAAGCTGCATAGAAGGTAAGTGCGAGTGCTGCGGTGCAGCCAAATACCAAGAAGAAAACCCCTCAACAACCAAAAATGAGAAAATGCACCGAGGCCCAGAAGCAGGACATCCTACGTGAGTGCAGGGGTATGTGACTATGGGCTTTCGTATCACCCTCCAGATCTACATTCTCCGTGTTGCGATGAGGCGCGGAGCATGCACAACCTTGACATGGATTGCATCGTCGATCTCCTCACCACCAAAGAGACGAGCAGGTATAGCACCAACAGGATCAAACATCTTAACGAAACGTGTCGTCCCTGAACTCCTTAGCGATATGCTCTAAAGACAATCATAAAGATAACTATGTTTATTGATATACGAATAAAATGTTTCTTGAGAATCGATGATGAGTTTGTAACTTATTTATTTATGAGACTTTTTATGTGCTATTTATGAATGATCCTTGATTCTTATTGTATATCACATGTGAAAGAAATATTCTAAGATCAACATAAGTAAAAGTGATGGAGCTCTCATTATGGCGAGCTATGGCGCGTGGCGTACCTTGATTTTGCCACGAGTCGGAACCTGCTGTTCCGCACCCAGCCAACCAACGGCAATCTGGCCCCGAAGTTATGTCTAAGACGAGGGCCTCTCAATGACGTGAGCACATTCGCATGTTGTAACTGTGGTATAACATGTTATCGATAAACACACTATAACACCAACAAAAATGTATTTTTGAATCCCCCAATATGGGCCAAGAGCAGTCCAACTTAACAATAAAAACAAGCAGAGAAATGAAGGTGTGACGAGCGTGGTATGGAGGCGGCATGACACGCCGCGCGAGACGTGACCAACGAGGAGCAGCTGTAAGCTGGTGCATCAGCATAGGCAACCGGTGCGGCTGTACAAGGGCCAGGGGGTGTTAGGAAGCAGCGGCCGATGATGAGCAAGGTTCAAAATTTCATACTAAAATTTCCCGAAAATCGGATCCCCGATATGAAATTTTAGAATTTTTAGTTTTTTTGAATTTGGAAAAGAGTTTCAGATTTAACCAAATTTTATTTAAAATGTAAATTATTCTGATAGAAATAATTTAAACCCTAACAATGGGACGTGCGCAGTAAGTGAGTGATGCGGATGCTGTGGTTGTACAGAGCAGTGTTAGACTTGTATTAGGCTTTCTTAGCTCCGTGTTAGACTTATATTAGGTTTCATTGGCTTCGTAGGACTGCGTGCCTATATATTTGTAATAGTGGCACTTTGTTCATTGAGTTGAGATTATTGATCTCTTCATGGTATCAGATTAGGGTTCCGTTCCTCTCTCTTCCGCAACCCTTGCCGCCGCACAGCCCTACCTTCCCGACATCAGCCGTCGTCCGTCGCCGGCTTTCCTTCGCCGGCCCCTCCCCAATGGTTGGTTCTGACGTCGATCAGAATGACGCTAAGGCCGCCGCTGCCAAGGCCACTGCCGGCGAGTCTGCCCTCTTGGCAGAAGCAATGACTCTATGTGTTGTCCAGGAGGCTGCCCGCAACGATGAGGCAGAGGCCGCTTAGCTTCGCGCAAAGGTCGATCACCTTCCTGTCCTCGTCGCCGCTCGCATCGCCCAGGATGCCGCCTAACATGATTTCTTCAACAAGGCGCAAGAGTGCACCCAGTTGCATGCTCAGGTCGTCGGCGTCTCCAACATCAAGACGATGGTTCCCATCATCCTCAATCATGCGTCGACATAGTACACACGTTGGCGAAGTCTCTTTCTCAACATTCTCGCCAAGTACGATCTCGAATATCTCGTCCTTTCTGACATCGACCTCTTCGACGACTCCCATTGGCTCCGAATGGACTGCACCGTCAAGTCATGGTTATTCACCACCATAACGCCAAAGCTTCTGGAGATCGCCGTCATCCGATGACCCTTCCCCGACATCGCACTCTATCTGGCTTGGCCTCAAACAACAGTTCATCAGCAATAACGTGACTCAGGCTATCCTCCTCGACCCCAAGTTCCGCACATTTGCTCAAGGTGATTTATCCATCTTTGAATATTGTCATCAACTCAAGTGTATGGAAGATGGTCTTGCCGATCTAGGCGTGGCTGTTCCCGATCGTACCATCATCATGCAACTTCTTCATGGCCTCAACGAGAAGTTCACCTTCATGGAGCCTGTCTTGAAACGGCAACGGCCATTTCTGACCTTCCTTGAAGTCCGTGCTGATCTCCTCATTGAGGATGTCTCCCATGCGACCAAGGTGTTTGCGCCGCAAGCTCTTGTTGCTTGTACGTCCTCTTCAGCCTCCTCTCAACCGGTCGGTTCCGATGGCTCTGGCGTCACTGGTAACCTGGCTCATGCACCAACACGAGGTGGCAGCTACTCCAACAATCACGATCGTGGTCGCAGTCGCGGGCACGGGCGTGGTCGCGACAATGGCGGATAGTCCGGCGGCTCGACCGGACAGTTTGGCAATCCCCAGGGAGACGCACCGGCTAGGCCCACCTTCTTCAACCCGTATACCGGGATGTTCATGATATGGCTCAGTGCAGCCCGGGGGCCTTCTCTACAGCCTGGGGCATTTAACTCGCGCCCCTCTGTGCCTACGCCGCCAATGTCACCCCACCCATAGTCACCCATGCCGGGGCGTTTATCATCGTGTCCCCTAGCGGCTATGGTGATCATGGTGCTCCTGTCGTCCCTGCTGCATATGATACGCCACAGTGGGTGTGGGATCCGCAGATGCTCGCCAACAAATTTCAGACCATGACGCTCCAACTTCCACTGACAATGGAATGGTATATGGATTCAGGTGCTTTGCAGCACTGGCTTCAAACTCCGGTCGCCTCTCATCTCTCATGCATCCTACTCCATATACTCCATCTTCTATCATTGTCGGTAATGGTGCTCGCCTTCCTGTTATAACACTGGTTACACATTGTTTTCATCGTCTTGTGGTCCCTTGCACCTGCATAACGTTCTCATTTCTTCATGTATTATCAAAAATCTCATTTCAGTTCGTCAATTTACTATTGATAATAATTGTTCTATCGAGTTTGATCCTTATGGTTTGTCTGTGAAGGATCTGGTAACGAAGAACATCATCATCGGGTGCAATAGTTCTGGGGACCTCTACTCTATTCGGCCACCTACTCCTCAATCGCATGCCCTCATTGTCTCCACCACAAATTTGTGGCATCGCTGTCTCGGCCATCCAGGACAGGAATCCTTGTCCCGGCTTGCTCCATCCATCGATTGGTTCATTAATAAGCACACTTCAAATCATTTGTGTCATACATGTTAGCTTAGTCGTCATGTGTGTCTTTCTTTTACTCCATCTATGTCTCGTGTTATGAACATTTTTGATTTAATCCAGTGTGATCTTTGGACCTCTCCTATTGCTAGTGTCTCTGGCTTCAAATATTATCTTGTCATTCTAGATGATTGTTCGCACTTTGTTTACAGCTCATGTCTAACACGTTTCCCACCATATCACGTTTCTTCACACACGTTGCAACTCAGTTTGGCACAAAAATCAAAAGTGTCAAATATGACAACGGGCGTGAGTTCGACAACTCCTCCACCCGCCTGTTTCTCCTCATGCACAACGCCACCATGCGGTTGTCCTGCCTCCACACCTCTCCCCAAAATGGAAAAGCTGAGCGTATACTTCGGTCCATCAACAACATAGTTCACTCTCTATTATTTCAGGCCCATCTCCGTTCTCCCTACTGGGTTGAGGCACTCCGGCGTTGCCACACATCTTTCGAATCGTCTTCTCACCAAAACTCTCAACTTTGAAACACCATTTTTCGCTCTCCATGGTGTTTGCCCCACCTATGACCACCTCCGTGTCTTCGGTTGTCGGTGTTATCCAAACCTTTCCGCCATTTCTCCCCACAAACTTGCACCACACTCCACTCTCTGTGTTTTTCTTGGCTATCCCAATGACCATAATGGATATCGCTGCCTTGATCTCACCTCCAACCGTGTCATAATCTCCAAACACGTCGTCTTTGACGAGTCATCCTTCCCGTTTGCAGAACTTCCCGCTCCACTTCCTTCATCCAACTTTGATTTCCTATCAGAGTTTGATGATGTTTTGCCTAGTCTGGTTTCAAGTCCTTCTGTTGTAGGTGTTGCGGGTGGAGTTTCATGTTCTATAGGTACTGCTGCTCCGACGTCTGCTACACCCGCGCCCACACCAGTCACTGCTGTGCCGTCGGGCTTCCCTGCACCAACAGGCTCCCCTGCACTGAACCCTGTTACCGCGTCGGTGGGTCTCCCTACACTAAGCCCAACTGTTGCGTCAAGCTCGGTCGTTGTGTTGCCACAGGTTCCGTCGCCTGCTGCGCCGACAACGGCTCTCCTAGTGCATCTTCGGCGTCCCCCTCACTCGTGGTGCTTCCCTCGCATGCCGTGCCTACCCCTCCGGTGCACAATGATCACATCATGGTCACTTGGGGGAAAGCAGGATTCCGTCAACTGAAGGTTCCACTCAATCTTCATGTTGCAGGTCGCTCACTATTGCCCAAGACATACCGAGGTGCTCTAGCCGATCCTCACTGGCGGGAGGCTATGATTGATGAATTTACTGCACTACAAGCCAACAATACTTGGGAGCTCGTACCACCTCCTCATGGCGCCAATATTGTCTCTGGGAAATGTGTCTTCCGTCACAAGCTGCACCTTGATGGCTCTCTTGATCACTATAAAGCCCATAGAGTTCTTCACGGCTTTACTCAGCGTCCTAGACTGGATTTCGGTGAAACCTTCAACCTAGTTGTGAAGCCCGACAATATTCGGACTGTGCTTTCCATTACTCTCTCCAATGAGTGGCCTATTCACCAGCTCGACGTCAAGAATACTTTTTTTTGCACAGGATTCTCATAGAGACAGTTTACTATGTTTAGCCATATGGGTTTGTTGACTCCTCTCGCCCTAATCATGTGTGCCGACTGAATAAGTCACTTTATGGGTTGAAGCAGACTCATGCTTAGTACAACAGATTTGCCACTTATCTTCAATATCTTGGTTTCATTGGTGTCAAATTCGATACTTCATTGTTTATTTTTCACCGAGGAGCTGATGTGGTCTATCTCCTTCTTTCTTGGTATGGTATCATCCTCACGGTTTCATCAACTGGTCTTCTTCATCGAGTTATCGATGCTCTGACATTGGAATTCTCTATGAAGGATCTCGGCAGCTTGCACCATTTTCTTGGTATGTCAGTCACTCGGTCCGCTACTGCTCTGTTTCTATCTCAACGCCATTATATGCTCGAGATCCTCAAGCATGCTGGTATGTCCGACTGCAAACCATGTGCTACTCCGGTTGATACTAGCACCAAGCTGTCTGTGATGGTCCGTCTGTTGAGGATGCTACCAGTTATTGTGAGCTTGCCGGTGCTCTACAGTATCTCACATTTACTCGCCCCGACTTTATACAGTTCAACAAATTTGTTTGCACATGCATGACCCCAAAGAACCACATCTTGCTCTTATTAAGCGCTTCTTGTGCTATGTACGTGGCACACTTGATTATGGTCATAAGCTTCGCCAGTCTTCTACGACAGACTTGGTCGCCTACTCTGATGCAGATTGGGTCGGGTGTCCCATCACCCGTTGTTCTACTTCCAGCTATGCAGTATTTCTTGGTTATATTTTGATCTCCTAGTCGTCCAAGAGACATGCCACTGTGTCCCGCTCCAGTGCCGAGGTTGAGTATCGGACCATGGCTAACACGGTTGCTGAAACTTGCTGGCTTCAACAGATTCTTGGTGAGCTTGGTGTTCTGATTCAGCGTACCATTCTGGTTTATTGTGATAATGTCAGTGCTGTCTATTTATCAACTAATCCAGTTTGACATTAGTGCACTAAGCACATTGAGATTGATTTGCACTTTGTTCGAGACAAGGTGGCTGCATGTGTTGTTCGGGTTCTTCATGTTTCGACGTCATCTCAGTACATTGACATCTTTATAAAGGGGCTACTTTCTTCTATCTTCATCGAGTTTCGTTCCAGTCTGAACGTCAGTACTAGTGGCTGAGTATGATGTACCGCCTCTGGGAGAATGTTAGACTTGTATTAGATTTTTTTGCTCTGTGTTAAACTTGTATTAGGTTTCCTTGGCTTTGTAGGACTACGTATCTATATATTTGTAATAATGACACTTTATTCATTTAGTTAAGATTTTTGATCTTCTTCCAGCACCACGGGCCAACAGATCAAGCAGAGCAAAGCACACGGGAGCAGAGGTGTGGCTAGGCACAAAACCGCAGGCCACTGCCATAGCGCAGCTGCGTGCTAACAAGTTGCATCTTTCTCTGATTTCTAAAGAGCAGCGTGCCAGCCAAAGCATGCTCCATGCAGATGCAATACATATATGTTAACTTCGTCTTCAATTTAGTTTTAATCAGTCCATCTGTGGATACGGCCCAAATCCACCCTAACGATGCAAAAGTTGCAATTAAGAAGGAAGGAATACTACCACCGTTAAAGGACACTGACCATGGAGATTATTCTGGTGATAATCCAAGAGATAAGATAGGAAATCACCCAGCTAATTATATATGGTGTGGTTTTCATCTGTTAGATGGTTGCCGTCCATAAGCTAGGTGACTTCCTTTCTCTACGATCATTAGGATGGGGTCCACCAGCAAGCATCATCCGAAATGAATTAGCTTAGCATATTATTTTAGCCCTATTTGGTATTTTAGTCAGGGGCTAAACATTAGTCCCTGGACTAAATATTTTCTAAAACTCATTAATTGCACTGTACAAAAGACCATTTTATCCCTATATCACACAGAGAATCAGTATTGCACCGAGTAAAATTAAGACCGGAAGTGAATTATATGAGGTGACGCCATCACCAATCCATCTGTAATTTGCTTCTTCAGCAATTCCTGCCCGAGCAACCTTGATCTTTGGATCCAAGTCTTCACAGCACTTGAGCACCTTCCTGTCATATAAGGATATCTCCTCTAGGTTAACCACGGCTTCCATGACGTGCCTGATGTATCCCATGAAGTTCTGATTTGGTTGGAAACCATAGATGGTGAGCTTAATCAGGTTGTAATGCCTGAAACCATCAGGTGCAGATGACTCCCACTCCACGCTTGTTTTGTCACAATAACCATGTTCTTCATGTTCCACACTGTCTGTCTCCATCTCACACCAATGGTCCCAAACTGTTATGCTCACCTCCTTCAGGAAGGGTGCAGCTTCAAGAAAGAATGTCCAAGCGATATCACATCCTTCCGGGAGTTCATCCAGATTCAAAACATGCAGATTCCGGAGAACAGGTGCCAACAGATTCGGGCACTCTGGCTGAACCCATATCTGCAATACATAGCAGTAATAAAGGATGTAGATTAAGTTGAGAATGATGAACAAATAACCTGCTAAGGGCTTGCTTAAAGTAATTACCTTTTCGCTTGAGAAGTTGAGGTGCAGGTCTCTTATGGAGACACGGGGAGGCGCGGGGCGGGCCGACGCAGGGAGGCACGGGACGGGGCGGCGCAGCGGGGAGGCGGGCGAGGTACCGCCGGGCGCGCGGGCGCGGGATGGCGCGGGCCAAGGCGACACGGGCCGCTGGACGAGGCGGCATGGGCCGGGCGGGCACGGCGACGCCGGCCGCGCGGGGTGAGGCGGCGCGACCGGCGGGTCGATGTACCGCGGGCGACGAAGGCCGATCTAACAGAGGCGGCGCAGGCCGTGGGGCGCGGGGCGAGGCAGCGCTGGCCGGTGTGGGCCAGGGCGACGCTGGCCGACGTGGGGCGGGACGGCACGGGGAGGCGTGGGCCGACGCAGGGTGGCGCCGGAGGGCGGCACGGGGAGGCGCAGGGCGGCGCAAATGGGCAGCGCAAATACACTGCCGAGGCCAAGGGCTGGAATGATTTTGTTTAGTCCTAATTAGTATCTATATTCGGGACTAATAAACTAATCTAGTTTAGTTTGTATTGTTTGGGGTTTTAGTAACTAATAGAGACTAAACTAGAGGACTAATGAGTTTAGTCCCTCCATCAAACAGGATCTTTGTTAGGGTAATATTTATCTCTATTTATTAGTTGAGGTCGGTTGATTATTTTAGTTGTATTTGAATTTTTATTTCCAGACGTGCGTCACCTATAAAAGGTTAGGGAGTCTCTCTATGTAAAGAGCGTTTATGATTTCAATAATAAAAATACACCATGTGTTCGTGTCCTCCGATGAAGTGATTTATCATGGTTTTATCATCATGACTATGGGTAGCACGATGTGATGCCTTATCTTTTACATGTATAAGTGTTGGTTGCTTCTGCTCATACAGAGTGTGATCGTACGAGTTATCTTTGATTATTTACATCTTGTAAGTCGAGAACTAGTTATGTTCGTTATGTTCGTGAGTTCACGTTCGTTCAGTGTGAAAGATCACGTCATGTGTCGCTCATTCATTACTGAAGAAAGTCACACTAGTCCCGATTGTAAACCCTCAATAGTCTCGGTTGTCAAACCGAAACTATGAATCCGGGACTAAAGATAGGCGACCCCTAGTCCCGGTTATATAATCGGGACTAAATATGCATCTTTACTCTCGGTTAAAGCCACCAACCGGGACTAAAGATGGTGGAGCCACGTGACCGGCTCCGCCATCTTTAGTCCCGGTTGGTGACGCCAACCGAGACTAAAGATTTTTTTATTTTTTTAATTTGTCCTTTCTGCAGCAGTACTGCTATATATATATATATTACACACATATATTTTATTACACATATACATATATATGCAACATGCATATATATGTATAAATATATAATTTACACACATTTAAATGAACTTAAGAAAGGAAATATACATATATTACCAAAATATGTACAATATTCATACATGTTTTCTAGCTAGCTTATAAAAAATTGTCTCTAATATACTTTGCTGTGGATGGAGTGGTTTAGCTACTAAAACTAATGAAGAACTTCCTCGCGGGATTAACGACCTGCTCGTTAATAAATTCTATCAAATCTTCCTGAGCGGCTTGTATGAAAGTCTCGTGGGGAGGTCGTGTCTTACTCGCATAAGCTGTCATTAATTAGAATAAACGAGAAATAAATATATGAAGTGAACAAGAAATCGAGACGTAATGTATGAATTGCTGTTATACGTACATCTAGATCATCGACAGTTTTGACTTCGGTCACAAAGCGGTGAATATAGTCGCAGACGTAATATCCCCATAGGTTGGTGCCCTGCGACTATTTTGCACACTAAAAGAGAGACGACGACAGATTTAATATGTATTTCATATTTTAGAACATAATAATGATTCAACTTAAATTAGAAGCAGGCATGTTACTCACTGGAAACTTCATCCGCACAGATAGCTTATCTTTCCAATTTCCGCGAACATTGACCTAAAATCGTTCCCATGCCCTACGTGCAGTTGAAAGTTAGCACGTAATTATTCGAGAACCACATATATGCAATAGAAAGTAAGATGGCATTACCTGTTAAACAGTTCAACTATGTCGGAGTACGTGGACTCTGGTTTATCCATTAAGTCAAAGACATGGATCTTCGACTGACCCGTGTCAAGTACTAACAGAATCCAGTGGAATCTACAAATTGGTTTAGATGACACATATAAAACTTTATTTATGCACGGGATTGAAATTAGTTTGGAAAGAAAGAAAAAACTTACGCAGTATTGTAAGGCAGAAGGATGAAGGACCGGAAGTGTTGCTTCATAAACGCGTTGTATATATTGTCCACGGTGTCATTAGGAAAGTGATCAACCAATGGGCCGTTGATTTTGCGTGGATCCCTGAATCCATGCTTGGTGCATTCGTGCTTGTTGCAGTATTGGATCACCATTCTACAACGTTTAAAAAGAATTTTAGTCAGCTAAATTCAAGGAGGTAAGAAACGAAATAACAGGGTGATAGTTACAAAACCGCGCGGTTAGAAGTGAGACATCGAGGGCATCGGTACAGGTCGAATATATCTTCGAATCGGAGATAGAGGTAGTCATCTCCATCGAAGAAGTAGTCAATTGAATATTTGCATGTTATCATGTCTTCACCCTTGCTGGATCGTTGCATGTATCACTGATGGAAATGGATGTGGACCCCCGTTTTTGGAACGGGAATCTTTTGTGTTCATAGTACCATTTCCCTGGATCGAGTAGTTTGGTACCCACGAAATACAGTACTGAATAATCAGGTGCAAATGCACGAATAGTCTTACATCGAAATTATTACAATAATAGGCCCGAAGGCAATGTCCAACACATAGAACCTCATGGTCCAGATACAAGCCAAAAGTAGAAATTAGATAAGGCAGCGGAATGAAGGCAGCGGCTTGTCGATTGCCACAGGCAACGACCGGAGACTAAGACCTAACAAGCGCCATCAGCTTCTTCGCCCTCCTGGTAGTAGGCATAGGGATCCTCCAAGTCTTCATTTTCACCATCTGAAGGTTTGTGCGTATAGCAGGGGTGAGTACCAACCGTACTTAGCAAGCCAACACGGAAGTGATGCACATGATAGGGTCATTCAAAGAATGGCTGGGGTTCTTTTGCATCAAGCCAATTTTCACAACTCTTTTCACAAGTCTAACAACTAGCCAAGTCAAGTTTTAGTTCCATAGTTTATTAAGTCGGCGACGGTTCTGTCTACCATCCATCGTGATTTCAAGGATGGCTTCCCGCCTCCGGTTCGTCATGGTTTTTCTGGGGAGTCCATCCCTTCTCGCATCTCGAGAAGTTGATCCACCAGTGGATAAAAATCATCATGCAAACCCATCCCATCATTTTAAAGTTTAGAGTCTAGCCAAGCGAAAGTCTTATCACGATGCTCAATATCCGCGACCACGGCTATTCAAATAGATTGATTCATTCACACTGCAGTGGATGTACACTTTACCCGTACTTCGCGACTGCCCAACAAATGAGCCTACGTCCCAACACATGAGACGGTCACGGCAAAGCCTTTCGATAACCTTACTTTGGCAGTATCCGCTCCATGAACTTAAGCCCTCATGCACTCTAGCCGTCATTTTCTAGCAGTGAGAGGAGTTCTGGCACACCCGGGGTAAGGGGAGACTTCATTCATCAAGTTATAGTAAATTCCAATTTTCCATCATCCCTTTCAAATCTCATCTCATACATAAGAACCACTATGCAAGGGTACCGCCTCCGTTCGGCTATCTACTCCGCTAGGTCTATACCCATTCGAGAAGTACGGTTGTACTGGCTCGTTTCCCGGCTATCTCATGGCTCGGTCCTTAATTGACCAGGGTCGGCACTTGCCTTTTCTGGAATCCACCAAATTCATTCAGCCGCCCCAGTCTAAAACATTTGTTTAGTACTTTCAATTTTCATCAAAACTCATTTCATCATTCTCATGGCAATGTGGCGCTCATGTCTCCACATGCCGTATCTCAACTACTTTCCCTAAGGTAGTTGCCCAAGCATAAAGCTCTTCATAAAATCATGAGTATGCATGAATCTAAGTATAGCATGGCTAAGCAGTTTACCAAAGATATTCTCCGGTTGTATGTATCACATCGAGGGTTACAAGGAATAATTCTAAAGGTAATCAATAACACGGCATGTCATAGCAAGTATAGGTAATTATTTGCGTATAGCATGCATGTTTAAGATTTAAAACAACATCATTTCGCAATTGGGATCAATATGTTCAAAGAGTGTGATGACTTGCCTTGCTCGCACGCTTGTTGAGTGGATCTTCAACGGAGTCGATGCCCGCTTCTTCGGTGCTATCCGTACGTGCGAAAGATCAATTGAATTCAATTAGAATTCAATCAAATACCGAGAGATCGAACAGAACCATAAAAATCACGAAAACAACTCCAAATGTTTAGCATAGAATTCTACTCGAGTTCGGTCGAGTATTGCCAGAGAAAAATCCGAGTTTTGAAATTAAGTCGATGCCCTAGGGTTTTTGCAAAACGATGATCGCAATTGTTTGAGAAAATTAGATCTAGAAATATCAGCGGAGGGATTTGTACTCGAGGTTTTGAAGGTTCGAGCACAAAAGAGAAACATATTTAAATGGCGAGAAAGAACTAAACGAAATTCGGATTCAAAAACGACGCGAAACAAAATTTTGGAAAAGTCCGGTTTCGATTTTCAAATTTTGCTCTAAGAAAATAATTTATTTTTGCCCAAAAATCTACCCAAATCCTTTCAAAATATTTTTCCAAATTTTCCATAATTTTTCCTATTTTTTTCTCTATTTTTCTTTTTTCTCTTTTCTCTCTTTTCTTTTTCTTTTTCTTTTCTTTTCCTCGCGTACTATTCATCGGCCCACAAAGTGTTCGACGGCGCCTCTCTCTCTCTCGCTCTCTCTCCACGGCCCGCGGCCGCACAAAAGTGAGGGAGGGGGTGGCGGCTCGGCTTACCGGCGACGGCGACGGCAAGGGAAGGGTGGCGGAGCTCCGGCGCACGGCGACGGCGCGGCAACAGCGGCGGCTTGGGTGGCGGCGGCGGCACTCGGTTTTGCGGCGACGACGCTCGGAGAGAAGAGGGGCTAGAGGCGGTGGCGGTGTAGGGAAACGAAGGGAAGGGGAGGCTTTAAATAGGCGCGGCCGAGCGAAGCAACGGGGAGAGGAGGGGCGGCGCGCGGCGTCGGTCACGGGGGACCACCACGCGGTGGCGCGGAAGGCCGGGGCCGGGCGCGCGGAGCGCGGGCACGCGCACGGGGCCGGGTTTGGGGCGGCGGCACGTGGCGCGAGCTCGGGCGGGGGTCGGGGTATGGCGGCGAGCGCGTGGCGGCAAGGGTGCGGGGCGCGGGCGGGGCCGTGTACGGCGGCGGCGCGTGGCGGTGAGGGCGCGGGGCACGGGCGGGGCCGTGGCGTGGGGTCGCGGGCAGCCGGGTCAGCGCGGTGCCGGCGCGGCACGGCCGGCGACGCGCGGCGGGCGCGCGGCCGGGGCCGGGTACGGCGTCGAGCACTTGATGATCAATGAACGGTGCCTCTTTTTATTTTCCCGATTTTCAATTCCATTTTCAATTTCCAATTCTTCCTTCACACTAAAAATTCCAAAAGAAATACATAGCACTACCAAAATTGATTAAAAATATATTTTCAACTTTTTCCCCACTTTTTATTATTCCAAATGTATTTTTCATATTTATTTAAATCCCTTTTTCCTAATTTCATAATTCATTATTTTTTTAATTCCAAAAATTTCCTAGATTTCATGTAAATCTCTTAAAATATTTTATGGTCTTATTTTATTCCCTAATTAATATTCCATAATCACCAATTAATATTTTATTTCTCACATACATATTTTCATATGTCCGCATGCCTTTTCCGATTTTATTTAAAAAAATCCTAACCTTATATTTTGAGGTTTTCTTCCCAACAAAAATCCAAACCATTTGGTTTTCACAAACATCGAGAGGAACTGTTCACAACTAAATTTATGCAACTGAGCTGGCAAATAAGAAGCAACAAACACGAGAAAAAGGCAACAAGCAAAAGTTTTTGTAAGTCCCAATTTTTTTTTACGTTCTGATTTTTAATTTCTTCGATTTTCAGGATGTTACATAGGTACATCTGAGTTGGAAGCCTTTTCACGAGATCCGGCTTGACGAGAGGCTTTCCAAGGTTGAACTTGTATTTAAGCGGAGCCTTCGCCAGGGATGCACGCCCGTGTAATTGATCAATATTAATTCCAGCTTCTTGCATGAATTGTCTTAAATCAGGTCTAATATTTGGAATTGTGCTGAACTCCAGAGGCTTATGTGGCTGTATGCCAAGCTGGGGTACATCTTTGCCCGCTTTCTTCGCCCTGCCAACAGCCGACCACTTTGATGCGGGTGGCGGCGTCTTCTCAATTCTCTGAGTATTTCTTGGACGACCGCTTGATATTGACGGCACGCTCTTGGATGATGATCGTTTAGGAGTCGGTGCTCGTTGTGGCGACGGAGGAGGGTTGGAAGGCGGTGGAGATGGAGACGACCGTTTAGGAGTCGGTGCTCGTGGAGGCGACGCAGGAGGCGGAGGAGACGACCCACATGGAGGCGAGGGCGGTGGAACGATAGGAGACGCTGTTCGTCCGGGGAATTTTATGAAAATCTTCCTCCAGTGAAATATTCCATGAGTCGTTTCTCCTAGTGTCGTCTCCCCGTCTCCTCCGAGGATATCCAGCTCCAAATCTTCATAGCCGTGTTCCACCTGTTCAATTTCAACCTTCGAGTACGAAGGTGGAACGGGCCGGGAGTGGTAGGTGCCATCTTGGGCTACTGGAATAGCCATGCCCGACGCGACCTGTTCGAGAAGATTGCTTATTAGTTAGTAATGAACGTTGATTGACAAGTTATTCAAGAAAATATACGTACAACATAAAAGTACGAACATACCTTTATTGTTATATTTTTCAGCGGGATGTGCAGCTCACACGGAGTCTGCTGTGTGATGTCATCCACGGGGCATGGCGGACCCAGTTGAGCTTGTGGGGCCAGCTCGCCTTCATTTCCAGTAGACGCGCGGATGTGCGGTTGTTGCTGGATCCGGCTGTTGGCTAACCCACTGGCTCCGCTCCTCAGCCAACCTTAGGGCCACCCTTTCATCGACAATCTGATCGATCTGCAAGAGCTTCATTTCCATCTCAGCGAATCTAGCATCATTCTCTCGCTTTGACCTCATTCGGGTCCTGTATGTGTCGACGTCAGCTTGAAACCCGTATTTACAGGGGACGACGCCTTTTCCCCGTGTACGCCCGGGTGCTCTGGGTTTTGGAGGACGAGCGTTAGCTCGTCTTTCTCTCTATCAGGCCTGAACGCGCCCGAGGAACTGGCCTGCACCGCCTCCTCTAACCTCCGTCCGACTTCTTGAATTTCATCACCAAAGATCAATGTGCCATCGACGGGATTAAGTGAGCCGCCGTGAGCATGGAGCATGTCGACGGCCGCCCTCCTCCTCCGCTTGTAATTCTCCCTGAGGACTTTTTCGTCGACCAAGTGAGAAGTGAGAAGGGATTGCCACTGTTCTATTACAGTGATGAGAACGGAGCAGCCTCCAAGAGCATGAGAGACAATGTTAGATCAGAGGAGAAGGCATTAACATTCCAGCTCATGTCGCAATACTTCTACATGCCAATCACGCAGGCCACACGAGGGTTTAGGGTTTAGGTTTTAGGGTTTAAAATAGGGTTTAGGGTTTAGGTTAAGGGTTAATGGTAAAAGGGTTTAGGTTTAGGGTTTAGGGTTTATGGTTTAAAATAGTTTTAAATACGACAAATGTTAATTATATGTTATTATTTCAATTTAAAATATTTTTCAAATAGGCCATATGTTAATTATATATTATTATTTAAATTTTAAATAGTTTGGAATATGACAAATGTTAATTATATGTTATTATTTCAATTTACAATATTTTTATTAATTATATGAACATATGTTAATTATATATGAATATATGAACATATATGTTAATTATAATTATATATGAATTTAACATAATATAATTGAGCATTGTAATAATTACTCCCAGTTTTAAAACCAACCGGGACTAGAGGTGAATTTCGGTGGGCGGAAAAACATCTCCTCATGTTTTTGCATACAAATCTAGAGATGAAAATGTTAGAAAACAACTGCAAAATGCGAAGTGCTAAGATTGTAGATAACACATGACATGTAGATAGCAAAATGTATAGAAAACAACCGTAAATCTATAAGAGGAAGAAGTTCCTAACCTTGTAGATAGCAAATATTTGTGTATTATCACCAAAAAAGTTGCTAACCTTGGCAGCACCGGACCTCTAACATATGAAAAATTTTGAAGATGTACAAGTGTGGCTGGCTCGGGATGGAGGAGGAAGAAGGAGTATATAAAGCAAAATCTCTAGTCCCGGTTGGTAACACCAACCGGACTGGAGATGGCATCTCTAGTCCCGAGGCAACGGTTTAAAAATTCAACGGTTCTCTAGGATCTTTAGTCCTAGAGGGCCGTTGAATTTTTAAACCGGGACTAGAGATCATCTCTACTCCCGGGTGCAACTCAAACCGGGACTACTGTGGTTTTTGCCACTTTAACCAATGATGGTTTCTCCAGTAGTGATTGGATCTCATCTCGGGGTCTGTTCCACATCAAGCTGATGAGCTAGCGAGTATTTAACCAATCAGCCGCCTCCATTTGATTATAGATAGATTGGTTAATGACAAGTTGGGTGAAGTGGATTAGCAGTACGCCACGCCTCATTTTCCATTCGTCTTTCGCTACTGCATATATTTATTAATGATCATATTGGATGGATCATATAATACCAAATTAAATTAATTAGAGGGCTGCTATACAACAGGATCTCATCAAGATAGGATGATACCAAGCAAGTATCAGATTCCGATACCGGTAGATTTTATACCTCATAGGCATCGCCCGATAGATACCTCATCGACACTAGATGATACCCATCATGTATCAACTAATACCTTATCGGTATCAAGCTGATACCTCGTCGATACCAGTTGATACCCGTCGATATAAGGCTGACACTCATCCATACCAGACCTAGTACCAATCGGGTATTAGATCTGAGGTGAGAGGAGGAAGAGAAGAAGGGATGAAGATGGTCACTGGCATGACTGCGGCGATGGCAGTGCTGCTCCTTGTCCTCCCTCGCCGCGATGGCAGTGCCTCCCCATCTTCCCTAAGTGCAATCCTAGACAAGAAGGGGGAGCAGCTGGATGCTCCCCCACATCCTTCTTCCATGTAATCATAAACAAAGAGGAGAAGGAGCAGCAGGCAGAAGGAGGAAGAGGAGCAGCCGCCGGGAGGTGGAGGTCATGGGAGGATCTTGCTAAAGGAGCTCGACACCAGGGTGGGAGGTCGTTGGAAAGAAGCAATTGTTGTTGTTGCGGGCTGGATGGAGTCAGAGGGTGAGAGGGAAGCAGGGAGGAGTCCAATCAGAATCCACCCAACCGGGTCCCCTCCCCTCCCTTCTCAATCCTTCATCCACCTTCGCGCTCGGGGCACCAATGGAGATCCTCCTCCTCGATTCATTCGGCGACGATGACGGCAACAGATGGAGGTCGTGGCCATGCTGGGCCGACTCCTAGAGGCGGTGAACTAGGAGCACAAGGTCAACTCGGCGTACGGCGAGTTCTTCGTGCTTCCGTGCGAAAAGGTGTTTGCTGGCCATGCAGGAGCATGGGGATCCTGTCCCGACGTGATACTGATGGATAGCAAATCCGAATCAATTATGTGAACACATGTTGGAGAAGATGTTGTTAGATGGATCCAATGTAAGACTATAAGGATTATTATGTTCCATCAATTGGTCTCGAATAGTATCAGTGTAGAATCGCTAGACCTGACATTGTCGACATGTGTAGTGATCTACGATGGGGTTGTCAAATGTTACTCCATAATTGTGTAGTTATAAAGACACCTTCGGGTTTGCTATGAAACATGTAATGTGATGTGAATAATTAAGATAGGATTTGTATCTCCTAGTTAATGGGAGAGATATCTCTGATCCCCACAATTTAATATATTATGAAGTAATTGATCATGCCAAGATGATAGAGGTGTCAATCATGAGTCGAGTAATCTAATACAGTACCCATTTGAATGATTGAGTCATTGAGAGGATCACACATATTTCATGTTGAACTTGATCACTATCATGAGGCAAAGGGATTTATACATAAATATATTACAGGGTCAGTCGATATGTCCTTTATGTACATTCAATGAGCAAATATGTCCTGCTAGGGACCGCTATTGATACGTGGACCAAAAGAAGTTTTTGGGTTGTTACCGAGTATACATGAACCTACGAGGTCACTCACTTAATGGGGTCAGAATAACATATTTGGATAGAGATTCAAAAATGGCTCAAATCAGACAAGGTTCCAAGTAGAGTTTCTAATGTGCTTCTAAGGTCTACTTAGAAGCTCTATATATATTCGGGGTGAGGGGTGACAGGCGAAGAGAATATAAACACACATGCATGTACATGAGAACCACCTCGAGCAAAGCCCTAGACATACCTCTCCCAGCGAGCCAAACCCTAGCCATACGTTGGTGCTAGCTTATCCGTGCACAACATTCCTACCATGGCGTTCCTACCGTGGACGTGTGGGTACCAGTAGAGACGCTACTTCTCTACTACCTTGCAATGCTGATTGGTATGGGAACATGAGAAGGCAACAGCGCTAGGAAGAGACGCTTACACAAGAAAGTGGTCATCGAGTTGCTGAAATCGACTACTTCCACTGCATCAACACACGCTTGGTCAAAGCAGGCTACTCTGACTCTTCTTCTGCTGCTCGGCATGTCGATTGGTAATTTCTGTGGTAGGTTTTTGTTTTATGCTATCGTAGCCTACCCATAACCCTATAATTGCATATAATTAAGGTCCATAACCTGAATTAATAATGTTAATCAGTACCATTATACTTCTACTCATGTAAATGTATAGTACATAACAATTCATTATGTTACTTCGAGCATACCTTTTTTATAAAAAAAAGTTTGTACAATTGTTAACGCCAAAATTTAGTAAGCCCCGGAGTCCCCATCGGCTTAGTGTTCATATCGGCTCAAAGCTAGAATCGGCTTAGAGTTCTGCAAGCAACTGATGAGGGTTTTCTATTATCTACATCTCCAGTAGTCAGATTCTTGTTAGATTCAGTTCGAGATCAGGTCTTATCCGGGGAAAACTAAGTCCAGGAAGGATGTGCCTTGTATCTATTAATTAGGAGGAGTTTGATTAGCTTTCTATTTTATCTTTAGGAATATATGTTAGTGTCCAATAAGGACTCGGTTTGTTTCCTTTTATCTTTAGGGAAGTTTGGATTTGTAATCTGTTAGGATCTCTGTTAGCCTATGGGTATAAATATGTAAGCCCGAGGTCCATGTAAATGTATCTCTCGATCAATACAACTCGACGCATCGCCACCTTTTTTATCTCTTCTACTTTATCATCCGGTGGAACATGGCGCCTGACGCGGGGCTGCATCGGCTTCGATCTCCGACGAAGGGGTAAGTCCAAGGTCCCGCCGGCTCAAGCAATCGTATTGGCTACATCGGCATCGTCCAAGGCTACATCAGTACATTCGATCTCTTGGATTGCTTCGATTCAGTTAACATCTTTGCCTGATTATTTATCATATGTCTTTGTTGAATCCAGTCCTAGTATCTCGATTTGGCTCTATCGGCTATTTCTCGATTTAAGGTTTCTGTCGATACCGGTTAAATCGTTATATTAGATTAGATTAGCTTAGACATCTACCATCCTGAAAATCGGTCAAGGACTTGATTGTTTAGATATTGTGTTTCTTTTCATACTTGGTGTTGCATCAATTCAGTTTGATCTACTAAGTCATGATTAGAACCGTAATCTCTAGCCTGCCTGTTGACTGCCAATAAGGGTTTCATCGGGGTTTCAGCCGATGAGTTATCTGAACATTACATCGGCTATGTTATTAATACATATAATCTTTGTCTTGAGATACGTTTAGACATAAGTGATTTATACTGTCTATCCCAGTTACTTGGTTTAAACATATTTTGGGACCTAGATTATATGCTATTGATATCGGCTTGTAAACCTAATTTCCATGGACATTGTATCGGCTTGTAAGGATTGCGTATGAATTGGTTTTTAGCCGATGACAACAGAGTATTCGTCGATCATTGCTTATCTGTCGGATTTAATGACATTGGACCTCCAGCCAATGTATGCTTTAACCATCAGATCAATATTTATTCTATTATACCATTGTCCGCCGACTAGTTTATTATCTTATTACATTATCATCAGCCGATTGTCTTTATGTCATTGTTTACACAAGTGTTGGAATCTACATTGGAAATATAGCTGATTATTCAAAACCCTAACTGCATCGGTTGACATCGGCATCAGCTGGAATCACTCTATTGGCTTATCAGCCGATCGGCTGTCAACAGATCGATTGTCTCGTTTATCGGCTTATCTGTCAGGACGCACTCGAACCTCTTATTATATTTGAAGGAATATATAGCATAGCCCATATTTTCCTTCAAACACAATGAGACGTTCGACGCTCCGAGAGAAAGATATCAGAGACATTGCTGGGCCTTTAGCCTGCTAGTCAACTTCAGCCTGAGATGTGCCCATCCAACCACTCGAAGGTGGCGACCAGATGTGTTACTCATTCAGGAGACTTGACAAGATGGCTAAAGATCTAGAACATTCCAAATATCTTTAACTCTTACTCATGAGAATCTAGCTCTCAGGATGTGCGCTAGATTCTGACTTTCATCTTAAGCATGGGCATTCATCGCAAACAATCAAAGATGAACGGAATGTAAAGACTTAGCCGCCGCATATATATATATATATATATATATATATATATATATATCGAGAATTGCGGAAGCTAGGCTACCCAATCACAAGCACACCGACTAGGGGTTAAGTTCAGGTCTTAGAAGAAGCAGACGATTACCCACATCACTCAAAAGATTAAGTCTAAATCTGTAAGCAAAATGGATATTCCAGTGGCAAGAGTCAGTACATTAAACAAGTTAATGTACTGGCAAACACAAGTCAAACCTAACGTACTACATGATAGGCATATATTCAAAGAGGGTCTTTATGTGGTTCATTTTCAGCATAAAGCAAACTTTATTTCACAAATCATTTGTAAAAGAGTTGACAATTCAATTAACAAAGACAAGTTTTCAAGTTTCATCATTAAGTTCATATTGATTCCAACATATACCAATACCTTGTCGTCCTCCATGACAACAAGTCACAATATATTCCACCACACTCACACAACTCAACACAATTTGTCATTTTCGAAACAAGTCACATGTTCACATTTTTGTAAATATAGAGTCTATACTCATAACACTTCACCAAAGCGCTCTTGACCGTGAGCACGGCTAATCGATTAGTTTTAGAGAACTCTGCACAGTTTGTACAACTTTACCCACATGATATGAACACTCTAGTTTATTTTGTGCTCGCGATGCACTACTACACTCTTCATGTTGAATGTGGTCTAGAGGTCTTAACGAATCCTTTACACTACTTAATCCCTAGCCTTGCACCAGCATGACTTGTGTTCCCCCATCCTAGGCATACTGAAATATAACCTAGAACCGTCAAGTAGCATGGCCCCACCTTAAACTTGACGCCGTGGTGGCGGACACGACAGGACCCACCCACGTGGCACAATATCGTTGTATTGGACAGACTTAGTCGCCTAAACTACCACTTCAGGGGTAGATAGGAAGTTTCTCTGGGTTATCCGAAACCATACTCACCGCGCCTACCATAATGCAACGCTAGGTGCTAAGTAGATTATTCAGCTTACGTCATCCCATACTAACACTTGTGGATGTACGGTTTACTCTAAGTTGGTGACACAAGTTTGGTCCTTACGGACTCGGGCAAACATCTCTCCCCTATCAGCATACAAATACATCAATTGCATGCCACATTTGTCGCCCAAGTCAAAATCATATTTTTACCCATTTTAGTTTGCAAATACTCGTCATATTAATTCTACCCCAGCAAGGGTTCATATCAAAAATCACATTTTAGTCATCGATGAACGAGTATTTGCATAACTCTAAGCAAGTCTAAGCAAGTATTGGCAATAAGCATAGATAAATCCATTTGAGCACAAGGAATGTACTCTAACCATTTCTAGGGGTACAATCAGCAAGGAGTACAATTATTCAAGGTGGGAAATGCAGCAATTAAGACATAACAACCATATCCAAATTTTAAATATCGATATAGTCTAAGTTCATATGCAACTTTGCAAACGATTTTCATCCCTCAAAACATGGGATTCAATGTGTTCAAAGGAAAGGAGGGGAAGAACTTGCCTTGATCTTATAAAATGTTAGCACCTAATCCACTCCTTCACCGTTTATGCAATTATCTAAACAAAAATACACGATATGCACTTAAACACCGAAAACAGGCGAAAAATCCAAAATGCTCTAAAATGCATGATTTATGCACATTGAGTAGGTACTGGTATAAAGTGAATTTAGGTGAAATAATTTCTAATTTATCTTATTCCATTTAAGAGTTATGATTTTTAGAAGTTTTATCGGTATAGGGTAGTATCTAATTAGGTAGAGTTATAAAATTTTTATATAATTTGATTTTTATTTAACTCCACAGAGGTGTATAGATATGTTTTCTAAGACTAAGACATTTGGTTTCATAATTTTTGGAGTTATTATGAGTTCCCTATGGGTTCTACAATTTATAACGTTCTAGGCATATAGTCTTATGTGTACATGGCTTTGGAGGTTTAGGTCCAGAACTTGTTCCATTTTGTTATGATGTACAAAATGAATAATTTGGTTAACCAATCTAATATTGATTAATAATTTTAGGGCTTGGATTATTTTGCTATACCTTCTATAAACTAGGGGGTGTTTTATGTTAGAAACTTTACATCTCAATCTAGAGATTATTATATGAGCTATGTGTACTAAGTTTTTGGTCATTAGGGATGGAACTATGGTTTCTCTGGTCCAACTAGTCGAACCTTGATTTACTTAGAGCTAGGATACAATTTATATATATATATATATATACATACATACATACATACATACATACATATAATGCTTAGACAATGCCCTGTGATTAGCACCTAAGTTATCTGTTTAAAGTTTAGAGCTATAACTTGTACAGAAGGTGTCATATTTTATTTTATCTAATTTATGTTTATTACTTGCAGGTCTTGTAGAAAATTGGTTCACTCAAAAAGGATTAAAATTGAATTTTCTACAAATTTCACAAGTTGAGGTGCGTACTGGATTGTTTATACTTTATATAAATATTTAAGGGGTTTTGCTATACAGTAAGCATATACTTTTATTTTCTATTTCAAAAATATATGTTTTGGCGGTTCTACAGAATTTGAGTTTACTCAAAAAGGGATTAAAGTGAATTTTATATAAATCCCTAAAGTTCAGCTCACCCAAAATTCATCATTTTCTCAATAATAGTTTTAAGAGCATTTGGCTCAAGGTAATTATATATTTTTATTTTCCCTAATCAGAGAGGGTGAGTTGAGGAATCTATAGGATTTAAGTTTGCCTAAAAATGAGTTGATTTGAATTTTCTACTTATTTTATAAATTTATACAAGCTCTATGCATGGTTTTCATTATTTAAATTTTTGAGATAAAGTTTGTACAGTGAGGGTCAAGTTTTATGCCTCTAAAATAAAGTGCATCATTGTGTGAGTTCACATAAATTTTTTTCACCCCAAAATGAGTTATATTTGATTTTATATGGAATTTTTAAGTTGGTCAAATTTTCTGTTGAAAAGATATTGTTTTAGCTAATTCCTTTTATATTTTTTTCAATTTAGAAACCCATGGGGTCCACTGTCATTGACTTGGTCACTTTGCACATAGGCCCCTGGAGTCTTAGAAATCAACCTGCAGCCCTTAGCACATGTGAATTGAAATCTTCATTAAGAGTCCTCAAGGTCTAGTGTATTTATAGATGGATCCATGACCCCACATGTAAGTCTTACAAGTTTTGTAATTAAAACCCTACAAGATTTAAACTTCTACTAATCAGTCTTTGGCGCCTAATGACGTGGGGTCCGCTCGTCAGTGGCACTAAGACCGGGAAGAGGCGAGACGGAGCAGAGCCCGCCGGCCGGAGCTCCTTCCCGGCCTCACCGGCGGCGAACGGCGGTGTTTCAGAGGAGGCGACCAAAGAAGAAAAGATGGGGTGGCTTGTTGCGAACCTATTGGTGGTGGTCTTGTGCACAGTGGTGATCGGAATCGTGCCGGTGGCGAGCACAGGTGGCGGTGCGGCTCGACATGCCGATGCATGTTGGGTTCTGGCCTAAATTAGTGTAAATGGGTGCATGCTTAGGGGTCGACAGGGGTCATGGGAACTCACCGAAGGTGGTACGGGGGTTGGCAGGAGCTGGGTAGCGCTGGCGATGAGAGATGTGCTCTGGCGACGGCGACTGATGTCGGCTTCCACAGCGTCGGCTCACTCCGGTCGAAGCGCTGCTGAAGTAAGGCTTCCGTGAGGTCACTGTGGTCCCTAAGATGGTTCGTGTGGAAGGAATCAAAGTGGGTCTCACCGAAAAAGTAGGAATCGATGGTGGCGGCTAATGGCTAGACTTGGGGAAGACGATGCCGATCTCCCTCCTCGGTGCACTTCACAGTGATTCCTTCGAGTTACACCATTGTCAGGTACTGGAGAACATGTTGGTGAGAGGGTTTGGCCAATGGCTCACCATGGAAGGCTGTCGACGAGCGGGTGCATTGCGGCGGTGCTTGCTGCGTGCTCCGGATCTCCTATGGGCGCGACAGCGTTCCTGCTGCTGCGATGCACAAAATGTGATGGGGTCAAAAGGGAAAAGACTTGGCATTGTGTGTAGATAATGGAACAAGGATGGGCATTCAATATCGTCCACAACGCCGGGCATTTTTTTCTTTTTGCCTCATTTTGATTCCTCCATTGTAGTCGCGGGAACGCCGACGCGCTCCACCAGAGACCAGAGCATGCACCGAGTGCCGCCGCTGCACCCTTGACGCCGTTCCGAGCAATGTAGGCCGAGGCAGACCGAGCCCTTGCGCCCACACCTTCGCCACAACTCCCTCGACATTTCCCCTCAAGGATCCCGAAGAATGGTGCGCTGAGGAGGTAGATCCCCGTCATCCTCCCTAGCTCCGGCCGAAATACCGTCGCAGCACTCCATCTCCAATATCGTCCACTCCGGTGAGCCGTTTTCAAATTCCTCGCGTCTGAACCATCCCTAGGGTCTCCTAACGTGTGCGATGTACATCCGTAACAGCCCGTTGGATGACACGAGCTGTCACCGTGGAACCCGAGGTTTTTCGCCGCCGCCGGGTCCTCCCTCTCGCCGCCACTAGTGACCAAGCTTCGCCAGCCCATGCGCTACCTCAGGTAAGTCTCAAAAGACCCCATAGACCCTCACGCATGCATTGGTTTGCTCTAGAATGAATTAAAACTTGATATGCACCTTCGTGCCGAGCCACACCACCCCCTGTGCTCGTCGCCGAAACTATCCCGACCATCACAGTGCCCGAGACCACCACCTATAGGTTCGCACTAAGACGCTCCACATTTTTCCTTTTGGTCTTTGTCCCTAAATCGCCGCAGTTCGCCTCCGGCGTAGCCGCGAAACTCACCGTCACCACTGCCCTGCTCTCCTCTCCTCGCTGTCTCACTAATAGTTGGATCCCACCATTCAGGTGCCAAAGCCGGTCTCTCAAACCCGCAACCAATGACCCATGGGCCCCACGCGTCAGAGACATAGGGAAGGCAGCAAGAAAAATATTTTCACAGAGAGCATAACCTCACTTCAAAAATCCATATAAAATCCATTTGAAAACAGTTTTGACTGAAACAAATTTCTGCGGACTCCTTAGATGTTGAAATTTAATGTGGAACCATAAAACTTGCCACTCACTGCACTGGAAATATCCCAAAATTTTAAATAAGTCAGGACACACATAAACCAAAGGATGATTTGTAAAATCTCTAGAAAATTCAAATTAACTTCAATTTGAGCAAACCCAAATTCTGTGGATCCCTTATCACACCCTCTCTGACCTGGGAAAATAAAAAGTTAAACTTCCCTTGAATTAAATGTTGGTAAAACTAATTTTAGTGAAAAGGTACATTTTAGGACAGTCATCGCTTAGGGATTTATTAAAAATTCATTTTCCCAAATTTTTTAGTAAACTTAGATTCTGTAGAATCACTCAAAACATGTGGTTTTAAAATATAAAATAATATCATGTGCCTCCTGTGTATTATAATCCCCTAAGGCAATTATAAATGAAACTAGTGGGTCACTGCACCCTCCAACATGCAAAGATTGTAGAGAAATCAATTTTAAATCTTTTTGGGTAAAACAAGTTTCTGTAAAACCAGTGACTAATGCACCCCCATTTAGTGAAATAAAACCTATCCACTCATCCACTGGAATAAAAAGTAAAAGCCCAAATTAGATGACTAAGTCTGTCCAATACAACGGTATCGTGCCACGTGGGTGGGTTCCCGTCGTGTCCGCCACCACGGCGTTAAGTTAAGGCGAGGGCATGCCACTTAACGGTTCTAGGTCCTATTCCAGTATGACCTGGGATGGGGGAAACACGTATCGTGTTGGTGCAAGGCTAGGAACTAAGTAGCGTAAAGGCTTCGTGGTGACCTCTAGACTGTACTCAATGTGTAGAGTATGGTGGTACCGACGGGTACCAAATCAACTAGAGAAATTCGCTTCATGTGGGTAAAGCTGTACAGACTCTGCAGAGTTAATAAAACTAATCGATTAGCCGTGCTCACGATCAAGAGCACTTTAGTGAAGTGTCATGAGTATAGACTCAATTGTTTTAAAAATGCGATTACATGATTTCAATAAAATGTGTTGAGTTGTATGAGTGTGGAGGTGAAATGTGACTTGTTGTCATGGAGGATGACAAGACTTTGATCATGATAGAACCAAACAAAATTAATGATGAAAACTAAAGTGACTGTTTTGTTAATTGAGTTGTCAACTCCTTCTCAAAATGGTTTGTGAAATAAAACTTGCTTTCGGCGGAAAATGAGCTACTCATATAGTCTTCCCTTGATTATGAGCTTATCATGTAGTATGTTAGGTTTGTCTAGTGCTTGCCAGTATTAATGTACTGACTCTTGTCGATTGGAATATCCATTTTGGTTGCAGGTTTAGTCCTAGTCTTTACGCGATGAGAATTCCCGATTTGTTTCTTCTAGGATGAGAACTTAACGGGGTAATCCCCTAGTCGGTGTGCTTGTGGGCGGGTACTAAAGCCACCGCTGTTCGCTGTACTCTGATGTTTTTATAATTATTTGGCCGGTTGGCCTATGTAATAATAATGATGATGTAATTCATAATTACTTTGTGATCTAAATGTGTTTACTTTGCATGCTCATGCTTGAGAAGAAAGTATGAATCTAACGCACTTTTTGGGAGTTAGATTCACATGAGTATGAGTTAGGAGTATTTGAGACGTTGTAGATCTTTATCCATATTGTCAAGTCTCCTGATTGTGTAAGACATCTGGTCGCCACCTTCGAGTGGTTTGACGGGCACAATTCAGGCTGGAGTTGACTGGCAGGCTAAAGGCCCAGCAATGTCTCACTTATCCCTCTCACGGGACTTCGGATATCCCGTTTTACTTGTCTTATGAGCTGAACCGTTTTAGCTCGTATGGAAAATAGAACGAGAGGTCTGGGCGTCTCCGACAAGGCATGGTATCAAAGCAATTACTGACTACAGGCGCCCCTTAAGTTGGTCACTTAGAATGAATTCCCCAAAATTTATTTTGAGGGCTTCGCTCTCAGCTACAAAACTATTTGTGAAAACCAATTCTACCTTATATCTCATCCCTCTCGAGAGATTGTTCTTCTCTACATTTCTATTTCAAGTTTTAAACTCTTATCTTGCTCTATAGGACCGCAACCTTTTGAAAAATGGTACTTCTAAAAAATGGAGTTTGAAAACACTCGGTAATCACCACAAACCAGTACCAAATGGCTTTGAAAAGTTTTGAAACCCCTTTTGCTAGTTCGGGTGGGAAACCGAGTCCAGGAAGGATACGACTTGTATCTATTAATTAGGAAGAGTTTGATTAGCTTTCTATTTTATCTTTAGGAAAGTGTATTAGTGTCCAATAAGGACTCGGTTTGTTTCCTTTTATCTTTAGGGAAGTTTGGATTTGTAATCTGTTAGGATCTCTGTTAGTCTATGGGTATAAATATGTAAGCCCGAGGTCCATGTAAATGAATCTCTCGATCAATACAACTCGACGCATCGCCACCTTTTTTATTTGTTCTACTTTATCATTCGACGAAACTTGGCGCCTGACATGGGGCTGCATCGGCTTCGAACTCCGGCGAAGGAGTAAGTCCAAGGTCCCGCTGGCTCAGGCAATCGAATTGGCTACGTCGGCGTCGTCCAAGGATGCATCAGTACATCCGACCTCTTGGATTGCTTCGATTCAGTTAACATCTTTGCCTGATTATTTATCATATGTCTTTTTGAATCTAGTCCTAGTATCTCAATTTGGCTCTATCAGCTATTTCTCAATTTAGGGTTTCTGCTGATACCGGTTAAATCGTTATATTAGATTAGATTAGATTAGATATCTACCACCCTGAAAATCGGTCAAGGGCTTGATTGTCTAGATATTATGTTTATTTTCATACTTAGTGCTGCATCAGTTCAGTTTGATCTACTAAGTCGTGATTAGAACCGTAATCTCTAGCCTGTCTGTTGACTGCCAATAAGGGTTTCATCAGGGTTTCAGCCGATGAGTTATCTGAACATTACATCGACTATGTTATGAATACATATAATCTTCGTCTTGAGGTACATTTAGACATAAGTGATTTATACTGTCTCTGTACGCTACCGATCTATCCCAGTCACTTGGTTTAAACATATTTTGGGACCTAAATTATATGCTATTGATATCTACAACAGATCAAGTAAACCTAATTTCCATGGATGTTGTATCGGCTTGTAAGGATTGCATACAAATTGATTTTTAGCCGATGACAATAGGGTATTCATCGATCATTGCTTATATATCGGATTTAATGACATCGGACCTCCAGCCGATGTATGCTTTAACCATCGGATCAGTATTTATTCTATCATACCATTGTCTGCCGACTGGTTTATTATCTTATTACATTATCATCAGCCGATTGTCTTTATATCATTTTTTACACAAGTGTTGGAATCTACATCGGAAATATACCTGATTATTCAAAACCCTAACTGCATCAGTTGACATCGGCTGGAATCACTCTATCGGCTTATCAGTCGATCGACTGTCTCGTTTATTGGCTTATCGGCCGATATGCTTTATGTTCGGTTGTTTTGCATATCTTGTTAGTGGCAGGATCAAACTGACTAGCACGCCTGCACTTCATCAATTTTAGGACCTGCACTGGAGCTAAGCAGATCGCCCAAGCAGCGTGTGATTCGACGCCAACACATCTTTTTACACACCAGTGGTGGTACGATTTGGCATCAACAACAATATATGAGTTTATGGGGCTGTCCCAAAAAAATTGTCATCCTAGGTTGTTTAGTAGAGATTAAGATTTAATAGAAAAGACTATAGTACCCCTTATTAAATGATGTGTGATTTGAGTGGGAAGGTCGTTGGGTTAGGATAGGTAGAAATTTGAATAAAGTGATTGATGGAAAAATTAGTACTATAAAGTGACAATCTTTATGGAACAAATTTTGAATCCTCGAGTGACATTCTTTTGATCTGAGGGAGTATCCAAAATACCATGTTCTATTATTGGATAGTTCAAGCTAACGAATTAGTACTCCTTTCGGTTATAAATAATGGAAATTTTGACAAGATTTTGTCAAACTTTCCAAAACTTCTCCATCAAAATATTCTCAAATGCTTAGTTTTAAAAAGGTGTACCTAGATTTGACTAAAAATAGTTTTATGGTAATAACATCAATTTATTATATTTTATAAATTTAATATCAATTTTGGAATTCCTAAACCACATCTGATAGAAAAGTAGGGGCAAAATCGTGCAAATTTCTAACATTCAGATCTGCGTCATGGTTCATGCTCCAGTGAGCTTCTCCTCCAACTCTGACGACTGAAGGTGACAAGACTAATAATGGTTCGGGGTTGGGGTCATGGTGGGGGTGGGAGTTTGTGTGTTTGTGTGTGGTGGGTGGGGAAGGGGTGGGAGGTTTGCCTGAGCTTAGAGGTGGACACGAGCGGATAGAGAGGCGGCGGTGGCACCACCCGAGCCACAGTAATGGAGGAGGTCGATGGGCTGGCATCTTAAGGGGGGAAAGGGAAACTAGAGGGGTTAGGAGACGTCTCCGGTAGTGGGAAACCACAAGAAATGAGACGAGGGCATCCCGTCACCGTCCGGCTTGAGTAGGAAGAGAAGCAGGACCAGAGAGGAAGGTGGCTGGTGTGGCAGCCCTCGCCAATGTTGTTGGCGCCTTCCAGCGGCCAATGAGGCCATGGAGGCGGTAGCGCATCGTGATAGTGCGTGGGGGAGAAGATGGGGAAGAGATAAGGCTGTTACCGTAGCAACCTGAATCTTAAAATTTGTTAGATCCACAAAACTATGCACTTTATTTATAAGAACTAAAATCTGCAACTTACAGTACAAGAAATCCTCCTAAAATTTTGTGTATAAAACAATTAACTTAATTTGCATTACAACTTATAAAATGCATAAGAAACTCATATAAGCTTCAGAATTTGTGAAACCAATTGAGTTAATCTTATGGAACCAATCACTTCACCACTGTAAGGTTAAAGTTAACAATATTACTTCCTAAAAATATGCCACAACCTTACCTAAGAAAATAATGACATGAAGCCTTATACAACTTGTAAAATTCATAATAAGTTTATGCTAACTCTAAAAATGGTGAGCTCAATTTTGATGGACTTAGGAAAACACATGCTTTGATTATGCAAAATGAAATTTCACAAAAACATAAACATAAACTACATTTAAACTTAAATAAAGCGTAAATAACATATATTGGGTATAAAAGTTATAAAATTCATACATCTCATAATACAAGTGATAACATAGAAATTCTTTCACCTAAATCATCCTAGGAAAGTATCTAACCACCGTGTACAAATAGTGCATTCTAGAGCATTTTGGATTTTTGCATATCTTGGTATTTGTTTGCATATCATATCAATTATATAGATTATTGTGTTGACAGTGAAGGAGTGAATTAGGTGTTGTCTAATTGTTAAAGAACAAGGCAAGTTCCTTCCCTCTTCCTTTGAACACATTGAAACCTAAGTTTTGGGGAATGAAAAGTATTGTTTGCAAAAATGGCACGTGTATTTGTTAATACCGATAATTGAAACTTGGTGAATGGTAGTTATGTCCTTATTGCAGCATATATCACCTTGAAAACTTGAATCCCTACTGTTTGTAACCATAGGTTGGATTGGAGTATTTTTCTAAATGCTCAATTGGGTTTATAAATACTTATATGCATGTCATTTGCTTTGCCATGCTTAGAAAATATACAAATATCATTCTTAATATTTTATAAATGGAATTTTGGGCATTTATTTATTTCTGGATAGAAGTGAGAATGTTAATTATTTGTGAACTAAAATGATTACAAAATGGTTTTGGACTTGGGCAGCAGGTGGTGTGCATATGATGATAGTTGCATACCGATAGGGAGAGTGTTCGCCTGAGTCGATTAAGGACTGAAGTTCATGTCACCAACTAATGTTTACCGCACATCCACATGTGCTATATATGGGGTTGCCATAGCTATTAAGTTATTTAATGTCTAGCCTTACATATGGTAGGCTAGAGTAGTATGAATTAGTTTGAGCGATAATTTATAAGAACTACCTATTTACTCGCATTTTATGGGGTAGCTTAGATGTCTAAGTCTATCTAATACAACGGTATAGTGCCTCATGGGGGAATAGATGCGTTTGTTGTCACGGTGTTAGGTTTAAATTGTGGGCCCACCACCTAACAACTCTAGGTCATTCCTAGGGTTGATCTACACTTGTCGTCGTGGATGCAAGGCTAGGCATTAGGTAATGTAATGGCTACGTTGTGACTTTTAGACCGCATTCAATGTGTAGAATATGGTGGTGCTTCGTGAGCACAAAACAAACTAGAGTGTTCATATCATGTGGGTAGAGCTGTACAAACTCTGTAGAGTGTAAAACTAGTTAATTAGCCATGCTCACGGTCAAGAGTGACTTGGTGAAATGTCATGTGTATAGATTTACATTTTAAATGTGTTTGTGAAATTGGGACATGAAAATGATGACTTGGGTTTGTTTTTTTATGTTTATAAGGATGGATTTATGCCTTGATTCCAAGTAGGGCAGCAACGGTAACATTGTGTTGCTATGATATTTACTATGTTATACTTATACTCCTACTTTAAATTAAAAGTGCTTTGTAATTCCTTTTACAAATGATTGTAAAATAAAATTTGCTTTTATGCCAAAAACAGCTAAAAAATGCCTCCCTTTGATTATAAGTCTTGCATGTAGTATGTTACGATTGATTTTGCTTGCCAGTATATTAATGTACTGACACTTGCTGTTTATGTCTAATTTTGTTTCGTAGGTGATAGATTTAGTTTAGATTGAGTGTTCGGGACCGTTGCTCTTTCAAGATTAGATTCTAACATGGGTTGTGGGAGGTGTCACCCGGGGTGCCACAAAAATCTGGATTGAACCCCAATAGAAGTCAAACCGAGTGTCCTCGAGATGTGACCGAGAGCCCGGCCCCCCGGGAGTCGGGCATTCCGGCCTTCCCCCGAGTCCAACCTCGGCCCCTTCTCTCGATCCCAACTCGACACCCAACCTCGAGCATCCTCGAGAAGAAACTTGGTAGGCACGGAGAAAGAGGAAGGAGACAGCCCGACGGCATCTGACACCACCTGCCGGCACAGAAGCAGCATCCCAGAGCCGACAGGAGTACAAGATGCCCACGTTGTACAGGACCTAGATACCAAAATATACTTTGTCAGATATTCTTTGTACCACACCTTTTGTCTCTCTTAGTCTTAGCTTTCTTGGCCCCCAAGCTCATCTGTACCTGCCCCCCTTGAGGTATAAAAGGGAGGGCAGGGTGACGGGGCCAAGGGAGATCCCGATTCGAGAGGTTCCAAACTATAGCACACTCTATTGTAACCCTTGTTCATCATCCACCCCAAGAAAGAACACCACACACTGGACGTAGGCCTATTATCCTTCGGGAGGGCTGAACCAATATAATTCCTTGCGTCTCATTCTTGGCTCATCCTAGGATTCGAGTCGACCATCGGATCCGTCAGAGGACAGCTTCCCTACCAATCTCTCTTCTACCTCCTTGGGGACCCTCATTGGTGGACTGCCGACCCACCGGTCGATAGTTGCTGCGCCAGGTAGGGGCCGTTGTTCTTTGTCTGGAGTGGTTCGATGGAGATCTACATTTTTTTGTCGAAGTCTTTGAACAGATATGTTTTCTTTCCCTTCTCTTTCAATTTCCAAAAAGCATAATCCTTGCATGTTCCTGCATTCTCTATCTTAGTTCCGCTCAACCGCCGAGCTGGCAACACGCCCTCGACAGCTCCCGCGCATTGCTTACGGCCAGCCCTGAGCTACGCGGCCCTGACCTGCCCTGGTTGGGGTTCTCCGATAGGTTGCTTGTCGAGCTTGCCTTTGCCGCTCGGGGGCTTAGCGATGCTTCCCAATTGACAAGTAATGACCAAACGATTCGATAACTTCTGCGCAAGTGCTCATGACCAGCTCTGAGTTTCGCGGCCCCGACCCATGTGCTCCGGGCTCTCAGGACAGAATGTTATTGTTTGAGTTAGTGGCTACTTGCCAATATAGCTTCTTTCCCGAGTATCTGAGAAATATGACTTTGCCTAACGCGTTTGCTTCAATCCCGTCCCCCTCCGGTCAGAGTTGGATTTTCCCTCCCGGAGTCGAACTTGAGTTGAAGTTGAAACGTGAGAATGGCCCGACGTCTGATCAAACTACTCAGGAAATTCAGTCTTCCGAGACCCTTCACTTCGCCTAGTTTGTAAAATGAATGACAGTTACGCTAAGGGCCAATTCGAAACCTGTCGAAGTCCGGTTAGAGGATCCTCCTGACTATTCCAGGCGAAGATCATTTTCTAAGGCCTAAACATCGAGAATGATACAAGTAGGCGAAGTTGAACCTTTGCATGCCTCACTCGAACACCCTTCGGCACAACAATGCAAAAGGATAGGGCATAAGACCATGATATTAATATAAAAATATTTTGTCCTTCCTACTCAGGGCTATTACAGTAGAGAGTGATCAAAACTCTATGAAGTCAACAACCCAGTCGGCAGTCTTGTTGAATTCGGTGACGATGGCCTCGGGCTCGTCGGCTTTGAGGCCTTCTGGCTACACCAGGCCGATGTCGGCAACCGGCACCTTCGAGAACTGACGGCTCAGGATGCCGAGGGCCACTCCCACCTCGGCCTTCGCCGCATCCTTTACAAAGACGTCGTGGCAACGAGGACCATCCCGTAGGCGGTTGAGGAACTCATCGCGGGTTTCCTGGGTGGGAGGAAGGTCGTTGTCGGCCCAGTTCAGAATGGCGAGTGTGCCGTCTTGAACCTTGGCTAGCCGAGCTTCAACCACTTCCAGGAGCTCCTTGAGGTGACCAATCTGGTGGCAGGACATCTCCACTCACTCTGTGCAGGAACAAGGCCGAGAGGTGAAAATCGAGGTGAGAAAGAAAAACCATGAGTTGGGGATGAATGCAGGAATTAACGCTTACCTTCCGCGGAAGCCTTGGCATCCATCAGCTCTTTGGCCAGCTTGGCCATTCCGCTCTTCGTGGCGGAAAGCTCCTCCCCCACCTTGGCCAACGACGCCTCAACCTCGGCCTTGGCAGCCTCCGCCTCAGCTTTAGCCGACTCGGCCGAGGCTTTGGCCTGCTCGGCCATGGCCCGAGCCGATTCGGCCTCGGCCTTGGCCACCTCGGCCTCGGCCTTAGCAGACTCGGCCTCGGCCCTGGCCTTTTCGGCCTCGGCCTTGGCTAGAGCCAACCCTTCCATCTCGACCCAAGCCTCCCAAGCTGCACCTCCAAGGTGCCTTGGGCGTCCTCGGCCGCCTTTCGGGCATCCTCGAAAAGCTTAAGGGCCTGCCAAGCACTGTTCCGCTCGGCCCGGAGGACCTCATCTTGCTCGAGGGCGTCCCAAGCCCCTACAAAAATTTTCATAACCATTTCAGGATTGGAGGAGGAAGAAGAGGGGCAAAGGCAAGCAAACTTATGGCGATAAGCCTCCGTGAACCTCTCCTCCTACGCCCGCTCGGCCTCCGATGGCTCGGACGGACGAGTGCGCATCTGGAACGATAGAAAGTCAGACAAGAGTTATGCAAAGAAGGCAAAAGATCCGAGCCTTACCATGAACAAGCCCCGGATGCTGGCGAAATGGTGGTTGAGCTCTGACAAGTCATAGGCTTGGGACCTGGAGTCTTCCCCGATTTCCAGCTCGCCCCCGGTGGCCTCGGCATCGACGACCTCGATGGTGCTGGTCCTCTCGACCCCGGCGTCGTGGAGCTCCTCAACGTCAGTCATGGGTGGAGCGGCAGGACCCTCGATGGGCAGCTCGGTGACAATCTCATTGTCGATGAGATTGCAGAGCCGACCCCAACAGATGCTGGAGGAGTTCTCACCGCCTCCCAACTGACCTGCTAAAGCCTCAGCGGCCGACTTGGCGGCCGGCGTGGTTACTCCGACGGCAGCCTCCTCCACCCAGCATCAACCTCGGCCTCCGTGGCGGCTGTTCAGCCTCGGAGGACACCCCAGCGCGGCCACATTCTCGACCGCCTCCTCCTCGGACCCGCCGACAGTCTCTACCGGCGGGTGCTCCTCCTCCAGGTCGGACGCCGCCGACACCACCCCCAAGCCCACGGCAAACAAGGAAGGACCGATTGCCCTTGCGGTGACTGTCTCAGCGACTCTGGTCACCCCCAGAGCTGCCTCGATGCGGGGCCCGGCATCTCCAGCGGGCCTGATCAAGAAGGAAACTTTCAACGCAGAAAGGAAGGAGAGCAATTTCGCCCGGGTTCAAGGATTACACTTACGCCTTGAACTTGAAGCTGATCCACTTCGTCGTCTTCTTCGGCGGCAGCGTGGGCTCCTTCCTCGACACGTCAAAGTCGGACGAGTCGTTGTACCCCTCCTCGGAGGAAGAATCGAGCACTAGCTTCCGCTTGGTGCCTCCCGGCGCCACGGTGCCGGATCCCTCCTGCCGATCTTGGAGCCTAAGCTCCTTTCCTCTCCCCCTCCCCTCTGGCCTCGCGGAAGGCCTCCGGACCCTCGGCATGTCGATCGAGTGGGCTCCGAGGATTGGGGCCAAGGACACGTATGCCTCCCGACCCTGTCAATTCCGACCCCTAGCAGGTGAGACATAGGGCAAAACAAAAACTTTCAAAAACAAAGGAAGAGGTCTATCTTAAAGCCGGAGGAGGGTTGTCCGTCGAGAAAGGCTGCCCCCTTCTCCAGAACCTATCGTGCCTTGAAAGAAGCCCGACAGGCGGTGGCGCACGTGCTCCACGGGCACCGTCGCGCTGCCCGAGCACTGGTACGTTGTGCACTCCTTGCGCATGCAGGGCTGGATGTCGCGGAGGGCAAAGGTGCGCACCACGTGGACGCCGCTCAGACCTCGCCTCCTCAAGTCCTTGATCAACTCGATGAGCTCATCGACCTGATCCTGGTCGCAGGGGCAATGGCTCCTTGTGGATGTCCTCACTGAGGGTCGGCTCGTGGTTCGCAGTGTAGAACCACTCCGTGTGCCACCCCATATTGGAGGAAGTCACGTCGACGGGGATGTAGCTCTCGCCGATCCCTCCACGAAGCTGGATTATGGCCCCGCTGACGATGCCACCACTCCCCGACTGCCGCAGGCAGAAGTAGTAGCGGAAGAGGTTGAAGTGCAGGTCTACCCCAAGGTAGGCCTCGCAGAGATGAATGAAGATGGAGATTTGGAGGATGGAGTTGGGGTTGAGATTGCAGAGCTCTATCCCGTAGTGCTCTAGCAGACCTCGAAAAAAAGGATGGGCCGGCACCCCAAAGCCACGCAGGAGGAAGGCAGAAAGAACAACCAACTCACCGGTGTTAGGGGTTGGGAACGCCTTTCCCTGGGCTGCGCACCATGAAGAGATGCCTTGTTAAGGGAGAACGCCAAGCCGTACCAGTTCCTCGACCATCGCTTTCCCCGCGCGTGAGGGAACGAAGGGCGAGCTTGTCTCGACCTCGTCTCCGCTCGTCGCCAGGGCCTTTTCCTGTCTTCTTCGTCAACTTCTTCGGTGCCATTGCCTTCAACCAAAACAGCCACCGCCCCTTGCGATAGCAAACTATGCAACGGCAGTGAGGATGGCAACGCTGTGGTTTGAAGCGAGGTGGAGCCAAAGGAAGGTTGTGGGCGCTTGAGAGGTTTAGGGTTCCTAGGCGATTGGGAAGCATAAGAAAGATAAGTCGAGCGGCGACAGAGTTTATAAGGGGGCATGATGGAAAGGCTGACAGGGCCAATCTCGGAGGACATGCAACGCCATTAACGACGTGCACAGAGCGTCCGAGGCGTTCTCAACCATTCATCTCCCCGACGTCCACGTTGCCCGGGCGTTTAATCTGGACCGTTCGTCTTTCAAGGAGGGTAACAGCTTCTTTTGCACTCCTGTTGCGACTCCCGAAGAAATCGCTGGTGACGTTCTCTCTTCTCACCCCAACCGTCAGCCACGTCTGACACAATGAGGAAAGTGGGAAGTAGGAACAGGACTAGCCGTTGAATTGCCTCGGTTTTCGCGGTTTCCCGACGAGACGTAGCAGGACCCCTGTTCGCATTAACAGGTGGGACCCTGCTCGTGGAGAATACCTCGCGACTAAGTAACCGACCGGCGACAAGGTTCAAGTAACTTCACCTTTGACTAGGCTAAACCTCGAGAGAAGGGCTTCTCAGCTAGCCCTCAATCGAGATCGAGACCACAGATTGCCTTCGGGCAGTGGACTCGACCTCGACTCCATTACTTAAAGGTAATGGATTCCTTCGACTCGTAGTGGACTTTCGAGCTAGTCCCCAGTCCTCGAGGTCGGGCAATAGTCCTGACCATAACCTTGACTTCCATTGCTCCAGGGCGGTGGTCGTGACGACTTGAGTGTGAACTTTCGAGCTAGCCCACAAGTGGGGTCAAGCCTACCATACACCCTTGGGCAGTAGTCTCGACCTTAACCTCGATTCCCGTCACCCCCGGGCGATGGATTTGTCGACTCGGGGAGAGCTTCCGAGCTAGCCCCCGGTCGAGGTCGGGACTACCATGAGCCCTCGGGCAGTAGTCTCGACCATGACCGTGTTCTTCGCCACCCCAGGGCGGTGACCTTGACGACCCGAATGTGGGCTTCCGAGCTAGTCCACAAGTGAGGTCGAGGCTACCTCGAGCCCTAGGGCTTGTAGCCCCGAACATCTCACCCATCCTCACTACCCTCGGCTAGTGGACTTTCTGACTCGAGGGCTAAAGGCCAAATTGCCTACCCCTCGATCAAAGCAGAGACTGCCAAACACCTCCGGGCGGCAGACCTGTTTGTCTCAGCAAACCCCTTTTGGTGGACCTCGAGCTTCGCTCAGATCATCGGGAGATTGGCAAAGCGCTCTTGGTGATTTAACCCTATGCTCGAATGTTCCATCAGAACCTAGGCTCGAGGGCTACACATGCCAGGTGCACCTAGGCGGTGCACCTACAAAATCTCGATTCACGAAAACTGCTAGGGATCGGCACCTTGGAAGAAAGCTTGACCCTAAGGCCGAATGTTCTATTCGCCCTTAGGCTCGGGGCTACACCTGGTAGGTGCACCTAGGCAGTGCACCAGCCAAAACCTTGGCTCAAAGCTCTAAGGATCCATCGAAGACAACACTACGAAAGAACTCGACCCTAAGGATGGATGCTTCATCCTTCCTTAGGCTCGGGGCTCTGTGGGAGGTGTCACCCCAGGATGCCACAAAAACCTAGATTGAACCCCAATAGAAGTCAAACCGAGTGTCCTCGGGATGTGACCGAGAGCCCGAACCCCCCCCCCCCGGGAATCGGGCATTTTGGCCTTCCCCCGAGTCCGACCTCGGCCTCTTCTCTCGATCCCAACTAGACGCCCGACCTCGAGCATCCTCGGGAAGAAACTTGGTAGGCACGGAGAAAGAGGGAGGAGACAGCCTGGCAGCATCTGACACCACCTGGCGGCACAGAAGCAGGGTCCTAGGGCCGACAGGAGTACAAGATGCCCACGTGTACAGGACCTAGCATACCAACATGTACTTTATCAGATATTATTTTTATCCTACCTTTTATCTCTCTTAGTCTTAGCTTTCTTGGCCCCCAAGCTCATATGTACCTGCCCCTTGAGGTATAAAAGGGAGGGCGGGCGACGAGGCCAAGGGAGATCCCAATCCGAGAGGTTCCAAACTCAGCACACTCCATTGTAACTCTTGTTCATCATCCACCCCAAGGAAGAACACCACACACTGGACGTAGTCCTATTATCCTTCGGGAGAGCTGAACCAGTATAATTACTTGCATCTCGTTCTTGGCTCATCTTAGGATTCGAGTCAACCATCGGATCCGTCGGAGGACAGTTTCCCCACCAATCTCTCTTCTATCTCCTCGGGGACCCCCCCTTGGTAGACTGTCGACCCACCCGTCGACAAGGGCCTACCCCCAGTCGGCTTGCTTATGGATTGGGTAGCCAAGCTTCCACGAATCTCTAATTATTTGGCCGGTTGTCCTATGTATAATTAAAAGTAGTTGTAATCTGAAATTTTATCTTAGCTTTCTTGGCCCCCAAGCTCATCTGTACCTACCCCTCTTGAGGTATAAAAGGAGGGCTGGGCGACGGGGCCAAGGGAGATCCCAATCTGAGAGGTTCCGAACTCTAGCACACTCCATTGTAAGTCTTGTTCATCATCCACCCCAAGGAAGAACACCACACACTGGACGTAGGCCTATTATCCTTTGGGAGGGCTGAACCAGTATAATTCCTTGCATCTCGTTCTTGGCTCATCTTAGGATTCGAGTCGACCATCGGATCCGTCGGAGGACAGCTTCCCTACCAATCTCTCTTCTACCTCCTCGGGACCCCCCTTGGTAGACTGCCGACCCACCCGTCGACAAGGGCCTACCCCCAGTCAGCTTGCTTATGGATTGGGTAGCCAAGCTTCCATGAATCTCTAATTATTTGGTCTCTCTTCTACCTCCTCGAGACCCCCCTTGGTAGACTGTCGACCCACCCGTCGACAAGGGCCTACCCCCAGTCGGCTTGCTTATGGATAGGGTAGCCAAGCTTCCATGAATCTCTAATTATTTGGTCGGTTGTCCTATGTATAATTAAATGTAGTTGTAATCTAAAATTTTGTTGTTGTGTATGCCTTATTTTTGTTTACTATTGCTTTAGATGAAAGTGTGAAACTAGTCCTTATCCTGGGAACTAGTCTAACACGAGTATGAGTTTAGAGTATTTGAGATGATCGATGAGTTAGCATTTGAGTCAAGTCTCCTATGATATATAACACATCTGGTTGCCACCTTTGTGTGGTTTGACGGACATGTGTCAGGCTGAAGTTGATTGGCATGCTCTCTTGTCGAATATCTATTTTGCTCTCTACTCGACGCTTTGGGTTTTATATTGTGTTTGTTATTTGACCTGATAGGGCAGCAATAAGGTTGGATGGTTACCATTTTATTTGGGATTTATAGCAATAAGGTTGGATGGTTACCGTTTTATTTGGGATTTATTGAGACCTCATCCAACTAAATATTTTGTGTTGTCATTTCAATTAGCAAATATAATGTATAGCCTGGGTGTCCTCACATGATCGTGAAGGACTCGACTGGGAAGAGGCCATGGTACAAAAAGAATCAAACATGGGTTCGATTTCAATACACACGATAGAAGGGATCGAGAAGGAGACCTTGTCGGACACGGAAGGGGATTGGACGAGGACTACGATTCGTTTTAGAATTGGACTCGATTTTTCCCAAATAAACTCAATAGAAGTTCCATGGGATTGCAATTAAATGAAATCTTGCAAACTACCAAATCAAGAGTGGATCAATCATGATTTTCATGGGCGGAGATGATGTGTTGGCAATGAGCTAGGGCGATGGGCGAGCAACACGTTCAGGCGCTGGTGCTCAGCGTGGCCAACTCCAGCAAGTGGAGGTGGTGGGTACTAGTGATAAGGGCGGCGATGTTCCTGTGTCAGGGGGCTGCCCTTTGGGCGTCGGCATCCTCATCCAGTGGGAAGCCCACGACGACGTTGGCGACAGTGGCGCCCTCACCGACAGGGCCCAGGAGGCGACGAAGCAGGATGGCAGCTCCCATGTGCGGCAGTGCTCTAGAACTGGCGATGGCGTCGGGAACTGAGGTGGCATTTTTGGTGGGGCGTGAAAGAGGTTGTGAGACTGCACAGCGGCTCTGGTGCTCAGTGGTCGGCAGAGAAGGCGACGATAGCGAAGCGGTGTTAGGCACTAGGCGGTGGCGTGCTCGGGCTAAGGAGAAGGCGAGCAGCAGGGTACCGAAAACCACGAAAACTGTCGCGGTTTTCGGCCGTACCACGGAGGTGCGGCACAGCATCTCCGCCATTTCGTTTGAATAATTTCGTGCTAATTCAAAAATTTGAAAAAATTCATTTTATCACAAAAATATGTTTATTTTTTATCACAAAAAATAAAATTCGCGCGGTTTGCCGCGAAAACAGTGGTATGTGGCGCAGTTTTCGCACAGTTTTTGCGCGGTTTGAGCGAAAACTGCGGCACGGCATGGATTTGAATTTGGTTCAAATTTAAATTGCATATTTTCATGGTTTTTGCAGTTTTCTCCATGGTTTTCGTGTGGTAGGGACGAAAACCACGGCACATTCAAATTCAAAACGATACACTGTTCATATCGCCACGGTTTTCGCGGTTTTCGCGCGAAAACCGCGCTACCACCGGGTCGCGAAATGGTATGGTTGCACGAAATATAAAACCCTGGCGAGCAGAAAGAGCAAGGGGAATGGTTCGATCTAATCCCCTGTTAATTGGTTATTTACTAAGAAAAAATGCACTAGATTTTGGAATGAGGAAAAACCAGATGGTCCGACCGGTTTTTAGTCTTGATGCTTTGACACAGCTTCAATGCATATTTGTTCATTCTTTTGTGTCTCCTGGGCCAAAAGACATGCAAGGAGGTATGATGCAGCAAGGAAAAGGTGACTGGTTAAGTCAAGGCATGACTCGGCAGAAGCAACACAGGAATTATCGAGAAGTCCCGGGCAACAGTGAGGGAAAATCATTGAGGGCTTCAATGGGTTTGTTTGGCAGTATAGGATATATCCAAGATCTATTGTTTTGCATGCTGAGGATATATGGAATTTGTGTCATTAAAGAGGGAGAGCAAGGGCAAACACTATGGTGGTAATTTGTTTGGGTGATTCAAGACAATGGTGAATTTTCTCAAAGTATCATGGATTCAATCTACGGATGCGGGAAGCGTGAATGTTGGATTTATTATCTCGGTTCATAAGATGGAAGGAAAAAGGGTTCTCTTCATGTCTGTAAGTCTGGTATGTACCGATTAAGGAGGAATTCAATTTTGCTTGGTAAGATCTCTGTGTTGATAGGAGAGAAGATGGAGTATTGTTGTAGATGGAGTCGAGAGCAAGAAGTTACAGGGGTAAGTATATGCAATACTCCGTAAGCCACAGCAAATATGCAAGTGCACGAATATCACAAAGAATGGCTATAATAGGGCTTATTTGCAAAGGCACCATTACATTTAAGAGTAATAAAATAGTTGAGTAATTAGTCATCAATATTAATCAATATTGAACAGCACTCCAATGCTGCACAAGTCTAACCAACCCTGAACAACCAATCCTAGATGTACAGACCTAATCTTCAATCTAGGATTAACCAATTATCAACATTATTCGTATTATTAACATTAAATGAGTAGTGTTGGACTAATCACGAAGAACATTATTAGGCCCACCCATAACCGTGGGCATGGCTATTCAAATAGTTTTACTCTGGCTAGAGGTGTACAAATTTACCCACAAGACACAATCTCAAACATCATGTCAACCATGCGTAGCAAAACCAGAAAGTACCCGAATAGAGATTGTGATAAGACCCTTCGCATAACACGCCCAACAGAATGGTCACCCGCCAAGTCCCTAGTAGAGGTCGTTGAACCTCTAGGCTAGTTCCCTTGGCTCTAAATCTGGACTTATTGGCATTACCAGAATAATGTGGATTTATTGACACTACCACCTATCAACTAGATACCATGGTGCCTCCTGTTGGGACATGCTATACTACAAATTAAGTTGTTCTCATGCTGACTTGTGGTTAGTACGGTAAATACTTCACAACAGTAGCTCGCTAACTAGTCCTTAATTGTCATGAGCATGACCATCGAAACCATGTGCTCACAACCCATTATTAATCAAATTTTAGTTGGCGAATGAATAAATTAACCAATCACGATTGACTATCGTGAGCTACCAATAATTAACCATCACTAAGTAATAGTGAAGCATTACTTATCCTAACAATGTGCTAATGTCTTTAAGCATGGCTAAGCAATTACACTAATCTCTAGCCGAACTATTATATAGGGTCCAAGCTAGTCAAATTATAACCTAGAGTAACAAAGAGTAAGGTAATCAATGCAAATTGGTCATAATAAAGGAATAGGTTCACATCACCCGATGACATTAAAAAATAAATGCACATTTGAAATAAATAGAGAATTTAAATATAGGATCAACATTCCTCAAAGGATTGTGTTTAGTATATGTGTTACTTGCCTTGCAAACAAATGTCTTCAATCGCCTTCTAGAACTTTTGCAATGAATGAAGGATCCTCTGAAAAGATGAAAAACTAAACCTAGAGTGCAAAACTAGGAAAACACTAATAAAAACCAAATAAACAGTACAAATAAAGTTCATAAATAGATAGAGCTTGAATTTAGATGAATTATGGGACTTGAACGGCCTCATTCCGAGTTTGTATAAGTTAGTTATGAATTAATAAAGTTTTAATCAATTAAAACCTATAAAAACAACTAAATGATTTCTTGCGTCATATTGAATTCTTTCAGAACTAGAGAAAGACTAAGTCACTGACAAGCGGGACCTACTTATCATAGAGAGGATGAAGGCTTGGGTCTACCATAGACCAAGTCCATAGAGATGGTCCACACGTCCACAGGAGATGGATGGCTCAGATTAACTTGACCAGATCTGACCAAGATCGGACGACTAAGATTCAATCTGACAGGGTTTTGAATGGAGCCATGTGGCTGCAGCAGGCGCTAATGTGGACAGCTGCGGTGAAGTGGCGATGACGTGGCACTCACGTGGCGCTAACGATGTAGCCACGTATGCTCACCGACCAGGCGGCTCGGACGACGGCAACGATGGCTAACGATGGCATGGCGGTGGAAGGCGACGGCACCGGGAGGAGAGCACAAGATGGTGAACCTTACCAAAGCAACGTCGACGGAAGACGTCCGATGACAATCTTCAAACGACGACGGCCTCGGGTCCACAGCGACGGCGACGCTCCGGCGGAATAGGAGGGGTGGACGGGCTTCACCTTCATCTTGCGAACCCAACGGTGGCGAGTGCGTGGAGAGGTGGTGACCGAGGCGGCTACTAGGGGCGGCTAGAGCGACAACTGACAGCGAGAGAGTAGGTGGCCACGGGGAACAACGGCTAGGGCATGGCGGCTAGGGAAAAAAGAGGGGAAACGAAAGAGGAGACCAAGGGAGTGCTATTTATAGGCTTGGGAGAAAGGAGGCCAACACCGGTGCAAGAGGATTTGGCGCCGGATTTTTCTAGGGTTTGGTGGAGAGAGAGAATTTGGGTCCAAGCCGATGCAGCGCAAATACTGCGGGATTGGGTCTAATTCTTGGGGGAAAAGGAAGAGGAGATCGAGGGAAACAAATCCCCTCAACCAATTTTGGAAACGGATCAACGAATGTGTCAAATTTGGGAAGGGGAGTGGCTCCGGATCGGAAATGGGAGGCGGCTGGAGCTTGAAGATTACACTCTAGAAATAGGGACGTAAAGTAGACTTCTTTTTTTCTCTATCCAAGGTCGATTGAATAAGGGACGTAAAGTAGACTTCAGAAGAGAAAGGGTCAGACCGAGAGAGATGGAAAATAGACTTTCTAAAGAGGGGTAAGGTCGGACTGCAGAGAGAGGGAGCAAAACAGACTTCTCTAGAATTGGCCCAGATCCAAAGGACGATTTTTAATTAATTTTCCATTTAAATTAATCATGAAAATGATCTTTTAATTTCAAAAATACTCTCAATGCAATTAATTTCAAAAAATCCTAAAAATACTTGAGCACTCAAAGTATTTAACAAAATTATAACTAGATCATTTAATGATTAATTTATTTATTTAAATAATTACTAAAATAATGTTTCATCTATTAAATCCGATGATCAAATAATTATAGGAAAAATCCTAAAAACACTTGGGCAGCCAAAGTATTTAATAAAATTTTACGTAGCTCAATTTGATGTTCAAACTGAAAAACAAACTTCTCCGAAATTGGCCTAGATTATGGAGGAGGATTGTTAATTACTTTTTCATTTACATTAATCATGGAAATGATCTTTTAATTTTCAAAAAGCTCTCAAAGCAATTAATTTAAAAAAATATTGAACATACCTAAGCACTCAAAGTATTTATCAAAATTATAACTAGATCATTTAATGATTAATTTATTTATTTAAATAATTACTAAAATGATGTTTCATTGATTAAAAATTCTTTCAATGCTCAAATAATTCCAGAAAAAATCCTAAAACCCTTGGGCAACCAAAGTTTTTAATAAAATTTTATCTAGCTCAATTTGATATCCAAATTTTTCATAGATTTTATTCAATCACTTTCTTTAATTTTTAAATAAATTCTAGAAATTTCTTTTTCATAACAATTTATATTTAAGCGATTTTTAGGGTATGACAATAGTGGAATCTCTTTTTACGGTGAGTCTGATGGAGGCTTATCGGGGCGGCTCGGTGTGACAATGAAAGGAGCAACTTAAGTCTGGGTACACAAAGGTCCACGCATGGGACAAATTCATGTTCGTGTGGCATATTCGTCAGGGTGGACTTTGTTAGAGTATGTGTCAAATATGTATACATAATCGGTTACAATTTAGGATTTGGAATTGTACTAGGTGTTAGAAATAGAGTAAGAGTCAAACTCTATTATAGGCTCTCTTTTAAATAGAGGGCAAGCATGTTGTAACTGTATGACGACTTACTATAGAGGGAGCGGTTGCCGACGGTGTCCGGATGAGAGTCGTTGTAACTCTAATACGCCGTAATATGCTGGATTGGGGAGGAGCGCCCGTAACCAGTGCACCGAAGATGTAGGTTTCGGCTAAACCTCATTAACAAATATTGTGTCTCGGTGTCGTTATCGTGTTTGATCTTCATGTTTTTTCCATGTTTGGCTTTCGTTGTCAATGACAAACCCGGTTTTGTAACAAAACCCTTCTCTCCCATCAAAGGCAACCTTCTTGTTGTTGTGGTAAGTGTGATTCCTCCGTGAGTACCTATGATTAAAGATGGCAACGGGTAGAAATAATCCATGTACCGCGGGCATCCGACCTGGTGGGTGTGAACCTGTGCCCATGGTCACGGGTGCGGGCACAGAGTTATGCCCAACGGGCATTGTATATGGGTAAGAAGTGAGTATGTCCACACCCGCAAACCTGCACTGACATGTGGGACCACGACAGAAGAAGTATATAACCTCATATTCTAGGGTTTCACTCCATTCATTCCAATTTCCAAACTCAGAAGAAGTATATTTTGACATGTATACATGTGTTAGTTGTCGTGTACTTCTATTAATTGTGATCTATTTATATTTCTGACGGGTATGCAGGTATGTCTGTGGATATGTTCTGCTCACGAATAATGAGTATGAGCATAAAAATAATCTTGTGCGTGCGGATTTATGATACACGCATCGATACCTCCTTTGTCGGTTCATGCTATGAAAAAACGAGTATCACTGTCACTTCATGAGGGTTTGCACAGGAAGCCGTGGTGAATCAGTAAAGCTACTCCATCACTATCGGTTAAAGAAGATGGTAATGATGGGCTGATAATGATGGTTTTTTTTAGTTAGTGAAATGATACGTACTTTTTCCATTTCATATTATAAAATTGTTTGATTTTTTTAAATTTTATTTTAAATTTAATCAAATTTGTAGCAAAATATAGTAATATTTGCAACACAAAATAAACAGTACATTAAAATATATTCAATGTTAAATTTAATAAAATTAGTTTTGTAGGGTAGATGTTGCTAATTTCTTTTATAAACTTTATAAACAAAACTTAAAAAATTCATTTATAATACGAAACGGAGTATAATCAATTTAAAAACCTCAATGTATAACATTAATTAATTTGTATGTCATTATACCCTCTTCATCCATAAATTATACTTGGGTGTGTCTCGTCAAACGAGGGATGGATGTGGGTGGTTTTCTATTACTTCAACGATAATAATGCATGTGCACCTTTCTGTTTCGATCCAACAGACATAAATCCCCAAGAAAAGATATTGTTGCATACAGGAACACGTTGGACAACTAGAGATCTACTACTATTCTCCATGCATATCTAGCCTGCTGGTTAACCTGAACTTTAATTAATTAATTTAAAAGTGTATATATCTATCTCTCACTATACTTAATTAAGGCCCTACTAGAGATTCTTTTATCTATGATGGCCCATAAAAAACTGAGTTTTACAGGCTATCACAACTAACTCATCTTAAATGAGCCTAAGAATAGACTGACAAAGATATAGTCGTCCACACCTGTGATATGTGCATAATTTTAGAGCCTGTCACGGATGACACACCTCCGTGACGGACCAAAATAACAACCCGACAAAGATGACAAATGTTATCTTTGTTGGGCCCCAATATAAACCCGTCACCGATGTTTATCATTCGTGACGGGCTTTAGATTATGGTTCAATTGGGATAACAATTAGGCCTGACAAAGATAACTGTAATACATGTCACAGTTGCTGGTTTGTTGGCCGTTACAGATATTTATTGCGTTATAGCGAAGAGTATCGAAATGGCGTGGTAAATTTTATAAACGCCGCGGAGGAGGATAGGAAAAGAAAAAAGAGCGATTACATGTGTTGTTCATGTGTAGATTGCAAAAATGAGACTATGCATCGTAGCAGAGTGGACGTACACGCTCATCTGATACAACGAGGATTCATGGAGGGGTACACATATTGGGTGAAACATAGAGAGCAAGAAACAAGCAGTGGTGCAACTGCAAACAGAAGTGATGCACAAAATCAAGAAGATGAAGATGAAGATGAACATGACATGTTTGTACCTTCTCCACTGGGCGGTGAAAGGGTTGATGTGGATCACGATATGCTGCAAGACATGTTACGTGACGTCGAGGACCCAGCGTACAATGAGAGAGATTCTCTGAACTTCAGCAGGTTGGTCAGTGATTCAGAAAAGCCTCTATACGCCGGATGCAAGGAAAAACACACAAAATTGTCAGCTACCTTGGAGCTAATGAAGTTGAAGGCAAACAGTGGATGGACAGACAAGAGTTTCACATAGCTTTTGGGAATTCTTAAGAGCATGCTTCCACATGAGAACACATTGCCCGAGACGACACATGAAGCAAAGCAGGTTTTGTGTCCTCTGGGGTTAGAGGTCCGTAGAATTTACGCTTGTCCAAACGACTACATAGTGTATCTCAAGCAATATACGAACCTAGATGCTTGTCCTGTTTGCAAGGCTTCTCGATACAAGAGAACAAAAAATGTTGATGAAGGAATGAAGTCAAAGCGGGGTGGTCCGGCGAAGGCCATGTGGTACCTACCTATCATCAATCGTTTCAAGAGAATATTTGCCAACCCCAATGAAGCAAAGTTATTACGCTGGCATGCCACGGAGAGAAGGAACAATGGTATGCTAAGACACCCCGCAGATTCCATTCAATGGAGGAATATTGATCGAAAATACTCAGATTTCGTAGCCGACCCTAGAAACATGAGAGTATGTTTGTGTACGGATGACATGAATCCTTTCGGAGACATGAGCAGTTCTCATAGCACATGGCCAGTTTTGATAGCAAACTATAACCTACCACCATGGTTGTGCTTCAAAAGGAAATACATTATGCTATGTCTATTAATCCAAGGACCGAAACAGCCCGGCAATGACATTGATGTGTTCTTGGAGCCTATGATCAATGACCTTGAGACTCTCTGGAAGGAAGGTGTGGAAACTTGGGATGCGTACGGCCAGGAGAACTTCAACCTACGCGTTCTATTGTTCTGCACCATTAATGACTATCCCGCATTGGGCAATCTTTCTAGACAAACCGTGAAAGGAAAGAAAGCCTGCTCCGACTGTATGGAACACACACGCAGCAAGTGGCTGAAGAAATCCAGAAAGATAATTTACATGGGTCATAGGAGATGGCTCCCCCTCCAACACGCATTTAGAAGGAAAAAAACTTTTCAACGGTAAGAGGGAATTTCAGACTGCACCCAAGCATCTGTCCGGAGATGAGGTCCACAACATGGTCAAGGACTTAACTAATAAGTTTGGCAAGAAAAGAAACGAAGTAAGGCAACAGACAAGGGTATGTGGAAGAAAAAATATATATTTTGGCGACTTCCTTACTGGAAAGATATCGAGGTCCATCATTGCATTGATCTGATGCACATCGAGAAGAATGTGTGTGAGAGTCTAGTAGGGCTATTGTTGAATATTCCTTGGAAGACAAAGGACGGATTGAACGTGCGCCTTGATCTACAGGAGATGAATATTCGCAGTAAACTACTGCCTGTAATAGATGCAGAGAAAGGTAGAGTGTACCTCCCTCCAGCTTGCCACACATTGTCTAAGGATGAGAAGATCGTAATGCTATCATGCCTTAGAGATATCAAAGTTCCATTAGGCTATTCAGCAAGGATAAGTAAGTACGTCAAATTGGACGAGCTAAAACTGGTTGGAATGAAGTCTCACGATTTCCACATGCTCATCACGCAAATCTTGCCAATTTCTATCAGAGGCATTCTACCGCCCAAAGTCTGCCACACGATCCAACATCTGTGTGACTTCTTCAATGCAATCGGTCAGAAGGTTATAGATCCTGAAGACCTAGACGGATTGCATACTGATATTATCAATACCCTCTGTCACATAGAGATGTTTCTTCCTCTGTCTTTCTTTGATATCATGACTCATCTCCCGGTACATCTCGTGAAGCAAACAAAATTATGTGGCCCTGTATTTCTAGGAGAAATGTATCTGTTCGAGAGGTACATGGGAGTTCTAAAGTCTTACGTGAGAAATAGAGCAAAACCAGAGGGGAGCATCATTGAAGGTTACATGACCGAAGAGGTTATTGAATTTTGCGTTGATTATATGGTAAGGTCGATCCTATTGGAGTACCAGTGTCTCGTCATGAAGGAAGGTTGGCAGGCGTTGGCATAATAGGTAGGAAAAGAGTTGTGCCTGATCGAGCCTCATATTCACAGGCTCATTTTGCTGTGCTCCAACATATGGCTGAAGTTGCCTCATACTTTGAGGAGCATTTAGCGGAAATCCGACAGGAGAACTTGGGGCGATCGGACACATGAATTAACAGAGAAGATAGCTCCAGGTTCAACGAATGGTTCAATAAGCATATTACAATGTCGATGAAACCTTCAACTGAGGCAGTACGGTTGTTGGCGATGGGACCGTGTTGGGAGATAGACACATGGCAAGGATATGATATCAACGGTTACACATTTTACACCGTACAACAAAATGACAAAAGCACAGTGCAAAACAGCGGAGTCCGTATAGATGCAATCCAGGATCAAGTTGGGTCCAGTACATACTACAGCCGCATTGAACAGATCTGGGAGCTGAACTACGTGAGATTCAAAGTCCCTCTGTTTCGATGCCATTGGGTGAATATACGCACCGGTGTCAAAGTCAACAAGGAAGGTTTTACTTTAATAGATCTATCCAAGGTTGGATACGTCGATGAACCATTCGTGCTTGCGAAATAGGTCGAGCAGATATTCTATATAAAAGACCAAGCAAACAAGAAGATGCACATCGTCAGGGATGGCAAGCGCCGAATTGTCGGGGTTGACAACGTCGTTGACAAAGAAGAATTCAATCAGAATCTTCATGTCAGACCTCACATCGACCTTGACGATGATCCTCAAGAGGATGTGGCATATGCTCGGTCAGATCATATGGAAGGTTTAACCTTGTGATTGATGACTTTGTACTTATTTGTTTTGCTATTTCTTGTAATGAATGAAGTATTTTGTACTAACAAGACTTTGTGTAAATAAATTTTTGAACTTTAATGAACTTTATCTAGTGGCTTAAATATATTAGTGAACTTTACTAAATTATACAGTGGATTATATGAAAATAGTAATTCAAAGGTTGAATTTAGTTAATTTGGAGATTTATTTACTAGCTTAAATAAATTAGTGAACTTTACTGAATTATACAGTGAATTATATTTTCGAAGGTTGAATTTAGTTAATTTGGAGATTTATTTATTGGCTTAAATAAATTAGTGTACTTTATACAGTGAATTATATGAAAATAGCAATTAATATAGTGATTTACTGTAATATTGAATATTATTTAGTGAAATAAATAAATACAAGTGAAAAAATTGTATCGGTGATGGGCTTTATGTAATTGACCGATAAGGAAGACGACTAGAGCAAACGGGCTTAAACTTAGAGCCCGACAGAGATGATTAACAGACTTATCGGTTTTAAACTTAAAGCCTGTCACGGATGACTCATCGGTGACGGGCCCTAATTTCATTCCGATAGAGATGGTTAATTCACTAATCGGGCTTCAAGTTAAGGCCCGTCACCGATGAGTCATCCGTGACGGGCCTTATATTTAGCCCGATACGGATAATATTTTTCCATTGGTCGCTTGGGCGCCGAACTAGACATCATGCGTGACGGGCTTTACATTAGGCCCGATTGAGATGATTATTCTCAATCGGGCTTAATGTAAAGCCTGTCACCGATGTTGTTCCAAATCTATACATAGCGCCAAAAATTTTCTAAGTCCCTTACTCTCACTGGAAACCTAACCTCGTCGCCATCTGCAGAGCACATCGCCGCCGTCCCTCGCGCCCTCCCGAGCCCATCACCGTCGTCCACGAGCATGTCACCGTCGTCCCCGAGGTCGTCGCCGACGTCCCCGAGCACACCGCGTCCCTTGTCGTCACCGACACCGAGCGCCGTCGTTCCTTCTAGCCGGTTAGTTTCCATGCATATAACCCTAGCCCTTATTGAGATGTGTCGTTTATGAATACAATATGAGTTTGCTCGTCGCCTTTGCCGTCCCCGAGCCTGTCGCCATAGACTAGCCATCTTCTTCCCTCGTCGCCGGCCCCGAGCACCCCGAGTCGCCACCAAGCGTCGCCGTTTCTCGTCGCCACCACCGCCGGCCATCTTCTTCCCTCGTCGCCACCGAGCTCCAGGTTAGTCTCCATCCCCCTCATTTTCGCACCCTGATGTTGAAGTATGGCCGGCCCTGATGTTTGAAAATGTGTATATGTGAGAAAATGTGTATATGTTGCTGCATGTGTATATGTGAAAAAATGTACTGATGTTTGATGCCCTAATTGTTGATGTCCCTGATATGTATATGCCCTAATTGATTTGAAAATGTTGTATGGCCGTGATGTTTGATGCCCTAATTGTTGATGGCCCTGATGTGCATATGGCCTAAATGGTTTGAAAATTTTGTATGGTCCTGATGTTTGAAAATGCATGTTGTGATCTTGTGAATGTACATTAATTGTAAAATCTGTGTATTCAGTGAATTTTGTATAATGGGACTGTTAAGCTATGTTTGGACAGTGAATGTTGCAAAGCTATGTTTGGATAGGATTCATGCAAAGCTATGGTTGCAAAAGCTATGTTTGGATAGGATTTATATTTGATTTATAATTGCATGGTTAAACAAGGAAGTTAATATACTTAGTTTGGAAAAGCTTTAAAAGCAATTTCATAGATTTATAAATAAATTCAAAGATTTATTTTTCTCCCTTTCTCATCTCTTTCAAAAAAACCTTTCAAATATTTATAATCCTCTCTTTTTCCTCCCTTTCTCATCTCTTTCAAAAATACTTTCAAATATTTATAATCCTTCCTTTCTCATCCCTTTCAAACATACTTTCAAAAAGTTCGAGAATTTTGACATGCGACAAATTATTGAATTTTTTTGTCTCCTCCTATTCTTCTTTATTTATTTCCAATTCCTCTTTTCCTTGATTAAATTAATTTTTCATTTTACAATATTGCAAGCTATTTAGAGGATGTCGGACAACGATGGAACACCGTCGGTGACAACTCGTGGGTCCACAAGGTCACGGACCCCTAGGAGCGATAATAGAATCCCAAGGGAGAGGTATACCATAACAGAGGTGGATCTCCTAGGAAAGTTGATCGCACCGAAGCACGTCAGCAAGAAATTTAGCTCAATTTGTAGGATAATAGGGAGGCAATCCTTCATAATCTTGGCTGACAACGTGAAGGACGTGCCGGAAGTGGAGAAGGAATCTGCATGGTTGAAGTTCAAGGAGAGCTTCGACTATCCCGCAGCCGACGAGGAAAGGCTAAAGTCTACGGCCTTCAGGTCGATGGGAACTGCTTGGAAGAATTTTAAGTCTAGGCTAGTGAACGAGTACATTACAACCCCAGCGTCGGGGACCCTTTCGGGGAAAGCCCCTTCCTAACGCAAGAGGTGTGCGACCAGTTCGTTGAGAAGAAAAACACTGAGGAAGCCCGAAAGAAAGCAGAGGCTTTTAGGGCACTCCAGGCTCGGAACGTGCACCCGCATTGGCTTGGCACATGAGGGTATGCCAGGAAGATGGAGATATGGCAGAAAGAGGATGAGGCGGCACAGGCATACAACACGCCGGCTCCTTTCGCCGGAATCCCATACGAAAGGGCAAGGGCTGTGAAGAACGCCAATGGAACAATCACATGGCCAAATGCCCAAGACCAACAAGTATACGAAAATATCATAAGTGTCTCACCTTAATATGTTTATTTTCTTTACACAAATCATGTTATCAATTTATATTGAACTCACTTGTACTGCAGAAAGAGTTGGTTGCCAGAAGACAGACCTCCGAAGACGAGGGTTGCTCTTCTAGACGCGAGGATGACATCCTCACTAAAGCGTTGGGCAACAGCAACCATCGTGGACATACACGAGGAGTGGGCACTTTGGTCCCCTGGAAATATGGATTTCCAGAATACGCGGGACAGTACAAGAAGCGGGCCCTATCAAAAGCCAAAAAAGATGCTCGGCTGGTAGAGAAGATCCGGGAGCAGGTCAGAGCCGAGATCAGCTTGGAAGTACAAGCGCAAGTGAACAACATTGCTATCAAGATCAGGGAAGAGATACGCCAAGAGCAGGCGCAGCAGAACGCCGAGCGCGCCCTTGTTTCGCTCCGAGAAAGTCCTATACAAAGGCAGAGCAGTTGCGCATCGACTGAGGTGGCAGAACCTCAATAATCAGTCTCATCCGCCATCGATCAAATACGGTAAATCTTTTGGCCACAAGGCGTAACAGTCTTAAAAATCTTTCTAATATAGTATTCTAAATATATGGATGAATCTATCGCAGGAACCGGCAAACTGCACGCTGCTGGTTAAGGTGATGCCTACCTTCACTGTTGCGGTGGCCGAGGGCCTTGCTTTAAGCCGACCCCAGATACAAGAGTGCATAGGGTGCAACTGATGGCTAGCATGGCAAAAGTGCAAGTTGACGCCGTCAAGACCGAATGGGCTCATTTGCCAATGCAGTACCCACCGAACGACGAGATCATTACACTAGAAGCTGCACATGGAAGTTTTATCCAATGGCCCAAGGACCTTATTGAAATCAAGTTGACTGCGAAGTTAGCGACTCCACCAAGCATTCAGCAACCGCCTCGACCAACACCTGCTCCTTCAGCTCCTTCAACCCCTTCAGCCCCTCCAACCCCTCCAGTTCCCGCTGCTCCACAAGAATTGGAGGCCGACAGTACGACAAAAGAAAGTAATCCCCCACCGCTCAAGAAACCAAGGAAGGTGCGTTCCTCTCCTCCGCAAGTAACTAACAACAAACCTGCGGCAAGGGGGAGAGGAAGACCCCAAGGCAAGGCGAAGCCCTCGAGTCTAGAACCAAAGAAGCTAGAAATGGGCAAAAGCGTATCAACCGAGTTCGCCAATGGCATGCCTTTGGTTAGAGACGATGCCCTACGAACGATGGGCACCGCATGCAGGGATCTCCACCACTACTACATGGAGATGACAAGCGCCAAGAGGACGAAAAAGGGCACTAACGTCATAGGCTATCACGGCAAAGAACTGTTTTTTGGGCCTAAAACCTACGTCGCCATAGACTTCAAGGATTTGTTCGACCTCTACAGACTACGAGGGGTGACCACAAGTCTACTCAAGTGCTACTCCTTGTAAGTATTCTTGTGTTCCTCAATTTTGGTAAAAATCAATCCTTACAACACGCTTATAAGAGTGTTTGTCTTATGTGTAGGCTTAGTTAGAAGTGGTGCCAGAGAAATGCACCGGCAGTGGCCTTCCTGGATCCACAAATTGTCACGGTCGCCAATCTAGATCATGACAGGAAGGCCATGGTGGCCTATATTTTTGAGACCTTGCTGGCCCAACAAGACAAAGACTACTTCCTCTGCGCCTATAATCAATAGTAAGTGTGTACCCTAAGTATATGCAATTGCACGATACGTCGTGTTTTAGAATTTAACTTTTCCTATATTAATGCCATAGTGGCCATTGGATCCTCCTCGTCATTACGCCAAAGTGGAGCACATGTCACTACATAAATTCCAAAATCATTAAGACGTATGACTAGACCCCGATCCAACAAGCAATCGACGAAGCGTGAGAAATGTATGTGGAGAAAGGAGGGCGTCATAGCAATTTTCAACAAACCCTCATCCACAAAAAGGACATCCCCGTCAAACAGCAAGTAGGCGACCAGTGCGGATTCCATGTGTGCCACAACATGTGATTCCTGTGCAACAGTAAAGTTCCAGACTATGACCGAATTTGAGGTTTATGATCTCATTTGTGATATGTACTAACTACTTTGAATTATATATATATATCGACTAATTTCGAACTATGTACATGTAGGAAAATATATCCAAGTCTGCGCCTACTAGCTTTGACGGGATTAGAGAAGAAATAGCGGGCTTTATAGTCCATGACATATTAAATCCCAAGGGAATGTTTACAGTGCAAATACAGGGTTAAAGACACATGAAATAGCAGACTAGCTCTTTTGAACATTTTGTAATTAATGACAAATACATGTAAATATGTGTCACTTCGATTTAAATTATAATTTTGTCAAATATGTTTTATACTTACAATGTGAAATATATGTGAATAATGGATGTGAATAGATTTATGAGAATTTCATATGTATATGAATATATGTGAAATATATATCTGTTCTATCATTTCTGCAGGGGTTTGGCTAACAAAGGCGTGAGGCTAGCCTAAAAATAATTTTCTTTGGAAAAACTCACCAGTGACGGGCTTTAAATTAAGCCCGATGGAGATGTTATTCATCAGTAACGGGTTAAAAAGCCTGATTAAGATGTAAGTCATCCGTGACGGGCACAAAAACAAAACACAGCCCGTTTGAGATTATCTCATCGGCGTCGGGCCTTTGTTTGACTGGTCTTGTGGGTCAAACATATCGGTGACGGACTGTAGTTTAGACCCGACAAAGATAAGAGCATCAGTGACGGGCGTTTACCCGACAGAGATGACTACTCACATCAGTGACCTTTGTAACGTGACGGATGCTATACCCAATATAGATGAGGGCTATCGTTCGATTGAGATGAGAATGACCGTAGCAGTGAGGCATGGAAAGATTTCGTGCATCCATCTCGAGCATTTAATTAAACTAGGCTGTAAAAGGGTACTGATCTCTGCTATTGCTTTAAAAGGGTCTCAATTCCTGGAGTCCTGCAGACAGAAAAAAAATTCCAGGTTTGTATCTCCATCCTAATCCTCTCTCCTTGTGGTGCTACCACTACACTAGTACTATTCTACTACAAACAATGACATCCGGGAGAGTCTTAGCCGCATCAGCAGCAGCAGTTCTCCTCCTCCTGTTCTCCCTCCTAACCTGTTGCGCAGCAAGTGCGCACGAGCGCCAAGAGATCCCCTCCTAGTCCAAGGATCAGGAAATGCCACCATGCCCAGAAGATGAACATCCTGCGCGCGTGCTGGCGATGGGTGAAGCTGGACCACGGACACCGCGTCCTACCGCCGCACAACGACGTGTTCGACCCGTGCTGTGCGGAATGTGCGGGCACTTGACATGAACTGCATCGTCGACCTGCTCACAGGCGAGGAGAGGAGAAGGTACGACGTCGGCAGGATCAGGAGCCTCGAGCGCATATGTGTTCCTCCTCCGTGTCCTTCCTCCTCCTGCTTCTTGGCTCCGCCTAATTAAGGTCGATGAACTGAACTAGCTAATAATATGTGCATCACTAGCAGTACTACCCCTTTACGGAAAATGTATATGTATGATGATGTTTGAAATGCTAATCAGCGATAGTTGGTATTGTAGCATTTGTGTCCTTTCTGCTTAATAGTTGAACTAATGACTATTAGTCCATATTAAAGCTAATATATATAATAAATTAACTATATAAATATTGGATTTTTTCTCTCATTTTTCTTTCTCTCACTGTAAATATTTTGAAGCATGCTAAGTCTTGCATGAGAGCCAACCTTTTTTATTTTTTCTCTCTCTTTCACATAACCTTATAGGTGGTTTATAGTCTATTATTATACTCTTATAAGTTTTGTATTTACCTCTTTCTCTTATTATCTCTTCCTTCGACTTCCTACGTGTTATGACGGGCTTGCAGTATGAAAGGAGGAGGCCTGCCCGTGGCTAGCAGCGCATGCAGGAGATAGCCCAATCTGCTATTTCTATCATTAGAGGATTATCCTTATTATTAGAAGGTGATTTCTATTTTGGAGGAAGATTATTATTAGAAAGTTATTTCTATCTTTAAGTAGGAGAAAAACAGCTATATATCATTGTAAAGACAATCCGCAGGAATCAAGCAGAAACATTATTGTTTCTCGGCTTCTCAAGGAGCCGGGAGTTCAATCGTAACCTTGCCCTAATTTCTAATCCACGCATAAGCCACGGCGCCGCCTCGACGTCCTCCGCAAGCACTCAATCCCCGTCCCCCTGTTCTGCACTCGTACCACCTGAGGTCAACTCACGGCAGGACGAGAGCTCCTACCAACTTGGTATCAGACTTGGCCATGTCGATCCCGCCGCCTCCACCACCGTGCCGCCACTCCCTACGACGGCTGCGCCGACCACCACCACGCCCGCGATCTCCTCCTCGGCCATGCGGCCGCCACCCTCGCTGCCCCGGCCGCAGGGCCTCGTCCTCCTCGGGGCGTCATGACGAACGAGCATGACGGCGGTTGTTCTTGATCTCGGCGCGATGGTTGTCGGGATTCATACGTTCCTCCTGGGGCCACAGTCCTCTGCGCCACCAACGTCCGCCGCGCAAGCGCCGCCGCCACCGCCTTCCCCACGTCGTCCACCGCCCGTTTCCCTACGGCATGCCACCCCGACGCGGCGACTTCCACCTCTCCGCCACGGGTGTTCCGATCCAGGAATCCAGTTTCCCCTCGCCATCCCGTTACGGCGTGGCTCCGGGACGCAGCGCAGCCGGTCTACACCACCCCGCCGGTCCGCCCCTCAGTTCCCCTGCCGCCCCACATCACGGCCGGGTTCGGCCATAGAGGCATCCCCGCGTCGGACGCCCTCTACGGGGGGGTCGACGGCTCCCTCTCCCACGACTCCAGCCTCTGGTCTGCCCCGACGACCGGCGCGCTTCCCTCGGCGGCCGTTCCCGCGAGTCTCGGCGCGCGTGCTTCCGCCACTTTCGGCGCGGCGGAGTTCCAGCCAAAGGGCTACAAATTGGACTTCCCCTCCTACGACGGCTCTGTTGATCCGCTGAACTGGCTTACACACTGTGAGCAATTCTTTTGGGGCCAGCGCACCCCGGAGACCCAGCGGACATGGATGGCCTCATACCACCTTTCCGGCGCCGCGCAAACATGGTACTACGCGCTCGTGCTGGACGAAGGGATGCCTTCCTGGGAGCGCTTCAAGGAACTGTGTCGTCTTCGCTTCGGCCCGCCCGTCTATGGCTCGCGGTTGGCCGAGTTGGGGCGCCTGCCGTTTCACTCTACGGTACAGGAGTTCGCGGACCGCTTCCAGACGATACTCGCGCACTCCCGCGACATCTCTACGCGACAGAAGGCGGAGCTCTATGTCGGCGGTCTCCCGGAACATATTCGGGTGGACGTCGCGATGCGCGCCCCGCCCGACCTCCAGACGGCGATATTCCTGGCTCGCGCCTTTGAGAGCCGCGCCACGGCCACCACGCCGCCCTACTCCGGCCTCCGCCTTGGGGCCGCGGCGCACGCCCTCCCCGCGCCGGCCCTTCCTCCCCGCCATCCAGGGGCAGCCGCCGCTCCTGTCGGCGCGCAGGGCGCCCCTGTTCCGGCGGCAGTTCCCGCGGCTCCTGCGGCACAGGGCGCCGCGGGCCCGACGCGGCCGTTCCGTCGCCTTTCCCCGACTGAACTGCAGGACCGCCGCCGCCAAGGCCTCTGCTACAACTGCGACGAACAGTATGTTCGTGGTCACGTATGCCCTCGCTTGTTCTTCCTTGAGGTCGATGATTTCGTCGCGGACGACGAGGCCCCCGCGGAGGACGCTGGGAACGCGGCCTTGCCTGAGGAGCAGCTCGCCATTGGAGCCGCTCCCGCTCACGCTCACGCTCTTGTGGTTTCTGTGCATGCTCTTGCAGGGATCAGGACCTACCACACGCTGTTGCTTCCGGTAACGATCAAGGGCGAGCGACTCCTCGCCCTGTTGGACACTGGCTCATCCCACACTTTCCTCCAGGGCGCGACCATGCGCCGTCTTGGGCTTGCTCCCCAGGGGGGCAATCTGCTCCAAGTCACGGTGGCCAGCGGCGAGAGCGTGCCGTGCGAAGGGATCGCCCACGACGTTCCCATCATCATCAGCGGGGCGCCCTTCTCCATCACCTGCGTGGGCCTCGCACTCGGCTGTTTCGACTTCATCCTGGGCGTAGACTTCCTCGGCGCCTTGGGACCCCTCACCTGGGATTTCGAGCGCCTCACCGTGTCCTTCCAGAAGGGTGGGCGCCGTGTCTCTTGGCGGTGTGAAGCTCCTCCGGGCGCCCTCCGGCGGCGCTGCGTCCGCGGTCGCGGCCGACTCGCCCGCCCGGCCGCTGGACGAGCTTCTCCTCAAGACAGCGGCGTCTTCGACACACCACACGGGCTCCCTCCGGCCCGCTCCTACGACCACCGCATTCACTGCTGCCGGGGACCGCGCCAGTAGCTGTGAGGCCTTACCGGTACCCACAGCTGCAGAAAGACGAGCTTGAGCGACAGTGCGCCGCCATGTTGGAGCAAGGCCTCATCCGCCCCAGTACTTCTCCGTTCTCTGCACCGGTCCTATTGGTGAAGAAGGCGGACGGGTCATGGCGCTTCTGCATCGACTATCGGGCCCTCAACGACCGTACGTCCAAGGACAAGTTCCCGATTCCTGTGGTTGATGAGCTCCTCGACGAGCTCCATGGGGCGCGATTCTTCACCAAGCTCGACCTCCGCTCTGGATACCACCAGGTGCGGATGCACCCGGCGGACGTCGAGAAGACTGCCTTCCGCACGCACCACGGCCACTTCGAGTTCCTGGTGATGCCGTTTGGGCTCTCCAACGCCCCGGCGACTTTTCAGGCCTTGATGAACGATGTGCTTCGCCCCTTTCTTCGCAGGTTTGTCCTCGTCTTCTTCGACGACATCCTCATTTACAGCTCATCTTGGTCAGAGCACCTGCAGCACATGGGCCTCGTCTTCACCGCCCTGCGAGCCAACGGCCTCTTCCTCAAGCGGTCGAAGTGCTCTTTTGGAGCCCTCTCCGTGGCCTACCTTGGCCACGTCATCTCTGCCAATGGCGTCGCTATGGACAGCGACAAGGTGGCCGCGGTCGCCTCTTGGCCGACACCGCGCTCCCCGCGGGGTGTGCGCGGCTTCCTTGGGCTCGCGGGCTACTACAGGAAATTCATCCGTGACTTTGGCTCCATCGCGGCGCCCCTCACGCGCCTCCTACGCAAGGAGGCGTTCGCATGGTCATCGGAGGCGGCCGAGGCATTCGCCGCTCTCAAACGGGCACTCTCCTCGGCGCCGGTTCTACAGATGCCCGACTTCGAGCGCCAGTTTGTGGTCGACTGCGACGCCTCTGGGGCTGGATTTGGCGCCGTCCTGCACCAGGGGGAGGGACCCCTGGCCTTCTTCAGTCGACCGTTCGCCGCCCGCCATGTCAAACTGGCGGCCTACGAGCGCGAACTCATTGGGCTGGTACAAGCCGTCCGTCACTGGCGCCCGTACTTGTGGGGGCGCCATTTTCTCGTCCGCACCGACCACTACACAAGTTCCTCTGGACCAACGTCGTCCACCGTGCCCCAAGATCACCGGATCGCAAGCTGTTCGGGTTCGACTTCACCGTCGAGTACCGTCCCGGGCGGCTCAACTCGGCAGCCGATGCATTGTCCCGCCGCGACGAGGATGCTGCAGCGCTGTGTGCCCTGTCCGGGCCATCCTTCGACCTCTACGCCGACATTCGCCGAGCTACCGTGGTCGACCCGGTCGCCCGCGATCTACTACAGCAGCTGGCGACCGCCACTCTCGCTGCCCCATGGGCCGTCGGGGATGGGCTCCTCCTCCACGGCAAGTGCATCTACGTCCCGGCAGTCGACGACCTGCGCCACCAAGTGGTGGCTCTCGCACACTCGGCAGGACACGAGGGGATCCAGAAAACCCTTGTGCGCCTCCGGGGCGACTTCTACATACCCGGTGACCGTCAGCTGGTGCACGACTTCGTCCGCTCCTGCGATGTGTGCCAACGGAACAAGACGCCGACGACGCAGCCGGCCGGCTTGCTACGTCCCCTGGACATTCCGTCCCAGGTGTGGGCGGACATCTCCATGGACTTCATTGAGGGCCTGCCGAAGGTACACGGCAACTCAGTGATTCTGACGGTGGTGGATCGTTTCTCAAAGTATGCCCACTTCATCGCCCTCAGCCACCCCTACACCGCCGCTTCGGTCGCTCGCGCCTTCTTCAAAGGGATCGTGCGCCTGCACGGTTTCCCCTCCTCCATCGTCAGCGACCGCGACCCCGTCTTCACCAGCAACCTATGGCGTGATCTCTTCAAATGTGCAGGTGTTAAACAACGGCTAAGCACGGCTTTTCATCCCAGACGGACGGACGCGGTCGGAGGTCGTCAACAAGGTGATCGCCATGTACTGCGTTGTGCCACCGGGGATCGCCCGTGCGCGTGGGTGGACTGGCTCCCCTGGGCGGAATACTGCTACAACACCTCGTTCCACTCTGCGCTCCGCGCAACCCCATTCGAAGTGGTGTATGGCCGCCCCCCACCTCCTCTTCTTCCGCACCGGGAGGGGGCAGCCCAGACGGAGGCGGTGGACGCAATGCTGCGAGATCGCGACGCGTTCCTAGAGGAGATTCGTGAGCGCCTCCTTCAAGCGCAGCAATATGCCAAGCGGTACTATGACGAGCACCACCGCGAGGTGGAGTTTGAGGTGGGCGCGTGGGTGTTGCTTCGCCTGCTGCACCGACCCACCCATGCACTTGCCTCCCCATCAAAGGGCAAGCTCCGCCCCCGATACGCCGGGCCGTTCCAGATCGTCGAACGCATTGGCTCGGTGGCGTACCGCCTTCGCCTTCCTGCGGACGCGCGTATGCACGACGTCTTTCATGTGGGGCTGTTGAAGCCTTACAACTACACCGCGCCCCCTCCCCCCGCCTGCGCCCTGATCCATGACGGCCGGTTGTTGCCGGCGCCCGGCCGGTCTCGCGCGCCCGCCAGCGCCGGGGTGTTTGGCACCCGCGATCAAGTGGCAAGGTCTCCCAGACGAGGACGCCACGTGGGAACCACTCGCGGACTTCAAAACTCTCTACCCGATGTCCGGCTCGAGGACGAGCCGTTTGCCGAGGCAGGAGAGATGTTATGACGGGCTTGCAGTATGAAAGGAGGAGGCTCGCCCGTGGCTAGCGCATGCGGGAGATAGCCCAATCGCTATTTCTATCATTAGAGGATTATCCTTATTATTAGAAGGTGATTTCTATTTTGGAGGAAGATTATTATTAGAAAGTTATTTCTATCTTTAAGTAGGAGAAAAACAGCTATATATCATTGTAAAGACAATCCGCAGGAATCAAGCAGAAACATTATTGTTTCTCGGCTTCTCAAGGAGCCGGGAGTTCAATCGTAACCTTGCCCTAATTTCTAATCCACGCATAAGCCACGGCGCCGCCTCGACGTCCTCCGCAAGCACTCAATCCCCGTCCCCCTGTTCTGCACTCGTACCACCTGAGGTCAACTCACGGCAGGACGAGAGCTCCTACCACTACGTCAAGTAATTTATTTTCTTAGTAGCCAGTCGGGGACTATCAACAATAATCAATATTGTGTTTCTTCAAATTTGTTTTTTTTGAATTTTGGTTTGGCTTATCATTAGCTTATTTTGTCTGTGAGATGCTATTTTATTAAGAAAATTTTTTATCTGCTTAACTAAGTTTTAGGCTTGGTTTAAAAGGGGATCAAGTACTCTTTGAATGTGAAGACCAACGCTAAGCCTGTCAAACAATGACTATGCCGTTTTGCTCAACTAAGTTTTAGTAAGAAATTTTTTATCTACTTAACTAAGTTGTAATAAGAAACATCATCATACTATTGATGTTCTAAATCTACAATAATAAAAAAGATAGCGCACGAGAACTAAAATGGGTGGATGCAAGGAGACAAGAGTTTAGACAGGTTCAGGCCCCTTCGATGAGATAAAATACCCTACTCATGTTTGAGGATTGTATCCGTTGGGTGTTGAATTGTAGTTGTGCTCTTGAAGGGCCCCCTGCCCACCTTATTAGGTTAGGGGCAGAGTTACAAAGAGAAAAACCTAGCCGAATACGGCATCAGTTTCCTAATCTATTACATGGTAGTATTCAACCGGAACACTAGGCCTTGCCATAGAAAACAAGGCAGTACTGTGATCGAGTCCTACTCTATTACATAATACAGGGATCCTGCCCACCTCCAATCGCTAGTTGGATATGCAGGTCGTATGTGTACCCAATACTCATATCATCCACAGTAGTACCGAGACCTTCATAGTCGAGTTGCAGTCTTCTTCGTGGTTCATGACCAATACTGAGTGCTTCAAGCTTCCCTGCAAAGGATTTCCGAGTACTTTCTTCTTGAGTCTTCCCTGTTGATATCTTGTAAAGAGGTTGTAGAGGGCTTGTCAAAAATATTAAATAGGTGATGCACCTATTAGATGTAGCCTCCGACTATGTGCTTAGTTGATGTGCTTAGTTGAGAAATAACTAAATATATTATCAAGAATCATAATCTTAGTTAACCAAGTGACTTAATATCAATTTATAGCATATGTGGTATAAATCCCTGAGTATCATGATCAGAGTGATATATTGATTGCTTAAAATATGATGTGCGTAGCTTTAGGCCAATCATAGCTTAAGAATAACAAGTATATAACTCTAGGCCAACCGTGACTTAACAATAGAAAGCATGTAGCATTAGATCAACCATAACATAATATAATCTGTGTAGCTCTAGGCCAACCACGTCTTAAAAATAATACCAAATAGCACTCGACTCTAATGAAGAAGAAGCCAATTTATAAAAGCTATGAAAGCATGCTATTGATCACCTTTAAAAATCACATAGCAAATGACTTTAATAAAAAGCCTTTATGCAGTGAACAAAGGAATTTTAAGGCATTGGATTCACACCGTGCGCATATCGCAAATATGAGTATGTTTAAGTTCCTATAAGACATGGCTCCACCACAACTGAAAACTTGGGCTGCGAACATATTGGACCTCTGTCCAAAAAAGCCTGTCGATACCCTTAAATTATTCCGATGTATAAATCTTCATCTTCTCCCGAGTGATAGATCTCCCGGATGAAGATGGATTATTTTGTTTGTTGTCTCCATGCCGTAGGAGAACACTTTGCTAGGAGGATCAATTCATGGTAGTACATGAAAACACAAGTGAAATTTGAAAAAAAAAAGTATAATATGTAACTTATGTAGCCCCCGACCTACTACTAAATGAGTAACCAATTAACATACTAAGGCAGTGGAAAAATAAAACTATTATATAATGGAAGAAATTAATATTGACTTAGCTTTTTTGTTTTAGTGAGCGAGTGGTTGTTGATGCAGCCATCAACTTAATAAAATCTCGTCCCCGACCAGGTCCAGGCTCCTAGAATAGAGAAATAGGTCAAGAAGAAGGTATGGGCGTGTAGATCCTCATGCATGTTGACACCAAAGATTGATGTTGGGTGACGGTGAAAGTGAAGATGCCCGTCAGCAACGACAGAGAAACCAACCAGCAACGACGAAGGCAACCATTAGTGAAGATGATGTTGCCCATCAACGGCGGTAGAGTCCACCAACCGGAGCAACGAAGAAACCAGTCGGCAACGATGGAGACAGCCTACAATATGTTGATTAAGGAAAGAATTCAGCAGCTGCATGGCCTGATATTGCAATAGTGCTGGTTGGCAATAGTTGACTGGAGATGAAGGTAATGCCGACAAGGTGCCACCGGTAACATCAATGATAATAAACTGTTGAGAAGATGTCTAAGCTCGAGTAGTTGTCTTGACATTAGCGTGTGTGTGGCGAAGGTTGATGCAACACCTCTTGATTTGTCATAATGACAGTAAAACTTGGTGTTGTAGCTATTGGAGATGCTTGATGTGGAGGAAAGTAGATGTTGATGTTGTTGTCCAACTCATCGAATATGAGTTGATTGATTGATGACTCCAAACTTCCCATGCCCAAACTTGGGAGGCTTGAAGTTATATCTGAGTTGAACTCCAGAGGGCAAAGCTGGATCTAATAAGGACATGTAGATTAAATCTCGAACATGACACTTGAGAAACTTGGAGTAGAGTGTGGCATCAGCTGGTGTTAACAGTAAAATTTGGCAAGGTACTCGGAGTCGAAGAACAAATTGAGGCGGATTTGACAGGAGAAAGAGTTGTTGCCAAATTTGACTGCGCATCGGCTGAAGGGTTGTATCGGCCGATACCGAGTTGGACTCGGTCAGCCGATATAGACAGGGCAGCCGATACAGCTAGGTTCGGGTTCAAGTTGGGCTCGGATTGAGAATTTGAAGTGATTGCCAGACAAGGATAGAGTCCATTACACAAATTTATATCTATTAATTAGGAATATTAATGAGTCATACTCATTAGGGATATTTTGATAGGAGTTCGATTAAGGGACTTACTAATATGTTTTTGTAGTTTAGGAGTTTGAGTCATGTCCAACCTGGACAAGTTTGTATATTTGGGTATAAATATATACACCCAGGGTCTTGTAACAAAAAAACGACAGTTTAATACACACTTTTGGCGCATCGTCACTCTAGTTTTTCTAGGTTTTTCATCTCGATGAGTTCTTGTTTTGAGTTAGGCTGCATCTGCTTCGATCTCTGACAGAGGTAAGGCTTGTCATGGTGGTTTGTATTGGCGGGATTAGTGCTTACATTGTTTCGACACTCTAATCTAACTTGTGCATCTGCCTACTTATCATATATCTTAATTAATCTAAACCGACAGTTCTGTTTAACTATATCGGCTAAACCTTCTTCAGGGTTTTGTCGATATCGATTAAACTGTTTTGTCGGTCTAGATTAGCTAAGGTATCCATCACCCTGAAAATCAGTCAAAGGCTTGATTGTTTCAATTTTATGTTTTTTTTATACTTAACGCTGCATCAATTAAGTTTGACCTACTAAGTCGTGCTTAGAATCATAATAGCTAACTGTTGGTATTTCCTATGTGTTAGCGTGAGCTTTTTGTGGTGTAAATAAGTCAAGGTATATCCTTGATTAGAACATACCATATATGTAAGATGTTGTTTATATATCTATGTAACAGAGGAGAAAAAAAGATTGAGACAGAGGATGTAAGCATATTGCTGAACCTCGTTAATTTCTGTGTGTTCGTCTCTTTCTCTCTTGATCTTTGATTAGATAATTAACATGGTATCAGAGCAATAGATTCATTTACTTCCTGCCATCGACGGCCTTGTCGCCGGCCACCGCATCGTCGTCGCCGGCCGTCGTGTCATCAACCGGCCACATCATTGCCCTGCTTCGTCGACTGCTGTGTGGCTGATTGCCGCACAGCTGCTTCAACGACGGACGTACTGCTGTTGTGGCTACACCAGGTCGTGTGGTCGCACACTGTCGTTCGTGATCAGATCAAATCAGAGAAGACAACCAGAGTTGTTGTGGTTATTGCTCTCCTCTGTTCTTCTTCCTATCCATGGCAGATCAGAATTCCCCAGGTGCAGTTATTCCTCATGAGAATCAAGGTGGAAATTTATCTACAGATGCTCTTCTAGAGAGTTTAACAACTAATTGACACAGATCTTGAACCAGAATCAGTGCTCAATCTCCTCTCCACATAGTGACTCTTCTCCTGCACAAATTGCAGTGAAGTTGAATGGGAATAATTATGGCTTGTGGTCTCAGGTGATTGAGATGTACATCACAGGCAAGGACAAGCTAGGATATATCAATGGTGATTTCTCTGAACCCTCAACAATGGATCCAGGGTATCGCAAGTGGAAGACCAAAGACTCTACTGTAAAAGGATGGTTGATAAATTCAATGGATCCAGGGTTAATATGCAACTTTATCCGTTTCCCAACAGCAAAAGCAGTTTGGGATGCAGTGGCTACGACTTTCTTTGATGGTGCTGATGCTGCTCAAGTTTATGATCTGAAGAGGCGTGTGACCCGGATAAAACAGTCTGGAGGACCTATTGAAAATTGAAAACTATTATAATGATCTTCAAGGTTTGTGGAGAGAGATCGACTTTCGCCGCCCAACTAAAATGGTATGCAAGACTGATATTGAAAGGTACAACTCTGCCATTTAGGAGGATCGTGTTTACATTTTCCTAGATGGCCTAGATGATCGCCTAGATAAGGTCCGTGCAGATGTGCTGCAAATGCAGCCATTTCCTACAGTCGAGCAAGCTTATGCTCGTGTTCGTAGAGAAGACATCCGACAAGCTGTGATGTTGAGTAGTGAGAATACTACCAGTAGTTCGATGGCTATGCTATCTAGAGGAGGCAAGTTGAGTATCAAAGAAGCACAAGAGCCAACCTTACGAATGACCAAACCAGGGGGTGTACATAGTAGCACAGGTCCAAAACAGAAAACCCCGGTTAGTAGTTGCTCTTACTATGGGAATGTAAAGCACATCCGAGAAACCTGCTTCAAGCTTCATGGATATCCAGAATGGTGGAAAGAGCTCAAAGCACGTAAACAAGCAGATTCACAGGCAAACAATGGGAAGGGGAAGGTATCTCTGGTACTTGGAAATCCTCAACTGTCACTAGTGCCACAACTTGAACCACATAGTGATATGCCTACAGAAGATGAAGGTAATAGTAGTCTTGCTTTCGTTGCATCTGTAACAAATGATTCTAGTCATTGGATTACTGATTCAGGAGCAACTGACCACATGACATATAATGCTGATGATTTTGTCAGTTATACAAAACCTCGATGTCATAGTATCTTAAATGCTAATGGAGTACCATATCCAGTGACTGGAGCTGGAGTTGTTAATGCTTCTCCTTCCCTCTCTCTGTCCAATACACTTCTTGTCCCATCGCTATCTACAAAATTAATCTATGTTGGGCAAGTTGTAGAGGAATTAAATTGTGTTGTGATAATGTATCCACATTTTTGTCTATTCCAGGATGTTCTGACGAAGGAGATCATTGGGCGTGGTACTAAGAAAGGGAAACTGTATTACTTGGATGATTTTAGTTCTGTCAATGTCAATCATGTCAGAGGATCATCTACAGACCAAGACAGGCAGATTTGGCTCTGGCATAGGCGACTGGGGCATCCATCATTTGGTTATTTGAAGAAGTTCTTCCTAGTTTGTTTTTGAATTTAGATACTTATCTATTTAAGTGTCAGACTTGTATTTTGGCTAAGAGCCATAAAGTACCATTTCCCATCAGTTTGAATAAGAGTATGGTGCCATTCTCGTTGGTTCATTCTGATGTGTGGGGTGCTTCTCCTGTTACTTCTATATCTGGTAGCCGGTGGTTTATTCCCTTTGTTGATGATTGCACTAGAATGACTTGGTTATATCTGTTGAAAACAAAGAATGAAGTTGCTAATGTCTTCAAGGTCTTTCATACTATGGTGCAAACTCAGTTTGGTAGTAAGGTTCAGATTCTTAGAAGTGATAACGGTGGTGAGTACATTAACCATTGCCTTAATGAATACTTCTTGCAGCATGGCTTGCTTCATGAAACATCGTGCCCAGGAACACCCAACAGAACGGTGTAGCGGAAAGAAAGAACTGGCATATCCTTGAGACAGCTCGGTCATTGTTGTTTGAAAATAATGTTCCTCACAAGTTTTGGGACAATGCGGTGGCAACTGCAGTCCACCTTATTAACCGAATGCCATCAAAGGTTCTGGAGTTCAAGACTCCATTAGAGGCACTTTCATCTCATGTTCACATACCATCTGTTCTTACTATTTCGTCTAAGGTGTTTGCCTGCCTCTCATTTGTTCATATTCCTAAAACACAATGCACCAAGCTTGATCCATGCGTTGTGCGGTGTGTGTTTTTAGGGTATGGATCACATCAAAAAGGGTATAGGTGTTACAATCCATCTACCAGGAAGACATATGTAACAATGGATGTAACATTTATTGAAACAGAATCCTATTTTGGTGACTCCACTTCTTCCTCCCAGGGGGAGATATATGTGGAAGAGAAGAAGTGGTGGGAAACTGGTGATAATATTACTAATGGAGGTTCACCACCATTGGTGGTTTTGCCATCAGGAATGGAGCATGAGCATGAGGAACCAATGGAGAATGAGGACGATATCTCTGCAACTCCAGAGCATGCCCCATCAGTTGAAGGTCATGTTCTTGAGGAGCAGAATGTGCAAGATGACCATTTGTTCTCCTCTTCTTTTGAGCCTACTCTTGAGAATAATCCTGAGATAACTTCCTCTATAACTGATTTACAGGTTGACCTGATACTTCAATGGGATATAAGTTGCCTGCTAGGTCTAATCGAGGGAAGCCTCCTGATCGATACTCACCAGATGGTGGAGGAAAGAAGAAATCCACCTATGCGATCACTAACTATATTTCATATGATAATTTATTTGAACCTTTAAGGGCTTTTGTGTCAAATGTGTCCTTAGCTTGTATTCCAGATGGTGTACAAGATGCCTTAAAGGATCCTAAATGGGTTCAAGCTATGAAAGATGAGATGGATGCATTACAGAAAAACAATACCTGGAAGCTAGTGGGATTGCCTACTGGGAAGAGAACAGTAGGATGCAAATGGGTGTTCTCCATCAAATATAAGGCTGATGGATCCATTGAAAGGTACAAGGCGAGATTAGTGGCGAACGGGTACACACAGACATATGGGTTGGATTTTCAGGAAACCTTTTCACCTATTGCAAAGTTAAATATTGTTCGTGTGTTATTATCACTTGCAGCTAATCTTGATTGGCCTTTACACCAATTTGATGTGAAGAACGCATTTCTCCATGGTGATCTTGAAGAGGAGATCTATATGGACATTCCACCAGGATATTTTCCTTCGTCTCAATCAGGGTTGATCTGTAAGTTGGAAAGATCGTTATATGGACTAAAACAATCTCTTCGTGCTTGGTTCGGACGGTTTAGTGTGGCTATGAAAGGATATGGGTATGTCCAAAGCGATTTTGATCATACCTTGTTTTTGAGACGAAACGGAAGTAAAATAACTATTTTGATTATCTATGTTGATGACATGATCACCACAAGTGATGACCCGGAAGAGATCATGAGACTACAACAGAAGCTCCCAAAGGAGTTTGAGAAGAAAAATCTTGGGGGGCTCAAATACTTCTTGGGAATTGAGGTAGTAAGATCCAAGAAAGGAATTTTTCTATCCCAAAGAAAGTATATTTTGGATCTGTTGACTGAGGTGGGGATGCTAGATTGCAAACCTGCTAACACACCAATTGTTTAGAATCATCGTTTGGGACAATTTTCAGATCAAGTGCCTGCAAATAAGGAAAGATACCAGAAGTTAGTTAGCAAACTAATCTACTTGTCACATACACTTCTAGATATTGCTTACGCAGTGAGTGTTGTAAGCCAATTTATGCATGCACCAACTAAAGACCATATGGACAGTGCAATGCAAATCCTTCGGTACTTAAAGGGTGCCCCAGGGAGAGGACTTCAATTTCATAAGAATGGGCATCTTCGAATAGAAGGTTTTATGGATGCTGACTGGGCTGAAAGTGTGTCAGATAGAAGATCAACCTCAGGGTACTTTACATTTGTAGGAGGGAATTTGGTTACCTGGAAGAGCAAAAAGCAAAAGGTAGTGGCACTTTCAAGTGCAGAAGCAGAGTTTAGAGGAATGACAAAGGGATTGTGTGAACTCTTGTGGCTCCGAAAACTGATGTCAAAACTTGGATTCCCTCCTGTAACTGAAATGGAGTTATATTGTGATAACAAAGCAGCCATTGACATCTCTCACAATCCTGTCCAACATGATCGCACCAAACATATAGACGTGGACCATCATTTTATTGAGAATAATTTGGATTCAAAAGTGATTCGGTTCCCTTTTGTGAGATCAGAAGACCAACTAGCTGATATGTTGACGAAGGGTGTATCAAGCAAAGTATTCTACAGCTCTCTTGACAAGTTGGGCATGAGAGATATCTACATGTCAACTTGAGGGGGAGTGTTAGCGTGAGCTATTTGTGGTGTAAATAAGGCAAGGTATATCCTTGATTAGAATATACCATATATGTAAGATGTTGTGTATATATCTATATATGTAACATAGGAGAAGATGAAAAAAAAGATTGTGACAGAGGATGGAAGCATATTGCTGAACCTCGTTAATTTCTGTGTGTTCGTCTCTTTCTTTCTTGATCTTTGATTAGATAAGTAACACTATGGTCACAGATAAATCTGCAAATGTACGGTTATATATACGTTGTAGCATTTCACCCAAGAGTATTCCGATGTTTCGTATTTTATCCCAAAGGAAGACGGTGGTCAAGAAGAGAATACTAAGTTACTACGAATATTTATATGTTATAGTTGAGATACCAAAGCTAAGCAGGGGTAAGTGGTGAATGATAAATGGGGTAGTGTGACACACAGAAGAGTCCTAATAAATGATATACTAATCTGAAGTGAAGAGTATAGTATTAGAGCTAAGTTCCTAATGTACTTCTAATATAATTGCATAGAATATACAAACATTATATGTTATAGTTGAGATACCAAAGCTAAGCAGGGGTAAGTGGTGAATGATAAATGGGGTAGTGTGACACACTCAGAGAAGTCCTAATAAATGATATACTAATCCGAAGTGAAGAGTATAGTATTAGAGCTAAGTTCCTAATGTACTTTTAATATAATTGCACGGATTATACAAACAATTATGTTCATGGTTAGTTACCCAGTTCTATGCTTCCAGGCCTACGGGGGTACCGTCTCTAGTGGCCCGGCTTGCCACCTAGAGTCGATCTCTTACAATTCGCCCTACACCATACCCGAACGTGAAGAATTACAAAGGACGGACAAGGCTATCACCACCTACCGTCTACCTCTACAACCCGTGGGATATGACCATAACCAATGTCTATAGAACAATCTAAGCACCGTGCTTACATTGCCATAGATACTCTTGTCTCCCCATGCGTCAATGACTAAGACAAGAGTATACCTACATCCTAATTGCACATTAGACTGTGACCATGATAATAGAGTTACTCATCTAACCATGATATAATTATCATATAAACTATGGATGAAACATATAACTAACTAACTGGCATATGAACCATACTCAACTATACGAGAAGGTAAATATATTGAATAGAGCAAAGTTGTACAAGATAAGTAGGATACAATAGCCATACCTGACTCACCAATGACGACTTGGGAACCGAGTAGAAGCTCTAACCTAAAACCTAACTCCACTAGCCTAGAGACTAAGAGTGAAATGTAGGAACTCTCTCTTGTGGTGTGTGTGATGAAGTGAAGCCTCCCCCCATTTATACTAGTCTCTGTGGAAGTTTGGTGCCAAGATTAGCGTGCGAATCAGTTTCCACCGCCATCAGGGATTAAACCAAAGCGTCCATGTGCAAGGAGACGGCGATCGGCGCCCTGACTGGGTCGGCCGAACTGGTGGTTCGGCTGAACCACCAGGGTCTCCTCTCGCGCCCCTCTTTCGCTGAATGACTGATCTGTGGGTCCTCTCCTAGGATACCCTTGGCCTGTGGTTGAATAAGTGGTTTAGTCCTATTTGTGGGCCCTTTGATCCATGGGAGGATGATGAGGCGATCATCGATTGGTCGGAGTTGTGTTTCCTCGCCACGTAAGTGTGCTTTCACCTTATTTTTGTGTATAAGTACCTGCACTCAAATAACTTACAAGGACATGTGGAACTTTATTATTTCTAATCCTATATGTATGTAAGAAATGCTAAGTCTCCTTTATTTCCGAGATATATGACGGTCGGAATTGGTACTTAACAACCATCAACACTAACCTGCTTTGGATTGCCAATAAAGGTAGTATCGGGTTTCAGCCGATCTTACCAGATACAACTGTTTTGTTTTAAATCATATGATTTACTTTGATTAATTGGTTATATTTATCATATTATTTAAGTTTATCAACTCTTTCAATCTACTAAGCTTGTTATTAGCCACGCACGGTCTCGGTTAGGTCTGATCTGTTAAGGTTATAACCTGTTTATTAGATTTAATCAAGGTTGATAATATTACATAAGGTTATATCAGAGTTTTAGCCGATATATTATCTAATCACCTAAGTTTTTTCATCGGCTAAGATCTAAGTCCATATAATTGTTAATTTGTTTAATCTTAGTTATGAGCAATTAATACTGTCACGGTTAAGTCCGATCTATCATAACTGCTTGTATCTAAGAGAAAGACTAAATTAGTAATTACATGTTATTTATATTTACAATCGATCATGATTACTTTGGGTCTAATCTTCAAAATTTCTCCACTGACTAATTATGTAGATCATATAATTATATAACAATTGACTTTAATAATATAAATTTTATGCTGCATCAATTGGGTTTGACCTATATAATTGATCTTGTTAAGAAAAAGTTGTTTATGTTTATATCCAATTTAAATGTAGTTCATGAACAGTATCTTCTACCTTACAGCGGATTCAACTCGACCGCATCGGCCGATCGGGTATCGTCTTATAAAATTTACCATGCCTTGTTGGTTGCAGGATCAAACCAACTAACACGCCCGCGTTCTTTTCACCAACATTTTTAGACTTGCACCGGAGCTAAGCGAACTCCCTGTGCCACCGTGTTTTCGCATCAATAGCCGGGAGCCAAAGTTGTCGGTGAGAACATTGGAGTTGCTTAAGCAAAATGCCTGCTTTGGAGCGAAGATGTCACGCCTAGAAATTCAAAACTAGAGTTTCTGAAGCTATATGTGTATTAAAAATCTCTGTCCAGGACCAGCCAGGGTACACATACGATAATTATTGATATTATAGATCCATGACTTAGAAACAATAAAAAGATTACAAAAGTGCAGTAGAAAAGAAAAGAGCTAAAGCCTAATCTTGATGCTTGCAGTGTGGCACCTCCACTCCATAGTCATTCCCGGAGTGTGGACGAAGCCTACTCATCTTCAACGTATTCGTCTGCCTCAGAGACTGGCTCTGGAGGGAAGAGGCAAGGATGAGTACTTCCAACATACTTAGGAAGTCATACTGGGAGAGAAGGTATGAATAGAAGGGGAGACAAGGAATTGGCTAGGGTTTTACTTTTTAGCACAAAGCAGCAATTTCACAACAATAATTTGAAAGCAGTAAAACAGTAATAATTAATTAAGCAATAATTATATCCATCACTGTCCTATGCTATCCCCATGTTGCGACAGACCCAAACCATCCATCTATACTAGTCAAGTTCCATTAATCAAGTTATTAGAAGTGTGAGACTAATCACGGTGAATCTGGTCGATCGTCCATAATCGCGAGCACGACTATTCGAATAGTTTTACTCTAATCAGAGGTGTACAACTGTACCCACAAGACACAGCCCCACGACACTTTTCCGTGTGCCGGAATACTGCCATGGTACCTCAGAAAGGGACTGTGATAGGACCCTTCGTATACCCTCTAACCAATTATACCATACCAAGGTTTCGCTCCCACTCCCATCAGGGCAGTGGGCAACCCCTCGAGTCCCATGGTGAATCCGGAAGCCCAACAACCGGTAAACCCCCGACCGACTGCAACTCCATCATGCCCACCCTTGCCAGGGAACATCAGCTAGAGAAAGGCTATACTGCAGGATCAACTGTTGCCCATTATGGCTTGTGGTAAGTACGATATTTCTTCTAAGGTTTCCTATGAACCGGTTCTTAATTGCCATGGGCGCGACTTTCCAAAACCATTGCACCCAAAGCCCACCAATGTCATATTTTAATTGATCATCATGATCCATAGTGTCTCATGATTAAATTCATTATCAATGAGTCTATATCAGTATGATTAAGTGAAATGACCCATTTAGTGTACTAGTTGATCTAAGCAGGGCTAAGCTTAACCTAGACCAATATCTAATCATATTAATACCCAAGTTATCAAAGGTTCAGTGTAGTCAAGTCCTTAGGTTGAGTACTAATAATAAATGCATAATATTCCCATAAAATGACATTCTAAAATACATTCAATTTAAGAGGAAAGCGAGGTATTTTAGTAAAATATGTACAATATGATCAATGATGAAGCATGACTTGCCTTGCTCTGCGACCTGGGGAAACTCCGCAATGACTTCGAAGTAAACCGGGTCGTCAAAACTATCAGAATCTACACCACAAAAAAAGCACTCAACAAAACATGCTAAAGGACTACTGAAATAGGGAACAAATCTATTTTTAATGGATTCTTGGCAGTTTTATGAATTTAATAAAATTTAAATGGACTTAAATAGTGCTCGGATTAAAAAGATATGATTTTTAGAAGATTATTTGTGTTTATTACTAGAGTAGAAAAAACCTTAATAAATTATTGTGCAATAAATCCCGGGATGGCATCAGCGCTAGGGCTGACGTTAGCGGCCGAATGCTGACGTCATCGGCCGCGGGAGCACTGGTCCATGGTGGACCGGGTCCACGGGCCAAAAGGCGACCGGTGCACCACGTGGCACACGTGGCGCTGACGTAGCGCTGACGTGGCGGCCACGTGCCTGCCACGCGGCACAGGGAACGAACGGCTGGGAGGGGATGAGCGACAGCAGGGCTACTGGCGATGACGCGCCATGGCCGAACGACGGCCGGTGCCAAAGGAGCGATGGTGCGGGGCGGCGGGACGGCACGGGATTGCCCTCATGAAGAAATATTGGCCCCTTGGCTTGATGTTCAGCAATCTTAGCATCAACCACCGAACTGATCATGTTGTTCAAGGTGTTAACAAGAATTCCCGATTGCTTGATCAGAGCGAGGTGTACAGCATAGTCAATTGATTTAATTGGTTAAAAATTATTTCTAGTGCTCTGAAAATTTCACTAAAAATTCTGTTAATGTATTTTGACATGTAGAATTTAAAAAAATCTTGCCATGTCATTTCCACTTATACTTTGCATTTTAAAATTATTTCTTTGCTCTAAGTTAATTCACAAATTATTTCTTTTGTGATTTTCTTTAGTGATTTTTAAAAGGGGAAAAACTCCAGGGTGTGACAGAAGACGAAGCTAATGACTCCTGAACTTGATTTCATAGAACTCATTGACTGGTTAATTGATTGCTCCATCTTGACATAACACATATCGAATTTTAGTCTTGTGTTTGTGTAGCCTCCAACTCTACGCTTAGTTGGGAAACAACTAAACATAGACTCAAGAACTGTAGCTTCTTGTCATCGTGTAGCCATCGCTTGAAAGAAGATACGCATTGAGGATGTCCGAGTAGAAAGCTTGAGGATTGGAGCACCACTTCTTGTAGTAGATTAGCTCGACACCGTATTTGGCACACGACAAGGTGTTGAGATTCTCGGAGACATCAAGATTGGTGAAGTAGCTAAGCTAGTGAAGTAGAGACATCATAGGTTGCCGGTGATGAAGACGATGAAGATGAAGTTGCCCAACAATGGTGGCACGATCGAATAGCCATGGAGATGTGGACGCAGTAGAGGCTAACCGGCAGTGAAAACGACGTAGCCTAACAGCAGTGGTGGAAACACGTAGCCGTGGAGGCGAGTAGACCCGTCGACGACACAGAGGCAGCTGGTAGAGAATATGAGGTCGCCAACAACAGTGGAGAAGACGCATAGCCATGGAGATGAGGACACCAGTTGACGGTGGCGGAGGCAAGCCGATAGTGAATGATGTTACACCTCAGCCAATTCGGCTCGTGACTTGGTGCGCACTCTATTTCCAACGATCGCGTTCTTCTCCGAATCCGCTTCAGCTTTAGTTTCAAACCTAATAATTGGCTTATCAAATTTGATCGTTAACACAATGACAATGGAGTCCACCAATCATGGCGACGAAGAATCCAGTCGGCAGTGATGGAGGCAGCCGACGATAAAGATGAAGTAGCCCATCAATGACGACGCAATAGGCCAACTGTGAAGGCGAAGGCATTAGGATGCGGCAACGGAAACAACTGACCGATGAAGACAAAGACACCCAACAATGATGACATAGCCGCGCAGCCGTGTAGGCAAGGCATCAGTCGACAGCAGCGAAGGCAGATGGTAATTGTTTGTGATGCAAGCTCTTCGATGCATGTACGTCATCAGCTTTACATGTGTTGACCTAGTCAACCTTCTTATAGTAGACGTGCATTGTTGATCTTTTGTCATGACACGAGACAGGGCAAGAACTATGTACATGAGTGTTGGGCAAGATCGAAGCATGTTTGATTGAATCAATTACGGTATTTCCTAATCAGTCCGAACCAATATATACTGATGTATGTTGTTTGGACTGTTGTTGGGATATGTGTCGTTGTGCGTGACTTGGCATCTTGGCAGATAGACGACCGGGACATGGTTGCTTGAGGACACGTTGGTCGCAGAGTGTTGATGGTTGTTAAGTACCGATTTCGACTGTCAACTATCGTAATACAAAAGGAGAATTAATATTTTATTACACGTATGTTAGTATTAAATAATATAGTTCAATTTGTCTTGAAGAATTAATGTATATGTAGAGATTATATAATAAAGTGAAGGAGAAACGCACCTTCGATGAATCACGTGCGAGCACACGGATTGATGGGCCCACATGTTAGCTTAAACCGACTCAAAGTGGGGCCAAACCATCCTCAACAACCATAAGGACACATGGCAGCCCCTAGGAGAAGGTTGGTGGGGAGAGATGGTGCCACTGGTTCGGCCGAAACAGGCCGGGCCCCCTCATCTTTACTCTTCACGTGGGCGTTCCTGATTTCACCTCAATGATGGTTGTGGTTGAAACCGCTATAGGTAACCGTCATTGCAAGGCTATAAAATAGGGATAAGCTTCTCACTTTACAGCACACTTTCAAGGAGCAATTCTTTCTTTCTACATTGTATTATCTAGTGGAGTTAGGATTAGAGTAATATTAAGTCCTATAGTCTTCTTGGAGATTCCGATATGTCTTTAATACTTTACTCTTCTTGTAAGACTATAGTTGCAATAAAAGAATTATCTTCTTTACTTAGTAGTGTTCATAGTTTATATACTACTTTATTAGTTATGTGTGCTATGAATAGGATATACTTTATTTATCTACTTAACTTGATTAGGCTAGTTGATCTATACCACGGTAACAGTCTAATGATCTTAATGGGTTGCACTAGTTCTAACTTGTCCATCCGAAGGGTAGGAGTCCTGGGAGTAATTACTAACATTATTTATTAACATAAGCATGATGCTTAGGTTAGATAAATATCGTTGGATGCGGCTATGCCCATAGAAAGTGAGGTATGCGGCAGGTGGTGACAACTCTGTCCGTCCTTTGTATTCCTACATGTCCGGGTATGACGTAAGAGTTCGTAAAATGTCATAACCAGTAAAAAGTGGTCTCTCGGTAGTACATGGATGCCTAGTACTAAGTCATAGTCTTGTAAACATGTATTTCTTAAGTGTATACTAATTAGTAATATAGAAGTATATATGAATCATATTTCTCTTTTATAGAGATGAATTACATGTGTGTCGTACTACCCATATATTATTATTATCCTTATCCCTGTTTAGACTTTGAATGTATTAATTATAGCTTGATTATAAATATATAAACTATATCTTTACACCATTGCATTCCCTACAGAAAAATAAATACGATACCCTTAAAATACTCCTAGGTGAAATGCTATAGCAGTACCCATACAATTGGGGATTTATTTGTGACCGTATCAAATACCAATAGCGAACTAACAGATCGCTGTGGTTCTTGGCTTTGGTTGCTCAGTGTGAGTCGGTATCCTGGATGAACTGTGTCAGCTTTTTCAAGATTTCTTATCTCCTTAGGCGCGAACCTGAACAACGTGGAGCCATATTCGGGCCAAACTTCAGAGGGTAAGGTTTGTCTAGCTCGGTGTTTTAGATTGGATTTGGAAGTAACTACTTACAGAGGTTCGTCGCAGCGTTTGGGAGACCGAACAAAATCACCATGGTCTTGAGCTCTCCGGCTGTTTCGGATCCAAGTTGGAGAGAGCTTGTCGAAGTCGTCGGCGATAAAGTCGAGGCTCCCAAAGTGGAAAACCTACCCTGTAGCGAAGACGAATCCGTTAACTCATGATATTGGTTCCATCGCACTTATCACCGAAAAACTCAACATAACACCTACCTGACACGTCAACTGTCGATGTTCTAAATCTGGAATAATAAAAGGGGTAGCGCATGAGACCTAAAGTGGGTGGATGCAAGAATACAAGGTTTAGACAGGTTCAGACCCTTTCGATAAGAGATAATACCCTACTCCTGTTTAGAGATTGTATCTGTCAGGTGTTGTATTGTCTGATGACCTAATTGTGGTTGTGCCCTTAAAGGGTTCTCCCACCTTATATAGTTGGGGGGTAGGTTTACAAAAGAAAAACCTAACCAAATGTGACATTAGTTTTCTAATATATTATATAGTAGTATTCAACCGAGACTCTAAACCCTGCCATAGAACAAAGCAACACTGTGACAAGTTCTACTCTATTACATAATAATAAATATATCTGACCCACCTATATATAGATAGTGTGGGTATTCGATACTCATATCATCCACAAGTTGAGTGATTGAGGGCATGGGGACATCCATAGAGCGAAAACACTAATCAGCGATCAGCCGCGCCCGTGATCACGCCAATACATCCCCTTTCTTTTGGTCAAGTTGTTTGTGTGAATTTTGTCGGAATTTTCACTTTTGGCCCAGCATATTTTGGGTTGTATGTTGTTTCTTTTTTCTTTTCGTATCAATTTTTCTTTTCGGTATAGGCTGTCTTCGAGATCAAGTTCACAGTGGGATTTTGGTCATATAAAAACTAGACAATATATAATTAATTAAATATTAACCATTATAAATTTTAAAAATATTAATATAATTTTAAAGTAACTTTTAAATATATATTTTTTTAAAAATATATCATTTAACAGTTAAAAATGAAGAAGTTTTCACCCTATGCGTTACTATCAAACGCTCCTCTTTGTTTTCTCTAACCAACCCGAGTTCAGCCTGATGAGTGTTTCAACCACACGCACGTTTATTTTTTCTGCACGTATAAAATTCATACGTATAACGTTTTGTATGTATATATGTACAAAATACTCACGTATAATATTTTTATATATATACGTATATATGTGTAAAGTTTGTATATATAAATTAAACTTTGTATGTATGAGCGAGAAAAACTTTATATATGTGCAAAGTTTGTAGGTATGAATTAAACTTTGTCACTAATTGCGTCCCTACCATCTCTCCACTTTTGCTATAAAGAAAAAAATCTTTATTTTGGTAAGCACGATAACAGCTACAAGGTGTTATTAAATATAAAACTGCTACAAGGTGCTATTAAATACAAAAATGCTACAATGTGCTATTAAATATAACTGTTTATGTTATGCGTAGGACACCAGTTTTTTTCTTTTTTAATTTAACTTTGGAGCAGGGTTTTTCTTATCGAGGTTTTTCTTATCGTCGGGAAGGGGTTATTATACCCCGGTGGTAAGCATGGTTACCGTGGGTAACCACGATAACCTAAAAATCGTGACAAATCGTATAAAATTTATCAAAAATTTAAATTATTTTTTAAGTTTATTTGAATTTAATGAGGCTATGAGGTTATCGTAGTGTTATCATTAACGTACCCCGTGATAAGCACGGTTACTGTGATAATCGCGTCGTTACCGATGGTTTTGTAAACCTCAGGAGCTATCTATTGGTGCTAGAAATTTATATTGAAATTACACATCACATATAAAAAATAACAATAAGAATTAAGAAACATCTTTACGCATGAATATGACATCGACTTCTTCCAAATCATCAGATTAGATAACCGGTTATTCCTATTTTAATTTTTTTTTGACTTGCACGAACCAGTTAACCTTCCAAAAATCTTTATTTTGGTAAGCACGGTAACTGCTACAAGGTGCCATTAAATATAAAACTGCTATAAGATGATATACTGCTACAAGTTTTTTTTTTATATTTGCCTCTTGAGCTATCTGTTGGTGGCAGGAATTTATATCGAACTCACACGTTACGTATAAAAAAGCTTGAATACGACATCGACTTCTTTCACTAGAAGACATCAGAAGTAAACGGATTTTTTTTACTTGCACGAACCAGTTAACCTCCCAAAAGCTCAGCCCGTAAACCGAACCGACCACCCCCATCCTACCAAATCCGCACGGAATCCATTCAAAAAGCACCTTTTCTCACCCCCAAATTTCGTGCAAAATTAGAAAAACAAATAAACTCACACAATCCAGTCATAGTCTGACGGCCACGAAAACCCATCCCCACCGCGCGTTCCACGTTCCGAGTTCCAAGTTCCAACCCAACCTCCCCGTCGCCGCCGCCGCCTCCGCCTCCGCCTCCACCCGCACGCCACCCTCGAACCACCCCGTGGGCCCCACCCGTCAGCCACCCACACCTACCTCCGCCCAATATAAACGCCCCCTTTTCCTCCTCTTCCCCTCGCCTTATCCCCTCACCTCTCCTCCTCGGCTCCTCCGCCTGAATCCTCCTCCCTCCGCCAAGGGAATTAGTTAGGGTTTCGTCGACTCGCCATGGCCTCCTTCACCTCCCAGGTCGGCGCGATGGCGTGCGGCGCGCCCTCCACCTCGCCCTTCGCGGCCCGCCGAGGAGGGAGGACCGGGCAGCTGTTCGTGGGGCGGAAGCCTGCGGCGGCGTCGGTGCAGATGCGGGTGCCGCGGGCGGGGCGGGCGCGAGGGACGGCGATGCGGGTGGTGTGCGAGAAGGTTGTCGGGATCGACCTCGGGACCACCAACTCGGCCGTGGCGGCGATGGAGGGGGCAAGCCGACGGTCATCACCAACGCCGAGGGCCAGCGGACCACGCCGTCGGTGGTGGCGTACACCAAGGGAGGGGAGCGGCTGGTGGGGCAGATCGCCAAGCGCCAGGCCGTCGTCAACCCGGAGAACACCTTCTTCTCCGTCAAGCGCTTCATCGGCCGCAAGATGGCCGAGGTCGACGACGAAGCCAAGCAGGTGTCCTACCACGTCGTGCGCGACGACAACGGTAACGTCAAGCTCGACTGCCCCGCCATCGGCAAGCAGTTCGCCGCCGAGGAGATTTCAGCGCAGGTGATTTCTTCTTTTTATCTCTAGCCGGAATTTCTTTTTGTTATACATTCAATCTGTCAATCATTTTGTACCGTAGGCTTCAATCTGTCAATCATTTTGTACCGTAGGCTTTGTTTCACGAAATTGGAGCAATTGGAATGATTAAACAATGAATTTGAATACGATGATTAATCATATATCCTAAAACGTGATCGTTTAGGCGAATTCAAAATACGAAATTGGACTTGGAGGTATTGCCTCCGAATAGATGTTACTATTTTTAACTATGGGCGGGATCAAGTTATTAATGGTTTATATGTTTTCTGGTATATTTGTTAGTGTTGTATTGATTTACTTGTTAGTATTTTCGTAGCTTGGAAACCTAAGTTCTGTAATTATGCTCAAATGTGTGTAATGCCTAATCAGCTTAAGATGGTCATGTACTCATCTTGAACTTCTATCGGCAGTGAGGCAGTCTGGGTGACGGAAATGAATCAACCAAAATCTTTTTCTTATAGTACACCATTCTAAACTTGAAAGGGCATGTGCACTTAGCACAGTGAAAGTAGTTCACTACTAGCTTTGTGTTCCCCTACTTAGGACTTACACTGTTGATTAAGGTAAAGTTTTCTGGCATCACCGGTTGCTAATTTGAGTCAGGTTTCAGCATGTGCTCACTCGCCTATGAATGTGGTGGGGCATAATAAATACATGGTTTGTCGGACATAAATACATGGTTTGTCACAGTGACAGGACCCAAATTAAACAATACCTGAATGCGCAGGGCCCATAATGTAGCTTACATTTTATTTATTTGGTAAATGGAGTACTATATTTGACTTTTCGGGTGAAATGTGAACGTGACAGGTCTTGAGGAAGTTGGTGGACGATGCATCTAAGTTTTTGAACGACAAAATTACAAAAGCAGTGGTTACTGTTCCGGCATACTTCAATGATTCACAGAGGACAGCAACAAAAGATGCTGGACGTATTGCAGGATTGGAAGTTCTCCGCATTATAAATGAGCCAACTGCTGCATCCCTTGCTTATGGTTTTGAGAAGAAAAACAACGAAACAATTCTTGTGTTTGACTTGGGAGGCGGTACCTTTGATGTCTCTGGTATGTTATGTGCTAGAATACCTAACTGTTTACTTTTCTTGCACTATTACTGCATATGGATCTTGTGGACCTGAATCTTATCATACTACTATGACAGACCTTTATTCCTAGATGAATCGTAACTGGAAAATAGATGACGAATTGATTTGATCAAATGGAATGTGCAATGCTGTTGCTTTTCATTTCTGTAAGAATCTTTTGCCAAGGTTCACAACTGTTTAGCCAGAAACATGAGTTATTTATATGGCTCCTCCAGAACTTAATACATTGTTAATTGCTGTAAGGATCTTTTACGAAGGTTCAGAACTATTTAGCCAAAAGCATGAGTTCTACTTTATATGGTCACTCCAGAATTAAACATATTGTTACTACTAAATATTTGAGCTGAGTAGCTCCTTGTTCTATCATCATACATATAGAGGCTGCCTTGAGTTTTTTTAAAGAGATCAATATTTAGTTAAAAGGGACTTTGAAAGAGAGAGCATGATACTCAAGCACAATTTTCTGAGAAAATGACAAAGAAAGTGAAACTTACTTCAGGAGTTCCTCAATTGTGAAGTAGATGGTTTATGTTGTGAAAATAATAGGATGAGTTTTCAAGCAGGCCATGATGTAATTGAATTGCGTTGCACCCTGTCTTTTTCCTAAATTTTCAAGTTGTTTTGAATAATGATCTCTACTAAAGAAACATTATCCTGCAGTATTGGAGGTTGGAGATGGTGTGTTTGAGGTGCTTTCCACATCTGGTGACACACACCTTGGTGGCGATGACTTTGATAAGGTATGTAATTCCATTTTTATTTTTAAGAAATTAACTACTGCCAAATCTCCATTTTGGAATTCTGTGAAAATACATCACAAAACTGTTTTCTATGGAACGTTGCACTATGCATTTTTGACAATATTGATGTGATGTGGCGCCCCTTATGTGTATTGAATTATTTCTTTATGTAGTAAACTCGCAATATCTGTCAACCAAAATTTCTCAATAGATTGCTCCTTCTATATAATTATGTAGTTGCAGTTTTATTTCTGTTGGGTATTTACTTTGAAGCCATGACTCATGAAACTCCTTTAGATATGAGCTCTGTGTGTTTGTGCTGGAATCTGACCTCATCAAGCCTTCCATATATTCTTTATGTAATTCCCATGACCTAGAAATATGTAATTTGTACTTCTGAAAGTCAACTTAGCATATCAAAGGTCTGTTGAAATTGTAGTGCAGCTCCATTGACAACATACCTATCAATTTAACTGATTCTTTTACTGACAGTATGCTTTATTATTACTATCTCCCTCCTAGAATATAAGAAGTTCTAGGGTTGGACGTGGTTTATAAGAAAGGTGGTTTATAAGAAAGTAGGTAGAATTAAATGGGGAGAGGTTGTGATTGGTTGAGAAGTGGAGGTAGGTGGAAAAAGTGAATGCTGGAGGATTATGATTGGTTGGGAATAGAATGTTGGTGAAGAAGTTATTATATTTTGGGACAAATTCTGAGTGCTAGAAGTTGTTATATTTTGGGACGAAGGGAGTAGGTTTTTTATTGGAATTTGAATGTTAACCTTCAATTATGTAGAAAGTTGTGGATTGGCTTGCTAGCAACTTTAAGAAAGATGAAGGCATTGATCTTCTGAAAGACAAACAAGCCCTGCAGCGACTCACTGAGGCAGCAGAGAAAGCTAAGATGGAGCTGTCTACACTGACTCAGACAAACATTAGGTGAGGTTCTTTCCAATTGTTCTCACAGAGAGTATTCTATTGCTCATTTGGTGATATTTGTTCTTATAAATCATTGAATATCTTGAATTGCAGCTTGCCTTTCATAACTGCTACTGCTGATGGGCCTAAACACATCGAGACAACCCTCTCCAGAGCCAAATTTGAGGAGCTGTGTTCAGACCTCATTGATAGGTAAAATATGGACATTCTGCTGATATATGAGCCTATTGCTTAGGAAAATGATTTGCATTTTCTCATATTTTTTGAAGGCTTGACTAATATGCCTCTTATTGATAGGCTTAAAACTCCTGTCACTAATGCCTTGAGAGATGCCAAACTGTCTGTTGATAACCTGGACGAAGTGATTCTTGTTGGTGGATCCACTCGTATCCCTTCTGTGCAAGAACTTGTGAAGAAGATCACTGGCAAGGATCCCAATGTCACAGTCAACCCTGATGAGGTTGTTTCTCTTGGGGCAGCTGTACAGGTCACTTTCTTGTCCTCACAAGTGTTAATTTGTTGTTCTTTGCAGAAAATCACCCACAAACCTTCTAGTTACTTCACTGATCTTAAGTGCGTGTTTCCTGCATTATAGTGGGTTACAAATCAATTTATATGTATTTAAAACTAACTGCCCCAAAGCGTGTTTTTACCCTGCAAGACCACATTTCTCTTGTTCAGAAATCTGAAATCTCAATTAATATATTTGTGTTTCCCTTGTAACACCAGGGTGGTGTTTTGGCTGGAGATGTGAAAGATGTCGTTCTTCTTGATGTTACTCCATTGTCTCTTGGTTTGGAGACATTGGGTGGAGTGATGACCAAGATTATCCCCAGAAACACAACACTGCCCACCTCAAAATCAGAGGTATTCTCGACAGCTGCAGATGGACAGACAAGTGTTGAGATAAATGTTCTTCAGGGAGAGAGAGAGTTTGTCCGGGACAACAAGTCGCTTGGAAGCTTCCGCTTGGATGGAATCCCTCCTGCACCACGTGGTGTTCCACAAATTGAAGTCAAGTTTGATATTGATGCCAATGGCATTCTCTCTGTTGCTGCTATCGATAAGGGTACTGGAAAGAAACAGGATATCACCATCACTGGTGCTAGTACACTACCAAAGGATGAGGTATGTTCCCACCCTATTACTTAAGCGTTGTGTGATTATTCATCAAAGTTTCTTCTTAACATATGACGGTTTTCTGCATGGTTATCTAGTTTGTAGATTTTCTTTGCTCCACTATGTTGTCCCGCTACTTTCTTTGGTTCCCAGTCCCGTTATTTGCTATTGATGTTAAATTTATTTACCAAATCTCTTTTATTATGATAGAATTTTTCATATCTTTACCAGATGGCATGTATGACTATTTGTTGCATATAATCCTTGTTGATCGAAGAGTAATTAAATTTTTCATGGTATAGAATTATTAGATACCAGTTTCTTTAGGGAAACAACACTATGGTCCTGTAACCGAAGATAAAAATGCCTACATTGAGGCATAACATTCAATCTGAAACAACATTTTGTGTTTGTAGGTTGAGAGAATGGTGGAAGAGGCTGACAAGTTTGCTCAGGAGGACAAAAAGAAGAGAGATGCTATTGACACCAAAAACCAGGCAGACTCTGTGGTCTACCAGACCGAGAAGCAACTGAAGGAGCTAGGTGACAAGGTACCTGCACCTGTGAAAGAGAAGGTGGATGCAAAGCTCAACGAGCTCAAAGAGGCCATTGCAGGTGGATCAACACAGAGCATGAAGGATGCCATGGCTGCTTTGAACGAGGAAGTTATGCAGATTGGCCAGGCCATGTACAACCAGCAGCCTAATGCTGGTGCTGCTGGACCTACTCCTGGTGCTGACGCTGGACCGACAAGCTCAGGCGGTAAGGGACCGAATGATGGAGATGTTATTGATGCGGACTTCACCGACAGCAATTGATGGTAGCAATTGAAGATTATTGACGGAAGGATGATCTGTAGTGGATGGCAGTTAGGGTCTTGAGGGATACTCTGGGTGGTGGGTGCTGCTATAGGAAGAAGGGAGTGAACAGATTGTTCTTTTTGTATTACTATGGATCCATGTTACAATAGGCTCTTTAGTTTGCAATTTGATAGCGTAGGGTTTTGCCAACATTTTCCTGTGATGTTGAATGAAGGATTATAAGTAGCCTTCAAAAAAGAGAGGAGGCAAAGGTTTTGATCGAAGAAGTAGCTGATTGATATGACCCTTTTCCTTGAAAATAAAACTAGCATGAGTTCCCTGTGCATTCTACCTGCTAGAAACTAAAATAATCGTGCGGAACATATTATCCTTCTCGATTTTATGTGACTTCCTCCCTTCCAAATAGAATGAAAAAGGTTGGAAATGATATTATTTTTATGTTACTTTTACGTGGTTGGGAATTTAACTATGTATGACGACTGACTGATAAAAATTGAAAAAACTAAATTTTATACTCCCTCCATTCACAGATGATCACGATATTTTTTTTTGATTTTTAGAATAATCAGCATAATTGGTACCTCTCCCAATGATTGCAGATCAATTTTCTCCTTGGTGTTGGTGTAAACATCTAATATGCTGATCAATTTTGAATGGAGGGAGTATTTGTCTAGAAATAAAAATAGTTGGAAATATTGTTTTTATGGAAACGGTATTGGTATGGTACAGAAATTTTCGCATCGTTTTCATCTTAACTTTCAAAAGGATAACTCAAGTTAATGTCCCATCAGCACATTTCGTTCCAGTTCGTCTGTAGGGGTGTTTTTCGGTTTGATTTTCCAGTAGTTTTAACAAGAAAAACCACTATGCCTGAAGATCCCGGTTTAATGAAGAGTTCAATTAATGATTGCACGATTGCGTTTATGCAGAAATAACAAACATAATCATGGACATCAGACAGTTAAAAACATTGGAATGAACGTGAGTGATGAGAAAGCTGATACAGGAAACACAGAACTAATGAACCTAGACATTAGATCTAAAAATACAGATAATACCCCACGCATTGCTGTAGAATTTTATAGAAGTGACATTTGAATGAAATGTAAGGTGATGAAAAAATTGATAGAGCGCTATAATATATTTAGAAGATATGGATGTGAATTGAAGAAATTTTTATAGAAGTGATGATGAATTGCATGAAAATTACTTAGATATAATTAGTGAGAACATTAAAAGGATAAAAATATCATCGATAGAAATTACCTCAATCTTATAAATGCATGCTCTCAAATTATGCCTCAACAGTTTTCATTTTAAATATAAACAATTTTATTATGTCTTGATAAATGAAACATGGTTCGAGACCAACAATTCTAAAGTTAATTTGACATAAAAGAAACAATTGAGTGAAGGAGGATTTTGTGCTCAAATTGCTGAATTAGAGAAATGGGAGCGGTTGACTTAGATTGAGTGATTATTTGGCTGGTTCTTTGAGCACTAAGAGAGTGCAATTACTTAACCATGTATTGTGCAATCAACATCAGGAATAAAAGGGATTAATTTTAGTTTTATTGAGACAACTATTAATGTATGGAGTGGAGCCTTTCTATTATATCGATGGTTGATATTTTAGATGCACAATGATCCAACGGCTGTTAGATATTTAAGATGCACAATGATCCAACGGCTATGGTATTTTTGATGATGTGACTTCATATACTTTCAGCTAACGGTGACACCTACATAAGAATAGTAGATATTTATGCTATCTAAATTTCATCCGTTTCACAGCTCTGCATCGAGTATCAACCTTTGGATCCCCTGGTAATGCCGAAGGAACACAGAAGACGATAATTTGCTAAAGCATTTTGCCACAAAACTAAAATTAGGAAGCTGAAGCAAGGTGATGGCAGAAGCTACAACCAAACATCTCTTAAATACTCTAATGTTCCAGGTCACTACATTATTACAGTGCACAGCTTAGCATATTTCAACAGCAAATCATGTAGTGAAAAACAGAAGATGAAACATCCAGAGAGTATCCAGATCAGTTCTTTGCAGTGAGGGCATTCTGCTCCTTGATCCGAGCTCGGTTCACCAGCTTGACGAACCGTTTCAGGTCTTCATAGGGGAGTGTCTTGGCGTCTTTCCTCCGCAGCTCACTCAGCATAGGGCGCTTGTCGAGAAGGTGCCACAGCCACTCGGGGTAGTCAGAATCTGGCTGGAGTTTCGGATCAGAACCCTCCTTGAGGATGTTGGCCCCAAACACTGTTGTATTCTTAAGTTCTTTGCTGAGCACAGGAGTTTTAGCAGCATCAGCCGCACCCTTTCCACCCTTCTTTGCCTTGCTTGCAATTGCAAATCCTCTTATTCCAAATGATTGGGCTGCATCTCTTGGAATAACACCATGCTTCAATACTCTTCTCAATGCCATCGCCATTCCTGGATGGAAGCTTTAGCTGCATATATCAGTAAATATCAGTGCTGGTGAACAAGTTTTTGCACAAAAAAAATATTTAACTCATGGTCCAGAAAACATAGAGATGTACAAATGTTGCTCAAGGTATTATAGAGCATGTTTGGGCCAATATTATTTCTTTTTGTTGCTGCTACCTTGTGTCACAATACAGTAACAAGGGGGTTGAGCACAGAAACGGACACATGTTTATTTAAAGCTTTCTATTCTAATCCTGAGATGCACACAATAAAAAAACTTCACTAGATAATACATGAACTGCAACAGAAATAGGGATATACACCCATCAGCTAACAGACTCACCAATAAAAAGGCAATAGAGGCACTCCACTTTCAATTGGAGCAGGTAAAAGGGTAAACAGCAGCACACCTAGAGCAAGAACAATCAAGGCAAACACATGCAAGCTATGAAGCTGAGAGTTGAAACCTAAACTAATCATACATTTACGAACAAATTATCATTGCCAATAATATTTTCGCTACAAGCATCACAGTAGGCAACCTGGTGAAAAGAAATGATGTAACTAAGAAGGTTTTAGATCCTATCCGGCATGCTCCTGTACAATTGTATCCATACAAAACATGTAGTGGAGAGCATAATGCTTCACAAAAGATGGGACTCATGTTCCATGAATTCAGCTCACATGTTCCATTAACAAGAAGAACTCCATATATCATGCACATAAATGAGAAGTGTAACTGATGTCGATGGGGCAGTGAAGATAAATTTCCAGCTACCGAAGCTCATGTAGCACTATGCATCACAAAGTTCAGTTCAGTCCAGCTATACAAAATCCACATCATGAAGCCTCATATTGAACAAGATTCTTGTACAGGTATGGTCTCAATTGGACAATGCAAAACGGATGATCAATATTACAGCCATTTCAACAAGTATCTTGCACACTGTTGCCGAATCATAGAAAAAAAATCTAATGGAAGAGACGCCGTTACAGAGCGAGAGGAAAAAATATAATGGAACATTCCTAGTCGCCAACCTAATGCAACTCAGTGATCAGTCACTGGAATTCCACGAAACAAGCTGCTGCTCCTGCTGCACCGATCGATTCCGACGGCACAAACGAATTCGCGATTCGCGGGGGTCGGCTCGAAGAACTAAAACAGTAATAACGAGAGAAGAAGGGATCAATTCCTACCTTTGATGAGGGTCGGAGAGGCGGGGACACGACGGTGGCGCCGGAGGAGGAAGCGGCGGCGGCGGCGGCAGCGATCCCCTGTGCGGCCGTGCGGGAGGGAAGGGGACGCGGAGATGGATGGACCGTGAATTGCTTGCTAGGGTTTCTCTCTCCACCGTGGGCTTTGGACTATTCGGCCCATGTATTGTTTGGGCCGAGCCAGGCTCACGGGGAATTTTTGGGATTTTTATTTTTTTATTAAAAGTTTTGCAAAACTAATTTTTGTTCTCACTTTTAGCAGACTAGCAATTATGCCCGTGCGTTGCAACGGGTGAAGTCGGGACGTGGCGTGGATGGGGACGGGAGGGAGGGGCGCAGGCGTAGCGTGGGAGCTCTGAGCAGCAACGAGAGGGAGGGACGCAGGCGCGGCGCGGGGCGTGGCATGGACGGGGACGAGCGGGAGGGGTGCAGGAGGTCTTTTTTCATCCAAGCCCTCTTTTTTTTCAGCATTGAGACTGTGGGTTAATTTTATAAACACTCAAGAGGTTTTCTGTAAAATAATCAGACGGACGAAAATTTTGGGTAGAAACACTATTTGATTTACATATAGTTATAGATATAGATTTAGTCGCCCGCCACCCTCTCGGGATGATGTTTTTTAAAAATCTTCCTCCCGAGAGCGTTTTCATGGCGTGCATGCCGTTGGTCGCCGTCTTGTCGCGCGCCGGCGTTTTGCGATCCTTGGCGCCCTCAACAAGTGTGGTTTTTACTGTGGAGATAGGGGCGCCTGCAAAATGACCGACCAGGGCGGCAATTTTATGGGCGACCCCCTTGCCGTCCTAGTTGAGGGAGATTTTTGGCCCTCGCCGCTCTTTGTAAGGGCGATTTTTAGGGGGAGGGGTATAAAAGCCCTTCCCCCACTCACAAAATTCATTTGAAGTGAAATTTAAATATTTCAATTCGATTTTTTAAACGTTCAACTAACAATTCAAAACTTTCGAAATGTTCATCTAAAAATTAAAAACTTCCATATCAAATTACCTATCGTAGTTATGTTGTTTACATTACATGTGCTCATAATCGAACTTATTGAAGCATGAGTTTGACACTTGGAAGCTCAAGCAGTTGACACGGTAAACAACTTATGTACTAATACAAGCATAACTCAGATTTTATTGATGCTACAAAACATGACATATATTTCATAACATGTTTTTCACATAATTCAGCCATGGATACACGATACAAATTAGTCAGACCCGACGAATCAAGCCTGAGCTTTTCTATGGACCCCTTCTACGGCGTGCAATGTGTCTTGCAATTTTGTAGTTCTTCAATCACTTGTACTCTGTTTGTGTTTCACACTCAGTTATTTTTTGTCCAATATATGTTGGATTGACATTGTCGATCTACAAAGTAAAGCCGCACCTCCTTGGATTGCCTTGAGAAATAAACGTAGCAAGTCAGATATGGTACCAATATCATGCAGACGTTAGTGGAATTGGACATACGTCAGATGTACAATGAAGTCGTCGTCTACGTTGGGGCAAACAAAATATCTCCTGTCATATGTTTCTTCTGCAAAGGAGGTAACCATCTGGCAGCAATCCCTACAACCACACCTGGGACGCTCCGACCATTCAGGGAAACCTAATGGATTGTTTCTCCAATCTAAGCTTGTAATTTGCACACGATGTTCGTACTCCATCCATGCCTGGATGAATTGTTCGGTTGGCTTAGGCTGCGTTACCATTGGACCGATGGAAGTAGGTCTCACCGTATCGATCTACTGTTCAAAGCGACATTGGCCTTACATCCTCCTATTTGTACAATTGTGCCAGCAGAGGTTAGACAATGAAACAACTGATTAGCGGTAACGAAAAAATTGATACTCATGACAAAATCATCATCGACAATCTCAGAACACACGAAGCATCTTTGTCCTTAAGTTGTTTGTGTAACGGACCTTATCACCTGACAACGAAGACCACAAGACATTCCTGTCATGGGGGTAGTCCCAGTGGATCTACCTGCCAATCCAAAGCTTCTGCAGCAATTCGACGTTTGTCACAGCCCGATTTTTGTTCGGGATTAAAAAATCATTTAATAGATTATTTTCTAGAAATTAAATAAAAAGAAAAACAAAGTAAATCAAGTGAAACTATTATGAAAATTAAATTTTCCTTTAAAAATCATGGATGAAAATATTTTTTAAATATTCTACATGCCTAAAATACTCTCTGAAATTTTCCGTGAAATTTTGGAGCTCCAGAAATAATTTTAATAATACAAAAACACTTTAATAATTATTTAAATAAATAAATTAATCTTTAAATAATCTAAAGATATTTTTATTAAATACTATGGATGCTCATATATTTTTAGGATTTTTTTGAAACTATTTGAGCATTGAAAGTATTTATAAAAATTAAAAGATGTTTGGACCAAAAAGTCTGATTTGGGTCCCTATTGCTACAGTAGCGTCTTTTACCTTCAGCCGTTCATCGGAGCTCCTGTTCTTTTTATCCCCTTCCAAATCTGGCCCAGTCCTTTGCCCAAATCAAAAATTAGTTGTGAGAATGGATTCCTCTCGATCTCCTCTACGTTTCCCCCAAGAAATCTCCATCAATCTCGTGCTAAATCCAACAAATTTCGGCCTCGTTCTTATCCCGACGAACTCAGGATGATCTCCATTTTCCCATCGTGAAATCCCATCGTTTTGCATCCGATCTCTCCCTCCCAAGCCTATATAAAGGACCCCCTAGGCCTCCTCCTCGGTTTCCCCTTTTTCCTGAGCTTTTCCCGTGCTCTAGCCACCTACCCCACGAGATCAATCTCTCTCCGTCGCCAGCCATCATACCAGCCGCCCCTAGCAGCCTGCTTTGCCATCCCCGGTCTGCGCCGTCGCCATCCTCGGCGCTGTAGTGGCCATGCGAAGCCCGGCCACACATTCTTTTTCCTTGGACATCTCTAGAAGATGGTCGTCGCCGTGAAGCTCGAGCACCGCTGTTTCTGTTGATCTCCAGCCGAGCTGCACGGCTGCAATTCTCGTCGGCTTCGGTCGTCGTCTTCACCACTAGATTCGCAAGAACCCAGGGAAGCTTGGCTGGCCGTTCTCTTCGCTTGGAGATCGTCAGACCGTTGTCGTCATTGTCAACCGATCTACCACGCCTCCTGTTGCTGCTAGTCGTCGACCCCGTCGTCGTCGGTCCTCGCCAAAGCCACCGTCGGCATCATAGCATCAAGCTGAAGCCCATCCACCATCTCTCCTTCGCCGAAGGTCGTCGGAACACTGTCGTCGCCGTGGACCCGACCTCGTCGCCGTTTGAAGCTCGCAGCCGGCCCCTTCCTTCATCGCCCGTCCTCGTGTAAGTGCTGGTAAGGAGCACCTCATCGTTCTCTACCCATTTATGCACTCTGTTTTCGTTGTTGTGCAGCCGTTCTTTGGCAATCTTCATTGTCATGTTTGTTGGCTGGTATGTTCATGCGACTGCCACATCATCGCCTCGTCAGTGCCACAACATCTCTTTGTCCTGCGTGGCTGCTTTCATGGCCGCCACCTCAGCATCGTGTCAGCCCCTTTGTGCCCCATGTCTGTTGAGGTGTATCCATCCCAGCCCTAAACTAGTTTTAACCTGAGCCATTAAATCTTGGTCAGCTTAATCCCAAGCCGTTCATCCTTATAGATTTATTCGGTTTAATCTAAGCCACCCATCCTTTTTTCAGTTCAATCCAAGCCGTCCAAATCCTTGTGATCCCGTGGACCGATCAGGGCTGACGTCAAAAACATCCTTTTCCAGTTCAAACTTAATTAAAAACTACGTAATAAATTATTTTAATTTCCAGAATTTATTTAAATGGTCTAATACTTCTAAAATTCATATCTAATTCATATGAACTCCAAATTAGGCCATTCAAATTGCAAAATTCATCTAAAATTGAGCTCTACATGTTTTTTTACTTTCTATGTACTATTTATTTGGTTTTTATTAGGGTTTTTTCTTGTTTTGCGTGCCCACGTGTAGGTTCCGCCGTTTCCGGAGTTCGCGCTCACGAGGAAAAGAGCCCAGAAGTCTATTTGAAGACGCAAGGCAAGTCACACTTCCCTTGAAGCATATTGATCCTACTTTTATAAATGTTTTATGTTTGCAAATAAAACTGCATTGCTTTGCTAATTGTATGAAATGATGGAATACCTATCTGCTTATTTATGCCTTATCTAATTGATATCCATCCTTTGTTAAACTTGGGTGATAATTTGACTAGCTTTAGTCACTAATATTGATTTTAGCTAGAATTATATGCTTAGCCATGCTTAATTACCACTAGCTCACTAAATGGGATAATTACACTATTTATTCTAGTCTCTGATGAGCTGCAAGCTCGATACACCTGACCATGTCTTATTGGTCATAATTATCTCAACTAAAATATGACATAATGGTAGGCTGTAGGTGCATGGTTTTGGATGGTCGCACCCATGGCAATTAAGGACCGGTTCATGGAAAATCCTGGAAGAATTACAGCGCTTACCACAAGCAAGAATGGGCAACTGCTTGACTCGTAGTATAGCTTTCTTCTGGCCAATGTACTCTAGTGAGGGTGGGCGTGATGGAGTTGGGTCGGCCCCGATTTTACGGGTTGATCGGCTACCGGATTCACCGCGGCACGAGAGGGGGCTGCCCACTGCCCTGCGGGGAGTGGGGCGAAATCTTGATGTGGTATCGCTTGGTTAGAGGGAGTTATGCGAAATGTCTTGTCACGATTTCCCCCTTTTCAGTATCGTGGTGATACTTTGGGGCATGGTAACATGTTGGAATCGTGTCTTGTGGGTAAAGTTGTGCACCTCTGATCAGAGTAAAACTATTCGAATAGCCATGCCCACAGTTATGGGAGATCGACCAGATTCACTATGATTAGTCTCACACTACTTAATAATTTGATTTAATGAAACTGGTTTAGTTCAGGTGGAATGGTTGGGCTTGATCAACATGGGAATAATGTTGTTCAGTGAAAGATTAATATTGCCTTAATTAATCAACTATTTTACTATTTTTAAACAATTAAATGTTTGTAAACCGCATTTATGTAAAATACCCCTAAGCCACTCTTGTCTCCCCGTGCACGTCTGCATTTCTCGGTGTGGCTTGTTGAGTACGGTGGTTGTACTCAGCCTTGTGATCTTTCCCCCTTTCAGAAGTGTAGTGCTTCTGAGTTGAAGATGGAGTTAGAAGACCAAGGCTCAGACCCTAGTTGAGTTTGCCTGTTGAGTGGAGCTGAAGCCCCGCTAGTGTCGTCTTTCTTTTCCGCTGCAGTTTTTGGGTGTGAGGACTAAGAGCCTCTTCGGTAAGTATTTTTATTTTTATGTTTGGATCTGTGTATTAATTTGTCGTTTTGTGTACCCTGGTTGATTTCTGGACAGGGATTTAATATGCAAATAGTCTGGAAATTTGGGATGAATTTCTGGGCGTGACAACGTTGATGCTCAACCTTCTGCTGAAGGTAGACCAACCTTGTTTCGCTAAGTGGATATGAACGTGTTCCGTTGTTTCGTGGGTTCTCTGTATCTACCCACTCAATGAAGTTGCACACCCGATGGTATGCCTGTATAAGATGGTACCATGTTGTAGGAACAAGTTAGCATTTTGTGTATTGAGCATAGGTATTACAACTCACAGCAGAGTAGTCATACCTGATCCATGTTGGCGCATTGGAAGAATCTTCTCCCCTGAATTTCTACGTTGAGGGATGACCCAACACACATATAACAGGACGACCCAACACACAATAACTCACTACAAACAATTGCATCATGATATAGCAGGAAAAAGTAGCACAAGGATACTAAGGTAAAATATACAAAAAAAAGTAGTATGTGCAAGCACTCACAAGCTGCAACACTACTGCCGAGGCCTCTTACCCCTGTCCCGCCTACCCTGCGCCCCAATGTGCCCCCGAGAGTACGTGAGCCGGTCTGGGGGTACGACATGTCACAGCCTGATTTTTGTTCGGGATTAAAAATCATTAAATAAATCATTTCCTATAAAATAAACAAAATAAAAAGCAATGTAATCAAGTGAAATTAATAAGGAAATTAAATTTTCCTTCAAAATCATAGCTAGAAATAATTTTTAAATATTCTCCATGCCCTGAAATATTCTCTAAAATTTTCTATAAAATGTTGGAGCTCCAAAAATAATTTTAATAATACAAAGAACATTTCAATAATTATATAAATAAATAAATTATTAAATGAGCTGGTGATATTTTTATTAAATACTTTGGGTGTTCATATATTTTTAGAATTTTTCTTGGAATTATTTGAGCATTGGAAGTATTTATAAAAATTCAAGGATGTTAGAAAAAAGTCTAGATTTCCTCCCTCTGCTACAGTACACTTCAACCTCCAGCCGCTCCCACAGTACCCGAAATTGTGTTCTTTTTATCTCCTTCCAAATCTGGCCTAATCCTTTGCCAAGATCAAAAATTAGTTGCGAGAACGGATTCCTCTCGATCTCCTCTACGTTTCCCCCAAGAAATCACGTTCACTCCCGTGCTAAATCCAACGGATTTCGGCCTCGTTCTTATCCCAACGAACTCGGGATAAGCCCCAAAAATTCGACGCCAAATCCTCTCATCCCGATGCCGGTCTCTCCCTCCCAAGCCTATAAATAGAGTCCCCTTGATCTCCTCCTCGGTTTCCCCACTTCTCCCGAGTTTTTCCCGTGCTCTAGCCACCTCCCCCGCGAGTTTCCATCTCTCTCCACCGTCGGCCGCAACTATGTCCATCTTTTTCCGTCGCCTCAGCCATCTCCGGTCAATGTCGTCTCCACCTCCGGCATCACAGCACCGAGACGAAGCCCCGGCAGTCATCTCCCCTCCGTCAAAAACCCCGGGAAGTACCTCGTCGCCGTGAATCCTAGCTCCACTGTCATGTTTCGATCTCTAGCTGCCATTCACCATCGACCTCGTCACTGCCGAGGCTCACCGAGGCCACCATCGCCATCGTAGAAGGGAGGAGAAGGCCGTCCTCCACCTCTCCTTTGCTAAAGGTCATCGGAACACCACCGTCGCCGTGGACCCGACCTCACCGCTTCTTGAAACTCATCGCTGGCCATCTCCCTTGGTCCCCCGTCGTCGCGTAAGTGTCGATAAGGTTCGCCACAACCTCGTCTTCCTCCCCGTGCTCTCGATTTTCTGCCGCTGTACTGCCGCTAGCCGTCATCGCCATCACCCATTGCTCACCGGCGTCGTGCTGACATGGCTGTCTATGTGGTCGCTTGGTCAGCCGCCACATAGCTCTTCCCGCTTGCGTGGCATCTCAGTCAGTCGCCACCTCACTGTCAAGTCGGTTGCCGCATCTTTGCCAGCTAGCTGCCGCGTTGTCTTCCATCTACATGGCATCCATCCTAAAAACCTAAATCCGGTTCGATCTCGTTCGTTAGATTTAGGTCAACCCCGGTCAATAAATCCTAGGCATCCATCTTTATAGACTGTTTCGGTTTAATCTGAGCCGTTAGATCTGATAGCTGACCAAATCCTTGTGATACTGTGGACCGATCGAGGCTGATGTCTTAAACATCCTTTTTCAGTTCAAAATTAATTAATAATTACGTAATAAATCATTTTAATTTCTAAAATTCATTTAAATGGTCCAAAATTTTAAAATTCATATCTAATTCATATGAACTCCAAATTGGGCCATTCAAATTACAAAATTCATCTAAAATTGAGCTCTACATGGTTGTTTACTTTTCATGTACTGTTTTTGGTTTTTATTAGGGTTTTTCCTTGTTTTGTGTGCCAGTGTGTAGATTTCGCCGTTTCTAAAGTTCGCACTCGCAAGGAAAAGAGTCCAGAAGTGTGTTTGAAGAAGCAAGGCAAGTCACACTCTACATGTTTGAAGAAGCATATTGATCCTATTTTTACAAATGTTTTACTTTTTGCAAATAAAATTGCATTGCTTTGCTAATTACATGAAATGATGGATTACCTATCTGCTTTTTCGTGCCTAATTTAATTGTTATCCGTACTTTGTTAACCTTGGATGATAATTCGATTAGCTTTAGTCACTGATGTTGATTTTAGCTAGAATTATATGTTTAGCCATGCTTAATTACCACTAGTTCACTATATGGGATAATTATACTATTTATTCTAGTCTCTGATGAGCTGCAAGTTCGAAACACCTGGTCATGTCTTATTGGTCACAGTTATCTGAACTAAAATATGACATAATGGTGGGCTGTGGGTGCATGGTTTTGGATAGTAGCACCCATGGCAATTAAGGACCAGTTCATGGGAAACCCTGGAAGAATTACAACGCTTACCACAAGCAAGAATGGGCAACTGCTTGACTCGTAGTATAGCTTTTCTCTGGCCGACATACCCTAGTGAGGGTGGGCGTGATGGAGGAGGTTCGGCCCCGATTAAAAGGATTGATCGGCTACCAGATTCACCGTGGCACACGGGAGGCTACCCATTTCCTTTCGAGGGGTGGGGGCGAAACCTTTGTGTGGTATCGCTTGGTTAGGGGGATTTATGCGAAAGGTCTTGTCACGATTTCCCCCTTTGCAGTATCATGGTGGTACTTCGGGGCATGGTAACATGTGTGGAATCGTGTCTTGAGGGTAAAGTTGCGCAACTCTGATCAGAGTAAAACTATTCGAATAGTCGTGCCCGCGGTTATGGGCGATCGACCAGATTCACTATGATTAGTCTCACACTACTTGATAATTGGATTTAATAAAACTGTTTAGTTCAGGTGGAATGGATGGGCCTATTCAACATGGGATAACGTTGTTCAGTGGAGGATAAAACATGACTCAACTTAATCAACTATTTTACTGATTTTAAACATTAAATGTTTATAACCGCATTTATGCAAAATAGCCACTCTTGTCTTCCCTTGCACGTCTACATTTCTCGGTGTGGCTTGTTGAGTACGGTGGTTGTACTCAACCTTGTGATTTTTTCTCTTTTCAGAAATGTAGTGATTCTGAACTAAAGATGGTGATAGAAGATCAAGGCTAAGACCCCAGTTGAGTTTGCTTGTGGAGTGAAGTTGAAGTTTCGCTAGGATCGTTTTCTTTTCCACTGCTGTTTTGGGTGTGAGGACTAAGAGCCTTTTCATTAAGTATTTTTATTTTACGCTTTATTTTACGTTTGGATCTGTGTATTAATTTGTCGTTTTGTGTACCCTAGTTGATTTCTGGATAGGGATTCAATACATAAAATAGTCTAGAAATTTGGGATGAATTTTCGGACGTGAAACGACACGTCCTGCCTCGTACATCAAGTGCTGGCGTGACCGGTGGCTGGTCCTGGCTTTGCAGTGACCGGCATGCCAGCGCATGACAGACGACTTCTAGGAGACCATCTGTCACGTCACAAAAAACACCTTTTGGGAGGATGATTTTTAAAAAACACCCTCCCAGAGGGCGGCGGGCGACTAGTTCTGGACAAACCAAAAAAAAGTTTGCAGAACTTTTAATAAAAAACTAAAAATCCCGAAAACTCGGCTCACGGGCGGCCAACACAAACGTAGGCCCCACACTAGGTGAACTTTTGGGATTTTTATTTTTTTATTAAAATATTTGCAAAAATAATTTTGTTTTTGAACTTTTGCAAAATTGGTCGTCCACCGTCCTCTGGGATGATATTTTTTAAAAATCGCCCTCCCAAATAGCGATTTTAGTGACGTGGCGGCGATCATTGGGCCACCGTCTCGCCTAGTGTCATTTTGCACTAAGGCCCCTTGCCGTCCTCGGGAAGGGTGGCAAGGGGGCCGCCTATAAATTTCTCGTCCCTTTTGCAGGCAATCGCCTAAATGAATAGAAAAAATCGCCTTGCGTGAGGGGGCAAAATGCAAATTGACGCGCGTACGGCATACGACGGTCAACGGATGTCTGCCATGTCATTAAAATCATCCTCTGAGAGGACGATTTTTAAAAAACGTCCTTCTGAAGAGTGTGGGCGACTACTTTTGCAAAATTTTAAAAAACAATTTTCTTTTGCAAATATTTTAATAAAAAATCCCAAAAATTCAGGAAATGGCAGCCTACTACGTTTGATTTTTTTGGGTACTTATCCGTTTATGGCTGTTGATCAATGCGTGTGTGTAGTTCGGATCACAGTTGATAATCTCGTCAAGATAGCGATGAGATATACTTAAAAAAAATATTGACACCATGTATTTTGTTTGTTGGTATGGGACAAAGAAAGTATGTCTCGAACCTTACAAAGATTTTCTTTTAATAATCAAAAGAACTAGCGGAAAATCTTGGATCCACACGAATTTCTCTAAAATTGATTTGAACTTTATTCAAACCGAGTAAAATTCTATTTGAGGTTTTAATCTAAACTCAACTTTTATTTTGACTTGCTGTCGCCACGGGACGATAAGAAAAAAAAGAAAAAAACTTAGTAATGGTTGGGAATTCGGATATATAGACGTTCAGACATACAGTAACGCTTAGAACAACTCTAAAAGATTCTTTATATCATTATCAATCCCAATAATTTAAAGTTTTACATAAAAGTATCCTTCAAAGGATCTTTTATATGCCCTTTAGTGATCCGTAAACTGATTTTTACGCTGGTTTCTTGTAGCGAACGAGAACTCCATCGCTATATCAGCGCGCACGTCTTTCTTTCCTCTTTGCTGCGCGCGCGTCTTCCTCCTACGGGAAAATTTTCCCCAAATGCGCGCCCGAGAAGCCCTCCACGCTGCCGACACATACCCGCCACGCCATCCCTTCCCCGCCACCGCCGCCACGCCATCCCCGCGTCGCCATCGCCATCCCCGCCGCCTCCATGCCTTTGACCGCCGCCACGCCATCCCCGCCACCGCTGCCTCCATGACTTCCCCCGTCGCCGCCGACGCCAAGCCATCCCCCACCGTGTCGCCATCCCCAGCCGTAGCCTCCACGCCTTCGCCCGCTACCACTCCATCCCCCGCCGCCGCCGCTCCACGCCTTCCCCGCCGCGACGCCATGCCCCCACCGCCGCCGCCAAGCCATCCCCCGCCGCCGTCGCCTCCACGCCTTCCCCCGCTGCGATGCCATCCCCGCCGCCGTCGACACCATGCTATCCCCTCCTCCCCGCGCGCCATCCCTCGACGCGACGCCATTCCCCGACGCCTTCCCCCGCCGCGACGCCATCCTCCGCCAAGATGCCCTCTGCCGCTGCCGCCACGCCTTCATTTGCCGGCGTTTAACCCCATTTGTTACCTCCGACGACCCCAAGATCCGTGGCAGGAGCTGAAGACCCACGGCGGGAGCAACACCAAGACCCCGATGCCGCTGCCTCAAGACATGCGGCGCCCGTCACCCCGAGACCCGTGGCGTCCTTCAACCCAACACCGACGGTGCCCTTCACCCCTATACCGGAGGCTCCACCTCCACCGTTCTTCACCTCGGCTCCACCTCCAACGTTCTTCACCGGCATGGTTGACGGCTTCAACCTTGGCTCCCAGGAAAGCTCTTGGGTTAGGGAAAATGGAACCAGCTACTCCCAAGAGGATTCAATAATCGGCAATAGTGATATGTTTGGTAATTTTCTATGCCCAAAGTTACTTTGCTATCTGTCAGAAACCAGAAACTAAATTGATGTTCTGTTCTCGGTAGAAAATTAAGAGCATAATATGAACAAAAAAAAGAGCAGAACATGAATGAAAAAAGAGCTTTCAGAAACTCACTTGGGATCTTTCAGAAATCACTTTTGATAATCATGTTACAGATACAATACATAATATTTCAGATATTCTAGCTTACATGCTGGCCACAAACAAGTCTGATAATATTCTTCAAAAGATTACTGTTACTTTGTGGTATATTTGGAAAGCCATGAATGATCACTACTTCTAAAAGAAAGAATGGGAGCCTATACAGGTTTGTAATGCAGCAGTTGCTATGTCTAATAATTTCATTAATGTTCTCAATCTTGAAGATAACAAGATAACTTTTCTGCTATAGAAGATGCTCCTATTACCTCAATAAATCTCTTGCCAGGGAATAGATGTTATGTAGATGCCTCTTGGAAAGATAATCATTCTGGGTTTGGTATTTTTATTCATGACTCTAATACTCATCAAGCTATTTTTGTCCAAGCTAAATCTGAAATGTACACTTCTCCAATTCAAGCAGAGCTGGCAGGTTTCCATTTGGCACACTATATTTGTGATAAACTTAATATCCAAAACCCAGTGTTTCTTTCAGATAATCAGCAACTGGTGCTCTTTCTTCGGCAAAAAAATTATGTTAATCAACCTCATCATTAGAGCCGTTTGCCTCTTCTATTAATCAAAGATCCGTTTTTTTACTCTTTCGATTCAAACACAAGAGCCATGTTTTGGTGGACTTGCCAGCAATCGTTTGATCCGTTGAACACTTTATGTTTTAAATATATGATACCAAGTCTTGAGAGCCTTGTCTCCTTATAGGTTTGGCCTGAAAACCTTTGAATATTCATGTTAATAACATTTTTCTTTTTATAAAACATAAATTGTACATGACCATTTTTAGCTTCTTCAAAGAACCATATATTTTTTCTATGTTCCATAAAATTTATACTAGTACAATAAGTAATAAGTAAAAAAGGAGGTCTGATAGATTGACAGTGACAGCTTGACCTGTTGCAGCCAGTGATGTAAAGGAGACATCATGTAAATTATGGACGTGACAACCATATTTTGTTTTAGCTCAGTATGAGTCTATTAAGTTTACTAATCATATATGCTCCATTTGTAGAGATGTTAGATACACTGAAAAATGATTCCGACTATGAACCAAAGTGATGCTGACTATTTTGGCCACAACATGTTTTGCTAGAATTATGCACCAGCTTCTCATTTGGCTAGCTAGTTAGGTCCACTGTGAGGTGCATCAGCTTACATGCCATTATGCTACACAAGTTGAGGCTTACCTACACATGATAGTGGTTCCCCTTTTTATAAGATTATGCTACTATTTTCACATACTGATGATAGCTTTCATTGGGATTTGACAATTAACCATATGTGCCAGCATCTGAAGATGACAATGGATACTATACGACGATGATTCAAGTATGCAAGACACAAGTAGAAAATGAAGAGGCGAGTCCACAAACGGTATAACTAGGAGCACAGGAAAATGTTTCGTCCTCAAGAAGGCCTAACCAAAAAAGGTATAAAAACTTTAGTGAGGAAGAGGATAAGCTTTTGGTATCCACATGGCTAAATGTTAGCATTGATGCAGTCCGTGGTGCTGATCAAACAAAAGACACATACTGGAAGAGGATCACCAATTACTATCACTCAAACAAGGATTTTGTCTCGGATTGCACTGAAGGCTCCCTCACTAACCGATGGTCATTCATCCAAGAAAGTGTGAACAGATTCTGCGGTTATCTAAGCCAGATTGAGAGGAGAAATCAAAGTGGTGTTACTGAACAGGACAAGGTTTGTTTATAGTATAAACTTTAACTTATAGCTCTTTGGTTGTGACATTCCTATTTTTTTAACCATATGAATTTTTTTCAACAGATTATGCAAGCACACACAATGTACAAAGCGAAAGATAAGAAGAACAAGGCCTTCATGCTTCTGCATTGCTGGAATCTTCTTTGTCACCACTAAAAATGGTGTGACAGGAATGGCAACAGGGAGGGGACCAAAATAGCAACAAGAAGCAGAAGACATGTGGTACAACAACTCCTACAGATCAATTGCCTGCTGATTCTACTCCTACAGATGCAATTGATCGAACTTCTCTAGAGTACAATGTGAAAAGGCCCCGAGGCAGGAAGTATGAGAAAGACAAGTTAAAACAAGTAAAAGGACACAGACTGTGGATAGATATTGGGAGAAAAAGGACGAGTCTGATACGAATAAACAAGAGGTCAAGGAGGCCAGGATCCAAGAATTCTTTAGAATACAACGTGAGAAGATGGCAATAAAAAGGATGACCAGGCGATACAACGTGAGAAGGTTGCGATAAAAATGGATGCCCAGATTGTGAAGAAAATGCTAGAAGAGAGGATAATGAATATGGACAATAGCTCCATGGATGAGGCTAGACAGAAATACTACAAGAGCCTTCAGGATGAAATCTTGAAACATCGTTTGCGTAGAGCATGACCAACTTATTCCCTTTGCAGGTACTATTCTCCCTTTTATTTTCGGTCTTCCATTGATGCTATAAATGGGAGTAGGAGTACATTCTAATTATTACTTTAATTTTTGGTCTCTTTTTGTATGGCTTGGAAAAAATGAGCCATTTTTTTATTTTAGCAGGTTTTCCATGAAAATCAAATTTCAGAACTTCATCTTATTATACCTATGCCTTATATAGAATTGTAGTGAAAAAACATAACCTAAATGAACCCATGTATACCTTGAAACCGACTTTTTTATTCAGACAAGCATGGCAGTCAGATTCCATTTCCTTCAAAGGTTCATAATCACAAGGCCTGAAATCATTGTGGTTCTTGGGCTCGCCATAGTCCCAGCCTACAATATGATATTGTGCAATTCACTGCTGGAGAAACCCACTATTGTCCCGTTTCGTAACCCCTTTAGTCTTGGTTCTCGAACCAAGACTACAAAAACGGGACTAAAGATCGACATCTTTAGTCCGGGTGAAATAACCTTTAGTCTCGGTTGGTAACACCAGCCGGGACTAAAGGTTTTTTTAATTTTTTTTAATTTGCTCCTATTACTAACTTGCTGCTTGTTTATATATACATACATATATATATATATTTATATATATGCAATATGCATATATATATATGTATAAATACATAAAACACTTATATATAACACACATAACATACATGTATATGCAACAACATCAAAATTATTTCGAATACACAAAATGCAAAAACCAAAATCATCCACAAATTTGTTCATACATATATACAACAAAATCGTCCAGACATAAACAAAATCTTCCACACATATATACAACAAAATGCAACAACAACAAAATCTCCCGCTTGCCGCCGAATTCCTTCCTTCCACCGGCTCCCGCTCGCCGCCGCCAGTGAGGAGATGGCACCCTGCCAACGCCGATGAGGAAATGGCACCTCGCCGAGGAAATGGCGCCCCGCTGCCACCATCTCCTTCCCCGCCACCGCCATCTCCTCCCCCTGCCGTCAAGAGAGCTGAGGGGAGAGGGAAAGAGAGGGAGAGGGAGAAGGAGAAGGAGAGGGAGAGGGAGCTTAGAGGAGAGGGAGAGAGATCTGAAAAAAATAGCTAAGTGTTGGATCGGTGGAAAAGACGATGTGCGTTGGGGATATATATACCCTTGGATCTTTACTCCCAGTTGGTGGCACTAACCGGGGCTAAAGATAATTTCTCGCTATTTCCAATTCATCTTTAGTCTCGGTTGGTGGCACCAATCAGGACTAAAGATGATTTTCCGCTATTTTCAATTCATCTTTAGTCCGGTTGTAGCCACCAATCGGGACTTAAGGTAATTTCTTGCTATTTTTCTAAATTTATTTGGTCCGGCGGGTTAACAATTAAATAATCCATTAAATAGAGCCAAATTAATTTGATTAAATATAGGTTTAAAATAGTATAATTAATGCATTAAAACTTAATTAAATATAGGTAATCCTAGACATTGATATTCCTCTTTTGCCCTTCTCTTTTTTCCATTTTGATCTGCTATTGACCAAGACAGGAAAAATTTAACTTTTTTTTCATTCTTAAATATTTTTTCTTGACTTAGGAGCACATGAGAGGTAACCACAGAAAATTTGAGCCTAAACAAGCGAAAGACATGGCCGGTGAAAATTCGAAGCCACGCTCGAATTGAAAAAACTTTCGGGCTCGAAAAGACAATCTTCTGAGCCATTTTTGAGGAAAATAAAATCGCCGAACGCGGCAAAGCGGTTGATGAACGCATCCAAAAATTTTTTCGATCGATTTTCATATATGGAACGTCTCGATCGGAGTCCGTATGCAAAAGTTATTACTGTTTTAAAAATCGACTCCGAATTAGAAGACGAAACATGAATAATGCGCACAAAACCGAATTAGGGGATGAATTAGGGTTTGAATATTTTTATCAATATTGTAGATCCCTCTGATTTATATATTATCACCAAAATAATTTCACAAAAGAATTTGTATATTGAGAATCATTAGTTAATAGCAAATGGCGATTTGTAATTACAATGTAATGATTAAATTAAAGTTTCCTTCTATCTTCAATCATCCACCCCCACACAACACCACCCCTTTGAAATTAGAGATCCTCTCAAATTAATTTCAGGCCATTTGAATCATATAGCAAAATTTGTATATTTTTATTAGGTTCGTTAAAAAATAAGCACATTCACTTTAGTCCCGTTGATGTTACAAACTGGGACTAAAGATGGCCGCCAACCTAACAGATTCTGACAGAAATCTAACCGGGACTAAAGATGATCTTTAGTTCCGGTTCGTGATACGAACCGGAACTAAAGGTCCTAGAGAGCTGGTGCCTTTTTAAACCGGGACTAAAGATGATCTTTAGTCTCGGGTATAATTGCAACCGGGACTATTGTGAATTTTGGTGGATCAATTAAAGATCGTTTCTCCAGTAGTGATTCAGCCAAATGAGAATAATATTCACTAATGGGGTAGAATCAGTAGAAAGGAATAAAAATCAATAAGGCCACCCTGATTATGATGCTATTGGCAGCTTTTGGAACACTGGAAACTCGATTCATGATTCAACAAATGAAAATTTAGATGGAGCAGTATTCTGGACATATTGCAAAAAAATAAAATTCATGACTGAACACATGCAAATTCAGATGTGGGCATGAAATGAGGTGTTTAATGCATAAAAAAACAGAAGGCAGAAAAATTATTCCTCGCAGGATGCTGGTTGTATGGGCTGTAAGTATAGTTTGCGTATTAAGGAGACAAATATTTTTCTTGTAAGTTTTTATGTTGTAGCAAGTATATTGAGCAGTAGTGTTATATATCTCCTGTGCATAAATTTCAAATTTGTCTCCCAGGATAGACGAAATAGTTTGCGCACAAAACATGACCACACTAGGACATATTATGTTTGCCATCTTGAAGCACTAATATTCTGGCATTTTCATAGAATGTTTCTTGACGATTATTAATCTATTTTTTTTGGTGTTAATCATATTGGTCAGGACATGCCAAGGGGGGCACAACATCGGTTATCAAGAATCAAAATGTGTCGTCAAGGATGACACCATGGAAGACCAGGTGCTACTGCTGATGTTCGCATCCGATATTTTTTTTTCTGTTTTAGTTAGTTTCGTCGGCCATTCCATTTGAATTACATAATGGTTTAGCTTCCCTTATGTTGCATTCTGAAACTAAAATAAGTAGCTAGTCTGCATAGCATGGTATTCAGTGTATGCTCGTTGTTAAGTTTGTTGTTGTTTTAATCCAGTCTCAATTTGAGTACGGGAAGCTCTCTTTCCTTGCCACTGGTCATTGTGTAGGTATAATTCACACAACTGCTAAGTGCAGAGCAACAAAAAAGAGTGCGAAGGCTATGCATGCGCCGGCTGATGGGCTTGTGAAAGGTTGGCGCGACAGTTATTTTGGCCCAAAATTGATGAGAGCCCATAGTTTAAATTACTGGGATCAATACTTTGATAAATCTGTTGGAGTATGAAAAAATAAAAAATACACTTTTAGATAGACTTTTTAAACAGAGATTATAGACAATATTGATATAAAAGCTTTTGAAGTTGCTTTTAGGATCTGTTGAAGAGAGCGAGCAATAGTTTCTCTCAAAATTAGAAACTCTATTAAGTAGTTCAATTTTTTTAATATATTTTGAAAAGCTGTAATTATAGAAATCAATACATTAGAAGCTCTAATTTTTTTAAGATTTTCAGAAACAGACTATCAACCAGACCCGACATGGAAATCGAGCGCCACCGGTGAAGCCACGTGGCAGATGTAAGTCCACGTCAACCGACCGGATTCAACTTCCGAGGAATCAAAACCTAATTAATTTTGCTCCGGATCGAGCCGAAGCCAACATAATTAACCTAAGCTAGATCGCTCCTCTCCCCCAACTAACCGTGGTCAACCACCGCGGCGATTCCCCTGGCCCACCGGGAATCTCGCCGCCGATGGTTGGGAGTTCGTTACGGCGGCGCCGCGTCCCCCCCGGCTATTTATAGGGCGGCGGCACTCGTCCATTTTGCGTGGAAGTGCCCCTAGCTAGGTCGATTTCCGTTGATTGATCTCTTCTTCCTCGTCTCCGGCCACCGGTTCCGGCGTCTCGCCGGAGAGAGGTCGATGGCGCCGCCGTCAGCCATGAACACGTCGTCGTCGTCGGCGGAGGAGAAGGCCATCGACGACTGGCTTCCCATCACCTCCTCCCGCAACGCCAAGTGGTGGTACTCGGCTTTCCACAACGTCACCGCCATGGTCGGCGCCGGCGTCCTCAGCCTCCCCTTCGCCATGTCCGAGCTCGGATGGTATCACATGTTTCCACTTTTTCTGCTTGATCTGATCGTCGTTTTCATCTCATCTCCATGGATTTGATTTGATTGCAGGGGGCCGGGGGTGGTGGCGATGATCATGTCGTGGGTGATCACGCTGTACACGCTGTGGCAGATGGTGGAGATGCACGAGTGCGTGCCGGGGCGGCGGTTCGACCGCTACCACGAGCTGGGCCAGCACGCGTTCGGCGAGAAGCTGGGGCTCTGGATCGTCGTGCCGCAGCAGCTCATCGTCGAGGTTGGCGTCTGCATCGTCTACATGGTCACCGGCGGCAAGTCGCTCAAGAAGTTCCACGACCTCGTCGCCCCGGCCACCGCGCCGCCGATCCGGACCTCCTACTTCATCGTGATCTTCGGCTGCCTCCACCTCGTCCTCTCTCAGCTGCCCAACTTCAACTCCATCACCGGCGTCTCCTTCGCCGCCGCCGTCATGTCGCTCAGCTACTCCACCATCGCCTGGGCCGCCTCGCTCCACAAGGGCCACGCCGCCGCCGCCGGCGTCGACTACTCGCTGACGGAGTCCACCTCTGCCGGCAAGACGTTCAACTTCCTCAGCGCGCTAGGGGACGTGGCGTTCGCGTACGCTGGACACAACGTGGTGCTGGAGATCCAGGCGACCATACCATCGACGCCGGAGAGGCCGTCGAAGAAGCCGATGTGGCGCGGCGTCGTGCTCGCGTACCTCGTCGTGGCCATCTGCTACCTCCCCGTGGCGTTCGTCGGATACTACGTCTTCGGCAACGCCGTCGACGACAACGTCCTCATCACGCTGGAGAAGCCCGTGTGGCTCATCGCCGCCGCCAACATGTTCGTCGTCGTCCACGTCGTCGGCAGCTACCAGATCTACGCCATGCCGGTGTTCGACATGCTCGAGACCTTCCTCGTCAAGAAGCTCCGCTTCAAGCCCGGCATGCCTCTCCGCCTCATCGCCCGATCACTCTACGTCTGTAAGTAGTAGCACTAACACTTGTAGTAATTACTGATGTAATTAATAATTAATTAATTTAGTTAATAACCGATCTAATTAAATTAGTTGTCAGTTAATCAATCACATGATGTTATAGTAGTAATCTAACTCTTATACTTATAGTAGTACTAAATTTATTTGAATTTTCATTTGCAAGTAAAACTTAATTTATCTACTTAATTACTGATCTAATTAACCATTAACAAATTTAGTTAACTAGTGACATAATTAATTAGAGGTTGTTAGTTAATCAATCATATGATGGTAATTAGAATCTAAATCTTATAATACTATTAAAATTTTTCATTGTTCATCATCTTATAATACTAATTTTATTAAATTTTTCAGTGTTCACTATGTTCGTTGGCATTGCTGTCCCCTTCTTCGGTGGATTGCTAGGGTTTTTCGGTGGCTTTGCGTTTGCTCCAACAACCTACTTCGTAATAATTTCTACCATTAATTTATTTATTATTATCTTAATTAAGAAAAATAAAACTTCGTGCGTATTAATCTGTTTTTCTAACTGAAATGATCAATTGTTTCTTCAGCTACCATGCATTATGTGGCTGTCTATCATGAAGCCAAAGAGGTTTGGCATGTCGTGGTGCATCAACTGGGTAAGTATATTAATTAGTATTGCATGGTTAATTAATTAACTTGATAATTATCCTAAATTGATTATGCCTGGATTAATTAGTGACACATTATATATTTACTAGTTAATTCATGTGCAACTTTGGTTTATTTTTGTGCAGTTCTGCATCATCGTCGGCGTTCTTCTATCGGTGTTCGCGCCTATTGGAGGTCTCCGGTCGATCATCGTGAATGCCCAGAGTTACCAGTTTTTCTCATGAGTGATTAATTGCGAGGTGTTTAACCGTTTAATTAAGTGTGTTCTTAATTAATTAGGGGATTGTTTTAGATAATGCACAGAGTTCTATTTGATTAGACGAAAGAGAAATTCATGTGTGTGCATAAGAGACGCCTGTGTGGATGATAGTAATCGATCAAATGAAGGCATATTATTTTATTTGGCCTTTGTTTGTCGATCTATCTTTTCTTTTGGATTTTGGGTTAAGAACAATTGAGCCTTATATTTTAAAATAGAGAAAGTAATATTTTAATGTTAATTTAATTCGTGTCGAATTTATTTCAGTTTTGATGATGGGTGTGCTCTACTACCATGTGGTGTGGCATTCGTTATCGACTTAAAACTAATTAAACATCAAATGTTGCCTTGGTGCAACATGGTTTTACGGTTTTTTGATTGGTTCAAACCTCAAACTTCGTCCTAGTTTTTGCACGATTTGACCTTGAAATCAACAACTTCCAATTCGACTCTCGCGCTCACTCAAAATCCGAGAGGTTTGTTTCCGATCACCATCAACTTCACACAACTGGAAAACCGGAAAACTTTAGCACGATGAACAGTAAATGACTAGCATGCCTGGAATTTCGGATCCTGGTGTGGCCAGTGTCAGCCAACAGGAACCTCTGCGACTCTGCCATTGTGTTCTCACTCAAATATCACTCAAATAGATATGGCTAATTCTGAATATGATGGGGTCAAATAGATACGACAATTCTGAACATGATGGAGTGCTTCTTACAGAAATGATGCAATCAATGGATCTGCCTACTGTAAAATACTACTCCTTTCGTCTAATGTTATACAATAACCTTCCGTCTTCCGTCTCTCCTATGATAAGTCGTCCTTCCGTTATCGTTTTGATTTTTTAAATACTTTTTTACGCTTGTTCAAGTTTTATATTATACATCGTTTTGATTTTTTAAAAACTTTTTACGCTTGACTAAGACTAAGTTTATGAAAAAATAAGGTATCACTTTTAACCCAAAACAAACATATTATCAAAAATATATTAAATACGATGTTTAAAATGTTGTTAATTTTTCCTATAAATTTAATCAAACCTAAAAAATTTGAGTAGAAAAAAGTCAAGACTTATAGTATGAAACCGAGGAAAGTATTACTTAATTAAAGTCGAACTGGTGCTTGTTTCTGTTTCACTAGAAAAAAGTTAATGCCGAGTCAAACAAAAAAAGAGGTTATGAGATGAAACAATCACGGATGTTGCTGTACCACGGGAAAGCATGCAGATGGTGAACTGAAATGCAGGTACATGAACCCAAAACATCATATGCACAAATCAGGCAAAGCCACGCTACAAGCAGTTCGGAACATCTGGAAGGAGAGAATGCTGGCGCTGAAACTAAATTTGACAAGGTTTTAAGAGATCACACGACAAGGGTCAGTTTCAAACTGAGGTTGACGATAATTGTGCCCCATTCCTTTGGTAGGGTACTTTGCCGTATCAGATATCCATTGCCTCGGAGGCCGATGAAGCATTCTTCTTTTTCTTGTTCTTCTTTCTTTTCTTGTCCTTAGGGTCCTTCCCCTGCTTGGCGGAATCGCTCTCCTTTCTCGCAGAAGGTGGCTGTGTTGACAACAGGTGCTGATGGATCGCCGCGAACGGGTCAAGCTTGAACTGCGGATTGGTCAGCACGGCGTTCAGTTGGGCAGCCTCCCTTTGCCTGAGAAAAGAGACAAAGCCAGTCAAAAACCATAAGTGGAAAGAAAGCAAAGAACTTAAGCAGAGGGGCGGATGAGGGAATTACACTAAAGCTTGCTTCGATTTGCAGTTCAGTTTTGCTTCAGTGTTCTGCTTTGAGGCATCTGTTTCAGGAAGGAAATCAGAGAGTGCTGAGAGATCATATGCTTTCAGTTTCTTCTGGCGGCTCCTCTGTTTAGATTTCTGCACAAGGAAATTTAAATAATCACAACCCATAACACTGAAAGTGCGAAGTAAAGCAAGTGTAACTTACAAAAAACTACAAATGGAGTAGCCCAGCTGCAATAAAAAGAATCAGTAGTAGCGAAGGACAGTATGGAGAGATTAAAGGCCAAGGACAATATGGAGAGACTAAGATTAGTAGACTTATAAAGGCCTCGTTTCAGCATCTACAAGTACATTTACTCTAAGATATAGATGCATCAACATATGAAATGAACAGAATTAATGTTCACAGTTTGTGTCTAGAATATATGAAACAGGACAAGATTGTAACTATACGTTGGGAAATTCATGAGTCAAGAGCCAACTGGTCTTGGCATTTGTTTTTTCATACGCAGTTAGGCACACATGGGTTTCCTAGGATCCTTGTCATCACATCACAGTACGAGGGAATACAGGAGACAGTGGATCATCAGTGCAAGTACTAAAAGCACATTAGGGTTCCAAGCAGGCCCCAAGTACAAATTCCATTCTAACATCTGCTTATGGATATTGTGTGGTTATTTTGCTAGTCCTCGCAGGTAGACAAGAATTTGGATGACACTATAATACTTCCCTCTGCAGTAAATTTTCGGTATACCACAAATACACAGGAAAAGAGACTTAACACATAGCTAGGGATTGAGAAAATCGGACTTACAAATATATAATTGACCAATACATACAATCTGGAATTTATCCTTGAAATATCTAAACATTGGTTGTGTTATATGCCCATGCCACTCATGGAGCAAAACAAAAACGGTAACAACAAGCTGCAACAACAGAAACTAGGGAAAATATTCACATGCAACCAAAGGTGAAAAATCATATACCCATAGAATCTGTCAAGTCTGACTCAAGCTAAAGGCATGTGGATATTTTTTGCCAGCGCATGGCCTGTTTCAGTTTATACTTTACAGCTGTCATGTGCAGAAGCAGCCGGTCTAGTTCACGTGTGGTGGACACCAACACCCCAAGTTTGGATTTGTTCAGCAGGTTTATTAGATGAACACTCCGTAATATTTTCTTGGTTCAATTAATGAACAAATAAGGCCATAAGGGAGGACAATATGCTTAAGATTATTGCATAGTGTAATTGACTCCCCTTAGCTAGGTGTTGGCTATCCTGATTTCTTTGCTAAACTTTTTGCAGCTTGTGCTAGTGATGCATTACGCCATACCAGGGTTACAAACATTACAAGAACCAGTGAGTAGTAACCAGTTCTTGGTTTTCTTGCAATAGCCATACCCGCTATAGTGAACCAGAACCTAGACAAGCAATTTTTCATCTCGTGTTATGAGAGGACTTTTTGTTCAAATAAGTTTTGCCAGAAACTTCCTGGTTCTGCTCAGTATTGGATGGGTTGGACGTGCAGAGCACATTCCTTAAGAGGTAAATTCCACCTAGCAAGAGATCAGCTGAAAAGTGCACCCACACTATTTAAAAACCCAGTCTTGCAGGAATTATTTACTATTGGTATCAGGGAGGTCCTATTTCTTTCTTGGCTACAAATGCCACATGGAGGTTAATTGGGGAACTGTCCATGCGTGGTGCACAGTTATCAGTCGTGAAGCATATTTCAGTTGTGAGCGCAACCTAACAATATGAGATTACGAATTGATATCCAGCATGCAAAATTGGTGTACTAAGTCAACAGAAACAGAAACGGCAGGACATGATACTTGGTAGTTCGAATTGTCAAACAACCATTTTTTTGGCGAGGTAGGATTCATTGTTTGTCTACGAGGAACACACAAATTTGCAGTGCTGAAGATAATCAAAGAACAGTATAATAATAAATGAGAGGGTCTATAAGCACCTTGCTGATAGTCTTTGTAGCATTTAGGGAGGTTACTGTATCTTTCACTTCTGAAAAACAAAAAGAAATAAATAAGTTATATTATAATCCACATTAAACAAAAAAGAACATGCTATTCTGCAAAATATAGTCAACGACTCTAGGTAGACAAGAAAAAGGTAGGAAAATGAAACAGAGTCCAGCTAGCAGTAAGCCCAATCATAAATCGTAACCCATCAATGTTTTGAGTACAGTACCACAAACTAAGCTACTATATACTTTACAATATACATGTTCTATAAGCACAAGTAATCTACAAAACAAAAGGTATACTAGAAAGGCTACAACTATTTATAGAAAATAAAAGAGGTTTTATTATCACAAAACACTAAAAATATTAGTTGTCCTTTACAAAAATGAATAACAAGCATTTCAGAATAGCACTGAAGTAAATCCTCTAGTATTTTAAATCAATCTCTATACATTAATCAACACGTTATACACTCCCTTCGTCCAAAATATAAGGCTTATTAGTTTTTTACATGTTCTCCAGCATCGTATTTTAACAGTTTGACCATTAAATCATCTTATAATATATCATCAACAATTATGAAATCAACATCATGTGAAGGTAACTTTCAAATACGACATTACCACAAGAATGGCATTAAACATATACGCTTTTAGTATAATCATTAGTCAAAGATTGCAATGATGATTTTCCTAAAATTAGGGACGCCATGTATTTTGGACAGAGGGAGCACAAAAAAATCGAAGGTAGCAACAGAGGCATGAAATCAACCAAACGCAAGCAAGAATACATGAGAAAAAAAGGGAAAGGCACACCTACTTGTGTAGAAGCTGAGCTTCTTCTCAAGCTTCTGTTTAGACTTCAGTTCATGCTTCTTAGATGACCCAGTCCTGAAAGCACATCAATTCTAAATTCTCAATGACAAGGAACTCCTATACTACAGCAGTAAACAAACCATAAAACCTCTCAACAATTTAAACGAACTACTCCACATCAAGCAATGGTTTACCACAATCCTACTAATAACAAATGATATGATCATCGCGTTCATAGGGAAATCTAACTATCACTGCTCACACCGTTAACTTCAAATTGCTAAGCTAACAGAGGAGGTTCTTGGCATTACAATGCAATTACCCAACTAATATCACTCCACACAAACACAAGAACCATTGATATCTATCCCCCAAATTCTTGATCCATTTGCTAATTTTTCTGACATAAAAGTACTAGTGATAACGGAACGCTGCTAGCCAAAGACGGCCACTACCACTCCTACCGAGGCGATGAATCAAACGGCATAGAAAAGGGAAAAAAGAAAGGAAGAGAGGGAGAGAGAGAGCCAACATTTCGGCGTAGCGGCGGCCGGCGGCGTCAAAAGAAATCGAGCACGATAGACGGAGGCGGCCGTGGGAGGGGCTAGGGTGGAAGCACTCTAGGTGGGGTGACCTCGTCGGCGCTAGAGGCGGAGAGGCGACTGCGGCGGCGGCGGAGCGGGGGATGGAGAGGGAGAGCGGCGGCGTGAGGGGTAATAGGGGGAGAAAGAGAGAAAAAAGAATACTTTCCTGGGCTTCATGGGCCGAGGCCCAAGGAGGAGAAACCGATGGGCCCCCAACTCCGACTCGGATTCGGCTCGGCCTGCGGTGCGAAAACAAAAGGGAACCCACGCGCTCGTCTTCCTCCACTCGCTCTCGCTCTCGCGCTCGCTCGCTCTCGGCCAGCATACACGCGGGAGCGCGCGCGGGCGGCGGCGGCGTCGTCGTCGGCGTCGTCTCCGGCGGGTTCGTCTCGGTATTGGTGGACCGGTCTTCGCCGCGCTTCCGATGGAGGCGGCCTGTTGGGGCTTCGGCGGTGGGGGCGGTGGAGGAGGAGGAGGAGGGTTCGGAGGAGGTGGATGGGTGGCGGTGTCGGGGCTAGGGCCGGAGTTCCGCCGGGAGGTGATCGACACGATGTGCGTATGGCCGCCGTGGCCTCCTCCTCCCTCTCTCCTCCGCCGATTGCTTTGCTTCGCTGCGTGCTTCGTCTTGCTTTGGTCTTTCCTGCATGTCGTTGGTTGGTTAGTTTGTTTCGGGTTTCCTGATTAATCTTGATCGATCAATCGCTCCATGCGCTAGATGATTGCTTACGCTTCCAAATTGTTTGCGTTAATCAATCTGGTGTAGCGACGAAAGGTTCTGTTCTGTTCGCCATTGGTGGTGATAGATATCAAATATCATCTTGGGTTGGGTTGGGTTTGATTTGATTTGTTGATCGAGGTTGAGGATATTGATTGGATTCAATCATGAAATGAAGATGAAGGTATTGATTGGGTTTGGTTTGGTATGCGTCTGTCAAATTTGGTCACATGAGATCAACCTAGCTTCTTCGGGGAAGAACCGATGAATCATCTTTGACTGCTGCCTCCTCATTTCAAGAATATAGTATGCATTTCAAGATTGTGCATCGTCTGCTTAAATAACTGAAATCGTGGTCAATATAATTTGAATTTTCCTGTAAATTTAACTTTGTTGATGGGTAGTCTCTTCCTACCTTTGATGAGCGTTCCCAATCATTTGGTTTCCGCATTTGCTTATCCTCCAGATAGCTTAGGTCCTTCAAAATTTGGATAACTGCATTGATCATGTGTACACTGGTGACATATTCCGTGTGTAACTAACAAAATCACGTAACTGTGAGGAATCAATTAGTTTATTGTTCATCACATAAGCACAATATGCTTTCATGTAGGGAACTGATTACTCTGGAAAGATCTAACATGACAACCAGCATGCCATTGTGAAATCATTTCGCTCTGACTTATGTCTGAATTTATTCTGAACCCTCCTTTTTTCCATTTCTGTTCAACCAGGGTGAGGACATTGGCCCTACTTTTCAGGAGGGAACAGCACGCTTGTTTTCAATTTGCTGCCAATCTTGAGGCCACAATATTCAGGAAGGCCAGCAGTATGGATGAGTATATGAGAACAATATCTTGGAACATTTCTAATCTGGGGCCACCACAACCTGATCCAGTTCGTCACCACCAGCAGATGCAGATGAGGCAACAGATGCCGCCTGCTCATCCAGTTCAAGCTGTTCATCATCCAGTTCAAGCTGTTCATCATCCAATTCAAGCTGTTCAAGGTGGCAATTCTTGGGTTCCTGCAGCTGCAATTCCACAAGCTGCAACAAACATAACTGCTCCCACAAGGATGCCTTCTCAGATGCAAGGCGTGATCGATGCTAAGAAACAGCATTCTGAATCGACGCCAATGCCAGAACAGGTTCTGAATTCTCAGCCTGGAGGGATCACTCCATCGGCACCACCACTGAACAACGAGCGGCGGTGGCGGCGGCGCAATCAGCCCGGTCGGCGCACGGAGCAACCAGAAGAAACCCAGGATCAGGCGCAACGCCACCCAGCAGCAAGAGTGATGCTGCAAAATGCTGCAGCTGTTGGACGAGCAAATGCCCAGCAGGTTCACTTGCTCAGGCAAAATGTTTCAGGTGGTGTATCTGTGCAGCCAACGGTGCCATTTCAGATACAGCAGCAGCAGCAGCAGGAGCAGCTCTTGATGTGGATGAATCAGCAACGGCAGATGCAGTTGCAGAGGGACCAAATGCATGGAGCACAGCAGAGCAATGTTGCAGGGATGCAGATAGGAGGACAGAACAATCAGCAGCAGATCAAAATGCTTCCACTTGAGCCAGTGACTCTGCCTCCAGAACAGACTGCATCTGATTATCATCAGCAAAGCAGTTCAGCTTGCCTAAACCCTGAAACCCCAACAGCGATGGAAAGTGTTGAGGGAGTTGATTGGAAGGAGGAGATATTTCAGAAGATCAGCTCACTGAAGGATGCTTACTTCTCTGAGCTCATGGAACTTGACACATCACTTATCGATCACAAAATGGAAGACGAAGAGCTGGAGTCACTACCCACACAGGATGCTCAAGCATACGGGATCAAATCATCGATCAGGGATAGGACAAGAACTGCTCTGAACTTCTTGCAGCTCCAGAAGAGTTGCATCGATGAACGCACCGATGAGGAACTCTGTAGGCAGGAGAGCTCCATAAACGAGCTAATGGATTTCCATAGGAAAAGAGAAGATGTGGGCATAGAGATTGCTGGAAGTCATCTGCCACGGCATTGCCAGGAGCCACCGCAATCCCCCGATCTTAGTTTTTTCGGTCTTGATGATCATCAAAGTGATGAACAACAGAAACCCGCAGAAGCGAGCGTTTCGCAGTCAGGTCGAAACAGCAGCGATGAAACGGCAACTTTTTCATCAGATTTCCAACTACTACTACAGAAACTACAAGTTGGATTTTTCCGGCAAGTACTAGATGAACTACATGGAGTTGATGATTTCCAACAAGTACTAGATGAACTCCCTGAAGATGATGTTTTTCAACAAGTACATGACGACAGAGCTGATGCAGCAGTGGCCAAGAAGAGGCCCTTCGACCACCTGATCGACGACGACGGCGCGGAGACGGCTCTGCCACAGGAAGAACAGCGAGACGCAGCTGATCTCATCCTCATGTGGTTGAAGCAGGATGGTGATGGCCCAACACCACCAGCATCAGCCATGGTGGAGTCTCCCGCCGTGGGGACTGAATCCAGTCCAAGAAGCAGCTCCCCCAAGAAGCAAAAGACAGACAACGGCGACAGTGCTGTGATGCGCGAGATCAAGGCCATCAACGACAAGCTCATCGACACAATGATCACCATCCCCGGCGACGGGACGACATCGATCAGGTTCAACTACACCGCGGTGGCGCTCTCAGCGGACATGAAGAAACTGATCACGTCGTGCGCCGGAACGTCTCTCGTCAAGCCGGCCAACCTGTCTGTCCCGGCGGACTACCCTCTGAGCTCGCCAGTGCTCCTCGACGACGAGCCGCCGCAGCAGCAGCAGCAGCCGCGCAGGATGTACGGTGGCGAGATCGCCGGCATGGTGGATGCGGCGTTCCAGAGCTCCCTGGGTGAGCTCCCGGAGCCCAGGTCGATCGAGCAGATGGCCAGGGCGTGGGATGCCTCCGTGAGTGGCGCCATGACGGAGTTCGCTCGGTGGCGCGGCGGGGGGACGTTCAGCTCCGCGTGTGGCCGGTGGGAGAGTTGCACCGGGAAACGATGAAATGTGCAAGCATTCGGCTTTTGGTTTTGTTGCTGAATGAATGTGAACAGATCAAGATGCAGTATTAGTTGCTATTAATACGTAGCTAGCACTCCATTGATAAACTAGAATCATGTAGATACATGTGCAGGAAGTGTTGAGTGAAATGGAGAATTGAAATTGCTGTTTACTGTGGAGCAAATGCAGTAGAACAGACCAAGTGTAACTTGTGGTACGTTGTAGAATATTGATGTGGAGTATTGTGAGAGAATAGTGTGAATTTTGATTCTTCCTTTTGAGAAAATTAGATGAGATAATGTTGTCTCTGCAAGGCTTAGGCAACAAGTGCGAAATAAAAACCCCCATATTTGACGAAGATGGAATTTAATTCGAGTGGATGCATGTCACATGTGCACCCTCTATTTGCTTCCCATGTATATAGGATAAACAGTTATGAAAAATTCAGCTATATAGAGTTTTGGCGTCATCTCTAAAGATGGCAACGGGTAAAATCCGTGCAAATAGTTGTATCTCAAACCTGTACCCACGAGATAAATTTTGTGCCCACGCCCACGCCCGCTACCCGCCACGGGTAGCAACACCCGCCCGCGCCTGCTATCCGCGGGTATACCCGCATACCCGCATCTCACATGAATAGTACATAACAAAGTATATGTAGCTCCACCATCACATGGGGGAAAACTAACTAACTAATCAAGTCAGCATGAGCTAGCTAGCTGTCGCTGTCTGTGGCAATCCCACCTACAAAGTATATAGACAGTACAAATGGGTGAGCTATGCTTACGCTTGAACTCGTCGTTGCGACAGGGGGCCCGGGGGCTAGGGCAGGTCGGCGGGGGAGCTACGGCCGGCGGGGGGCGCCGGTGGAGGCGCCTACAAGGAGCGCCGTTAGGGGGCGCCGACGGCTGTGCCAAATCGAGCGACGGGAAGGACTGGGCGGCGGCTCATGGGCGTAGATCGGGACGGGAAAGCCTGGCGACGGCTCACGGGAATGCCTGGGCACAAATCGGGAAGGGAATGCCCCTGGGCGGCAGCACATGGGCGCAAATTGAGAATTCGAGATTGGCGGGGCACCAGATCGGGAGAATAGGGGTGGGGAATGGTCAAATGGAAACCCTAAAATGAGCATTTATATACCTCTTTTTTCATGGTCCCACTTGTCAGGTTGGGTACACAGGTTTGCGGGTACGGGTATACTCAAATTTTACCCGTCTAAAAATACCTGTTGGGCACAACCCTATGCCCGTGCCCGTGCCCGCAGGCACAAGTTCGTGCCCGTATCCGCGCCTGCCAAGTCGGGTGCCCGTGGGTACACGGGTTTTTCCTGCCCGTTGCCATCTTTAGTCATCTCTCACTCTACCAAAAAAAATTCAAGTTTAAACATGATTTGAACATTAAGAAATAGACATATATATTTCGATGAGAATAGTTCATGCATTGTCTTCTATTTCTCAACGTATGAGATGAGTTCAAGATCTAAATTTTGTGAATTGGTACAAGTTTTGCCAAGTATTCTAAGTTATTTTTATAAAAAAATATTCGTGCGTTGCAATGGAAGAAATAATTATTTCTCTTTGTTAAATATCATGTAAATGTATTCATGTGGTGCATGGTTGTTAAGGTTGTTAGAGATAGGATTGTAATCCATAGTTTGTTACACGAAACAACTATGCGTCATGCTTCTGTTGTATGCGCCACAGCAATGGCTATTGTCGCTATATATCAACAGAGATGCGGCCTCAAGAGAGGTTCAACTTCCTAGTTTCCTGTTTTCCTTCATGGTATCAGAGCAGGAATAGATCCCATTTGAGAGCATTGTCATGGCGAGCTCTTCCAAAACTTCCACCACCAATCTTCTACCCAGCCAATTGATCTCAGAGAAACTTGGGAAAGCCAACTATGCGCTATGGCGAGCACAATTAATAGCGGTGCTTCGAGGGGCACGCTTGGAGGGTTACCTCACAGGTGAAAGTCAGGCCCCCAACACCGTGCTGAAAACCAAAGAAGGTGAGAAGACCACGATAGTCTCCAATCCAGCCTATGAAGAATGGGTTGCCATCGATCAACAGATCCTTGGCTACCTGCTATCATATTTGTCTAGAGATATACTAGTGCAGGTGGCGATGAGCATGACCTTCATAGGTCCATGGTGCACTATCGAGGGGATGTTCTTCTTGGCATCAAAGGCATGTTCGATGAACACGTGAATCATGCTAACCAGCACAAAAAGGGTAACCTATCGGTGATGCGGGCCTTGAGCGAAGAGATGGCTATCACTGGGAAGTCAATCGATGATGATGATCTCATCGCCATATCCTCACTGGCCTTGATGATCCAGATTATGATCCAGTGGTATCTAACCTTGTTATGCCTAGGGCGGAACCCATCATCGTCGCCGAAGCCTATGCTTAGCTTCTCAGCTTCGAGCAGAAGCTGGAACTCTGTCAAGCTAAAGTAGGGCACTCAGCCAATGCCGCCAATCAAGGTCGTGGAAACAGCCAGCGTGGGCATGGGAGCAACAACTGCGGTGGTGGCAGTGGTGGCCAAGGAAATCACGGTGGCAATGGTGGACGCGACCGTGACAATGGTGGCAATAGTGCTTCCCAATTTCACAACAACAACAACAAGAACAACAACAACAATGTCAGCTATGCTACAAGTGAGGTCACATGGTAATGGATTGTTAGTACCATTTTGAAGAAAATTTTGTGCTCGATGAACGCTATGCAGGCTAGGCAACCTCTTCCTATGGGGTTGACATGAATTGGTATGTTGATTCAGGAGCTACAGATCATGTCACCAGTGAGTTAGAGAAACTCATAGTTCGTGATCATTACAAGGGGAATGACAAGGTGCACACGGCAAGCGGAGTAGGTGTGCGAATTAGTCATATTGGTCACTCTATTGTTAAAACCCCCGCTCGCGATCTACACTTGAAAAATGTTCTGTATGTTCCCATAGCTAGCAAAAATCTTACTTCTGCACATAAACTCATCTTTGACAATTTTGCATTCATGGAACTATATCCTAAAATTTTCTCTATTAAGGATCAGGCAACAAAGAAATCTCTGCTTAGGGAAAGATGTTGCAACGGCTTGTGTCCTCTTCCACGATCTTTGTTCTCACCCACTTCACCAATAAAACAAGTCTATGGAGCTGTCAAGCCATCTTTTGAAAGATGGCACAGTCGTCTCGATCGTCCTTCCTCAGAGGTGGTCAAGCAAGTCATTCATAGTAATAATCTTCCATGTTTAGCAGAGTCTAAGAGTTAGTCTGTGTGTGAGGCTTGTCAAAGGGCCAAGCGCCATCAACTACCATATTCTAAGTCTCATGGTATGATGTGACCATGGATACTATGGATACAATCGTTGCACACATCATATGTCAACAGGAAGACAAGATCAAGCTTCAAAAATTCTGGAATCCAATTCGTCTAGCTCTAATAACGCTGAATTCAAATGGTCACCAAATATGCATATGTGGTCCAATTTGGGTCCATGAGTATATGATGGAAAGATCTCAGAGTCCTCTTTCCAACGCATCTAACCTCATCTCCAAATTACATCCCAATCAGCCGCAATCACAGAAACAAGGTGTTGCATTATCTATAATAGACCTATGGGCTTGCAACTTCATCTGGGACCCCGGCACAAGTGGGGCCCAAGTGGGGTGTGCCCTAACCTTCAAATCCAAGTATTCCCAAAGTCCTCCACCAGGTCACCATGTCACTTTTGCCCCAGTAAAGAAAGAGATCTAATCCAACACGATTTGGGGCTGAATTCAGACTACAGGACATCACCAACTTGTGACAGTTGCCACGGCTTCATACGAACTCTGACTTGGGTATTTAAGTACTTCATGGAAATCCTATGAAGTCTAAAATAGATCTGGCCTCACTTTCATATCTATTACGAACCGGCCAAAATCATCAATTTAGTGCAGATACCTTGTTCTGTCTGAGGTGCTGCGTCGCCAAAATTGGGTCGATGGGCCTTGTATCAAGTTGAGTCCATTACAGACGCGTCCTAGGGTTGGAGAATGACCCCAACTCATCCTCCCACCTGTATAAATACCCCCATAGCCGCCTAGAATTATTTGGGGTTTGATTATGTAAGTTTAGGTATCGCTACTTCCTGGTAGACGCGTGTGTTGGCTAGACCATCCGTTCTATTTGATTCGGAACCCCACCTTTTCATGTGTATTCAGATCTGAAATCAATATTTGCAATTGGACTTGCTGTTCATCTTGTTCTTGCTTGTTCTTCGGTTGCTTGCAGGAATAACCCTAGTGGTTTTGTTGATCGAGTTCCACAAGATTGCGTCAACCGGTGGAGTTGGTGTATCGGTCACTAAGGCGCAATTACTCCGTATAGTATCGTAGTTGGACCGTGAACGTCGCTCCATTAAATCAAAGTTATCATCTCCACCGAAAGATCAGGACACCCCAGTGTATATCAGGTGGTATCAGAGCGCCAAGTTGATCGGTGAGAGATTTTATTTTTTGCATCTATTATATTCCTATCGTCCAGAAAAAGCCAAAAAATAATAAATTAGATTTGTTTCCATGATCCCATAAACCCTTGAGCCTATTTACTATTTACTAGTTGGTCGTAGCTTGTTGAGTTTTCTGTTGCTTCTGTTGTGTCTAGTTGCTGGTCTTAGTTTTAATCGTTTATAGTTTCGAGTTCTTAACACGTTTTGTCACAGCCGTGCATTAATTTTGATCTATCTGTTGGCCGAGTCTGAAGTGTATTTAATCTGACTTGAATTCTATTGGCCGAGTGCTGTTTTGTGCTCTTAGTAGACGAGATCGATTCCTATACAAGTTGGAGTCCAAATCTGACTTGATTTTACCATCGTCATATACAAGATTGGTTCGTCCTTACTTCAGAGAGAGAGAGTGTGTGAAAAATTATTCATTAATGATCTTTTGGTTCATATATTCAGTTTTGAGGATCCCCTGAAAAAAGTGAAAAGAAATAAAAAAGGCAAAAAAAGGGTTGAAAAAAGAAAAAAAGAAGGGACTGATTTTTATTGTTCTTTGCTTTGTTCTCGGTGGTGTGTGTTAAGACTTCCTTTGTGCGTAGGCTCGCATCTCTAGCACAGTCTAGGCTAGGACCATCACAGTACCACTGTTGAACGATTATTTAACTCGCTTGACTAACGTGGTTTCTAGTTTTCCTTTGAAGAGAGCAGCCCACTTATAGATCCACCTTCCCGGTTATAACTTCATAGGTTGTCTTTGCTGCTATTGCACTGATACATCTCTCTCAAGGTTGTCGACTTGCTGGTTGCCATCATCTCCTGTCAGGCAAGGTAAGAACTGGTAAGAGCTTGTGCGAACAGGTTGTGAGCAAGTGCCTTGCAGTAGCCACATCCTATTAGTTGTAGGTTTTTTATTTCTTCACCTGTGTTTTTCTTGTTGTCTTTGTTTGTTTGAACATTCAGGATCAGAGGACAGCAAGGATATGGCACATTCTCCTCGCACAAAGGGTATTATGCAACATTTTGAAAGGCAAGTGAGGGCGCATATAAAAGGTGTTGATAATGACTTGCAGGTGACGAACGAAAAGATTGGACAATTGGAGGGTACGCAAATTGCAACCAACAACCGGCTAGCTGATTTGGAGGCATCTGTGACAGCCATCAACAACAAACTTACTTATCTTCTCAGGCATTTTGACAACTTTCGTGATGAGAGTAACCACCGACGCTTGAATCGTAATCGGCGAGGTATGGATGGAGGACACCATCGACGCGAGGTACGTAATAATGATGATGCTTTTCATAAGATTAAATTTAAGATATCTCCTTTTGATGAAAAATATGATCCTGATGCATACATTACTTGGGAAATTGTTGTTGATCAAAAATTTACATGTCATGAGTTTCCTGAAAACATACGTGTTCGGACTGCCACTAGTGAGTTTACGGATTTTGCTTCTGTTTGGTGGATCGAACATGGTAAGAAAAATCATGATAACATGCCTCAAACTTGGGATGCTTTGAAACGGGTCATGCGGGCTAGATTTGTACCTTCTTATTATGCACGTAATCTGTTACGTAAGTTGCAACAATTGAGACAGGGGCACTAAAAGTGTAGAAGACTATTATCGAAAATTACAAATGGATATGCTGCATTGTAACTTAGAGGAGGATGAGGAACCTGCTATGGCTAGATTTTTGGGTGGTTTAAACTATGAAATTCAGGACATACTTGTTTGTCAAAGTTATAAATCTTTTTCTCATTTGTTAGAACTTGCAATGCTGAATGTAAAATAGAGGACATGAAGAAGTGATAAGTTGTGCTTGTACCTCCTATTTTCCCATGTAATGATGACGTGCAAACTTGGGAGGAGCAATCTTTTGTGTCTCCTGTTACTAACGCTCTGCAGCAAGTCCAAAATATTCACCAAGAGGAGGAGAACAATGTTCTTGAAGAAAGGTGAGAAGCATGAAGCATCTAACATATATGTAGAAAGTTTGCAAGGTAATATATATGGTGCTGAGATAAATGAAGGTGAGTATTCTCAAGCTGAGTTGCACATGTTAACTTTATATGCTATAGTAGAGCAACCATTAGTGGAACCAATTGTTGAGATTCCTTTGTCACATGTTGATTTACATGTTGTTTCTTATGATAAAGAAGAGTTGTGTGATAATGCTTCACTTATATCAATGCCACAACTAGTGAATGAACATATTATTTTTAGTGTTAGTTGTTTATGTGCTGATTTTAAGTATGTTGTTCAAATTGCTAATGAAGTTGAGGAACGTGAATTGCTATCTTGTTTAAATACTTTGGGCTATCTTCTGTTTGATGACTTTTGCGAGCTTGATAATTTGAAGGAAAAATTATTTGCTAAGTCTAATTTGTCATGTCCAATTAATGTTATTTTTTATATCTTTGGCGAATATAATGATAGAGGAACATATTTGGTGCATAGAGTTTACATATGTTCGGATTTAGAACCTCTTGCAGCAGTGGATAAAAATTTCAAGTTAGAGAGACCTGTTATTGCTAATCATGTTATCTCGAGTTTGTGTTGTTTTGATTTGAAAGAACAAGATGGTTCTGAGGAAAAGGAGGAGCCGGATCATTCAATGTGGTCACCATGCACCCAGGTAGTTGTGCTACATGAGTACTTGACTTCTGAAGAAGGGGAGCAAAATGAGCCGCAAGCGAAATAATCAAATGTGGTATCTATGTTCGTTATCGTCTATCTCCATTCTCAGGTACATTTGTTTCATAGGAGATTAATATTATTTGCTAAAGAACTAATGATATTACATGACAAAATTTTGTTGCGTTTGTTTTCATTTAGACACTTTTATGGGAAAGATCATGCTCTACGTGACAAGAACCATATGGAAAAACTGAAGACGGTTTTCTATGAAGAAGGGAAAGATGATGTGACCATGGCTATTATGGATATAATCGTTGCTCACATCATATGTCAACAGAAAGACATCAAGATCAAACTTCAAAAATTCTGGAATCCAATTTGTCTAGCTCTAATAGCGCTAAATTCAAATGGTCGCCAAATATGCATACGTAGTTCAATTTGGGTCCATGAGTATTTGATGGAAAGTTCTCGGAGTCTTCTTTCCAACAGATCCAACCTCATCTTCAAATTCCATCCCAATCAGCCGCAATCATAGAAATAAAGTGTTGCATTACCTATAATGGATCTATGGGCTTGTAACTTCATCTGGGACCCCGGCCCAAGTGGGGTGCACCCCAACCTCCAAATCCAAGTATTCCCAAAGTCCTCCACCAGGTCACCACGTCACATTTGGCCCCAGTAAAGAAAGAGATCTAATCCAACACGATTTGGGGCTGATTCGGACTGTTGGACAGCACTAACTTGTGACGGTTGTCACGGCTTCATAGGAACTCCGATTTGGGTGTTTAAGTACTTCACGGAAATCCTATGAAGTCTACTTTCCAACGGATCTGGCCTCACTTCCATATATATTATGAGCCGGCCAAAATTATCAATTTAGTACAAATACCTGGTTCTGTCTGCGGTGCTGCGTCGCCAAAATTGGGCCGATGGGCCTTGTATCAAGTTGAGTCCATTACGGACGTGTCCTAGGGTTGGAGAACGACCCCAACTCGTCCTCCCACCTGTATGAATTGTTAGTGATATGCCATAGAGGCAACATGGAGATGTTGGATATCACGTCAATGTTTATGTATTTATGAATAAAGTGTTATTCAGTTCCATGAAATAGACATCTTGTATTGATCAATAAGTACGTGACTTATTTATGAGACTCTATATGTATGAATCTACTTCTAAATGATCCCTGATCATATATCATATTATTAGAACTAATATGATTCTAAGATCGGCATATTTATTGATTGATGATCATGTCTCATAGATCATGGGTATGGAGATACCAAGTCAATAAACATGGACACATGTGTTAGAGAACACATTGTTGGACAGACCCACCATGAGACACTACAGGAATTAATGTGCCATTAGTTTGTCTCAGGTAGTGTTGGTACAAAGTCCTTAGACCTGAGATCACCATGGATTCCAACATGTGTAGTAGCCTACTTTGGGACTACCAAACGCTATTCCATAACTGGGTAGTTATAAAGGTAGTTTTCGGGTTTGCTATGAAACATGGAGTGGGATGTGAGTGATCAAGATGGAATTTGCCCCTCCTTTGGAGAGATATCTCTAGGCCCCTTGAGGTAATGGATTATGGAAATGCATGGCCATGCTAAGTTGATTGAGGAGTCAATCAAGACGGATAATCCAATATGGTTCGAGTGAATGGTTAAGCTATTGAAGGGATGGCACATATCTTGCCTATAGCTTAACCGGTATCGTGAGGCAAAGGGATTTGTGTACACATTACGGTTCGTGAGCCGATATTATATTCTTGTATACTATGGTGTCAATATGTGCCGCTAGGCGCCGCGGACAGTCAGCTGAGTTGGACTCGAGCCGACGATCGGCTAAGTTAGACTATAGCCGAAACCGAGTATACCTGAACCTACTGTGGTCGCACGCTTAAGGGGATAAGAACGGAATTCGAGTTGGACTCGACACGGCTCGATCGGATAGGGATCCGATCGGATAGAGTCCTATGGGCTTACGACGTATGGGCGACCAACTCGTGAGATTCGGATGAGATCCGATTCAAAATAGAGTCCTGATCGGCCACTAGTCCCAGTCGGCCAACTCTATATAAAGGAGGGATGGGTGGAGAGCTGCGGCATGTCAATTGCATCGCGTTGAACCGAATCCGCAACAAAAGTCGCCGAGATCAATCTCCACGGAAACCCTCCCCACTTTCGAGCCAAACCCTAGCGTTGCTTCGCGTGCTAGCCCACGGGTGTACGGCGTTTTGTCCCCGGACGTGTGGATACCGGTAGAGGCGCTGCTACGTTGCACGCTGTTGATCGGCTTCGGATCGGCTGCGGTCGGGCGCATCAGAGCAAGGCGCAAGAACGTGACCGGACGACTCCGCGAATCGGCTGTCCACGGGAATCGGCTGTCGGCTTGCGGGAATCGGCTACACAGTTCCAGATCGGATAGCCCTGATTGGCTGTTTCCACTGCACACTCCAATCGGTAACGATCTATCGGCCCTTACTTGCAAGTGTTCCTGGTTTGCACGGTTAAAAGTTTTTGTTTTCGGCTAGCGTAGCCTCCGCGTAACCCTTCAGTGGTATAAGAGCTAATCTTGCTTAGTTCGGGTTTTAGATTGGATCTGGAACAAGTTTTGTGCACGGGTTGATTAGATCAATCGGTTTTACGGGATCTGTTGAGGAGAGTTAATGGTAATTGCGTTCCTTGATATTGTATCGGAACGGCGTAATGTGATTACGTCGAAGCAATATCCATAGATCTCGGTTTGAGTCGGCTTCGAGATAGCGTTCCTTGATAGTGTATCGAAACGGTATAATGTGATTATGCCGAAGCTATCTCGTAGTCCGATCTTGTTAGCTGTCTCGCGCCTACGCAAACCATCTCCTTTGATAGTGTATCGGGACGGCATAATGTGATTACGCCGATATGGTTTCCGTAAGCGATTTCATAGATTGGATCTATGAAGCGGCTTCCCCCTCGACCCCCCGCCCGCTAACCGGCTAGCGGGACCGCCGTGTGCGTACCCCCTTATAGGTCGTCTCGATGCCGAATCTCTGTGATAGGTAGAAAACGTTTCTACGCCTAACTTGTTTTTGCAGAGAATGCTTTGAGATGGTATGGCCCTATTGTATGTATGAGATGCATGTGATGCATGTAATATTCTTTCATATGTGCAATCCTTGTAATATTCTTTCATACGTGCAATGCTTGTAATATTCTTTCACGACCTGCGAGTCGATGTAATCTTCAATTAGAGCTTCTATAGTAGTAGCTTAGTTTGAAGAAATCAAGCATTTGGCACTCGGAAGAACGGTTATGAAGATGGAGATCCTCTACACCGGCATGGAGATGGAGATCACCATGTGAAGGGGGCCATACTATTTCACGCTATTCTACCGCTATCATATATGTGATATGTTTGTTTGATAGGATAGCATCCTCGCAAAATTAAGTAGTAATGATGCCCTTCCAAATGTTGCACCGTCCACGTTATGCTCGTCAATGGTGGGTCGCCAAAGCGAGTGCCATTCTCTATCATAACACGAGGGGGTATATGTCGGACATATACAAGCAGAGCATTTGGTTTACTTAACAAGGCTATCAAAACAGTTTTGGGCCTTGGGGCATAGGTTGGGGCCGGGGCATGGAGATGCCACACCAACAACAAGAGTCACATAGAGATATGATTAGCAAGGAGTTGCTTACCGATGTTATTAATTCTCTAGCGTGATGCCAAAGCTCACTAGAAAATTAATTAACATGTGGATCTTGACCCAATACGTAACCTAGAGGGAAGGTGAAAATACGTAATGGGAGTCTAATGTTAAATTGTTTAACAATAGACATAGCATAAACATTGTGCTAAACTTTGCTTTTTTCGTTGTAGAATAAATGACGGCTAATACTACACCCGCACCTTTAATTTGCGATCTATTCTCAAAAAGGAAAAATTAAATGGAACAAACTTTATGGATTGGTATCGCAACTTGAGAATTGTTCTCAAGCAAGAGCGTAAGGAGTACGTTCTTGAAGTACCCTATCCCGAGGATTTGCCAAATAATGCCACCGCAACCGCACGGAGGGCTTATGAGAAGCACACTAATGATGCCCTAGATATAAGCCGTCTCATGCTTGCTACAATGTCCCCCGAGGTTCGAAGCAATATGAGAGCAGCGATGCTCACACTATTATTCGGGACTGCGTGGCATGTTTGAGAACCAAGCTCGAGCCGAGAGGTTCAACACCTCAAAGTCCTTGTTTGCGTGCAGGCTTGTTGAGGGGAATCCCGTCAGTCCGCATGTGATAAAAATGATTGGCTACATTGAGAGTCTAGAAAAACTAGGTTTTCCCCTTAGCCAAGAGTTGGCTACTGATGTGATTCTCCAGTCGCTCCCTCCGAGCTTCGAGCCATTCATATTGAATTATCACATGAACAATATGGATAGAACCTTGGCTGAATTGCATGGGATGCTAAAGACAGCTGAGGAGAGTATCCAGAAGAATTGTCATCATGTGATGATGATGCGAAGGCTAAGCACAAACCACTGTCAAGAAACTTTGCACCAAGAGGAAGTTAACTCCCGATGAGATCGCAAGTGCCTCCAATGCAAAGAAGGGCAAGAAGGGGTCGGCGGCATCAGATGCCGTTTGCTTCTATTGCAAGGAGACAGGCCACTGGAAGAGAAACTGCAAGAAGTACATGGAGGATCTCAAAAAGAAGCAAAGTACGACTTGTTTCAGGTATTAATGTTATAGACATTAGTCTTGCTACTTCACCTACCGACTCTTGGGTATTTGATACCGGATCGTAGCTCATATTTGCAAATCGTTGCGGGAATGAGAAGAAGTAGAGGATTGAGAAGGGGCGAGGTGAACCCGCGCGTCGGCAATGGAGCAAGCGTTGCTACGCTTCTGTCGGCACATACCACTTCATCTACCTTCAGGATTAGTATTGGAATTGAATAATTGTTATTGTGTTCCAACACTATGTAAAACGTTATTTCCGCTTCATGTTTGCAAGCGGAAGGATATGATTTTAGATCAATGGACAATGGTTGTTCAATATATCTTAGAGATATGTTCTATTTTCATGCTCCATTGGTGAATGGATTATACGTTTTGAATCTTGAAGCGTCTCCCATCTATAACATTAATACAAAAGGCAACTCTCTAATGATACAAACCCCACGTTTATCCGGCATTGTTGCTTAGGCCATATAAATCGAAATGCATGGAGAAGCTCCATAAGGATGGATTGCTTCACTCTTTTGATTTTGAATCATTTGAGACATGTGAGTCTTGTTTACTTGGTAAGATGACAAAGGCACCTTTCACGGGACACGTGAAAGAGGAAGTGACTTGTTGGCACTCGTACATACCGATGTATGTGGACCAATGAGCTCAACGGCCGAGGTGGTTATCGTACTTCATTACCTTTACCGATGACTTTAGTAGATATGGTTATATCTACTTAATGAGGCATAAGTCCGAATCCTTTGAAAAGTTCAAAGAATTCCAGAATGAAGTACGTAATTATTTAGGTAAAACAATCAAATTTCTACGATCGATCGTGGAGGGAATACTTGAGCCAAGAGTTTGGTAATCATCCGAAAGATTGTGGAATTGTTCCACGCTGACTCCGCCAGAACTTCACAATGGAACGGAGTGTCCGAACGGAGAAATCGCACCTTGTTGGACATGGTGCGGTCGACGATGAGCCAAAGTGATCTTCCGTTATCCTTCCGGGGATATGCTCTTGAAACAGCTGCGCTCACACTAAATAGAGTTCCATCTAAGTCGGTTGAAAAGACACCATATGAGATATGGATAGGGCAACCCCTAGTTTGTCTTTTCTCAAAATTTGGGGATGCGAAGCTTATGTAGAACGTTACGATCGACAAGCTCACACCCAAATCGACAAGTGCTTCTTTGTGGGATATCCTAAGGAAACTAAGGGATATTACTTTTATAATCGGGAACAAGACAAAGTGTTTGTCGCCCGACACGGTGTCTTCTTGGAGAAAGAGTTTCTTTCAAGAAGGGTTAGTAGGAGCAGGGTGTATCTTGAAGAAGTTCAAGAAACACCGAAAATGTTTCGCGACCACGAACCACAACAGAGGAGCAAAGTGTTGCGCCACCGTTGTAGATACACCAGCCCCACGGAGTGTCGAAGATCACGTCGTGCACTGCAGTACACAAAGCGAACAACGTGATATATTGTTGTTAGACAACGATGAGCCTAACACCTATGAGGAAGCGATGGTGGGACCCGATTCCAACAAGTGGCTTGGAGCCATGAAATCCGAAATGAATCCATGTATGACAATCAAGTTTGAAACTTGGTTGATCCATCCGATGGTGTCAAAACCATTGAGTGTAAACGGGTTTTTAAGAAAAGGCTGATATGGATGGAAATGTTCACATCCATAAGGCGCGATTGGTGGTGAAAGGTTTTAAACAGATTCAAGGAGTTGATTATGATGAAACCTTCTCGCTCGTCGCAATGCTTAAATCTATTCGGATTATCCTAGCGATTGCTGCATATTTCGATTATGAGATATGGCGATGAATGTCAAAACGGCTTTCCTAAATGGAAACATAAGCGAGGATGTATACATGATGTCAAAACGGTTTTGTCGATCCAAAATCGCTTGGAAAGATATGCAAGCTACGAAATCCATTTATGGATTGAAGCAAGCATCTCGGAGTTGAAATATTCGTTTTGATGAAGTAATCAAAGGGTTTGGTTTCATCAAAAATGAAGAAGAGGCCTGTGTTTACAAAAAGGTCGGTGGGAGCGCAATTGTATTTCTAATCTTATATGTGGATGACATATTACCGATTGGAAATGATATCCCTATGCTAGAATCCGTCAAGTCTTTATTGAAAAATAGTTTTTCCATGAAAGACTTAGGGGAGGCAAGCATGCATATTGGGCATACGGATCTATAGAGATAGATCCAAGAAGCTAATTGGATTAAGCCAAAGTACATACATTGACATGGTGTTGAAAAGGTTCAACATGCATGATTCCAAGAAAGGTTTCCTACCCATGTCACATGGCATTAATCTTAGCAAGAATCGGTGTCCTCGAGACATGATGAGCGGAATAAGATGGGTATGGTTCCATATGCTTCAGCAATTGGATCCATCATGTATGCCATGCTTTGTACACGCCTGCATGTCTCGTACGCTTTGAGTCTTACGAGCAGATACCGCCGATCCAGTGAAGGTCACTGGATCGCAGTAAAGAATATCCTTAAGTACTTGAGAAGAACTAAGGATATGTTCCTAGTCTATGGAGGTGAAGAAGAGCTCGTTGTAAGTGGTTACACCGATGCTAGCTTCCAAACAGACAAGGATGATTATAGATCGCAATCTTGGTTCGTGTTCTCTGAACGGAGGCACATCACTGGAAGAGTTCCAAGCGGGATACCGTTGCCGATTCTACAACGGAGGCCGAGTACATTGCCGCTTCGAAAGCCGCAAAGGAGGCCGTTTGGATCAAGAAATTCGTTTCGAGCTTGGTGTGATGACTAGTGCGACGGTCCAATGTCTCTCTATTGTGATAATAGTGGAGCCATTGCGCAAGCCAAGGAGCCGAGGTCACATCGAAGTACAAACATATACTTCGGCGATATCATCTCATCCGCGAGATAGTGGACAGAGGAGATGTCAAGATATGCAAAGTGCACACGGATCTCAACATAGCCGATCCGCTGACAAAACCTCTCCCTCAACCGAAGCATGAGGCGCACACAAGAGCAATGGGTATTAGATACTTACATGATTGACTCTAGTGCAAGTGGGAGATTGTTAGTCATATGCCCTAGAGGCAACATGAAGATGTTGGATATCATGTCAATGTTTATGTATTTATGAATAAAGTGTTATTCGGCCCATGAAATAGACATCTTGTATTGATCAATAAGTACGTGACTTATTTATGAGACTCTATATGTATGAATCTATTTCTAAATGATCCTCGATCATATATCATATTATTGGAACTAATATGATTCTAAGATCGGCATGTTTATGATTGATGATCATGTCTCATAGATCATGGGTATGGAGATACCAAGTCAATAAACATGGACACATGTGTTAGAGAACACATTGTTGGACAGACTCCACCATGAGACACTACAGAATTAATGTGCCATTAGTTGGTCTCAGGTAGTGTTGGTACAAAGTCCTTAGACCTGAGATCACCATGGATTCCAACATGTGTAGTAGCCTACTTTGGGACTACCAAACGCTATTCCGTAATCGGGTAGTTATAAAGGTAGTTTTCGGGTTTGCTATGAAACATGGAGTGGGATGTGAGTGATCAAGATGGAATTTGCCTCTCCTTTGGAGAGATATCTCGGCCCTCGAGGTAATGGATTATGGAAATGCATGGCCATGCTAAGTTGATTGAGGAGTCAATCAACGTACGGATAATCCAATACGGTTCGAGTGAATGGTTAAGCTATTGAAGGGATGGCACATATCTTGCCTATAGCTTAACCGGTATTGTGAGGCAAAGGGATTTGTGTACACATTATAGGTTCAGAGCCGATATTATATTCTTATATACTATGGTGTCAATATGTGATGCTAGGCGCTGCTGTTTACAGGTCGGCTGAGATGGACTCGAGCCGACGATTAGCTAAGTTAGACTATAGCCGAAACCGAGTATACCTGAACCTACAGGGTCGCACGCTTAAGGGGATAAGAACAGGAATACGAGTTGGACTCGGATACGGCTCGATCGGATAGGGATCCGATCGGATAGAGTCCTATGGGCTTACGACGTATGGGCGGCCAACTCTGTGAGATTTGGATGAGATCCGATTCAAAATAGAGTCCTGATCGGCCACTAGTCCCAGTCGGCCAACTCTATATAAAGGAGGGAGGGGTGGAGAGCTGCGGCACGTCAATTGCATCGCGTTGAACCGAATCCGCAACAAAAGTAGCCGAGATCAATCTCCACGAAACCCTCCCCACTTTCGAGCCAAACCCTAGCCTTGCATCGCGTGCTAGCACACGGGTGTATGGCGTTTTGTCCCCGACGTGTGGATACCGGTAGAGGCGCTCGCTACGTTGCACGCTGTTGATCGGCTTCGGATCGGCTGCGGTCGGGCGCATCGGAGCAAGGCGCAAGAACGTGACCGGACGACTCCGCGAATCGGCTGATTGGCGAATCGGCTGTCCTTGGGAATTGGCTGTCAGCTTGCGGGAATCGGCTACACGTTCCAGATCGGATAGCCTTGATTGGCTGTTTCCGCTGCACACTCCAATCGGTAACGATCTATCGGCCCTTACTTGCAAGTGTTCCTGGTTTGCAGAGTTAAAAGTTTTTGTTTTCGGCTAGCGTAGCCTCCGCGTAACCCTTCATGAATACCCCGTAGCCACCTATAATAATTTGGGTTTTGATTATGTAAGTTTAGCTATCGCTACTTCCTGATAGACGCATGTGTCGACTAGACCATCCGTTCTATTTGATTTGGAACCCCGCCTTTTCATGTGTATTCAGATCTGAAATCAATATTCGCAATTGGACTTACATTCATCTTGTTCTTCCTAGTTCTTCGGTTGCTTGCAGGAATAACCCTAGTGGTTTGGTTGATCGAGCTCCACAAGATCGCGTCAACCGGTGGAGTTGGTGTATCGGTCGCTAAGGCGCAATTACTCCATGGAGTATCGTAATTGAGCCATGAACGTCGCTCCTATAAATCGAAGTTATCGTCTCCACCAAAAGATCGGGACACCCCAGTGTATATCATGGTATATCAAGTCATCCTTTGGAACTTATTTTTTCTAATGTTTGGGGTCCTGCTCCAACTTCTGTTGGGGGCAAGAAATATTATGTTAGCTTTATTGATGATTACAACAAATTTACATGGATCTATCTTCTAAAGTTTAAATCTAAAGTTTTTCAGAAATTCCATGAATATCAAAGCCTTGTTGAACGTCTCTTTGGTAGAAAAATACTAACCATGCAGACTGACTAGGGAGGTGAATATCAGAAATTACACTCAGGGTTTTCGCGGTTTTCACGCGTACCGCGGGGGTGCGGCACGACATCCCCGCAGTTTCGTATGAATAATTTCGTGCAAATTCAGAAAAGTTGAAAAAAATCATTTTATCACAATATATATATTTTATCACAAAAAATAATTTTCATGCGGTTTGCCGCAAAACCACATATGTGGAGTGGTTTTCGCGCAGTTTGAGCGAAAACCACGGCACGACACGGATTTGAATTTTGTTCAAATTTAAATTGCGGTTTTCACGGTTTTCGTGTGGTTTAGACGAAAACCGTGGTACGGCAAAACGTCGCAAAACTACTGTTCGCCCCGTCGCGGTTTTTGCGCGAAACCACGCTACGCGGGGCGGCACGGTACGTCCGCACGAAATTGGTAACCCTGACTACACTCCTTTTTTGCCAAGATTGGAATTACTCACCATGTGTCCTGCCCACATACTCATCAATAGAATGTGTCCGCCGAGTGCAAACATCGTCACATCGTTGAGGTAGGCTTAGCCCTTCTCGCTCATGCCTCCATGCCTTTGGAATTTTGGGATGAAGCATATTTGTTTGTTGTTTATCTTATTAATCGTACACCTAGCAAGGTGATTCAACATACTACTCCTTTGCAACGCCTTTTTGATCAAACCCCTGACTATAATTTCTTGCGTGTTTTTGGTTGTGCCTGCTGGCCCAACCTTTGTCCCTATAACACCCACAAAATGTATTTTTCGCTCTAAGCAATGCACATTTTTGGGGTATAGTTATATCCACAAAGGATTTAAATGCCTTGATCCTTCTACCGGACGTGTGTATATCTCACGCGACATAGTCTTCGATGAGTCTATGTTCCCTTTTACTGCTCTTCATCCTAATGCCAGTACTAATCTTTATGCTGAAATCAACTTTCTCCCACCATCTCTTCACACTTTTACCGAGCACTTCGAGGTAAGAGTATTCCAAGGGTATCAAACACAAGGAACATGTATGTATTATCTATGATCAAGATTGTATCCAAGGACAACAATTGATGAAGGAATTTGGCTAGAGGGGACTCCTATGGACTTAACTAGCTAACTTAAGTTAAAGGTAAAACTCAATCGAATGCTTCGGGCACCGGTCCTTCCCTATCTGCCAGGCTGAGTCCGTCCTTGAGCTCTATGATGTACTTGAACGTGGAGGGATACAAAGGACATATAGGAATGTCACTACCTACCGCCTACCTCACTTTCCTTGGAGGACACAACAAACAAAGTTAAATGCTAACTGAGACACCATGTCTTAGCTATTGCTTACTACTCTAGCCTTGCACAGAAACTTTATTCTTTATCCAAAGTCCTAGTACTAGAGCACTCAGTTGCACATTAAGCGATGAACACGCACCGATGAGAATATATCTCACTTAAGTAAACTCATTAAATAACATAAGGAAGACTCAAATACTTACTTTATAAAAGGAAGCATCCGCCGAGGTACAAGTGAGAAGAAGGCCGATAATCCCGGCGCTTCTCCGGAACTCCGTTGGGAGAATGCCAACACTCTGGCACTCCTTCGTGAAACTCTCAGAGAAAACTTTGATATTCGGGGCACTCCTTCCGGAGCTTGCCCTCACTCTCTATTCAATCCAACATGCTAAAGTAAAGTTTAAAGTCTAAAAGTGAGTTGTACTCTACTTTGTTTGCATTGTGAAGTGTGTTGAGCTCCTCCTTTTATAGTGTGCCAATGATGGTTGGAATGGCGGTTAGGGAGGTCGGTGTACCCATAACCGCCATTGTCATCCAATAAGGAGCTGCCACATTGAAGGAGGAAGCCGGGGCACCAAGGTTGGTTCGGCCGAACCACCTTCACTGCCTTTGGCCACCGATTTTGTTTTGTGATTGATAGGTGCGCCCCTATGGCGGTTAAGGATGGTTTTTCCCCACTTTAGGTCAGTTTTGACTGTCAGGTGGGCCCTTCAATCCTTGTGCGTGATTGGCCGGAGGTTCATCTTCATCGCATGGCAGGTGTATTTTCTCCTAAATAACATGCATACATATATTTACCAAAACTAGTGGAAATGGTTAGTTAAGTAAAACCCTAGCACTAAGTTTTGATAGTATATTTCATTTCTTTTATGCAGGAGTTCACGGTAAAAATTTGTAGTTAATGATTGTCAATAGACGTCCATTGGAAGTCATCTGTCTTTTTGAGTAGATTGAAGAATGGCATGCCTTGTTCCCTGAGCTTAGAAGCAAAACGACTAAGAGCCTCCATGCACCCGATAAGTTTTTGAACATCTTTCTAGGTACTTGGTGGCTTCATGTTGCATATAACATTGATCTTCTCCAGGTTTTCTTCAATGCCACGATGGGACACCATGAAGCCAAGCAGTTCCTTGACGGTACTCTGAAGGTGCACTTCTCTGGGTTCAACTACATCCTTTAAGCCCGGATATTTTTAAAGGTTTCTTCCAAATCGGGAATCCAATTGTCCTTCTGCTTGGTCTTAATGACAACATCATCGACATAGGCCTCCATGTTACGTCCAAGCTGTGATTGCAAACATCTTTGAATCATACGCTGATAGGTAGCCCCAACATTCTTCAAACCGGAAGGCATCATGATGTAGCAATACGCGTCAAACGGAGTGATGAACGAGGTCTTAAAGCAGTCAGACTCCTTCAAACTAATCTGGTGATATCCTGAATAGCAGTTGAGAAAGTTGAGAAGCTTGTAGCCGGTTGTTGACTCAACGACCTTAGTCAATGCGAGGTAGACCAATAGGGTCTTTGGAGGCAATACTTGTTGAGATCCGTGTAATCCATGCATATACGCCATTGTCGCGTCTTCCTTCGAACTAGGACTGGGTTAGCCAGCCAGTCGGGATGGTAAACTTCCTTGATGAATCCTACTGCCAAGAGCTTGGTCAGTTCCTCCTTGATTGCGTCCTTCCGATCTTGCGCAAACTGGCAGAATCATTGTTTGATAGTTTCATGTCGTCTTTAACACTAATTGAGTGCTAAATCACCTCTTTAGGAAAACCGGACATATCAGAAGGTTTCCAAGCAAATATATCTTTATTAGCTTGAAGAAAGGTGATGAGCACACATTCCTATTTACAATCTAACTCAGCACCGATTACAGCGGTCTTGGAAGGATTCGCTGGATTGAGTGGAACCTTCTTGGTCTTGGTGTCGCATTCTCCTAACTTGGGCAGCTTCTTGGAAGGGACTTCTCCTTCTTGTGATGTTGATGCAGCCAGTCGGATCTCCTATCGGCCGAGTGATCTCTCAGGAGACTAGGCCTTCTCATAGCTTTCCTTATCTCATGTAAAGGCTGATGTCGTTGCACAGAGAAATAACTCCTCGTGGTCTTGGCATCTTCATCATCAGGTAGGTTCAGTGGGGGACGGCCATTAACTTGGCGAGAGCCGGCCTTCCCAGTATGGCATGGTAGGCAGCCTCGAAGTCAGCAACTTCAAAGCAAATGTTTTTGTTCGGAAATTATCTCGGGTGCCAAAGGTGACTAGAAGAGTGATATGTCCAAGTGGTGTTGAAGATAACCCGAGGATAACCCCATGAAAAGGAGCAAAAATTGATCTCAACTCGGATCTTGGATATGCATCTCGTCCAACGTCTTGGCGAAGAGGATGTTCAGTGCGCTTCCGCCATCAATGAGGACACGCTTCAACTTGATGTTGCGAACCACTAGGTCTAACTCCAGGGGGTACCGCCTCGAGTGAGCCACTCGGTCAGGATGATCCGAGCGATCAAAAATGATTGCTACCTCAGACCATCGTAGATATTATGGTACTTCAGGTTGGACAATGTTGATTTCTTGATCGGTCAACTTCTGCTTCCTCTTGGACTCGTACGTGAGTAGGCCTCCAAAGATATGGTTCAGATCTGCCCTTGGATCTTGAAATGCTCCCAAGCTGGCTTCACCGTCATCTTTCTTTTGCCTGGAAATTCCTTCACCAGAAGCAAGCTTTAGTTGAGCCGCATAAACTTCAGCAAACTTTTTATAGATGAAACGGTCCTTGGCCGTATGCTTGTGATTAGGATGATGTGGTCAAGGGCCGTTCATAATCTTTTCATAGGTGCAGACGCATGGGCAATGTTGCTGGTGGGTTGAAGTCGTGGCCACTAGATTCTCGGGCTTATGCTTGCGATCTTTTTGGCTATTGTTGTTGTTGCCATTGTCTTTCTTGGGACGCCAGCTGCTTCCGTCTGCTTCTCTTGACATGATGCTTTGATGGTGTCATCTGACTTAGCATAAGAATTGGATGTGTCAAAAAGCTTTTTGACTATCCTTGGGGGTTTACGTCCAAATTTTCCAATGAGCAGTTCGTCGTGAATTCCTTTCTAAAAGGCAGCGATGATAACATCGTCGGTAATGTCAGGGATCTTGTTACAGGCCTCAGAAATATGCTGAATGTAGTATTTTAAGGACTCATTAGGATTCTGAATCACATGGTACAAGTCAAAATGTGTCCCCGGTCTCTCAAAAGTCCCTTGAAAGTTGGCGATGAAGTGGTCATAAAGTTGGCCCTAAGAGTTGATTGAGCCCAACTTTACTATCTCCTCTTGCTGCGTGGACGGCTAGGGTGTAGACGATGAACCATGACTCGGGGTCAGTCTTGTCGTCATATTTTTCAATCCCTGTTGGTTTAAAACTAGTTGACCAATCCACTCGATGCAGTTTGCGGGTGAAAGCTGGAATTCCATCATCACTGTTGTTGGGAGAATATCTTCGACCGTCATGATAAGTGTGATGCTCCAGTTCACGGTGATGCTATTGAGTGTGTGCCTTAGGTCACTAGGTGTATGCTGTCAGTGGTCGTCATTGTAGTTGGGGTCACTGCGAGGATTGCTGTTATGAGGAGGTGGTCCGTGGCGCCAATCAAGGGAGTCGGTCGACTAGTCCGGACCTCGTCTCTCATTACTGTCACGATGATGTAGATTAGATCTGGTATGTCCTTTGCTACACTCAGGGACCCGACAGTCTTTGGAACATAGAGGTGGGAGACGGCTACCAGCAGGTGTTCTGTGGTAGATTCCTTAGCCCAACTACTACCTCTAGCTTTTGGGGGCACGATAGTGGCGATCATGGTGACTTTATTCAAGATCAGTGTTACATTGGGTGGAGCTGTGTCGATGATGGTGTCGAGCAGGGTAACAGTTGCGATCGCGTTTTGTTGAGGCGTGATGAAGACGTTGGTGTTGTTGACACGGGTCTGAAGAATTGTGTTGTGGGCAGTACGCTCGGCATGGGCTAGATCTCGCTTTCTCTGGTCTTCCTCCTCCTTGCACTTGGCTTGCTCTTCGAGTCTTGCACGCTCCTCCTCTACTTCCCTAGCAAGTCATGCTTGTGTTTTGTCATCGACTGCATCTGCCATGAACACGCCGAAGAGAAGTAGGGTGTAATCATCATTGAACTCGGAACTTTTGATGCTCTCGGTGTTGATGTTGTTCCAGTCGTCAGAAGAACTGAAGTAGTCGGCGATCTCTGTGTAAGAGCAAGATCCGAGTGGTTGGAGCATGACGCCCACCTCTCTGAAGCCTAATCATGTGGAGTCGAAGCTTGTTCAGATCAGGAACTACGGGAGGAATGTTGACGGTCATTACGTACAAACTTCAACCGTCAACTCCTGCATAAGAAATACAAATTATAATATCAAAACATAGTGATAGGGGTTTACTACTAACAGTTCCACTAGCTTTGATACATACATATATACATATATATACACACATATATATAGATACATATATATATGTATATATATATGCATATATATATGTAGGTTATTTAAGGAGAAAATACACCCACCATGAGACAAAATGAACGTCCAGCCAATCAAGTGCAAGTACAAGGATTGGACGCCCACCTGATAGTCAAAATTGACCTAAAGTGGGGCCAAACCATCCTCAGCCGCCCTAGAGGCCCACCTGTCAGGGACTGGAGAAAGACGGTGGCCAGAGGCGGTGGAGATGGTTTGGCCAAACCACTCCTGGCGCCTCTAACCATCAGCTTCCACATGGCAACTACCTATTAGTCGTCAATGATGGTTAAGGGATGTTACCAACATTTCCAACTGGCTACAGCCGTCATTAGCACACTATATAAGGAGGAGGCTTTCACACTTGCAACACACACAGCTTGAGCTCAAGTAGAGTACAACTCACTTGTAGTTTCATCTTTAGTATGTTTATTTAGTGAGAGTGAGGGGAAGCTCCGAAAGGAGTTCCTCAAAATACTGGAGTTCCTCCGAGAATTTTACGGAGGAGTGCCAGATGTGTCAGCATTCTTCCAACGGAGTTTCGGAGAAGCGCCGGGATTGTTGGCCTTCTTCTCGCTTGTACCTTGGCGGATGCTTCCTTTTATAAAGTAAGCATTCGAGTTTTCTTATGTTATTTAATTAGTTTAATTAAGTGGGATATATTCTCATCGGTGCGGGTTTATCGCTTAGTGTGCAACTGAGTGCTCTAGTACTAGGACTCTGGATAAAGAAGGAAGTTCCTGTGCAAGGCTATTGCAGTAATTAATAACTTAGGCATGGTGTATAGGTTAGCAATTACCTTCGTTTGTTGTGTGCTCTACGGAAAGTGAGGTAGACGGCAAGTGGTGACAGTCCGGTCCATCCTCTGTATCCCTCCATGTTTGGGTACCCATAGAGCTAAGGCTACACTCAGTCTGGTAGACTAGGGGAGGGCCAGTTCCCAAAGCATTCGATAGAGTTTTATCTTTAACTTAAGTTAGCTCGTTAAATCCATAGGAATCCTCTCTAGCTAATCCTTCATCATTTGTTGTCCTTGGATAGAATCTTGTTCTTAGATAGTACACACACGTTCCTTGTGTTCGATACCCTTGGAATACTCTAAGAGAAAGTGCTACATCGGCATCCGAGCACTTGCAGATCTATCGATGTGCGTAGCCAATACCAAGAGGGAAAAAGATCTGGATTTGAATGTCGCAGCAAGCAGTGGGCGGAGTCGCATGGTGATCTGAGGATACGTAATCGTAGTGTTGGAGAGGCCGCGAGGGCGAGCTGATGTAGGATTCCTCCGAGTGGTTTGTAGCTGACCCGGAGGAGTATAGCTTGGAGTAGATCTCGGCAGTGTTTCGTAAACCAAGCGGGGCCGAGTAGATGTGGTCCCTTTCTGAACGGTTTGAATCCAAGTGAGGAAAAGAGATGTTGCCGAAGTAGTCGGTGATGAAGTCGAGGCTGCTGAAGCGATAGGCCTGCTGTTAACACCAAAACTTGGTAAGATTCTTTAGTGGATTTGGTTAAGGAAAGAGGTCAAATAGCCAATAGAAATTTATCCAGGAGAGACTGAGTTCAAGAAGGAATTTTGAAGACTATTGCTTGGCGGCTTAATTTTATCTATTAATTAGGCAAGTTTTGTATTTAGGAAAGTGTGTGTCATGTCCGATAAGGACTTTATGTTTTCCTTTTAACTTTAGAAAAGTTTGTGTCGTGTCCAATTAGGACTTTTATCAGCCCATGGGTATAAATATGTACACCCAGGTTCCCTGTAAAGTATCTCCACAAATCAATATGCATATACTTTCGGTGCATCGCCACCCTCTTATGAGGTTTTATTTCGACGAGTTCTTGATTTTGCGCATGGGCTATATCAATTTGAGTTCGACCTCCGGCAAGAAATGAGTTCCGTCATCTTCGTTTGTGCTGGCGTGGCTAGGACTTCCTTGGTTGAGTCCGATATTCTAATCAGGCCGACGCAAGTGTTGCCTATCTGGTATATCATCTCTATCTTTAATTCCATTACTGTTTATAGTCACATTGTCTTAGTTAGACTTCTTGGTTAGGTTCGATATTCTGATCAAGTTGATATTTCTTTAAACATAATATTGCTTTAGATAGATTTTTATATCCATCACATTAGACAGATTTATCAGCTCATTGAGTATTAGATTATCATATACAATCTCGTGCTGCATCGGTTAGGCCGACTACTAGATTGTTGTTGATAATATAAGTCTTATTAAGCCGATAGGTTCATGATAATATTTCATCGAAAGGTTAGCCAATCTTAATATATGTGTTAAATCTCTCTTCGATGATTTTACTGTCTTGGTTAAATTTAATACATGACCACTTTGATCGGTGTCATATCGGCTAGTTTAAATCTATTAGGCAATTATCTCAGTAGGCATCAATCATTATTTCAACAATTTTCTCATCTTTTTTAAAATAAAGGATGAAAAAATTTAAGAAAAAGAACAAAAGAAATGAAAAGGAGTATGAGATGGCTAAATAATTACACTGTATCACCATTAATAAAGATGTACAGTAAAGTGTTAACCAGTTTTTGAAGTAACTAGTACAATAATGAATGTACTAATTAAACAACACAAGAGTATTTTTTTAAAGAGAATACTTAATTAAATTTGGTTGTGCCATTAGTTTGGTTAAATTAAAAGAGAAAGGGAGAAGGACGGTTCTACTTTTCAAATATTTTTTTAGAGGACTCCTAAAGGTTTCCACTAGAGTTATCCTAAGGTCAAAGGTCAAAGGGCTCTGATACCAACTTGTCACGCCCAGAATTTATATCCAGAACGCTTACATGTGTGTAAACCCTCGTCCAGAAATCAGCTAAGGTACACAATAATAAATTGATAATAGAGTACAAATTACTAAATCGAAACATAGAGTTATTATAAAGGTAGATAGTTCCTCTCAATCATAAAAGTTCTAGGGCAGTGGAAAGAAAACTAGCGTTGGTGACTCCAAATCCACATGCACTTAACCAGAGCTAAGCCTAGTCCTCCAGACCTCCATCTTCACGGTAGATCTCCTCCTCTGATGATGGTTATTGCAAGGATGAGTACATGGAATACTCAACAAGCCACACAACAAATATGCAAGTGCACATGGTTCCAAAGGATGGTAATAACAAGGTTCAATTTGTAAAGGCAACATTTAGCAAAAATTAAGAACTTATAAAACAATAGAGTAATTAAACAATATTAAACAACACTAAACAGCAACCCTGTGCTGCTTAGGCCCAAGCATTTCCAAAACAACCAACTCTGGTTGCACAACTCTGAACCAATTAATATCATCAATTTCAATCATAATGAGTAATATGGGACTAATCATGAAAACATTGCTATAACCGCGAGTACGGTTATTCGAATAGTTTTAATTGTGATATGAGGTGTACAAATGTACCCAAGACACAATCCCATAATATGTTGCCATGCACCTTTATACCTCCATGGTTTCTCGAAAAAGAATTGTGATAAGACCCGTCGCATGACGCATCCAATAGAATGACACCCACTAAGCATCTGTCTCCAGCAGGGAATGGCCAGTTACCTAACAGGGAGACTACTTAGTGCCCAAAAACATCATATGGACTAAGTTGTCTATCGCTCGTGGACTTAGTTGTCTGCCACCATAAAAATAGTAAAAACATACCACCATGGTGTCTCCTGCTGAACATGTTACACTACAGATCCACTCGTTGCCCATTTGTAGTTAGTACGGTTAATACTTCATGACAATAGCTCATGAACCGGTCCTTTAATTGCCATGAGCACGACCATCAAATCATCAAACCATGTGCACACAACCTACCATTAATCAATTTTAGTTGGCAATTAATTAATTAACCAATCATGATTGACCATCATGAGCCACCATTAATTATCCATAATAATGATATAAGTGAATCATTAAATATCCCACATGAAATGATACTAAAGTTCTAAGCATGGCTAAGCAATTATTTCTAATATCTAGTTAAAACATAATATAAAGTGTAACTAGTCAGATTATAACCCAAGGTATCAAGGAATTAGGGATTCAAAGCTAATTTGGCCATAACTAAAGATTAGGTTATTACCACCCAATGACATTCAAAAATAAATACGCATTTAAAATAAATAGAGAATTTAAAACTGGGATCAACATGATCAAAGGGATTGTGTTTAGGATATGTGTGACTTGCCTCCCTGAGCTTCAAATGCTTCAGATCCTTCTGCAAAGAAAACAACCTCTCCGAAAATGTCAGAAACTCCTAAACAGTACATGTGGATATTTTTAATATGTAGATCTTGTTTTTATAAAATTTTAGAAATTTGAACCACCTAAATCGAGCTAAAATTAATTAGTTATGAATTTTTGAAGTTTAAACCGATTTAAAATATTTTTTAGAGATTTATTGGATTTACGATGCAATAAGGAATTACTTTTTAAAAGAAAAGGGGATTATTGTGTCAGCCTCTACGGCGGCGGACGACGACGGACGTCAACGGCGATGAGCTCGAAGCGATGGAGACCTTAAGGATGTTAATGACGGCGGTGCTCCGACGTGTTTTGGCAAAAAAAAGTAGCGGACAAGCTTCTCCTTCTCCACGCAAACCCGACGGCGGCGACGGCAACCAAGGACGATGAACGACGGCGACCGACGACATGGCTGAAGCTTGCGACGGCGGCGGAGCTACGGCTTCCTTGTAGTGACGACGCTACAAGATGCTAGAAGCTAGGGTTTTGGTAGGGATTGCTGGTGGCGACCGAGAGAACTATTTATATCGGCGGAACGACGGAGTTTGGGCCTGAATCGACCTTGCTGGTGATGGAAAGTTAGGGTTTCAGAGTCCGATTCAATCTCGCTTTTCCGCAGCTTTCCAAACGAATCCGCGAGAACTTCTAAAAGAGAAAAGGAAGAGGGAGACCAGAGGAAAGTTTTCCCTCAACTGATTTGGCCGAAGAAGGAAGGCAACACCGGGATTGGAAAGGGGAATGGTGGCGGCGAAGAAAAGCTCGGTGTCGGGAGGAAGACGATGGAGCTAACATGCGGGTCCCACCAATCTGCGACAGAGAGAGAGAGATGCGGCTCAAGCGAGCTGGGCTGGCTGGGCTGCATAGGATTGGTCCGGCTTGGCTAGATTCAGCCTAGGAACAGGAATATACTTTTTAAAACCTTTTTCTTTTAAAATAATTACTGAAATGATATTTCATTTATTAAAAATACTTTCCTTGCTCAAATAATTCCCAAAAAAATCAAGAAAATGTTTAAGAAGGAGAAGTATTTAATAAAATTTTTATCTTGCATACTTTTGTATTGGGATTTATTAAGAAAATTTTAATTCTTCTCTTATAGGATTTTAATTTAATTTCTAAAAATACATTACACAATAAATTAATAATTTAAGCGATTTTTAGAGCGTGACACTAAGTGTGTCATACAACCAAAATTCACATGACAAAGCCGCGAATACCAAACATAGGACATCATCGTTGCTCACATGGTTCACAACTTTATTACACATATCATCTAAGGAAAAGCGGAACAAACCTCTGTTGTCATAACCTTTACCAAAAATGCTGCATATTTAGATATGACACATTTATTAGATTCAAACACAAGTCTAAAACCATCTCTACATAGTAGAGACCCGCTAACAAGATTCTTCTTTATTGAGGGGACATGCTACACGGTCTTTCCCGAAGTAAACTTCAGATCTATCATACCAACACCATGAACAGCTGCAAGTGAATCGTTTCCCATCAGCAAGGAGGAACCTCTCCTGACCTAATAAGAGGAAAACATGGAAATGTCAGCATAGACATGAATATTAGTGCCAATATCAATCCACCAGTCAGGTGAGTGAAAAATAGAGAGAACTATAAGTAAAAAATTACCATACACTGTTGTTCCTCCTCCATCGCTAATAACTATGTTTGCAAACTTTTTGTCCTTGCGATCAAGACAATCATTGTCCCAATGCCTAGGTTTACCGCACACAAAGAAGTCGTCCTTTGCCTTTCCCTTGCCTTTCTTCTTAAAATTGGTTGTAGCCTTGGGTTTGACATCAGGTTTGACCTTCTTCTTCTTGTTGTTGTTGTGAGATGCATGAGTGTTCTTCTTCTGCACCAAATTGGTGCTAGAACCTCCCTCGACCTTTTTACCACGGTTGTCCTTTGCCCTCGCCTTCTCCTCAACACCCAAAGAGCCAATGAGATCAGTAACACTGAACTCTTGCCTCGTGTTTTAGAGAAGTGGCAAAGTCCGATCAAGAAGGTGACAATTTGGCAAAAATGCCACCCACCACGAACTTGTCTAGCAACTCGTAGCTGTTGTTCTCAAGTTCCTTTGCCAACATTTGAATCTGATGAGCTTGTTCTACTATAGATAGGTCATCGATCATCTTGTAGTCATAGAACTATTCCAGGATATACAACTCACTGCCAGAATCGGAGACTCCAAACTTGGCCTCAAGTGCATCCCACATGCCCTTCCCAGAAGGCATGTGCATGCACACAGGCATGTGCATGTACACATCCACTATGTTATTAGCTAGTACACTGATCAATGCTCCACGGAACAAGCAATCCGCAGACTCAAATTTAGTCTCCTCCTTAGGCGAGAGAGGCCTTTCGGTCAGCTTTCCCTGTAAAACAAAGAAACATTGCATAGCTATCAACCATAATAGTGCACGTTTCTTCCATCTCTTACAGCTTGAACCATCGAATGCATGTTGTTTTAATGGTGCAACAAACCAACTACCAAAAAGACCTATCAAGTTTTTGGAGTATGGAAATTTTGTCATAATTTGACATATTTTAATCTAGAAAAGTGAGATAATAAACATGACATGTGCAGCAGGAATTGATCTAATGAAAGTGCTAAACATGAACATGCTAATAACTATAAAAGCATCATCAAGGACCATGTTTAACACTATAGCAAAGAACGTAACTGAATGATAATGCGTAGGCTACCATAGCATACAACAAAATTTTTCTACCGTGCAATCCAGAAAAGCTTGCAAGTAAGGGTCTATAGAATGTTACCAAAGGACGCGCAGTGCAGCGGAAACAACCGATCAAAATCTAGTCGACCTCGAGTAACGCCTTCCCGACCTTGGACAGAACCTTGCCGACCTCGGGTCCGATTCGCCTGACCCCGCCGATCTTAGCTCGTATCGTCTAACCTTGCCGACAGCACGGACTTCGACCCGATCTCGTCGAGGCCGTTCCGATCCGCTCGACCGGTTCGACCTCCCGACCAGTCTGACTTCCAACTACCGAATAAAGGGGTCAGCTAGTTGGAACTCGGGGATCTTCCGATGTCGCTGACTTACACCGCAACATAGCGATTCCTCTACCGGTATCCACACATTCAGGGAGGGAACGCCGAACACCCGTGTGCTAGCACGCGATGACCGCTAGGGTTTTGGCTCGAACGTGGTCTAGGGTTTCCGTGGAGAAGTTGATCTGGCTTAGAAGTTGCGCACCTTGATCTTCACCCCTTGCCCTCCTTATATATAGAGTTGCCAACCGGACTCGTAAGCCCACCGGGACTCTATATTGAGTCGGATCTTATCCGAACTGAGCTGTATCCAAGTCAAACTCGTATGCCTGTTCCAACCCGTTAAGTGTGCGACCCAATAAGTTCATGCATACTTGGTTTCGGCTAAGGACACTTCTCGGCCGACCCTGTCAACAACGGCTCCTAGCAGAACATATTGACACCAAAGTATATATAAAGATCATATCAGCTGAACCTGTAATGTGCGCACAATTCCCTTTGCCTCACGATATCAATTAAGCTATAGGCAAGACTCGTGTCATCTTATCATTAGCTTAATCATCCACTCGATCCCATATTGGATTATGTATCTGATGATTGACTCCTCAATCACATCGGTATGACCATGCACTTCCATAATCCATTACATCGAGGGGCCCAAAGATATCTCTCGCATAGGAGGGGAAAATTTCATCTTGATCATTCAAATCCCTCTACATGCTTCATAGCAAACCCAAAGACTACTTTTATTACTATCCAGTTACAGAATAGCGTTTGGCAGTCCCTAAGTATGCCACTACACATGTTGGAATCCACGATGATCTCAAGTCTAAGACTTTGCACCAACATCACTTGAGACCAACTAATGACACACTAATTCCCTATAGTGTCTCAAGGTGAGTCTATCCAACAACATGTTCTCTAACATGTGTTCATGTTTATTAATTTGGTATCTCCATACCATGATTCATGAGACATGATTATCAATCAATACATATGCTGATCTTAGAATCATATTCGTTTCATAGATATGATATATGACTAGGGATCATTTAGAAATAGATTTATATCGCATAAAGAGTCTCATGAATAAGTCACATGCTTATTAATTAATATTAATTATCTATTTCATGGAACAAAATAACAGTTTATTTATTAATACATAAACATTGACCATGATCTCCAATATCTTTATGTTGACTCTCAGGCATATCACTAATAGTAACACCCAGAGTACGCTTCGGTACTGGATGAGGCATTGTTGGTGATGTTGCCTCCATTGATGTTGTCGTTCTCGTCTCCTCCAGCGCCATTGCCGCCACCTCCAGCAGCGCCTTTTCCTCCTCCAATAGACATGTTGACGTAGTGAAAGTAGATGAAGCAGAATAGGGAGTCGATGTAGAGCAAGTAGACGATGCAGAGTAGTCGCCCTAGAAAGCGCTCCACCAAAACTTGATCGCCTATCTACCCATGCAAATACTTAAACAACCGTAGTTTCGGAGGCCTGCTCGTCCCAAGCAGTTGTGCACGCAGGTGCTCGGAACCAGGGAAGCACAGACTTAGTGCAGGAACAGAAGAAACATGGAGTGCCGAGAAGAGCCAATGCGGTGTGGGAGAGAAGAGAGCAGATGTCTCTTTTTTCGTCTGTCCTAGTGATGGGTTTATATAGTGTGTGTGAGAGAGGAATCAATCCATCCGTTACTGAAGTAACAATGGAATCAATTCGATAATCAATTTGGAATTGATTCGTTCTTCTGTTACAGGAGTAACAATGCCGATTTAATTTGATTCAATTCCCGTCTGTTGCAAAACATAATGAGAGAGAGAGCAGGCAGGCAGCCATGCCTCGCCCACGCCCACGCTTGGCCGGTTCGGCGTGTGCGTGCGCATGTGGCAGTTCCATCACCATCTTAACCGTTCAACAAGTGCTCTCTGATAGCAGCCTATTTAAATTGTAAAGAGATCTCTCCACTTAACTTTCTAAGATGGTATTAATTTCCTTAACATTAATTATGAATACATGAAATTTATTAGAATTAAATTAGGTCTAGCCCATTTATTCTAACATATTCAATATGAATGAACAGTTATAGATATGAAGATCGATAATGGATGATCACCCGTCAGAGATGCGACTTGTCATCGGTGATCAATTGGCTGCAATGGGTGGCTGAACCGTTATAGATGTTTTTGCTGGACTGTTTACTGATGACCATTTTGTTTACAGATCGATGACCATTTTTATTGTAGTGATAGTAGTGGTAGTACTCTCTTCGTCTGTATTTTTTATATAGTATTCAATGATTATTAATTTTTTTAATGTTCATAAGTCAGTGATATAATATAGATCATACTTAGTATTGATATTATTAGTATATTAATTATAAGTTAAAAGTTATCGAGTTTAATTTTTAAAAAAACGTTCTATAATTTGAACGGATGGAGTATCTTGCACTGATACTGCTCTAACATATTATGTTGACATTCATCTTATTAACGACGTACCCCTTGTGGTCTGCTTCCCTACATCACCCTATTTTTCTCGCGGTCAATTCTTGCCATTCCATGCATGTATATATGGCCGCAAACAGGGCTAGGTAGATTTGAACCAAAAACAAAAAACGAACCGCACCGAGCCGAATCGTAGTTTATAGTTTTTCATTTTCGGGTTCGGGTTCAGTTCATGGTGTTGCAGAAACCGCATAGTTCGGTTCGGTTTCGGTTTTGATGTCTGAAAACTGAACACCTGAAAAATCGATTTTCTTCGGCCGCCCATATCCAGTTGAGCCGAGCACGGAAGAAACTGAATCGAAATAGAGCAAAGCGCAGCGTAGGAGAGCAGAGCAACGACCTCCGCACAAGCCTTGCCCCGACCGGCGGCCCCCTCCCTCCGCGCCGCCCTGGCCACCTTGCTGCGCCTACACCGCTTCGCCGCCGAAGAGCTTGACGGGGCACGCACCGCACGCCCCTGCTGCTTCTCCTCTCCACTGCCATCGGTTTTTCGGTAAAAACCAAAAACCAAACAAAAAAACCGAATCCAAATTTTGCGGTTTCTAGTATTTACGAGAACCGATCGGTTTTTACTTTGTGCCAATTCGAACTTTGCATAGAAAAAAGCCGAGCCGAAGTATCGGTTTTAACCGAATGCCCACCCCTAGCTAGGGATGAAAACGGTCGGGAAAAGACCTTAATCATTCCCGTTCCCATATTTTTTAGCATGAACGAAAACGGAAACGGAAAAGACAGACCGAAAAACAAATTCAGTAATACGGGACATCGGAAACGGTCGGGAACAGTCAGGAGCATGTCAATTACTATCGGGAATCGGTAAAAGAAAACAGAAACGTCGACACACATATAACCACTTCAAAGAGTTAACTAGATGCAACAATTGCAACCATACATAATCTCACGGTATGAGTGAAGGTTTTATTATGCACATGAGCTTACAATGTTTCAAAAATTCTATGAGTGAAGGTTTAATAGACTAGAGTGAATGTTTTATTATACACATGAGCTCAAAAACGGAAATTTCTCGCGGGAATTTTCCCGGATAAATACGGGATCCGTAAATACGGTCGGAGAAAACACCCTAACCATTCTCGTTTCCGTTTCCCGTTTTCCTGTTCTTGTTTTTCTCACGGATACGATATTCGATCCGAATTTTCGGTATTCGGTGACGGTCGGTACAGGATTTTCCCGTCGCCGCTTTCATCCCTACCCTTAGCCGCAGACACCCGTCAGGACTTAGGAGGAGCCAGTACCGGGTACATGCATGCATAATGATCATTAAATTGTACCTTATGATATGTCCATTTCAGATGGACGTGCAGTACTTGACCGTGTTAGGTTCAACATGAACATTTGCTGTGCATGCATGCATGCATGCAGCTAATAGTAGCTCAATTAATTAGTGGCGGGAGTTGATCAATGTGTGACGTGGAATGTCGTCGACACATTGCCGTTGTCGGCAACATGCCAATTCATGCCTGCCTGCATGCATCCTGCTAACTGGCAGTGAAGTGCATGAACTTGCTGACTAGCTTCACTGTCTAGCTAGTAGCTAGCACAACTTTGGACTATAGCCAAAGAAATTTAGAATTGGTTTTTAATTAAAAACAACATATTTTAGATTGATTTTTAGTTGTCATCTTAGTTAGCAACGATCATGAAAAGAGTTTGCGATGAATGTGACCAAGAAAACCCCTATAAATTAATCATAAAATCCAATTTTAGAATTTAATCAAAATCAGCTTCAAATTAATTATATTCACTTTATTATTTTTAATTTATCTGTTCTTTAGGGTGATATCAATACAATTTTTAATGCATAAATTTGATTGTTTCTATTCATGTAATCACACAAATCACTAAGAAACAACATAATTTATTTTCATGATAAATCTACTAATTAATACCATTTTCACTCATAAAGGTTACATGCCGACGACGTACGTCGCTTTTGTATGAAAACTATGAACTAACTCAGTTGATGGAGGTTCGATCAGATACAAATAATTAAGTGCTGATTCAATTTGATATCTTTCCATGCACCGAAACCTATAACAAACACTTAGTACATTGTGCTATCATCGTCTCAGAGTAGTCCCAACCCTCCACATAGGATGGTGTTCATAACATTTAATAGGGTGTCACATAGACAAAAATCTGATGTGACAAAAGAGTTAATAAGGTAAAAGGTAAAAAGACGAAGAAACCATTTCTCATGCAAGACACCATGTCTACACAAAAACCAAGAATTAAAACAAAGAGATAGGTGGATAAAAAGAGAGACAAGAGAGGTGATTGGATGAGAATTTAATTCGAAGACATCATCCATTGTATATATAGTTTTTATGCATAGTATCTATATGACATATGATAAATATAAAAACTATTTGATAGCTTCTGAGTTGAGGATGACCTCATAGGTGGTTCATTTCGCCTTCGAATTGACAAGAGCTAGTTGCCTAGAAATTAATTAACCTGCGCACGGCAAGCTATGTGGTGCTTTAGCTACGTGATACATGCATGCTAAGCGTGAGTCCAGATTTTGAAGTTGTATATTCAAAATTTGGAGATGTAAATTTTTTAATACCGTATCTTTTGGACTCTTGGGTTGATTACTGCCTCTTTTTCGTTTTTTCGCATGCACATACATTACATACTACATTTTTACAAATTTGAATACCCTTGAATTCAAATGCTAGTCTCACCCCCTGATACATGCACACGTGTTGATTTAGAAAATGTATGAGCTGTTCAGTTGTTCAGCAACACAATACATGATTGACACGACCTGCAAGAAGCATTTTAACCAAATTATTCATCTAGGCGATTGAGCAAAATGGTTGTGGAGATTATGACAATCGAGTATTTACATGGCAAGCTTATCCGACTGAAGGTAGAGATAGTTTGTGCCTACTATATCTGTAAACCAAATATGACTTGGACGTTACGTTGCCGATTGAGATAAGGCAACGGCCTATAGTCACGATTTGGTAAGATTGAGGAAACTGACTTAGAGTAAGATAGGGTTTCCGATCTGTAAGCCCGCCTCCCAAGACTATATAAGGGGGGTAAGGGGCGTCCCTTGAGGGATATCAGAAGTTAGATCAGTTTTTAGTTTTCAGCCTTAGATCATGAGATCAATAAATACACTCGACGGATCGAATCCCCATAACAGGAGTAGGGTATTACCTCACGAGAGGGCCTGAACCTGTCTAAACTTGTTTTCCATCTAACCCATTGTGCTTGGCGATCTTGACTGCACCCCCAAAATTCTATTACCGAAACCAAGTTTCGACAGTTGGCGCGCCAGGTAGGGGACCGCGCGTCAAGACTTCTTCAACAATCTCGCCGACAAGCGTGATGGGATCTCCTTCAGGATTTGGCGACTTTGCCGCCAACGACTTCGGCAAGTTCTCCTCTTTCGACTCGGATTCGAACCAGTCGGAAGGAGAGACCCACTCGACGCCGTTTGGGCTCCCGAACAGCGCCGAAATCTACGATGACATCTTCAAGTCCAAGATGCAGTCTACCCTCTCCAACGAAGGACTTTACTCGGCACCGTTCGGATTACCGAACACCGCCAAAATCTGCACCGATCTCCTCGTCTCTCCAACAGAGACGACCTACTCGAAAGAAGACCTCTCGGCACCATTTGGATTACCAAATGCCGCTGAGATCTACGGCAAGCTCCTCTCCCCCGAGTCGAGGTCAACCCACTCGGTCGAGCCAGCGCCCTCAAGCTCTGACTCGGACTGGAATGATCCAGATCCGAGCAACCCAGGATAGAGGGAGGTCGCCGTCATCCTCCAGCCATTCGGCTCATGCTCATCTTCGGAGCTCAACGAATATCTCAGCTCCGCTGGCTTTGACGACGTCTACGGCATCCCCTCGAACGAAGCCGACGACTCCGACTGCAACAAGGACTACGAGCCGAAGTGCTTCGATGTCCTCATGGCTGAGGTGGCCGAGTCCGACTCAGCCATGGCCCGCAGGCTTGCAGAGGAAGAGCGAGCCAGGATCGAGCAAGAGCGCAAGCTGGCGAAAGAGGAGAAGAAACGCAAAGAAGAAGCCGATAAGAGAAAACAAGATCTGCGGGCAGCCGGATGGTCCGCTCAGGAGGCTATTCTTCAAACGCAGGTCCGCAACACCAATATCTTCCAGACGCCACAGCAGAACGCTGTTGCTGCCCTCACACTCTTGGACACCGTCATCGAGACGGCACCCCCCGACGTGACTCCAATACTAGACAAAATCAAGACCATTGTCGCAGCCATAGCTGACGTGAAGGGTTACGCGGAAGCTACACTAGTCGAAAAAAAAAATTTTCTACCGTGCAAACCAGGAACACTTGCAAGTAAGGGCCGATAGATCGTTACCGATTGGAGTATGCAGCGAAAATAGCCAATCAGGGCTATCCAATCTGGAACTGTGTAGCCGATTCCCACAAACCGACAGCCGATTCCCGGAGTCGTCCGGTCACGTTCTTGAGCCTTGCTCCGATGCGCCCGACCGCAGCTGATCCGAAGCCGATCAATAGCGCGCAACGTAGCAGCGCCTCTACCGGTATCCACACGTCCGGGGACAAAACGCCGTACAACCGTGTGCTAGCACGCGATGCAAGGCTAGGGTTTTGCTCGAAAGTGAGGAGGGTTTCCGTGGAGATTGATCTCGGCGACTTTTGTTGTGGATTCGGTTCAACGCGATGCAATTGACGTGTCGCAGCTCTCCACCCCTCCCTCCTTTATATAGAGTTGGCCGACTGGGACTAGTGGCCGATTAGGACTCTATTTTGAATCGGATCTCATCCGTATCTCATAGAGTTGGCCGCCCACACGTCGTAAGCCCATAGGACTCTATCCGATCGGATCCCTATCCGATCGAGCCGTATCCGAGTCCAACTCGAATATCTATTCTATCCCCTTAAGCGTGCGATCGTAGGTTCGTATACTCGGTTTCGGCTATAGTCTCACTTAGCCGATCGTCGGCTCGAGTCCAACTCAGCCGACTGTCAATAGCGATGCCTAGCAGCACATATTGACACCATAGTATACAAGAATATAATATCGGCTCGAACCCGTAATGTGTACACAAATCCCTTTGCCTCACGATACCAATTAAGCTATAGGCAAGATGTGTGCCATCCCTTCAATAGCTTAACCATTGACTCGAACCGTATTGGATTATCCGTCGTTGATTGACTCCTCAATCAACTTAGCATGGCCATGCATTTCCATAATCCATTACCTCGAGGGACCCAGATATCTCTCCAAAGGAGGGGCAAATTCCACTCTTGATCACTCACATCCCACTCCATGTTTCATAGCAAACCCGAAAACTACCTTTATAACTACCCGCACGGAATAGTGTTTGGTAGTCCCAAAGTAGGCTACTACGATGTTGGAATCCATGGTGATCTCGTGTCTAAGGACTTTGTACCAACACTACCCGAGACCAACTAATGGCACATCAATTCCTGTAGTGTCTCATGGTGGGTCTATCCAACAATGTGTTCTCCAACACATGTGTCCATGCTTATTGATTTGGTATCTCCATACCCATGATCTATGAGACATGATCATCAATCAATAAACATGCCGATCTTAGAATCATATTTGTTCCAACAATATGACATATGATCGAGGATCGTTTAGAAATAGATTCATACATATCGAGTCTCATAAATAAGTCACGTACTTATTGATCAATACAAGATGTCTATTTCATGGAACTGAATAACACTTTATTCATTTATACATAAACATCGACGTGATATCCAACATCTCCATGTTGCCTCTAGGGCATATCACTAACAATCTCCCACTTGCACTAGAGTCAATCATGTAAGTATCTAATACCCAATGCTCTTGTGTGCGCCTCATGCTTCGGCGAGGGAGAGGTTTTTGTCGCGGATCGACTATGTTGAGATCCGTGTGCACTTTGCATATCTTGACATCACCTCTCGTCCACTATCTCGCGGATGAGATGATATCGCCGAAGTATGTGTTTGGACTTCGATGTGACCTCGGCTCCTTGGCTTGTGCAATGGCTCCACTATTATCACAATAGAGAGACATTGGACCGTCGTACTAGTCATCACACCAAGCTCGAAACGAATTTCTTGATCCAAACAGCCTCCTTTGCAGCTTCCGAAGCAGCAATGTACTCGGCCTCCGTTGTAGAATCAGCAACGTATCCCGCTTGGAACTCTTCCATGATCGCGCCTCCGTTCGGGCGAACACGAACCCGCATTGCGATCTATAATCATCCTTGTCTGTTTGGAAGCTAGCATCGGTGTAACCACTTACAACGAGCTCTTCTTCACCTCCATAGACTAGGAACATATCCTTAGTTCTTCTCAAGTACTTCAGATATTCTTTAGGCGATCCAAGTGACATTCACTGGATCGCGGTATCCGCTCGTAGCACTCAAAGCGTACGAGACATCCGGGCGTGTACAAAGCATGGCATACATGATGGATCCAATTGCCGAAGCATATGGAACCATACCCATCTTATTCCGCTCATCATGTGTCCGAGGACACCGATTCTTGCTAAGATTAATGCCATGTGACATGGGCAAGAAACCTTTCTTGGAATCATGCATGTTGAACCTTTTCAACACCTTGTCGATGTATGTACTTTGGCTTAATCCAATTAGCCTCTTGGATCTATCTCTATAGATCCGAATGCTAATATGTATGCTGCCTCCCTAAGTCTTTCATGGAAAAATTATTTTTCAATGAAGACTTGACGGATTCTAGCATAGGGATATTATTTCCAATCAACAATATGTCATCCACATATAAGATTAGAAATACAATTGCACTCCCACCGACCTTTTGTAAACACAGGCCTCTTCTTCATTTTTGATGAAACCAAACCCTTTGATTACTTCATCAAAACGAATATTCCAACTCCGAGATGCTTGCTTCAATCCATAAATGGACTTTCGTAGCTTGCATATCTTTCCAGCGATTCGGATCGACAAAACCCCGAGGTTGTATCATGTATACATCCTCGCTTAGGTTTCCATTTAGGAAAGCCGTTTTGACATCCATCTGTCATATCTCATAATCGAAATATGCAGCAATCGCTAGGATAATCGAATAGATTTAAGCATTGCGACGGGCGAGAAGAAGGTTTCATCATAATCAACTCCTTGAATCTGTTTAAAACCTTTCGCCACCAATCGCGCCTTATAGATGTGAACATTTCCATCCATATCGACCTTTTTCTTAAAAACCCATTTACACTCAATGGTTTTGACACCATCAGTGGATCAACCAAGTTCCAAACTTGATTGTCGTACATGGATTCTATTTCGGATTTCATGGCTCCAAGCCACTTGTTGGAATCGGGTCCCACCATCGCTTCCTCATAGGTCTTAGGTTCATCGTTGTCCAACAACAATATATCACGTTGTTCCGCACTGTACGTCGGGCGCACGACGTGATCTTTCGACCTTCGTGGGGCGGTGTATCTACAACCGGTGACGCAACACTTTGCTCCTCCTGTTGTGGTTCCGTGGTCGCCGAAACGTTTTCGGTGTTTCTTGAACTTCTTCAAGATGCACCCCTGCTCCCACTAACCCTTCTTGAAAGAAACTCTTTCTCCAAGAAGACACCGTGTCGGCGACAAATACTTTGCCTTGTTCCCGATTATAAAAGTAATATCCCTTGGTTTCCTTAGGATATCCCACAAAGAAGCACTTGTCATATTTGGGTGTGAGCTTGTCGATCGTAGACGTTTTACATAAGCTTCGCATCCCCAAATTTTGAGAAAAGACAAACTAGGGGTTGCCCTGTCCATATCTAATATGGTGTCTTTTCAACCGACTTAGATGAAACTCTATTTAGTGTGAGCGCAACTGTTTCAAGAGCATATCCCCGAAGGATAACGGAAGATCACTTTGGCTCATCATCGACCGCACCATGTCCAACAAGGTGCGATTTCTCCGTTCGGACACCCCATTCCATTGTGGAGTTTGCGGAGTCAACGTGGAACAATTCCACAATCTTTCGATGATTACCAAACTCTTGGCTCAAGTATTCTCCTCCACGATCCGATCATAGAAACTTGATTGTTTTCCCTAAATGATTCTCAGTACTTCATTCGGAATTCTTTGAACTTTTCAAAGGATTCGGACTTATGCCTCATTAAGTAGATATAACCATATCTACTAAAGTCATCGTAAAGGTAATGAAGTACCGATAACCACCTCGGCCGTTGAGCTCATTGGTCCACATACATCGTATGTACGAGTGCCAATAAGTCACTTGCTCTCTCACCGTGTCCCGTGAAAGGTGCCTTTGTCATCTTACCAAGTAAACAAGACTCGCATGTCTCAAATGATTCAAAATCAAAAGAGTGAAGCAATCCATCCTTATGAAGCTTCTCCATGCGTTTCGATTTATATGGCCTAAGCGACAATGCCGATAAACGTGGGGTTTATATCATTAGAGAGTTGCCTTTCGTATTAAAGTTATAGATGGGAGACGCTTTAAGATTCAAAACGTATAATCCATTCACCAATGGAGCATGAAAATAGAACATATCTTCGAGATATATTGAACAACCATTGTTCATTGATCTAAAATCATATCCTTCCGCTTGCAAACATGAAGCGAAAATAACGTTTTGACATAGTGTTGGAACACAATAACAATTATTCAATTCAAAACTAATCCCGAAGGTAGATGAGGTGGTATCGTGCCGACAAGCAATTGTAGCAACGCTTGCTCCATTGCCGACGCGCAGTTCACCTCGCCCTTTCTCAATCCTCTACTTCTTCTCATTCCCTGCAACGACTTGCAAATATGAGCTACGATCCGGTATCAAATACCCAAGAGTCGAGAGGTGAAGTAGCAAGATTAATGTCTATAACATTAATACTGAAGCGAAGTCACACTTTGCTTCTTTTTGAGATCCTCCATGTACTTCTTGCGTTCCTCTTCCAAAGGTCTGTCTCCTTGCAATAGAAGCAAACGGCATCTCGATGCCGCCGACCCCTTCTTGCCCTTCTTTGCATTAGAGGCACTAGCGATCTCATCGGGAGTTAACTTCCTCTTGGTGCAAGTTTCTTGACAGTGGTTTGCGCTAGTTTTCGCATCATCATTACATGATGATTTTTCTGGATACTCTCCTCACTGTCTTTAGCATCCCATGCAATTCAGCCAAGGTTCTATCAATATTGTTCATGTGATAATTCAATATGAATGGCTCGAAGCTCGGAGGGAGCGACCGGAGAATCACATCGCAGCCAACTCTTGGCTAAGGGGAAAACCTAGTTTTTCCGGACTCTCAATGTAGCCAATCATCTTTATCACATGCGGACGACGGGATTCCCTCAACAAGCCTCGCACGCAAACAAGGACTTCGAGGTGTTGAACCTCTCGGCCCGTGCTTGGTTCTCAAACATGCCACGCAGCCCCGAATAATAGTGTGAGCATCGTTGCTCTCATATTGCTTCCAAGCTCGGGGACATTGTAGCAAGCATGAGACAGCTTATATCTAGGGCATCATTAGTGTGCTTCTCATAAGCCCTCCGTGCGGGCAAGTGGCATTATTTGGCAAATCCTCGGATAGGGTACTTCAAGAACGTACTCCTTACGCTCTTGCTTGAGAACAATTCTCAAGTTGCGATACCAATCCATAAAGTTTGTTCCATTTAATTTTTCCTTTTCGAGAATAGATCGCAAATTAAAGGTACCGGGTGTAGTATTAGCCGTCATTTATTCTACAACAGAAAAAGCAAAGTTTAGCACAATATTTATGCTATGTCTATTGTTAAACAATTTAACATTAGACTTCCATTACGTATTTTCCACATTCCCTCTAGGTTACGTATTGGGTCAAGATCCACATGTTAATTAATTTTCTAGTGAGCTTTGGCATCACCGCTAGAAAATTAGTAACATCGGTAAGCAACTCCTTGCTAATCACATCTCTATGTGACTCTTGTTGTTGGTGTGGCATCTCCATGCCCCGGCACCAACCTATGCCCCAACGCCCAAAACTGTTTTGATAGCCTTGTTAAGTAAACCAAATGCTCCTGCTTGTATATGTCCGACATATACCCCCTCGTGTTATGATAGAGAATGGCACTCGCTTTGGCACCCACCATTGACGAGCATAACGGTGACGGGTGCAACATTTGGAAGGGCATCATTACTACTTAATTTTGAGTGGGATGCTATCCTATCAAACAAACATATCACATATATGAAAGTAAGTAGAATAGCAATAAATAGTATGGCCCCCTTTACATGGTGATCTCCATCTCCATGTCGGTGTAGAGGATCTCCATCTTCAACACCGTTCTTCCGAGTGCCGAATGCTTGATTTCTTCAAACTAAGCTACTACTATAGAAGCTCTAATTGAAGATTACATCGACTCGTAGGTCGTGAAAGAATATTACAAGCATTGCACGTAAGAAAGAATATTACAGGGATTGCACATATGAAAGAATATTACATGCATCTCATACATCTCATACATACAATGGAGCCATACCATCTCAAAGCATTCTCTGCAAAAACAAGTTAGGCGTAGAAACGTTTTCTACCTATCGCAAAGATACGACATCGAGACGACCTATAAAGGGGTATGCACACGGCGGTCCCGCTAGCCGGTTAGTGTCGTTCCGATACACTATCAAGGGAGATGGTTTGTGTAGGCGCGAGGCAGCAAACAAGATCGGACTACGAGATAGCTTCGGCATAATCACATTATACCGTTCTGATACACTATCAAGGAACGCAATTACCATCAACTCTCCTCAACAAATCCCGTAAAACCGATTGATCTAATCAACCCGTGCGCAAAACTTGTTCCAGATCCAATCTAAAACCCGAACTAAGCAAGATTAGCTCTGATACCACTGAAGGGTTACGCGGAGGCTACGCTAGCCGAAAACAAAAATTTTCTACCGCGCAAACCAGGAACACTTGCAAGTAAGGGCCGATAGATCGTTACCGATTGGAGTATGCGCGGAAATAGCCAATCGGGCTATCCAACTGAACGTGTAGCCGATTCCCGCAAGCCGACACCGATTCCGGAGTCGTCCGGCCACGTTCTTGCGCCTTGCTCCGATGCGCCCGACCGCAGCCGATCCGAAGCCGATCAACGCGGCAACGTAGCGCGCCTCTACCGGTATCCACACGTTCGGGGACAAAACGCCGTACACCCGTGTGCTAGCACGCGATGCAATGCTAGGGTTTGGCTCGAAAGTGGGGAGGGTTTCCGTGGAGATTGATCTCGGCGACTTTTGTTGCGAATTCGGTTCAACGCGATGCAATTGACGTGCCGCAGCTCTCCACCCCTCCCTCCTTTATATAGAGTTGGCCGACTGGGACTAGTGGCCGATTAGGACTCTATTTTGGATCGGATCTCATCCGTATCTCATAGAGTTGGCCGCCCACACGTCGTAAGCCCATAGGACTCTATCCGACTGATCCCTATCCGATCGAGCCGTATCCGAGTCCAACTCGAATATCTATTCTATCCCCTTAAGCGTGCGACCCGTAGGTTCAGGTATACTCGGTTTCGGCTATAGTCTCACTTAGCCGATCGTCGGCTCGAGTCCAACTCTCAGCCGACGTCAATAGCGACGCCTAGCAAGCACATATTGACACCATAGTATACAAGAATATAATATCGGCTCGAACCTGTAATGTGTACACAAATCCCTTTGCCTTATGATACCAATTAAGCTATAGGCAAGATGTGTGCCATCCCTTCAATAGCTTAACCATTGACTCGAACCGTATTGGATTATTTGTCCGTTGATTGACTCCTCAATCAACTTAGCATGGCCATGCATTTCCATAATCTATTACCTCGAGGGCCCAGAGATATCTCTCCAAAGGAGGGGCAAATTCCATCTTGATCACTCACATCCCACTCCATGTTTCATAGCAAACCCGAAAACTACCTTTATAACTACCGTACGGAATAACGTTTGGTAGTCCCAAAGTAGGCTACTACACATGTTGGAATCCATGGTGATCTCAGGTCTAAGGACTTTGTACCAACACTACCCGAGACCAACTAATGGCACATCAATTCCTGTAGTGTCTCATGGTGGGTCTATCCAACAATGTGTTCTCCAACACATGTGTCCATGTTTATTGATTTGGTATCTCCATACCCATGATCTATGAGACATGATCATCAATCAATAAACATGCTGATCTTAGAATCATATTTGTTCCAACAATATGACATATGATCAGGGATCGTTTAGAAATAGATTCATACATATCGAGTCTCATAAATAAGTCACGTACTTATTGATCAATACAAGATGTCTATTTCATGGAACTGAATAACACTTTATTCATTTATACATAAACATTGACGTGATATCCAACATCTCCATGTTGCCTCTAGGGCATATCACTAACACAACGGTATCCCTCCATCTCGGCACGAAGGCCGACTGAGTCTGTGGCCGAAACGCCCGACAAAAGCCGGCTTCCGCCACTAAGGTCAGGAGACTACAAGCGGCCCGAGCCCGACCAGTCGACAACTAGGCCAAGAGGCCCACGCCACGAATCCACGCAGAAGCACCAGGAGCAAACGGCCGACTCTCGTGACAAGCGTCATGGACGTCCACCCGTCCACCACCGCGTCCGCCGCAACAACAGCTCCAGCTACCGAACCAGCCAACCGGGGACCCCGCCTAGTGATCTGCGGGAAGTCCTCGATCGCCGTTACCAAGAGCGAGATCAACGCACTTGGGAAGATCGGAGGGGATCACCTGACAGCAACGACGATGGAGTACCAGCTTTCACTCGGGAGCTTCGCCGAGTGCACTGGCCGAATGGATTCAAGCCAACCGAATAGAGAAGTATGACGGCAAGACCGACCCCGAGTCGTGATATACCCTCGCCATCCGCGCACCTGGCGGCGACAACAAGGCTATGGCCAATTACCCGCCCGTGGCCCTCGCCAACTCAGCCAGGAACTGGCTCACGAGCCTGCCAAGAGGCTCAATCGGCTCGTGGAGTGAGCTGAGGGACCACTTCATCGCCAACTTTCAGGGCACCTTCGAGAGACCCGGCACCCACTTTAACTTATACAACGTCATCCAGAAGCCGGACGAACCTCTGAAGGACTACATCAGACGCTTATCCGAAAAGCGTAACAAGATCCCCAACATCACCGATGACATCATCATCGCCGCCTTCCAGAAGGGAGTCCGTGATGAGCTGTTAATCGGGAAGTTCGGGCGCAAGCCATCGAAGACGGTGAAGCAGATGTTTGAAACGGCAAACTCTTATGCCAAATCCAATGATGCCATCAAGGCGGCGCGCCAAGACCGCCCGACAGAGGGAAGATAAGCAGGGGGGAAGCCGGAATCCTAAGAAGGATAACGACAACAACAACCGGGCAAAAAGACCGCAAGCGCCGATCCGAAGATCTGGTTGCCGCAACCTCCAACTCTCAACGCCGCCCCCGAGTCGCGGCCTACGACGCCATCATGAACGCTTAATGCACACATCATCCCAATCACAAGCACACGGCTAAGGATCGCTTCATTTATAAAACAGTCCGAGCAAGACGTGGCGTAACTCAACAAGAAGCCGGTCCATCGGGCGCTAAGAAGAACAACGCGGCTGAGAATGCCGAGCCCTTCCACCCCGTGGGCGAGCTCAATCACATCTTCGGGGGGCCGCTAGCCTATGAATCCAAGAGGAAACAAAAGCTAACCGATCGAGAGGTCAACGCGGCGCAACCCGAAGTCCCTCGCACGGCGATGGTCGAAGTGGCCATCACTTTTGACCGCTCGGATCACCCCGACCAAGTGGTTCACCGGGTGCTATCCACTGCGTCTTGGACCCGGTGGTCCGCAACATCAGGCTTAAGCGCGTCCTCATTGATGGGGGTAGCGCCCTCAATATTTTGTTCGCCAAAACCATGGACGAGATGCAGATCCCGAGGGCCAAATTGAAGGCAAGCTCAGCCCCCTTCCATGGAGTCATCCCGGGGCTATCATCTACACCACTCGGGCACATAGCCCTCTCGGTCACCTTCGGAGCTCGAGAGAACTTCCGAACGGAGAATGTCAGTTTCGAGGTGGCCGACTTTGAAACGGCCTACCTCGCCATCATCGGAAGGCCAGCGTTCGCCAAATTCATGGCGATCCCCCATTACACCTACCTCTGCATGAAGATGCCGGATCCCAACGGCGTCATTACTCTTCGCAGCGACGTGAAGCAAGCCTTCACCTGCTACAAGGAGAGCTGCGACTTGGCCCAATCTCGCGAGAGATCACGTGGCCAACAATAAATCCGATTGGCTGTATCGACTTCGGTAGAGGGTGAAATCCCCGAAGAAGATAGCCAAATCAGGATCCGCGACGCCAAGACCAAGAAGATCTCCCTTGATCCATCGGATCCCTCGAAAACCGCCGTAATCGGCGCGAACTAGATCCCAAATAGGAAAGCGCGCTCGTCACCTTCCTCCAAAATAATAAAGATGTTTTTGCTTGGAAACCATCTCGATATGCCCGGAATTCCTAGGGAGGTGATCGAGCACTCTTTTGCACGTCAAAGATGACGCAAAGCCGATAAAACAACGATTGCGTAGATTCGCGCAGGATCGAAAAGATGCCATCAAGGAAGAGCTCACAAAGCTCTTGGCTGCCGGCTTTATCAAAGAAGTCCTACATCCCGACTAGTTAGCCAACCCGCTCGGTCCGCAAGAAGACGGGACAATGGCGCATGTGCGTTGACTATACCGACCTCAACAAAGCCTGTCCCAAAGATCCATTCGGGCTGCCTCGAATTGACCAAGTCGTAGATTCAATAGCCGACTGCCAACTCCTGAGCTTTTTGGATTGTTACTCGGGCTATCACCAGATCAGTTTGAAAGAATTCGACCGCTGAAGACATCGTTTATCACGTCGTTTGGGGCCTCGCTACATCACCATGCCTTTTGGCCCGAAGAACGCGGCGCCACATACCAACGCATGATCCAGAGATGTTTCCAGACACAGATTGGCAAGAACGTGGAAGCTTATGTCGACGATGTCGTCATCAAGACCAAGCAGAAAGAAGACCTGATCGCTGACCTAGAAGAAACCTTCGCGAATATCCGGGCCTTCAGAATGAAGTTGAACCCGGAGAAGTGCACCTTCGGCGTCCCATCAGGCAAACTGCTCGGCTTCATGGTATCACATCGCGGCATTGAAGCCAATCCAGAGAAGATCAACGCTATCTTGAACATGAAGCCCCCGAGTAACCAGAAGGATGTCCAGAAGCTCACTGGCTGCATGGCGGCGCTAAGCCGCTTCATCTCTCGACTCGGCGAACGAGGCATGCCCTTCTTCAGATTGCTAAAGAAGATAAACGACTTCCAATGGACCACGGAAGCCCACAAGGCCTTTGAAGATTTTAAAGAATTCCTTACGACGCCGCCCGTCCTAGCCTCACCCCGACCCCAGGAGCCCCTGCTACTGTACGTATCAGCCACTCACCAAGTGGTTAGTACGGCCCTCGTGGTCGAGCGCGAAGAAGAAGGGCGGGTCCAGAAGATTCAGAGGCCGATCTACTTTGTTAGCGAAGTGCTGGCAGGAGCCAAAACTCGCTACCCGCAGGTACAAAAATTGCTTTATGGTGTCCTGATAACCGCAAGGAAATTGGCGCACTATTTTCAGGGTCACTCGGTCACCGTCGTCACCTCCTTTCCACTCGGCGATGTCATCCACAACCGGGAGGCAACTGGGCGCATCACGAAGTGGGATTTGGAGCTGATGTCGCTAGACTTAACGTTTAAGGCGAGGACGTCTGTCAAGTCACAAGCCCTGGCGGATTTCTTGACCGAGTGGACCGAGCAACAAGAAGACATACCTCGAGAGAACCTTCAACACTGGACCATGCACTTTGACGGATCCAAGAGGATCACCGGCTTGGGAGCAGGAGTTGTGCTGATCTCCCCGACTGGGGAAAGGCTAAGATACGTCCTCCACCTCCACTTCTCCGCCTCACATAACGTCGCCGAGTACGAAGCCCTGCTGCATGGACTGCAGCTCGCAATTTCACTCGGGATACGTCGGCTCGTCGTGAAGGGGGACTCCCAGCTGGTCGTAAACCTAGTGATGAAAGACTGGTCCTGTCTAAACGACACCATGGAGGCCTACCCACAGGAGGTCCGCAAACTTGAAGACATGTTTGACGGGCTCGAACTGTCACATGTCTTAAGGCACAACAACGAAGCAGCTGACGAGTTGGCGCAATTCGGGTCTAAACGCAAAGCCGCCCCAACAGACGTTTTTGTCGAGCATCTCTACGAACCAACTGTTGCGGCAAAGCCAACCCTCGACGAACAGGCTGCAAACGAAGTCACCATGATTGACGCCGACTGGAGGACGCCACTCATCAAATTTTTAACTCAGCAAGAGCTGCCGGAAGACCGGGATGAGGCAGAACTCGTCCGACGTCGTTGCCAAGCATATGTCATGGTTGACTCCGACTTATACAAGAGAAGCCCCTCCGGAGTCTTGATGAGATGCATCACACCCGAGGAAGGACGACAGCTGCTCCAGGACATCCACTTGGGCATATGCGGAAGCCACGCGGCAGCACGAACTTTGGTGGGTAAAGCCTACAGACAAGGTTTTTTCTGGCTTACCGCGGTCTCCGACACGGACAAAGTGGTTCGAACCTGTGAAGGCTGCCAATTCTTCGTCCGACAGAGCCATGTCCCAGCCTAAGAACTACAAACAATCCCATTATCCTGGTCGTTTGCGGTATGGGGCTTAGACATGGTCGGCCCTTTCAAGAAGGCTCCAGGAGGATTCACACACTTATTCGTCGCAATTGACAAGTTCTCCAAGTGGATTGAAGCTAAGCCGGTTGCCACAATTACTGCTGACAAGGCACGGGATTTCTTCCTCAACATCGTGCACCGCTTCGGCGTCCCAAACAGAATCATAACCGACAATGGGACTCAATTCACAGGAGGTATCTTCAAGGAATTCTGCGAAGACTTCGAAATCAAGATCTGCTACGCGTCAGTTGTCCACCCCAAAAACAACGGACAAGTCGAGCGTGCCAACGGCATGGTCCTCCAAGGCATCAAGGCCCGCGTTTTTGACCGCCTAAATCCTTACACTTGCAAGTGGGTTCAAGAGCTCCCCTCGGTCTTATGGTCTCTGCGGACCACACCCAGTCGGGCTACCGGCCAAACTCCTTTCTTTTTGGTCTACAGCGTAGAAGCCATGTTGCCAAATGAGATGGAGTATGAATCCCTCCGAGTCCGTAGCTTCAATGATGAACGCTACGACCCCGACCGAGTGGACGACCTCACCCGACTGGAAGAGGTCCGAGAGGCAGCCCTCATCCAGTCGGCAAAATATCTTCAAGGGCTCAGACGATACCACAGTCGCAACGTCCGAGCACGAGCTTTCATCGTTGGCGACTTGGTTCTACGCAAGATTCAAACCACCAAGGACCATCACAAGCTATCCCCCTTATGGGAAGGACCATACATAATCGCTGAGGTGACTCGGCCAGGTGCATATCGGTTAAAGCGTGAAGATGGGTCTATGGTGGAGAACTCCTGGAACATCGAGCATCTTCGACGATTCTATGCTTAAATTGACTTAAGTTTCATGTTTTTCTTGACTGCCAACCTCAAGCAAGATGACTTCTTGAGCTAGCAGTCGGGGGCTGTACATATGTCAATAAAGCATAGTTTTCCTCATCAACTTTTGCACATAATTCGGTTTATCATTGCTTAATATTCCTTGATTCGAGTTCAGTGTCTAAGGACTGAGAATTTTTTGATGACTTAATCGAGCTTAGGCTCGGTGACAGTCGGACGAAAATTACTTAAGAAATTTCACATAAAAACTCGAATCAGGGCATTAACATAAATAAACTGAATATTCTCACAAGTCTACATCAGAATATCACAAGCATCCAATATCTACAAGACGATGATTACAAAACAACTAAGGTCGAAAATTGTTCACTACATCAACGGCAATCCGCTTAGCCGAGTCCTGCGCCTCACTAATCAGGTCCAGGGCTTGCTCATCCGAGGTGCCGTCGGCGAAGCCTTCCCCAACTGAATTGACATCCACTCGGGGGTAGAATGATTTGGTTTGCGCAAGAGCCAGGCCAGCCCCCATGGTAGCAGCCTCGGTGATGTTGGCCAAGTATTGGTCGGGGGCTCTCTGCAGCTTGTTGAAGATTTCGACCGGATCCAGTGAGCTAGCTCCGACTCCTTGGTGAAACAATGACAGTAGGATTGGCGTCGCTGTATTCGCAACATCTTCCCGGACCTGTCCGGCTCGTTTGACCCTCTCAAGTAAGACGTCGTATTGAGCTCGGGTCTTGACTTTGTAAGCTGCCAAAAGAACTTGATCACGCAAAATACTCAAAGATAAAGCATCACAAAGAATGTTACTTCAAAGAGGCTCACCTTCGAACTCAGCTTCCAACTCGATCTTGCCGAGGCTGACTGCCTCCAGCTGGACTTGGAGCGAGTGGACCTCCGACGAATTTTCTACAAGCAAAGAAGGTTATCAATGACCAAGATCAGCACAGAACCCACAAATAAACTGGGAAGGTTAAGCTTACTCCCGACTGAACCCCGGAGGTCGAGGTTCTCTTCCCGGAGTTCAGCTATCTCCTTCCTCAGGGCCGCCTCTCTCGACGCGGCCTCCTCCCGAGTGGTCTTTAATTTCCACTGGATGTCCTCCAGGGAGTTCAGATGAGGGACCAATTTCTCGAGTGCCTCGGACTTGGCCATGGATCGGCAATACTCCTTCTGCACTCGAGATCTGAGTTTGGCCGACTAAAAAGAAACAGTGATGCTACAATAAGGAAGGATCAAGGCTTACGTTGAGTAGCCGAGTCGCCTCATTAAGGCTGTTGACGAGGGCATCCCTTTCCTCACTTTCTGCTTGCTTATCAAGGATGATGCCCTGCCTTTGGCCTTCCGAGTCTCGCCACTCGATTTTAATCGGGGGAACCCAGGTTTCAGAAGACTGTAACCTGGGAATTTCCTATTCTGTGGCTAGCAGATTAGGAAGAATAGATGAAGACACGAAAGATTTGAATCGAAGATTAAAGACAAGATTTCAACTCGAGACTTACCGGCCGATGGCTGAACTCTTGACTGGAGCAGCCCGGCTGATCTTCTTCTTTTGGCTTTTCGCCGACCGGTCTTGATCGGGGCTCCCGAGCTGCACTGGGCTTCTTCGCAGCTGCGGTTTCCGTCGGGACATCCGGCGGCGGTCGGGGCTCCTTCCTCGGGATGTCCTTCTTTGGAGGCGAAGGCCGCCGAGCACTCTCGCTCGGGAGAGGGCTCCGGGGTTTTGGCTCCGTAGGCTTGGATGCCTCGGACGCGACAGCTGGGGTTGGCTCTTCGCTCCTCCCGGCTGGATCTATATCCTGGGGCCTCCTGCCAAACCAACGACGCGCTCATTCGGAATGAAGACAAAGAAATTTCCAACAATGAAGTTCAGCCTTCAGTCATGAAGCGTACCTGGACTACCGGCGGATCTTCGGCGCTGCTTTCGGCGACGGCCTTGGAGGGGTCGTTTCGACTGGAGGAGCCGGGGCATCATCGTCCGAGTCGTCGATGACGAGCCTCCTCTTGCTCGCCCGCTTGTTGGTATCCTCACTCGGCGCCGCCCGCTTCCCGACCGGATCACTTTGGATTTTCACTCCACTGGTCGGCTTCTTAGCAGGGCGAAGCGGCACATCATCATGAGGAACTTTATACGGTTTCGAAATAATGGAAGCATTTTCCTGTAAGAGAAATTCTCACAATACTAAGGGGTATGACCTCAAGATTGCAAGACAAGTATAAAGAGGTCAGTCGGCTTACCGGAGGAGGAGGCCGGTAGAGGCTGAAGGGAAGAACCGGCAGCACGAGGGCGCACTCGACTGCAATCCCAGTCGAGAAGATCTTGTACATCCGGATCTTCGGGATCTCAAAACTAAGGGGTCTCGGTCCTCCCGTTAGGGTCCTTCCCGCCCTCGTACTCGAAGGCCGGCTTCGATCGTTCTTTGATTGGCGCTAGTTGGCTCCTGATGAAGTGCCGAGTGATCCGTTCGCCGCGAAGACACTTTTGCTTCATCTCCAAGATCTTCGCTAGCAGTTTGTTGGCTTCATCCCAATCTTGGGCTACCGGCACGGTGCTCCAAGTATGCTTAGGCACAGGGGGAAGGCCAACGAAGACTGGCAGGCTGGGTTCGAGGTTGCTAATGTAGAACCAGCTTGCATGCCAGCCCTTGTTGGAGGATTTCAAGGGAAGAGAGAAGTACTCCTTGCGGAGAGATCCACGGAGTTGAAAACCCGCTCCACCAACAACGCATGGGTGGTCCTTATTCGGATGTGGTTTGAGGTAAAACATGCGGCGAAAAAGTTGGAAGTGGGGGAAGATGCCAAGGAAAGCTTCACATACGTGGATGAAAAGAGCGATGTGAAGCATATAGAGTTGGGGTTCAGATGATAGAGCTGAAGACCGTAATAGTCCATAAGCCCCCTAAAGAATTCGGAAGTGGGGAGACTGAACCCGCAGTAAAAGAAAGAAGTGAACACAACAAGCTCACCGGTGTTCGGGGTGGGGAAATCTTCACCCGCCGCCGGGCGCCAACCCACGATCTCCTTGGGGGGAAGCACGCCGTGCTTCACCATCTCCTTGAGGGTGGATTCCCTCACATCCGATGTGGCCCACTGTTCGAAGGGGATTTTCTTTTCATCTGCCATGAATGTGGTTTGGGTAGGAAGTAGATCTGGCCGAAAGGATGGGGATTTGAGCAAGGGATCTTGGGAGAATGGCTGCGGAGGCTTTTTGTGGCGAAGGGCGAGCTCTTGGATCGATGGATTCGGGTGCACGCGAGTCTAGGGTTTTCCGCAAGGAGCTGGTGAACAGTGCTGCGAAAAGAGGAAATTTTTGGGAAGACGAAGTGGCGGGGATGACCTCGAGGTTTTGTAAAGAGATTTGAGGGTTGCGCTAGGTTTTCTCGTGATTGGGCCAAGCCCATGAGAGACCTGTGGCCCAGCTAAGGTGTGGCCCGACGCGTGTCCTTAGGGACTTAAGTGGATGAGCTTAAGCAGATTTGCCTTGGCAATATGCACGTGTCCGAATGCCCTATACCTTTGGAAATCCTTTCATACCGCGGTTTGCTGGACTCCATGAGAAGCTAGCACGATGCAATTTGAAAGGTGACCAACAACTAAGCTTTTTATAGTTGCCTTGATAACAAGGGCTATTTGGTTCTTTAGCATTTGATTGGATGATTATATCAATGCTATTTTTCCACTTTGGTGAAGATCTTTATAGATTGAGACCAGTATTATGGCAGAAGCTATTGAACAACTTGGTCATATTTTTCAGACGACTGAAAAACTTGTTTACCCATGAGGGATGATTAAAATATTTGCTCCGAAATGACTCGGGCAGAACCACTCGGACAAGCATGAGCTTACCGAGTGCTTTCTACCTATGAGGGTTGATTGAGCTATTTGTCCTGAGACGACTCGGGCAAATTCACTCGGATGAGCACGAGCTTGCTGAGTGATGAGATTTTTTACATTTGCTTTAACATGAGTTAAGCATTTACATGAGTATGATTTTTTATAGTTCTTGCTTGTATGTTTGGTCTGTTTTTTGGCTAATCATACAGTCGGGGGCTATACCTAATTAGGTACATCAAGAGATATGCCTAGATAATTATTTTGTGAATTTTTTAGATATTTTCCAGCCCTTCACAGTCTTTGGAGCCACTCGGGAAATTCAGGCAGAGATGATGGAATCATTCGGCGCCAGAAGAACTCGGCCAAAGAGGTCTTTTGGCTGGGTACTGTCTTGGTTTGAAGCTGAGTTGTCTCGTCGACTGAAAAGGACTCGGGGGCTACTGTGGAGATTATGGCAATCGAGTATCTACATGGCAAGCTTATCCGACTGGAGGTAGGGATAGTTTGTGCCTACTTTATCTGTAAACCAAATATGACTTGGGCGTTACGTTGCCGATTGAGATAAGGCAACGGCCTATAGTCACGGTTTGGTAAGAATGAGGAAACCGACTTAGAGTAAGATAGGGTTTCGATCTGTAAGCCCGCCTCCCAAGACTATATAAGGGGGGTAAGGGGCGTCCCTTGAGGGATATCAGAAGTTAGATCAGTTTTTAGTTTTCAGCCTTAGATCATGAGATCAATAAAGACACTCGGCGGATCGAATCCCCGAAATAGGAGTAGGGTATTACCTTACAAGAGGCCCTGAACCTGTCTAATCTTGTTTTCCATCTAATCCATTGTGCTTGGCGATCTTGACTGTATCCTCAAAATTCTATTGCCGAAATCAAATTTTGACAATGGTACTTCAATTTGTCGAAAAAACTGTATTTGCTTAATTAACATAACCAGATAAGGGAGATCAGAGATGTCAACTAACTCTGCTTGGGTGAAAACAAGGATAAGATCAGAGGCATTAATTTGCACAAGCAGGAAACGAATTGGAAGCGGCGGAACAGAGATATCTGGAGCAGGACAAAGAATAGCTAGCTCTCCAACTGATAGTCCTGAGATAGTCGTTTCAGGAAAAAAAAAAGCATGTGGACACATATTATTAATTATTGGAAGTTTTGCTCTCTCCAAAATTTTATATTAGTTGATAGAAGTAAATAGATTCCTATGTTTCTCCATTGATTATCATTAATATGTGTGTAGGAATTTCAAAGAAACATGTTCAATACTCTTTTAATTAGACATTAATTATCATGCAAAAGGAACAAGAGGGAATAATGCTAACTATACATATCAATTGATCCCTCAAATGTGCGCCTCAACTTCTTGTTGATCATGACCGTTTTTGTCTGGTCAAGCGCATCCATGTGAGTATACGATCGAGCACTACATGTGCCATTCTAAGCCCATGCATGCATAGGCATGCATTATTCAGTAGTACTATCATACCAGAGATCACCTACCAAATGAGCTAGTAATGTATATATACAGGAACATATATAGCAGACAGCTGTTATTTTGATCGACCTCTCTCGACAATTTAAATTTATGTAGTAGTTCTCATTATGGCCATAATTATATATGCGTTGACTATGAAAATAATTTCATGAGGTATTATATATTGATTCTCGATGAACATATCTTTTTTTACTACATGATGAACATATCTTTTTAAAAATGCACACGCACTGAGAGATGATTTTTGGTTCAGTGACAAAAAACCATAATAGTCCTAGAATGATGATCTTTGGTTCAGTGGCAAAAAATTACAATAGTCCCGGTTTCAATAAAAACCAAGACTAGAAATTTTTTTTTATCCCGGTTAAAAAAGACAACGGTTCTCTAGGATCTTTAGTCCTGGTTGGTGTTATCAATCGAGACTTAGATCCTCTTTAGTTCTGGTTAGATTCTTGTCAAAATATATCAGGCCGACGGTTATCTTTAGTCCCGGTTTGTAACACCAACCGGGACTAAAGATCATATCATATCTTTAGTCCCGGTTGGTGTTACAAACCGGGATTAAAGATCTAAATGATCTTTAGTCCTGGTTGGTAACACCAACCGGGACTAAAGTGAAGGAAGGTGTTTTTTAACTGCATAATTTTGTTGTAAAGAAATAAAATTAATTTATTGCACGATTCAAATGGGCTGAAATTAATTGGGGCTCTTGCATATTTGTCCTTATTTTGTATTGAAATTATGTTTTTGCCCCTGTTATTTTGACTTTGTGAATTTACCCCTGTGTTTTCAAAACGAAACAATACATTACCCCTATTCCGTTATTATGTTGTAACGGTGTTAACTTTTTACGAACATACCAACATATCCATTTGATTTTGTCCCTGTTTTGTATGGTCATTGTGATTTTACCCCTGATTTGAAATTAGATATTTATATTATATTTTCATAAAAATGATTACATTTGGTCCAATATATTTGAGAAAATATATTTGGATGCCAATGATAACCTCTTATGCAATAGACCTTCAACTAAATTTTAATGTCCCTGAATAGATTACACGCACAGTAACAAAAAAATAATCTTCTTCTTCCTCCCTAGTACGTGTTGCATTGTTGGGGAGACGACGACTGCGTGAGGATTCTCCGGAATTGCAACGAGGCAATACCGGCGAGGGACGCCGGACGGAGGGAAGGTGATTGTAACGGAGCTGGTGCTGGGCTCGTCGGGATCACGCGACGCCAACGTCTGCGGAGGCGGATGACATGCACAGCCTCTTCCTCATGGGCATCAGCGGCGTCGGGCGGGAGGAGCGCGAGTGGAAGATCATCTTCTCCGACGCCAGCTTCAGCGACTACAAGATCACGCCGGTGTTGAATCTACCCATGAAATGAAATCAATGGAGTCCAGCAGATGATGAATCGATCGAGTATGTGTAAGTGTGACCAGTAGTATGTATAATAAGCGTTGCTGCCGCTAGGTATCAACCTCATGATTGCTTCGATGCTGATTGCATGGATTGATTCGAGCACAACTGCAAGACCCAATGCAAATCCTTGCGTTGCAAACTGCAAACAAGTTCCCAAGCATGAGATGTGATTCACGCGTAGTGGAGCACCAATGCATCATAGAGTTGGAAAGCATCTCTAACCTCTCTAGAACAAGAGAGCCGAGGAGCCGAGCGCCCAAAGCAGCCGCCGTGCCCGAGCCGCCGCCGCCGCTGCGTCCGCGAGCCACCGCGTCCGTGCCCCGAGCTGCCGTCGCGCGTCCGTGAGCCGCCGCCGCCTTCTTTCGCGAAAACCCTAGCAGCAGTGAGAGTGTCGTGCGTGAGGGGATTGATTCTAATAAGGAGACGGGGGTATTTTGGTCTTTTTACAATTATTTTGATATTTTTTAAATTTGTTTATTTTACACCATCTAACAATCATCCAAACCAGGGGCAAATGGCAGCTTCATTTCAAATTCGCGAGGGCAAAATCACAAAGTTGAAAAAATAAGGGCAAAATCATAATTAGACTGGTGGATAGGAGCAAAATCATAGTTATCCCAAATTAATTTGAGAGGCTCTATAATTGAAAAGGGGTGGTGTTGTGTGGGGGTGGACGATTGAAGATAGAAGGAAGCTTTGATCATTTACATTGTAATTACAAATTACCATATTGTTATTAACTAGTGATTCTCAATATATTGTTTTGGTGATAATACATTATTTTGGTGATAATATACAAATCAGAGTAATCTATAATATTGATAAGAACATCACTTCTTCGGATACCTTCCGTTATATTGTCACTAGAACCTTCCGTGTCATAGCCTTTGCATATTTCAGTTTCAGAGTTCGTCGTGTCGAGTTTGTGTCCTGGTCGAGGTCTTGTTACTGGTTAGATCGTGTTAGAGTCCAGTTCGTATGTTTCCCCCTTTGTTTCCATCAAACCCTAGCCGTCGCGTCTAGTTTGTGCGCGTGTAACAAGTTTTTACGCGCATTGTTCCCGTTCGTCCTATAACTCGAAGTTTGTTTTTAAAATGGCCATAACTTTTGCATATGGATTCCGATCGAGACGTTCCATATATGAAAATCAATCATGAAAAAATTTCGTATACGTTCGTCCACCGCTTTTTCGTTATTGGCGATTTTATTTTCCCCAAAAAATGGCTCAAAAAATTGTCTTTTCGAGCTCGGAAGATTTTTTTCCGATTCTGAGCATGTTTTCTGAATTCTTCACAGCTACGTCTTTCACTTGTTTAGGCTCAAAATTTTGTGGTTACCATTCGTATGCTCCTAAGTCAAGAAAAAATATTTAAAAAATAAAAAAGTCATTTTTTTGTCTTGGTGTAGCAGATGAAAAGGAAAAATAGAGAGGGGCAAAAGAGGAACAATATATAGAGGAGCACATAGACGAAATGTCTAGGATTACCTCTATTTGATTAAATTTTAATGCATTACTTATTATTATTTTAAACCTATATTTATTTAATGAATTATTTAATTATTGGTTGTTAACCCTAGCCAGGACTAAAAAAATTTAGGAAATAGCGGGAAATTATATTTAGTCCCGGTTGGTGGCTACAACCAGAACTAAAGATGAATTGAAAATAGCGAGAAATTATCTTTAGTCTCGGTTGGTGTCATCAATCGGGACTAAAGATGAATTGAAAATAGTGGAAAATTATCTTTAGCCCCGGTTGGTGCCACCAACTTGGACTAAAGATCCATGGCTATATATATCCCTAGCACACATCGTCTTCTCCACCGATCCAACACTTAGCTATTTTTTCAGATCTCTCTCCCTCTCCCCTTCAGCTCCCTCTCCCTCTTCCAATCCCCTCAGCTCTTGCAAGGGCAGGGGGAGTTGGTGACGGCGGGACGCCATTTCCTCACCGGCGGCAGCGGGGCGCCATCTCCTCACCGGCGGCGGTGAGCGGGAGCGCGGCGGCGGGAGCCAACGACGAGCGATGAGCGGGAGCTAGTGACGAGCGACAAGCGGGAGCCATGATTTTGTTGTAGATTTTTTAGATTTTTTTGTGAATTTGTGGATGATTTTGTTGTTGCATTTTGTTGTATTCGATCTGTGGCGTTGAAAAAAATAATTTTGATGTTGTGTGTTATGTATTTGTGTGTTATGTATATGTGTGTTATGTATTTATACATATATATATATGCATATTGCATTTATATGTATAAATATATATATGTGTGTAAACAAGCAGCAAGCTAGTAACAGGAGCAAAATTAAAAAAAAACTTGTCTCATTGGTAACACCAACCGAGACTAAAGATGGCGGAGCCAGCCACATGGCGTTGCCATCTTTAGTCCCGGTTATTTCACCCGAGACTAAAGATGTCGATCTTTAGTTCTGCTTTCATAGTCCTGGTTCGATAACCGGGACAATAGGGGGTTACGAACCGGGACTAAAGCCCCTTTCCCAGTAGTGATACATGACACCTTACTGCACACTCATACACGCAAACACCCATGAATATGTGAAATCAAAGTATGTTTTGATTATTAGTTTGTGATAAACAATTGGCGTGTATATGAGATAATTGATTTTTTTTATTTGGTGAATAATTGGTGAAATGGTTGCTAACTGTGTGGACCGATCAGACCGAGTGGTGAAGGCCGACCAGACCGACGTGTGTTACGTGGTTAGACCGACCAGCCCGACGGTCTGACTGGCTGGCTTCTTGTCTATGTTGGTTTCAGGCTGTTTATTTGGATACTCATGATTATGACTCCTAGATGATTTCTATATGTGTGTAATACTATTGTGTGCTAATTTAGAGTCAAGTTAGGAAAGAACTTGTGCTCGGATAAGGTTTCTTGTTTGGTTCATGTGTACGTGTCATGATGCCTCGGGATAGCGTTGCAAGTGATGCATCAGGAGTCAACTTGGGAGAAAATGATGTCAGGATGATCAGGATATCGTGTGAGATGCTTAGGCTAAAGAACAATGCACATGGTTGATGGAGATTTCATGCGACACACGAAGGGAGATTGTGTGCGTATGAAAAGCGGAGTCAAAGTTGGAAGGAGTTCAAATTTGGGTAGATTGGAATTGTTTCTTGTACGGGAAGGTTTCATAGTGAATTATGACTTCTTGTACAAGTTGGATTCATGGCTTTAGGCTACCTACCTCGGATATAAATAGAGAGGGGGGTTGAGGCCTCTAGGTATCATTTTGGGAGAGTTAAGTTTAGAAAAAATTTAGGGTTTTGAGTTTAGTCAAATTTTGTGAGAGGAGTGTTGTAATTACACTTTGTAAACACGAATAGAAGCAATAAAGCTTAATCTATTTTTAAGAATCTTTGATTTGTGTTTTGCTCGAGTGCGACGGTCATACCGGAAAGATATCGACGGTCTGATCAACGACATCTATGCGGTTAGACCAACGGCACCATGATGGTCGGACCGACGACGGCAACAGGCAACGACGATGCGAAGGGCGGTCAGACCGGCCGATCAACACCAGTTAGACCGGCGGCAAGGGCGCGATTAGACCAGAGCAATCAAGCCAATCAGATAGATCTTCATCAGTTCAAGGGTAATTTTTAGTTCAGCTAAAATTTTTTGGTTTTTGGTGTTGCTATCATCCCTCTCTGGTAGGCTTAGTTCTTGTTGTTCGATCCTATATGATCACTGCTGGAGAAACCCACTATTGTCCCGATTCGTAACCCCCTTTAGTCTCGGTTCCTGAACTAGGACTACGAAAGCGGGACTAAAGATCGACATCTTTAGTCCCGGGTGAAATAACCGGGACTAAAGATGCATCTTTAGTCCCGGTTGGTAACACCAACTGGGACTAAAGATGGCGGCGCCACGTGGCTGGCTCTGTCATTTTTAGTCCCGGTTGGTGTTACCAACCGGGACTAAAGTTTTTTATTATTTTTTTAAATTTTGTCCTACTACCTGCTAGCTTGTTAATTATATATTATGCATACATATTTTACACATATATATTTATACATATATATATACAACATGCATATATATGTATAAATATATATTTTACACACATATAAATGAACTTAATAAAGGAAATATATACATATATTACCAAAATATGTACACACATACAATATCCACATATATTTCGTATGTTACAAAAAATTGTCTACTCTGTGGATCCAGTGGTGAAGTTACTCAAACTAAAATAGAACTTTCCCGCAGGATCAATGGTCTAATCGTTTATAAATCCCATCAATTCTTCTTCAGCAGCTTGTATGAAAGTCACGTGGGGAAGGTTGTCTCTTGCTTGCATAAGCTGTCATTAATTCGAATAAGTGAGAAATAAATATATGAAATGAATAAGAATCGACACGTAATGTATGAATGGTTGTTATATGTACATCTATATCATCGAGATTTGTCACTTCAGTAACAAAGCGGTGAATGTATTCGCAGACGTAGTAGCCGCATAAGTTGGTCCCCTGCGCCTGTTTTGCACACTAAAGAAGAAACAACGACAAATTGAATATACATTTCATATTTTAGAACAAATTAATTATTCAATACAACTTTGGAGCATGTTACTCACTGGAAAGTTCATCCTCACCCGGAGCCGTGCCCATGCCCTACGTGTAGTTGAAACATAGCTAGTAATTATCCGAGAACCGCATATATGCAAATATCTTTTCGTATGTAGACTCTGGTTTATCCATTGAGTCAAAGACATGGATCTGCGAGTGATCCATGTCAATTACGAACAGAGCCCAGTGGAATCTGCAAATTGGTACGAAAGGTAGAAAAACTTACGCTATGTTGTAGGGCAGAAGGATAAACGTCTTGTAGTGGTGCTGCACCAGCACATTGTATATGTTATCCTCTGTTTGCTCCGGATATTGATCAACCATCCGGTGTTGATTTTTCGTGGGTCCATGAATCCATGTTTGGGAGATTTCTGCTTGTTGCAATATTGGATCGCCATTCTGCAACGGTTAAAAGAATTTAAGTCAGCTAATTCAAGGAGCTAAGGAATGAAATAAATATAACTGAACGATACTTACAAAACCCGCGTGGCTAGAAGAGAGACGTCGAGGGCATCAAGCTGGTACAGGTCGAATATGTCTTTAAATCAGATTAAAAAGTTGTCACCTCCATCGAAGAAATAGTCGAGTGAGTATTTGCCCGTGACCATCTCTGTACCTATGTTGGATTCTTGCATGTATCACTTATGGAAGCGGTACATCTGTGTAGGTAGATGTTTTACTTGATCCGGCTTTACAAGAGGCTTTCCAAGTTTGAACTTGTACTTCAGCTGAGCCTTCGCAAGGGGAGAACGCCCCAATAATTGATCCATTGTTATTCCAGCAGATTCCATAAATTGTCTTAACTCTGTTCGAACATTTGGAACCGTGTTGAACTCCAGGGGTTTTTGAGGCTGCATGCCGAGCTGCGGTACATCTCTGCCCTTTCTTTGTGCCTTGCCAGCAACCTTTCGGATAGTCCTGTCAAAGTCGGACTGCGGTTGAGGTTGCAATTTAGGCTGTGGAGTTAGGTACATCTTCTTAAAGAAAGTCCTTGGTCTCCTGGGGGATTTCAGGAGGCTTCTCAGGATACTTCTTCTTGAAGTGTGCCTCGACCTCGGCTCGGACTGTGTCACGCCTAGAAATTTAGACCCGAATTTTTGAAGCTATATGTGTATTAAAATCCCTGTCCAGGATCAGCCAGGGTACACATACGACAATTGTTGATATTACAGTTCCACGTCTTAGAAACATTACAAAAAGATTACAAAAGAGCAGCGGAAAAAGGGAAAGGGCCTAAGCCTAAGCTTGACGATGGCCACATGGCTTCGACCACTCCACAGGCAACGTCCAAAGTGTAGGACAAAGCCTACTCCACTTCGTCTTCATCTTCAGCTTCTTGCTTAGGTTTTGGTGAAGAGGCAAGGATGAGTACTTCCACGTACCCAGCAAATCACACCGAAAGTGGAGAGAAATGAATGCAGGGAAGGCAGGGGTTTGGCTAAGGTTTGCTTTTACGCAAACAGCAAGGGTTTTTCCAAACAATACAGATTTTGAACACAGTCAAAACAACAGTACTTTAAGTAATTAAAGCATTTTGAATCCAACACTGTCCAACGTTATTTCCACGTTGTGACAGGCCCAACCCATCCACCTATACTAGTCATGTTCCATTAATCAGGGTGTAATAGTGTGAGACTAATCACGGTGAGCTCGGTTGATCGCCCCATTACCGCGGGCACGACTATTCGAATAGTTTTACTCTGATCAGAGGTGTACAACTGTACCCACAAGACACAGCCTCACGACACGGTCTCCCGTGCGTCGGTATACCACCATGGTACCCCGGAAAGAAAACTGTGATAGGGCCTTTCGTATAACCCCCCACTAACCAAGCGAACCCCACCAAGGTTTCGCCCCCACTCCCGGACCCTGGGATATGGGCAGCCCCCCCGAGTGCCTCGGTGAATCCGGCAGCCCAGCAACCCTTATATCGGGGCCGACTGAAACTCCATCCCACTCACCCTTGCCGATGGGTTCGTCAGCTAGGAGAGGCTACACTACGGGACCTACCTTACCCATTTCGGCTTGTGGGTTGTACGGTCATTCTCCCAAGGGGTCCCGTGAACCGGTCCTTAATTGCCATGGGCGTCGCTAACCAAAACAATAGCGCTCACAGCCCACCATTTGTCATATTTTAGTTATTAGTCCGGTTCACCGACCCATTTAGTGAGCTAGTGAATCTAAGCCAGGCTAAACATAACCTAGTCCTGAATCTAATCATATTATTTTCGCAAGTTTAATCAAAGGGTTTGGAGTGTCAAACCGAAGGCATAAACTAAGCATAAGGTGTACTATTTCCCATGAAATAACATTATAAAAATACATGCAGTTTAATAGAGTAAAACAGGTGTTTTAGCAAAATGGGAGCCATATGATCAATAATATAGTATGGATTGCCTTGCTCTTCGACTGGAGGGACTTCTGCAACAACCTCGAAGTAAACTGGGACGGCGGAACTACCGGGATCTACACGACAAACAAGCACTTCAACAAAACATGCTAAAAAGCTACTGAAACAGTGAACAAAACCATTTTTAATAAATTCTTGGTATTTTTATGAATTTAATGAAATTTGAATGGGCTAAAACAGAGATCAGATTGAAAAGATATGATTTTTAGAAGTTTTCTGGGTTTTTTACTAAAACAGAAAAATTCTTAATTAATTTATTGCGCAATAAAGCCCGGGGAGGCGTCAGCGGCTAGGACTGACATCAGCGGCCGAGGGCTGACGTCAGCGATCCACGGGAGTGCCGGTCCACGGTGAACCGGGTCCATGGGCCGGACAGGGTGGTGCACCACATGGCGCACACGTGGTGGCGAGGTGGCGACCACGTGGCGTGCCACTTGGGTGAGCGGGGATGGACGGTGCCGATCGGCTAAAGCCAATCGAACGGCCGAGAGGATGGGACGCGGGCGTGGTCAGCCGGCGGTGGCGGTCGGTGGCCAGAGGCCAGCTGGTGCCATTCGGGCGGCGACGCGGGGCGGCGGGGTGCCGCGAATTTGAGAGCTTGCTAACTCTTCTTTTCTTCTTTTCTTCGAGAGCTGCCGTTGCTACTGCCCTTGCTGCTGGACACCGAGATCCATCCTCCTCCTCTACTTGGGGCGGGGACCGGAGCGGAGTAGGATCTCGGCACGGGCGGGAATGGGAAGGTGGCGGTGCAGGAGGTGGAACCCTGGGCACCAGCTGCATCCGCACCGGGGCTTTGGTGTTCTTCCGCGGGGTGATCCTGATCCGAAAGATGTTGGGAGGTGAAAGTCCCTTCAGACTGACAATTTCTCTCTTGAGACGATCCACCTCATCCTTCAAGCTCTTGATCCTAAGGATCTTCTGGTCATTCAGGGCCTTTACTGCCATGTGGAGATCTGCGTGCATCTTATCCAGCCCTTCAATCACAGTCCTCATGTGAGAGAAGGTGGTGTCGTTCTCCCCTTCGGCAGATTGGAAGAAGTTGACTGCTGATGAACTTCCACGCCAGGGATGGTACCGGTAGGCAGAGTGGCGGAGATGATAGTCATGCATCTCTCTCATTCGAGCCAGCATCAAATATGCAGCCTCTTGGCAAGCATGCTCATCTGTTCCTCCCGAAGCAGTGACCACCATGTTCGGGATGTTGGTGCCGAGGAACCCGTGCATCTCCAGGCGGACTTGGTGAGGCAACTCACTGCCAAACGGTGAGACGACAGTGTACTCGGGAACATCCAGATAGCCTACTGCCAAGGCCATCCTCGCCAGCTCTGCGACGAAACCCTTCAAGCCCTGACCGTTGTGGGTGACTGGACGTCCTGCCATCTAGAGAAGGCAAGGTAGGGGATCAATGCATGCTCAAACCCAAGTTAGGTAAACGGTAAAGAACTCAAGTAAAGTAAATGGGCAAAAGAAGGTTTTTGAGAAACATTTTTATGAGGCTAAGTAAAACTTCTAACGACATCCCCTAGATGATGCGGTAAAATAGATGCTTAGTTATAATATAAAATCAGCGACCATTCCCTCCTATCTCGACTTAGGACTTTGATCCCTTAGAAAATCCCGACTGACGGTTGAATAAGAGATCAAAATGATTTTTCAAATTTTAACTTTAAAATCCTATCACTTAGACTAACCTGGTTTTCAAAATTCTTTGTTTTGAAAGAGACTCAAAATTTCTTCCCGATCCCGAGGAGACAAGACCCATTTTCCCGAAACGACTTCAAAAGCTAGGACTTATGCATATGAAAAGGTTCAGATGGCTCCTAACGTTTCTTTCCGTTTGGCTTTTCCTACGGTTTGGAATTTGGCTCTGATACCAACATGTCATGCCCAGAAATTCAGACCCAAATTTCCGAAGCTATATGTGTATTAAAAGCCCTGTCCAGGACCAGCCAGGGTACGCGTACGACAATTGTTGATATTACAGTTTCACGTCTTAGGAACATTACAAAAAGATTACAAAAGAGCAGCGGAAAAAGGGAAAGGGCCTAAGCCTAAGCTTGACGCTGGCCATGTGGCTTCGACCACTCCACAAGCAACTTCCAAAGTGTAGGACAAAGCCTACTCCACTTCGTCTTCGTCTTCAGCTTCTTGCTCAGGTTCTGGTGAAAAGGCAAGGATGAGTACTTCCACGTACTTAGCAAGTCACACCGGAAGGGGAGAGAAATGAATGCAGGGAAGGCAAGGATTTGGCTAAGGTTTGCTTTTGCGCAAACAGCAAGGGTTTTTCCAAACAATACAGATTTTGAACACAGTCAAAACAATAGTAATTTAAGTAATTAAAGTATTTTGAATCCAACACTGTTCAACATTATTCCCACGTTGTGATAGGCCCAACCCATCCAACTATACTAGTCATGTTCCATTAATCTGGGTGTAATAGTGTGAGACTAATCACGGTGAGCTTGGTTGATCGCCCCATTACCGCGAGCACGACTATTCGAATAGTTTTACTCTGATCAGAGGTGTACAACTGTACCCACAAGACACAGCCCCACGACACGGTCTCCCGTGCGCCGGTATATGACTATTAACGCTGGAATTTGGTAATGAGGTTCCTAAGTCCTAAGGAAGCAAGGTGGAATCAGAATCGGCTGAGGTCAGGGGTTGTATCTGCTAAAAGAGTAATCGGCTGCAGGGCTGGTCGGCTGGGAATGGGTTGAATGGAATAGCCGACAGCCGATTCTGAGTTTAAAAGAGATAAGACCGTATCCAATGCAGAAACTTGAAGATAAGTGGGGATTCGGATGTTAATGGCGCGTTTAAAGATATTGCCACCTATGGATAAAGTCCTGTAATGGCAGTTGTATCTGTAATTTAGGAGTTTGTTAAATTGTTAGTTGTAATAGATCTTGTTAGGGATGATATGATGTTTAGATAGAGTCCGAAGTTGTTACAGATATTTGTATTTCGGGTATAAATAGGACCCGAGACCCTGTGTATAAGGACGATTCAATCAATCTAATCTTTGGCGCATCACCATCCTTTTCCTTTTGGACGAACACCCTGTTTGGCTTTGGGCTGCATCGTCTCGATCCCCGAACTCAGGTAGATGTTTGTCGTTAATGGTGAGATTACTTGTTTCTGATGCTTCCATCGCAATGACACATTGGATTCAGTGGTTTTGCTACGCCATATATCATATAGTGCATATGAACCAACCTGGTGTTTAGATCTATCTTGTAGTTGACTCATCCTTTTCGAGGATGTGTGGTCAACGAGGCTAGGTTTAAGGGCTGGTTGATTCGTATGCAGTATCTACCATCTTATGGAGTGTAATTCGAAAGTAATAGATTGAATGCTTTTTTTGATACTCAATGCTGCATCAAGACTGAACTGTTGAGTCGTTTTTAGAATCGTTGGCAATTTATTCTTTTGGACTTATATTATCTGGGGATAGCGTCGGGGTTTCAGCCGACCTTATCTATCTTAATATGTTTCTTTTAATATGAATGTTGTTAGATCTGCAGTAGGGCCGCAGTTCGTATCTAGATTGTGTTTACTTATGTCCTTAATTTAGGAACGTTACGCTTGCACGAGATTCATTGGAGCATCGGCCGATTTAATGTTAGTTTCCCGGCGTCGGCTGGTTTATTGATTTGTATATTTGTTATTCTTCGTCATATTTGGACCAGACGGCTGGTGATCGCCTATACACTTCGGTCGCTTGGCCCAAATATGGCCGGGAATAGCATATACACGTTCATGGACTTCCTCGGCCGATCCCGTGGGGGTTTGACCTAACGCTTAACGAATATTTTCTTGTATTTTCTCTTGTTGATTGGCAGATCAAATCAAGCGCACGCTCTACACATTGTAGGCGCTAAGAAGGACACCGCACCGGAGTCAAGCGATCTCCCGAGCCGCGCGTGAGAGAGATTTCTCGTCAACACGCTTCTTGGCACGCCAGTGGGACTATCTTTGTCGGCTCGACTCGGACGAATAGACTCAGCAGCAAGATGGTCGACTCCAAGATCCCCGGCATCACACGGGACAATGTCGTACCTGTAAAAATGGATCAACTATCGCTGAAAGCAAGCCGAGTATAAGAGGATGGTGGAGGAACTCCAGAACAATTACCTTCAATCCTTCACCCAAACAAGGTCTGGAACGGTCCACCAAAAGTACAAGTTCAGCCTCAACGATACCATAGCATCCTCGTCGAGTGATGCGAAGGGCAAGCAGAAAGTGGAAGAACCAACTCAAGTGCGGGATGATCGGCCGTGTACTCTTTGCAAGATCGGATTGACTCGCCGTCCATCACGCGTTGGTCAACCGAGCAAGCATCTGGTCAACACCCTCAACAATATGATTTCTCATGTGGTTGATTCCAAGGTGGCCGAGCAGTGCAAAGGGGTCCTACATATTTCACGGATGGCAAGTTTCGATTACGGGACACTAGTCACCCAAGACCGGCCGCTTCCATTAATAGCGTAGCCCAACCCGCCGGGAGGAGTCACCACTTGAGCCCGGCGGGACGGCCGTGAAACCGGCGGTCACTATTTTAAACCGACAACGGCCGCTGCCCCAAGGTCAATTCGACATGTTTCACCATAATCGGCAGCAAGAGCCAATTGATCATGGCGAGCCAGGAATATCGGGGACGACAAATGTTTTCAGACCCGCCAACGCCACCACCGGAATCCCGGCCGCCACCCGCCGATCATCGTTACCAATACCAAGGGGTCGTCGGGATCATCATTACCGACCTCAGACACCTCCACAGCTGTATCGGTAGGCACGTGTGCCATATGACCCATACGAGCCGATACAACAAGATAATAGGACCTGGGCCGAGCTAATCGCAGACGTTATGCGAGATCAGTTTGGCCTCAAACCAAAAGACTCAGGGAATATGTACCGGTACCCTTACCCGGAGCATTTCGAAAGAATTCCATTACCCAACCGGTACAAAATCCCGGATTTCTCTAAGTTCTCAGGACAAGACAATGTATCTACTTACGAGCATATCAGCCGATTCTTAGCACAATGTGGTGAAGCATCGGCTACTGACCCTTTGAGAGTTCGGCTATTTCCCCTTTCTCTTTCAGGATCGGCCTTCACTTGGTTCTCCTCGTTGCCTTACAACTCGATTCAGAGTTGGGCCCTCTCGAGAGGTTCAGGCCCTCTCGAGAGGTAATACCCTACTCCTGTTTCGATGGATTCGATCCGCCGAGTGTCTTTATTGATCTCGTGTGTCTAAAGCTCTAGCTTATGAAATCGTATATCTCTCAAGGGACGCCCCTTACCCCCCTTATATAGTCTTGGGAGGTGGGCTTACAGATCGGAAACCCTATCTTACTCTAAGTCGGTTTCCTCAATCTTACCAAACCGTGACTATGAGCCATTGCCTTATCTAATCGGTAACGTAATACCCAAGTCGTAGTTGGTTTACATATTTGATAGGCACAACCTATCCCTATCTCCAGTCGGATAAGCTTGCCATGTGGATACCCGATTGCCATAATCTCCACAGTAGCCCCGAGTCCTTTTCGCCGACGAGACAACTCGGCTTCAAACCAAAAAAGATGCGCAGCCAAAAATCTCTTTGGCGAGTGCTTCGCACCAAGTGATTCCATCATCTCTGCCTGAATCTTCCCGAGTGGCTCCAAAGACTGTGAAGGGCTGGAAAGTATCTCAAAAATTCTCAAAAATAAATATCTAGGTGCATCTCCTGATGCACCTAATTAAATGTAGCCCCGACTATGTGGTTAGTCAAAAAGACTAAGCATATAGTCAAGAACTATAAAAATCTTTCTCATATGAATACTTAGCTCATGCTAAAGTATTTATATAAATCTCATCACTCGGTAAGCTCATGCTCATCCGAGTGAATTTGCCCGAGTCACCTCAGAACAAATAACTCAACCCATCCTTATGGATGAAAAGCACTCGGTAAGCTCATGCTTATCCGAGTGGATCTGCCCGAGTCATCTCGGAACAAATATTTCAATCATCCCTCATGGGTAAGAAATTAATTCGCTCGGTAAGCTCATGCTTATCTGAGCTGATCTTTCCGAGTCATCCCGGAAATTTGCCCGAGTAATCTCGAAACAAATAATTCTCATATAAATGCTTAGCACAAGCTAAAGCAATCATAAAAATCACATCACTCGGCAAGCTCATGCTTATCCGAGTAGTTCGCCCGAGTCATCTCGGAACAAATAATTTATTTAGCCCTCATGGGTAAGAAATCAATTCACTCGGCAAGCTCATGCTCATCCGAGTTAACTTGCCCGAGTCATCTCAGAACAAGTAATTCTATCGACCCTCATGGGTAAGAAAATCAATTCACTCGGCAAACTCATGCTTATCCGAGTTGCTTTGCCCGAGCCATCTCGGAACAAATAGCTTAATCAACCCTCGTGGGTAAAAACACTCGGCAAGCTCATGCTTATCCGAGTTAACTTGTCCGAGTCATCTCGGGACAAATAATTTAATCAACCCTCGTGGGTAAAAACACTCGGCAAGCTCATGCTTATCCGAGTTAACTTGTCCGAGTCATCTTGGGACAAATAATCTCATCAACCCTCGTGGGTAAAAAACACTCGGTAAGCTCATGCTCATCGAGTTAACTTGTCCGAGTCATCTCGGGACAAATAATTTAGTCAACCCTCATGGGTAAACAAATTTTTCAGTCATCGAAAAATACGACCAAAATATTAAATAGCTCCTGCCATAATATTGGTCTTAATCTAAAAAAGATCTTCACCAAGGTGGGAAAAAATAGCATTGATATAATCATTTAATCAAATGCTTTAAAACCAAATAGTTCCTGTCATCAGGACAGCCATGAAAAGCTTAACTATTTGTCACCTTTCAAATTGCATCGTGCCAACTTCTCATGAAGTTATGCAAACCGCGGTATGAAAGGATTTTAAAGGTATTGGGCTATATGACACGTGCATATTGCCGGGCAAATATGCTTAAGTCCATCCACTTAAGTCCCTAAGGACACGTGTCAAGCCACACCTTAGCTGGGCCGCAAGTCTCTCATGGGCTCGGCCCAATCACAAGACGACTTAGCGAAAACCCTCAAGTCTTTTTACGAAGCCTCGAGGTCGTCCCCGCCACTTCGTCTTCCCCAAAAATTTCCTCTTTCGCGTCACTGTTCACAAGCTCTCCACGGAGAACCCTAAACTTGCGCATGCACAAATCCATCCATCTGGGAACTCTTGTTCCATCACAAGCCGTCTTCCGCATCCAGCCTCCAAGATTCCCTTGTCGTCCGAGGTTCAGTCGGGAGTAAGTTTAATCATCTTGGTCTCTTTATGTCTCCGATGTGAACTTGTAGGTATCTAGCTTATTTATGTTAATGCCTTGACCCGAGTCTTCATAGAAAATTCCTTAAGTAATTTTCATCCAAATGTCACCAAGCCTAAGCTTGATTAGGTCATCAAAAAATTCTCAGTCCTTATCTATTGAACTCGAATCAAAACAATAAACAATGATAAACTAAATATAAACAAGTTATTAAAGAAAACCATGCTTTATTGACACGTATGCGCCCTGTCAACTCAAGAAGTCATCTTGCTTGAGGTTGGCAGTCAAGAACAACATAAAACTTACGGCAATTTAAGCATAGTGTCATCGAAGATGTTCAACATTCCAGGAGTTCTTCACCATAGATCCATCTTCGCGCTTTAGTTGAAATGCTCTTGGCCGAGCCACCTCAGCGATTATGTATGGTCCTTCCCATAATGGAGATAATTTGTGATGGTCCTTGATGGTCTGGATCTTGCGTAGAACCAAATCATCGAAAATGAGAGCTCGCGCCCGAACATTGCGACTATGGTATCTTCTAAGTCCTTGAAGATATCTTGCCGATGGATCAAGGAAGATTTTCTTCGTTTTGGCGTCGCCTTGTTCCGACTTGGCTATCCTCTTTGTAGAAATTTCACCCTCTTCGGATGTTGATGTAGCCATGGATTTCTTCCGGCCACGTGATTTCTCACAAGATTGGGCCATATCACAGCTTTCTTTGTCGCAGTGAAGGCTTGTTTGACGTCGCTGCGCAGGCGATGACGCCGTTAGGGCTAGGCGTCTTCATGCAGAGGTAAGTGTAGTGTGGTATCGCCACGAATTTGGTGAGGCAGGCCTTCCGATGATCGCGTGGTAGGCCGTCTTTGAAGTCGACCACCCCGAAGGTGGTATTCTCCGTTTGGAAATTCTCGCGAACTCCGGAGGTGACTAAAAGGGCGATGTGCCCGAGTGGTGTGGGCGACAGCCCCGGGATCACTCCGTGGAAGGGGGCGAGCTTGCCTTCAACTCGTTTCGGGATTTGTATCTCATCCAGGGTCTTGACGAACGGGAGATTGAGGACGCTGCCCCCATCGAAGAGGACGCGCTTCGCTTGATGTTCGAACCACTAGGTCAAGTACCAAGGGATACGCCCTAGGTGAACCACTCGGTCGGGATGATCCGAGCGATTAAACGTGATGGCCACCTCCGACCATCGTAGATGTTGTGGGACTTCGGGTTGTCTGCGCTGACCTCGCGGTCCATCGGCTTTTGCTTCTTCTTGGACTCATAAGCTGCGGCCCCGAAGATGTGATTCAGCTCGCCCACGTGGTCTTGAAAAGGCTCTCGAATTTCCGTCGGGTTGTTCTTCTTGGTTCCCGATGGATCGGTTTCATTAGTCGGCTTCTTGATTAACCGTGCCGCATATTGCTCGAGAATTGCTTGTAGATGATGCGTGCACCGAGCGTTCACGATCGTTCATGATCGCGTCGTAAGCCGCAACTCGGCGACGATGTTGAGAATCGGGCGTTGTGGCAACCAGGTCTTGGTGTGCCGCCTTGATTGCATCGTTGGACTTGGCGTAGGAGTTCGCCATCTCGAACATTTGTTTCACCGTTTTCGGTGGCTTGCGCCCGAACTTCCCGATCAACAGTTCATCACAGACTCCCTTCTGGAAGGCGGCGATGATGATGTCATTGGTGATGTTGGGGATCTTGTTGCGCCTTTCGGAGAAGCGCCGAATGTAATCCTTCGAGGCTCGTCCGGCTTCGAATGACGTTGTATAAGTCAAAGTGTGTGCTGGGCCTCTCGAAGGTGCCCCGGAAGTTGGCGATGAAGTAGTCCCTCAGCTCGCTCCATGAGCCGATTGAGCCTCTTGGCAGGTTCGTGAGCCAGTTCCTGGCTGAGCTGGCGAGGGCCACGGGCAAATAATTGGCCATAGCCTTGTTGTCGCCGCCTGCTGCGCGGATGGTGAGAGTATACACGGTAAGCCACGACTCGGGGTCGGTCTTGCCGTCGTACCTTCGATTCCCGTGGGCTTAAAACCACTGGGCCAATGCACTCGCCAAGCTCCCGAGTGAAGGCCGGTACTCCGTCGTCGCCGCTATCGGGTGATCCCCGATCTTGCCGAGTGCGTTGGTCCCGCTCCCGTAGCGGCGATCGAGGACTTCCCGAGATCACTCGGCGGGGTCTTCGGTTGGCTGGTTGGGTAGCCGGAGCCGTTGTTGCGGCGGACGTGGTGGTGGACGGGTGGACGTCCATGTCGTTTGTCGCGGAGTCGGCCGTTTGCTCCCGGTACTTCCGCGTGGACTCGCGAGGTGGGCCTCTTGGCTCGGTCGTCGACCGATCCGGCTCGGGCCTCTTATAGTCTCCCGACCTTAGAGGCGGAAGCCGGCTCTTGTCCGGCGTTTCGGCCCACGATTTAGTCGGCCTTCGTGCCGAGGTGGTGGGGTGGCCGTTAGCTCTGCTGCGACGATGGTCTTTATCTTGTCGAGTATCGGAGTCACGTTGGCGGGTGCCGTCTCAATGACGGTGTCCAAGAGCGTGAGTGCGGCAACAGCGTTACTGCGTGGCGTTTGGAAGATGTTGGTGTTGCGGACCCGTGTTTGGAGGATGGCCTCCGGCGATCGTTCGGCCGCACGTAGGTCCCGCTTCCTCTTGTCGCCTCGTCCTTGCGTTGTTTTTCCTCTTCGGCCGTCTTGCGCTCGTGCTTCATCTTGGCTCGCTCTTGTTCAGCAAGCCTTCGGCCATGGCTGAGTCGGACTCGTCGGCTCGGCCATGAGGACATCAAAGCACTTCGGCTCATAGTCCATGCGGCGGTCGGAGTTGTCGGCTTCGTCGAAGGGATGCCATAGAGGTTGTCGAAGCCGGCGGGGCTGAGGTATCCATTGAGCTCCGAAGATGAGCGGGAGCCGAATGATGGGAGAATGACGGCGACCTCCCTTGATCTGGGTAGCCTGGGTGCGGATCGTTCCACCGAGTCGAGCTTGGGGATGTGGGCTCCTCCGAGTGGATCGCCGCCGACTCGGGGGAGAGAAGTTTGCTGTAGATCTCGGCGGCGTTTGGTAACCCAAACGGCACCGAGAGGTCTTCGTCCGAATAGATCGCCTCCGTCGGGGAGGTGAGAAAATTGGCGCAGATTTTGGCGGTATTCGGTAATCCAAATGGTGCCGAGTGAAGTCCGTCGTCGGAGAAAGTAGATTGCATCTTGATCTTGAAGATGTCGTCGAAGATCTCGGCGCTATTGGGGAGCCCGAACGGCACCGAGTGGGTCTTTCCTTCCGACTGGTTTGAATCCGAGTCGAAGGAGGCATCGCCGAAGAAGTTGGCGGCGAAGTCGCCGAATGCTGAAGGAGATCCCATCACGCTTGTTGGCGAGATTGTTGAAGAAGTCTCGACGCGCAAGCCCCTACCTGGCGCGCCAACTGTCGAAACTTGGTTTCGGCAATAGAATTTCTGGGGTCGCAGTCAAGATCGCCAAGCACAATGGGTTAGAAGAAGAAGAAGATTTAGACAGGTTCAGGCCCTCTCGAGAGGTAATACCCTACTCCTGTTTCGGTGGATTCGATCCGCCGAGTGTCTTTATTGATCTCACGATCTAAAGCTGAAGGCTAAAAGCTGATCTAGAATCTGATCTAGTCTAAGATCTCTGATAAGATATCCCTCAAGGGACGCCCCTTACCCCCCTTATATAGTCTTGGGAGGAAGGCTTACAGATCGGAAACCCTATCTTATTCTAAGTTGGTTTCCTCAATCTTACCAAACCGTGACTATAGGCCGATTGCCTTATCTCTATTGGCAATCGTAACACCCAAGTCAAGTTCGGCTTACAGATATGGCAGGCGCAATCTATCCCTATCTCCAGTCGGATAAGCTTGCCATGTGGATACCCGATTGCCATAATCTCCACAGGCCGATCTTGAGAAACAGTTCCATAGCTATTTTTATTCTGGCAACCATGAAATGAAGTTGTCAGACCTCACCAGCATCAGGCAAAAACATAATGAATCGGTCCAGACTACATTCGCGCTTCAGAGAAATGAGAAACCGATGCTAGCCTGGTGCTATCGGACGCTCACCGCCGATTTAGCCTTCCATGGTCCGATCGCGCAAATCAGGGAAAGATTATCTGCACAGGACTTCGAAAGTCTAGCCCACCTGGCGCAGAGGGTAACGGCCCATGAACAACGTTTCCAAGAAACCAGGAAGGCTGTCAAGACCATAACACAAGTCGTCGTCGACTCAGATTATGGATCCGACGACAACGAAACAGAAGTGGCGGCAGCCGAATGGGCTAAGAACAAGAAGGCCATCGTCTGCCAGTGGCTGCTGAAGCCGGCTAAAGAAGAGAAATACGATTTTGACATCACTAAAGCCGACAAGATCTTCGATTTACTACTCAAACAGAAACAGATTCAGTTGCCTGAAAATCATGTGATCCCGTCGGCCGAAGAGTTGAGAAAGAAGAAATACTACAAGTGGCACAACTCTACATCTCATGCCACGAACGATTGCAAAGTCTTCAGACAGCAGATCCAATCGGCCATCGAGGCCGGGAAGTTGAAGTTTGCTGATTCAAGTCGGCCCATGAAAGTAGACGACAATCCGTTCCCGGTCAACACAGTCCATGCCGGCCTCGGACGAATTAATCGGCAGGGCAGAACGACGTACGGCTTAGCCGATACGGAGATCAAGGCCGAAACAGGAGAGGGCCAGATAGGAAACCCCACCGCACAAATCAACATGGTGCACCCAGTTATCAGATTGGCCGGCCGACAGCCGATCCACGAACGAAGCAGATACCACTGTCAATACCGGTCTCGACGTGAAGAAAGCTACGACGAAGTACCTCGCCGGCACGATCCAAGAGTCCAAAGCCGGCGGAACATAGCAAGCCATGATGATCCACATTGGTATTGCGGCTTCTTCAGGCATTGCTGGGAATCCGGCATGAGACTACCAACACTGGAAGACTGCCCGGCATGTAACGACCATCACAGTCATGACGAACACAGGAGCTCGTCATCAGCAAGTCCAGTCCGGTTCATTCCCAGAGCCGTCCAACTAAACCGGAGACGGCGACCGGTCCACGATCGGCTCGGCCCAGTCCATCAAGACTTCTTTGTCGACGAAAATCAGGATGGGGACGATCGCAATAACGAGGAGGTCGACGAGGAGGGACCGGCCAATCCCTAGTGGTGCCCGTCCGATCTATTTACGAAGACTCAGAAAAGGAGAATTCAGCGGCTTAAGCGTGAAGGGAGAGAGGACGAGGTGGCACAAATGATATACGAACAACGCCGTCGGCTGGGCAAGATCAAGAGACGGTGGGTACCAAGCAGGAGAACGCTACGGCCACCGAAGAGCAAGGCGGAGAAAGCCCTGCCGACCGAGCCAGGAGGGCAGCCAAAGGGAAAGGTAAAGCTACCGCATCGGTCAACATGGTCTTTGTGTTGCCCGCCGAATTCAATGCCCCCGAAGCCGACGCAGATACTATTGAAGATGACCCGACAAAACTAATGATCTCGCCAGACCAGGCCATCTTCGACAAGCCGGAAGGAACCAAAAATCGACATCTGAAGCCGTTGTACGTTAAAGGGTTCGTCAACGGCAAGCCTATTTCCAAAATGCTAGTCGATGGAGGAGCGACAGTCAACCTCATGCCTTACGCAACTTTCAGAAAGCTTGGAAAAGGAGCTGAAGACCAGATCAAAACCAACATGGTACTCAAGGAGTTCGGCGGCAACCCATCGAGACCAAAGGCGTTCTCAACGTCGAGCGACCATCGGCAACAAAACCGTGCCCACGACGTTTTTGTCATCGACGGGAAGGGGTCTTACCGCTCGCTCGAAGGGACTGGATCCACGCTAACCGCCGCATCCCTTCTACAATGCACCGAGCCTCATCCAGTTGGACGGCGACAAGATCGAGATCGTGCCGCCGACAGTCGTTAGTATCGTCGTGCCGATTTGCCGCTTTGGGAAATCGAAGGCATCGAATGTTTATCTGGGAAAGTCTGGCAAGCCGATTTTCTAAACGTGTCCAATTCAGCAATACAGCCCATCGAAAGCGACGAGCCGCATGCTGCTGCTTTGAACAAGACATGGTGGAGGGATCCAGCGTGCTCGGCGTAGCCACCACGGACGAAGACGATGGCAAGTTAGGACAAGGCTTCACGTCGGCCGACGAGTTAGAAGAGATCGACATCGGATCGGCAACAAGCCAAGGCCGACGTACATTAGTAAAAATTTATCTCCTTTTTGTAGATCCCAACTTATTGAATTATTAAAAGAATATAAAGATTGCTTCGCGTGAGAATACTTTGAAATGCCCGGTCTAAGCCGATCGATAGTGGTCCATCAGCTGCCAATCAAGGCAGGATATCGGCCATTCAAACAACCTCCCAGGAGGTTCAAAGCCGACATGTACGACGCAATTAAGGCCGAAATCACTCGGCTATACGACGCACGGTTCATTCGGCCTTGCCGATATGCCGAATGGGTCTCTAATATCGTCCCGATTAAAGAAGAACGGCAAACTTCGAGTATGCATCGATTTCAGAGACCTAAACAAGGCAACTCCAAAAGACGAATACCCAATGCCAATAGCGACCGCTTGTCGACGCCGCCTCGAGCCACAAAATCATCGGCTTCATGGACGACAATGCAGGGTACAACCGATATTCATGGCCGAAGAGGACGTCCATAAGACAGCTTTTCGATGCCCAGTGCGATCAGCCTCTACGAGTGGGTGGTGATGACGTTCGGCCTAAAGAATGCCGGGGCAACATATCAAAGAGCAATGAACTACATTTTTCACGATATGATCGGTGCACTAGTAGAGATATACATCGACGATGTTGTTAGTGATATGCCCTAGAGGCAACATGGAGATGTTGGATATCACGTCAATGTTTATGTATTTATGAATAAAGTGTTATTCAGTTCCATGAAATAGACATCTTGTATTGATCAATAAGTACGTGACTTATTTATGAGACTCTTTATGTATGAATCTATTTCTAAACGATCCTCGATCATATGTCATATTGTTGGAACAAATATGATTCTAAGATCGGCATGTTTATTGATTGATGATCATGTCTCATAGATCATGGGTATGAAGATACCAAATCAATAAACATGGACATATGTGTTGGAGAACACATTGTTGGATAGACCCACCATGAGACACTACAGAATCAATGTGCCATTAGTTGGTCTCGAGGTAGTGTTGGTACAAAGTCCTTAGACCCGAGATCACCATGGATTCCAACATGTGTAGTAGCCTACTTTGGGACTACCAAACACTATTCTCAGAATCGGGTAGTTATAAAGGTAGTTTTCGGGTTTGCTATGAAACATGGAGTGGGATGTGAGTGATCAAGATGGAATTTGCCCCTCCTTTGGAGAGATATCTCTGGGCCCTCGAGGTAATGGATTATGGAAATGCATGGCCATGCTAAGTTGATTGAGGAGTCAATCAATGACGGATAATCCAATACGGTTCGAGTGAATGGTTAAGCTATTGAAGGGATGGCACACATCTTGCCTATAGCTTAACCGGTATCGTGAGGCAAAGGGATTTGTGTACACATTACAGGTTGAGCCGATATTATATTCTTGTATACTATGGTGTCAATATGTGCTGCTAGGCGCCGTTGATGGGTCGGCCGAGTTGGACTCGAGCCGACGATCGGCCAAGTTAGACTATAGCCGAAACCGAGTATACCTGAACCTACGTGGTCGCATGCTTAAGGGGATAGAATAGATATTCGAGTTGGACTCGGATATGGCTCGATCGATTGGGATCCGATCGGATAGAGTCCTATGGGCTTACGACGTATGGGCGGCCAACTCTATGAGATACGGATGAGATCCGATTCAAAATAGAGTCCTAATCGGCCACTAGTCCCGTCGGCCAACTCTATATAAAGGAGGGAGGGGTGGAGAGCGCCACACGTCAATTGCATCGCGTGCAACGAAGTCGCCGAGATCAATCTCCACGGAAACCCTCCCCACTTTCGAGCCAAACCCTAGCCTTGCATCGCGTGCTAGAACACGGGTGTTCGGCGTGTTCGTCCCCGGACGTGTGGATACCGGTAGAGGCGCTGCCACATTGCGCGCCGTTGATCGGCTTCGGATCCGCCGCAATCGGAGCGATCGATCGTGGTGGAATCGGGCTGCGGTCGGCGCATCGGAGCGAGGCGTGAGAACGCGGCCGGACGACTCGAATCGGCTGATTGGGAATCGGCCGTCTCCGAGAATCGGCTACACTGTTCCGGATCGGATTGCCCCGATTGGCTATTCCGCTGCACTCTACTCCAATCGGTAACGATCTATCGGCCCTTACTTGCAAGTGTTCCTGGTTTGCGCGGTAAAAGTTTTGTTTTCGGCTAGCGTAGCCTCCGCGTAACCCTTTAGTGGTATCGAGCTAATCTTGCTTAGTTCGGGTTTTAGATTGGATCGGAACAAGTTTTGCACACGGGTTGATTAGATCAATCGGTTTTATAGGATCGTTGAGGAGAGTTAATGGTAATTGCGTTCCTTGATAGTGTATCGGAACGGCGTAATGTGATTACGTCGAAGCAATTCCCATATAACTCGGTTTGAGTTGGGTTCGAGATAGCGTTCCTTGATAGTGTATCGGAACGGTATAATGTGATTATGCCGAAGCTATCTCGTAGTCCAATCTTGTTTGCCTCGCGCTGCGCAAACCATCTCCCTTGATAGTGTATCGGGACGGCATAATATGATTATGCCAACATGGTTTCCGTAAGCGATTTCATAGATTGGATCTATGAATTTCGTGTGGTGTTCCGAGCGCTGCCCGGAAGCCCGCGAGGGGACCGGCTAGCTAACCGGCTAGCGGGACCGCCGTGTGCGTACCCCTTATAGGTCGTCTCGATGCCGAATCTCTGCGATAAGTAGAAAACGTTTCTACGCCTAACTTGTTTTTGCAGAGAATGCTTTGAGATGGTATGGCCCTATTTTATGTATGACATGCATGTGATGCATGTAATATTCTTCCATATGTGCAATCCTGTAATATTCTTTCATACGTGCAATGCTTGTAATATTCTTTCACGACTGCGAGTCGATGTAATCTTCAATTAGAGCTTCTATAGTAGTAGCTTAGTTTGAAGATATCAAGCATTCGGCACTCGGAAGAACGGTGATGAAGATGGAGATCCTCTACACCGGCATGGAGATAGAGATCACCATGTGAAGGGGGCCATACTATTTCATGTTATTCTACTTGCTTTCATATGTGATATGTTTGTTTGATAGGATAGCATCCCTCGCAAAATTAAGTAGTAATGATGCCCTTCCAAATGTTGCACCCGTCACCGTTATGCTCGTCAATGGTGGGTCCGCCAAAGCAGAGTGTCATTCTCTATCATAACACGAGGGGTATATGTCGACATATACGCGCAGAGCATTTGGTTTACTTAACAAGGCTATCAAAACAGTTTTGGGCCTTGGGGCATAGGTTGGGGCCGGGCATGGAGATGCCACACCAACAACAAGAGTCACATAGAGATGTGATTAGCAAGGAGTTGCTTATCGATGTTATTAATTTTCTAGCGGTGATGCCAAAGCTCACTAGAAAATTAATTAACATGTGGATCTTGACCCAATACGTAACCTAGAGGGAAGGTGGAAAATACGTAATGGGAGTCTTATGTTAAATTGTTTAACAAAAGACATAGCATAAACATTGTGCTAAACTTTGCTTTTTCTGTTGTAGAATAAATGGCGGCTAATACTACACCCAGTACCTTTAATTTGCGATCTATTCTCGAAAAGAAAAATTAAATGGAACAAACTTTATGGATTGGTATTGCAACTTGAGAATTGTTCTCAAGCAAGAGCGTAAGGAGTACGTTCTTGAAGTACCCTATCCCGAGGATTTGCCTAATAACGCCACCGCAACCGCACGGAGGGCTTATGAGAAGCACACTAATGATGCCCTAGATATAAGCCGTCTCATGCTTGCTACAATGTCCCCCGAGCTTCAAAAGAAATATGAGAGCGCGATGCTCACACTATTATTCGGGATCTGCGTGGCATGTTTGAGAACCAAGCTCGGGCCGAGAGGTTCAACACCTCAAAGTCCTTGTTTGCGTGGAGGCTTGTTGAGGGAATCCCGTCGCCGCATGTGATAAAAATGATTGGCTACATTGAGAGTCCGGAACAACTAGGTTTTCCCCTTAGCCAAGAGTTGGCTACGATGTGATTCTCCGTCGCTCCCTCCGAGCTTCGAGCCATTCATATTAAATTATCACATGAACAATATGGATAGGACCTTGGCTGAATTGCATGGGATGCTAAAGACAGTGAGGAGAGTATCCAGAAAAACGGTCATCATGTGATGATGATGCAGAAGGCAAAGCGCAAACCACTTGTCAAGAAACTTTGCACCAAGAGGAAGTTAACTCCCGATGAGATCACGAGTGCCTCCAATGCAAAAAAGGGCAAGAAGGGGTCGGCGGCATCGATGCCGTTTGCTTCTATTGCAAGGAGACAGGCCATTGGAAGAGGAACTGCAAGAAGTACATGGAGGATCTCGAAAAGAAGTAAAGTACGACTTCGCTCAGGTATTAATGTTATAGACATTAATCTTGCTACTTCACCTACGACTCTTGGGTATTTGATACCGGATCGTAGCTCATATTTGCAAATCGTTGCGGGAATGAGAAGAAGTAGAGGATTGAGAAGGGGCGAGGTGAACCTGCGCGTCGGCAATGGAGCAAGCGTTGCTACGATTCTTTGTCGGCACAGTACCACTTCATCTACCTTCAGGATTAGTTTTGGAATTGAATAATTGTTATTGTGTTCCAACACTATGTCAAAACGTTATTTCCGCTTCATGTTTGCAAGCGGAAGGATATGATTTTAGATCAATGAACAATGGTTGTTCAATATATCTCGAGAGATATGTTCTATTTTCATGCTCCATTGGTGAATGGATTATACGTTTTGAATCTTGAAGCGTCTCCCATCTATAACATTAATACAGAAAGGTAACTCTCTAATGATATAAACTCCACGTTTATCCGGCATTGTCGCTTAGGCCATATAAATAAGAAACGCATGGAGAAGCTCCATAAGGATGGATTGCTTCACTCTTTTGATTTTGAATCATTTGAGACATGTGAGTCTTGTTTACTTGGTAAGATGACAAAGGCACCTTTCACGGGACACAATGAAAGAGCAAGTGACTTGTTGGCACTCGTACATACCGATGTATGTGGACCAATGAGCTCAACGGCCGAGAGGTGGTTATCGAGTACTTCATTACCTTTACCGATGACTTTAGTAGATATGGTTATATCTACTTAATGAGGCATAAGTCCGAATCCTTTGAAAAGTTCAAAGAATTCCAGAATGAAGTACATAATCATTTAGGGAAAACAATCAAGTTTCTACGATCGGATCGTGGAGGAGAATACTTGAGCCAAGAGTTTGGTAATCATCGAAAGATTGTGGAATTGTTCCACGTTGACTCCGCCGGGAACTCCACAATGGAACGGAGTGTCCGAACGGAGAAATCACACCTTGTTGGACATGGTGCGGTCGATGATGAGCCAAAGTGATCTTCCGTTATCCTTCCGGGATATGCTCTTGAAACATTGCGCTCACACTAAATAGAGTTCCATCTAAGTCGGTTGAAAAGACACCATATGAGATATGGACAAGGCAACCCCCTAGTTTGTCTTTTCTCAAAATTTGGGGATGTGAGGCTTATGTAAAACGTTCTACGACAAGCTCACACCCAAATCGACAAGTGCTTCTTTGTGGGATATCCTAAGGAAACTAAGGGATATTACTTTTATAATCGGGAACAAGGCAAAGTGTTTGTCGCCCGACATGGTGTCTTCTTGGAGAAAGAGTTTCTTTCAAGAAGGGTTAGTGGGAGCAGGGTGCATCTTGAAGAAGTTCAAGAAACACCTAAAACGTTTGCGCGACCACGAACCACAACAGGAGTAGCAAAGTGTTGCGCCACCGGTTGTAGATACACCCCCACGGAGGTCCGAAAGATCACGTCGTGCACGACAGTACACAAGTGCGGAACAACGTGATATATTGTTGTTGGACAACGATGAACCTAAGACCTATGAGGAAGCGATGGTGGGACCCGATTCCAACAAGTGGCTTGGAGCCATGAAATCCGAAATAGAATCCATGTACGATAATCAAGTTTGGAACTTGGTTGATCCACTGATGGTGTCAAAACCATTGAGTGTAAATGGGTTTTTAAGAAAAGGCCGATATGGATGGAAATGTTCACATCTATAAGGCGCGATTGGTGGCGAAAGGTTTTAAACAGATTCAAGGAGTTGATTATGATGAAACCTTCTCGCCCGTCGCAATGCTTAAATCTATTCGGATTATCCTAGCGATTGCTGCATATTTCGATTATGAGATATGGCAGATGGATGTCAAAACGGCTTTCCTAAATGGAAACCTAAGCGAGGATGTATACATGATACAACCTCGGGGTTTTGTCGATCCAGAATCGCCGGAAAGATATGCAAGCTACGAAATCCATTTATGGATTGAAGCAAGCATCTCGGAGTTGGAATATTCGTTTTGATGAAGTAATCAAAGGGTTTGGTTTCATCAAAAACGAAGAAGAGGCCTGTGTTTACAAAAAGGTCGGTGGGAGTGCAATTGTATTTCTAATCTTATATGTGGATGACATATTACGATTGGAAATGATATCCCTATGCTAGAATCCGTCAAGTCTTCATTGAAAAATAGTTTTTCCATGAAAGACTTAGGAGAGGCACATACATATTAGCATTCGGATCTATAGAGATAGATCCAAGAGGCTAATTGGATTAAGCCAAAGTACATACATTGACAAGGTGTTGAAAAGGTTCAACATGCATGATTCCAAGAAAGGTTTCTTGCCCATGTCACATGGCATTAATCTTAGCAAGAATTAGTGTCCTCGGACACATGATGAGCGGAATAAGATGGGTATGGTTCCATATGCCTCGGCAATTGGATCCATCATGTATGCCATGCTATGTACACGCCAGATGTCTCGTACGCTTTGAGTGTTACGAGCAGATACAGTCGCGATCCAGTGAAGGTCACTGGATCGCCGTAAAGAATATCCTTAAGTACTTGAGAAGAACTAAGGATATGTTCCTAGTCTATGGAGGTGAAGAAGAGCTCGTTGTAAGTGGTTACACCGATGCTAGCTTCCAAACGGACAAGGATGATTATAGATCGCAATCTGGGTTCGTGTTCGCCCGAACGAGAGGCGCCACCTGGAAGAGTTCCAAGCGGGATACGTTGCGATTCTACAACGGAGGCCGAGTACATTGCTGCTTCGGAAGCCGCAAAGGAGGCTGTTTGGATCAAGAAATTCGTTTCGAGCTTGGTGTGATGACTAGTACAACTGGTCCAATGTCTCTCTATTGTGATAATAGTGGAGCCATTGCGCAAGCCAAGGAGCCGAGGTCACATCGAAGTCCAAACACATACTTCGGCGATATCATCTCATCCGCGAGATAGTGGACAGAGGTGATGTCAAGATATGCAAAGTGCACACGGATCTCAACATAGCCGATCCGCCGACAAAACCTCTCCCTCACCGAAGCATGAGGCGCACACAAGAGCAATGGGTATTAGATACTTACATGATTGACTCTAGTGCAAGTGGGAGATTGTTAGTGATATGCCCTAGAGGCAACATGGAGATGTTGGATATCACGTCGATGTTTATGTATAAATGAATAAAGTGTTATTCAGTTCCATGAAATAGACATCTTGTATTGATCAATAAGTACGTGACTTATTTATGAGACTCTTTATGTATGAATCTATTTCTAAACGATCCTCGATCATATGTCATATTGTTGGAACAAATATGATTCTAAGATCGGCATGTTTATTGATTGATGATCATGTCTCATAGATCATGGGTATGAAGATACCAAATCAATAAACATGGACATATGTGTTGGAGAACACATTGTTGGATAGACCCACCATGAGACACTACAGAATCAATGTGCCATTAGTTGGTCTCGGGTAGTGTTGGTACAAAGTCCTTAGACCCGAGATCACCATGGATTCCAACATGTGTAGTAGCCTACTTTGGGACTACCAAACGCTATTCCGTAATCGGGTAGTTATAAAGGTAGTTTTCGGGTTTGCTATGAAACATGGAGTGGGATGTGAGTGATCAAGATGGAATTTGCCCCTCCTTTGGAGAGATATCTCTGGGCCCTCGAGGTAATGGATTATGGAAATGCATGGCCATGCTAAGATGATTGAGGAGTCAATCAACAAACAGATATTCCAATACGGTTCGAGTGAATGGTTAAGCTATTGAAGGGATGGCACACATCTTGCCTATAGCTTAAGTGGTATCGTGAGGCAAAGGGATTTGTGTACACATTACAGGTTCGAGCCGATATTATATTCTTGTATACTATGGTGTCAATATGTGCTGCTAGGCGCCGCTGTTGATGGGTCGGCCGAGTTGGACTCGAGCCAACGATCGGCCAAGTTAGACTATAGCCGAAACCGAGTATACCTGAACCTACGTGGTCGCACGCTTAAGGGGATAGAATAGATATTCGAGTTGGACTCGGATATGGCTCGATCGGATTGGGATCCGATCGGATAGAGTCCTATGGGCTTACGACGTATGGGCGGCCAACTCTATGAGATACCGATGAGATCCGATTCAAAATAGAGTCCTAATCGGCCACTAGTCCCGTCGGCCAACTCTATATAAAGGAGGGAGGGGTGGAGAGCTGCCACACGTCAATTGCATCGCGTGCAACGAAGTCGCCGAGATCAATCTCCACGGAAACCCTCCCCACTTTCGAGCCAAACCCTAGCCTTGCATCGCGTGCTAGCACACGGGTGTTCGGCGTGTTCGTCCCCGGACGTGTGGATACCGGCAGAGGCGCCGCCACGTTGCGCGCCGTTGATCGGCGGATCGGCCGCAATCGGAGCGATCGATTGTGGTGGAATCGGCTGCGGTCGGGCGCATCGGAGCGAGGCGTGAGAACGCGGCCGGACGACTCGAATCGGCTGATTGGCGAATCGGTGCTCCGGGAATCGGCTACACTGTTCGGATCGGATTGCCCCGATTGGCTATTCCGCCGCACTCTACTCCAATCGGTGACGATCTATCGGCCCTTACTTGCAAGTGTTCCTGGTTTGCGCGGTAAAAAGTTTTGTTTTCGGCTAGCGTAGCCTCCGCGTAACCCTTTAGATGTCGTCGTCAAATCAAGAGAGATAGAAAGCCACATTGCAGATCTGAGGCAGGTGTTTGAACGGACGAGGAAATATGGATTGAAGATGAATCCGCTCAAGTGTGCGTTCGACGTGTCGGCCGGGCAGTTCTTAGGATTCCTCGTTCATGAAAGAGGAATCGAAGTAACACCAAGGAGCATTAATGCAATTAAGACAATTCAACCCCCTAAGGATAAAAGACAACTCCAATCATTGATCGGAAAGATAAACTTCATTAGACGGTTCATAGCTAACCTCTCGTAGAAAATGGAACCGTTCACACCATTGCTTCGGCTTAAGGCCGATCGGATATTCACATGGGGGCAGAGCAAATGTATGAAGGCGTTAGACGACATAAAAAATTACTTAAGCTCTCCCCAGTTCTAATGCCCCCGCAGAAAGGAATGTCGTTCAAGCTGTACCTGTCTGTCGACGACAAGTCCATCGGCTCCGTTCTGATCCAAGAAGTCGATGGCAAGGAAAGGGCCATTTTCTATCTTAGCCGGCGGCTGCTAGATGCAGAGACTAGATATTCACTGTCGAAAAGCTATGTCGTGCCTCTATTTCTCATGCACAAAATTAAGGCACTATCTGCTGTCCAATGAATGCACCGTAACTTGCAAAGCCGACGTAGTCAAGTACATGCTATCGGCTCCAGTGCTCAAAGGGAGGATCGGAAAGTGGATATTCGCGCGACCGACCGATCGATCGAGGTATCAGCCCCAAGGGCGAAAAGGACAGGCCCCGCCGATCTCATTGTGGAACATAGAAACGACTCAATCGGCTCAGTAGAAATCACGCCTTGGACCCTAACTTTCGATGGCTCGATGTACCAAACGGTGGAATCGTCTTAATTCTTATCTCACCCAAGGGGGCAAGCTTCGAGTTCGCCTTCACCATCGACCCCCACGTTACGAATAACCAAGCCGAGTACGAAGCCGTCCTCAAGGGGCTACTCCTACTCAGAGAAATGGAGGCTGACGCGGTAGAGATAATGGGAGACTCATTGCTCGTCATTAGTCAATTGTCAGGAGAGTATGAGTGCAAAAATGACGCGCTAATAATCTATCATCAATGGTGCCGGGAGTTAATGGAAGGATTTCAGCTAGTCACTTTGAAGCATATTCCCAAGGAGCAGAACACGGAGGCCAATGACCTGGCTCAAAGGGCATCAGGCTACCGGCCGATGCTAAGAAACGTCGACATAGGCATCGCCACCATCACGACCGACGATTGGAGATTCGACGTCTACAATTACCTAAAAAACTCTTCTCAATCGGCCATAAGGAAGCTATGGTACAAGGCGTTGCGGTATGTGTTGCTCGACGAAGATTTATACTATCGGACAACCGATGGCATACTGCTCAAGTGTTTGAGCGCCGATCAAGACACAGTGGCCATCGGAGAGGTACACGAAGGAATCTACGGCACACATCAGTCGGCACACAAAATGAAATGGCTACTTCGCCGAGCCGGGTATTTCTGGCCGACAATGCTAGAAGATTGTTTTAAATACTATAAAGGATGCCAAGACTGCCAAAAATTTGGCACGGTGCAACGAGCTCCGGTGTCGGCCATGAACCCGATCATTAAACCATGGCCTTTCAGAGGGTGGGGCATGGACATGATCGGCCAAATCAATCCACCTTCAAGCAAGGGGCACAAGTTTATACTAGCGGCCACAGATTATTTCACAAAATGGGTAGAAGCAATTCTCCTCCGAAAAGTGGATTCTAAAGACTCAATCGAGTTCGTCAAGGAACACATCATCTACAGGTTCGGCATTCCGCAAACGATAACGACCGACCAAGGGTCCATCTTTGTCTCGGACGAATTAATCCAGTTCGCCGACGACATGGGAATCAAGCTGCTTAACTCTTCGCCGTATTACGCACAAGCCAACGGTCAGGCCGAAGTGTCAAACAAAAGCTTAATCAAGCGATCAAAAGAAAGATATCTCGAGCATCCCAAACAATGGCACACCCGATTGGCCGAAGCTTTGTGGGCCTATCGGATGGCATGTCATGGGTCCATCCAAGTTCCGCCATACAAACCGGTCTATGGACACGAAGCGGTACTTCCATGGGAAAGCGTAATCGGCTCAAGACGCATTCGGTTGCAAGACCAACTCACGTGACGACTATTACAATCTCATGATAGACGAATCGGAGGATCTCGCCTTATCCGTAATGAGAGCCTTAGAAAAAGTAACAAGAGATAAGGAACGGGTAGCCAGCATTACAATAAAAGGTCGTCCCTAAATCATTTGAGGAAGGCGAGTTCGTTTGGAAGCTCATACTCCCAATCGGATCCAGAGATAACAAATTCGGCAAATGGTCGCCGAATGGGAGGGGCCTTTCAAGGTCCACAAATGCGTATCCAAAGGAGCCTACATGCTGAAAGGACTAGATGGGGAGATCTTCGGAAGGGCCCTCAACGGAAAATATCTGAAGAAGTACTACCCGAGCGTGTGGATCAATGCGTGAGTCGGCTATCGCCACAATGGGCCGACCCACGACAGCCGATGCCTTATGGGGCATCGCCTTTAGGCATTCGCTTTCCCTCCCACGCCCCATGACCCCCGGCAGCGATCAACATGACTACTATCAACAAGTTCCGTCGACATCGACGCTATCTCCAAAACTTGGGGGCATACACATACGCTACACATGCGTGAGACAATCAGACAATGCGCATGGTCGGAAAAGCCAACTTTGGACCAATCAAGCCAAGGAGTTGAAGAAACTTCAAGTCGAAGGAACCCGGGAACATTAAAACGCGTTTTATTCGGAGTCGACGCAAGGCCGTCTTGGATTACATGTTTGCAGGTACTCCTAATGGCCGCTGGGCTCGCTCAAAGGGCTATGCAGTTTCCATTTCCAGAGCATCCAGGATCAGATGCTCCAACCGAGTGACCCTTATGTCGGGTAGTGGTGATCAACAACTCATTGGCAAGTTGGGCCAGCCTCCCCTCCAGCCGGTCGAGGCGCGCAAGCGTCGGGTACGGCATGGGGGCAGCAGCCGGAATGCCACCGAGGTGGAAAGCCGGCCTGGCCGCCGGGTGGCGAGCCTCCAACTCCCTAAAGCGCTTCAGCTACGCCCTCACCCGTCGGTCCTGGCTGACCGACAGCTCGTACAACGTCTCCATGATTCCCTGGATCACCCGAAGCGGGTGCGGCGGCTGCAATGGATTCCGTCCCTGAGTTTTCGAAACTAGAAATCGGTAAGAGTAGAAGAGTTGAGGTACCACCTGGTTCACCGACGAGCTAGAAGACGCCATGAGAAGCCTGGCCGCAGAATCAAAGGACTAGGTGTTTCACTATTGAAAGTTCGTCACTTTCGGCCGTGAGTTATTCAGAAGAGCCGGGGAAGCCCATTTATAGAAAGAAAAGATACGATTCTTGGATATGAAAGGTCGCTGCCAACCCGAGAGTCAAAGGGATCATTATTAAGGGCGTCGGGAATCATTGAAAACCAGCGATTGTGCAGGTATGGATGCCTGTCACCCGGGGCTCACGGGTTCTCGGGGTACAGATTTGAGAGGGTCGGCCTACGAAAACAGGGCGACGACGTAATCGGATATTATCAGCCGATGGTTAGAGAATCGAATAACCAAAAGACGGACGCTAAGCGTTTGGGCGCCACTTCGGGGCCAGTTCTAACTAAACGATACGAGCACATTTGATACAGGCTATCCGGTTACATCACAAAGCACATGTCAGAGAAACACGAGTCGACCTTGCAGGGTCGGACATTTTACAATCTTCATTTCTTTAGAAAATCGGCTATCGCCGATAGAGCTGTCAGCCTAACCTGGTCGATCTCGTCGATTGCCCTGAGGTCGTCGGCCTCTGACCCCGCCACCGATCGAGCGCTTTGCACCAAGCCCCGTAAATGCGCAACGGCCGCCCCGATGCTTCTACGTTCAGCTTCAACCCTGGCCGGCAAATCGGCCATATACTCTTCATGGACATCAATCTCGTTGGTAATCTGAACGAGATCGGCTACCAGCTGGTCCCGGCGGGCACGAAGTTGTTCAAGCTTGGTGGCCGGCTCGGTTTTTAGGCGGTCGAAGGCGGTTTTCCGGGCTTCAATGGCGTCTTTGGTCGATTGGATGGCAGCCGCCCGCGCCTGACTCTCACGCGATCAATGACTCGCTACGGGCTCGTTCGTATTTTAGCCGGTAAGCTTCCATGAAGGTCGCCGGCGCGATGGCTTCGGCTACAGCATCGGCGGTTGGTCTTGGATATCCGGAAGCGTGCGCGTATGGAGCCGCAGTCGACCACCAGTGCATCTAACAAGGCGTCCAGTCGGTTGCCGATGTCAGCCAAGGTGGCCTTCAGGTTCTCAGCCGACGCTGCAAGCGTTTCCTCGCCGGCATTGCCGGGCTCCTCGAACTCCGACAAGTCGAAGTTGAGGAGATCGGCCACGCGCTGCAGAAGAAAGAAAGGGCGAGAGGCATGGCAAAACCAATGGCCGGGCTGGTCGGCTACCGTTGGCGCCGTCGTCGGGATTACACGGTTCGGCTGGATCGTTCCCGTGGCCGTCGGTTTTCTCCCGGTGTCATCGTCGTCGCCCCCAACGGCGCGGTACGTTCACTCAGCGCCGGGGGAGCGTTCGGCGTGGATTGCGGAAGCTGCAAAAAGGAAAATGGGGTTAGCAGACGAACTAATTGATTATCACGGACAAAGGGGTAAGAGCCGATTACCGGCAGAGCAGGGCGAGGGGCACGACCGGCCAGTTTCTTGAACTACGAGGAACAGACAAATCAGATACGGGTAAACATCGCAAGACCAGGAACAATGAAGTAAAAACTTATGGGAGGACGTCTCATCGGCGGGCTTGGGGCTGGCGGAGCGTCGGTTGGGGCGTTCACCGATTCAGGACTCAAAGCCCCGGTTTCGACCATCGCCTGGACGGCTACTGGTGCCTCTTCGTCGGCAGCAGCGTTGAGGAACCGCTCGACGCCCGGATCTAGAGGAGGAGGACTGTCGGCCGAGGCGATCAATTCTATCTTTTTTGCCCTTTTGGGGGCAGGCGCAGCCGATGAACGCGGCGGTGGCGCCGTCTTCCTTTTTGGCGCGATCGGATGGCGCACTTGCCCTCGCAATAGAGACGAAAGCTTGGCGCCCCGGTAGATGGGCGACGGGGCAAGGCCCCCATGTCCAACACGCCTGGTTTGTATTCGATGGGGCGCCCAGTCGCTTACCGTCGGCCGCTCCATTTCTATTTCCTGTGAAGTCAAAGCACAAATGTTAAATCGGCTGACACGGTCGGTGAATGAATCGTAGGAAGGGAATAATCGGCTGTGAGTAGAAATGTACCGAGGGGATTTCGTCCGGCAGGAGCAAGTCAATGTAGCAAGACGGCCGTTGATGAAAAATGTGGCGTCTAAGTTCCAACCACCATCGGTCGTAAGCAGCGCTTCTTCTTGTCGACAGGGTGATTCTGCCGGTGTCGTCGAAGATAGGACCAGCTATGTTCAGCAGTGAGTTCATCATCAGATCTTGACCGACCGCCCCTCTGGTCTTGATCTTATCGGCGTAGAAGAAGCCGACGGGAAGTTGCCCGAGGCCAAATTGCCTCGCGGCCGATGCCGGGTAGTAAAATTCATAACTTTGAGCTGTTGATCGGCCTTGATGAACCCCGGCAGAATGCAGGGAGATAAACAGACGAAGAACAATTTTCTACACCTTGGACTGTCGGCTGAATTGAGGTCGTCCCATTTGAAATCGATCGGCAGCTCGAAAGATCCTTGGTCGGAGTAGAAGTACCAGGTGCGGTTGTCGCGGGATAACCCATCGTAGAAAGCCACGAACCAATTGGCCAACAGCTCAGCCAGTTGCCTTGAACCTGCATGGGCGGCGGCTGCTTCTCCATAGTTGGTGCATCGCCTGGTGGTGATTTGGTCACCTTCTTCATCTTCGATTGGCTCCAGCCTTGGGAATCCGGCGTCTGCCAGGCGGGGCCGACCGGCCATGTTTTGGGTGGCCACACCAGCTAGATTTGGAGGAACCACCAGGGGCCGCCGGTGTTGACTGGGGCGTTGGCGGCTAGTTTTGTGGCGGCTTGATGCAGCATTTGATACGTGTAGCCGAGGAGGTATTTTCCCAACGCGAACTCTGTCCCGTCGGCTAGGATTTCGGCCATTATTTGCCAATTAGCGGTCGGCCCACAGCTCGATCCGCAGAACACGAATTTTTCTAACCACATCATCAGGAAGGCAGTGTATTCTTGGTGGCTGACTGTTCCATCTTTCATGTTTTGGGCAATGAAACCACTCCATCCACCGATAGCTTTGGTTTTGAACTGGTGTTGGCCTTTTTGGTTCAAGACGCATGGATTAGCCGATGATTCGATGTCCAGCCCAGTTGTCATATACACATCGGCTAGTGTGATGGTCATCGGCCCATGCCTGAAGAGGAAGGCATTGAAACTGTTGTTCCAAAAGTAGGCTGCAGCCGATAGGAGGGGTTCGTCTTTTTCCATGTTGGCTATGGACAGGTTCCAAGCATTGGGCAAGCTTTCTTTCTTCCCATTGGGTGTACTTGGCCGATTGTATTCTCTTGTACCATTCGGTCCAGCCGTGTCGGTAGACGGCCAAGCCTTGAAAGTCCCATTCCAGTGGGAAAGAGATGGTGTGGCAGTGTTGAAGGGCATGCGGTTGGTTTCGGCTATGATCACGTCAGTTGGGTCTGTATCGCCGATAGGCCCAAGGAAGTATTTTCCCTCTTGTGTTAAATTGGGGATGAGCACTTGGTGAGAGAGGTGCTGCAATTCGAAGGAGGTGGGAAAAGTACTGATCAGAGGTGATGGTGTTTATAGTTTGGAATAAGAAAAGCATTAATTAGTAAGAATACGGGATGAGGTGATATTGAAAATTACCAAGCAAACTTTTGGTATAAGGGCGTTTGGAGGAACGAGTTGAGGGTAAGATTATAAAGTAAAAAAAGAAAAAAAGGGAAATACCTGAGGGAATTCGTTTGTGGCGGTGGCTGAGGCAGTTCCAGTGGCGGCGGCAGGCGGAGTTGCGGTCGCGGTAGGTGCAACGGTGGCCGGCGAGTTGGAGGTGCTTGAGGTCGCAACGGAGGCCATCGGGAGGTCGGAGACGAAGATGGGGCTCGAAGGATGTGGAAAGTGTCGAACGCCGATGGAGTCGCCGGAGGAGAGAAAGAAGGGCAGGAGGTTTGTTTGAGAAGGAAGCCGAGCGCACGATGGGAGCGTGGGTGGCTCGCCCGAGGAATGTGGATATTTAAAGAGCTCTTGGGAGAAGCCGAGACGATTCGGGCCAAGAAGAGAATAGGAGTTTGAGTAGATAAACAAATCCGCAACACTTTATGCTACGGACTTGGGGGGCATGTGTTAACGCTGGAATTTGGTAATGAGGTTCCTAAGTCCTAAGGAAGCAAGGTGGAATCAGAATCGGCTAAGGTCAGGGGTTGTATCGGCTAAAAGAGTAATCGGCAGTCGGTGGGAATGGGTTGAATGGAACAGCCGACAGCCGATTCCGAGTTTAAAAGAGATAAGACCGTATCCAATGCAGAAACTTGAAGATAAGTGGGGATTCGGATGTTAATGGTGCGTTTAAAGATATTGCCACCTATGGATAAAGTCCTGTAATGGCAGTTGTATCTGTAATTTAGGAGTTTGTTAAATTGTTAGTTGTAATGGATCTTGTTAGGGATGATATGATGTTTAGATAGAATCTGAAGTTGTTACAGATATTTGTATTTCGGGAATAAATAGGACCCGAGACCCTGTGTATAAGGACGATTCAATCAATCTAATCTTCGGCGCATCGCCATCCTTTTCCTTTTGGACGAACACCCTATTTGGCTTTGGGCTGCATCGTCTCGATCCCCGAACTCAGGTAGATGTTTGTCGTTAGTGGTGAGATTACTTGTTTCTGATGATTCCATCGCAATGACACATTGGATTCAGTGGTTTTGCTACGCCATATATCATATAGTGCATATGAACCAACCTGGTGTTTAGATCTATCTTGTAGTTGACTCATCCTTTTGAGGATGTGTGGTCAACGAGGCTAGGTTTAAGGGCTGGTTGATTCGTATGCAGTATCTACCATCTTATGGAGTGTAAGTCGAAAGTAATAGATTGAATGCTTTTTTTGATACTCAATGCTGCATCAAGACTGAACTGTTGAGTCGTTTTTAGAATCGTTGGCAATTTATTCTTTTGGACTTATATTATTTGGGGATAGCGTCGGGGTTTCAGCCGACCTTATCTATCTTAATATGTTTCTTTTAATATGAATGTTGTTAGATCTGCAGTAGGGCCGCAGTTCGTATCTAGATTGTGTTTACTTATGTCCTTAATTTAGGAACGTTACGCTTGCACGAGATTCATTGGAGCATCGGCCGATTTAATGTTAGTTTCCCGGCGTCGGCTGGTTTATTGATTTGTATATTTGTTATTCTTCGTCATATTTGGACCAGACGGCTGGTGATCGCCTTGGCGTAGCCGATACACCTCGGTCGCTTGGCCCAAATATGGCCGGGAATAGCATATACACGTTCATGGACTTCCTCGGCCGATCCCGTGGGGGTTTGACCTAACGCTTAACGAATATTTTCTTGTATTTTCTCTTGTTGATTGGCAGATCAAATCAACTGGCACGCTCTACACATTGTAGGCAGCTAAGAAGGACCTGCACTGGAGTCAAGCAGATCTCCCAGGCCAGCGCGTGAGAGAGATTTAGTGAGCTAGTGAATCTAAGCCAGACTAAGCATAACCTAGTCCTAAATCTAATCATATTATTTTCCCAAGTTTAAGAAAAGGGTTTGGAGTGTCAAACCTAAGGCATAAACTAAGCATAAGGTGTACTATTCCCCATGAAATAACATTATAAAAATACATGCAGTTTAATAGAGTAAAACAGGTGTTTCAGCAAAATGGGAGCAATATGATCAATAATATAGTATGGCTTGCCTTGCTCTTGGACTGGAGGGACTTCTGCAACAACCTCGAAGTAAACTGGGACGGCGGAACTACCGGGATCTACACGGCAAACAAGCACTTCAACAAAACATGCTAAAAAGCTACTGAAAGAGGGAACAAAACTATTTTTAATGAATTCTTGGCATTTTTATGAATTTAATGAAATTTGAATGGGCTAAAATGGAGGTTGGATTGAAAAGATATGATTTTTAGAAGTTTTCTGGTTTTTTACTAAAACAGAAAAATCCTTAATTAATTTATTACGCAATAAAGCTCGGGGAGGCGTCAGTGGCTAGGGCTGACGTCAGCGGCCGAGGGCTGACGTCAGCGGTCCGCGGGATCGTCGGTCCACGGTGAACCGGGTCCACGAGCCGGACAGGCGGTGCACCACGTGGCGCACACGTGGTGCCGAGGTGGCGACCACGTGGCGTGCCACGTGGGCGAGCGGATATGGATGGTGCCGATCGCCGAAGCCGATCGGACGACCGAGAGGATGGGACGCGGGCGCGGTCGGCCGCGCGGCGGCCGAAGGCCGGCAGTGCCATTCGGCGCGGCGCGGTCGGCGGGGTGTCGCGGATTACGCACGGGCGGAACCGCACGCACCCGAGAGGCGGCACGAGCGACCGAGAGCGGAGGGAGAGGGACGGCTCACCACGGGAGTTGCCGGAGTTGAGGGAGACGACAGCGATGGAGGCGAGGGAGACGGCGGGAGCTCGCGGGGAAGGGTGGCCGAGGTGGCGCGGTTGTCGGGAAGAAGGAAGGAGACGGCGGCGAGGTCCGAGACGGCTCGGGGCGACGGGATATCACGACCGAAGTCCGACGGCGAGTTCTGAAACGAGGGCACACGGTGCGGGGGCGACGGAGAGGAGGATTAGCTCGTGTGAAGGTGTGGGGAGCTCGGGGAGGGCGAGGGGGTGCTTAAATAGGGGATAGGGAGGTCGGGGGCGACCAGATAAGAGCGCAATTGCTCGCCGGTAGGATTTTTGGGGGAAGTAATGGCTGGCGATTAACTCCGGCAATTAGGGCGTGCGGGAGCGGTGGCCGGGGGGGTTTTAAGGCCGGCGGACCCGAGGGAGTTAATGCGGAGGGATCTCGGAGCGCGGGGGAGGCAGGCGTGCGAGATTCGAGCGGAGAGGGGCGGCGGATATGGCGCCGAGACGGTCGGGGTCGGGGACGACGACCTGACAGGCGGGCCCCACCTGTCGGCGTCCCGGGGTAAAGGGGGAGGCAGAATAGACTTGTTTGCGGGCGTGATAGTTAAACGGGCCGCGGCCTTCGGCCAGCCCGTGAGGAAGAGAGGGGTGTGGCGCGCGGGCGGGAAACGGGCCCATGGCCGAAGAGAGCGGGAAACGTACGGGAGGTGAGAGAAAAGAAATTCCTGGGATTTATTAATTCCGATTTTGATTTTAATTGGTCAAAAATTATTTCTAGTGCTCTGAAAATTCTACTAAAAATCATGTTAGTGTATTTTGACATGTAGAATTTAAGAAAAATTCTACCATGCCATTTCCATTTAGAATTTGACTTTTAAAATTATTTGTTCTCTCCAGTTAATTCCAACGATTTTCTTTTGGATTTTTAAAAGGGAAAAACACCTCAGGGTGTTACAGACTGTCTCGTCCAACTCCTCTTGAGTCTTGTCGTATGCCAGCTTCTTTGCAGGTGGCGGGAGCGGGTCAAGTTTAGGCCTATTGTTTCTTGGTCCACGGTTGACATTGACTGTGTGGCTCGATATCTGTGCTTAGGAGGCGCCAGAGAAGGCGAAGTAGGATGAGTTGCTGACCATTTAGGAGTCGGTGCTCATTGTGGCGACGGAGGAGGCTGAGCAGGCGGTGGAGTGGGAGACAACCGTTTAGGAGTCGGTGCTCGTGGAGGCGACGCAGGAGGCGAAGGAGGCAAAGGAGGCTGTGGAGATGGTCCACGTGGAGGCGACGGCGGAGGAGCGAAAGGAGAAACTGTTCGTCCTGGGAATATGATGAAGGGCTTCCTCCAAAGAAATATCTCGTGAGTTGTTTCTCCTAGCACCATCTCTCCGTCTCCTCCAGGGATATCCAGCTCGAGATCTTCGTGTCCGCGTTCCACCTGTTCAACTTCAACTTTGAGTACGCAGGTGGAACGGGCCTGCAGTGGTAGGTGTCATCTCGTTCTATTGGAATCACCATGCCCGACGCGACCTGTTCGAGAATGGAGCTTATTATTTAGTAATGAACCTTGATTGTCAAGTTATTCAAGGAAATATACAACATAAAACTATGAACATACCTTTATTGTTATGTTCTTGAGTGGAATATGTAGCTCACACGGTGTCCGCTGCGTGATATCATCCACGGGGCATGGCGGACAGGCTTGAGCTTATGGGGTCAACTCGCCTTCATTTCCTATTGAAGCGCAATTGCTGCGCTGCTGCTGTAGTTGAGCTATTGTTGCTGGATCTGGCTGTTGGCTAACCCAGTGGCTCCGCTCCTCTGCCAACCTTTGGGTCAACCTTTCGTCCACTATCTGATCAATCTGCGAGATCCGCATCTTCATTTCTGCGAACCTCCCATCCGTCTCTCGCTTCGACCTCATGCGGCTCCTATATGTGTCGATGTTCGCTTGAAACCCGTATTTCCATGGAACGACGCCTTTTCCTCGCGTTCGTCCTGGATGCTCTAGGTTCTGGAGTGCGAGCATTAGCTCATCCTTCTCTCTGTCGGGCTTGAACGAGCCCGAGGCAGAGGCCTCCAATGCTTCCTCTAATCTTCGTTTGGCTTCTTGGATTTCAACATCGAAGATAACTAATCCATCTTTAGGATTAAGCGATCCGCCGTGAGCATAGAACCAATGTTTTGATCATTTTGGCCAGTTGGATGTGCCCGAAACGATACCTCGTGCTTCCAGGTCGGCTTCCATCTTCTCCCATTTCTGCATTGCCTTTTGATAGCCGCCCAACACAAGCTTGTGATGGTATTTCTTCTTGGCTGCGTTGACATTGTTCTTTTCAATGAGGGCTTGTGCTTCTTCCCTGGTCTTATGTTCCACAAAGGCCTCCCAGTGATCTCTGAGCTTTGGAAACTTGTCAAAGTCTGGGTTTTGGCCCTTCAGGATGTATTTCTTGTGTAACTCCTTTTTATAGTTCCTAACGAGCTCAGCCATCTCCTTTAACATCCAATCCTTGACCTTTTCCTGTTCGGAGTCTGGGATGGTGAACGTCTATAGCATTTCGTCCAGAGCATCTCTTTCTTTGTGTCCGGGAGATAGCTCTGCTCATCTCCTCCTATCCTTGACCGCCTCCAATTCACAACGCTGATGGGCACGTGATTTCCTCACCACCCTCCCGCTGTGTGCCACAAACTTCCTTGCGGTGTCCGCTGGGGCACTTGGTCGACCATCTGGTGCTACTTCCTTTATGACATGTCGATCCTCAATGCGCTTGCTGACACCGCGTTGCCCGCGTGCCCTCTTCTGTCCAATGGATGAGGAGCCCTCATTCCCCTCCTCGTTTCCCTCCTCGTTCCCCTCCTCGTTGAGGTATTTATTTGGATCCTCGGTCTCCTCCTGAGTGTAATACTAGGTGCTACCGTGCGATCTCGTCAAGGAGAAACTGTTCATCGTCACGATCAGCCATTTCATTGTTGTGGGTTCGAGGACTTAATCAAAGAATTCTGACAAGGAAAAATTATTAGGTTAATACATGTATCAATTATTCAGGGAAATCATTTATATATGTCTACCTAGAACAAAACATAGACAAAAAGAAGAAGATGGAAAAAATAGATGAAATCCGGCAGACACTAGATCCAATTATGCACATCCATAATGGTGATATTCTTCATATCTTTCTTCTTCATATCTTTTTTTCTCTTTGTTAGACCCTAACCCTAACCCTAAACCCTAAACCCTAAACCGAACGAACAAACGAAACTATCATTCGTTCGTTTGTTCACGTTCGTTCGTTCACGTCCGTTCGTTCTATCGTATGTTCTATTGTTCGTTCTATCGTATGTTCACGTCCGTTCATCTGGAGGAGAGGAAGATAAGAGGAGAGGAGAGAAAGAGAGGAGGATGACGTGAGGGAGATAAGGTGGAGAGGAGAGGAAGTGGAGAGGAGAGGAGAGAAAGAGAGGACGATGCATGCCGAGGTACGCTGTAACGACCGAACGAACGACCGACCGAACGAATGAAACTCGTTCGTTCGTTCATTCACGTCCGTTCATTTGTTCACGATGTATATACGTTCACATACGAACGAACGTCGAACGACCGACCAACCGAACGAATGAACGGAACGACCGACCAACCTAACGAACGAGTTCCGTTCGTTCGTTCGTTCACGTCCGTTCGTTTGTTTTATCGTTCTCGTTTGTTCTATCGTACATTCACGTATGAACGACCGAACAAACGACTGACCGACTGACTGAACGAATGAAACTCGTTCGTTCGTTCGTTCATGTCTGTTCATTCATTTTATCGTTCACGTTCGTTCGAATAAACAAAATTCGCATTCAAATTTAAATCTATTCATCCATGCGTTCAAAATTAAATAAAAAGTCCATAAGTCCATTTAATTAACATATAATACATCGTTCGTTCATGTCCATTCATTCTATCGTTCGTTCTATCGTACGTTCACGTACGAACGACCGACCAAACGAACGAATGACTGACCGAACGAACGAATGAACGAACGGAACTCATTCGTTCGTTCGTTCATTCGATCACGTCTGATTGTTTGTTTTATCATTCTCGTTCATTCTATCATACGTTCACGTACGAATGACCGAACGAACGAACGACTAACCGACCGAACGAACGAAACTCGTTTGTTAGTTCGTTCACGTCCGTTTGTTCGTTTTATCGCTCTCGTTAGTCCGAAAAAACAAAATTCACATTCACAAGTCACATTCACAAGTTCACATTCACATTCAAATTTAAATAAAAAGTCCATAAGTCCATTTAATACACATTTAATACATCGTTCGTTCACATCCGTTCAAATCATCCATACACATAAAGTCAATCAAAATTTACACATCAAAATTTACAAATTTAATTAAAATTCAATCAAATCGAGGGGAGGCAGGGGCGGCGGCGCCGTCTACGGGAGGCAGTGGCGGCGGCGATGGCGGGTGGCTGTGTCGGCCGACTGGGTGGCAGGGAGGAGGGATGCAGGGGGCAGCCGCCGCGCAGCAGGGAGAGGCAGAGGGCGGCGGTGAAGAGGGAGGCAGGGTGCGGCGGCGACGGTGACAGCGGTGGCGATGCCGCCCCGAAACCCTAAACCCTAGCCGTATGCATCACACACAGAGGGGAAAAAAGGGGCGGCGGCTGGCGATGGCGTCTCCCCGGCGACGGCGGGTCTCCGGCGACGACGACGGCGACAAAGATGGCGGCGTGGCGGCTTCGGCTTCTAGGGCTCGGCGATGGCGACGAAGACGATGAAGTTGTGCGCAAAAATGGCTAAGTGTTGGATCCCCCTGGCCCCTGCTATATATAGTCATCGGGCTCTTTTGTCCTGGTTGAAACGAACAACCGGGACTAAAGATAAATTAGTCCCGGTTGGTGGCTTGAACCGGGACAAAAGATAACTCTTTAGTCCCGGTTGGAGCCACCAAATGGGACTAAAGATGGCGGAGCGACCACGTGGCCCTAGTAGGTGAGAATCTTTAGTCCCGGTTGAAGCCACCAACTAGGACTAAAGATATTCTCGCCTTTCCAAAATAATTTTTGTCCGTTTGTGTTAAAAACCGAGATTAAATATTTAAACAAGGTTGCTCTATTATAATATATTTTAAATTATAATAATCACATAGTATTTTAAATTTAATAAATAATATATAATTAACATATATATAATTAAATCTTAACAATCGTATATAATTAAATATTTTAAATATAATTTACATATGACCTATTTTAAAAATATTTTAAATATAAATAATAACATATAATTAACATTTGTCATATTCAAAACTATTTTAAATTTAAATAAATATATATAATTAACATATGGCCTATTTGAACAATATTTTAAATTTAAATAATAATATGTTATTAACATTTGCCCTATTCAAAATTATTTTAAATTCTAACAATCATACGTAATTAACATTTGTCCTATTCAAAAGTATTTTAAATTCTAACAATTATAAGTAATTAACATTTGTCGTATTCAAAAGTATTTTAAATTCTACCAATCATATATAATTTACAATAATATTCAATAATTTACAATAATTTACGATAAATTCAAATGGTTACAATAATATTTAAAAATTCAATTTAATTAATATTGTCCATATAGAAAGTTAACTAAGTGATGGTTGTCCTCACGTACTTTCTCCGCACAATTTTTCCTTCGTTATGATCGTTGTGTGAGTAAGGGGTGTCCTCATTTGATAGGAGGATGCTCGGGTCAACCGCCACCGCGAACGGAGGTTGCCCGTCAAACTGATCGTAATCTTCGTCAGTTCTATCATCGACTCCCATGATTTTTCTTTTGCCTGGGAGAACCATGTGGCACTTGGGCTCGTCGGACCCTTTCCCCTTCTTGGCTTTGCTAGCCATGTCCTTGACATAGAAAATTTGCCATACAACATTGGCAAGAACGAAGGGTTCGTCTGATATCCAACCTTGCTCATGTCGACCGTTGTCATCCCACTTTCATCAATGGTTACGCCTCCACCACTGAGCCTAACCCACTAGCACTGAAACAGAGTGACCTTCAGAGGTCCATAGTCCAGCTCCCATATGTCATCGATACTGTCATAATATGTGCTAGTCGTACCATCATATTCCACGACATCGATGCGGACAACGCTGTTCTGATTCGTGCTCTTCAAGTCTTGGGCCCGTGTGTAAAATGTGTACCCATTGATTTCATATGCCTAGAATGTGGTGATCGAGCAAGATGGTCCCCTCGCCAAGAAGGCTAGTTGTTGGTCAATGCTCATGTTGCCCATGATACGTCGTCGCAGCCAAGCAGGGAATGCATCGATGTGATGGCGTGTAATCCAGGCATCTGTCTTACCGATGTTTTTTGATCGAACAATTGCCAAGTGCTCCTCGATGTAAGGAGCCACCAAGAAAGATTGTTGCAACACGGTCCAATGTGCTTTTCTATACAAGTCATTGTCTATGTTCATTATTGTCTTCCTTCCAAGAGTTTCTTTTCCCCGTAATCTACCTTCATGGCTTGATTCAGGCACCCCAATGGGACGAAGGTCTTCAATAAAATCGACGCAAAACTCAATCACCTCCTCTATTCCATATCCCTTGGCGATGCTGGCTTCCGGACGAGAATAGTTACGAATGTTCTTCTTTAGAATGCCCATATACTCTCGAAAGGGAACATGTTGTGTAAGAATACCAGACCGATGACACGGATCTCTTTGACAAGGTGGCATAGGAGATGCGTCATGATATTGAAGAAGGAAGGCGAAAAGATCATCTCAAAGCTGACAAGACATTGGACCACATTATTTTGAAAGTCTTCTAGTTTGTCTAGATCGATGATGTTCTATGAAATTGCGTTCAGGAAAGCACATAGCTTTGTTATTGTTGCCCGGACATTATCAGGAAGGATACCCCGAATTATAACGGGAAGCAGCTATGTCATCAGCACGTGGCAGTCATGGGACTTTAGATTTGTGAACTTCTTATCCTTCGTGCTTATTATTCTCTTTATATTCGAGGAGTACCCAGACGGTACCTTGATGCTCTCCAGGCATTCAAAGATTATTTTCTTCTCTGCCTTGCTTATAGTGTTGCTGGGTGGACTTAGGTATTGGGCTCCTTTCTCCTTTGGTTGCGGGTGAAGGCCGTCGCGTTGTGCCATATGTTTCAGATCGTTACGTGCCTCAAGTGTATCTTTTGATTTTCTGTATACACCTAGGAAGCCCAGAAGGTTTACGCAAAGGTTTTTAGTGAGGTGCATCACGACGATTGCGTGGCGGACGTCCAAGACTTCCTAATACGGCACCTCCCAAAAAATTGACTTCTTCTTCGACATCGCCGTGTGACCACCTTCACTTGCTATAGGTTGGTTGCCAGGTCCCTTACCAAATACTAGTTTGAGATCTTTCACAATGGCAAACACGACCTTTCCGTCGCGATGCTTTGGCTTAGTACGATGGTCTGTCTTTCGATCAAAATGTTTGCCTCTTCTTCGGACAAGTTAGCTTGCAACAAGAAAGCGATGATGGCCCATGTACACTACCTTCTTACAGTGTTTCAAGTACGTACATTCGGTCTCATCCAAACAATGGGTGCAAGTGTTGTACCACTTCTTTGACTGCCGGATAGGTTGCCAAGTGCAGGCCAATCATTGATGGTAACAAACAGCAACCCTCGTAGGTTAAACTGCTCCTATTTATCCTCATCCCACAAAGGACACTTTCTTTCTTCCACAGCAGTTTTAAATCTTTCATCAGCGGTCTCAGGTACACATCGATGTTGTTACCAAGTTGCTTCGGGCCTTGAATAATAACCGGCATCTGAATGTACTTTCGCTTCATGCATAGCCAAGGCGGAAGGTTGTAGATACACATCGTTACAGGCCAAGTGCTATGACCGCTGCTCATCTCTCCAAAAGGATTCATGCCGTCCGTACTTAAGCCGAACCTTAGGTTTCTTACATCCTCACCAAAGTCTTTAAATGTTCTGTCGATGTTTCACCACTGTGACCCATCGGTGGGATGTCTCAGCATGCCGTCTTGTAGACGTTCTTCTGCGTGTCAGCGCATCATCCTTGCATGCTCCTTGTTCCTGAACAAACGCTTCAGCCGTGGTATTATAGGAAAATACCACATCACCTTAGCAGGAACCCTTTTCTTCGAAGGCCATCCGTCAACTTCGCCTGGATCATCTTGTCTGATCTTGTATCGAAGGGCTTTACAAACCGTACATGCTTCTAGGTTCTCGTACTCCTCACCGCGGTAGAGGATACAATCGTTAGGACATGTGTGTATCTTCTGTACCTCCCGTCCTAGAGGGCAGACTAACTTCTTAGCCTCGTATATTGATTCCGGCAATTTGTTTTCCTCTGTAAGAATGTTATTCATGAGTTTTAGTAACTCGCCAAATGTCTTGTCACTGACACCATTTTTGGCCTTCAATTGCAAGAATTCCAGTGTGGTACGCAACCTTTTGTGCCCCTGTTCACAGCCTGGGTACAAGGACGTTTTGTGGTCCGCCAACATACGCTCCAATTTCTACACCTCCTTTTCACCTTCGCAGTCCCCCTGTATGTCGCGTAACATCTGAACAAGGTCATCGAAACCGTCGTTTTCTTCAGCATCCCCGCCTGCCTCCCCTGCTGTATTCTCTTCAAACCCACCGTATTGACCACAGTTTGGAATATTGTCGTCGTCTTCATCTTCTTCCATTGCAACCCCCACCTCTCCGTGCAATGTCCAACAATTATAGTGAGGCATGAATCCCGACTGAAACAAGTGGGCATGAATAATTTTTGATGTAGAATACTCCTTGTTTTTGCACTTTTTGCATGGACAACGTATGAAACCCTTTTGCTTGTTGGCATCGGCCACACTCAAAAAATAATGCACGCCTTGAATAAACTCTGTCGACCGTCAATCTACGTAGTACATCCATTGCCGATCCATCTACATGGAATGCACAAAAATCATAACAAAAATCCACAAAATTCAAACCATTTAAAAATATTATTACAATAATTATCTATATAATCAGACAATAATTATATATTAATCCAACATATGTAATGTATTGTTCTAAAAATTAGAATTATTTTTAAAAGGTCTTTTAAAGTGGTAAACATAAAATTAATTAATTATTTTACAAGTTCTTTTTAATATACGCATTGTACATATTTTTAACTATTTTAACGATCTTAAAATTAACTTCCTTTTCTAATCTACTACCAAATTTTTTATATTTTTTTCTTTGTCATCTATTTTATAATTTTTTTGACCAAAAGTTTCTCTTTCATAATTTTCCATAAACATTTTTTGAGATGAAATTGTACGTAATAAGTTCCTACAAATGTAATTGCTAAGCATACTTTTCTTCCTCTTTATTTTTCCAAACATTTTTCTCAACACAATGTAATATGTTTAGTAAAATAATTAGTCCCAAACAAATTTTCTCTCTCTTCATGTTTGCATAAAAATCTAGAGATAAAAATATATAGAAAAGAACCGTAAAAAGCGAAGTGCTAAGTATAAATCATAAGAGGAAGTAGTTGCTAACCTCGTAGATAGCAAAGATTTGTGTATTACCACCAAAACAAAATTACAAAAAGCAACTCCATCTTTAGTCCCGGTTTGTGTTACCAGCCGGTACTAAAGATCAAAATAATCCTTAATCTCGGTTTGTAACACCAATCGAGACAAAAAGTAACATCTTTAGTCCCGGTTGGTGTTATCAACCGGGACTAAAGATCCGAGGCGCCCTGACAGGTTCTGATAAGATTTGAACTGGGACTAAAGATCATCTTTAGTCCGGTTCGTGACACAACCGGGACTAAAGTTTCTAGAGAGCCGTTGCCTTTTTAAATCGGGACTAAAAATATTTCTTTAGTCCTGGTACAACTCTAACAGGACTATTGTGGTTTTTGTCGCTTCAGCCAAATATGATTTCTTCAGTAGTGGATACGCCCCTAACACAAACAAAGAGACAAATATCAACGATAAACATATCTGATCTTACTAATATTCTATTGAAAAATATGTGGAATAATATTTTTATACATAACTATTTCAACCACGGTAGATGGAGTCGTGCACCACGACTGCTAAGTCACATAGATGCTTGTCTTAATGAGCATATAGACTTAATTGCTGAAAATAATTGTAAGTTTAGAGATCTTCAGTACTTAAATTTGGTATTTTTTTAAGCCTCACCAACTGGTACAGAGAAAAAATAAGTATGCATGGTTGGTTCATGTTATACACCATCCGTCCCTAATGATCTCATTTGATTTTTATCTAGTCTCACAACTAGAAAATAGTTCTTCCAAGCGGTCGAATTCTGTTTTTACAGGGGTGGTCGATTTTCACAGCGGACTACATCGGAAAATCAATTTACACATGTAGTCGTGAAAGGCAGTACTCTCACAACCTGCAAAATCTCAAATCCAAAAATTTTATAAAAATCGATTTTCACATACGATTTATCTAAAATACTCACCTATGAAATCACCTTTTTGCAAAAAAAAAAGAGAAAATGTCACACCCTGCAAAATCTCAAACCCAAAAATTCTCTAGAACACCAATCACAGTATAGCTTATACCCAGATGAAGCCCTCTCTGCGGTTGTCATGGCCATCACTGTGATGACGCCCTCATCATGTCGGAGGCCTTGCCGTGGTTGTCGTTGCCTTCATTGAGACGAAGGTCTTGCGGCGGTCAGCAGCAGCAGCCACCACCTAGATGAACCCACCGAGGACCGCCGGCCGCCACCGGAGCTGGCCGTCCCCTTGCCCGCTGTCACCAGATTTGGCCATGCCGAGGACCTCGTCCGTCGGATCTGGTGGTCTCGAGGACCAACATACCTGATGCCTAGATGAAGGGGGCATGTTAAAAACAGATGTTGCAAGGTTTCTTGTTGCTGTAGATTGCATAACAGAGAGTTATAATCCGGTCGCTCAAACTTTTTTCTTCTTAACTTGTTCCTTGTATTGATTCTGTCTTTTAGGATTAACCAGAAAAAAGATCTTATGTTTTGCTTGTACACTACTCTTCCAGAGCCAGTTAAAAGAATTTAGGACATTGATCACTCCTGTAAAAATCTTGTATGTTTTGACTGAGCTAGGTGTATGCTCTGAGTTCCATATGCATGTCCATTTATCTTTTCCATCTCCTAAGTCAGTTTCTTCAAAGAGGGTTTGTAACTGTTGGAACTGATCATAAGCTTGAGCTGAGAGTGGCAACTGAAAGATAGAAGACAGATTATCCAATTGCCAAGCTTGTTGGAGAGTAATATTTGGCTTTGTTGTGAATGAAAACAAATCGAGGGAGAGAAAATGAGGATACTAAAGAGGGCTAGTGTCGAAACTTGGTTTCGGCAATAGAAATTTAGGGTGCAGTCAAGATCGCCAAGCTCGATGGGTTAAGTGAAAAACAAGGTTTAGACAGGTTCAGACCCTCTCGTGAGGTAATACCCTACTCCTGTTTCGGGGATTCGATCCGCCTAGTGTTTATTGATCTCAAGATCTTGTGTATCGCCTATCAAATCTATTGCTCATGAATATGATATCCCTCAAGGGACGTGCCTACCCTCCTTATATAGTCTTGGAGGGTGGGCTTACAAGTCGGAAATCCTATCATACTCTAAGTCGATTTTCTCAATCTTACCAAGTCGTTACTATAAGCTGTTGTCTTATCTGATCGGCAACGTAACACCCAAGTCATAACCGGTTTACACAATCATTAGGCGTAACCTATCCCTATTACCAATCGGACAGGCCTGCCATGAGGATATCCGATTGCCATAATCTCCACAGTAGCCCTCGAGACCTTCACAGTCGACGAGATAACTTTGCCTCAAATCAAAGCAACACATAGCCGAATGACTCCCTGGCCGAGTGCTTCTGTTGCCGAGTGGTTCCGTCATCTCTGCCTGAATCTCCCGAGTGGTTCCAAAGACTGAAGGGCTGGAAAACATCCCAAAAATTCTAAAAAAATAAATATCTAGGTGTATTTCATGATGCACCTAATTAGGTGTAGCCCCCCGACTATGTGGTTAGTCAAAAACAGACTAAGCATATAGTCAGGAACTATAAAAAATCATACTCATATAAATGCTTAGCTCAAGCTAAAGCAATCATAAAAAATCATATAACACATCACTCGTTAAGCTCATGCTTATCCGAATAAATTTGCCCGAGTCGTCTCATAAAAGTAATTTAATTAACCCTCATGGGTAAGAAATTAATTCACTCAGCAAATTCATGCTTATCCGAGTTAACTTTCCCGAGTTATCTCGGAACAAATAATTCAATTGACCCTTATGGGTAAACAAATTTTTCAGTCATTCGAAAAATACGACCTAAATATTAAATAGCTCCTGCCATAATATTGGTCTTAATCTAAAAAGATCTTCACCAAGGTGAAAAAATAGCATTGATATAATCGTTTAATCAAATGCTTAAAAACAAAACAGTCCCCGTCATCAGAACAGCCATAAAAAGCTTAACTGTTTGTCACCTTTCAAATTGCATCGTACCAACTTCTCATGAAGTTGCGTAAACCGCGGTATAAATGAATTTTAAAGGTATTGGCCTCTGTGACACATGCATATTGTCACGGCAAATCTGCTTAAGTCCATCCACTTAAGTCCCTAAGGACACGCATCAGGCCACACCTTAGCTGGGTTGCAAGTCTCTCATGGGCTCGGCCCAATCGCGAGACGACTTAACAAAACCCTCATGTCTTTTTTACAAAGCCTCGAGGTCATCCCCGCCACTTCGTCTTCCCCAAAAATTTCCTCTTTCGTAGCACTGTTCACCAGCTCTCTGCGGAGAACCCTAAACTCGCGCGCACCCAAATCCATCGATCTAGGAGCTCTCATTTCACCACAAGTCATCTTCCGCATCCATCCCCCAAATCTGCACCTAAGATTCGCCGATCAACCAGATATGTCTTATAACTAAAATCATGTCCTTGTTGAAAATCTTTCTGCCTTTGTCCCGATTGTTCCCATCTTTTTCCTTGCAGGAGGCCTCAGAACCTAGACCCCACTGGGCAGAGTGAGGGCCCAAAGCCATCTGCAGCGGCTGAAGCGACAAAGCCTGCAGAACAAGAAACTCGGGGCCCTCTCCCGAGTGAGAGCGCTCCGAGTGAGAAGCCCCCACCTCCCAGCGAAGATATCCTGAGGGAGGAGCCCCCGACTGCCAGCCAGGAGACCTCTACTGGAAACCAGTCGACGGAAGAAGAGGTCCCGACCGCCGCTCAAGGTGCTCCGACCGAGAGCCGGTCGGTGAGAACCAAGAAGAAAAAGGCAGCCGGGAAGTACCCGGCCGAGGGTTCGGCCACCGATGCCGGTAACTTCTAAAGCGATCTTCGACTTTAGTCTTCAATCTGTCTTTTCTTTGTCTTCATTTGTCTTCTTTAAATCGATCAGCAAAAGTGGAGGAGATCACCAGGCTGCAATCTTCAGAAACCTGGGTCCCTCCGATCAAAATAGAGTGGCGCGACTCTGAGGGCTTGAAACAGGGCATCGTCTTGAACAAGCAGAAAGAAAATGAAGAAAGAGACATGCTTGTGGACGCCTGAATGAAGCTACCATACTGCTAAATGTAAGCATCGCTCTTCTCTGTCATAGCCTTATGGTTTCTTTTAGTCGACTAACCCTAAACTCGTGTGTAGAGAGTATATTGCCGATCAATGGCCAAGTCTGATGCCCTCGAGAAGCTGGTCCCCCACTTGAATTCCCTGGAGAACATCCAGCAGGAGCTCAAGGCCACCCGGGAGGAGGCTGCATCAAGAGAGGCTGCCCTGCGGAGAGAGATTGCCGCACTCCGGGAAGAGAACCTTGACCTCCGGGGTTCAGTCGGGAGTAAGTTTAATCATCTTGATCTCTTTATGCCTTTATTTGTAGTCTGTCTTGATCTTGACGTCAGCAAATCTTCTTGTTGCAGAGAATCGTCAGAAGTCCACACACTCCAGACCCAGCTGGAAGAAGCTAATGCTAGCAAAACCGAGTTGGAATCTGAGTTTGAAGGTAAATTCTTTTAAGATAGCATTCTTCATTTTGCTTTGTCTTCGAGTGTTTGTGTAATCATATCTCTTTGCAGCTTTTAAAGTCAAAACCCGAGCGCAATTCGATGTCTTCGTCGACAGGGTCCGAAGAGCCGAAAGCGTAAGGGATGATATTGCTAATGCGGCCACACCGATCCTCTTGTCGCTGTTCCAGCACGGGCTCGGGACCAGCTCACTGGATGCCGTCGAGGTCTTTCACAAGCTCAGGAGAGCCCCAGAACAATACATAGCCAATATCTCAGAAGCGGCCACCATGGGAGCTGGCTTCGCTCTTGCGCAGGCCAAGTCACTCTATCCTCGGATAAATGCTGACTCAGTCGGGGAAGGCTTCACTGACAGCACTTCAGATGTGCAAGCCCTGGAGTTGATCAGCGGAGCACAGGAGGCGGCCAAAAAAGTAGTTGTTGATGTAGTTGACAACTTTCGATCTTGATGGCTTTGTGAATGTTGTTTATGAACTCTAATGTGAATTTGTAGATATCTGGCTTATTTATGTCAATGCCTTGACCTGAGTCTTCATAGAAAATTTCTTAAGTAATTTTCGTCCGACTGTCATCAAGCCTAAGCTTGATTAGGTCATCAAAAAATTCTCAGTCCTTATCTATTGAACTCGAGTCAAAACACTAAACAATGATAAACCAAATATAAACAAGTTGTTGAAGAAAACCATGCTTTATTGACACAAGTATAGCCTTGACTATCAACTCAAGAAGTCATTTTGCTTGAGATTGGCAATCGAGAATAACATGAAACTTAAAACAATTTAAGCATAGTATCATCAAAGATGTTCGATATTCCAGGAGTTTTCCACTATGGATCCATCTTCACGCTTTAGTCGATATGCTCCTGGCCGAGTCACCTCAGTGATTATGTATGGTCCTTCCCATAGTGGAGATATTTTGTGACGGTCTTTGGTAGTTTGGATTTTGCGTAGAACCAAATCGCCTACAATGAAGGCTCGCCCCCGAACATTTTGACTGTGGTATCGTCTAAGTCCTTGAAGATATCTTGCCGACTAGATCAAGGCTGCCTCACGGGCCTCTTCCAGTCGGGTCAGGTCATCCACTCGGTCTTGATCATAGCGCTCGTTGTTGAAACTGCGGACTCGAAGAGATTCATACTCCATTTCATTCGGCAACATGGCTTCTGCCCCGTAAACCAAGAAGAAAGGAGTTTGGTCGGTAGCCCGACTGAGCGTAGTCCGCAGTGACCATAGGACCGAAGGTAATTCTTGAACCCATCTGCCAGCGTAGGGTTTGAGCCTGTCAAACACTCGGGCCTTGATGCCTTGAAGAACCATGCCATTGGCGTGCTCAACCTATCCATTGCTTTTGGGGTGCGCGACTGATGCGTAGCAGATTTTGATGTCGAAATCTTCACAGAATTCTTTAAAAATGCCTCCAGTGAATTGGGTCCCATTGTCGGTTATTATTCTGTTTGGGACACCAAACCGGTGCACGATATTGAGGATGAAGTCTCGTGCCTTGTCAGCGGTGATCGTAGCAACCGGTTTAGCCTCGATCCACTTGGAAAACTTGTCGATCGCGACGAACAGATGTGTAAATCCTCCTGGAGCCTTTTTGAAAGGACCGACCATATCCAGGCCCTAGACCGCGAACGACCACGATAGCGGGATCGTCTGTAGCTCTTTGGCTGGAATATGGCTTTGCTGAGCGAAGAACTGGCAGCCCTCACACGTGCGAACCACTTTGTCGGCGTCAGAGACCGCCGTAAGCCAGAAGAAGCCTTGTCTATAGGCTTTGCCCACCAAAGTGCGTGTTGCCGCGTGACATCCGCACACACCCGAGTGGATATATTGGAGTAGTTGTCATCCTTCCTCGGGCGTGATACATCTCATTAGGACTCCAGAAGGGCTTCTCTTGTATAATTCGGAGTCGACCATGACGTAGCCCTGACAACGGCGTCGGACTCGTTCAGCCTCATCCCGGTCTTCCGGCAGCTCTTGCTGAGTTAAAAATTTGATGAGCGGTGTCCTCCAGTCGGCGTCGAGCACGGCGACTTGATTTGTAGCTTGCTCGTTGGAAGTTGGTTTTGCTACAACAGTCAGCTCATAGAGATGCTCTACGAAAACGTCTGTTGGGGCGGCTTCTCGCTTGGACCCGAACTGCGCCAACTCGTCAGCTGCCTCATTGTTATGTCTCAAGACATGGGATAGCTCCAGTCCATCAAACCTGTCTTCAAGTTTGCGAACTTCTTGCCGATAGGCTTCCATGGTGTCGTTTAAGCAGGACTAGTCTTTCATCACTTGGTTGACAACCAGCTGGGAATCTCCTTTCACAGCCAACCGTCGTATCCCGAGTGAAACAGCAAGTCGTAGGCCATGCAGCAGGGCTTCGTACTCAGCGACATTGTGTGAGGCGGAGAAATGAATATGAAGAACATATCGCAGCCTTTCTCTGATTGGGGAGATCAGCACGACTCCCGCTCCCAAGCCAGTGACCCTCTTGGATCCGTCAAAGTGCATGGTCCAGTATTGTAGGTCTTCCCTAGGTACGTCTTCTTGTTGCTCGGTCCACTCGGCCAGGAAATCCGCCAGGGCTTGTAACTTTATAGACGTCCTCACTTTGAAAGTTAAGTCCAGCGGCATCAGTTCCAGAGCCCACTTTGCGATGCGTCCAGTCGCCTCCCGGTTATGGATGACATCACCGAGTGGAGAGGAAGTGACGACGGTGACCGAGTGACCCTGAAAGTAGTGTGCCAATTTCCTCGCGGTTATCAGAACACCATATAATAATTTTTGTACCTAGGGGTAGCGAATTTTGGCTCCTGCCAGCACTTCGCTAACGAAGTAGATTAGCCTTTGAATCTTCTGGACTCGTCCTTCTTCCTCACGCTCAACGATGAGAACCGTGCTGATCACTTGGTAAGTAGCTGAGACATACAATAGCAGGGGTTCCTGAGGCTGTGGTGAGGCTAGGACGGGCGGCGTCGTTAGAAATTCTTTGAAATCTTCAAAGGCTTTGTGGGCTTCCGTGGTCCGTTGGAAGTCATCGGTTTTCTTCAGTAACCTGAAAAAAGACATGCCTCGTTCGCCGAGTTGGGAAATGAATCGGCTTAGCGCTGCCATGCAGCCAGTGAGCATCTGGACATCTTTCTGGTTACTCGGAGGCTTCATATTCAAAATAGCGTTGATTTTCCCTGGGTTAGCTTCGATGCTGCAGTGGGATACCATGAAGCCAAGCAGTTTGCCTGATGGCACGCCGAATGTGCATTTCTCAGGGTTCAACTTCATTCTGAAGGCCCGAATGTTTGCGAAGGTTTCTTCTAAGTCGGCAATCAGGTCTTCCTTCTGCTTGTTCTTGATGACGACATCGTCGACGTAAGCTTCCACATTTTTCCCGATCTGCGTCTGAAAGCATCTCTGGATCATGCGCTGGTAAGTGGCTCCGGCGTTCTTCAGACCGAAGAGCATCATGATGTAGCAGTAAGCTCCAAACAGCGTGATAAACGATGTTTTCAGGCAGTCGGATTCCTTCAAGCTGATCTGATGGTAGCCCGAGTAACAGTCCAGAAAACTCAAGAGCTGGCAGCCGGCTGTTGAATCTACGACTTGGTCGATGTGAGGCAATCCGAATGGATCTTTAGGGCAAGCTTTGTTGAGATCGATGTAGTCAACGCACATGCGCCATTGCCCTGTCTTTTTCCGGACCAGGACCGGGTTAACTAGCCAGTCGGGACGGTAAACCTCTTTGATGAACCCGGCGGTTAAGAGTTTCATGAGTTCTTCCTTGATGGCATCTTTTCGATCCTGAGCAAAATGGCGTAATCTGTTGTTTAATAGGTTTTGCGTCATCTTTGACGTGTAAAGAGTGCTCGATCACCTCCCTAGGAATTCCAGGCATATCAGATGGTCTCCAAGCAAAAACATCTTTATTATTTTGGAGGAAGGTGACGAGCGCGCTTTCCTATTTAGGATCAAGCTCAACGCCAATTACAGCGGTTTTGGACAGATCGGATGGATCAAGGGAGATTTTCTTCATTTTGGCGTCGCCTTGTCCTGACATGGCTATCTTCTTCGTAGGGATTTGACCCTCTTTAGATGTCGATGCAGCCAGTCGGATTTCCTCCTGGCCGCGTAATCTCTCACGAGATTGGGCCATATCGCAGCTTTCTTTGTCGTAGGTGAAGGCTTGTTTGACGTCGCTGCGTAGAGTAATGACGCCATTGGGGCCGGGCATCTTCATGCAGAGGTAGGTGTAGTGTGGTATCGCCATGAACTTGGCGAGCGCAGGCCTTCCAATGATTGCGTGGTAGGCCGTTTTGAAGTCGACCACCTCGAAGGTGATGTTCTCCGTCCGGAAGTTCTCTCGAACTCCGAAGGTGACTAGAAGGGCGATGTACCTGAGTGGCGTAGATGACAGCCCCGGGATAACTCCGTGGAAGGGAGCCGAGCTTGCTTTCAACTCGGATCTTGGGATCTGCATCTCGTCCAGGGTCTTGGCGAACAAAATATTGAGGGCACTGCCCCCATCAATGAGGACGCGCTTTAGCTTTATGTTTCGAACCACCGGGTCTAGTACCAGGGGATACCGCCCCGGTTGAACCACTCGGTCAGGATGATCCGAGCGGTAGAACGTGATGGCCACCTCCGACCACCATAGATATTGTGGGACTTCGGGTTGTGCCACGTTGACCTCGCGGTCTGTCAGCTTTTGCTTCCTCTTGGACTCATAAGCCTGCGGCCCCCCGAAGATGTGATTCAGCTCTCCTACGGGGTCTTGGAAAGGCTCTGAATTGCTAGTCGGGTTGTTCTTCTTGGTTCCCGATGGGCCGGCTTCATCAGTCGGCTTCTTGTTTAGTTGTGCTGCGTATTGTTCGGCAAACTGCTTATAGATGAAGCAATCCTTGGCCGCATGCTTGTGATTTGGATGATGCGTGCACTGAGCGTTCATGATCGTGTCGTAGGCCGTGACCCGGGGGCGGCGTTGAGAGTTGCACATTGTGGAAACCAGGTCCTCGGGTCGGCGCTTGCGATCTTTCTGGCCATGATTGTTGTTGTTGTTATCCTTCTTAGGATGCTGGCTTCTCCCCGACTGCTTGTCGTCCCTTTTGTTAGGCCGATCTTGTCGCTCCGCCTTGATCGCGTCATTGGATTTTGCATAGGAATTTGCTGTCTCGAACATCTATTTTACCGTCTTCGGTGGCTTACGCCCAAACTTCCCGATCAGCAACTCATCGCGGACTCCCTTCTGGAAGGCGGCAATTATGATATCGTCGGTGATGTTGGGGATCTTGTTGCGCTTTTTGAGAAGCGTCGGATGTAGTCCTTCAGCGGCTCGTCTAGCTTCTGGATGACGTTGTAGAGATCAAAGTGGGTCCCAGGTCTTTCGAAAGTGCCTTGGAAATTGGCGATGAAGTGGTCCCGGAGTTCGCTTCACGAGCTAACTGAGCCTCTTGGCAAGCTCGTGAGCCAGTTCCTGGCTGAGTTGGCTAGGGCAACAGGCAAATAATTGGCCATGGCCTTGTTGTGTCCTCCTGCTGCGCGGATGGAGAGGGTGTACACGGTCAGCCACGACTCACGGTCAGTCTTTCCGTCGTACTTCTCGATTCCTATGGGTTTGAAACCACTCGGCGCAGGTCCCGAGTGAATGCAGGCACTCCATCATCGTTACAGTTAGGCGACCTCCTTCTGTCTTCGTAGGAGCGCTGCTCGCGCTCTTGATAGCGTCGGTCAAGGACTTCCCGCAGATCACTCGGCGGGGTTCTTTGTAGGCAGCTACGGTAGTCGGAGTTGTAGCTGCGGTGGATCGGGTCGTGGACGGGTGGTCGTCCGTGTCCTTTCTCGCGGGAGTCGGCCGATTGCTCTTGATGCCTTTGTATTGTCTCGTGGCGGGGGTCTCTTGACCTAGTGGCCATCTTCGCTTGCTCGGGCCTCCTGTAGTCCTTTGATCGTAGCGTCGGAAGTCGGCTTCCGTCTGGTGTTTCAGCGACGGACTCAGTCGGCCTTCGTGCTGAGGTGGAGGGAGAGCAATTGGCTGTAGCCGCGATGATGGTCTTGATCTTGTCCAGGAGTGGCATTACCGTAGCGGGTGCCGCTTCGATAACAGTGTCGAGAAGGGTGAGGACGGCAACGGCATTTTGTTGAGGCATCTGGAAGATGTTGGTGTTGTTGACTCGTGTCTGAAGTATGGCCTCTCGAGTGGATCGCCCAGTCGCCCTCAGGTCTCGCTTTCTTCTGTCGGCTTCCTCCTTGCGCCTATTCTCCTCCTCTGCCAGCTTGCGCTCCTGCTCAAGCCTGGCTTGCTCATCTTCTGCGATTCTGCGGGCCATGGCCGAGTCGGTCTCGGCTAGCTCAGCCATGAGGATGTCAAAGCACTTGGGCTCGTAATCCTTGTGGAAGTCGGAGTCACTGGCCTCGTCCGTGGAGATACCGTAGAGGTCGTCGAAGTCTGAAGAGCTGAGGTACTCATCGAGCTCCGTGGATGAGTATGACCCGAATGGTTGGAGGATGATGGCGACTTTCCTTGAGCCCGGATCACTTGAATCAGGATCGTTCCAGTCCGGGTCGTGGCTTGATGACGACGGTTCTTCCGAGTGAGTTGATTTCAACTCGGAAGAAAGGATATTGCAATAGATCTCAGCGCCGTTTGGTAACCCAAACGGTGCCGAGAGGGTTTCACCTCCTGAGTGGATGGGTCCCAACTCGGAGGTTAAGAAGTTGCAGTAGATCTCAGCATCGTTTGGTAATCCGAACGGCACCGAGTGGATTCCTTCTTCCAAGTGGATGGACTCCAGCTCGGAACTCAGAATGTTGTAGTAGATCTCAGCGTCGTTTGGTACCCCGAACGGTGCCGAGCGGATTCCCCTTCCCGACTGGTCCGAATCCGAGTCGGGGGAGGAGAGCTTGTCAAATCTTTTGGCGGCGAAGTCGTCGACGCCTGGTGAAGATCCCATCGCGCTTGCTGGCGATTGAAGAAGAAGTCTTGATGCGCGGTCCCCTACTTGGCGCGCCAACTGTCAAAACTTGGTTTCGGCAATAGAAATTTGGGGGTGTAGTCAAGATCGCCAAGCTCGATGGGTTAAGTGGAAAACAAGGTTTAGACAGGTTCAGGCCCTCTCGTGAGGTAATACCCTACTCCTGTTTCGGGGATTCGATCTGCCGAGTGTTTATTGATCTCAAGATCTTGTGTATCGCCTATCAAATCTATTGCTCATGAATCTGGTATCCCTCAAGGGACGCCCCTACCCTCCTTATATAGTCTTCGAGGGTGGGCTTACAAGTCGAAAACCCTATCATACTCTAAGTCGGTTTCCTCAATCTTACCAAGTCATGACTATAAGCCATTGCCTTATCTGATCGGCAACGTAACACCCAAGTCATAACCGGTTTACACAATCATTAGGCGTAACCTATCCCTATTACCAATCGGACAGGCCTGCCATGAGGATATCCGATTGCCATAATCTCCACAGCTAGTGGACTCTCTGCTAAACACTACGTTGTTTGTGGGAGCTTCAGTGTAAAACACTACACCGGCATCGGCTATCTCTAACGGGCATTAACCCTCATCTCTATCGGGTGGAGTCCCCGTCATTGTGCAAAGGTCACTGATGTGAGAAAATATCTCTAACGGGCACAAGGCCGTCACTGATGCACATTATCTCAATCGGGCCATAATAAATGCCCGTCATAGATGAGTTTGAAAGTCAAACCAAGGGTGTTGAGCGCCCGTCACGGATGACACATCTCAATCGATCCTACTTCTAAGCCCATTAGAGATGATAACTCATCCCTAACAGGCCGTAGTTAATAGGCCGTCACCGATAGGGTTGACCAACCACGGAATCAAATATAGTCCGGTTTGTTGCCCGTCACGGATGACATATCTCTAACGGGCTATAGTACTGAGCCCGTCATGGATGACCTATCTCTATCGGGTTGGTAGGTTGAGCCCGTCACGGATGACTTATCTCTTTCGGGCTTTTTTAAAATGCTCGTCAGGGATGAGTGTATTATGAAAAAAAATTATTTTTTGGCTAGCCTTAGGCCTTTGCTAGCCATGCCCGCTGCAAAAATGATAGAGATATAACAGAGATATAGTCTCATTCCAGTCCCCATTCCCAGCCACAGCCACAGCCACAACCAATTCAGTCCATTCACATATTTAACATCACAGCCACAACCAATTCACATCCACAAGATTAAACACATTCACATATATGTCATTCACATTCATTTTTTTCCAAGAACAAGTGTAGTTAGCTGTTTTTTTCCAAAAAAACAAGTGTAGTTCCCAAAATAAAGAACAAGTCGGGCAAAAATATACAACTGCTCTCCAAACCGTCGACATGCATCAAAACCTGCAAATATATATTACAAAGAAAAGCAAGTATATACAGAAACAACATGCAGAATTGTATTACAAAGAATATTTATAAAAATCAAATGTTTGTCACACAAGCATTGCAAATGTTCTACCATTCAGAGTCGATCGAGCTACCTAGGACCTTACTCTAAACATTCCTTTCGGAGACACTATATCATCTAGTATGAATTGTGCTATCTCTTCTCTAATGATATCGAAGTTGTTATCCGGAATGCTTGATAGTTTATCCTCAAGGTCGGGCAATTTCACCTTGTCCGCTAAGATCCGCATGTTATGGCAGACGTGGAACCCACACTGGTCACCCACTGGTTGTTTAATTGGAAAGTATTTTTTGTGACCAAGTTTGGGATGCCCATACTCATGCCTCCCGCCTTTTGCCACGTACAGGTCCCATGCCTCGTTCAAGACAGCTTCAATGCCGGACCAGTTGTATATTTTTGGCTTGATATTGGAGTTAAGGTAGTGTACTGAACTCCACTTCGGCGTTATTACCAGAAGAATCCAATGACCCCTACGACATTATTAAATTGCAAGGTAAATACTAGAGCTATACGACTCGCGCATTTGATTCTAAGTAGGGTACACGCTTACTATTGATTGTAGGCACACATAATGAAGTCCTTGTCTTGACGGGCATATAAGCAGTCCTTGATATATTCCACCATGTTGGCTCGATCGTTTTGCATATTTGTCTCGTTGACGATAGATGGATCGAGAAAGGCAACAAAGGGTGATTTTTTTGGACATGCTTCCAGGTTAACCTACAAGCAAGACCAGAGTCCGGGTTAGCGTAAGATATGGACGCTATTATCATATCTCGTACCCATAAATACTTACAAGGAGTACCACTTAAGGAGGTTGGTGTCGACTGCTCGCACCCTTTAGAGGTCCCATAGATCTTGGAAGTCTACGGCGATGAAGCCAACAGGGCCGAGGAACGGCTGACTATCGTGGTAGCCCAACATGGAGGTCTCTCTATGCTTCCTCTTTGCGTTGGTCCTCTCCATGTAGTACCCGTGCAACTCCTTGCATGCAGGCTCCATCCTTGATAAGGTGTCATCTCCGACCAATGGCATGCCTAATGTGAAAGTATTTGGAGCTGATGACGCCTTGCCAAGATCAAGCTTTTTCTTGGCCAGATTGGCCCCTTGCACCTTGCCTTCTCCTCTCCCCTTTTCAGAACCTTTTCTGCGTATGTCTATCTTGGATGGAGAAGATGTCACCCTCTTCAACTTTTTGGCAGGAGGGGGTTGGTGCGGCCTGTTGTCTACCTCCATACCGTCGTCTCCAAAATTTGTATCATATTCTAATTGGAGATATTCTTCAACGGCATGAGGGGCAATTTCAAGTTCTCTGGCTTGAGGGGCCATTATATCTGTACGTACACGCGACGGTGCCGTACGAGAACTTGGTGTTGGCCTAGGAGTTACATTGATCTGAATGTTCCGCTTGGCCCATTGGATGAAGGTCCCACGTGCAGCTCCAAGGGTCAGAACCTCATCGTTCGGTGGGTGTTGGAGAGTGAAGCCCACCCAATCGGGCTTCACTAAGTCTACTTGGTCTTTTGCATGTCCGGCTAGCAGCTGCACCCCATGAACCCGGGTTTCGGGGGTAGGCTTGAATGCAAGACCCTCTGCAGCCGGAATTGCAAATGATTGGGTCACCCTAACGACTAGGGTGCACGATGTGGGTTCTGCAATAGAATCGTACGTGTCATTACTACTAGGGTGTACTTGTGGTGCTAATACAAAATATGTATTTGTTGATTTTTCTTACCGTTATGTGGTCCACCACGGCGGGGATTGGTGCTTGTTCTGCCATCGCCTCAGTTGATGCGCAGCTGCTACGCCTTTGCGTGGGGCTCACTTCTACTCTGGAAGCTGCAGCGGGTGGAGCTTCGGCGATCGTCTTATCATATGTCTCCACCCGAGCCTCCACTCGTGCCAGCTTCTCATTGAATTCTTCGGCGAGCTCGACTCTAAGCTCCTCCCGAAGTTGCTCCTTAAGGCGTGTTTGTTTCTCTATCGTTGATAGCTTGTGCTTCTTGTACTGCCAAGCAAATTGGGGAAACCCATACTTTCATGGGGCATTAGAGCCAATGCCCCTAGTTCGTCCACGGTGTTCTTCGTTTCCCAAGGCTTTTGTGAGGATGTCATCCTCGCGCCTTTGTGAGCAGACCTCTTGGGAGGACTGTCTCTCAGGAGTCAGCTGGACCTACCGTACAGTTAGGATGAATTAAATAAAGAGTATGACACAACCTATTGAAAGATATTTTATGTGTTAAACTTACAACTTTATCATACACCACTTGATCTTCGAGGTTTGGGAACGTCAGTGTTCCATCACTATTCTTCTTCGCTCTTGTCCTTGCCCAGTTCCTTGCTCGGGTAGCCGGGATATCGACAAGGATTGGATGGGTGTTAGATTCCGCGGCAACTTGATCCTCCCTCTGCCATTCCTGCTGCTTCCCAGCATATCTTCCTGTGCCAAGCTAGTGCAGGTGAAGGTTTTTTGCCTGCAACGCCCTATAGGCCTCGCGGCATCCCTAAGACTCAGGGGTTGATTTGGCGGCATGGAACTCGTCCCACACGGCCTGGGTGATGAATGGGTACTTCCTAAATGTTTCTGGCTGGGATGGGTTGAGGACGTAGTCAGTGACGAGCGTGGTCTTGAAATTTTTCCACAAGTTGCCCATCTTGCGGATAGCCTGCCGCTTCAGTCTTTCCTCGGCCTCTTCTAGGTACTCAAAGCTCTCCTTTAACTCTCTCCAGGCCTCATCTTTTTCTTCCTGTGGGACCTGATCGATGTGGTCCACCAGAATTATGAAGTTCCGCCTCCCTAGGATTCCGCAGATTGTTGCGAACTTTTTAATAGCTTTCTCAAGGGCCACAGGAAATCCCTGATCGTCCACCTCTGTTATTTTATACACTTCCTTAGGGATCTTATTCTGGGACCTTGGAGTCCGGCTCGTTGTGGTCCCACTTGTAGTCGCCGGCATTTTCTATCGAAGAAAAATAACATTACTAAACTTTTTACATATTACTAAACTATTGGAAAGTGAAAGTATTAGATGTGGCCTCAATTTTGCTCAGAAATTGTGCATTACAATCATTTGCATGTGTAGGTAAAAAAAAGAACAAGTGTAGATCCAAAAAAAGAACAAGTGTAGATGGTCTGTTCTTATCCAAAAAAACAAGTGTAGTTCCCAAAAAGAAAATAACAAGTGCAGAATATATATGTAAATGGATCAACTTGGTTGTGGCTGTGATGAATATATATGTGAATGGATCAACTTGGTTTTTTTGCAAAAAAAAGGAAGTGTAGTGCCCCAAAAAAAAGAACAAGTGCAGCTGGTCTGTTCTTATCATAAAAAGAGAACAAGTGTCCATGATTGTTTTTTTGCAAAAAGAGAGAAGTGTAGTGCCCCCAAAAAAAGAACAAGTGTAGCTGGTCTGTTCTTATCATAAAAAGAGAACAAGTGTCTATGGCTGTTTTTTTTTGCAAAAAGAGAGAAGTTGTTGACCCCCGTTTTTGAGGACGGGAATCATTCGTGTTCATAGTACCATATCTCTAGATCGAGTAGTTTGGTACCCACGAAAACAGTTCTGAATTACCAGGTGCAAAGTGCACGAATAGTCTTACATCAAAATTATTACAATAATAGGCCCGAAGGCAATATCCGATACATATAGGACCTACTGGTCCGGATACAACCAAAAGCAGCATTTAGATAAGATAGCAGTCGGAAGGCAGCGGCATGTCGATTGCCACAGGCAACGACCGGAGACTAAGACCTAGTAGTCGCCTTCTCCTCCATCGCCCATCTGGCAGTAAGCATAGGGGTCCTCCAGTTCTTCGCTTCCTCCATCTGAAGGTTTGTGCGTATAGCAAGGGTGAGTACCCAACGTACTCAGCAAGCCGACACGGAATGATGCACATGATAGGGTCATTCAAAGGATGGTTGTGGTTCATTTGCACAAAGCCAATTTTCGCAAATCATTTCACAAACCTAATATCTAGCCAAGTCAAGATTTAGTTCCATAGTATATTAAAACGGCGACGGTTCTGTGTACCATCCATCGTGATTTCTAAGGATGGCTTCCTGCCTCCGGTTCGTCATGGTTTTCTGGGGAGTCCACCCCTTCCTGCAGTTCGAGAAGTTGAGTCGACCAGCACACAAAATCATTATGCATTCCCAACCCATTATTTTAAAACTTATGAGTCTAGCCACGGGAGAAACTTGTCACGTCGCTCATTAACTGCGAGCACAACTATTCGAATAGATTGATTTACTCACACTGCAGTGGATGTACACTTTACCCGTACTCCGCAACTACTCATTGAATGAGCTTTCATCCCTTCATATGGGATGGTCACAGCAAAGCCTTTCGATAACTTCGCTTCGGCAGTACCCGCTCCATGAACTTAAATCCTCTTGCACTCTAGCCGTCCTTTCCTAGCAGTGAGAGGAGTTCTGGCGCTCCCCGGGCAAGGGAAAACTTTCACAGCATTCTCATTCATTACTCAATACTTAGGCCGCAGCCTTATCTCAATAACCAGAACCACCTCTTCACTCAAGAACCACTATGCAGGGATACTGCCTCCGCTCAGCTATCTACTCCGCTAGGTCTATACCCATTTGAGAAGTACGGTTGTACTGGCTCGTTCCAGGTTATAAGTCTCATGGCTCGGTCCTTAACTGATCAGGGACGGTTCTAGCCTTTATCGGAATCCACCCAAATCCAACCATCCTCCTGTTAACGCCAAAATTTGGTAAGCCCCGAAGTCCTTATCGGCTAAGGGTTAGTATCGGCTCGAAGCAAAATCGGCTGAGAATTTTGCGTCAGCCGATGGAGGATCCATATCTCTAGCAGTCGGATTCTTTTTAGATTCGGTTTGAGAAGATCTTATCCAGAAGAAACCAAGTCCAGAGAGGATATGGCTTGTATCTATTAATTAGGAAGAGATTGTTAGTTTCCTAGTTTATCTTTAGGAAAGTTTGTTTTGTAATCTGTTAGGATTTTTTCACCCTACGGGTATAAATATGTAAGCCCAGGGTTCATGTAAAGGAATCTCTCTCGATCAATACAGTTCGGCGCATCGCCACCTTTTATTCTTCATCTTCGTTTAACATCCAGCGAGACTTGGCACCTGACGCAGGGCTGCATCGGCTTCGATCTCCGGCGAAGGGGTAAGTCCAAGGTCCCGCCGGTTTAGGCAATCATATTGGCTACGTCGGCATCGTCCAAGGCTGCATCAGTACATTCAACCTCTTGGATTGCTTCGGTTCGTTGATATGCTCGCCTGAATATTTATCATATGTCTTTATTAATCTAATCTTAGTATTTCAGTTTAGCCCTATCGGATATTGATTGTCTAGATATTGCATTTCTTTTAATACTTAGTGCCGCATCAGTTTGAATCTACTAAGTCGTGATTAGAACCGTAATCTCTAGCCTGCCTGTTGACTGCCACTAAGGGTTTCATCGGGGTTTGAGCCGGTGAGTTATCTGGATTTCGCATCGGCTTGCAAGGAATATACACAAGTTGGATCCAGCCGATTGCAGCAGAGGCTTCATTGAACATTTAAATTTAATGACATCGGACTTCCAGCCGATGTCTATCTTAACCCTTAAATCAGTATTTATTATATCATGTGATTGCTTTGTGTCATATTACATTGTTATATAATCATGTTATCATCGGCCGATCGTTTTTATATAAATATCTGCTCAGCACACAGCCAATGGATTCAAACCCTAACACCATCGGCTGGCATCGACATTGGCTGGAATTGCACCATCGGCTTATCAGCCGATCAGTTAGTTTTTGGGTATCGGTCTATCGGCCGATATGATTTATACTCTGCTATTTTTCATAACTTGTCAGTGGCAGGATTAAACTGACTGGCACGCCCGCGCTTCATCTATTCTAGGACCTGCACTGGAGCTAAACAGATCTCCCAGGCCGGCGTGTTGATTTTTCGCGTCAACACATTTTTGGCACGCCCGGTGGGACCGTGTTTTGGACAGCATATCTTTTTACACGGCTCAGTGGACCTATAATTGCCACAATGTCTGATAAAGAAGTCAAGGTCGAGGAAGAACAATCTCTCAAGCTGATTAATGAAGAGAAGGAGCAATTTATCGAGCCGATGGATGATGAGACGCTTCAAGAGATGGTTGATAACATCATTCATCATGCTGTGTTCAATCAATCTGGGGTTTTGATGAATACATTGTATGGTTTGATCGAGGAAACAGTTCCCAGGGTAATTGCCTTAAGAAGTCAGCATGGGGGGCAAATTGGTGAGCAATTTCAACACTATCGGCAACAACAAAATTGGCTCGGGGGGCAAGTTGATCGACATCAGTATGCAGAGCCACGTCAGCAATATCGGCCAACGGAAATCCAAAGATATCCGTCCAAAGAGGATTGGGCCGATATAATTACAAAGGTAATGGAAGAGCAATTTGGAATTAAACGTAAAACTCAAATTTCTGTGTATCGGTCGCCATATCCTGAGTGGTTTGATGGGGTTCCACTTCCAAGCCGATATAAGGTTCCAGATTTCTCCATGTTTTCAGGGCAAGATGGTATATCCACAATGGAACATATCAGCCAATTTTTAGCTCAATGTGGGGAAGCATCGGCTAAAGAAGCTCTGAAAGTTAGACTTTTTTCATTGTCTTTGGCTGGATCGGCTTTTGCATGGTTTTCATCATTGCCACCGAATTCCATCAGAAGGTGGGCCGATCTTGAAAAGCAGTTTCACATGTACTTCTTTGCTAGGGTTAGCGAGTTGAGGCTTGCAGATTTGATATCAGTTAAACAGCAAGAAGGGGAATCGGCTAAGGAATACATTCAAAGGTTTTGTAATATCCACAGCCGATGTTATAGTTTGAGCCTAAGTGATGAGCAGATAGCAGATCTTGCATTCCAAGGGTTGTCGGCAGCTAACCGAGGCAGGTTTTCATCCATGAGTTCGACAGCCTGGCTCAGCTATAACAGAAGGTATCAGCTTATGAGAGTCAGTGTCAAGAAGAAGAAAAGAAGAATCACTTTTGGGGTGATCTAGAGAAGGACAATTTTGAAGCATGACTTCTCGTACTCCAAAACTGGGGGGCATGTGTTCACGCAAAAATTTGGTAAGCCCCGAAGTCCTTATCGGCTAAGGGTTAGTATCGGCTCGAAGCAAAATCGGCTGAGAATTTTGCGTCTGCCGATGGAGGATCCATATCTCTAGCAGTCGGATTCTTTTTAGATTCGGTTTGAGAAGATCTTATCCAGAAGAAACCGAGTCCAGGGAGGATATGGCTTGTATCTATTAATTAGGAAGAGATTGTTAGTTTCCTAGTTTATCTTTAAGAAAGTTTGTTTTGTAATCTGTTAGGATTTTTTCACCCTACGGGTATAAATATGTAAGCCCAGGGTTCATGTAAAGGAATCTCTCTCGATCAATACAGTTCGGCGCATCGCCACCTTGTATTCTTCATCTTCGTTCAACATCCAGCGAGACTTAGCACCTGACGCGGGGCTGCATCGGCTTTGATCTCCGGCGAAGGGGTATTCCAAGGTCCCGCCAGTTTAGGCAATCGTATTGGCTACATCGGCGTCATCCAAGGCTGCATCAGTACATTCGACCTCTTGGATTGCTTCGGTTCGTTGATATGTTCGCTTGAATATTTATCATGTCTCGATTAATCTAATCTTAGTATTTTAGTTTAGCCCTATCGGTTGTCTCTCGTTTAGGGTTTCTGTCGCTATCGGTTAAACTGTTTACTAGATTAGATTGGTTTAGGCATCTATCACCCTGAAAATCAGCCAAGGGCTTGATTGTCTAGATATTGTGTTTCTTTTCATACTTAGTGCTGCATCAGTTTGAATCTACTAAGTCATGATTAGAACCGTAATCTCTAGCCTGCCTGTTGACTGCCACTAAGGGTTTCATCAGGGTTTGAGCCGGTGAGTTATCTGGATTTCACATCGGCTTGCAAGGAATATACACAAGTTGGATCCACGATTGCGGCGAGAGGCTACATTGAACATTTAAATTTAATGACATCGGACTTCTAGCCGATGTCCTGTCTTAACCCTTAAATCAGTATTTATTATATCATGTGATTGCTTTGTGGCATATTACATTGTTATATAATCATGTTATCATCGGCCGATCGCTTTCATATAAATATCTGCTCAGTGCACAGCCAATGGATTCAAACCCTAACACCATCGGCTGGCATCGGCATCGGTTGGAATTGCACCATCGGCTTATCAGCCGATCAGTTAGTTTTTGGGTATCGGTCTATTGGCCGATATGATTTATACTCTGCTGTTTTGCATAACTTGTGAGTGGCAGGATTAAACTGACTGGCACGCCCGCGCTTCATCTATTCTAGGACCTGCACTGGAGCTAAACAGATCTCCCAGGCCGGCGTGTTGATTTTTCGCGTCAACACCTCCCCAGTCTAAAACATTGGTTTTGTATTTTTTTTATTTTTCCACCAAAACTATTTTCATCATGATCAAGGCAATGTGGCGCTCATGTCTCCACATGCCGAGTTCCAACTACCTTCCCAAAGGTAGTAGCCCAAGCATGAAGCTTTTTTGTAAAATCATGAGTATGCACGAATCTAAAATAAGCAGGGCTAAGCATTTTACCAAAGTTATCCTCCGGTTATATCACATCGAAGGTTACAAAGATTGTATCTAAGGGTAATCAATATCAAGGCATGGTATATCAAGCATAGGTACTCATTTGTGTATAGCATGCATATTTGAAGTGTAAATCAACATCATTTCGCAAAGTAGGATCAATACGTTCAAAGGGAAGTGTTGACTTGCCTTGCTCGCACACTTGTTGGCCGGGGTCTTCAACGTAGTCAGTGCTTGCTTCCTCGGTTGCTATCCGTACGTGCGAAAAATCAATTGAATTTGATCAGAATTCAATAAAAATACCAAGAGATCGAAAAGAATCATAGAAACGACTCCGAACGTTTTAGCCTAAAATTATAATCGAGTTAGGGCGAGAGTTTCACGATGAAATCCGATTTAAAAAGCGAGTTTGGGATTTTAGGGTTTTCGCAAAATGTCGATCCAATTTGATTAGGAGAATAAACTTAAAAAGCGTTAATCGAAAGAAATGGGTACCCGAAGTTTTGGAGGTCTGAATAGAAAAAGAATATATTTTTAATGGCGGAAAGAAAATAGATAAACTCCGAATTAAAAATGACGCGAGAACGAAATCTCCGAAAATCCGATTTTTGAATTCCGAGATTACTCAGAGAAAATACACGAGAAAATATTATATTTTTGCCCAAATATTTTCCCAAATATTTTCCAAATATTTTTCCTATTTTTAGAACTTTTCCATATTTTCTCATTTTTTTCTTTTTCCTTTTTCTTTTCTTTTCTTTCTCTTTTCTTTTTTCTTTTCTTTTTTTCCTCTCCCTTTTCCTTCCTTCCTCTGTTTTCTTCCCGCGCTCTCTCCCTTCTGTTTTGGCCGGCGGCGGCGCAAGCACAAGGGTGGCGGCCGGGGACTTACCGCGAGGATGCGGCGGAGCTCCGGCGCGCGGTGGACAACGGCGGCGGCTTGCGGCGCACGGCGCGCGGCTTGCGGCTTCGGCGCGTGACGGCGGCGGTAGGGAAGAGCGGGAATGGGAGGGCGAGGCGCGGCGGTTTGGGGAGGATTGGAGAGGTCTTGGCCCCTTTTATAGGCGACCGGGGAGGGAGAAGAGGGGGAGGGGTCCGGCGCAGCGAATGGCAGCGCGGCGCGGATGGCGGGCGAGCGCGCGAGGACGACGGGGTCCGGCACGGGCGATGCGTGGCGTGGCGCGGGCGGGGTCCGGCGCGAGGGAGGCGCGGCCGAGGCGCGGGCACGGCGCGGGCAGCGGGGATCGGGTGCGGGCACGGCGCGTGGCGTGCGCGGGCGCGGGGTCCGGCGTGACGCGAGCGCGGAGCGAGGGGTGCGGGCATGGGGCCGGGTGCGGCGCGGTGTGGCACGGCACGTGGCGCGCGCGGGAGTGGGGGCCGGGCGCGGGCGCACGTCGTGAGGGCGAGGGGCCGGGCGCGGGCGAGCGCGCAGCGGGCGTGTCGGCGCGCGGCTGGGTTTTTAAATTCTGATTTTTGTGGGTTTCGATTTTTAATTCCTGGTTTTTAAATTCTCCGATTTTAATGGCGTTACAAACCTACCCCCTAACAACAAATCTCGTCCCCGAGATTTCTTACCGTTCGCGGAATAGGTTGGTACTCGGTCTTCAAAAGTCTTCTTTTTCCTAGGTGGCTTCGTCTTCAGTGTGGTTGCTCCATTGCACCTTGTACATTCGCCACGTCTTGGTCCTAGTCTTTTTCTCGGCTTCGTCCAAAATCTTCACGGGATGTTCGGGGTATGTGAGGTCTTCGCTAATAAGGATGTCTTTCGAGGGAATTTTCTCTTCCGGTACTCGCAAACATTTCTTTAGTTGTGACACGTGAAAGACAGGGTGTACATCGGAAAGATTTTCCGGCAGGTCCAGTTGATAGGCCACTTCGCCTCTTCTGGCGCTTATCGGGAAAGGTCCAACATATCTTGGCGCCAGTTTTCCTTTGACCTTGAACCTCTTGGTTCCTCTTAGCAGCGAAACTTTTAGGTACACAAAGTCGCCTATTTTGAATTCCAACTCTCTTCGGCGAGTGTCTGCATAGCTCTTTTGCCGAGACTGGGCTACCTTAAGCCGATCTCTTATCAGACGAACTTTCTCTTCGGCTTCCCTAATGATGTCTGGTCCAAATATGGCTCGCTCACTGGTCTTCGACCACATCAAAGGGGTTCGGCATCTTCGTCCAAACAAAGCCTCGTTCGGCGACATCTTCAGGCTAGCCTGGTAGCTCTTGTTATAGGAGAACTCTGCATAGGGCAGGCATTTCTCCTAGTCCTTAGTAAAATCCAATGCACAGGCTCTTAGCATGTCCTCCAGGACCTGGTTTGTCCTCTCGGTCTGTCCATTAGTCTGAGGGTGATAAGCAGTACTGAAGGCGAGGTGAGTTCCCAACGCCTCGTGAAACTTATCCCAGAAGTGAGATGTGAATTGAGTACCACGATCTGACGCAATCCTTTTGGGTACTCCATGTAGGCACACAATTCTGGACATGTACAACTCCGCCAACTTAGCACTGCTATACCGAGTCTTGACCGGGATAAATCGGGCAGTCTTGGTCAGTCTATCCACGATCACCCAAATGGAATCGTATCATGTAGCAGTTTTGGGTAGTCCCACTATAAAGTCCATGCCTATTTCATCCCATTTCCACTCAGGGATCTTGAGTGGTCGTAGCAATCCTGTTGGTCGCTGATGCTCAGCGTTAACTCGTTGGCATACATCACATATGGCCACATATTCCGCTACGTCTCTTTTCATGTTGGGCCACCAGTATTCCGTTTTCAAATCCTCGTACATTTTGGTGCTGCCCGGGTGTAGCGAGTATGTTGTCTCATGGGCTTCTTTTAAGATTAGCCTTCTCAATCCGCCTTTCGATACCATAGGATTCCATCGTCGTCGGTCGTAAATTCCTTGGACAGACCTTCGGCCATGCGCTCCTTGATTAGCTGGATTTCCTCACAATCCTTCTGGGCTTCCTTAATCTAACTTCGTAGGATAGGTTGTATCTCCAGCAAACTTAGTTGTCCATGAGGAATCAACTGTAGGTTAAGCCGAGCCATCTCTTCTTGAAGCTCGTTGGCCATGCATTCCATCCTCAGTTGGTTGCACTGGGCTTTGCGGCTCAAAGCGTCAGCTACAACATTGGCCTTACCATGGTGGTAATGGATTCCCGGGTCATAGTCCTTGATTCGCTCCAGCCATCTTCTCTAGCACAGGTTAAGATCTGTCTGGGTAAAGAAATATTTCAAGCTCTTGTGGTCCGTGTATATATCACAGTGGTTTCCGATCAGGTAGTGCCTCCAAATTTTCAAGTCATGCATCACTGCGGCCAATTCTAAGTCATGGGTGGGATAACTCTCCTCATGCAGTCGCAGTTGTCTTGAGGCATAAGCCACAACCTTTCCATCTTACATCAACACGCCTCCTAATCCTTGTCGGGATGCATCACAGTATATAACGAAGTCTTTTCCGTTGTCCGGTAGGACTAAGATCGGGGCGGTGGTTAACTTTTCTTTGAGCTGGTCAAATGCCAGTTGACACTGCTCAATCCATGCATACTTCTTTTTCTTCTTCAATAGTTCGGTCAGGGGTCGAGCTATCTTAGAAAATCCTTCTATAAACCTCTGGTAATATCCAGCCAATCCCAAGAAACTTCTAATCTCTGTTACTGACTAGGGTGCTTTCCATTTGGTACAGCTTCAACCTTGGTGGGGTCTACTACTACGCCTCCTGCTGAGATTACATGTCCGAGGAAAGCTACTTCCTTAAGCCAGAATTCACACTTGCTGAATTTGGCATATAGCTGATGCTCTCACAACTTCTCTAGTACCAGGCGCAAATGTTCTGCGTGCTCTTCATCATCCTTGGAATAGATGAGGATATCATCAATGAACACTACCACGAACTTGTACAGATATTCCATAAATACTTTGTTCATGAGGTTCGTGAAGTAGGCTGGGGCATTGGTTAGTCCGAAGGACATCACAGTGAACTCGTACAAGTCGTAGCGTGTAGAGAACGCAGTCTTGGGTATATCCTCAGTCCTAATTTTCAGCTGATGGTATCCGGATCGAAGATCGATCTTTGAGAACACTCGGGCTCCCTTGAGCTGATCGAACAGGTCGTCGATTCGAGGTAACGGGTACTTGTTCTTAATGGTAACCTCATTCAATGACCGATAGTCTATGCACATCCTCATGCTTCTGTCCTTTTTCTTAACAAACAACACTGGGGCGCCCCACGGTGAAGAACTAGGGCGTACGAAGCCTTTCTCTTACAGTTCCCTTATCTACTTCTTAAGTTCTTCCAATTCGTTCATCGGCATCCGGTAGGGTCTCTTAGCTATGGGGGCGGTGCCAGGCATGAGGTCAATGATGAACTCTATGTCTCGGTCTGGGGGCATTCCCGGTAGTTCCTCAGGAAATACATCTGGGTAATCCTGAATTACTGGCATTCCAGCTATGGGTAGCATGGTGAATATTCCCGTAGCTCGGTCACAGAGCATGGGGTCTTGATCCATGGCTACTGTCATCGGTGATCCCCATGGGGTAGATAAGGTAACTTCTCTTCGTCCACAGTCTAGTACCCCTTAGTTCTTGGTTAACCAATCAATTCCTAATATGATGTCCAGCGTTTGGGGTGGCAAAACCATAAGGTTGGACAGGAATACCACGTCCTTGATCCGAATGGGCACATTAATGCACGCATGGGGTATAGTTATATCTCCCCCGGGTGAATGTACTACTATTGGTCTCTTAAGGTCTACTCGGTGCAAGTTGTGCTCTTTGCTTATTCTTGACGATATAAATGAATGCGAAGCTTCAGAATCAAACAAAACTTTAAGTGGTGTAGAATGGATAGAAAACATACCCATTAGCACGCTTTGGTCCTCCTGAGCTTCCTCAGCACGCACATGGTTAACCTGACCACAGCAGAATCCGGTTGCAGCTTCCTTTGGTTGGGGCGTTCTGAACAAACTGCGTCCAGGTGCCGGAGCAGGGGTTCCTCATACTGCGATGGCGTTGGCTCTGGTACGGTTGGGGGTGTTGCGCGGCTTAGGGCAGCTGTTGGCGTAATGCCCGAATTCGCAGTTGAAGTAGTTGACATTCCTGGTTCCTGGGGCTGCCAAAGTAGGCGCCGGAGGGCGAGACGGTGTTGCAGGTGGCTTGCTGACGTGGCCGAGTGCGGCAGGGCGATCGGTTGCCACTATGGCTGGCTTCCAACCTGACAGGGTTGCTCCTTTGGGTCGCTGGGGTGTCCCTTGAATTGGACGGGCCATTGCAAGCCTTCTCTTTTGGTTGTTTTCAACCGTCCTTTGGTCATGCTCAAGCCTCACGACCTTGTTGATGAGGCTTTGGAAGCTGGCGTGGTCCTGACAGATCATCGGTCCTCTCTGCTCGTCGTTCAGTCCTTCGATAAACTTATCCATCTTCTCTTATTCGTCTGCCAAGTCGCTTGTGGCGTAACGTGCAAGCTACGTGAACCTATTAAGTACTCTTGTACCATGGTGTTGCCTTGGCGCAGCCTACGGAACTCATTCTTCTTCATCCTCATGACTGCAGCAGGTACGAAGTTTTCACGGAAGGCAGCCGTGAATTCTTCCCAAGTGGGTTCACCAGCATCTTCAGCCCGGGTTTCCTTGTACGTGTCCCACCAGTCACTTGCGGGTCCTTCCAGCTGATTGGTGGCGAGGACGACTCTGTCGGCTTTCCGTACTCGGACGAGAGTCAACTTCTTCTCTATTACTCTCAACCAATCTTCAGCATCCATGGGTTCATCTGCCGAGGAGAATGTCGGCGGCTTTGCCCTCATAAATTCACCGATGTTTGATCCTCCGCGTTGTCCTTGGTTGTTGGTGATAGCTTGAAGCAGTTCGGTCTGCAAAGCCATGACTTCCGCTAGGGTGGAGGGGTTAGGCTCTGGCGGGTTCTCAGTAGCTGCTGGGGCTCTACAACGATGTGCCATCTGAACAACGTAGATAAGGTAAGAGACTTGATTTGCTAACGTCACGATACTAAGGAATTTTTCTTTGAGTTGTTTAAGGTGATCTTTCAAACCAAGCTTGGTGGAATAAACTCATTTATGACATAACATGGAACTTCATATCAGTTCATAGATGTTACATCAGGGGATACATTGGATATGTGTAGTCCATACAACACAATACAACAACACTAACATCGATCTAGGGTCTCATACATAAAGGGGTAGGGGCATGGTCATTGCTGTCTTAACTCCATCCAAAGCAAGACCAGAGCTGCTGTTGGTATCCAAATTAGTCATCCAGTCATCCGCATGATCCAGGTGCTGGCAGAGGGTGATCCTTGGCCGAAGCGAATCGAAGTCCCCATGGCTCAGAGGTAGTAGCCTCAGAGTCATGTCCGATCCTCCTGCTTGGTGGCCTGGTGCTCTTCCGGGCAGTCCTAAGGGTGATAGGACCTTCGGTGAGTGTCATGCGCCGGGTAGGAGCTTCCTCCTCTGATGGATCTGTGTCACTGAGCTCCCACTTGATCTCCATGGGTTCTGTCTCGGATTCGAAGTCAGTGTTGATTTGGATGGGGTTATCCTCTCTCAAACCAGGCTCGGATGGTACAGCCGTGGAAATCGAGGTGGGCTCCAATGTGGTAGCAGCAATAGGGTCTATCAGGTATGGTCCTGACTCAGTGCTCAGCATGAAGGCTTGCTCCATCATGGCTTGAAAGGTGGCCAAGCATGCTAGAGTCATGAAGTAGTAGTGGTCGGGCACAGGAGTAGGGGGTGTTGGTGTAGCTGAAGTAGAAGTACCAGCGGCGGAGACAGGGTTGAAGCGAAGTTGTTCTTCCAATTGGCCAACCTGTTGCTGGCTCTTCCGAAGCTGTTCCTCCAACTCAACCAAAGCTTCTCCACGAGCCAGATAACGATCAAAGAGCTGCTCGTATTGGGCGCTGTTAGCTTGCAGCTGGGTCTTTAGTGAGTCGATCTCGTCTCCACAGTTTTGGTGTTCCTCCTCCAGATCATTTAGGCGTCACTGCTGCTCATCTATCTCGAGTAATGCCTCTTCATAGCAATCATCAGCTGTTTCCGTCCAGCGGGACAAACGGGTAACCATGGGGTTATAGCAGCAAGGGGTGGCCTCCACGGTGCAGACTGGGTTGCCTTCCTCCTGGTAGGGATGGTGTACGAACTCGTTCACTGTAAGCTCAGCACGGTGGATGGCATTGAGGCGTAAGAATGCCTCGTGGGCTGCGTCCTGAAGAGCTGCCTCTATCAAATCTCTGTGGTAACGTGTGTGGAAGCAATAGGGTGATTCGCTCCCAATACGGGCCTCAACTGAAACCGCAGCTTCCCATACTGGGTGTCCCTCAGTGCCATGTCTTCTAATCCGGTAGGTGGGTGCGTCCGGGTATCTTAGGCACCATAGCAACAGCTGGAGTAGTGACACGAATCCTTCCTCCCGCGGAACCTTGATCTCCCAAACTCCAACATGGTCTGACATCTGTTTTGAAGGTAACTTAAGGTCAGAGAGGGGTAATATCAAACAATTTTAGTAGAGGAATGGGGATAAGAGTATGAGAGAAAACATATTTGTTTTGTGAAAATAGTTTGTATTTCTAAAATAATCCTATGTAGGGATATTTCCCTTTAACCAGCTATTCAGGGGTAGGGTGCCAGTTGGTCTTATCCTACAGTCGCACTGCTCTGATACCAGCTCTGTCGACCCCCGTTTTTGAGGACGAGAATCATTCGTGTTCATAGTACCTATCCCTGGATCGAGTAGTTTGGTACCCACGAATACAATTCTGAATTACCAGGTGCAAAGTGCATGAATAGTCTTACATCGAAATTATTACAATAATAGGCCCGAAGGCAATATCCGATACATATAGGACCTACTGGTCCGGATACAACCAAAAGCAGCATTTAGATAAGATAGCAGTTGGAAGGCAGCGGCATGTCGATTGCCACAGGCAACGACCGAGGACTAAGACCTGTAGTCGCCTTCTCCTCCATCGCCCATCTGGCAGTAAGCATAGGGGTCCTCCAGTTCTTCGCTTCCTCCATCTGAAGGTTTGTGCATATAGCAAGGGTGAGTACCCAACGTACTCAGCAAGCCGACACGGAATGATGCACATGATAGGGTCATTCAAAGGATGGCTGTGGTTCATTTGCACAAAGCCAATTTTCGCAAATCATTTCACAAACCTAATATCTAGCCAAGTCAAGTTTTAGTTCTATAGTATATTAAAACAGCGATGGTTCTGTCTACCATCCATCATGATTTCCAAGGATGGCTTCCCGCCTCCGGTTCGTCATAGTTTTCTAGAGAGTCCACCCCTTCCCGCAGTTCGAGAAGTTGAGTCCACCAGCACACAAAATCATTATGCATTCCCAACCCATTATTTTAAAAGTTATGAGTCTAGCCACGGGAGAAACTTGTCACGTCGCTCATTAACCGCGAGCACGGCTATTCAAATAGATTGATTTACTCATGCAGTGGATGTACACTTTACCCGTACTCCGCAACTACTTATTGAATGAGCTTTCATCCCTTCATATGGGATGGTCACGGCAAAGCCTTTCGATAACTTCGCTTCGGCAGTACCCGCTCCATGAACTTAAATCCTCTTGCACTCTAGCCATCCTTTCCTAGCAGTGAGAGGAGTTCTGGCGCTCCCAGGGTAAGGGAAAACTTTCACAGCATTTCATTCATTACTCAATACTTAGGTCGCAGCCTTATCTCAATAACCGAACCACCTCTTCACTCAAGAACCACTATGCGGGGATACGCCTCCGCTCGGCTATCTACTCCGCTAGGTCTATACCCATTCGAGAAGTACGGTTGTACTGGCTCGTTCCAAGTTATAAGTCTCATGGCTCAGTCCTTAATTGACCAGGGACGGTTCTTGCCTGTACCGGAATCCACCCAAATCCAACCATCCGCCCAGTCTAAAACATAAGTTTTGTATTTTTTTATTTTTCCACCAAAACTATTTTCATCATGATCAAGGCAATGTGGCGCTCATGTCTCCACATGCCGAGTTCCAACTACCTTCCCAAAGATAGTAGCCCAAGCACGAAGCTTTTTTGTAAAATCATGAGTATGCACGAATCTAAAATAAGCAGGGCTAAGCATTTTACCGAAGTTATCCTCCGATTATATCCTCCGCATACCAAAATAATATATTTTTAATGGCGGAAAGAAAATAAATAAACTCCGAATTAAAAATGACGCGAGAACGAAATCTCCGAAAATCCGATTTTGAATTCGAGATTACTCGAGAAAATACACGAGAAAACATTATATTTTTGCCCGAATATTTTCCCAAATATTTTCCAAATATTTTTCCTAATTTTTCTGAATTTTTCCAAATTTTTTCCTTTTTCTTTTTCCCTTTTTCTTTTCTTTTCTTTCTCTTTTCTTTTTTTCTCTCTTTTTTTCCTCTCCCCTTTTCCTTCCTTCCTCTGTTTTTCTTCCCCGCGCTCTCTCCCTTCTCTGTTTTGGCCGGCGGCCGACGCAAGCGCAAGGGTGGCAGCCGGGACTTACCGGCGACGACGGCGACGGCGAGGATGCGGGTTCCGACGCGCGGTGGACAACGGCGGCGGCTTGCGGCGCACGGCGCGGGCTTGCGGCTTGGCGCGCGACGGCGGCGGTGGGGAAGAGCGGGAATGGGAGGGCGAGGCGCGGTGGTTTGGGGAGGATTGGAGAGGGCTTGGCCCCTTTTATAGGCGACGGGAGGGAGAAGACGGGGAGGGGTCCGGCGCGGCGAATGGCACGTGGCGGCGCGGGATGGCGGTGCTGGGCACGGTGAACGCGGGCGTGCGCGCAGGCGGCGGGTCGGCGCGGGCGACGCGTGATGCGGCGCGGGGCGGGGTCGGGCACGGGGTGGCGCCGCGCGCGCGCGGGCGGCGGGGACCTTGGGCGGCGCGGCGCGTGGCGTGCACGGGCGCGGGTCCGGCGTGACGCGAGCGCGGAGCGAGTGGCGTGGGCGCGGGGCGGGGCTCGAGCGGCGCGGCACGGCGTGTGGTGCGTGCGGGAGCGGGGCGGGCGCGGCGCGCGCGAGGGCGGGGCCGGCGCGGCGGGCGGCGTGGCGCAGCGCGTGTCGTGTGCGCGGGCGGGCGCGGTACGGCCGGTACGGCGTCGAGCACGTGGCGCATAATAAACAGTGCACTTTCCGAATTTCCTCGATTTAATTTCTAATTTTCAAATTCTATTTCCTTTCACCCCTAAAATTTGAAATAAAATATAGTACACCCAAAAATTAAGTTGTAAAATATATTTTCAACTTTTTCACCCACTTTTATTATTTTAAAAATATATTTCATATATTTAATTTAATCCTTTTTCCTAAATTCCGAAAATGCAATTTTGATCCCAAATTATTCCTAGACTTCATATATATCCTTTAAAATATTTTAGCACTCATTTTATTCAATAATTAATATTACTCAACCTCCAAAATAATATTTTGAACCCAAATATATATTTTTATAAATCCACAACCTTTTTCCTATTTTATATTAAAATTTCCAACTATAAACTCCGAAATTTTTCTCCTCAAATGGAAATCCAAATCATTTGGTTTTTCTCAAACATCGAGATGAATCGCTCACATATAAATTCATGCAACAAAGCTGGCAAATAAGAAGCGATAAACACGATGAGAAGCAATGAGCCAAAAGTTTTTGTGAGTTCCGATTTTTAATTCTCGGTTTTTAAATTCTCTGATTTTCAGGGCGTTACAGAAGTGTAGTTCCCAAAAAAAGAACAAGTGTAGCTGGTCTGTTCTTATCATAAAAAGAGAACAAGTGTCCATGGCTGTTTTTTTTCAAAAAAGAATAAGTGTAGATCCAAAAAAACAAATTAACAAATGCCCCCAAAAAAAGGAACAAGTATAGACAGTATGTTCTCATGGTCTAATGTTAAGCATTCATCACTGGCCAGGAAGAGGAGTGGAGAGAAGAAAGGTGAGGAAAGGAACGACAAGTTAGGGCCAACAGTATCATAGGGCCAAAAGTATCATTCAAGCATCATATCATAGCCATATCAGTACCAAAATTTGTACATCATAGCAATATAGCAGTATAGCAGTATAAAATTGTGCATCAAACAAAATTAAATCACACACTCCACTGCTATCACAGCCACTGCTATCTTGCTTGAATGATAACAGTAGCAGTAGCAGTAGCAGGACAGAGCTATCATTCTTATGGTATGTTCTTGAGCATTCATCATGGCCAGAAAGAGGAGAGAAGAAATCCAGGGAAGTGGAGAGAAGAGAGGGAAGGAACAGCAAGTTAGGGCCAAGAGTATCATAGGGCCAAGAGTATCATTCAAGCATCATATCATAGCCATATCAGCACCAAAAATTGTGCATCATAGCAGTATAGCAAGATAGCTATAGTTACAGTTGACAAGCCAAAAACTAAAGTTGAAATCAACTTAAAATTGGAGTTTCAACATATATATATATATGCAGGATGTGCTGTACTGATGTAAATTATCACATGGTTAATTCAGAATGCAAGATACAGCTATAGCTGCTGCTTGCCATCGACGAGCTTAAATATTGTACCCCGGCCAGAAAAGATGTTTTGCATACTAAATCAAATATTGCCTGCCTGCATGAACAGCTAGCACAAAGCTAGCCTGTGCAGTGCAATGTAAACTAACTCAACACATATTATAACCATATATACATAAACAAAGTTGACTATTTCAATCAAAAAGAAAACAATTTAAAGTTGACTGTGCCAAGCAGTAGAGGAGGAGGAGGAGTAGTAGTAGCCGTAGGATATTATGGATCAACTGTCATAAAACCACACAAATGAAGAGGTGCAGGAACAAGTATTCCACTTACATATATAAAAATATTGACATATATGCATATATGACAAGTGACAACACATACATCTAAATATAAGCCTAAATATAAGCCACAGATTAAACCCTAAATAAAGCTTCAAAGATAACAAAAAGATTAAACCCTAAATATAAGCCACAGATTAAACCCTAAATATAACCCTAAAGATCTCATCTCATCATACCATAATATAAGCCACAAAATGACAACCAAACAGTGAAACCCTAGCGCACAACCAAACAAAATTTCCACTGAAACCATTCTTAAATCTAGTTCAAGCACACGAGAAAATCAACAACAGATGAACAGAAATTACAAGACACTAGCAACGGATGAGCATCACATAGCATCAAGAATCCGTCACCAGTGATGAGACGAGAGAAGAGGGGTACTAACCGGTGAGGACGGGCTCGGGGTCGAGGCGGCGACGGTGTGGCCGGGCTTGAGGTTGACGCGGCCGGCGTGGAGGGAGGCGGCGACGGGCTCGTGGTCGACGCGGCCGGCGTGGAGGGAGGGCTCGGCGTCGATCTTGGCGGCAATGGGCGGCCGGGCTCAGGGTTGACGCGGTCGGCGTCGAGGGAGGCGGCGGCGGGCTCGTGGTCGACGCGGCCGGCGCGGAGGGAGGGCTCGGGGTCGAGGACAGCACAGGCAGCCGGGCTCGGAGAGGAGGCGGTCGGCGTGGAGGAGAGGATGAGAGGAGGCGGAGGCGCGGAGGAGAGGAGGAGAGGAGGCAGCGGCGTGGAGGAGAGGAGGATAGAAGACGGCGGCGTGGACGAGAGGAGGCGTGAATGGATCCGGATCGAGAGAGGGATTGACTAAGTAACCCTAGTCAACGTCATCTCGACGGGCGTACTACTAGGGCCCGATACGGATAAATCATCTCTGATGGGCCCTTGTTGTAAGCCCGATAGGGATGAGTGTCATCCGCATCGGGCATTAACACAAGGCCCGATACGGATGACTGTCATCCGCATCATAAGTGTCATCCGCATCAACTGCCTTATTAAATTGGTTTACAATTGGGATTATATTTTAAAAAATATTATAATTAACAGATAAATTATTTAAATAGTGTAAATTTGCCATTAAATTTAAAAACCCATGAGAAATTAAAATATGTATTATTAAATTAGTTTACAATTGGGATTATATTTTTAGAAAAATATTATAATTAACGAGATGAAATATTATAGCTGGTTAGCTAGATGCAACCCACAGGAATACTATGGGCCTGTATTGGCAACTACTATGGATGGAGTTTGGTTAGCTAGATGCAACCCACAGGAATACTATGGGCCTGTATTGGCAACCTACTATGGATGTAGCTTGGTTAGCTAGATGCAACCCACAGGAATACTATGGGCTTGTATTGGCAACCTACTATGGATGGAGCTTGGTTAGCTAGATGCAACCCATAGGAATCCTATGGGCCTGTATTTATAGTGCAGGGTAGAGGCTCGCATTCCCTATTGCTCCAGATTCCCGTCGCCATTGATCTCATATTGCACCAAGCTAAGTAAGCCACCGTGTTTTTGCATGAAAGATATGCAGATCATTCATTAAGGCACCAGTTCAATCTGAGGTACAAAATACTTCATTACTTACATCAATTTACAAATTATATTACTACAAAGACTCTATTTACAAGGATATGTCTTCCGAATGGTCTGAGCGAGCGTATGCCACTTCGTCTTCGGGATCATCGTCAAGTTTGATCTGAGGTCTCACATGAAGATTCTGGTTGTATTCTTCTTCATCGACGACGTTGTCAACCCCCAACAATTCTTCGTTTGTCATCCCTAACAACGTGCAGCTTCTTGTTTGCAGAGCCTTTTATATAGAAAATCTGCTCGACCTGCTTGGCTAGGACGAATGGTTCGTCCGTGTATCCAACCTTGGCCAGGTCCACTAAAGTGAATCCTTCCTTGTCGACTTTAACTCCGGTTCAGATATTCACCCAGCTGCAACGAAACAAAGGGACTCTGAAGCTCCTGTAGTTCATCTCCCAAATCTGCTCTATGTGGCCATAATATGTGTTCGATCCAGCTTTATCCTAATATGCATCTATACGGACTCCACTATTCTGCACTATGTTTTTGTCATCTTGTGTGACGGTGTAGAATGTGTATCCATTGATATCATGCCCTTGCCATGTGTCAACATCCTAGCTTGGGCCCCTTGCCAACCTTCATATTATCTCAGTTGGGCCATCGGTCGACCGTGCGATACAATCCTTGAACCATTCATTGAAGCGAGTACTATGTTCTCTATTGATCCACATGTCTGATCGACCCATGTTGTCCTGTAAGACCTTCGCTAGATGCTCCTCAAAATATGGAGTTACTTCAGCCATATGTTGTAGCACAGCGAAATGAGCCTGCGCATAGGTAGCTTGATCGGGAACAATTCTTTTTCTGCCTATTGTGCCAAGGCCTGCCAACCTTCATTCATGGCGAGACACAGGAACTCCGATAGGATCAGTCTCGGCCATAAAGTCGATGCAGAACTCAGGAACCTCCTCCGTCGTGTACCCTTCAATGATGCTTCCCTCCGGTTTTGCTCTATTTCGAACGTACGAATTAAGAACTCCCATATACCTCTCGAACAGGTACATCTCCCTTAGAAAAGTTGGGCCACATATTTTTGTTTGCTTCACTAGATGAACAGGGAGATGAACCATGATATCGAAGAAAGATAGTGGAAAATACATCTCCAAGTGACATAGGGTATTGACAATATCAACATGCATCTGATCTAGATCTTCGAAATCTATAATCTTCTGGTTGATTGCATTGAAGTAGGCACAAAGCCGTTGGATTGTGTGACGCACTTTGGGTGGTAGAATACATCTGATAGCAACTGGTAAGATCTGTGTGATCAGCACGTGGCAATCGTGAGACTTCATTCCAACCACTTTTAGATCCTCCAATTTAACATATTTACTGATCCTTGCTGAATAGCCCGAAGGAACCTTAATATCAGACATGCATGACAGCATTGTGATCTTCTCATTCTTCGACAATGTGTGGCAAGCTGGTGGAAGGTACACTCTTTTTATCTTTTCATCCGTAACAGGCTGAGCTCACTGCGAATGTTCAATTCCTGCAGATCTAGGGGAGCATTCAAGCCGTCCTTTGTCTTTCCAGGCATATTAAGCAGCAGCCCGAGCAAACTATCGCAGACGTTCTTCTCTACGTGCATTAGATCAATGCAATGTCGGACCTCAAGGTCTTTCCAGTATGGTAGCCGCTAAAATATGGATTTCTTCTTCCACATACCCTTATCATTTTCCTTGCCACGTTTTCTTTTCTTCCCAAACTCGTTAGTTATGTCTTTGACCATGTCATGGACCACTTCTCCAGACAAATTTGTGGGAGCAGTTCCAAGTTCTCTCCTACCGTTGAAAATTTTATTCTTTCTTCTAAAGGCGTGGCGTAGGGGAGCCATCTCCTATGACCCATGTAAACCATCTTTCTGGAATTTTTCAGCCACCTGCTGTGAGTATGTTCCATACAGTCAGAGCATACCTTCTTTCCTTTCACGGTTTGTCCAGAAAGATTGCTCAGTGCGGGATAGTCATTAATGGTGCAGAACAGTAGAACTCGTAGCTTGAAGTTCTCCTGACCATATGCATCCCAAGTGTCCATGCCTTCTTTCCAAAGAATCTCAAGATCATCGATAACAGGCTCCAATAATACATCGATATCATTGCCTGGTCGTTTCGGACCTTGGATTAACAAGCACAACATAATATATTTCCTTTTGAAGCACAACCATGGCAGGAGGTTATAGTTCGTAATAAGGACGGACCAAGTGCTGTGAGAACTACTCATATCTCCAAAAGGATTCATGCCATCCGTACACAGACATATCCTCATGTTTCTGGGATCGGCAACAAAGTCTTTGTACTTTCGATCAATATTCCTCCATTGAATCGAATCCGCAGGGTGCCTTAGCAAACCGTCGTTCATTCTCTCTTCGGCATGCCACCGCACTAACTTTGCTTCCTTCGGGTTGGCAAATATTCTCTTGAAGCGATCAATGATGGGTAAATACCACACAACCTTCGCCAGACCACCCCGCTTTGACTTCTTTCCCTCCCCCGCACTTTTCTTTCGCTTGTATCGAGAAGCCTTACATACAGGACAAGTTTCTAGCTTCGGATATTGCTTGTGGTACAATATGCAGTCGTTTGGACAAGCGTGAATTCTACGAACCTCTAACCCTAGGGGACACAGAACCTGCTTTGCTTCATATGTCGTCTCGGGCAATGTGTTCTCTTCAAGAAGCATGGCCTTCAATATTCCCAAAAGTTCTGTAAAACTTTTGTCTGTCCATCCACTACTTGCCTTCAGCTTCATTAGGTCCAAGGTGGCTGACAATTTTGTGTGCTTTGCCTTACATCCGACGTATAGAGGTGTCTCGGAGTCACTGACCAACCTGCTGAACTTTATCGAATCTCTCTCATTGTGAGCTTGCTCCTCAACATCGCGTAACATCTCTTGCAGCATATCAGGATCCACATCAACCATTTCACCGTCCAATAGAGATGGAATAAACATGTCACGCTCATCTTCATCTTCATGATTGTCGGCAACGATGCTGTCTGTAGCTGCACCATTACCCGATTCTGTCTCTCCATGCTTCACCCAACATGTGTAGTCCTTCATAAATCCCCGTTGTATCAAGTGAGAGTGTACCTCCTCTCCACTAAACATGATCTCATTCTTGCAATTTCTATATGGACAACACATGTATTTGCTCTTTCTTCTTCTCCTATCCTCCTCCGCGACGTTCACAAAACTTAAAATGTCATCTCTATACTCCTTGCAATGACGCTTCAATGTTGTCGCATTCATCCAACTTTGATCTATCGCTACAAATTTTAACAAAACATTAGTTACAACTACTAAATTTTTTAAAAAATATTTCAACCTTTATACTTACTTCAAATATATTCCTATTTTTCTTTTAAAAAATAACAAAAATTCGCCCCCTTCAACCTTTCACCAAAAAAATGAACAGTGGGATGAATTCAGACAGCTGTTGCTGATGTATTTAAAGTGTGTCCAAACTATATCTCAATCGGGCCAATTAAACGACATCTGTAACGGACGCACAGACATCTTTAACGGGCGTCAATCAAAGCCCGACACCGATATGAGTCATCGGTGATGGGCTATAAAGTCATCTCAATCGGGCCATATTTTGAGCCCATCACCGATGACCCTCATCTCTGACGGGCTCGGTATTATGACCAGATTGAGATATCCTAGGTCATCTCAATCGGGCTTACATCTGAGGGCAACCGTTACAGATGAGTTTCATCGGTGACGGGCTATATGTAATTGGGGCTGTACGAGTACATCTACAACGGTGCAAATTCAGGTTCGATTGAGATGACTTTGTTCTGACGGTCCAAATACTCCAGGCATATTTGGGCCCGTCAGATATGATGAGATGTAGCCCTCTCCAATAGTCGTTTGACCGAAGTGAACCAACGGTCCTGATTCCTGTATATGTTAACCGAACCATTTACTGTGAAATTAATTTAGGTGAAATTAATTGTCGGCATGTACTCAGGCTAACTAGCTAGGCCAAATTTTCCATTAATTTCTAATCAGATGACATGTCTTATGTACATTTATGAAAATTCGGCGCCCGTAATTATCATCTCAGGTATGTCACAGGAGACTTGACCAAATCAATGCAAAATTATTGATGATCTTGGGTCAGGAACTAAGTGCAATGCATACATCCCTGGCCCCCTACTGAGGGTCTGAGGCTCTTGCCGTTGGGCAACCGGCCATGTTCTTCAATGTATGTGTGGTATGTATTGGTGGACCACCACAAAGCAGCTAAACTTTATCTCCTTTGCAGCGATCAACATTACACCTGCAAATACTCCTCCGCGATACTAATCTAATAAATAAGCTCAAAAGAACGGGGTAAATTGCATTTTTTAAGCTGATCTCGTGTGGGCTTGAGATGATGTAGCACCCACATCACTCAAAACCACCCACTTAACCATAACCAGCTACGTACTCCTTTCATCCTATAATATACTTTCTCCGTTTCTCCGTTTCAAATTATAATGCTTATATTTTTTACATGGTCTGGTCTTTGATGATATAATTTGACCATTAATTTATTTCATGTTATATTTTCAATTAATATAAAATTAGTATCACATAGAAGTGCTTTAAAATATAAATCTAGTAATATAACATGCATAATACTTAGCATAGATATAATTAGTATGATTATTGTTAAAAGTTATCGAGTTTGATTTTTTTTAAAAAAGACGTCCTATAATTTGGGGGACGGAAGGAGCACAAAATTATGCCTGCAAAGTTATCTAATAATCTATACTTAATCAAAAGGAAGCAAAAGGAAGCAGTGGTAGTTCTTCTGTCACCGCTCTACCACCACTTCCTAATATTTTTTAAGAGAAAAAAGAACATATAGAGCTAGAGGACCCACATGTCAACCACTTTCACCAATTTTATCTCTACTTTTTGTGGTAAGAAAAAAAATAGTATGAAATCATAGGGTTTATATGTTAGTAATAAATATATATAATAATCAAGATATGGTATTAATATGTTAATGATAGTTTTAATTAAAATCCTATTATAATGCATGGTCAATATTCTACTATAAGGATTACACAGTTATTTTGTAATCCCGAGACAATGCTTAATTTATTCTCACTTACCATTTTCGTACTCGTTTATTCCACACGCATCATCATTTTTGTACTAGTTTATTTTCTCATCAACTATATGTGTTGTTCATTTGCTACTTTTCTCTTAATTTTTTTTAAAAACAAGGCATAATAGTATTATAGAACGGAGAGTATATGATTTTAATAGTTTGGAGAGCATTTTATATACCAACACTGGAGTTGCAGAACGAAAAGTAAACCATGTGAGAACAGTTGGTGAAGCAAATATAGACTTTTTATTTTATTTTAGCAGGGAAGTATATATAAACATATTTCCATGTTTTCTCAGAGCATGAGTTTAATTTTATGTCACCTAATTAGTGTATTGATATGCTCTCAATTTTTTTTTTAGAGAAACACATCTGGGAGCCCCTGTGTGTATTATAATGAAAAAAGATGGAATATTACATGAAGCAGAACAATGTACATGTGAGGTGAAGATAGAGGGAGTGGGAGGAGAAGAGGTTATAGAGTGTTCTCAATTTCAATAAAGTTCAGCATATATATGTAGCCTTCAGTTACAATTCGAAAGCCAGTACTTGATAATTTACTGTACTAATGATATGAGTTTATGAATTAGCTAATCATGAAAGTATCAGAGTACAGTACACCCAAGATAGTCCACACAAATTTTATTAATTTGCTGTTCACACGAAAGAATATTAGAAATAAAATGATTACAAGGTAGCTAGAGTACTCATAAGTTTCTGTTGTCCTTATTAATCCTAATCAACAGAGCCACATGGCTTGTCCTAGGCATGTAATATGACAACCATCAGCCATGTGCCTCCCATCATCTGGTCTTTTGTCACCTATTGCAATGTGATCTTGTGCTGAATTCTTCATGATTTAGTTGGATCTGTTTATGGGGTTGACAGATGGTCTCAGCTAGCTAGTTAGTTATGTATAGTCAGTTATGTCTGTCACTGGATGGGAAGACATTCTATACATAAGACCAGCTGGCTAATTAGTGTATACTCTACCATGTGTGCCTTGCCACGTGTCCTCGGCATTCAGAAGTTGCATGTGCAGGATAGATATGATGGATATGCGCAGAGGGTCAACTGAAGAACGCTTGTCATGGTTATAGTTCAGTTAAACAAATCCACAATTCTTTAGGCGCCCTAAAAGTTTTGTAGAGAGCTTCAATTGTTTATGTTGGTTGATTTTATCGCTACTGTCGATAATGATTAGGAAAGATAAACCACCAGTTTGTTTTCTAATATTCAAGACAAGAAAATATAAGAGACCAGGTTTGTTTTTGTGTGATCAGTATAAATGAATTTAATTCTAATTAAAAATAAACCCCCAAACCCCACCAACATTGCTATAAAAGAAAAAGGAGGAGAAGTAAAAGGGACGCCCAAACTCTCTCTAATAACTCTAAAACTCTAAACCAATTATCCGATTGATTAAAACGTTGAAAAGGGTTCGTGAGGTGTCTTCGGTTAATGTCGCTAGCGCCCTAAGATATGTCAACTGAGATAACAGGTGCTCTCGTTTTCCTGTTGCACAAGAAGAGGAGGAGAAAATCAGAAAAAAAAGAAAAAAAAAACGACAACAACGACAAGCATAGAAAATCAACAAATTGGCTTCAATTGCTTCACAATAAAATCAGTTAGATCAATAATTTTTCATTAAGCAGAGATGAATTATATTTAGGCTAAGATTTAAAGTAATTAAATAGATTAAACTCCAACATATATCTGGCCTCCTTTTGAAACGTCACAAATTTCCCAAACTTATGAGAAATAAAAGCTTGGTCCTGATGAACATCGTACTTCCACACTCCAACTACTGACCACGACACTATTTCGTTGAAAATTTTAAACTTTTTTTCCTTTTTTGGACATTTAGCAATTTTTTTTCAAATTTCAAATTTCACCTCGCAGGTTGATTTGTGCGTGCCGAAATAGGGTGGTAACTGTTCCATAGATTCAGTAGACTGAATTAATGATCTAGCTCAAGAATATAAATATATATTTCCTAACAAATGCATGATGTAAAATAACTATCATTATTCTCGAAAAAGGTTATTACTTGACTAGGCAAAATGATTTTATATACATTTTTTGCTCTCAGAAATCGCCCTCTTGTAAGAGCTATTGGCTAGCAATATGGTTTTGCAGTACCATGTGCCAATAACTCTGTGCGGGAAGCACCATTCTGTAGTTAGCACAGAGGCTGGAGAGTAAGACTCCTGCCCCCTCCATTTTAAATTAGTTATTGTCAGGGCCGGTCATGGCCCGTAATATAAACCTACAGCAAGGTCTAACTGAGACCCTATTAACATACATATATATATATATATAGCAACTAAAATGTAATATTCAACATAAAAGTCATATAATATCCTAAAAATAATAAAAAAGTATATAAAATCATAAGTATAAATACTTACTTGTTACTTCATCTTAAATAACTTCTTCTAACACTCTGTGATGCGAGCTCATTGATTATAATCAATCTCATCCAATAACTTCTTCTCAATACATAGAGTCGTCAAAGCATTTAGCCTTTCTTGAGTCATTGTGGACCTTAAATAGTTCTTCAATAATTTTAACTTTAAGAAGCTTCTTTCAGCCGATGTGATGGTCACAGGCACAGTAAATAAGATTCGATAAGCAATACAGACATTAGGATAACAATCCATATCTCTGACATGGTCGAAAATTCCTATAGCAGACAATTCTTCATCTGGTAAAGTGAATTTCAAAAGCCTTAATTCAGAAATAAATTTGTGAACCTCCACATCAGATAATCCATCATGAGAGAAAGTTTTTGCAAATTTAGTGCAACATTCTTCAAGTTCATTATCACTTAATGTCCTCAAGGTGCTTGAGCTCAATAAAATTCCAAATATATCTAGCTTTTCAAATCTATTCTTCAAAGAAGTGATCGCCATATCGATCATAACCAAGAAATATTTAACTTCAAAAGCCTTTTCACCTTATAGAATTTCATCTTGGCAATTAATTTCATCAAATTGTTTCTTCCTCACAGCACGACGTTTTATTGAAAAAGTTGGCTCTACACCCATTTCAATTGCAATACATTTGGCAATAGTTAGACTAGAAGAAAACCCCTCATTCCTATAATTCTCAAAGTATTGCATCATACCTTGTATCTGCTTCAAAGTAGTGTCTTTGCACATGTCTGTCGACTGCAACTTCTTGCTCACTTTATTCACAGAAAATAAAATATCATGCCAAACAACCATACCAAGTAGAAATTCAAAACTGCCAAGAGCATCAGAAAGATTTTTTGCATCACTTTTATCCTTAGGTTCAATGTCAGAAGCATGACATAACTCAGACAAAGCTGACCTTAACTCACTAGCTTGATATCTCATTGATGTAACACTTTTGATCCGACTCTCCCAACGGGTATTGGACAAAGATTTCATAGTTAAACTAGGTACATGTTTAAGCAAAACATTCCACCTTTTTGTTGAACCAGCAAATAACACATATGTACGTTGAACAATTCCAAAAAATGAAGTAACTTTCCCACAAGATTTTGCCATATCACAAAGAGTAAGATTGAGACTATGACAAGCACATGGCATATACAATGTTCTTGGATTTATGTCAATCAATCTCTTTCGCACCCCTTGGTGTTTGCCTTTCATGTTAGAACCATTGTCATAGCCTTGACCTCTTATATCATTGATATCTAGGTTGAATGATTCCATAGACTCAAGTAATACATTAAAAAGCCCCAAACCAGATGTATCATCTACTTTCAAGAACCCCAGAAAGTATTCCTCAATTTTTGTTTTCTCATCGGATAAATTCACACACCGAACTAACAAAGTCATTTGTTCTTAATGGCTAATATCAGGGGTACAATCTAGGATAATGGAGAAATACTTAGCCTCTTTGACAACCTTAATAATTGAGCTTGTGATATCAGCAGCCAAAAGAGATATCAATTCATTCTAAATTTTGTGAATAAGATAATGATAATGAAAATCTTTGTTCTGAATCCGTTTAAGGTGGTATTGCATAACCAAATCAAATTCTGCAATCATCTCAACACAATCTAAAAAATGCCATTGCTATCATTGTAAAGCTGCTCACTACTTCCTCTAAAAGCCAAGTTGCGTTTACTAAGAAATTTGATAACAACAACTATCCTTAATAAAACTTGTCTCATACGTTCTCTCTTTATTCATCTGCTGCTGGAAATCTCTATCAAGTGTTGCCTTTTTCTGCAATCTAGTTCTCAATTCATTCCACTTTTGCATGTTACGAATATGCTCCACACTATTTTCATGTTCTCTAAGCCTGACACTGATATGCCTCCAATTTCTGTACCCATCACTTGCAAAGGAACTCAAACTTGTGCTAGTGCTAGTCTTAAAGATTTTACAACAGAAACAGAAAACCTTGTCAACGTGTTTCGAATAAACTAACCATTTTCTATCATGTACCTCTCCATTGCTTAATTTCCTAAAATAATGAGCATGTGAAAAATGCCTTGAGTCAGCATCTCGAGGAAATTCAATATTTTCTTCTCTTAAAGACCCTTTCTCAACTAATATGTCTCTTTCTATATTATTAAGATTATCCCAATTACTTGGATCATAAATATCTGAAGTATAAGTCAGTTGCTGTTGCTCATTAATATTAGGAGATTGATTCTCAGAGCCACTTACATTGTTATCATCAATGTCGATGTTAACATTCTCTTGTTCATTCACATTAGTGGCTTCATTCACAGCAACTTTTGCCAATGCATTTGGGTTCGTTGAAGTGGTGGCTGTGCTACTTTTGAAAAATTTATCAAGAGCTCCGCTCTGTGATGTATTAACTCGTCCACGCGTCTCTTTCTTTTTCTTTTCTGGGCCCCAGATTCAAACTTCCTAGATGACATATTCTATAAGCACTGAAAAAAGATAAATACACAACAATCAGATGATATAAAAAGAGGATAATTAAATAAGGATTAAATTAGTATTAGTAACTATCAGTATCATACCACTGGTCCGCTGCCACTTGAAGCCTTGAACAATTCCTGGTCTAGAGGCTTTAGCCATGGTTCCCTAATGATGATTGATGACAGATTGACAACAGCGATTCAGTAATCAGCGGAAGGGAACGGTGGAATCGTGGAAGGCCGAAGGCGGCGGCGATATGCAGGCCCTCGCGACAAGCGACACCCGCGAAGAGACGGAGACCAGGAGACGGAGTCGCAATGCCCTCGCAAATCACGATCCGATCACATCACGTGGATTTGAAAACGTCGTCGCGGAGTCGCGGGCGGCGGGCAGGCCTCGCTGACACGTCGTGCAGCAGGACCCAGGACCCAGGACCAACGGTGTGGTGGGCCACATATAAGTCCGAATTTTTGAGGCCCTCAAGAATTCGAGGTCCGCTGCGGTGGCACCTGCACCTTACACACACGGGCCGACCCTGGTTATTGTTCTAGCTTTATCATATACCAAATATTTCTATAATAGGTTATCAATTTTTTAAAATTCGTGTAGTTTAACATCCTATCAATTATATATATTATTAAAGTATTTCTCATGATAAATTAAAAAACATAGTTAAACTATATAATCTTTATCACTTATAATACACTTTAGCAATGGTTCAGATAACCTTTTTCTCTTACTCACTCATAATCCAACAGACAGAAATCAGAGTCCACTTTTTATTTTATATTATTTTATTTCCTATTTTATTGTGTACATGCATACATAAATTTAATTGCAAGAGGTTATCCGAAATTTGCATCTTTTTCTGGCTTGCATGCAAGCAAGTTATCCGAGATTTGCTCGTTTTTTCGCTTGTATGCATGCTTGAGTTTAAAAAGGAGTTATCGATTATATTACTGTAGCATTAACACGAGTATGTTAGTAGTTTTTAAAAATTGTTGATCAATGATATAAATGTTTGATATAAGATAAAAATAGAACGGCGAGTAATATAAAACAGATCGACGGAGTATCTTAACCCTTTTGTCTTGGCAGAACAAGTATTATCCCTCCACACCAAGTTTAAAAATCTTACCCGAAAGAACCCAAAAGTAAAGATGTATTACCACAATTCCCAAAACTTTTAGTTTCCTTTTTTTCTCAATAATCCATCCTCAATTGAATGATCGAGGCGCACGTACGACAAAATTCCGGCAAGACGAGCAGCCGATTCACTGCTATCGCCCATTGGTCCCGGCCGGTTCATCAACTACTGTTGCCGCTCTGTGCCCTACCATGTTCTCTTCCTCAGCGTAACGGCGCCATGTACTCATCTCCCTACCTATAGCTTGCCTTGCCTCCATGTGGATTCAAATCATTCAGCATATATACCAACGACAAGCCGGAATCCTCACGTCGCATCTCATCTCTTCTAGGCTATAGCTACCACTTTATCCCTCGTTTGATTTTTTTTCTTAATAATATTTTCAATAAAAAATAAAAATGTTAAAATATATTTAATGTTAAACTTAATGATTGCTAATTTTTCTATAAATTTAATCAAATCAAAAAAATTTGATAAAAAAATCAAATAATTTATAATGTGAAACGAAGACAAGGAGTAGTACTACCATCCCATTGAATTATTATTTTTAAGGCTATTTCGTTCCCTCTCTGGCCGGCAGTAGCTTACAAATGGAATTCGAATTAAAGCCATCCGTAACGATGGCAAACAACGCGTAATTATCATGCGTGACCCAAGGGCAAACAGTTTCAATCCCCCTCTATAAATTGCCCTCGTCACATCGCCATGGCTCCCTCACCTCACTAGCTCATTCTCACTAAATTCTCAACCTAAGCTCTATCCTAGCTGATCGGAGATGGTTCACCGTGCGGCGGACGAGCAGGGCGGCGTGCGGCGGCGGCTGCGGCGCCAGCTGTCAATGCCGGGATCAGGGAGGCTGCAGCAGAAGGAGGCGGCGGCGCTGGTGCGGCTGCCGTGCAACAAGGGGAAGGCGTCGCGGTTCAAGCGGAGCAGCTTCAGCGAGGAGGACGACGCCGCGTCGGCCGCCATGCTGCTGCTCGCCTGCGTCGTCTGCGCCCCGTCCCTCCCTCTGATTAAGTAATTAATCATATCATTAATTAATTAATCATCACACACACTCTCTCTTCATGATCTAGTTGATTAATTAATCAGTCAATCACAATTGGAGGCTACTGTACTCGCCCGCTAGTTTGATCCTCGCAGCTGGTAATCTTGTAGTAGTATTAAATTAATGTCCGTGTGTCTTGTCTTGCGGCAATTAAATGGTTATATATATATATATATATATATATATATATATATATATATATATATATATTAGCAATTGTGCCAATGTGTTACAACGGGTGAAGTCGAGGCGTGACGTGGATGGGGACGGCACGGAGAGGCGCGTGAGCTCCGAGTAGCGATGGGCGCGTGAGCTCCGAGTAGCGATATGAGGAAGGAGCGCAGGCGCGACGTGGGGCGCGGCGCAGATGGGGATGGGAGGGAGGGGCGCAGGGAGGGAGGGGCGAAGGAGGTTTTTTTATTTAAGCCATCTCTTTCTTTTCAGCATTTGGACTGAGCGTAGGGCCGACGAAATACTCGTGGCTCGTTAGCTCATTCAGCTCGTGGTTGGCTCAGCACGACTCGGCTCGTTGAGAAATGCTAACGAGCTGCGCTAAGGGTTTAGCTCGTTAGCTATAACGAGCCAGCTCGAGTCAGCTCGCGAGCTGCTCGTGAGCTCAACGAGCGATGTAATGTACAAAGCAGGGCCTAATGTTTTGTTTGTTTTGCTATTCTTTTGCTTGTTTTGTTGTTGATGTGACAATAAATCAATAAATTTTATGATTTTGTGATGGTCAATATGGATCTAATGTTTTATATTATAATAGTAATAATATCTAATCTAGTTGCATCATTACATTTGCATGAATAATTATCGATGGACAAGTGTTATTACGTTAATTATGGAATTAATATATCAATTTTTACTTTTTTCAATTGTATATTTGCATGTTTAATAGACTCAGAAAAATGAAATGTAATTTGTACATAAATTGCACTGTATTAAAGTGGCTCGCGAGCTAAACGAGCTGGCTCGAGCCGGCTCACGAGCCGAGGACCGAGCTAGAGCCGAGCCGAGCTTAGCCGAGCCGAGCCGAGCCGACTCGAGCCGAGCCGACCTGAGCCGACCGGTATCTATCCCTAACTGTGGGTTAATTTTGAAAAAACTCAAGGGGTTTTCTGTAAAATAGTCAGGCATAACAAAATTACTACTTGCTTTATAGATAGTTATAGATATATATATAACTATCTATAAACAAATAGTGTTTCTATCATAAATTTTCGTTCGTCTGGCTATTTTGCAGAAAAACCCTTTGAGTGTTTATAAAATTAACCCGTAATCCCAATGTTGAAAAGAAAGGGAGAACTTAAATTAAAAAAGACCTCCTACCCCCTCCCTCCCCGCGCCCCTCCCTCCCGTCTCCATCCACGCCGCGCCTACGCCCTCCCTCCCGTCGGTGCTCGGAGCTCCCACGCCGCACCGCGCCCCTTCCTCCCGTCCCCATCCTCGGTCATGCCCCGACTTCACCGTTGCAACGTACGGGCGAGTTGCTAGTATATATATATATAACTATTTATAAAGTAAGTAGTGTTTCTACCCAAAATTTTCGTCCGTCTCGACTATTTTGGAAAAAACCCCTTAAGTGTTTATAAAATTAACCCGAGTCCCAATGCCGAAAAAGGGAGGGCTTGGATGAAAAAGATCTCCGCGCCCTCCCGCCCGTCCCCATCTGCGCCGCGTCCCACGCCGTGCCTACGCCTCTCCATCCCGTCCCCATCCGTGCTTCGACTTTGCAACGCACGGCACGATTATATATATATATATATATATATATATATATATATATATATATATATATATATATATATATATATCTGTGTGGCGCGCCGCACACCCCATCCGTGTGGCATGGCCAAATCTCTAATTTGAAAACTCAAATTAAAATCCAAACCGTTCAAATTATTCTACATATTAATATCGCCTTATATACCAAATTTTACTTTTTGAATTTTTTACTATTTTATCGATAAGTCAAAGATGCATTAATCCAACGATTTCGGAGTATCTTTTATTGCATCTTTGACATATCTCGATAAAATAGTAAAAATTCAAAAAATGTAAAATTTGGTATACATGGCGATATTAATATGTAGAACAATTTGAATGGTTTGGATTTTCAATTTGAATTTTCAAATTAGAGATTCAGCCATGCCACACGGGATGGGGCTGTGCGGCGCGCCACACAGTAGCCCATCTCTCTCTCTATATATATAAAGCAAGTAGTGTTTCTACCCAAGATTTTCGTCCATCTGACTATTTTGCAGAAACCCCTTGAGTGTTTATAAAATTAACTCGTAGTCCTAATGCTGAAAAGAAAGTGAGGACTTGGATGGAAAAAAAGACCTTCTGCGCCCCTTCCTCCCTGTGCCCCTCCCTCCCGTCCTCGTCCGCGTCGTGCCCGCGCCTCTCCATCCGTCGTTGCTCGGAGCTCCCGAGCCCTGCGCCGCGCCTGCGCCCCTTCCTCTCGTCCCCATCTGCGCTGCGTCCCGATTTCACCCGTTGCAACGTACGGGCACAATTACTAGTATATATATATCATCCTCTCCATATAAACTCGTCCTTTTCTCTATTGGTCGTCGGTTAGTTCAATTTTCCGAATAACCAATGTCATCGAGCGAGTATTAGTTTTTTCACCATTAGTTTGCGATGATACATCAGAAATTCAAAATTACGTGACGATGCTAAATTGAAGCAAGAAGCAAATGGTGTCCGGAGTACGTTCACTTTGACTCTCGACTAATGATTGAATCTGATTCGTATCCCAGAATCACAATACTGAATATCTTGACTTTCCAACTATTAAAACCGATATAATTTAACTCTCTCTCGATGGTTTTGATGAACAGTTTCGTTAACGACTACGTGACAATGTTGACCTAGTCTTCGTCCTACATGACATTGACATTGATGTTTATGTGATATTAGAATTAAAAATATGTAGGGCTCATTGGTCATTCACACACAACAATATTTGTGGAATCCACATGTCATCTTCCTTTTCTCCTTCCCTCCTTCCACCCTCTCTCCCTTCTCTCTTTCTTTTTCTCTCCCATCTGTCCCCCTGTTGCCATCTACGGGAAGAGCTGGAGCGGTGGCGGCAGTGGGCAGGGTCAGAGTGGCGGCGGGGAGGTAAGGCGAGGGGAAGGGCGTGCTCGACGCTAGTGCCATCGAGGCAAAGTGGAATAGTGCGACGCCGAGCTTGTGGTAACGGTGGCGGCGAGCGGAGAACGCGAGGGAGGACGAGGAGGAAGCGGCTGCGAGGAGCTAGGTGGCTCTCCTCTCTCTCTCCTTCCTCCTCCCTAACATTCTTCGGCCTACATGACAAGTTCTTCGCCGCCGAGGTTTTTGTGAGGTTGCCGCTGCCGCCGCATCCGCCATTCTCATCTCAGGTGACGGCGACTCCCTTGATCCACCGCCGCATCCGCCGCACCGAGGAGGCCACAACACGAGGATGTTGATGCTGTTGACCGGCGCCGCCGGGTTCGTCGGCACCCATAGCTCCCTCGTGCTCCGCAAGCGCGGCTACGGCATTGTCAGCGTCAACGACGACCACCTCCTCGCCAAGCTCTTCGACGCCGTCGCGAGTGTCTGTCTGTCGTCGTCCCACGCGCCCACGGCACCGCAGGGCTCTGCTCATTACCGGTGTCCGTCCTCGTGAAGACGACGAGGCTAGACGCCAGCGCGTACGAGCCGGGCTCCCGATCAGCGGCGGCGACCATGGACTTGATGGCAATCCATCCCCTACGCGCAGACCTGGTAGGCGCCGCCCAGGACCCTTGCCACGCTCTGCGGGTGGCCCGTCCGTCGTCCGCTGGCATAGCCACGTCGAAGCCCCCGAGCTCGTCGGTCTGCGTCGCCTGCAGCTGGCCTACACCGTTGCCATCGCCATCACCACCCCCGTCCAGCTTCCTCCCTCTACAGATAGGCGAAGAGGAGAGAAAGAGAAGGGAGAGACGGGAGAGGAGGAAGAGAAGGAGCGAGGATCATATATGGGCCTCATATTTTTAATGACAAATTGATCTTTTATATATATAAATATGATTTTTTAATGTCATGTAAGTGTAACGTCAACGTCATAAGGGACGAAGACCAGGTTAATACCGTTATGTAGACACCATGTTAGCAAAATCATTCTCCAAAATCACCGAGAGAGTTAAATTACACCGTTTTTAATATTACAACATAAGAGGATTGAGATATCCTATGTTGCGATACGAATCAGATTCGGTCACTACTTAAAAGAGTCAAAGTGAACTTACTCTCCATTCAAATATCATCCCAAGCCAACCGCAAAGCCGGCCTAGTACAGTGGCGATCGGTCCCGTCCTACTCAGGAATCGTATTGGGTCTGAGTTCGGCTACCTAGCTGGACGAGGATTTGCAATAGACAGGCTTGGCCTGGTTTAGGATTTAGGGCCCAAGAATCTCTATGATATTAAATTAAATGGTTTTGTATTTAAGTAATTCATGATTAAATTAGAGAAGAAAATAAATAAGAAAAAAATTTGTGGAAATTCTACCGTGCAATTGGTAAAGTTCAAAAAAGAAATAAAATATTTATGAAATGTGCTGGGTTTAAAGTTTCACGAAAAACTAATGTCTTTTGTGTTTTGCTGAAAATAGAAGAAAATCTTCGTAAATAATGTTAGCATTTAAAAACTTAAATTTGTATGTTACAGATTTTGAGGTCGTCTATTCGAAATGCAAAAGCCTATTTTTTTAAGCTAAAATTATAATATTCGGCATGTGTGCAAATTGCCGAATTGGGTCATCACACCGGTGCGAATTGGGCCATTATAGAAGGGAGGAGGGAGCCAGGCTTAGGAAAGATGAATTTATTTGTTTCTTGCGTCGAATAGGCCTTTTCTTTTCCTTTTTTTCCATATACAGATGTACTACATATTGCATATAACTATTTTTTGTCAGAAGTCTTGGGCATACATCCTAATTGGGCCCACCCCTAGTTCTACAACATTCGTTCACAGCTAGCAGCCACGAAATCACATATCTATCCTTATATATAGTTGCCCCCGTGGATCTAGTTAGTGTAATATATTGTTTCGCCTATCTTTGGTCATGCAGCGATAGTAGCTTAATTATATATTTACCATAGCTGCAAGTAGTACATGAATGAGAAAAAAAAAACCTAAAACTGGAAATTGAGTAGTACTAACAGAGCCTAGTACGCTGCATTCGGGAGAAACTCCAATTCCCCACACTAAAAACTGTGTTGTCCGCATGATTAATGATTAATTAAGTATTAAGTTTTTTAAAAATAAATTAATATAATTTTTAAGTAATTTTATAATAAAAAACTTTTTTAAAAATATTATTTAGTATTTTAGAAAAATGTATGTGTGAAAAAGACAAAGTTAAGAAGTTGAGAAAATTGGGGGAAGAACACAGCCATAATGTATGGCAAGCCTACATAGGCTCAATTACAGTTTTGAGCTTGCTCCTGTATGTGGGCTGTCAAAGCAGAAGCCCAGTAACAGCTCGAGTTTGGCTGTGGGCCTCGGCGGCTGGAGCATCAAACATAACATGACATGGGCCTGGCTTCATTCGATGGGCCACGGAAACGTGGATCCAGTTTACCACATGTCTGCATGCTTGTCTGTTGCCATGTTGGGGTTGAAGGTTGCACGCAAGCTGCTTGCAGGTTGCAAACCATCATCCAACAACTTATATAGTTTAACATCAGTTTAATTCACATGAAAAATACTATAATTCGTATGTTATCAAACTATACAAATTTGAAATTGATAGAAATATTTAATCGGTATACCCACACCACAAGTAATTTAAAATAAAGAGAGCATTTGTTGGTGTTAATTCAATAGTGTATCTTTAATAGTTAAATACTACAATGCATAAACGTATGTATCCGTATTAGTTATAAATCACACTGCTGTCTATTTTGTTTTATAAACTACACTGTTATCTATTTTGTTTTGATTTTGTTTTCTCCATCCCAAAATATAATGATTTTTAGCATATTATTCACAATATTACTTGTCTCATCAATCACATCTCATACACTTCAATTTCTTCCTATTTTATCCCCACCTATCCCATATTTATTGAGAGATACTAAAGTATTTTTTCTTAATCCTAATATCTGGTAAACAATCTTGGAATATCCATATATTTTAAAACAGATTAAGTATTTTGGTAGCAGAACCATACAGATTGTCTGTTATTGGCCTAGGCACTACGGGAAATCCCCTTTTTGCCAAGTGCCTGGGACACTCGGCGAAACCTGTTTAACACTCGGGGAAAATGTCGCCGAGAGTTGCACTCGGCATAGGTCACACGGTGAACTTTGGATCGGCAAAGAGATCTTTGCCGAGAGTTTTCATCGGGCACTCGGCGAATCTTCGCCGAGTGCCGCTCGACACTCGACAAAAAAGTACACGTTAGGTTGGGTATACGGTGACGGAAAAGTTTGCCGAGAGCCGTCAAAAACACTCGGCGAAGTTTTAAAGTTCGCCGAGTGCCGGGAAGAAAACACTCGGCGAACACCACTTCGCCGAGCGTCCTCTTCCAAGGCACTCGGCGAACGTGAAAACTTCGCCGAGGGCTTTAGCAAAGCGCTCGGCGAAAGTGATCATTTCGGCGAGCGCTTTTGTCACAGCCCTCGGCGAAGTTTATGCACTTGGCAAAGAGGGTACCCAGAACCCCCAGGTTACCCTCTTTGCCGAATGTTTTGGTCATTGCACTCGGCAAACGCCCTCTTTGCCGAGTGCAACACTCGGCAAAGTGAAAATTTTAACCCTCTTTTATTTGTTCAATCGCATATTTCACAAATTTTCAATATATACATCACATTCACAATCCCAATCATTCCACAACCCCATAAGCATCATTCCACATCCCATAAGCATCATTCACAATCCACAAAACATAAACATTCACAATCTCAATCATTCCACAACCCCATAAGCATCATTCCACATCGCATAAACATCATTCACAATCCACAAGACATATAATTCACATTCGTAGTCACGTCACAATCCACAAAATATAAACATAGTAGTTCATAGTACATAGTCCACAATTCACAAACAAAATTCGAAGTCACGTACGATACTCCGAATTACAATTGTTCAAAAGAGATTTACCGAGATGGCCGGGCGCCCAACCGTCGTGGTCATTATTGGGGGTTATTTGATGCCGCCGACCGAGACTCGCACAAAAGGAAAATAGAATAGTATAGGTTGTCAAGATAGTAACATTCGCAAATAAGAAAATTAAATGCGAGGTTAAGTGACTCACCGGAGTGCCTACAAAAGGATGTGGAGGAGTGAATACCACAGCGTGGTGGCGGTACGACAGAAGTCCCATGTTTTGACCGATTGATTGCACGTAGCCGTACATCTCGGTCATCCTCATCTCAATCTCCCGCCGTTTCCTTCTCTCCTCTTCCAACTCGTCCTACAATATTTCATTTCAATTTTACAAAGTGAAGCAAACAATCAGTAAATATTAATGAACCGAGAAAAAGAATTTTCTAACCCGTCGTTTCCTTCTCTCCTCTTCCAACTCGTCCTACAATATTCCATACCAATGTTACAAAACGAAGCAAACAATCGTAAATATCAATTAATTGAGCACAAAACCAAAAATTTCTCACCCGGAGTTGCTGCATTTAGGTCTGTGAAGCGGTCGGCCGTGTGCGTATCAGTGGGCTTTCGCTCGTGCTCCTTGCTCGAAGCTGGGACAGAGTGGGTGTACTGGCTGTGTCGAGAAGGTTGTCGCCAATCCAGTACCGGCCATGCCTCTTGCCTCCTCCCACCCTCATGACGACTTCTCCATCAATATCCTGGGTAGTAGGATCGAAATCCTCCCCATGGAGCTCCCTTGCCATCGTAGTGTACTGACTGAGGCGGCTGTGGACAGTCGCGTTGGTGTACGCCGAGGGCCCGTCCTCTGGGTTGTAGTCGACGTCGGACGTCGCCTTGCCCTTGTGGGCCAAAGCCCATGCCTTGAACTGGGAGATAGGTTGCCCATCATGCGACGCCGACTGCGAACAAAACATAGTAGGGTTAAGAAATATTGAGCATTGGTCGTTGAAATGAAAAATAGACTTCACGTACCCATCTAGCTGCATACTGGTTGAGGCTAAGGCTGCCTTGGTGGTGTGGTGCACCTGGCATCATCAAACGCCGCTCTCGGCAAGCGGCGTGCGTCTCCTGCCACTCGGCAGCGCACCACCTATCCACCATGTGCTCCCAGCAATCGAGAAGCTGGCCGCACCACCAAACAGGCACCTACACGTCATCAAGTACAAGAGATATACCTAGATCAAATCAAATGTGTTTAATCGTTCCAAAATCCGATGTTATATTTACCAGCATGTATTGTTCCTTTGTCAGAGTCATGGTTCTTGCTTCGGTTTTGGTGACCTTAAGGTTGTTGTATGCAGCGTTGTATGCAATGATGGCTTGGATGCGCGCCTCGTAATGCATGTCAGTCACGAGTTTGCGACAGGATTTGTCAGCCACCGCAGCCGCTTTTGTCTCGTATCCTGTCTGGCATCTAAAAAAATCTTGCATAAACACATTATGTATTAAGCCATTGTTTCAATAATGTGCAATGAATGTGATGTATTGAGGGACGTGGTTTGACAAAAGACTTACCCACAACTCGGCCTTCACCCGCTCCGCCCTGTTGTTGAAGATCCTTCCATCTCGATCAGGGAAATTGGGGACGGCGACGTAGTGGTCAAACGTGTAGGCAGGCTCCGACCTTCCGGCGTACTGAACAAGGCCAGAAAAGTGTACTCTGCACAGAAGACCCAAGATGCCGTTGACTTGGCGTTTGTGATCACCTCCTCGATCACAGTCCAACACCCGACAAGTGAAAATGCAATAAATTATTAGTTTTAATTGTAATTTTTAACAAATCAAATGAAAAAGTATTGACAACATCCAAGGTTACTTACCGAGTCCCTTGAGGCTGAATCGGCGGCGTCTCTCGAAAGGTATCGGTCGCCGTGGGAGGGTCGAGGGACCTCGCAACCAAACGGTCGAGGTAGACCTCCCGCGGAGCGAAACTGACCCCCACGAGCGGACCCCCCCTCCCGCTCCTCCTCCTCCTCACTAGAGCTACTAGACCCCTCGGCCTCCTCCTCCCGCTCCGCCTGCTCCACCCGCTCCTCCCGCTCCTCGTCACTAAAGGACGGTGGGGGAGGGTATCCTCCCTCTACCCCTGCCAGCACACACCTTGCGGCGACCCCGCCGTGACTCCTACCAAACCCCTACCTGCATCGGCCCTCGAATGGCATCTTTGGCTCTTCGAACACCGACGCGCACTTTCTCAAACCACCCACGATCTTTGTTGAATCACCTGCACGTAGAAAAAGAAAACCAATTAGCACACATATAAAAAATACGAAGAGAGATGCAAAATAAATAGATAAAGAGAACATAGCTAACGCAGTGCATACATGTATTAGAAATAATCATCATGGTCAGGATTAGCTGGATCATAATTGTCATCATCACTATCATCATGGTCGATATAATCATTAGGTTCCTCCTCGGCAGGAGGAATGTTGTCTCCCTCTCATTTCCTAAATGTAACCGCTGAAGCAATTCTAAGTCCTTCACATTACGAACCTCTTCTCCGGCGTCCTCATCAACAACCATTTCATTGTCTACATCCAACCCCATCGCTTCGGTTAAGTCTATCTCAAAACTTCCTTGTAGCCCATCTTCTTGAAAGAACTCGCCATCATATGTGTTTGGGTCCATGTTGTAGTCTTCATTGTTTGGTACAAGTAGTTTACCGTGTGGCGCTACCTTGTACACAACATCCCAACCCTGAAGACGGTCGTCGGTTTGGCACGGATATGACAGATAATAAACTTGTGTCGCCTGTTGAGCAACGATATATACATCGTCTCCTGCTAGGACGGTTGACTGTCGAATTTCGACTAGGCCAAGATTAGGAGTCTGTCTCACTTGAGCAGGATCAAACCAATGACATTTGAATATGACAGGATTAAGAGGTCTACAACCATGAAATTCGAGTTTATATATTTCTTCTATTCTTCCATAGTAATCAACCCCATCGAGCCCTGGAGTAAAAACTCCAGTATTTGTGGTTCTTCGATTGGGTCGACTCTGCTCATGGCTTGTTGTGTGAAAGCGATATCCATTCACATCATAGCCGGAAAATGACTTAACCCTATATGAACAGCCACCAGAAACTTGTCGCAACTCGGCACTCATAGACGCATCGTTTTTGCCCTGCAAGTTAAAGCAGGTTTTAGAGTCAAACTTCACCAGCATAAGCAAAAAGATTAAGCATTAGACAGAATTTCGATAGTACCTTATTTTTGAACCAACAAATAAAATCGGGCATTCCATTTCCCGCACCCTGCCTTAGAAGGTTTTCGACTTCTTGCGGGGTAGGTTCCCTTGGTTGACGCCAAAATTGATGTTGAAATTCCCTGTACGAACGAGAACAAGAGGGTTGAACGATGACAATAGTGACTAATTGGTAACAAATTACTTGAGAACTTACCGCATGTACGGCTCCACTTCATCGAGGTTGGTCAACACGTATAGCATGATGTTGCGCCACTCATGATGATTCAATCTCTTGTTGGCCGCTTCACTAGCAGTTCCAAGTTGGCCTCGGAAAAGACTGAGGTTCAATTCATCTTCGCCAGCATTGTATCGAGGAGGTGGATTATGCACGCTAGGAAGGTTGTCAGCATAGTATTTTGATGTGAAATTTGAAACCTCCTCCAGAATGTATGCCTCTGCAATGGAAGCTTCAATCTTGCATTTATTTTTACATTTCGTTCTAATAACCTTCAAACATCTCTCAATTACATAGCACCAACGGCGTTGCATAGGCCCCCCCATTCGGCACTCGTGTGGGAGATGCATAATCAAATGCTGCATCGGATTGAAGAAGCTGGGAGGAAAGATCTTCTCTAACTTACATAGCAAAACATGTGCCATTCTTTCCATTTCGTCAATCACAGTTGGAGATAACTCCTTAGCACACAGCTGACGAAAGAAATTGCTCAACTCTGCAAGGACTAGCCAGACATGCTCAGGGACATAGCCACGAACCATCACCGGGAGAAGCCGCTCAATCCATATGTGGTAGTCATGACTCTTGAGCCCGTTGATTCGCATGGTAGATAAGTTTACTCCCCTCTTCAAATTGGCTGCATACCCATCAGGGAACATCAACATTTGGAACCATTCGAGTACTTCCCTCCTTTGGTCCCTAGTCAGAACAAAATCGGCCTTAGGCTTTCTCCTTGACTTGCCGCCTCTGGGAGGGGCCATGTCTAGCTTTGGTCTATTGCATAACATAGTTTGATCCACTCGAGCTTTTACGTTGTCTTTTGTCTTATCAGGAATGTCCATGATTGTACAAAAAAGTGCCTCGGCGACATTCTTTTCGGTGTGCATCACATCAATGTTATGTGGAAGAAGGAGATCTTGAAAATATGGGAGCCTCCACAAGGCAGATTTTTGAGTCTAGGCATGTTGCTCACCATATCCCAGAAAACAACCGTCTTCTTCATTGATCTTAAGAGCTTCTAACTGAGCACGAACCTCGGCACCTGTCATCATCTGCGGTGCAGCCTCGGTAATTATTACATCTTTTGTAAAGTTCTTGATGTCCCGCCTGAATGGATGGTCAGGAGGGAGGAATTGTCGATGTTTGTCAAAAGAAGAATATTTACCACCCTTCACCAACCAGATGAACTTCAGAGCGGCCTTGCATACCGGACATGGAAACTTCCCGTGAACACACCATCCGCAGAATAGCCCATATGCCGGCAAGTCATGCAGGGAGTTATGGTACCAAATATGCATTTTGAAGTTTTTCTTTGTAGCTCGGTCATATGTCCATACCCCTTCCTCCCAAGTACGGACCAAATCATCAATCAAAGGCTCCATGTACACACTCATATTCTTCCCCGGATGTCCAGGAATTATCAACGACAAGAATATATTTGATCGTTGGAAGATGACGCCAGGGGGGAGATTGAGGGGAATAACGAACATGGGCCAATATGTGTATGGGGAAGCCGCCATTCCATAAGGGTTGAACCCATCCGTTGCCAACGCAACCCGTACATTACGAGCCTCTAGAGCTTTCCCGAATGAATCACATCAAACCTTCTCCAAGCTTCACCATCGGATGAATGTACAAGCTTCTCGGGATTGTATCGACGTCCGAGCTTGTGCCATGTCATCTGTTTCGCGGATTCCTCGGTCATGTAAAGCCGTTGGATCCTCGGTATGAACGGAAGGTACCGTAAGATCTTCATGGGGATAGCGAGCTGCCTCTTATGCCCATCACCAGAGTCTACCTCTACGAACCTAGAGGATCCACACTTTGCACAGTATTTTGCTTCCGCATGCTCTTTCCTAAATAGGATACATCCGTTCGAACAAGCATGTATCTGCTTATATGGCATCTTAAGTGCATGAAGGAGTTTTTGTGCCTCATACATGCTCTTTGGCAGAAGGTGACCATTCGGAAGCAGGCTCCCAACAACTGTCAACATAACATCAAAGGCCTCTCTACTCCAGCTAAACTGGGACTTTACCGCCATTAGCCGTGCAATGGCATCCAGTTGAGAAACTTTTGTATGCCCATGAAGGGGTTGCTGTGCCGCATACAACATGTCGTAATACGCCTTTGCGGTAGGCTCCGGCTCCTCCTCCCTATATCCTTCATCGAAGTGTGCTTCTTCATAGTCATTTAACATGTCTCCTACCCCGGCATCAGAATCAAACTCCTCGATGTGTTTTCGGACGACCTCGTCTCTCCCACGGTAGGCTTCACCATGGAACGTCCACCGGGTATAATCAGTTGTAAAACCATTCTTGCAAAGGTGTTTGCCCATGATCTCTTTTGTTTGTCGCTTCATGTTACCACATTTGCTACGGGGACATCATGTGGTTCGTGCTCCTTTAACCTTGGCAAATGCAAGTTCCAAGAAAGCATCGGTCTTCTCGATCCATTCATCGGTCAACGAACCATGACTTGAGCGGCCCGTATACATCCACTCACGGTCATCCATCCTCTATCATATCGAATAATCATATAAATATTATTTTCATCTACCGAGTGCCTCTAATGTCTAATAGGTAAAGATAGGTCCTAATCCCACGAGCATGTGTAGATGAGTTTACTTCCCATGCTCTAGTACTCGCTGAGACAGAATTTCGACACACCTCCCATTGTTCTCCAAATACATGTCCCTGCAGGAGATTGTCTATCCGGAGAACAACCGGGAGATACTACCAAATTCGAGTCGGACAGAATACTAGACCATGGAAATTAAACTCATCTACACATTCTCCAGCTGTCCAAAAAACATAGACAATTCGAAAAGATACGGTTAAAGATATGCAAGAAGACGCATATTTTCATCCGTATCTCTTTCGAAGGAGACGCCTAAGGTTACGTTATACACGGACAAACTACGGTAAAGACAATGCACTGCAAAATAGGGAAGCACGGCTCGATGGCGGCACACAAGCGACGGCATGGCTGCGCGATGCGACTCCATTCATCATCTCAAATAAAAGGCTTCGACCATATGTGCATACAATAAACTTCAAAAATATATATGTGCATATTGCATATATTTTCTACTCAAATCAAATCAAAGAGTATAGATATGTATCTAATAAATACCATTGTTTTTACCATATATTTGTTTGTAGTAAATACCTAAATATCACTCGTTTTAATAAACACCTAAATACATGATATTATTTTTATGTGTCAATAATAACTCACAATTTGAACTAAATGTTTAAATAATAACCAATCTAATTTTGTTTGAACTAAATGTTACAATAACAAATAAATGTTGCAAAAGTAAAAACCATGTTTACCGAAAAATGCGGAGGGTGAGGGTGGGGCGTCGGCGGAGGGAGGGGAGCGACGTCACGGGGAGGACGGCCGGCACGGGGAGGACGACCGGCACGGGGAGGACGGGGAGGACAGCCGGCACGGGGAGGACGGTCGGCACGGGGAAGGACGGCCGGCACGGGGAGGACGGGCGGCACGGGGCGGCGAGGCGGCACAAGGGCGGCGGCCGGCACGGGAGGCGACGGCCGGCAGGGGGCGACGGGTGGGGGCGGCGGGTCGGCGAGGCAGAGCACGGGTTTGTGTTTTTTTGCTAAGTCCGAATGTGAGCATGGCACGGGGAGGAGGCGGCCATATTAGAAAAGTTTGCCGTGTGCCGACGCTTTGCCGAGTGCCCCGATCTGGGCACTCGGCAAATACTTATTTCGCGGAGTGCCCTTCTCTAGGCACTCGGCAAAGATTTGCGCACTCGGCAAAGATTTGCGCATTAGGGTTCTGTTCATTTTTTGCCGTGTGTGGTTCTTTGTCGGGAGCTACACTCGGCAAAAAAAACTTTAGTTTTTATGCTTCTAATAATTTAGAAATTATCAAACAGACTCAAAAATTTACAAAATTTTTGTATAAACCCATATATGCTATTTATTGCCTAGGGAAAAAGATTTGAAATCAAACGACAATTCGACCGTCACTTTCTCTCCAAATCTAACTAATCCTTCTCAACACTTATAATCTACTCCGGAGAATCTTCGGTTTTGTGAGCGTTGTACTTGATAAAATATTTGAAACCTTCTCGATTGTTTACCCCAGCCTCCACGTATGATATCATGACATCCTAACAAATTTTATGAATTTCTGACTTCGTTTGCTATTTTTACAATTTTGAAATCATTCGGTCAACACGTTTCTAACCATGTTGCATGAAGAAAAACATCTCAATTTCCGTTCATTTACCACATATTGACTCAAAAGGGTCTAAATAACATGAATATAATTTTTTCACTACTTTTTTTATTTTTTTAACCACTTGTAGTTCTAATTTGAGACTTGCAAAAAAATTTACAAAAATACAATAAATCAAAGAAATATAGCAAAACCAATTAAAAAATTACCAAATTTGATAATTAGGTATTACATGTTATATTTACATAATAGAAAAAGTTTGGAGGATGGATGAGAAAAATTTTTGACATTTTTGCCGAGAGCCGGAAAAGACACTCGACAAAGGTTGAATTTTGCCGAGAGCCTAGCACCGGCTCTCGGCAAAGGTTGAATTTTGCCGAGTGCCTAGTCCGGCACTCGGCAAAGATGGTACCAAACGGTATTAGTTGACGGCGGTTAGTATTTTGCCGAGTGTCCCCTATTGGCACTCGGCAAAATTGAACTTTCACCGAGGGCCGTTTGGTGGCACTCGGCAAAACGGGATTTTTGCCGAGTGTTTTTGTTCGCCGAGGGCAAACTCTCGGCAAAGTGTCTTTTTGCCGAGAGTTTTTTTGCCGAGAGCCCTCTCGACAAATATATTGTTCGTCGAGTGTTCGACATAAAGCTCTCGGCAAAAATGTTTACACTCGGCAAACATGCTTTCCCGTAGTGAGGAATAACTGTTCTATGTACCTTGGGCGTTAGTTTGGTTATGATCTTTGGTGGTCATCTCTGCCATACCGATGTTTCAATATAAACCACTTAATTTTATCACAAAATATTATATTTCATATATAATTATATTTACATCAGGACATATGCCGTACTATACTATTTCTACTATTAGAGAGCATGTACAACACTAATTAATGTGCAAGTCTGCATGTCAGTTGATGTGGAGGAAAAAGAGCATGGGAGGAGTGAGTGAGAAGAGTCGCGTCGATTTATGAAAACATATGCGAGAAAAAAGTTAAAACAATGAAAAGTTGAAATAATTGCTAGTTAAATATCATGTTAAATTTTATTTAACTGTTGTACTAGTATTGATTTCCGGTGATGTGTAGCATCTCTTGGAGAATGGATTGGCTCGCATTACCACCTTCCAATGGCCCTCCAACTAATCTCTTTTTTTTTATTTTCCTCTGTTATGTCCTCAAAAGCAAAACTTATATAAAAGGGGTGAAAGGATGCAAAACTATTAATAGCAATACATATTTCACCTATCCTCATCATATATATATTTACTCTATATGAATATAATCCTCCCTCCCCTCAACAAATACTGCACCATAGCATCCCTCCTCATCTATTCTAGCATTCCTCTTTCTCCCAACTTCTACTAGATCCTCTTCATCTATTATAGGATGAAATTAGAAATTAAATATGATTTACAATCTCGATATATGTTGGATTTCTGTATAATTAAAAATGAGAGGCATCAGGAGAACATAAACTCAGCTCAAACTCAGCTCAGTATGACTGCTCGACGGATCATGTGAGCACCGAGACGGCCCAAATGGGCACAAGGTCAGAGGGACGTCTGTGAGTATATGCTTGTGCTGTTTAGCTCACACCCTGGTCCTCCAGTTCTTTTGGTACCTCCATGGTACTGTAGTTTATCTGAGAGGACAGTAAAAAGCTAAAAGCTCATAGGCCAGTTGAACGTTGTAGAAACAACCGCACCTTTTCTAGTGATAGAAATGGGTCTTAGAAAAAAATACAGCCTGGTCTCGTACTCCTGTCCAACAGTACAGACTGCGGACTGAAAACTAACATAGGTCATCAGATTAGGGTTTTCTAATTCACTTAGTTTGTCTATGTGCTTGCTAGCAGAGACAGAAGATATAAACCATTTTTATTATCTTAAAAATGATTAGTAACCGCATATTGTAGATTATATATTGAGGTAGTGGTTGTCTGCACGGTCACGCCATATATATGCTATACTCAGTTCGATCTGCATGTTGCAATGTGGCCAAATGTCGTATGGAACATTCAGTTGAATTAGGCATCTCTCCAAAGTAGTTAAAAACATTCAGAAAGTAAAGATAATTATGTCATGAATCCAGATACGAATATGTAACATGAATGCTAGTAGTTATTGGGTTGTGATAAGTGCTATAAGAGTAGCTAGATTTATACACACATGCATGTTAGACAGCGATTAACCACACCAAGCAGCTGACATATTTGTTAATATATTTTCGTTAAACAAATGTAAGATGTTCTGAAAAATAAAATTAAGAGGATTCAAGGAAAGAAAAAAGAGGAGGTGGATAAGATCATATATAACTACAAGATTTGTTGCTATGAAATTCGGTGTTCAGCATGGTAACACCAAATGGTTGCGACTCGAGAACACGGGGAAGCCAAGACAGGGATGCATCACTACGGAAAACATCAAATTTGCTGAATTTGCTGAGTGTCTTAGTCTTTGCCGGATGCATTTAGTCGGGCACTCAGCAAACACACCTTTTGATGAGTGGACACTTGGCAAACAAAAATACACGGTACAATTGGCTCTTTGCCGAGTGCCTACACTCGGCAAAAAACACTCGGCAAAATAGGTTGTTTGCAAAGTGTCCGACTCTGACACTCGACAAACAATAAATTTTATCGAGTGCCTGCACTCGGCAAAGCGTAACGATCGTCACTCGGTTACCATAACTACCATTTTGTACTAGTTTGCCAAGTGCCCTACCCGGCCACTCGGCAAAATTTGTTGTTTGTCGAGTGTCGAGTGGGACACTCGGCAAAATGGCTTGTTTGCCGAGTGCCCCACCCGACACTTGGCAAAATGACTTGTTTGCCGAGTCCCCCACCCTGGCACTCGGCAAAATGACTCTTTGCCGAATGTTTTTCTCGACACTTGGCAAACTTTTAGAAAAAAATTTCCTCCTCTGTCCTCCAAACTTTTTCTACTCTATAAATACAACATGTGGTCCTTAATATTAAAATTTGATATTTTTATCGATCTGTTTAGCTATATTTCCTTGATTTATTGTATTTATAGGATTTTTTTGCTAAGTGTCAAATTTAAACTGCAAGTGATTCAAATAATGGAATAAAATGAGTGAAAATGATATATTCATGTTATTTAGTCCAGTTTGAGACCTTATCCACGAAATGAAAAGAAATTTTGAACATTTTCTTCAGAAACATGATCATGAACATGGACCGAATGGTTTGAAAAATTGTAAAAATAGCAAACAAAGTCCGAAAATCATAAAATTTGTCAGGATGTCATGATATCATATGTTGAGTCCGTGGTAAAAAATGAAAAGGTTTCGAACATTTTTTCACGTACGATGCTCACAAACCGAAGCTTCTCTAAAGAAGATTAGAAGTGTTGAGAATGATCGGTAGGATTTGGAGGCAAAGCGATGGCCGAATTGGGGTTTGACTTCAAAACTTTTTCTATAGGCAATAGCTAGCATAGATTGGTTTATGTCAAATTCTGGTAATTTTTCGGATCTGTTTGATAATTTTTAAATTATTAGTTGCATGAAATATAGAGTTTTTTTGCCGAGTGCTACTCTCGACAAAAAAAGCACATGACAAAATTTGCACAAAAATATTTTTAATTTCTTAACTACTAAACTAGAAAATAATAAAAACTTTGCCGAGTGCCCGTGATCGGCACTCGGCAAGGGCTGTCTTTGTTGAGAACGCAGTTGCGGGCACTCGGCAAACGAGGAATATATCGCCGAATGAGTAGCCTCGGCGCGAGCCACACAAACAAAACAAAAAAATCGCCACCGCCACCCCCACCGCCGCGGCCTCCCGCGCCACCCGCCATCGCTTAGGCCCGTCGTCGCGCCCGTCATCGCCGCCCCCATGCCATGGCCCGTCCCCGCCGCGGCCGCCCGTCGCCGCCCTCCTCGCCGCGCCACCCCATCGCTTGTCGCTGTCCTCCTCGCCGCGGTCGCCCGTCGCCGCCCTCCCACCATCGCCTCCGGCCGCCACCGCCCCATTGCCGCCCTCACCCGCCGCGCCGCCCCGCCGCCCGTCGTTGCCGCCCCACTGCAGCTGCCCCATCGCCGCCCTCCCCTGCAGCATCACCCCCTGCGCGCCCTACAAGCCCCTACCACGCTCTCCCCATGCAAGGTAAAAATTGTAGTGTTGAATTGTTCAGAGTTTAATTTTATGTGTTTGCAAAGTTGTAATGTTGAATGTGTTTTGTTTGTCCTTAGGAAATAGGGGAAATCCCATTTTATTTCCTGCCACACCCTTTCCCCGTCCATGTCGGTCCCAGCCCCGACCCTACCTTTGATATCGTGTCGTCTCCAACAAGCCCTAAGGTGAGCTCAACATTCGAAGCCTTCATTTTTGAGTTGAGGAATAGAGTCGCATTGCGTAGCCCTGCCATCGCTTGTGTGCCAGCCATCGAGCCGTGCTTCCCTGTTCTGCAGGTGTCGCTGCCTTCGCCGTCGACCGCACATATATATCATAACCTAGTTAGGCGTCTCTCGTTCAAAAGAGATACGGCTGAAAATATGCAGATTCTTGCATATCTTTAACCGTATTTGTTTCGAATTGTCCATGTTTTTTGATAGCCCAAGGATATGTAGATGAGTTTAGTTTCCATGCTCTAGTACTCTGATCCGAGATAGAATTTTGGCTGGACCTCCCTGTTGTTCTCCAGATACACAATCTCCCTGCCGGGACGTGTATTTGGAGAACAGCGGGGAGGTGCTGCCGAAATTCTATCTCGGATAGGAGTAGAGCATGGAAACTAACCCATCTACACATCCTCGGGTGGGATTAGGACCTATCTTTACCTATTAGACAATATAGGCACTTGTTTGATGCAAATAATTTTTATATTATTCTTCGATATGTTAGAGGATGGATGACCGTGAGTGGATGTACACGGGCCGCTCAAGTCATGGTTTGTTAACCGATGAATGAATTGAGAAGACCGATGATTTCTTGGAACTTGCATTTCCCAAGGTTAAAGGAGCCCGTACCACTTGGTGTCCCTGTAGCATTTGTGCAAACATGAAGCGACAAATAAAAGAGATCATGGGTAAACACCTTTGCAAGAATTGATTAACAATAGATTATACCCAGTGGACCTTCCATGGTGAAGCCCATCGTGGGAGAGACGAGGTTGTGAGACAACGCATCGAGGATTTTGATGCTAATGCCGGGGTAGGAGACATGTTAAATGACTATGATGAAGCACACTTCGTTGAAGGACGTAGGGAGGAGGAGCTGGAGGCTACCGCAAAGGCGTATTACGACATGTTGTCTACGGCACAACAACCCCTTCACGGGCATACCAAGGTTTCTCAACTGGATGTCATTGCATGCCTAATGGCCGTAAAGTCCCAGTTTAGCTGGAGTAGAGAGGCTCCTTTGATGTTATGTTGACAGTTTTTGGTAGCTTGCTTCCGAATGGTCACATTCTGCCAAAGAGCATGTATGAGGTACAAAAACTCCTTCGTGCACATAAGATGTCATATGAGCAGATACATGCTTGTCTGAAGGGATGCATCCTATTTAGGAAAGAGCATGCGGAAGCAAAGTACTGTGGAATGTGTGGATCCTCTAGGTTCGTGGAGGTAGACTCTGGTGATGGTCATAAGAGGCAGCTCACAATCCCCGTGAAGATCCTACGGTACCTTCCATTCATATCGAGGATCCAACGGCTCTACATGACCGAGGAATCTGCAAAATAGATGACATGGCACAAACATGGACGTTGATACAATCCTGAGAAGCTGGTACATCCATCCGATGGTGAAGCATGGACAAGGTTTGATGTGATTCATTCTGGGAAAGCTCTAGAGGCTCATAATGTACATGTTGCGCTGGCAACAGATGGGTTCAATCCTTATGGAATGGCGGCTGCCCCATACACTTGTTGGCCCATGTTCATTACCCCCCTCAATCCCCCCCGGCGCCCTCTTTCAACGATAGAATATCTTCTTGTCGTTGATAATTCTTGAACATCCGGGGAATATATGAGTGTTTACATGAAGCCTTTGATTGATGATTTGGTCTGTGCTTGGGAGGAAGGGGTATGGACATACAACCGAGCTACAACGACAAACTTCAAAATGCATATTTGGTACCATAACTCCTTGCATGACTTGCCGGTGTATGGGATATTCCGCGGCTGGTGTGTTCATGGAAAGTTTCCATGCCCAATATGCAAGGCAGCTCTGAAGTTCATTTGGTTGGTGAAGGGTGGTAAGTATTCTTCGTTCGACAAACATTGACAATTCCTCCCTCTTGACCATCCATTCAGGCGAGACATCAAGAACATTACGAAAGATGTCAGAGTTAACGAGGCTGCACCGCAGATGATGACAGGTGCTGCGGTGTGCTCAGTTATATGCTCCCGAGGTCGATGTAGAAGGAGGTGGTTTTGCAGGATATGGTGAGCAACATGCCTGGGCTCAGAAGTCGACCTTGTGGAAGCTCCCCTATTTCGATGACCTCCTTCTTCCATACAACATTGATGTGATGCACACTGAAAAGAATGTCACCGAGGCACTTTTTGGTACAATCATGGACATTCCTGATAAGACAAAGGACAATGCTAAGGCTAGAGTGGATCAAGCGATGTTATGCAATAGACAAAAGTTAGACATGGCGCCTCCCAGAGGCATCAAGTCATGGAGAAAGCCTAAGGCCGATTTTGTCCTGACGAGGGCCCAAAGGAGGGAAGTACTCAAATGGTTCCAAACGTTAATGTTCCCTGATGGGTATGCACCAAATATGAAGAGGGAAGTGAACTTGTCTACTATGCGAATCAACGGGCTCAAGAGTCATGACTACCATATATGTATTCAACGGCTTCTCCTGGTGATGGTTTGTGGCTATGTCTCTAAGCATGTTTGGCTAGTGCTAGTAGAGTTGAGCAAATTCTTCCATCGGCTGTGTGCTAAGGAGGTATCTTGGACCGATTGAAGAAATGGAAAGAACGACGTTTGTGTTGCTCTGTAAGTTGGAGAAGATCTTTCCACCCGGCTTCTTCAATCTGATGCAGCATTTGATTCTGCACCTCCCGTATGAGGCATGAATGGGGGCCTGTGCAGTGCTGTTTGTGCTATCCAGTTAAGAGATGTCTAAAGTTTCTTAGAACTAAGTGTAAAATTAAATGCAAGATTGAAGCTTCCATTGCAAAGGAATACATTCAGGAGAATGTGTCAAACTTCACATCAAAATACTATGCTGACAACCTTCCTAGCATGCATAACCCACCCCCTCGTTACAATGCTGGCGAAGATGAATTGAACCTCAGTCTTTTCCAAGGGCAACTCAGAAGTGCAAGTGAAGCGACCCACAAGACATTGAAACATGAAGAGTGGCACACTATCATGCTATATGTGTTGACCAACCTTGATGATGTGGAGCCGTACATGCGGTAAGTTCTCAACAAACTTGTTCTTTAGTAGTCACTATTAGGCATCCAACTCCCTTGTTCTCGTTGGTACAGGGAATTTCAACATCAATTTTGGCGTCAACCAAGGGAACCTACCCCCCGCATGAAGCTGAAAACCTTCTAACACAGGGTGCGGGGAATGGAATGCCCGATTTCATTTCTTGGTTCAAACATAAGGTACTGTCCAAACCGATGCGAATAATATCCTGCTTTAACTTTACAACCTACTTTAACTTACAGGGCCAAACCGATGCGTCTATGAGTGCCGAGTTAAGACAAGTTGCTGATGGCTGTTCCTATAGGGTTAGGTCATTTACCGATTATGACGTGAATGTATATCGCTTTCACACAACAAGCCATGAGCAGAGTCGGCCCAATCAAAGAACCACAAATACTGGAGTTTTTACTCTAGGCCTTGATGGGGTCTAGTATTATGGAAGAACTGAAGAAATATACAAACTCATGTTTCATGGTTGTATAACTATTAATCCTGTCATATTCAAATGCCATTGGTTTGATCTTGCACAAGTGAGACGGACCCCTAATCTTGAGCTAGTCGAAATTCGACAGTCATCCGTCTTAACAGGAGACGATGTCTATATTGTTGCGCAATAGGCCACACAAGTTTATTATCTTTCATACCCATGCCAAACTGACGACCGTCTTAAGGGTTTGGATGTTGTGTACAAGGTATCGCCACACGGTAAACTACCTGTACCAAACAATGAAGACTACAACATAGACCCAAACACATATGATGGGAGTGTTCTTTCAAGAAGATGGGCTACAAGAGAGTTTTGAGATAGACTTAACCGAAGCAATCAGAATGGATGTAGACAATGAAAGGGTTGTTGACGAGGACGCTGGAGATGAGGTTCATAATGTAAAGGACTTAGAATTATTTCAGCGATTATATTTAGGCAATGACCGTGATGACAACACTCCTTCGGAGCATGGGCATGATTATATCGACATGTGTGATAGTGATGATGAGACTTATGATCCAGCTAATCCCGACCAGGATGATTATTACTAATACATGTATGAACTGTACTAATTATGTTCTGTTTATTTTGCATCTCTTTCTAGGTACGTTTTGTATATCTGTGCTAATTGGTTTGGTCTTTTTAATTGCAGGTGATTGAACAAAGATGGTGGGCGGTTTGAGGAAGTGTGCGTCATTGTACAGGAGAGTGGCCGATGCAGTTCGAGGGTCCAATGCAGCTGAGGGGGCCGGGACGGGTCGAGGCAGGGATCGACGCAAGGGTGGAGGATAGGGTCGAGGGAGACAACCTTCCTGTCGACAGGTAGGTCGACGGTCCTCTGAAGGGGGTGCCCAAGGAGGTGATAAGTGGTCAGGAATACGCTTCCTCTCAGGATCTTATGGTCGACTCGAGTCACTAAAATGAGCCAAGGAACAAGAGACATGAGATTTATACTGGTTTAGCCCTCCCGAAGGATAATAGGTCTACGTCCAATGTTCTTTGTTGGGGTGGATGATGAACAAGGTTTACAAGAGAGAGTTCTTGGGGCTTAGAGCAAGCTAGCCAAGAACAAGCTAAGAACTGAATGATCTCCCCCTCTCTCGGCCCGTCCTGCCCTCCCTTTTATAGCTCAAGGGGGGCAGTTACAAGGGACTTGGGGGCCAAGAAAGCTAAGACTAAAGATCTAAAAAGGTAAGTACAAACAACATCTGAAAAAGTTACATGGAGATGCTCTCTGGGCCTTGCGCGCTGTGGATGTCTTGTGCCTTATCTTGACTCGGGATCCCTTCTCTACAGATACCACTTGTACTGTGCTGTCGGGCGACATCATTCCTTGCCGGGTTGTCTCCTCCTCGCCTCCTTATAAGCCAAGTCTTGTCCCGAGGAGGCTGGAAGTTGGGTCGAGGAGTCAAGGTCGAGAAAGGAGTGCCGAGGTTGGACTGGGGGGAGGTCGGGGTGGCCGACCCTGAGGGGAGGTCGAGCTCCCAACCATATCCCGAAGACTCGCAATCTGACTCCAACTTGACTTTAACTCTAGTCCGAGTGCTACCCCGGGGGTGACACCCCCCACAACAGCCCCCGAGCCTAAGGAGGAATGAGACATCCATCCTTAGGATCCAAGGTCCTCTTCGTCGTGGGTTCCCAAGGCATTGCAACAAGGCTTCAGCAGGTTCCTAGAATCTTGTAGCTTGAGCTTCAGCAGGTGCACCACCTAGGTGCACCTGCCAGGTGTAGCCCTCGAGCCTAGGGTTGGATGGTAGATCTAAGCGTAGGGTCCAGTCTATAGGATTGCTTTTTATTTTTCTTCTCCGATCTGACCGTACCTCGGGGTCCTACGATGATTATTGTGTTCAATGGGTCTACTGCCCCTAGGCACATGGTAATCCCAACCTCGTCCGGGGGATGGCCCGAAAGCCGTCGCCCAAGTCGGTAAAGCCACGGCCCGGAAGCCAGTGGCAGTCGACGAGTTGGTCGGAACTATCGCCTGAAGGCTTATGGCAGTTCTGACCCTCAACCGGGGGTGGCCTGGAAGCCATCACCCAGGCCGACAAAGCCACGACCCGGAGGCTAGTGGTGGTCGGCGAGTTGGTCAGAACTACTACCCGGAGGCTTATGGTAGTTCCGACCTCGACCGGGGGATGGCCCGGAAGCCATCGCCCGAGTCGGTAGAGCCATGGCCCGAAGGCCAGTGGTGGTCGGCGAGGTGATCGGGATAGCTGCCCGGAGGCTAGGAATCAAGTCGTTTGGGTTGTAACCCAAATGGCTAATGATAGTTGATGAAGCCGAAGGGTGGCCTTCTGACAATCTCAGACAGAGTGCCAATCATATCACATTAAGGGCATGAGAACCAGCGCTGCGTTGTGGCTAGACAAATTCCTGGTTTTCCACTCTTCCCCAGGCGACAGGCAGGGTTGGCGGTTTTAAGACGGAAGCGGTTTTTGGAACGTGCAACGGAAGTCTTGCGGACGCCGTTATCTATTCCACATAACCGACGGTTTTGATTTACTCTAAAGGTGACGTGGCACGTCGGGGAGATGGATGGGCGAGGACACTTTGGATTCCCCGTGTCTGTCATTAACAGCGTTGTGCGCGTGTTCCAAGAACGACGCCACCAGGCCCATCATTGTCCCTTTTTAAGCCCGGTCATTCTTGCTTCCTTCCGTCTCACACCACTCTTTCGTCAAAGGGAAAAACTTCAAGACCCGCTCCATCCTTGCTCTTCTGCTGTTTCAAAACTTTCTAAAGCTCATGGAGTCCTCTCTAAGTTCATCAGAGAGCGGGAACTGGAGCGACAGTCCCGATTGTCGTCAACCGATGAAGTCTTGAATGCCGGCCTTAGTCAAATGCTTTCTCTCTTTTCTCGTCTTCTTTGTTTTTTTGTTGGAGCCTCACCTGCTAGGTGTTGGTGCCATGGCAGGGAGTTTGAGCCCGCACCGTGCTGTTACAACTGGACATTGCAGAGATCCGCCTCCCCGTTATGACGGCCGACCCGAGGGAAAACGGACGCTATCCACTTTCCCCGAGGCAGGGCCAAGTTTGCGCGGGGTGCTGGAGGCACAAGAATTGGAACCAGGCAGGAAAATACCACGCGCGGGGTGCTGTGAGGTTCACGGCCTCCACCAGGTGGGTTCCAGCATTTTATTGTATTATTCACTTTATTGATGCTGATCAAAACCGTCTAAAGTCATTGATAGGGAGCCATCGGATGTCGATCCTCGCATTGAAGGGTCATCCTACTGAGCCAGCGCTGAGGAGCTCGCTGCTCAGCGTCGACACTTGGAGGATCTCCTCCAGGACCTAGTAGCCGCGCTCGACGACGATGAGGCAAGGGCGGGGGCATCCGAGGCGGCTAAAGCCGAAGCGGAGAGGAAGCTAGAGGCCGACGGGGTGGTGAGGGACGAAGCATTGACCGGGATGGTCGTGGACAAGGCCACGCGGGCAGAAGCCGTCCGTAAGTTCCATTCTTTATTTCCTTCTACTTGCGGTTTTGGCCTATATTCTTGAATGACCTCTTTTTTGAATAGGCCAACTTATGACCCTCCACCATCAGATCGACGGACTACGGGCCCATGTCCAGACGGCCGAGGAGCGCTGGGCGATCTGCACGGACTTAGTCCGGGCACTCCTCGCCAAGATCGACCCGAAGTCATCGTCGACCATGTCGACCGATGAAGTGCTCCTGGCACATCTTCAGAGCAGCAGGGAGCTTCACCAAGCCTACGTCTGGGGCGTGGTGAAGACGGCGGCGGCACATGTCCTTGGGATGGTGCAGAAACTGTACCCCTGTGCGGAGGTCAAGGCAGTCGCAAAGGGTGGCCTGCTGGCATCACCGATTCTGATGTTGAGGGCATCTACGCCTCCGTCGAGCCAACAGCGAAGAAGATCGTCGCCAACATGGACATGTAAATTAGGGGGACCTCGGGCCCTATGTATGATCATCACCCCGTTTGTATAACAAAACTTTATCAGTTCTTTTGAATGTCGTGCTCAATTCGCGAAATGTCTAGTATGTGTGTTGTGTTGTGTTTGTTTGTTTGTTTTGGACACCCAACTTTCCACTATGTGAAAGACCACGCTGAGCGACCTCGTCCTTCTACAGTTCAAATCCGGAGGGCTCTCTATCAAGCTCGGGCAAAGTTACCACTTCGGGTAGTTTGCATCGAGCGACCCCGGTCGTCAACAGATCGAAAACCGAAAGGCTTCTGGTCAAGCTCGAGTACGTCTTTCACTTGGAGTAGACCATGCTGAACGATCTCGGCCATCAACAGACCAAGTCCGAAGGGCTACCAATCCAGCTCAAGCAGGTCCACCTCCTCCATAGCGGGTCGGTACGTGAAGATACAACCTTCTATTCACCACATGATCGACCTCTGATGTTGAGCGGCTTAGGGTCTCAACAAACGGATCCGGAGTGCACCCCAGCCTAACCCGGACCGACTCAGCCATGTACAAGGTTGATAGGTGGACTGGGGAAGATCGGCGACCACTCGGTACATGTATAACCCTCGTGACCAAGCGGCTAAAGCCTACGGAACTGATCCCGGGGCCATTCAGTCGAGCAAGGTCACTTAGTTGTGTACACAGCGAGTGAGCATGAGGTCGATGACCAACTAATCTCTGTATGTCTGACCGTCGAAGTAGAGCAGCTTGAGCCATCGACAGGCCTTTGTTCGGGTGACTGCAAGTCAAGCTCCTGGCGTCTTTGTCCTATACACAGGATATAGTTGTTAGGAGCCCCGAGCTCATTCGCCTGGAACTTGACCGAAACACGATTGGTCTCGACCCTAGCCTACCTTGGGTAGGAGATAGGCCCCTATCCCAAGGAATGTCAGGTCGAGCCATCACGTTCAATCGAAGTGGGCAAAGAATGAGCCCCTGAGTAGCTCGAGCTCAGCTGGTGGACTCCTCTTCTCATATACCTTCAGCTTACAAGATGGGGTCGCACTGCTCAGGGCTCACCGTAAGCGTATTTGCGAGAGAAGGGGCCGACACAGCTAGCGATTCTGCTCGGGAGGACTGCCGAGCCCCTCGAACTGTCCGGGGGTCGGGGGTAAGTGTCCTGCAAAAAGATCAGGGGATAATTGAAATTGTGCTATTTAAAGGGATTAGGGACCGAGTACTTTGTTCAAGCGTAGAATCGGCATAGGTGCTCGATGTTCCATGAGTTCGGCACTTCTTGTCCATCTTTGCGAACCAGCCTGTAGGAGCCCGGACATGTGACGGAGGAAACAATGAAGGGGCCTTCCCAAGGGGCTGACAGTTTGTTCATGTCGGCTGAGGATTGCACCCTATGGATCACGAGATCGTTGACCTTGAAGGACCTCCCACGGACGTTCCTATCATGGTATCGGCGAAGGGCCTACTGGTATCGGTCCATATGGATTGCTGTGGCCATCCGTGCTTCCTCGAGGCTGTCAATGTCCTCGGCCCACGTCTGTTCGGCCATGCCTTCATCGTAGAGGCGAATTCTCGAGGATTCGTGGAGCATGACGACCGCGAGGATTGCCTCCGAGCCGCAAACCAGGAAGAACGGGGTCTATCTCGTGGCTTGGCACGGCTGATTGCGGAGCCCCCAGAGCATAACGGGGAGCTTGCACAACCAGCAACCCTTGTATTTCTAGAGTGGGTCAAAGATTTGAGCCTTTAAACCCTACAGAATCATGCCGTTGACACGTTCGCATTGCCCGTTCGCCCGAGGGTGCGCCACCGAGGCATACTTGACCTCGATGCACTGTCCTCACAGAACTCCCAAAAGTCGTTCCCGATAAACTATGTGCCAAGGTCGGTGATAATTTCCCTTGGGACACCGAAACGGTAAGTAATGCCCTCAATGAATTCAGCCGCTTTCTTTGCGGTGCAGGTCTTCAAGGGCATTACCTCAATCCATTTCATGAACTTGTCGATTGCGACAAGGAGTCGATCATAGCCTTGCTGCGCCTTTTGGAATGGGCCGACCATGTCATGCCCCTAGCACACAAACGACCATGATGGTGAGATCATTTGGAGAGCCTGAGCTAGAAGATAATGCTGTTTGGCGAAGAATTGGCATCCCGGGCAGCGTCGCACTAGCTCCTTGGCATCCTCATTGGGAGTTGGCCAATAGAAACCCGAACGAAAAGCCTTGCCAGCCTGCATCCTAGCACCCGCATGGTTGCCACAGATACCTGAATGAATTTCATCAAGGATCTGAACCCCACGGTCCCGGAGGACACATAGTAGGAGTACTTGGGTCGAGGCCGCACGTTTGTACAACTCAAAGCCGACCACGACGTACTGCTTACTGCGTCGGGTGATGCGCTCGGCCACGACCTTGTCGGGTGGTAGCGCCTTGGTGATGATGTAGTCAATGAGCTCTCGACGCCAGTCATCTGTGGCGCCGGTGACGACCAACACTGAGCTGGCTGACGGAGGAGGAGTCGGCTCGCTCAACTCCGAGTCCTTGATCGACGGCTTGTGCAACTCATGAACGAAAACCCCCTGATCACGCGAGATGACCTGAGCTTGGCCAGTTGGTCGGCTGCCACATTGGCATCACAGAGGACGTGATGGAACTCGAGGCCGCTAAACTTGCCCTCGAGCTTCCGAACCTCGGCATAATACGCCTCCATTTTGTCACTCGAACAGGACAAGTCCTTTTTGACCTGGCTAATCACTAGCATCACCATACACCATAAGGCGTTCGACGTCGATGGATTTGGTGATTCGAGACCATGGAGCAAAGCCTCGTACTCGGCAGCGTTATTTGATGCTTTCAAGAGCAAGCGGAGGACGTACTTGATATGCTCATCCTTTGGGGAGATCAAAAGTACACCGGCTCTAGTGCTGTCGATGCTGAGGGAGCCATCGATATACATGGTGCAGGTCGGCCGAATCTTGGAGGTCGGCGGGAGCTGGATTTCCGTCCACTCAGCTACGAAGTCGGCGAGGACTTGAGATTTGATGGCATTGCGTGGCTTGTAGTCGATGGAGAATTCACCCATTTCTAAGGCCCACTTGACTATCCGACCGGTGGCCTCGCAGTTCTGAATAACATCCCCGAGGGGAAACCCAGTCACCACCACCACCTTGTGGGCTTTGAAATAATGCCTTAGTTTTCGGGCGGTGATAAGGACGGCGTACAACAGCTTCTGTACCTAGGGGTACTGTGTCTTAGATGGTCCAAGGATCTCGAAAACATAGTAGACTGGCCTTTGGACCGAATAGGCATGGCCTTCCTTCGGATGCTCGACAACCAACACCGTGCTAATGACCAATGTGGTTGCGACGACAAACAGATGCAACTGTTCCTCGGGGTTCGACGCGGTAAGTACTGGTGGCGTGGTCAAGAGGTGTTTGAGGTCGGCGAAGGCCTTGTCGGCATTGTCCATCCACTGGAAGTCCTTGTCTTTTTGACCAGCTTGAAGAATGGTGCTCCGCGCTCGCCGAGACGGGAAATGAACCTTCCGAGCGATGTCATGCTACCTGTAAGCTTTTGCACGTCCCTGACGCAGGACGACTTGCCCATGCTAAAGATCGCTAAGATCTTCTCGGGGTTGGCCTTGATCCCTCGGCTAGAGACGACAAAGCCGAGGAGCTTCCCAAACGATACGTCGAAGATGCATTTCTCGGGATTAAGCTTCCATCGGTAGATGTGGAGATTCGCGAAGGTCTCGGCTATGTTGGCCAAGAGATCATCTGGGTTCCATGTCTTAATCACCACGTCGTCTATGTAGGCTTCCATGTTACGGCCGATTTGGCTTGCAAGGCAACGCTAAATGGCTCATTGGTAGGTTAACCCGATGTTCTTTAGGACAAATGCCATTGTGGTGTAACAGAAGGCCCCGAACGACATGATGAAAGACATTTTTTCCTGGTCGGATGCTTTGAGGCCTATCTGGTGATAGCCCGAGTAGCAGTCCAGAAAACACAGGAGGAAGAGTAAATGGGTCCTTAGGACAATGTTTGTTCAGATTGGTATAAGCAATGCACATTCTCCATTTCCCATTTTTCTTCTTTACAAGAACCGGGCTGGCTAACCATTTCGGATGATACACTTCTTTGATGAAACCTGCATCTAGAAGCCTGGTTAACTCCTTCCCAATCTCGTCCCTACGCTCTTGGGTGAACCGCCGCAACCTCTGTCTGACCAGCTTGGCGTCGGGGGGAACATGGAGCTCATGCTCGACCAATTCCCTGGGTACTCCTGACATGTCTGCCGGTTTCCAAGCAAACATGTTAATGTTCACGCGCAGGAAGTCGACGAGCACGCTTTCCTATTTCTCCCCGAGGCATGTGCCTATCAGCGTCGTCTTGGAGGGGTCGGTGTCGGAGAGGGTTACGACCTTGTGTTCGGCGTGGTCAGCGGTGGGTCTTGATGTCGGCGGCGCCGAGCTCGGAGCTTCCTCGACCATCGGTGCCTTCGCCTTTGAGTCGGTGCACAAGGGGACGAAACCCCCCATGCGGGCTGAGGGGTCAGCAACCTTGCCCAAGGTGAGGCTCTCGACTTCGCAGGCATAGGAGGTGGTGACGTCGCCTCACACGGAGAACTCCCCTGTGGGCCCTGGGACCTTGAGGACCAGGTACGTGTAGTGGGGGACCGCCATGAATTTGGCAAGAGCAGGGCGGCCGAGTATAGCATGGTCAGCGGTCTCGAAGTCCGCCACGTAGAATCTGACTATCTCGGTGCGGTAGTTCTCCCACATCCCGAACATCATAGGGAGTGAGATCACTCTGAGTGGCAAACTCGCTTTGCCAGGGACAATGCCATAGAACGGTGAGTTCATGGGCTCGAGAGTGGAGAGGGAGACCCCGAGCTCGTGCAGGGTTCCTCAGAAGAGGACATTGATGTCGCTCCCCCCATCAATGAGGACGTGCTTGAGGCATACCTTGAGCACCACCGGAGCCACCACCAGCGGAAACTAACCCGGCTTCAAGACGTCGGCCCATTTGTTGGCCCGAGAGAAGGAGATCGGGACCTCCGACCACCGGAGGTGCTCGGTTAGCTCGATGGAGAAGGCGTTCACCCAGCAAAATAGAAGCTTCTACTTACGTCAGCTCTCCAACATTGCTTCGCCACCAAGGATCATGTTGACGGTGTGGGTCGGCTCCTGGAAGCCGTCATCTCTCCGATGATTCTCCTTGTGGTGCTTCGTGTCTCCGTCCCTCCCCCGCCATGGCCTTGGGGGTCGGGGATGTTGTGCCTCCCGGGCTAACTGGTCCTAGAGGGTGTAGCATTGACGGATGGTGTGATTACCTTCTGGGTGCAGGAAGCACGGCTTGTCCAGTGCCTCTAGAACTGATTCGTCCGAGGTCTCTCCCCTCGAGCTCGGCCTTTCAATGGCCGCAACCTCAGGGGTCGACTTGCGCTTCACCTTGACCTGCCTGACCCACGGGGGCGGTCGGTGGTCCAATCTTCTCAGCGAGCGTCGGTCAGGCTCGGGCCACTCCTTTCCTTGAGATTCCCTCAGGACGAGGGGCTCTGGGGTGAGCATTTCCTGCCGTTCGGCATCCTCGACATCGGCGAAGCTCTCGGCAATGGAGATCATATCCGCTGGAGAGGTTGGCCGATTCCTAACAAGGAACTAGAACAGCTTGGAGGCCTTTCGGAGGCCCTCGGAGAAGATGCGCATGATGTCTTCTTCGGTGATGCTCGCAACGTTGTTGCGGCGTTCCGAGAAGCGTCGGATGTAGTCCCAAGTGGACTCGCTAGCCCCCTGCCGAACTTGGCGGAGGTAATAGCGTGAGGCGGGGCGCTGCCAATGCCCTGGTAGTTGGCAACAAAGGCACCACAGAGAGCATCCCAAGAGTCAATAGAGCCCTCGGGGAGCCCTGCCAGTCAGTTAATGGCAGTCGGAGCCAGCATGACTGGGGGGGTAGTTTGCCATCACATGGCGTCACCGTTTTGCACGGACAGCGGTGCGGTGGCGAAGCCACGGGGTGGGGTCGGTCTTGCCATCGTAGGGATCAATCCCGGTCGGGCGGAACCCATTGGGCCACGTTACCTGCCGAAGGCTAGCGGTGAAGGCCGTGAAGCCATTGTGCCGTGGTACGGCCTTGGTGTTGGCAGCACCATCGGGAGGGCCGTGCGCTGGGTCATAGTCGTCCCAGTGCCGCAACTCCTGGCGCCTCTGGTTCATGACACGATGCTTGATGGTGTTGTGGGCACAGTCTTCTGCATGATGATCTCACGCATGTCCCCGGTGTAAGAGCTGCCCTGGTGCTCCGTCGTACGGGCATTCCTGGGACGGCCACCCGAACCACCGGAAATGACCCCGTCCATCGTGGCTCAGCCCTTGGAGGGGCATGGTGAAGTGGAATGGCCATCGTTCTGCTGTTGTTGGGACCTCGAGTGTCGCGCGCTACCCGTGGGGCACTCGGAAGGGCCTGGGACGTTGAGCTGAGCGACGACCGCCTATGTCATGGCCTTTGCCTTTCGCACCTCCAGAGAGTCGGCAAGGCCGTTGAGCGCTCGCTCGATGGCCACTAGGTTGGCCGCCGGCGTTCAGAAGACCCGTTGCCCCTCAGACTCCATGGTGAAGTCGGACTCTAGGCTCCGAGGTTGGATGCGAGGGTTCTAGGCCTGCTCGCGCCGTGCAACCTGTCTCACATTGCGGCGATGGCGGGAGTTGCGATGGGCATCAGACTCTTGGGAGCCCGTGACCTCATCCTTGGAAACCGTGCCCGCCATCATGACGAAGTTTGCTAGCCAACGGTAGCCCGGGAGGAAGACTGGCCCGTGTGGCCGTTTCGTCGGTGCCAAGCTTGGAGGAGAAGCACGGTGGGCAATCTTCTAGGTGCTCTCCGTCCTGGGGTGCATGGGAGTCCGCCGGGCGACGGACGAATAGGATGATGGGCTCCCGCGTGGCGGGGAAGCTGGATGCGGGGAGCGGCGTCCCGCTCGGTGCTCAACCCAGATCCAAGCTGAGCCCACCTTCGATGCGACCGAGCAGGCAGTCTGGGGCTTTGACCACCAAGCCTGCGCGGTCGGGCGATCCACAGAAATGCGTCCCCTACCTGGCGCGTGAACTGTCGACGGGTAGGTCAGCAGTCCTCCAAGGGGGGTGCCGAAGGAGGTGAGTAAGTGGTCGGGAATGCGCTTCCTCTCAGGATCTGATGGTCGACTCGAGTCACTAAGACGAGCCAAGGAATAAGAGACACGAGATTTATACTGGTTCAACCCTCCCGAAAGATAATAGGCCTACGTCCAGTGTTCTTTGTTAGGGTGGATGATGAACAAGGTTTACAAGAGAGAGTTCTTGGGGCTTAGAGCAAACTAGCCAAGAACAAGCTAAGAACTAAATGATCTCTCCCTCTCTCGGCCTGTCCCGCCCTCTCTTTTATAGCTCAAGGGGGGCAGTTACAAGGGACTTGGGGGCCAAGAAAGCTAAGACTAAAGATCTAAAAAGGTAAGTACAAACAACATCTGAAAAAGGTACATGGAGATGCTCTCTCGGCTCTGCGCTCCATGGGCGTCTTGTGTCTTATCTTGCCTTGGGATCTCTTCTTTACAGATACCACCTGTACTATGCTGTCGGGTGACGTCATTCCTTGCCGGGTTGTCTCCTCCTCGCCTCCTTGTAAGCCATATCTTGTCCCGAGGAGGCTGGAAGTCAGGTCGAGGAGTTAAGGTCAAGAAATGAGTGCCAAGTTCGGACTGGGGTAAGGTTGGGACGGTCGACCCCGAGGGGAGGTCGGGCTCCCGACCATATCCTGATGACTCGCAATCCGACTCCAGCTTGACTTCAACTCTAGTCTGAGTGCTACCCCAGGGTGACACCCCCCACACCTCCCCTATACCCTCCTCTGGTGATGAGGAGCAGGAGGAGCGGGTACAGGAGGAGGAGGCTGGGGGTTTTTCTTTAGCTGGGGGATCTTCTTCCTCTGGTTCATCGACTGTTTGGTTGCGACGTCCCTCGACCCTCCCACGATGACCGATTCTTGTCCAGAAACACCCAGTGATTCAACGTGAAGAGACTCGGTAAGTAACTTTAGATGTTGTCACTAGTTTTCCATTTTATTTGTTGAAAATCACAATATAAACTAATAATTTATCTTATTCACTTGGGTAGGTGTTGGACTGTGATCAGAGCAGGTGATCACGAATGCCATGTCAACGGCATCCTGGGTCTTCTTTGCAGGGTACACTTTCCTGGCCTAGTTCACTATGCCGGAAAGTCAGAGCCTGCCTACACATTTGACCACTACATTGCCATCCTTGATTTTCCTGATCGCGATGGAAGGGTATTCAACAACAAGGCGGAGTGGGTGAAGGCCGAGCTGTGGGTAAGTCTTCGTCACACTACGTTGCTCAATACACCACATTCATTGGACATTCTTGAAACAATGACTGAATACATTGTGTTTGTGTAGGATTTTTTCAGATGCCAGGATGGATACGAGGCCAGGGCAGCTGCAGCGGCTGACAAAGCCTGTCGCAAACTCATGATTGACATGCATTACGAGGCGCACGTCCAGGCCATCATAGCATACAACGCTGCCTACAACAACCTGAAGGTCACCAAAACTCAAGCAAGAAGCATGAATTTGACAAAGGAACAATACATGCTGGTAAATATAATACTGATTTTTTCTAAAATTAAGTACACTTGATTTGATATAAGTATATGTCATATACTTGATGACGTGTAGGTGCCTGCGTGGTGGTGCGGCCAGCTTCTCGATTGCTGGGAACGCATGGTGGACAAGTGGTGTGCTCTTGAGTGGCAGGAGATGCACTCCGCTTGCCGGAAGCTGCGTTTGATGATGCTAGGTGCACCACACCACCAAGGTAGCCTTAGCCTCAACGAATATGCAGCTAGATGGGTACGCGAATTCAGTCTTCATTCCAACACCCAATTCTACATAATTCCTAATAATATTGATGTTTTATTCGTAGTCGGCGTCACATGATGGCCAACCTATCTCCTAGTTCAAGGCATGGGCTTTGGCCCACAAGGGCAAGGTGACGTCCGACGTCGACTACTACCCGGAGGACCCGCCCTCTGTGTACAATAATGCGAGCATCTACAGTCGCCTCAGTGAGTATACATCGATGGCAAGGAAGGTCCATGAGCCAGAGTACGATCCGAGCACCCATTATCTTGATGGGAAAGTCGTCATGAGGGTGGGAGGAGGCAAGAAACATGGGCGGTACTGGATTGGCGACAACATACTCGACACGACCACTACTCCCACTCTGTCCCAGATTTGAGCAAGGAGCACGAGCTCAAGCCCAACCATACGCCCACGGCCGAACACTACACAGTCCCGGATGGAGGCACTCCAAGTTATATATTTCTATTTTATTCATCATTCATTGATTTTGCCGAGTGTTTGCTTCGCATTGTAACATTGGGATGGAATATTGTAGGCCCAGCTGGAAGATAGAGAAAGAAACAGGAGGAGATGGAGGCGAGGATGAGTCACATGTTTGAGTACATGCAAACTCTTTCTCAGAACATGGGTCATCCTGTGCCACCAGTGCTATTCCCTCCTCCACCCCCTGTAGGCACTCCTGTGAGTCACTTGACAACCTCATAGTTTCATTTCTTATAGTATTATCTTGTCAAGTATGATGTAATGAAATTTGTAATGTTTTAGATTGTATGTTCCTACCTTATACTTAGACAACAATGTAGTTTCACTTGACAACCTTGTTTTAATACTTAGACAAATTGAATATCGATGCTATTCTCTTCTTCCTTTGTGCAGCCTCAATCCGCGGCATCGAATGAAGTGCCTCATGACCCTGACTATTCGCCGTTGTTTCCACCTAGGTGATTTATGCTTTGTTGTGATTGTGGTCAAAACTAGACTATGTGCTTGACGATTGTGGATTGTGATTGTGAATTGTGGAATTGTGATTGTGATTGTGATTGTGGATTGTGATTTATGCCTTGTTGTGATCGTGGATTGATGCTTATGGTGTTATATATGTGATGTTGTGATGTATATTTTAAAATATTGTCATATATGCCAATGAACGATTTAAAAAGGGCTAAAATGGTCATTTTGCCGATTGTAACACTCGGCAAAGAGGGCCTTTGCTGAGTGTATTTGCCTAAACACTCGGCAAAATGACCAAAAACTGAAGGTCCTGAATTTTTTTTGCCAAGTGCAGCTCTTTGCCGAGTGCTTTTGCAATTGCACTCGGCAAAGATTGCACATTTGCCGAGTGCTTTTGCAAAAGCACTCGGCAAAGAGGGTCACTTTGCTGAGTGTTGCACTCGGTGAAGAGGGCCACTTTGCCGAGTGTTGCACTCGGCAAAGAGTGGCACTCGTCAAAGAGCGCCATTACCGTTTTCTCTTCAGCTACCACACCTTTTTTGCCGAGTGTCGGTCCGACACTTGGCAAAGTCTTTGCCGAGTGCCCAAGGAAAAACACCTGACAAAGAGTTATTTGCCGTGAATAAGTATGCTGTGTGAGCTATGCCGTGTGCGACGCTCGGTGAAGACTGTTAGTGATATGTCCTAGAGGCAACATGAAGATATTGGATATCATGGTCAAGGTTTATGTATAAATGAATAAAGTGTTATTCAGTTCCATTAAATAGACATCTTGTATTGATCAATAAGTACGTGACTTATTTATGAGACTCTATATGTATGAATCTATTTCTAAATGATCCCTGATCATATGTCATATTATTGGAACAAATAGGACTCTAAGATCAGCATGTTTATTGATTGATGATCATATCTCATAGATCATGGGTATGGAGATACCAAATCAATATACATGGACACATGTGTTAGAGAACACATTGTTGGATAGACCCACCATGAGACACTACATGAATTAATGTGCCATTAGTTGGTCTCAGGTAGTGTTGGTACAAAGTCCTTAGACCTGAGATCACCATGGATTCCAACATGTGTAGTAGCCTACTTTGGGACTACCAAACGCTATTCCGTAATGGGTAGTTATAAAAGTAGTTTTTGGGTTTGCTATAAAACATGGAGTGGGATGTGAGTGATCAAGATGGAATTTGCCCCTCCTTTGGAGAGATATCTCTGGGCCCCTCGAGGTAATGGATTATGGAAATGCATGGCCATGCTAAGTTGATTGAGGAGTCAATCAACAAACGAGATAATCCAATACGGTTCGAGTGAATGGTTAAGCTATTGAAGGGATGGCACACATCTTGCCTATAGCTTAATTGGTATCATGAGGCAAAGGGATTTGTGTACACATTACGGGTTCGAGCCGATATTATATTCTTGTATGCTATGGTGTCAATATATGCTTGCTAGGCGCCATTGTTGACAAATCGGTGAGTTAGACTCGAGCCGAAACCAAGTATACCTGAACCTATAGGGTCGCACGCTTAAGGGGATAGAATAGATATTCGAGTTGGACTCGGATACGGCTTGATCGGATAGAGTCCTATGGGCTTACGACGTATGGGCGGCCAACTCTATGAGATTCGGATCAGATCCGATTCAAAATAGAGTCCTGATCGGCCACTAGTCCCAGTCGGCCAACTCTATATAAAGGGGTGAGGGGTGGAGAGCGTAGGAAGGCAATTGAACCGAGTCAATCGAATTGCATTACGCCGAGATCAATCTCCACGGAAACCCTCCCCACTTTCAAGCCAAACCCTAGCCTTGCATCGCGTGCTAGCACACGGATGTTCAGCGTTCTGTCCTCAGACGTGTGGATACCGGTAGAGGCACTGCTACGTTGCGGCGCTGTTGATCGGCTACGAATCGGCTGCCATCGGAGCGAGGCAACTGCGGCAGATCGGCGACGCAAGCGCGGCTGCGGTGGATCGATCGGGTTTGGTGGAATCGGCTAAAGTCGAGCGCATCGGAGCGAGGCGCGAGAACACGGTCGGATGACTTGGATCGGCTGCGGCATCGGCGAATCAGCTGATTTGTGAATCGGCTGTCCCCAGGAATCGGCTGTCATCGGCCAGCACTGTTCTGGATCGGATAGCCCTGATTGGCTATTTTCGCTGCATACTCCAATCAGTAATGATCTATCGACCCTTACTTGCAAGTGTTCCTGGTTTGCGCGGTAGAAAAGTTTTGTTTTCGGCTAGCGTAGCCTCCGCGTAACCCTTCAGTGGTATCATAGCTAATCTTGCTTAGTTCGGGTTTTAGATTGGATCTGAAACAAGTTTAGCTCACGGGTTGATTAGATCAATCGGTTTTAGGGATCTGTTGAGGAGAGTTGATGGTAATTGCGTTCCTTGATAGTGTATCGGAACGACGTAATATGATTACGTCGAAGCAATATCCATGGAACTCGGTTTGAGTCGGTTTCGGGATAGCGTTCCTTGATAGTGTATCGGAATGGTATAATGTGATTATGCCGAAGCTGTCTCGTAGTGCGCCCCCCTTATAGGTCATCTCGATGCCGTATCTCTGCGATAGGTAGAAAACGTTCTACGCCTAACTTGTTTTTAAAGAGAATGCTTTGAGATGGTATGACCCTATTGTATGTATGAGATGCATGTGATGCTTGTAATATTCTTTCATATGTGCAATCCCTGTAATATTCTTTCTTACGTGCAATGCTTGTAATATTCTTTCACGACCTACGAGTCGATGTAATCTTCAATTAGAGCTTCTATAATAGTAGCTTAGTTTGAAGAAATCAAGCATTCGACACTTGGAAGAACGGTGATGAAGATGGAGATCCTCTGCACCGGCATGGAGATGGAGATCACCATGTGAAAGGGGCCGTACTATTTCATTATATGCTATTCTACCCGCTTTCATATATGTTCATATGTTTGTTTGATAGGATAGCATCCCTCGCAAAATTAAGTAGTAATGATGCCCTTCCAAATGTTGCACCCGTCACCGTTATGCTCGTCAATGGTGGGACTGCCAAAGCGAGTGCCATTCTCTGTCATAACACGGGGGTATATGTCGGACATATACGCAGGAGCATTTGGTTTACTTAACAAAGGCTATCAAAACAGTTTTGGGCCTTGGGGCATAGGTTGGTGCCGGGGCATGGAGATGTCACACCAACAACAAGAGTCACATAGAGATGTGATTAGCAAGGTGTTGCTTATCGATGTTATTAATCTTCTAGCGGTGATGCCAAAGCTCACTAAAAATTAATTAACATGTGGATCTTGACCCAGTACATAACCTAGAGGAAGGTGCCAAATACGTAATGGGAGTCTAATATTAAATTGTTTAACAATAGACATAGCATAAACATTGTGCTAAACTTTGCTTTTACATGTTGTAGAATAAATGGCGGCTAATACTACACCGTGCTTTTAATTTGTGATCTATTCTCGAGAAAGAAAAATTAAACGGAACAAACTTTATGGATTGGTATCGCAACTTGAGAATTGTTCTCAAGCAAGAGCATAAGGAGTACGTTTTTAAGTACCTTATCCGGATGATTTGCCTAACAATGCTCTGCAACGCATGGAGGGCTTACGAGAAGCACACTAATGATGCCCTAGATATAAGTTGTCTCATGCTTGCTACAATGTCCCCGAGCTTCGAAGCAATATGAGAGCAACGATACTCACACTATTATTCGGGACTGCGTGGCATGTTTGAGAACCAAGCTCGGGCCGAGAGGTTCAATACCTCGAAGTCCTTGTTTGCGTGCGAGCTTGTTGAGGGAATCCCGTTAGTCCGCATGTGATAAAGATGATTGGCTATATCGAGAGTCTTGAGAAACTAGGTTTCCCTCTTATCTAAGAGTTGGCTACGACGTGATTCTCCGGTCGCTCCCTCCGAGCTTTGAGCCATTCATATTAAATTATCACATGAACAATATGGATAAAACCTTGGCCGAATTGCATGGGATGCTAAAGACAGTGAGGAAAGTATCCGAGAAAAATGGTCATCATGTGATGATGATGCGAAAGCTAAGCACAAACCACTGTCAAGAAACTTTGCACTAAGAGGAAGTTAACTCCCGATGAGATCGCGAGTGCCTCTAATGCAAAGAAGGGCAAAAAGGGTCGGCGACATCGATGCCGTTTGATTCTATTGCAAGGAGACGAGCCCTTTGGAAAAGGAACTGCAAGAAGTACATGGAGGATCTCAAAAAGAAGCAAAGTACGACTTCGCCAGTATTAATGTTATAGACATTAATCTTGCTACTTCACCTACCGACTCTTGGGTATTTGATACCGGATCGTAGCTCATATTTGCAAATCGTTGCGGGAATGAGAAGAAGTAGAGGCTTGAGAAGGGCGAGGTGAACTGCGCGTCGGCAATGGTGCAAGCATTGCTACGATTCTTGTCGGCACGTATTACTTCATCTACCTTCAGGATTAGTTTTGGAATTAAATAATTGTTATTGTGTTCCAACACTATGTCAAAATGTTATTTCCGGTTCATGTTTGCAAGCGAAAGGATATGATTTTAGATCAATGAACAATGGTTGTTCAATATATCTCGAGAGATATGTTCTATTTTCATGCTTCATTGGTGAATGGATTATATGTTTTGAATCTTGAAGCGTCTCCCATCTATAACATTAATACGAGAGGCAACTCCCAAATAATGCAAACCCCACGTTTATCACGCAGGAGAAGCTCCATAAGGATGGATTGCTTCACTCTTTTGATTTTGAATCATTTGAGACATGTGAGTCTTGTTTACTTGATAAGATGACAAAGGCACCTTTCACGGGACACGGTGAGAGAGCAAGTGACTTGTTGGCACTCGTACATACCGATGTATGTGGACCAATGAGCTCAACGTCCGAGGTGGTTATCGTACTTCATTACCTTCACCGATGACTTTAGTAGATATGGTTATATCTACTTAGTGAGGCATAAGTCCGAATCCTTTGAAAAGTTCAAAGAATTCCGAATGAAGTACTGAGAATCATTTAAGGAAAACAATCAAGTTTCTACGATCGGATCGTGAAGGGGAACACTTGAGCCAAGAGTTTGGTAATCATCTAAAAGATTGTGGAATTGTTCCACAGTTGACTCCGCCAGAACTCCACAATGGAACGGAGTGTCCGAACGGAGAAATCGCACCTTGTTGGACATGGTGCGGTCGATGATGAGCCAAAGTGATCTTTCGCTATTGTTCTGAGGATATGCTCTTGAAACAGCTGCGCTCACACTAAATAGAGTTTCATCTAAGTCAGTTGGAAAGACACCATATGAGATATGGACGGGCAACCCCTAGTTTGTCTTTCCTCAAAATTTGGGGATGCGAAGCTTATGTAAAACGTTTGATCGACAAGCTCACACTGTCACGCCCGAAAATTTATCCCAAATTTCCTGACTATTTTATGTATTAACTCCCTGTCCAGGAATCAACCAGGGTACATAAAATGACAAATTAATACACAGATCCAAACGTAAAAACAAAGCGTAAAAGTAAAAATACTTACTAAAGAGGCACTTAGTCCTCACACCCAAAAACTGCAGCGGAAAAGAAAGACGACACTAGCGGGGCTTCAGCTCCACTCCACAGGCAAACTCAACTGGGGTCTGAGCCTTGGTCTTCTAACTCCATCTTCACATCAGAAGCACTACACTTCTGAAAGGGGAAAAAATCGCAAGACTGAGTACAACCACCGTACTCAACAAGCCACACCGAGAAATGCAGACGTGCAAGGGGAGACAAGAGTGGCTTGGGCTATTTTGCATAAATACGGTTTACAAACATTTAATTATTTAAAAATAGTAAAATAGTTGAGTAATTAAGGCAATATTAATCTTCCACGAACAACGTTATCCTCACGTTGAACAGGCCCAACCATTCCACCCGAACTAAACCAGTTCCATTAAATCAAATTATTCAGTAGTGGGACTAATCATAGTGAATCGGTCAATCGCCCATAACCGCGGGCACGGCTATTCGAATAGTTTTACTCGATCAAAGGTGCGCAACTTTACCCACAAGACACGATTCCACACATGTTACCATGCCCCGAAGTACCACCTTGATACCGCAAAGGGAAATCGTGACAAGACCGTTCACATAACTCCCTCTAACCAAGCGATACCACACCAAGGTTTCGCCCCCACTCCCCGCAGGGCAGCGGGCAGCCCCTTCTCGTGCCACGGTGAATCCGACAGACGATCAACCCGTAAAACCGGGGCCGACCCAACTCCATCACGCCCACCCTCACTAGGGTACGTCGGCGAGAGGAAGCTATACTACGGATCGTTTGCCCATTACGCTTGTGGTTTGCACGGTATGTCTTCCAGGGTTTCCCATGAACCGGTCCTTAATTGCCACGGGTGCGACCATCAAAACCATGCACCCACAGCCCACCATTATGTCATATTTTAGTTGAGATAATTATGGCCAATAAGACATGGTCGAGTGTATCGAGCTTGCGGCTCACCAAAGACGAAATAAAGTGTAATTATCTCATTTAGTGAGCTAGTGATAATTAAGCATGGCTAAGCATATAATTCTAGTTAAAGTCCACATTAGTGACTAAAGCTAGTTAAATTATCACCCAAGGTTAACAAAGGACGGATAACAAGTAAATAAGGCACAAACAAGCGAGATAGGTAATCCATCATTCCATGTAATTAGCAAAGCAATGCAATTTTATTTGCAAACGTAAAACATTTATAAAAATAGGATCAATATGCTTCAAGGGAAGTGTGACTTGCCTTGCGTCTTCAAACAAACTTCTGGACTCTTTCCCTCAGCAGCGAGACTCAGGAAACGCGGAATCTACGCGGCACACAAAACGAGGAAAAAAACCTAATAAAAACCAAATAATAGTACATAAAAAGTAAACAAAAATGTAGAGCTTAATTTTAGATAAATTTTGCAATTTGAATGACCCAATTTGGAGTTCGTATGAATTAGATATGAATTTTAGAAGTTTTGGACCATTTAAATGAATTCTGGAAATTAAAATGATTTATTACGCAATTATTAATTAATTTTGAACTGGAGAAGGATTGTTTAAGACATCAGCTCCGATCAGTCCACGGGATCACAAGGATTTGGGTGGCTAGGATTGAACTAGGAATAAAGGATGGGTGGCTCAAATTAAACCGAATAAATCTATAAGGATGAACGGCTTGGATTATTTTGACTGGATTTGACTCAGATCCGACGGTGTAGATTGGATGTGGCTAGGATTGCTGACATAAGACGCCACATCGGCGCCACAGAGGACACGGAGGACGGACATGGCGCTAACGGGGATGCCACGAGGGCTGCCACGTAGGCACGCGGCTGGTGGCTCGGGATGGCTCCGGCGACGGTGAAGTGCGACGCGGCAACGACGTACCACGACACTCTGACGGAAACGGAGTTCACTAATGGAGAGAGGACGGTGAGGTGACTCTTACCGCTACTTACCCAACGACGAGCAGCGGTGAGAGACGGGAACGGCGACGAGGCACGGCCGAAGTGCAAACGGAGGCGGCGACGCATGGGTCCATGGCGACGGGGGCCTTCCGGTGGTGTTTGGCGCAAGGGAACCGGTGGCCGGGCTTCTCCTCACTGCTGTGATGCCGGGGAAGGCAACGGCGCTGATTGGGAGCAGCCGAGGCGGCGGGAAAAGGTTGCCGGAGTTGCGGCCGACGGGAAGAGAGATGGGAACTCGCGGGGAAGGTGGCTAGAGCACGGGAAAAACTTGGGAAAAAAGGGGAAACCGAGGAGGAGATCATGGGGGTTCTATTTATAGGCTTTGGAGGGAGAGTCCCGCACCGGGAAGAGAGGATTTGGCGTCGGATTTTTAGGGTTTATCCCGAGTTCGTCGGGATAAGAACGGGGCCGAAATTCGCTCGATTTAGCACGGATTGAGGGGATTTCTTGGGGGAAACGTAGAGGAGATCGATAAGAATCCGTTCCCGCAACTAATTTTCGATTCGGGCAAAGGATTGGACCGGATTTGGTGGAGGAAACAAAGCCACAGTTTTCGGCACTGTTCGGCACTGTAGCACGGGCTGGAGGTTGAAGACGCCACTGTAGCAGGGAGGTAAAACAGACTTTTCGGTCCAAACATCCTTTAATTCTTATAAATACTTCCAATGCCCAAATAATTCCAAGAAAAATTCTGAAAATATATGAACACCCAAAGTATTTAATAAAAATATCTCCAGCTCATTTAAAGTTTATTTTATTTATTTAAATAATTATTGAATTGTTCTTTGTATTATTAAAATTATTTTTCGAGCTCCAAAATTTCACGAAAAATTTTAGAGAGTACTTTAGGGCATGAAGAATATTTTAAAAATATTTCCAGCCATGATTTTTAAAGGAAAATTTAATTTCCTAAATAGTTTCACTTGATTTACTTTGTTTTTCTTTTTATTTATTTTCTAGGAAATGATTTATTAAATGATTTTTAATCCCGAACGAAAATCGGGCTGTGACAACACCCAAATCTGACAAGTGCTTCTTTGTGGGATATCCTAAGGAAACTAAGGGATATTACTTTTATAATCGGGAACAAGGCAAAGTGTTTGTCGCCCGACACGGTGTCTTCTTGGAGAAAGAGTTTCTTTCAAGAAGGGTTAGTGGAAGCAGGGTGCATCTTGAAGAAGTTCAAGAAACACCAGAAAATGTTTCAGCGACCACAGAACCACTACAGGAGGAGCAAAGTGTTGCGCCACCTGTTGTAGATACACCAGCCCACGGAGGTCTGAAAGATCACGTCGTGCGCCTGACAGGTACACAGGTGTGGAACAACGTGATATATTGTTGTTGGACAACGATGAGCCTAAGACCTATGAGGAAGTGACCCGATTCCAACAAGTGGCTTTGAGCCATGAAATCCGAAATAGAATCCATGTACGACAATCAAGTTTGGAACTTGGTTGATCCACCTGATGGTGTCAAAACCATTGAGTGTAAATGGGTTTTTAAGAAAAAGGCCGATATGGATGAAAATGTTCACATCTATAAGACGCGATTGGTGGCAAAAGGTTTTAAACAGATTCAGGAGTTGATTATGATGAAACCTTCTCGCCCGTCGCAATGCTTAAATCTATTCGGATTATTCTAGTGATTGCTGCATATTTCGATTATGAGATATGGCAGATGGATGTCAAAACGGCTTTCCTAAATGGAAACCTAAGCGAGGATGTATACATGATACAACCTGAGGGTTTTGTCGATCCACAATCGCTTGGAAAAATATGCAAGCTACAGAAATCCATTTACGGATTGAAGCAAGCATCTCGGAGTTGGAATATTCGTTTTGATGAAATAATCAAAGGGTTTGGTTTCATCAAAAATGAAGAGGAGGCCTGTGTTTACAAAAAGGTCGGTGGGAGCGCAATTGTATTTCTAATCTTATATGTGGATGACATATTGTTGATTGGAACCGATATCCCTATGCTAGAATCCGTCAAGTCTTCATTGAAAATAGTTTTTCCATGAAAGACTTAGGGGAGGCAGCATACATATTGGGCATTCGGATCTATAGAGATAGATCCAAGAGGCTAATTTGATTAAACCAAAGTACATATATTAACAAGGTGTTGAAAAGGTTCAACATGCACGATTCCAAGAAAGGTTTCTTGCCCATGTCACATGACATTAATCTTAGCAAGAATTAGTGTCCTCAGACACATGATGAGCGGAATAAGATGGGTATGGTTCTATATGCTTCGGCAATTGGATCTATCATGTATGCCATGCTTTGTACACGTTCAGATGTCTCGTACGCTTTGAGTGCTACGAGCAGATACCAGTCAGATCCAAGTGAAGGTCACTGGATTACCGTAAAGAATATCCTTAAGTACTTGAGATGAACTAAGGATATATTCCTGGTATATGGAGGTGAAGAAGAGCTCGTTGTAAGTGGTTACACCGATGCTAGCTTCCAAACAGACAAGGATGATTATAGATCGCAATCTGGGTTCGTGTTCTACCTGAACGGAGGCGCAGTCAGCTGGAAGAGTTCCAAGCAGGACACTGTTGCTGACTCTACAACGGAGGCCGAGTACATTGCTGCTTCAGAAGCTGCAAAGGAGGCTGTTTGGATCAAGAAATTCATTTCTGAGCTTGGTGTGATGACTAGTGCGACTGGTCCAATGTCTCTCTATTGTGATAATAGTGGAGCCATTGCGCAAGCCAAGGAACCGAGGTCACATCAGAAGTCCAAACACATACTTCGGCGATACCATCTCATCCATGAGATAGTGGACAGAGGTGATGTCAAGATATGCAAAGTGCACACAGATCTCAACATAGTCGATCCGTTGACAAAATCTCTCTCTGACCCGAAACATGAGGCGCACACAAGAGCAATGGGTATTAGATACTTACATGATTGACTCTAGTGCAAGTGGGAGACTGTTAGTGATATGTCCTAGAGGCAACATGGAGATGTTGGATATCATGGTCAATGTTTATGTACAAATGAATAAAGTGTTATTCAGTTCCATGAAATAGATATCTTGTATTGATCAGTAAGTACGTGACTTATTTATGAGACTCTTTATGCATAAATCTATTTCTAAATGATCCCTGATCATATGTCAATATTGTTGGAACAAATATGACTCTAAGATCGGCATGTTTATTGATTCATGATCATGTCTCATAGATCATGGGTATGGAGATACCAAATCAATAAACATGGACACATGTGTTAGAGAACACATTGTTGGATAGACCCACCATGAGACACTACAGAAATTAATGTGCCATTAGTTGGTCTCAAGTAGTGTTGGTGCAAAACCCTTAGACCTGAGATCATCATGAATTTCAACATGTGTAGTAGCCTACTTTGGGACTACCAAACGTTATTCCGTAACCGGGTAGTTATGAAAGTAGTCTTCGGGTTTGCTATGAAACATGGAGTGGGATGTGAGTGATCAAGATGAAATTTTTCCCTCCGTTGGAGAGATATCTCTGGGCCCCTCGAGGTAATGGATTATGAAAATACATGGACATGCTAAGTTGATTGAGGAGTCAATCAATAGACAGATAATCCAATAAGGTTCGAGTGAATGGTTAAGCTATTGAAGGGATGGCACACATCTTGCCTATAGCTTAATTGGTATCGTGAGGCAAAGGGATTTGTGTACACATTACAGGTTCAGAGCCGATATTATATTCTTGTATACTATGGTGTCAATATGTGCTGCTAGGCGCCACTATTGACAGATCGGCTAAGTTGGACTCGAGCCGACGGTCGGCTAAGTTAGACTATAGCCGAAACTAAGTATACCTGAACCCACAAGGTCACACGCTTAAGGGGATAAGAATAAGCATTCGAGTTGGACTCGGATACGGCTCGATCGGATAGGGATCCGATCGGATAGGGTCCTATGGGCTTACGAAGTCCGGCCAACCAACTCTATGAGATTCGGATAGGATCCGATTCAAAATAGAGTCCCGATGGGCCTCTACGCCCAACCGGCAACTCTATATAAAGGGGCGAGGAGTGGAGAGTTGCGCTATTGAATTGAACCGAATCAATCTGATTTGGCGCAACAGAAGTCGGCGAGATCAATCTCCACAGAAACCCTCCCCACCTTCGAGCCAAACCCTAGCCTTGCATCGTGTGCTAGCACACGGGTGTTCGGCGTTCTGTTCCCGGACGTGTGGATACCGGTAGAGGCGCTGCTACGTTGTGACGCTGTTGATCGGCTACGAATCGGCTGTGGTAGAATCGGCTGCGGTCGAGCGCATCAAAGCAAGGTGCGAGAACGCGGTCGGATGACTTGGATCGGCTGCGGCATCGGCGAATCGGCTGTCGGCTTACGGGAATCGGCTGCACTGTTTCAGATCGGATAGCTCCTGATTGGCTATTTTTGCTGCATACTTCAATCGGTAACGATCTATTGGCCCTTACTTGCAAGTGTTCCTGGTTTGCGCGGTAGAAAAGTTTTTGTTTTCGGCTAGCGTAGCCTCTGCGTAACCCTTCAGAGGGGAGGCGGCGGCCTTCGGCGACGTGCGGCAACAGTAGCGGGAGGGAAGGAGTAATCCCAGCGCCGTGTGTGTTCTTCATTTGTTGATTTGTTCACTTGTTGATTTATTCACTTGATGATTTGTATCAACAGCATATTGATTTGTTCATTTGTATCCACGCAGCACCTTTGTTGATTTGTTCACTTGTGTTGATGTGTTGATTTTGTATCAATAGGAGCAGCATGTGTATCGTTGGGTTCATGGGTTGAAGGGGAGCTAGTCGATGCATCGGCTCGAATCGAGCCGATCCATCGTGCCTTTTTTTTTGTTCGGGCAACCTCAAAGGTACCGGTTCCTAAACCGACACCTATAAGTGAATGCAAAGGTGCCGACCAATAGGTGACGGTTGGGAAACCGACACCTATTGTCGGTTCCCAACCGACACCTATGGCGATTTTTGTACTAGTGTCTTTTTTTTCTATTTAACATGATATCATAGTGAGAAATCTAGCATATCGCTCAAGTCTTCCGCTGCCGTTACCCCCACCAGAACCGATCTCCTGGGGGCAACCCCTTCGTTTCTGTCAAGTTTTGTCGTCAGTCATCGTCATGGTTTGCCGCCAGAGGATCGATCTTGATCTTTCGGGGATGCCTCGTGTTTAGTCGTCGAGTGGGAATCGATCTCGATCTCCTCGGGTGCCACCGTTCGTCGTCATCAGCAAGCAGCAACTGGAAGCAATCTCATCGTCTGCTACACTAGCATCGTCTCTAACTAGGGGCTTGACCTCCCAGCACATTTAATCGTCACGCACGTCGTCGTCAACTCCTATGCGTATCACGTGCAACGCTCAACAGGAGAGATGCATACTGGTCATGCACTTGTACATGTGCATGTATGTGACTTGAACCATGGTGTGGCTTGCCCGCGATGTCTTCACTTGTGACCACCCACAGGAGGAACAACCAACGTGCCTGCTTCGTCAAGGTGCAGATCGATTCAGGCACGGAGAACGGTTGTACATGTATCTACTACTGCTGAGTTTTTTCTCCTTTAAAAAAACGTTCAAAGATTGGGTTTGCGTCGCCCATCGTCTCGTCGATATTCACACGTCTCCGATATCGGCATCGACTCTGCTTCGACTTCATCTTCCCCCTGTGCGCAACTTTGGCTTGATCACCCGATCAAGCGCACGGACATGACGACTTCTATGACCGGTCATCTTCGAGTACGTGTCTACGTCATCGAGCTTCGGGTTTGCATTGTCCCCTTGGATTGCAGTTTCGCCACCCATGGTCCACCTCCATTGTTTGTTGCAGTGCTGAGAGACACACTCCTTAGCGTGGCCTTACCGCCGGTGGAGTTCCCGCCACTGCATCGACATGGAGCTGCACCTCTGTTGCTCCTTTGGGTCATAGTTTCACCCCTTTCGTTGTTTTCATCGTTGTTCGTGCCTTGACACCCTCGTCGTCCATACTGGTCATTGTTAGCCGCTCGGGTTCTTCTTTGTCTACCTCGAGCATCGCCATCGCATCTCTAGGCTGCCACCATTGCCGCTCTAGGCTGGTGGTTTAGCCAATCCTACATGGCTACTGACATCGTCGTTCCCGGCTGTTGGTCCCGCACCTTCATCTTCATCTTCGTCCAACATGTCTTAACGCCAACATCGCCATATCTTCTAAGACTACACTTTGCTCTTCTCCAGCAACTACGTGCTGCTCCACCAATTCTCCCTCTTCGTACCATGACCGTCTCGGATGCCTTCTCTGCTAGTCATCTTCATCAACTACTACCATGATTGCGTCACCGTCTTCATCTTCAGCGTGTCATCGCGTACCTTGGTCCATGGTACCGTCCTGCATGCCTACGATCACTCCACGACACCCCTTGCGCCTCAGCTACCTCGACATCAGCTCCCCGACTTCGTCTACGTCGACCACGGCTACTCTACGCATGGCTTCTTTGACCACGGCTCTCTCACATCCTTCACTTTGGCTACATCGACTACAGCACAAAGGGCTATCTATCTGTGTTGAGTACTCTCGTCCGGTTTTTCTCCAGTCTAAGTGTCCATGTTGTTCACACTTGGACTGCAAGGGGATGATAGAGTATATTGTAGCACCCCTAACCTCGCAGGTCCAGAGGCCATGGTACTATACCTGTGTAACATGTACCAGTTCCAGGATACACAAGCTGGTATACACAGAACATCAGTGATACAAAGTAGGCTAACACTTATACATCACTGGGATTGTCCTTACCTAGGTTGCCATCATGGACAGACCCCAAACGGACAAATACCACAAGACAAAAGACAACTATGGGAAGCGACGACAACAGAGTGGAAGCTAACGGCGAAAAGCAACTTAATGACTAAACGCTAGGCTAGGCATCTAAACGGCTAACTTATTCCACAAGCATGGCTTGGGAACTAGGCTCAAAGCCCTAAAAGTCTTCATAGGTTGCCTGCTCCTGAAGATACTCATCGGCGGTGGGATCCTCTCCTCCTTCGTCTTCAAAGCCTAATATAATTATATAGAGCAAGGGTGAGTACTCTCCTACTCAGCAAGCCATAGGAAAGATGACATGTGTGGCTAACAAAGGAGCTTTTGTTTTTATTTGCGAAGTCAGCCTTTGCTTCAAAGGGTTTCTTTTGCAAAACACTAGTGTGTCCAGTTTTAGTTATCGAAAGGAAGCTCACGCCTCGATCCGTTCCACAAGTTGCTTTGCAACAACTTGTCACAATAATAAGTGAATTTGTACACCTCTCCATTCATTTTAGTTTCTCCTCACTTACTCAAACTTTTGTAGTTATCTCCACTTTACACCTCAATGAGCCATCTCAGCCCACACCATACATTTAACCAAACATTTCAGCTCCTACCAAACTATGGTGCCACAAGACACCCCAAATCATACAGATCTATTTCCAAACCACTCAGGTTTTCCGTCTGCCATGTAGGTTGACTCTGGAAATGATTTCCATCCCACAAAACCAATTTCATCAAGCATTCGCAAACAACACTACGCTAAGAGAATCACCCTACATTCGCCCTTGACCGTGGGCACAACTATCTGAACAGTTTAAACTCTACAGAGGTTGTACGCTTTACCCACATGACACGAAACTAACACCGGTCACCCCATCGGCATTGGAAGTTCGTGGCAATGCCTTTCCAAAGCTAGTTCATGAAAATCCATGCCACACAGCTGGTCGAATCGCACAACAAGTATCAGGCACCACTAGCCATCATCTACTCAGGGTACAATGGGGATGCTCCTACACATATTGGTACCGTGGGCACCACAATAGAGGCGATTGCCACGAATGGCCAAAATCTCACAACACAAAACTTTGTCTCCTCATCCCTGTTGTCCCACAACCACTGACATACAAGATAAACACAAGCTAACTAAATACTCTTCCAAGGGTATCCCACAATACCCGTGTGATCGCACTATAAGATGCTTGAATGAATTTCCGAAAGGAATCGGTCCTTAACGACAATACATTGCTAGCCACACATGCTCAGCCTACATATCATCAGGGTTCACAATCTAGATTTATTTCGCAAACACATCAACTCAGAACGTCAGGTTTTGAATATTTGGTTGGAAGTCCAAGTTTCCCACACGACAATACAAACGTAGCAGGACTACGCAAAACTACCTTGGCGATCATACCTGTGGAGTAAGACGTCGGTGCATCATTTGTTGAGCTACCAAGGACGTGTTATTCCAATATCCTACATAATATAAGTGCGACTAATAGGTGGGTCCATCGGTTGTGTTCGCAAACCGAGGCTAAACAGTTTGACGTGTAACCTAAGCATGCATATTTACAAACAACACAATTTTGTACATCTAGGAGGCAATATGGTCAAAAGGGGCTTGCATTGGTCCTGCAGTGGTTCTTCCTCATCAAGAGCGGCTTGCGGATCGTCCTTGGGCTCGACAACTATTCGCAAAAAAGAGTAAATCAATACAAAAGCTGCTAAAGTAGTAAAACAATAGAAGATAATACGCCATTAGATAGATCTCATTTTTAGAAAAAATTGAGAGTTGAACGGAGTCAAACGGAACTAGGTTTACAAGTTATGAAGTTTTGAGGTTTAATTGATTTTCTGTTCAAAGGAAAAAAGAGTTTCTTTTATTGGAGAAGAATATTTCGGACGAATATTCCTCACGGGGTCCACTGTCAGTGCCACGGAGGTGCCGGTGCATGGTGGACCGGCTCTAGGGAGTGCGGAAAGTGGTGGAGCGGCGGACCTAGCTCATGGTCCACGGGTCGGTGCGTGTGGGGCTCGACGGAGGCGACAGTGGTCCCCAGACTGGCCCCACGGGTTCAGGGAGACCGGCTAGCCGGCGGCCGCGGGGCTGGCGCTCGTGCAAGCTGGCTTGGCTAAGCGTGGCAACACCCTGGTCGGCGGTGGCGTTCGGAGATTTGGAGGAGGCGAGGTGGCTCGGAAAGGTGGAGTGGAGGCGGCGGCAGTGATTAGAGGGGTGAAAGGTGGAGTAGTGTGGTGCAAGGCGGCTTTTATAGCCATGGCAGTGTGTGGCGATGCAGATGGCTTTGAGGCGAAGGAAGAGGGCGGGGTTGCACAGGGGCGTCGACCGTGGCAACGCGGTGTGGGTGAGCTCGGCTCATGCTTTCAGTGTTGGCGCTTGACCACGGACGATGAAGCACGAGAAGGCGAGGCGATACACCAGTCGAAACGACATTGGCATGGCACGGACGTCGGGGGAAAAGGCGAGGTGGGGGCGAGGTGTCGCGCGGCTACGGGCTGGACGGCGTCGGCATGGGGCCATGCGATGACGCCTGCGACAATGGGCGGCACGTGCGGGGTAGGGGATGAGGAAGTCGTCAAACGGGGCCTGCATGGCCAACGGGTTTTGTGGCAAGAAAGGAGGTGGCACGTCTGGGATTCATGGTGGAGCGGCACGCCGTGGCGCGGGACGTCCTTGGGTGGTGCACGGCGTTATGCGCCCGGTGCGGGCGGCTCGACACATCGCCTAGGCTGGCTCGGCATCTCATTGAGCAGGTGATGCGCGCGTTGGCTGCCAGGGTGGGGGAAGGAGGAGGGGGCAGTTGGGCTGAGCTGGCCCGACCGAGAGGAAGGAAGCGCGAGGAAGATGGGTCGGCTTGTAGTGCTAGGCTAAGGGAGAGATTAAAGGAGAAGGTTTAGAGCCCAAAATGAATAGGACATTTTTTTTATTTTCTGGGTAGTTTGGAATTCTGATTTGAAGGGGGTTGAATTGGAATTATATTTGTATTTAAAAATTGTAAATGAATTGTAATTGGACATTGGACTCTAATAATAGGTTTAGGAATTTGTTTGTAGATAGGAATTCGAGCAATCGGATTTTGAGATCTATTCATGACGTAACACGAAATTCGAATAAGAACCAAATTTTAAAAATAGTTTCGTATTTAAATTATGTTTTTTAAAAAAAGAGCAAAAATCAGGATGTTACATGTATGTATAGAATCGTATTGTACCCAGTTTGTTATAGTAGAAAAGGATTAATTTCCATCTTGCTTGAGATCCAAATGTTACATGTATGTATAGAATCGTATTGTATCCAGTTTGTTATAGTAGAAAAGGATTAATTTCCATCTTGCTTGAGATCCAATCCTTATAACCTATATATACCGACCCCTGATCCATGTATCTAATATTCATGGTATTTCTCTTCCTCTACTGTTCAACAGATTCATTCCTCAATGCATATGGACACCGGTGCTCATTGACTAGCTGCATGAACAGACATAATGATGATGGCTAGTCTTGCTTCTGTGTGTAAACAGATCTCCTTTTGTGAGGGGAAATACTATCAGGACTTCCCTAGTAATTGTATATTATATTAAAAGGAAATATCTACAAATAAAAAATGAGCAAAAAGAAAAGTACAACTGTTGTAACCAGGAAAATAACCAAAGAGGTAAGAGACTCATTCATCCTGCACAAATGCAGGGTATTTTCCTATTTAAAACCTTCGCATTTCTTGATCCTCCATTTTTGTTGAGAACCATTTAGTTGGATACCAAAAAACAGCTTTAGACAAAACATAAAAAGATAGAGATGGGCACTTTTGCACTTCACAACAAAGTTCCAAAAAAGGATTTTGATTTTTATAACAAGAGAGATATCGACTACGAAGCTTAGCGTAAACGACAACAAAATTTTGTAAAAACAACAAGACAAAAAAAGATATAATGTTGGAGAAATATGAATGGCAGTACTGCACGACATTAACATAACGTTTATGTGCTCTTAACACCTATGAAGTTGACATGCTGGTGACCTGAGGGACATTTTAATCCTTTTGGCACATTTCTCTCTCTATTTTGCTTGGAAATAATAAAATAATTATCTATTTTGCTTGGAAATAATAAAATAATTATCGTGGTGTTCTCTAGATAAGTACCAAGTTTTCAGGCTGTGCCACGTTTGTATGGCATTCGTATGGTGTAAATAAGTAAATAAGTAAATACCATAATTTTTATATGTCTTTGATAGCAGATTTTGCCTAAAAATTTTCTTATCTTGAGAGAGATGTTATATTGTTAAATGTCTGAAGGGAAAAAAAGAGAGCGTTGAGCCAAACCCAGAGATCGCCTATGCCACAAAGAAAAAAATTGAGGACTCTAGGGCCACTCTGCTCTCCTTGTCTCGTGAGCCTGCGGCTTCATGGAGGCCATCTCCCGCACTGACGACGAGTCAATAACCCACGGCTTGCAGGCGAGCTGAGGTCAGCAGGCGCAACTGCAGGACAGGGAGACCAGAAGAACCTGCAGATGGCGTTGTGGCCCCATCGCATACGGCAGCACGGCCTCGTTGTTCTCCCTTCCATGCTTCTTCAGGACGATCCACAAGTTAGGTTACACACCTTCAATATCCTATTGTATTATCCATCAGGCCATGGCAAGGTTCTGAATTTCTGATGCCACTCATTCCAAACCAGGACGTATTGTTTATGTTGTCCCACGGGGATGTTCACCAACACTGCAATTAGAAAATCATCTCAAGATTTTTAATTGTCTTTTTTTTTTTGCTGCTGAGGGTATATTGTAGCCAAATTGAAGGGGGAGTGAACAACAATTGGGAGGGGTTCATATGTATAGCTTAGACCAGAGGTTATCAAACATGACAAGGAGGAGAGAGTAATGGCCCACCCACATCATTGCCGTGTCCATGAAGTGATGAATGGGGCTAATACGTCAGCAACCTTTTTAAAGCTTTAAAGGATAATTTTATCATCTTTAAAAAATAACGAAAGGTACCATATTTTTATAAAATTTGATATATCTACGTATCAAAAATTTTAGTGTAAAATTTAAATACCTCGAGATACTTTCTCAAGGATTATAAAATTTATCTTTTTTAAAACATAATTAAGGCTATTCATCCCAATTTATAGTTGATGCTCACTAACTTGTAAAGCACAACATACAAGTATGTCACATCATCATCCACTAGCAATTATTATCTATTTTAAATCATATGTAAGTGTGCCACATCATCACCCATTATCAGTTATTACATAGAGTAAACATGACATCATTTACAATTTTGTTATATTTTTAGAACTCAATATGCAAACCATATTAAATCATTGTCTTCACATTATTTTTATATTATGTAAATATATACATCTATTAGAAAATTTCTATAATGTATAACATTCTTTCATTCACATATTTCGCACCAAAACTCGGGGTATCAACACATAGCTAGATACATACTGCTTCCGGTTTAATAATTCTTTACATTTTCAATACACGATCTCCGAAACATATTTTTAACTATGAGTTTATATTGCTACATATGTATATATAATAAGTAAATATTTTATTATTTAACTGTACATGTCAGCACTCACAGTCAACATGCATACAGTACACCCTCCCACCTTCTCCTCAATATCTCGCTTGATAACAAAGCTTTAAACACTTTTTTTATATTACGAATCATATATGTGATCTGATTATATCATTGGATTTGTTGCAATTAAATTTTTATAATAGATCTCATATGATTTATCGGTGTTTTTAACAACCGACTAGTAAATCTTTAGTGATTTTCACGTCTCGTCCGGATGGTGTGCAAAGAGGACACGAAAGTTTATACTGGGTCGGACAGAATGTCCCTACGTCTAGTTACGAGCTCGTCTTACTTGCACTTAGTTTGTAGTAGGGGGTACAAACGGGGAAAAGAGAACGGGGTTACAAGTCTATGGTCTTGTGTTGTTTCCGTTCATCCCTCGTCCCCTTTTATAGCCCAAGGGAAGGATGGAGTTACATGAGAGAAAGCTAGGGAAAAAAGGCGCATGGTGTCACGTCGTTCCTTTTCCCCTTGACGTGGGCCTCATGAGCCCTGTAGATGACGACGTGGACGGATCCATTTTGTGTTCTGTTCTTCCGTGATCGCCACGCACAGGCATGGATAGCCAGTCGTGGCGGCCCATTCTGCCCAGGCAGGCAACGTCGTGACGAACGCCCGCATCGGACACCATATGCAGATTAGGTAGCATAGTGGTTGCCTGTCTGGTACTATAGACATCGTTACCGTTTGGTATGGCCGATCATTGCCATGGGGTCATCTCCATTCGTTCCTACTCCCGTCCTCTTTAACAGCGATTGACCCGCGGATACTCCTATCCTATGTCCGTAGTGGTTCGGAGTCAGCGCGGGTCACATCGAGGGTCCCACATTCTCCCTAGGGGTCAAGCGAGTCAAAACACGTTCCCTCGCATCCCTCCCTCGGGGTTGGGAGAGGCGGAGCGAATTCCCTCAAGGTCGGGTGAGGAGTAACCCGTACCCTCGAGGCCAGGCGAGGCGAAGCCCATACCCTCAGGTCTGAGCGAGGCATGGCTCTCCCTCGAGGTTGGTTCCCTTGGGGTCGGGCGAAGCGGAGCCCGTACCCTCGGGGCCGGGCGAGGCGAAGCTCGTTCCCTTGGGGCCAGACGAGACAAAGCCCATCTCCCTATGGTCGGGCGAGACAGCCTGTATCCTCAGAGCCAGGAGAGGCGTAACCCACTCCCCTGGGATCGGGCGAGACATAGCCTGTTCCCCTGGAGTCGGCTATGTTGAGGATCATTCAGCCAAGCGTTCAAGCGACTTGGCCTTCGCAGCCCATAATTTCCTCCTGCTGGTGTCCCTATTATTGATACCCGACATGATTATATTTCAACAAAAATATTTTTAAGGTTTTTGTCACAATGGTTTTTTAAATGTTGCAATAAGTATTTTATTATATTTTACTAGGTCATTTTGGAATGTTACACTAGTGCTTTTTGAATGTTTCAACAAATATTTTATGCTGACTTAATTGATGTTTCACTATATCATTCGAAATGTTGTGCATGTGCTCTTTGATGTTTTAGTAAATATTTTGTGATTTTTCAATGGAGTGGTGTTTCGGTAGTTATACTTAACGTTTCATATATAATATAAAATGTTTTAGTTAGGAATATATTTTAATCAAAATATAATCATGTGAGATCTCTTCGTAAAGATTTAATTACGATGAATATAATGGTGCAATCAGATCATAATTTGGATAAGTAATTTTTGAGAAAAATGATTTACAACTTGCTAATTAAGTATATAGGAGTAGAAAGAGAGTGGTGGGGGAGCCTGCATGCACGAAAGAAGAGTGGGAGAGAGTGAAATGAGGCATGTGGTAGTATTTGTTACGGTCAAAGATAAATTCACAAGTGCATGGATACCGCTGTAGTATTTCACCTCAAAGTATTCCAAGGGTTTCGAATCGCAGAAAAAATGTGTAAAATCTAAGAGCAGGATTCAACCAAGGACAATAACTAATGGAAGGCTTAGGATAGAGAGGATTCTTATGGATCAATAAACTTGACTAAGTTACGGTAAAACTCTATCAATTTGTTTGGGCACCGATTCACCCTGGTTTGCCCTTGATTCTGGCTTATAACTCTATTATGTAACTGAACGTGGAGGATTTCAAAGAACCGACAGGGTTGTCACCATCTACCACCTACCTCTACAACAAGTGGAGCACACAACAAACGAAGACAATCTTTAATCTAGACACTACGTCTATGTTATTGATTACTACTCTGGCCTCGCATAGGAACTTCTTTTTTATTCAGAGTCCTAGTACTATATCACTTAATATAAATAGTATGCAATAAATCCACAACTATGAGAAAATATCTTACTTAATTAAGTAAATTAAATACCAAAAGAAAGTCTCGAATACTCACTTTATTAAAGAAGCATTTGATGAGGTACAAGACAGAAGAGAGTACCGACAACTCCAGCATTCCATCGAACCTTCCTCTCACTCTCTCCCTATCTTCTAAACACTACTAGATTGTAGCCTAAAGTATTAAAGTGAGTTGTACTCCACTTTGTTCTGTGTTGTGAAATGAATTGAGCTCCTCCCTTTATAGTCATCCTATGGCGGTTGTGATAGTTATTTAGGATGGAAATCAAGCACAACCAACATTAGAACTTCCGGATCTTGCTCCACGTGTGAGGCTATGATTGAGAGGAGGCAATCGTGGTTCGGCCGACCCCTTAGGACAACCAACCCTTGGCCCCACCTCTCAACTATTCCTTTGGATGGAAGGCTAACTGGTGGGCCCCTATATCAATACTCTATGGATTAGCTCAATTTTAGTCGGTTTTGACTGTCATGTGGACCCTCTAATAATTGTACTCGCTCCTAATTGGCCAAGAGTGTGTTTCTCTCCCATGGCGAATCCATTTTCATTAAAAAGATCCTTCATACAGATAATTCATCATACTTATAAAAATGGTTAGTGGTTAGTAATGAAGCCTACCATCACATTTGGTGTTTTATTTCATTTACTTTGTGTAGGAGTTGATGATCAAATTTGACATTTAAGGATCGTCAACCGTATGCATGTGGAGGTGCCGTGGAGAGAAAAATGACCTGCATGTTGGGAAAGGGTGTTGCAGAGATAATACTGACATGCATGTTGGGATGGGGCGTCCGATTTTTCTCAAACAAATCAGGTGCTGAATTTGTAGTTGGGTCCTTCTTTTCTAGAGGTTTCTTCTTATTTGTTTGTTTGTTTGAACGAGGTGTAATTTATTTAAAATTAACCTTCCTCATCATATATACAAATAAAAATGCTTACACAACTAAATATGACTCTCGTTATCACATTTTATTATATAATGTAAAATACCATTCGCCTGGAATCGTTTATAGTAACATCCAAGATCCAACATTAGTTGACTCAATTGTCCAGGAGAGGCTTGATGTTGAAGAGTAGCGCGAAGAGATGTGGCTCAGAAAATGTTTAGCAAACTACATGCTGGGCGACCTTCTCCCCATGTTCAATCCCAGCAGGTTACACTGGCTATTGTAAGAAAGGATCCATCAGGCCATGGCAAAATTCTAAATTGCTTATGTCACTCATTCCAAAGCACGGATATTGTTTATGTTGTCTTATCCCATCCCACGGGGATGTTCATGAAGACTGCATTTTAAAAAAACCATCTCTCAATATTGCTTCTATGTTATTTTGCAGTCAGGATATATTTAGTCAAATTGAAGGTAACTGATGATAATTAAAGGGTTTCATATATAGAGAAGTTCAGATCTGATCAAACATGACAATGAGAGTAATAAAAGGAGGAGTATCAAGTACCAGACAGCCGCCTAACCACACAACATGGAAGATCAATGAAGTGTGTGTGTATAAATATATAAATATATATATATATAAGAATTTCATTAAATATAATAATTAATTATGCTCTGACCCCGCTAGCCATATATATATATATATATATATATATATGCACGTAATTAACGTGGTGTTCAGTTCGGGTCTTCAATGCTTTGACATGATCACATCAAAATGGTTAACTTTGATTTACCAATTGTTTTGTTTGATTGCTCTGTTATCTTCACCACGCTATCTGGGTTCACATCCCCACCACGTGAATTGATACATGCTCTACTGGAGAAGGAGGGTTTGTCGAGTGTCTCGGGCATTCGGCAAAGGCAAAAACACTCGGTAAAGTCTTCACCGAGCGTCGCACACGGCATAAATCATATGGCATACTTATTCACGGCAAACAGCCACTACTGGAGAAAGGCTCAATTGTCCCGGTTGGTAACCCCCAGTAGTCCCGGTTGTCAAACCAGGACTACGAATCCGGGACTAGAGATCGCTATCTCTAGTCCCGGTTGAAATAACCGGGACTAGAGATGCATCTTTAGTCCTGGTTGGTGGCTCCAACCGGGACTAAAGATGGCGGAGCCACGTGGCTGGCTCCACCATCTTTAGTCCCTGTTGGAGCCACCAACCGAGACTAAAGAGTTTTTTTATTTTTTTTAATTTGTTTCTTTCTGCAGTGCTGTCTATATATTACACACATGTATTATATTACACATATACATATATAACACACATATATTTATACATATATTTTATATATATGTATAAATATATAAGTTACACACATATAAATAAACTTAAGAACTGAAATATATACATATAATATATTACCAAAATATGTACACATATGTATAATATCCACATATATTTCGTATGTTACAAAAATTGTTTATTATATGGATCCGGTGGTTAAGTTACTTAAATTAAAGTAGAACTCCCCCGCAGGATCAATGATCTGCTCGTTTATAAATCCCATCAATTCTTCCTGAGCAGCTTGTATGAAAGTCTTGTGGGGGAGGTTGTCTCTTACTCACATAAGATGTTATTAATTCGAATAAACGAGAAATAAATATAAGAAGTGAATAAGAAATCGAGACGTAATGTATGAATGGTTATTATACGCACATATATATCATCGATAGTTGTGACATTGGTCACAAAGCGGTAAATGTAGTCACAGACATAGTATCCACATAAGTTGGTGCCCTGCGACTGTTTTGCACACTAAAGGAGAAACGATGACAGATTTAATATACATTTCATATTTTAGAACAAAGTAATGATTCAAAACAACTTTGGAGCATGTTACTCACTAGAAAGTTCATCCTCACGGAGAGCTTATCTTTCCAATTTCCGCGAACATTAGCCCGAAGCCGTTCCAATGCCCTACGTGCAGTTGAAAGTTAGCTAGTAATTATCCGAGAACCGCATATATGCAATAGAAAGTAAGATGGCATTACCTATTTAGCAGTTCAAATATCTTTTGCATACGTGGACTCTGGTTTATCCATTGAGTCAAAGACATGGATCCGCGAGTGATCCATGTCAATTACTAACAGAACCCAGTGGAATCTGCAAATTGGTTTAGATGACACATATGAAAATTTATCTATGCACACGGGATTGAAATCGGTACGAAAGGAAGAAAAAACTTATGCAGTGTTGTAGGGCAGAAGGATAAACGACCGGAAGTGGTTTATCACCAGCGCATTGTAAATGTTATCCACTATTGGATCAGGAAATTGATCAATCAATACGCCGTTGATTTTGCATGGATCTATGAATCCATGTTTGGTACAGTCGTGCTTGTTGCAGTATTGGATCGCCATTCTACAACGGTTAAAAAGAATTTTAGTCAGCTAAATACAAGGAGGTAAGAAACGAAATAACAGAACGATACTTATAGAACCCGCGTGGCTAGAAGTGAGACGTCGAGGGCATCAAGCTGGTACAGGTCGAATATGTCTTCGAATCAGATATAGAAGTCGTCACCTCCATCGAAGAAATAGTCCGTAAATATCTGCCCGTTACCATCTCTCCACCCTTGCTGGATTCTTGCATGTATCACTTGTGGAAGCGGTACATCTGTGTAGGTAGCTTTTTCACTTGATCCGGCTTTACAAGAGGCTTTCCAAGTTTGAACTTGTATTTCAGCGGAGCCTTCGCCAGGGGAGGATGGCCGTGTAATTGATCCATTGAAATTCCAGCAGATTCCATAAATTGTCTTAACTCTGATCTAACATTTGGAACCGTGCTGAACTCCAGAGGTTTTTGAGGCTGCATGCCGAGCTGCGGTACATCTTTGCCCATTCTCTTCGCCTTGCCAACAACCTTTCGAATAGTCCTGTCATAGTCGGACTGTGGTTGAGGTTGCGGTTCAGGCTGTGGCGTTAGGTACGTCTTCTTGAAGAAGTCCTTGGTCTCCTGGGGGATTTCAGGAGGCTTCTCAGGAGACTTCTTTCTGAAGTGGGCCTTGACTTTAGCTTGGACGGCCTCGTGCAGCTCCTCTTGAGTCATGTTGTACGCGTTTTCTTTGGGGCTGGTGGGAGCGGGTCAAGTTTAGGCCTCTTGCTTCTTGGTCCACTACTGGTTGACATTGACCGCGTGGCTCGAGATGTTGTCCGTTTAGGAGTCGGTGCTCGTTGTGGCGACGGAGGAGACTGAGAAGGCGGTGGAGTTGGAGACGACTGTTTAGGAGTCGGTGCTCATGAAGGCGACGCAGGAGGCGGAGGAGGCGGGGGCAGCGAAGGAGGCGGAGGAGACGGCCCACGTGGAGGCGAGGGCGGTGGAACGATAGGAGACGCTGTTCGTTCGGGGAATTTTATGAAGATCTTCCTCCAGAGAAATATTTCGTGAGTTGTTTCGCCTAGCGTCAGCTCCCCGTCTCCTCCAGGGATATCCAGCTCGAGATCTTCGTGGCCACGTTCCACCTGTTCAATTTCAACTTTCGAGTACACAGGTAGAATGGGTCGGGAGTGGTAGGTGCCGTCTCGGTCTACTGGAATGGCCATGCCCGACGCGACCTGTTCGAGAAGATTGCTTATTAGTTAGTAATGAATGTTGATTTACAAGTTATTTAAGGAAATATACGTACAACATAAAAGTACGAACATACCTTTATTGTTATGTTCTTTAGTAGCTCATATGGGGTCCGTTGTGTGATGTCATCAACGGGGCATGGCGGACCCGGTTCAGCTTGTGGGGCCAAGTCGCCTTCATTTCCAGTTGAAGCGTAGCTGCTACGCTGCTGCTGTAGTTGAGCGGCTGTTGCTGGATTTGGCTGTTGGCTAACCCAATGGCTCCGCTCCTCTGCCAACCTTAAGGCCAGCCTTTCGTCCACAATCTGATCAATCTGCGAGAGCTTCATTTCCATCTTAGCAAACCTCACATCCTGTTCTCGCTTTGACTTCATTCGGCTCTTGTATGCGTCGACGTCAGCTTGGAACCCGTATTTTCAGGGGACGACGCTTTTTCCTCGCGTACGCCCTGGGTGCTCTGGGTTTTGGAGGGCGAGCGTTAGCTCGTCCTTCTCTCTTTCGAGCCTGAACGCGCCCGAGGAACTGGCCTGCAGCGCCTCCTCTAACCTCCGTCCGGTTTCTTGAATTTCATCACCAAAGATAACTGTGCCATCGACGGGATTAAGTGAGCCGCCGTGAGCATAAAACCAGTGCTTTGATCGTTCCGGCCAGTTGGCTATGCCTGGAACTGTATCTCGCGCTTCAAAGTCGGCTTCCATTTTCTCCCATTTCTCCATTGCTTTCTTATAGCCGCCTGACCCAAGCCTGTGATGGTATTTCTTTTTGGCTGCATTGGCCTTGTTCTTTTCTATGATAGCTTGTGTTTCTTCTCCAGTCTTGTGTTTAACAAAAGCATCCCAATGATCTCTGAGCTTTGGGAACTTGTCAAAGTCAGGGGTCTGGCCCTTCAGGATATATTTCTTGTGTAACTCTTTCTTGTAGTTCCTGAAGAGCTCTGCCATTTTTTTTAACGTCCATTCCTTGACCATTGCTTGTTGTGAGTCTGGGATGGTGAACGTTTGCAGCATTGTAGTCCATAACATTTCTTTCTCTAAGTCTGGGAGATAGCTCTGCTCATCTCCTCCTTTGGTTGACCGCCTCCAGTTGGCAACGCTTACGGGCACGTGATCCCTCACCACCCATCCACTGTATGCCACAAACTTCCTTGCGGCGTCCTCTGGGGCAATTGGGCGACCGTCAGATGCTACCTCCGTTATGACATGTCGACCCTCTATGCGCTTGCTGAGGCCGTGTTGCCCGCGTGCCCTCTTCTATCCAGCGGAGGCGGAGGCGGAGCCCTCATTCTCCTCCTCGTTCCCCTGCTCGTCCCCCCCTCGTTCCCCTCCTCGTTGAGGTATTGATTTGGATCTTCATTCCCCTCCTCGTTGTAAAACTCTGTTCCTTGTGCGATCTCATCAAGGAGAAACTGTTCCTCGTCACGATCCGCCATTTGATTGTTGTGGGTTGAGGACTTAATCAAAGAATTCTGAAAAAAATATTCGGTTCATACATGTATCAATTATTCAGGGAAATCATGTATGTCTACGTAAAAAAGACAAAAAGAAGAAGATGGATTCAGAATCACAAATTCTCTCAATCCTAGAACAGACTTCTAAAAAATATCACAATTATAGATATGCACACTTGTCTCTAGCATGTGCCAGACTATGTTTTATATTTTCCTTCTTCTTCTCTTTTGTTTCTCTTTGCTAGAACACGACCGACCGACCGTTCGTTCTATCATTCACGTCCGTTCGTTCGGACCCTTAACCCTAACCCTAACCCTAACCCTAACCCTAAACTATCATCCGTTCGTTCTATCGTTCATTCACGTCCGTGAGTACGATCATCTGGAGGAGAGGAGAGAAAGAGAGGAGAATGATGTGAGGGAGATAAGGTGGAGAGGAGTGGAAGTGGAGAGGAAAGAGAGAGAGAGAGTTCGTTGCATGCCTATGTACGTTGTAACGACCGACCGAACGACCGACCCGAACGAACGACCGAGAACGACCGAACGACCGAACGAACGAACGAACAAACGAGTGTCTGTCCGTCCATTCGTCCACGTCCGTTCGTCCGTCCGTCCGTCGTTCGTCCGTTCATGCGTTCGTTCGTCCGTCCGTCCGTCCGTCCATCCGTTCATCCGTTCGTCCGTTCGTCCGTTCATCCACGTCTGTTCGTCAACGAACGAACGAACGAACGAACGATCCGTCCGTCCGTCCGTTCGTTTACGTTCGTTTGTTGATTTTATCGTTCTCGTTCGTTCGAAAATACAAAATTCATAATTCACATAGACATTCAAATTTCAAATTTAAATACACATTCAAATTTCAAAATTAAAAATTCACAATCTTCATGCATTCAAATTTAAATAAACATTCCATTTACATATAAAGTCCATCTAACATTTTAAATTCCACACATCAAAATTTCACAAAATAACATACACATACAAATATACATTGCATCAATTCTAACTTGAAAAATATACATTGCATCAATTCCAACTTGAAAATGAATTGCATCAATTCCAATATATAAATATGCATGCGAGAGGGGAGCGAGTGCGGCGGCGGCGGCGGGGATGCAGAGGGCGGCGGCGGCGTGGAGGGAGGACGACGGCGGTGTGGAGGGGAGGACGGCGGCCTTAGGGTTTAGGTTTTAGGGGCGGCCGGCGTGGGGATCGGGGGCCGTGGGGAGGGGGCACGAGAGGAGCGGGCGGCGTTGGGAGGGCGGCGCGCGATGACGGCGGCGGCGGCGGCGGCGACCGCGACGATGGCGGCGAAGGTGATGGCGTCGACGGCGGCCAACCCTAGCGCAACATGTGGGGAAATTTGGGGACGACGGCGCTAACTGCGAATGATACGAAGACGGCGACGTGGCGATTCTCCGGCGACGAGGACGGCGAAGACGGCGTGCTGCAGCGGCGTCCTGGGGCTCGGCGACGGCGACGAAGACGAAGACGATGCCCAGTGAGGAAGTGCGAAAATGGCTAAGTGTTGGATTCCCAGTGAGGCCCTTGCTATATATAGAAACAACATCTTTTGTCCCGGTTGAATCCAACAACCGGGACAAAAGATTCTTTAGTCCCGGTTGGTTGTTTCAAGCGGGACAAAAGATAGGATCTTTAGTCGTTGCGGCCATCAACGGGACTAAAGATGTCGATCCGTTGGTGGCTTCAGCGAAAGAAAAGATAGGATCTCTAGTCTCGGTTGGATCCACCAACTGGACTAAAGATGATGGGGCAGCCACGTGGCCCGGGTAGGTGGCCATCTTTAGTCCGGTTGTAGCCACCAACCGGGACTAAAGATGGTTTTCCGCCCACTCAAATTCACCTCTAGTCCCGGTTTGTTTTACAAACCAGGACTAATTATTACAGTGCCCTATTTTATTGTATTTTATATTCATATATAATTATAATGTTCATATGTTGATATATTTTATATTCATATATAATTAACATATGTTCATATATTCATATATAATTAACATATGTTCATATAATTAACAAAAAATATTATAAATTGAAATAATATTTTGAAAATTTTAAAATTTAAATAACAATAAACTATTTAAAATTTAAATAATAATATATAATTAACATATGGCCTATTTGAAAAATATTTTAAACTGAAATAATAACATATAATTAACATTTGTCATATTTAAAACTATTTTAAATTTAAATAATAATATATAATTAACATATGGCCTATTTGAAATAGTTTATCTTAGTCGTCTCATCCGTATCCGTATCTAGCTCCTCCTGATGATCCGTGGAGAGGCCTCAACGCCTTCTTCCTACCTTATTCACCGATCTTGGTCTCTTCAACATGTCATGATCCATCGTAGTAGCCTTTTTGCTGTTTTTACTCATCGCTCTCTGTAACATATACAAAGCTGTTCATGTTAAGCGGTTCATGTTCTACTGCTGGTGAGCAAACACATGAGCGGATGGTGAAGCTGGCGATCGACGCCGCTTCCTGAAGTCAAGGAGAATGTGGGCAGTGCTTCTTTTTTCTTGCTCTTCTCCCTTTGCTTCATAATCTTTCTGTCCTGCTCTTTCTTAGATAATCTGACAGCCACCTCATTCCATGATGGCGGCGTAGCAGTACTCGTGTATCTCAATCAAACTTGGAATAGCGAGAGATATGACAATGATTGGATAGTGCGGCTATATATAGAGAGCTGAGCAATGATGGATGCAAGACAGACTGACATGCAAATTTTACGAGGGTCCACTGAAACCACTCTAGATACACATCGGAGAAGGGAATGTTGAGACCGCTGGTCCTGAAGGCAATAATTTCAATAGATTCAATAATTTACAACAATTTATAATAAATTCAAATGATAGCAATAATATTCAATGATTCAATTTAATTTACATCGTCCATAGATAAATTTAGCTAAGTGACATTTGTCCTCACGTACTTTCTCCGCACAATTGTTCCTTCATTATGATCGTTGCGTGAGTAAGGGGTGTTCTCATTTGATAGGAGGATACTTGGGTCAACCGCCACCGCGAACGGAGGTTGCCCTTCAAACTGATCATAATCTTCGTCAGTTCTATCCTCGACTCTCACGATTTTCCTTTTGCCTAGGAGAACCACGTGGTGCTTTGGCTCGTCGGACCCTTCCTCTTCTTTGATTTGCTAGCCATGTCCTTGACATAGAAAACTTGCCGTACATCATTGGCAAGGACGAAGGGTTCGTCTGAGTATCCAACCTTGCTCAGGTCGACCGATGTCATCCCACTTGCATCAATGGTTACGCCTCTATCACTGAGCCTAACCCACTGGCACCGAAAGAGAGGGACCTTCAGAGGTCCATAGTCCAGCTCCCATTTGTCATCGATGCTGCCGTAATATGTGCTAGTCGTACCGTCGTATCCCACGGCATCGATACGGACAGCGCTGTTCTGATTCGTGCTCTTTAAGTCTTGGGCCCGTGTGTAAAATGTGTACCCATTGATTTCATATGCCTGGAATATGGTGATCGAGCAAGATGGTCCCCTCGCCAAGAAGGCTAGTTGTTGGTCAATGCTCGCGTTGCCCATGAGACGTTGTCGCAGCCAAGCAGGGAATGCATCGATGTGATGGCATGTAATCCAGGCATCCGTCTTGCCGATGTTTTTTGAGCGAACAATCACCAAGTGCTCCTCGATGTAAGGAGCCACTAAGGAAGATTGTTGCAACACGGTCCAATGTGCTTTCCTGTACAAGTCATTGTATATGTTCATTACTGCCTTCCTTCCAAGAGTTCCCTTCCCCCGTAGTCTACCTTCATGGCTTGATTCAGGCACCCCGATGGGACGGAGATCTTCAATAAAGTCGACGCAAAACTCAATCACCTCCTCTGTTCCATATCCATTGGCGATGCTGGCCTCCGGACGCGAACGGTTACGGACGTACTTCTTTAGAATGCCCATATACCTCTCGAAGGGGAACATGTTGTGTAGGAATACCGGATCGAGGATACAGATCTCTTTGACAAGGTGGCATAGGAGATGCGTCATGATATTGAAGAAGGAAGGCGGAAAGATCATCTCAAAGCTGACAAGACATTGGACCATATCATTTTGAAAGTCTTCAAGTCTGTCTGGATCAATGATCTTCTGTAAAATTGCATTCAGGAAAGCACATAGCTTTGTTATTGTCGCCCGGACATTATCGGGAAGGATACCCTGAATTATAACGGGAAGCAACTGTGTCATCAGCACGTGGCAGTCATGGGACTTTAGATTTGTGAACTTCTTATCCTTCGTACTTATTATTCCCTTTATATTCGAGGAGTATCTAGACGGTACCTTAATGCTCTCCAGGCATTCAAACATTATTTCCTTCTCTGCCCTGCTCAGAGTGTAGCTGGCTGGACTTAGGTATTGGGCTCCTTTCTCCTTTGGTTGCGGGTGAAGGCCGTCGCGTTGTGCCATATGTTTCAGATTGTTACGTGCCTCAAGTGTATCTTTTGATTTTCCGTATACACCTAGGAAGCCAAGCAGGTTTACACAAAGGTTCTTGGTGAGGTGCATCACATCGATTGCGTGGCGGACGTCCAAGACTTCCCAGTAGAGCAACTCCCAAAAAATTGACTTCTTCTTCCACATCGCCGCATGACCACCTTCACTTGCTATAGATTGGTTGCTGGGTCCCTTTCCAAATATTACTTTGAGGTCTTTCACCATGGCAAACATGGCCTTTCCATTGCGATGCTTTGGTTTAGTACGATGGTCTGCCTTTTGATCAAAATGTTTGCCTCTTCTTCGGACAGGGTGGCTTGCAGCAAGAAAGCGACGATGGCCCATGTACACTACCTTCTTACAGTGTTTCAGGTACGTACACTCAGTCTCATCCATACAGTGGGTGCAAGCGTTGTACCCCTTGTTTGACTGTTCGGATAGGTTGCCAAGTGCAGGCCAATCATTGATGGTAACAAACAACAACCCTCGTAGGTTAAACTGCTCCTGTTTATCTTCATCCCACACGGGAACACCTTCTTTCTTCCGCAGCAGTTTTAGATCTTCGATCAGTGATCTCAAGTACACATCGATGTCGTTACCAGGTTGCTTCGGGCCTTGAATAATAACCAGCATCTGAATGTACTTCCGCTTCATGCATAGCCAAGGCAGGAGGTTGTAGATACACATCGTCACAGGCCAAGTGCTATGCCCGCTGCTCATCTCTCCAAAAGGATTCATGCCGTCAATGCTTAAGCCAAACCTTAGGTTTCTTGCATCCTCGCCAAGGTCTTCAAATATTCTGTCGATGTTTCGCCACTGTGACCCATCGGCAGGATGTCTCAGCATGCCGTCTTGTAAGCGTTCTTCCACGTGCAACGCATCATTCTTGCATGCTCCTTGTTCCTGAACAGACGCTTCAGCCGTGGTATTATAGGAAAATACGACATCACCTTAGTAGGAACCCTTTTCTTCGAGGGCCGTCCGTCAACTTTGCCTGGATCATCTTGTCTGATCTTGTATCGAAGTGCTTTACAAACCGGACATGGTTCTAGGTTCTCGTACTCCTCACCGCGGTAGAGGATACAATCGTTAGGACATGCGTGTATCTTCTGTACCTCCAGTCCTAGAGGACAGACTAACTTCTTAGCCTCGTACGTCGATTCCGGCAATTCGTTTCCCTCTGGAAGAATGTTCTTCATGAGTTTTAGTAACTCGCCAAATGCCTTGTCACTGACACCATTTTTGGCCTTCCATTGCAAGAATTTCAGCGTGGTACCTAGCTTTTTGTGCCCTGTTCACAGCCTGGGTACAAGGACCTTTTGTGGTCCGCCAACATACGCTCCAATTTCTGCACCTTCTTTACGCCTTCACAGTCCCCCTGTATGTCGCGCAACATCTGACCAAGGTCATCGACACCGTCGTTTTCTTTAGCATCCCCGCCCGACTCGCCCGATGTATTCTCTTCAAACCCACCGTATTGACCACAGTCCGGAATGTTGTTGTCGCATTCTTCATCTTCTTCCATTGCAACCCCACCTCTCTGTGCGATGTCCAGCAATTGTAGTGAGGCATGAATCCCGACTGAAACAAGTGGGCATGAATAATTCTTGATGTAGAATACTCCTTCTCATTTTTGCACTTTTTGCATGGACAACGTATGAAACCCTTCTGCTTGTTGGCATCGGCCACACTCAAAAAATAATGGACGCTTTGAATAAACTCTGTCGACCGTCGATCCATGTTGTACATCCATTGCGATCCATCTACATGGAATGCACAAAAATCGTAAGAAAATTTCACGAAATTCAAATCATTTAAATATTATTACAATAATTATATATATATGTAATCAGACAATTATTATATACTAATCCAACATACGTAATGTGTTGTTCTAAAAAAATAGAATTATTTTTAAAAGGTCTTTTAAAATGATAAACACAAAATTAATTAATTATTTTGCATCTATTTTAAAAGGTCCTTTGTCATCTATTTTATAACTTTTTTGTCCAAAAGATTCTCTCGCATCATTTTCCATAAACATTTTTTGAGATAAAATTGTACGGACTAAATTCCTGGAAATGTAACGTGCTAAGCATACTTTTCTTCCTCTTTATTTTTCCTAACTTTTTTCTCAACACAATGTAATGTGCTTAGCAAAAGATGAAACGAAACCCTTTGATTACTTCATCAAAACGAATATTCCAACTCCGAGATGCTTGCTTCAATCCATAAATGGATTTCTGTAGCTTGCATATCTTTCCAGGCGATTGTGGATCGACAAAACCATGAGGTTGTATCATGTATACATCCTCGCTTAGGTTTCCATTTAGGAAAGCCATTTTGACATCCATCTGCCATATCTCATAATCGAAATATGCAGCAATCGCTAGGATAATCTGAATATATTTAAGCATTGCGACGGGCGAGAAGGTTTCATCATAATCAACTCCTTGAATCTGTTTAAAACCTTTCGCCACCAATCGCGCCTTATAGATGTGAACATTTCCATCCATATCAGCCTTTTCCTTAAAAACCCATTTTCACTCAATGGTTTTGACACCATCAGGTGGATCAACCAAGTTCCAAACTTGATTGTCGTACATGAATTCTATTTCGGATTTCATGGCTCCAAACCACTTGTTGAAATCGGGTCCCACCATCGCTTCCGCATAGGTCTTAGGCTCATCGTTGTCCAACAATAATATATCACGTTGTTCCGTATCTGTGTACCTGTTAGGCGCACGACGTGATCTTTCAGACCTCCATGGGGCTGGTGTATCTACAACTGGTGGAGCAACACTTTGTTCCTTCTGTTGTGGTTCTGTGGTCGCTAAAACATTTTCTGGTGTTTCTTGAACTTCTTCAAGATGCACCCTGCTCCCACTAACCCTTCTTGAAAGAAACTCTTTCGCCAAGAAAACACCGTGTTGGGCGACAAACACTTTGCCTTGTTCCCGATTATAAAAGTAATATCCCTTAGTTTCCTTAGAATATCCCACAAAGAAGCACTTGTCAGATTTGGGTGTGAGCTTGTCAGACTGTAAACGTTTTACGTAAGCTTCGCATCCCCAAATTTTGAGAAAAGACAAACTAGAGGGTTGCCCTGTCCATATCTCATATGATGTCTTTTTAACTGACTTAGATGGAACTCTATTTAGTGTGAGTGCAGCTGTTTCAAGAGAATATCTCCAGAAGGATAGCGGAAGATCACTTTGGCTCATCATCGACCGCACCATGTCCAACAAGGTGCGATTTCTTCGTTCGGACACTCCATTCCATTGTGGAGTTCCTGGCGGAGTCAACTGTGGAACAATTCCACAATCTTTCAGATAATTACCAAACTCTTGGCTCAAGTATTCCCCTCCACGATCTGATCATAGAAACTTGATTGTTTTCCCTAAATGATTCTGTACTTCATTCTGGAATTCTTTGAACTTTTCAAAGGATTCGGACTTATGCCTCATTAAATAGATATATCCATATCTACTAAAGTCATCGGTAAAGGTAATGAAGTACTGATAACCACCTTTGGCTGTTGAGCTCATTGGTCCACATACATCAGTATGTACGAGTGCCAACAAGTCACTTGCTCTCTCACTTTGTCCCGTGAAAGGTGGCTTTGTCATCTTACCAAGTAAACAAGACTCACATGTCTCAAATGATTCAAAATCAAAAGAGTGAAGCAATCCATCCTTATGGAGCTTCTCCATGCGTTTCTGATTTATATGGCCTAAGCGACAATGCCAGATAAACGTGGGGTTTGCATCATTTGGGAGTTGCTTCTCTGTATTAATGTTATAGATGGGAGACACTTCAAGATTCAAAACGTATAATCCATTCACCAATGGAGCATGAAAATAGAACATATCTTTGAGATATATTGAACAACCATTGTTCATTGATCTAAAACCATATCCTTTCGCTTGCAAACATGAAGCGGAAATAACGTTTTGACATAGTGTTGGAACACAATAACAATTATTTAATTCCAAAACTAATCCTGAAGGTAGATGAAGTGGTAATGTGCCGACAGCAACTGTAGCAACGCTTGCTCCATTGCCGACGCGCAGGTTCACCTCGCCTCTTCTCAAGCCTCTACTTCTTCTCATTCCCTGCAACGATTTTCAAATATGAGCTACTGATACGATATCAAATACCCAAGAGTCAGTAGGTGAAGTAGCAAGATTAATGTCTATAACATTAATACCTGAAGCAAAAGTCGTACTTTGCTTTTTTTTTGAGATCCTCCATGTACTTCTTGCAGTTCCTTTTCTAGTGGCCTGTCTCCTTGCAATAGAAGCAAACGGCATCTGATGCCGCCGACCCCTTTTTCCCTTCTTTGCATTAGAGGCACTCGCGATCTCATCGGGAGTTAGCTTCCTCTTAGTGCAAAGTTTCTTGACAGGTGGTTTGTGCTTAGCTTTCTGCATCATCATCACATGATGACCATCATATTTTGATGGTCATATGTTTGGGAGTTGGCTATCATGTGTTCCCAAAGACATGAGGAATCTAATTTTGATGGGTGCAACTACTCTGTGTTGGTCCATTTGGCTAAGCAGAGATGAAGTAACTTTTGAAAACAAGATGGTGTCTTCTCCTTTGCAGGTTATCACTTTTACCCGGTGGTTATGTACTTGGGCTATCCTCCACCAACCTGGACTACAAAATACTATTGCGGTGGTATCACAACAGTTGAACCAGGTGGCGCATAAGTTCTTTACCCAGGAGCATGGGTGGTGGTCTAGTCTACGGGTTGATAGCCACTAAGATATATGTTTCTGTCAAACTTTGGGCTTGGGAGTTTTTCTGTCAAACTTTTGGGTTGTGTGCATTTTATGCAGAGGCCAGGGGTGGCTCAGTTTAATTGTATCATCTTGATGTAATTAACTGAGTCTAAATAAAGCTTCCATTATCTAAAAAAAGAAAAAACCCCTTGCAAAATATAAAGTAGAGACTAACCCCTTGAGAAAATTAAGTGTGTTTTTAATGTACCTTTAAGTGGATGAGTACTGTCAATTGGATTGGACCTAATGGTTGAGATCTAATTGTACTATCTTAGGTAGTTTAGTACAATTTGTGAAGGGCTATACATGGAAATAATTCTACGACATTGTTTCAAATTCGCCGTATATGTTAAGGTATGTTTGTTTTCATCAGGATTGACAACAAACACGTCACATGTTCTCACTACAACGGTCGGCAACCCTCATCTTTGTCGGGTATGATGTCCGTCACGACGCAAAGGTCACTGTTGTGATAAGTCATCTCTAGCGGACAAACGCCCGTCTCCAACGCACTTATCTTTGTCGGGCCTAAACTATAGCCCGTCACCAATATGTTTGACCCAGAAAACTAGTCAAACAAGGGCCCATCACCGATGAAACAATCTCAAACGGGTCGTAATTAATGCCCGTCACAGATGACTAACATCTCAATCCAGCTTTAACTTAAGCCCATCACCGTTGACTAACATCTCCATCGGGCTTAAGTTAAAGCCCGTCACCGATGAGTTTTTTCCAAAAAAAATTATTCTGATTTTTGGCTAGCCTCAGGCCTTTGCTAGCCATGCCCGCTACAAAAATTAGAGAAATAGAGATATCTCTTTCACATACATCGGACATTCACATACATTCACATACATCTGACATTCTCATATCTACTCACATACACATTCATTTTTCACATATTTCACATTGCAAGTATAAAACACATTTGACATAATTGTAATTTAATAATATCATAAGTGGTACATATTTACATGTCTTTCACATTAAATGTTCAAAAAAGTTCATCATGTCCCGGACTTTAACCCTGTATTCTACACATTTCTTTGGGTTGCACTATGTCGCAGACAATAAAGTCTGCTATCTCTTCTCTAATCCCCTCGAAGCTTGTAGGCGCAGACTTGAATATATTTTCCTACATGTAAATAGTTTGAAATTAGTCTATCGATATAATTCAAAGTAGTTAGTATATATCACAATTGAGATCACAAACCTCAAATTCCACCAAAGTCTTGAACTTTTTGTTGTACAGAATTCGCATGTTATGGTACACATGGAATTCGCATTGGTTGCCTATTTGTTGTTTGACGGGGAAGTCAATTTTGTGGATTAGGATTTTTTGTCCTTTGTTATGCCGGCCTCCTTTCTCCACATATGGTCCCCACACTTCATTGATTGCTTCTTGGATCGGGGTCCAGTCATACGCCTTAGTGATTTTGGAGTTTATGTACTGACATGTACTCCACTTTGGCGTAATGACTAGAAGGATCCAATGGGCATTGCGACATTAATATATTGAAAGTTAAATACTAAAGCAATATGTGTCATGCAATTGCATATATTTAGGATACACACTTACTATTGATTATAGGCGCACAGAAAGTACTCCTTGTCTTGGTGGGCCAACAAGGTCTCAAATATGTAGTCCACTATGCCCTTCCGATCATTTTGAAGATTGGCGACCGTGACTAATTGTGGATCTAGGAAGGCCACTTCTGGTGTATTTCTCTGACACCACTTCAAACTATACCTACGAACAAGACAAACGCTCTTATAAGCATGTTATAAGGATTGTTGTTACTAAAATTTAGAAATGCAACAATACTTACAAGGAGTAGTACTTAAGTAGACTTGTGTCCTCCGCTCGTAGTCTGTAGAGGTCGAACAGATCCTTAAAGTCTATGACAATATAGTTTTTTGGACCAAAAAATTGTTGTCCACTGTGACGGCCTATGATGTCACTATCTCTGTTCGTCCTCCTGGCGTTTGACTTCTCCATGTAGTAGTGATGGAGCTCCCTGGAAGCGTCGCCCATCATTTGTAGGGCGTCATCTCCAACCAACGACATGCCTAGTTGGAACAACGACGGAGGAACGCTCTTGCTCATCTCTAGCTTCTTCGGCGCCCTTCTTTCACTATTCCTCTTTCCGTTACCGCAGGTTTTTTGTTAGTTATCTACGGAGGAGAGGAACGTGCCTTCCTTGACTTCTTTAGCAGTGGGTTATTAATGTCCATACTGTCAGCCTCCTTGTCACCTTGTGGAACAGCGGGAGTTGGAGGAGCAGGAGGGGCTGAAGGAGCAGGTGCTGATCGGGGCGGTGGCCGAGTGCTCGGTGTAGTGGCTGACCTCGGAGTCAACTTGATGTCAATGAGGTCCTTGGGCCATTGGATAAATCTTCCATGTGCAGCTCATAGGGTTAGGATCTCGTCGTTTGGTGGATGCAGTGGCAAATGTGCCCATTCGTTCTTCACCGTGTCAACTTGTACTTTCGCCTGGTTGGCCATCAGTTGCCCCATGCACTATTATATCTTGGGTCGACTTAAAGGCAAGTCCCTTAGCCACCGAAACTGTGAAGGTCGGCATCACCTTAACTGTTAGCATGCAGTTAGTCGGTTTCTGCGATAGATTCATCCATATTTTTAGAATACTATGTTATAAGGATTTGTTAAGACTATTACGCATTGTGGCCGAGAGTTTTACCGTTATGTGATCAATGGTGGTTAGGACTGGTTGTGGATGTTCTGTAGCCTGAGTTGACATGCAGCTGCTCCGTCTTTGAGTTGGACTATCTCGGCATGGAGTGGCGGCGATCTCGGCGGCCTGCTCTGCTCGCATCTATTCCCTGATCCACGTCTCCAACTGGTACAGCTTCTCCTTTAATTCAGAGCTTAGCTCGGCTCTGATTTTTGATCAGGATTAAAAATCATTTAATCATGTATTTTCTAGAAATTGTTAAAAAGAAAAGTAAAGTTATCAAGCAATTTAATAAGGAAATTAAATTTTCCTTTAAAAATCATGGCTGGAAATATTTTTGTAATATTTTCCATGCCCTAAAAACTCTACGAAATTCTCTATGAAATTTTGGAGCTCCGAAATAATTTTAATAATACAAAAAGCATTTAAGTAATTATTTAAATAAATTATTTAATCAGTAAATGATCTTTTTGTATTTTCATTAAATACTTTGAGTGTCCATATATTTTCGAATTTTTCTTGAATTTATTTGAGCACGAAAGTATTTATAAAAATACAAAGGTCTTTTATGTGATTAAATAAATGGAAAAACAAATTTAATCTCCTTCCTATGCTTGGGTCGTTTTGCCCAATAGCGCCAAGTCCAGATTCCCTCCCGCGACATTCCCTCCTTCCTCTCTTCTCGGCCCAATTGCCTCCTGCCTCCTCGCGCAAGTCCATTTAACCCCGGCTCGGCTCTCTCTCCCTCAACGACATGCGGGTCCCCTTTGTCAATCTCCCTCCTCCCTCTGAGCCGTCGACAGGTGGACCCCACTGTCGAGGTCATCCTCCTCCTCCCGTCTCTCTTGGGCGACCGCTGCCATGGCCGCCCACGTCGCGCGAGACCTGGCCGCCTCTCCTCCCACTCGTGCACACCACTCCGCTCCAACCGCGCGCCACACCCACTTCCCGCGGAGCTCGGCGCCCACTCTCCCCGCACCGGCCGCGCCCACTCCCCTCTCCGACCACCCCACTCCGCCGCCAATTCCGGCCGCCCCCTGCCTCGCCACCGCCTTCCCGCACATATAAAAGCATTCTCGTGCGCCCCCTACCCATTTCCCCTCTCTCTCCCTAGCCGTCGCCGCACCCTGCCGCCACTTCCTCGGCTTCGAGATGCCAAGGGCAGCCTCGGCCGTCCCCTCTCTTCCTCTAACCGTCGCTCGAACACCGCATCCACCGCGACCCCGAGCGTCCACCATCATCCGCCGCCTTCGGCCGCTTGATACGCCGCCTCCGCTGCTCGCTGCCTCACTTCTTCACCACCGTTAGCATCGTCTTGCCGCGCGGAATCCCAGCCACCCGCTTCCCCAAAAATCTACCACAAAATTCCTCCCCGGCGTCATCTTCTTCGTTGTCGGCCGGTCTTCGGTGAGTTTTTCCCCACTTCCTCTCTCCTCCCTTTTTCTCTCCCGCGGCTGCCTCTCCCTCTCGAGCCGAGCCATGCCACCACCTCTCATCGGCTCTTCGCACCCAAGGACGCGCCGCTTGCACTGCTCCCGCCCGCACAGCTCTGCTCGCGCGCCGCCACTGCCGTGCGTCGTGCCGTTGGGCTTGCTCGCGTGCCACCTCCGCACGCACTGTCGCTGCCCTCCCGTGCTCGTGTGCTTCCTCCGCCGCCCTCCGGTGCGTGCCGCTGTGCCGAAGACCGCCGCCGCCGACCACTGGGCCACGCACGCCGTCGCCGCACCGCCCCGGGCAGTCAGCTGCCGAGGGCCGCCCCGATCTTCCGTCGGGCGGATCGGTGCGCCCACGTGGCAGCCACGTCGGTGCCTCGGCCGGCGCCACGTGGTGCGCCGGCCGTGGCACCGTGGACTCGATCCACGGTGGACCGGTCCTTTTCCGTGCACGTCCTTTCGCGCGTCGGCGTGACGTCGCAACGCCCATTTTCCTTTGTAAAATTAAATAAATATTACGCAATAAATCGAATTAATTTCCAGAATTCAATTAAATGGCCCAAAAATTCTAAAATTCATATATAATCCATACGAGCTCCAAATTGGGGCATTCAAATTGCAAAATTCGTCTAAAATTGAGCTCTACATGTTTGTTTACTCTCCATGTATTGTTTATTTGATATTTATTAGAGTTTTTCATCATTTTGTGTGCCAGCGTGTAGACTTCGTCGTTTCAGGAGTTCGCGCTCGCGAAGAAGATAAGATCGGCTGAAGAAGCAAGGCAAGTCACATTCCTCCTTGTCGCATATTGATCCCAATTTATAAAATGTTTATTGTTGCAAATAAAATTGCATGTTTTGCTAATTACATGGGAATCAGGACAACCTATCTGATCGCTTGTGCCTAATTTAATTGTTATCCATTCATTGTCAACTTGGGTGATTAACTTGACTAGCTGGCGTCACTTATGTGACCTTGCTATAATCATTTACGCTTAGTCATGCTTAAATACACTAGCTCACCTAATGGGAAAACCATACTACTAGCTGATAGTCACATGAAATGATGGTCCTGGACCAATATTACCTTGGAATAAAGGTTGACCTAAAATGTAACTTAATGGTGGGCTATTGGTGCATGGTTTTGCTTGTTGCACCCATGGCAATTAAGGACTGGTTCATGGGAAACCCTGGAAGACTTACAGTACTTACCACAAGCCAGCATGTCCAACGGCTGGACTTGTAGTTGTTAACGACCAAATTTGGTAACCTAATCCCCGGGTTTGAAGCAGAGATTGAAGCGGAATTGGGGAAGATATGTGATCTGAGAAGAGACGAAAACAGAATCAGCTGAGTCCGAATCGGCTACGGAGCCAGTCGGCTAAGAGTGAATCGGACTAGGATAGCCGATAGTCGATTCTGAGTCAGGGTTGAAGTGGGACCAATCCTGATGGAAAGCGTAGAGATAAGGAGTTGGATTCGGTTCCCAAATTGTGCGTTAAAAGATATTGCCATCTATGGATAGAGTCCTGTACGGCAATTGTATCTGTAAATTAGGAATTTGTTTAGATTTCCTATTGTAATGCGGCATGGGACAATGTCCCAGGATATTGTCATATCATGTATTGTAGATTAGATAGAAATCGTGTCTTGCACGGGTAGTTTTATTCTTGGGTATAAATAGGACCCGAGACCCCTATAAACAAAGAATCACAATCAATACAATCTCGGTGCATCGCCTCCAATTTTCTTTCAGACGAGTTCTTGATCCGGCTTCGGGCTGCATCGATTCAAAACCCAAACAAGGTAATTTCTCGTCGTTTAGTGGTTTATTTCGTCGAATCTAGTGCTTACATCATTATGACACTCTAGGTTTCATGTTATAAACTGCGCAAGTTATCATATATAGCATATAATCTAGAACAATGTCTAGATCGATCTTGCCATCGGCTTGTTCTTCCCAGGAAGTAGCAGCCGATAGAGCTAGATCTAAATGCTGACCTGAATTATATAATGTATCTACCATTTTGCAGGGTTTACATCGGTCCATATAGATCCAATGCTATCTTTTTGTACTTAATGCTGCATCATCCATGACCTATTAAGTCGCTTTTAGAAGTATTATGATCTATTTGGCTAGATGTAAATTTATGAAGACAGTGCCGGGGTTTCAGCCGGCCTTATCTGTTTTAATATTTCTCTAGTATTATTTGCTATTAGATCTATTAGAGCCACCTCTTATATTAAGACCTCGATCTAGTTAAATGCCTTAAGCCAGTATCAGTCCGTTGGCATTAGCCGACAGCCGATTGATCTAGGTTTAACGCATTTAGGTCAGATCGATATCTTCTTATAAGATACATCGAAGTATTAACCGATTTACGTTAGACCTGCAGCATTGGCTAGGTTATGAACGCATATATTTATTATCTTGGAGTATATTTAGGTTAAGTGATTCATACTGTCTCGACATAGCCAATCTATCCCAGTCACTTAGTTTAAATATGCTTCGAGAAAGCAATTATATGCAGGTTGGTTTCCTGAGCCGATCCGATAGGATCTAACTTTAACCTTAACGCATGTATCTGTTTATTCTTTCTTATTGGTTAGCAGACCAAACCAATTGGCATGCCTAGATCATCACAGGTAGCCAAGGACGGACCTGCACTGGAGCTAAGCAGATCTCCCAGTCCAGCGCGTGAGAGATTTTTCTCATCAGCAGTAGTGTAGCTTTTTCCTAGCCGACGCATCCAGGCAAGGGTGGGCGTGATGGAGTTCGAATGGACCGGGCAAGGTCTATGCGGCTGCCGAATTCACCAAGGCACCAAGGGGCTGCCTACCTTGGATATAAAGGTAGGGGCGAAACCTAAGTGTGATTTCGCTTGGTCAGGGGGAGTTATGCGAAGGGTCTTGTCATGATTTCCCCCTTGCAGTATCGTGGCGATACTTCAGGGCATGGCAACATGTGTGGAATCGTGTCTTGTGGGTACAGTTGTACACCTCTGACCAGAGTAAAACTATTCGAATAGCCGTGCCCGCGGTTATGGATGATCAACTAGATTCACCATGATTAGTCCCACCTTAATAATTTGACTTAATAAAACTGGACTAGTTCAGGTGGTTTGGTTGGGCCTGTTCAACGTGGAGATAACGTTGTTCAGTGGAAGATTAATCCTGATTTAATTAATCAACCTTTTTGTTGTTTTGAATGAGAAAGGTTATACAATTGCATTTATGCAAAATAGCCCAAGCCACCCTTGTCTCCCCTTGCACGTCTGCATCTCTCCGTGTGGCTTGTTGAGTATGGTGGTTGTACTCAGCCTTGCTATTTCCCCCTTTTCTCAGAAGTGTAGTGCTTGTGAGTGAAAGACGGAGTTAGAAGATCAAGGCTCAGACCCCAGTTGAGTTTGCTTGTGGAGTGGAGTTGAAGCCCGCTAGGATCACCTTCTTCCGCTGCTGCTGCTTTCTTTCGGGTGTGAGGACTAAGTGCCTCTTCTTTAAGTATTTTACGCTTTATATTACGTTTGGATTTGCTTATTGATTTGTCATTTTGTGTACCCTAGTTGATTCCTGGACACAGATTTAATATACAAAATAGTCTAGAAATTTGGCTAAATTTCTGGGCGTGACATCTGACCTGCTCCTGGATCTTCTCAACTAGATGTGCATCTTTCTTCGCCTTTGAGAGGGCCCGCTTCTTGTACTGCCACGTGTATTATGGAAATCCATATTTGTAGGGGACAGTAGCGCCAATGCCCCTAGTTTGTCCACGATGTTCGTTGGTGTCCAATGCTTGAGTGAGGATGTCATCCTCGCATCCAGAAGAGCAGGCCTCTTGGGAGGACTGTCTCGCGGCAACCAACTTTTTCTACAGTACAAGTGATATCGGTATAAATCGAGAGTATGATCTGTGTAAAGAAAATAAACATATTAAGGTAATAGACCTACAATAATTTCGTATACTTGCTGATCTTGGGCATTTGGCAAGATGATTGTTCCATCGCTAGTCTTCACAACCCTTCCCTTGCCCAGCTCCTTGCCCTTGGGTGCGGGATAACGGCAAATGGCGGCGACGCGTTCGATGCCTCTACCGCATCATCCTCTTTCTGCCATTGCTCGATCTTCCCGGCATATCCTCCAGTGCCCAGCTGATGCGGGTGCAAGTTATTGGCCTGGTGTGCCCACTAAGCCTCGCTTTTGGCTTGGATTCGTCGGTTGATTTCTTCTCAAAGAACTCCTCCCACACGGCTTGCGTGATGAAGGGGTAGTCCCCGAAAGGCTCCCCTCCACTGGGGTTGAGGACGTACTTGTTCACTAGCTTAAACTTAAAGTTCTTCCAAGCATGTCGAATCGTCTTGAAGGCCATCTCCTTTAGTCTATCCTCATCGGCTACAGGATAGTTGAAGCTCTCCTTGAACTTCAGCAAAGCAATTTCCTTCTCGACGTCCGGCACGTCCTTGATGTGATCAACCAAGATGCTGAAGGTCTGCCTCCCTATTATCCTGCATATCGACCTAAACTTCTTGCACACATTCTTGGGTGCGGACGGCTTTCCTAGGAGTTCCACCTCTGTTATGGTGTACCTCTTCCTTGGGATTTTATTTCCGCTCCTAGGGGCTCGTGTCCTTGTGGACCCACTAGTTGTAGTCGACATTTGTTTGTCATGTTGAGACATCATCTACATAGCTTACAAAATCACAAAATGAAAAATAACATCAATACAACTAATTTTTGAAAGAATAATGAATTTATTTTTGAAAGGGAGGAGAATAAATCTTTTAATATAATTTTAAAGGGAGAAGAATGAATCTGTGAATTTATAGAACAACATCAATACAACTTCATCTATGCATGTGCATTATTAGAACTTCATCTCTGCATAAGCATGTGCATCCGTACATAGAACCAATACAAACAACCAATATACACAAACCAATATAACTTCATCTCTTCATTGAACCTATACACCAATGTCGTGATGTTTAAAACCCTAGCTCTATCGTACTCAGGGACTCCGTTATTCATTGCCTAGCCAATATCATCATGTTTCAAATGACCTACATAGTAGTCGATGCTCGGTGGACTTACCTGGGCACAGTGGCGAGGAAGGGCGGCGACGATGGTGGTGACGCCTCAGACAACGACGGTGCTTGGGCTCGAGGAAGACGACGTGCGGGCTCGGGGGCGATGGCGTGCGGGCTCGGGGATGACACGCTCATGCTCGGGCACGAGGGATGGTGACGTGCTCGGGGACGACGATGCTCGTGCTCAAGCGCGAGGGACGGCAATGTGCTCGGGCGTGCGGGACGACGACGTGCTCAGGGACGACGACGCACGGGCTTGAGCGTGAGGGACAGTGACGGGCTCGGGTGCGAGCGACGACGGTAGGCTCGGGTGCGAGCGACGGCGACGGGCTTGGGCGCGAGTGACGACGACGATCGCGAGGGACGACCACCGGCGTGAGGGATGGGCGCTAGGGTTTTGCTCAAGAGACTTCGAATGAGGACTGAAAAAATTTCGAATCGGCACGCCTCTATAAGATTTCGAAGCACATCCATGACCGGCTTATGTTTAAGCCTGATACAGACGCAATCATCTCTATTAGGCTTAAACTGACGTCCATCACAAATGATGCCTGAATCGACGCCCTAGGAAAAACTCTACCTGTGACTAACATAATTAAGGCCCATCGTAGATGATATAATCGGTGACAGGCTTAAAGATCAAGTCTGATTAGTATTGACATCATCTCTATCATGATGTAATTAAGGCCCATCATCGATGAGGTCATCCGTGATGGGCTTAAAGATCAAGCCCGACTAGTATTGGCATCATCTCTATCGGTATGTAATTAAGGCCCATCACTGATGAGATCATTCGTGATGGGCTTAGAGATCAAGACCGATTGGTACTGACATTCGTTACGGGCTTGACTTAAGGCCTGTCACCGTTATATTTTTTATTTAATTTTTATATGTATATAAATTAATTAATTTATTTCACTAAATAATTCACCAAATTAATGAATAAAGTTCAATAATTTATTTAATTTTGTAAATAATTCTCCAAATTGACTAAATTCAATATATAAACTACTAACCAAATTTACACAAAAGAGTTTCTAATACAAAATAATTCATTCATTACAAGAAATAGCAAAACAATAAGTACAAAGTCATTAGTATGCCTTCCGTATTATCTGACCGAGCATATGCCACATCCTCTTAGGGATCATCGTCAAGGTTGATGTGAGGTCTTACATGAAGATTCTGATTGTATTCTTCTATATCGACAACGTTGTCAACCTCGACAATTCGACGCTTGCCATCCCTGACGATGTGCATCTTCTTGTTTGCAGGGTCTTTTATGTAGAATATTTGCTCGACCTATTTCGCAAGCACGAATGGTTCATCGGCGTATCCAACCTTGGATAGATCTATTAAAGTGAAACCTTCCTTATCTACTTTGACACCAGTGCGTATATTCACCCAACGACATCGAAACAAGGGGACTTTGAATCTCACGTAGTTCAGCTAGATCTGTTCAATGCGATAGTAGTATGTGTTGGACCCAACTTGATCCTAGAATGCATCCATACAGACTCCGCTATTTTGCACTGTGCTTTTGTCATCTTGTTGTACGGTGTAAAATGTGTAACCATTAATATTGTATCCTTGCCATGTGTCTATCTCCCAACACGGTCCCATCGCCAATAACTGTACTGTATCATTTGAATCATCCGGCGACATTGTAATACGCCTCTTGAACCATTAGTTGGAGTTATGTTCTCTGTTAATCCACATGTCTGATCGCTCCAAGTTCTCCTGTCAGATTTTTGCTAAATGCTCCTCAAAGTATGGGACAACTTCTGCCATATGTTGGAGCACAACGAAATGAACCTGCGAATAGGAGGCTCGATCAGGCACAACTCTTTTCCTGCCTATTGTGCTAGCGCCTGACAACCTTCCTTCATGACGAGATGCTGATCCTCCGATAAGATCGGCCTCTGCCATATAATCAATGCAAAATTCAATAACCTCCTCGGTCGTGTAACCTTTAATAATGCTCCCCTTTGGTTTTGCTCTGTTCCTCACGTAAGACTTTAGAACTCCCATGTATCTCTTGAATGGATACAATTCTCTTAGAAATGCTGGCCCACATAGTTTTGTTTGCTTCACGAGATGAACGGGAAGATGAGTCATGATATTAAAGAAAGACAGAGGAAGAAACATCTCCATGTGGTAGAGGGCTTTGACAATATCGGTCTGCAATCCATCTAGGTCTTTGGGATTTGTAACATTCTGACCGATTGCATTGAAGAAGGCACATAGACATTGGATCGTGTGGCGGAATTTGGGTGGTAGACTGCCTCTGATAGCAATTGGCAAGATATGTGTGATGAGCACGTGACAATCGTGAGACTTCATTCCAACCAGTTTTAGGTCGTCCAATTTGACAAACTTACTTATTCTTGCTGAATAGCCTAGTGGAACTTTGATATCTCTGAAGCATGATAACATTGTGATCTTCTCATCCTTCAACAATGTGTGGCAAGTTGGAGGAAGGTACACTCAGCTTGTCTCTGCATCTCTTACAGGCAGGAGTTCACTGTGAATATTCATCTCCTGTAGATCAAGGTGCGCGTTCAACGCGTGTATGTTCCATACAGTTAGAGTACGCCTTCTTTCCTTTCACGATTTGTCTAAAAAGATTGTCAAGTATGGGATAGTCATTAATGGTGCAGAACAATAGAACGCGTAGTTTGAAGTTCTCCTAGCCATACGCATCCCAAGTTTCCACATCTTCCTTCCAGAGTCCCAAGGTCATCAATAACAGGCCCCAAGAACACATCAATGTCATTGCCGGGTTGTTTCGGTCCTTGGATTAACATGCACAACATAATGTATTTTCTTTTGAAGCACAACCATGGCAGTAGGTTATAGTTTGCAATCAAAACTGGCCAAGTGCTATGAGAACTGCTCATGTCTCCGAAAGGATTCATGCAATCCGTACACAAACATACTCTCATGTTTCTAGGGTCAGCTGCGAATTCTGGGTATCTTCGGTCGATATTCCTCCATTGAATCGAATCTGCGAGGTGTCTTAGCATACCATCGTTCCTTTTCTCTATGGCATGCCAGCGTACTAACTCTGCTTCCTTGGGGTTGGCAAAGATTCTCTTGAAATGATCAATTGTAGGTAGGTACCACATAACCTTTGTTGGACCACCCCGCTCTGACTTCTTTCCTTCGTCAGCACTTTTGATTCTCTTGTATCGATAAGCCTTGCAGACAGGACAAGCATCTATGTCCGCATATTGCTTGTGGTACAGTATGCAGTCATTTGGACAAGCGTTAATTCTACGGACCTTTAACCCCAGGAGACACAAAACCTGCTTTGCTTCATATGTCATATCAGGCAATGTGTTCTCGTTAGGAAGCATGGTCTTCAAAATTCCCAAAAGCTGTGTGAAACTCTTGTCTATCCATGCACTACCTGCCTTCAGCTTCATTAGCTCCAACATAGCTGACAATTTGGTGTGTTTTGCCTTGCATCCGGCGTATAGAGGCTTCTCCGAGTCACTGACCAACCTGGTGAACTTCATGGAATCTCTCTTGTTGTATGCTGGGTCCTCAACGTCACGTAACATGTCTTGCAGCAGATCGTGATCCACATCAACCATTTCTCCGCCCAATGGAGAAGGTATAAACATGTCATGTTCATCTTCATCCTCTTGATTTTGTGCATCACTTCTGTCTGCAGCTGTACCACTGCCTGATTCTTGCTCTCCATGTTTCACCCAACATGTGTAGCCCTCCATGAATCCTTGTTGTATCAGATGAGCATGTACGTCCACTCTGCTACCAAACATATTCTCATTTTTGCAATCTACACATGGACAACACATGTAATCACTCTTTCTTCTTTTCCTATCCTCCTCCGCGGCGTTTAAAAAATTTAACACACCATTTCGATACTCTTCACTATAATGTCGCGCAGTTTTCCCATACATCCAACTTCGATCCATCGTTGAGGTGAAAAAGGTGGAAAACAATATTAGATAAACATTTTGTAGGTAAGTATTTACTAGATTTATGAGAAATGACTACTATTTTTCAATTACTTTTGCACTTTCTTATTCTTATTTTCTGGGAAAAAGACAAAAATTTGACCCCTTCCTCCTCCCACCAAAACAGTGAACAAGGGGATAACCACTCCACTAGTTAACTATCTGTAATGACCAACGAACTAGCAGTTGTGACGGGTATTGCAGTTATCTTTGTCAGGCCTAAGTACAAGCCCGTCGCTGATGGCACTCATTGGTGACGGACATAATTGTTATCTCAATCAGGTCACAAGTTTGAGCCCGTCACCAATGATAAACATCGGTGACGGGCTTCTATAGGAGTTCGACAAAGATAACATTGGTTATCTTTGTCGGGTTTTTAATTGAGCTCGTCACCGATAGGTATCATCCATGATGGGCTATAGATTTATGCACATCCGATATGTCTGTGCGAGTATATCTTTGTCAGCCTCTTTTTAGGCCTGTTTGAGATGACTTAGTTGTGACAGCCCATAAATCTCAGTCATGCGATGGGCCGTCACAGAGGAGAGGATCTGTACTAGTGTCTGCCGTATATTGGGATACTAATCAATCATATACAATTTATGATGTACTAGAAAAATAACTACATCGCATGTTCTACCGTATATTGGGCTACTAATCAATCATATACAATTTATGATGTACTAGAAAAATGACCCTTGTGTTACAATGGATAAAAATGTGTTTGATCGCTATACATTATACTTCTTCCTTAATTTTGTGCCGCAAACCCATTTCTTCCTTCCTTTTCAGCCCTAGCCTAGTCCGCTGCCTCCTTTCGCTCGGCCTGCCTCTCTTCGGTCCAGCCCACAAGTGGAGCTGCAGGCCCAACTTCCACAACCAACTGCCGTCTTGAACCTCCGAAAAACAATTCCGTGTATGTATGATGTCGCAGCCGATCCTCTCCATCAAATTCAACCGAATCTTTCTCGATCTCCCAAAATTGGTTGAGGGCTTTTGATCCATTCGATCTCCTCTTTCCTTTTTATCAAAATCGAAGCGAATCCGAAAACTTGGAATAAAAACGGTGACATTTAAATGGAGATTAAATCCGGTGAATTAAAGCTGAATTAAAAGGGGAAATCATGGGGAAAATGATGAGGGAGTAGCGGGGAATCGATTTTTGCAATCAATTGGAGGAGGAAATGCACGCATGGGAGGCGAGATAAAAAAAGTGGATGGAAAAATGGGAAAAAGGACGAAAAGAGTACTGGAAGTCTTATGTATTTTTTATTATATCAAGTCTTGCTAGAAAAATACAAGTGCATTGCAACCGGTAAACTAAAATTATAACAAATATAAAAATATTAGATAATTAGGGTTTAGTTTTTTATAATATGAACCCTTTAAAAAGTATATTCCTTAAAAAATAAAGAATGTTCTAAAAAAGAAAAAAGGCCCCGTTGGATCTACCAGCCTCCTAAGGCATTCGCGCCCGTGGCCCAGCAGTGTTGTGGCCCGGGGATGGAGGCCAACCCGACGCAGGATCGGTCTGATGGACGGCTTGGATCGGTTCCAAATCCATCAAAACTGCTGGTGCTAAAAAACATTAACCCTAGGTTCACTTTTTCCCCACCCTTCCCCTCCCACCACCGCGGGCCGCCTCTCCCTACCGGCAACGCCTCTCCCTTTTCGCCGCTCCTCCTCCGACAGCGCCTCTCCCCCTCCCCTCCCCTTTCCCCATCAGTGCCACTGCTCCATCTCCCCCTCTCCCTCTCGTCTCACTGGCACGGCGCAGCGATGGTGAGGGAACATCGTGGTGCAGCAAAAGTGGCGGTACAACACGAAGACGGCGGACGGTCGTCCCTCCCCCTCTCCCAATCCCCATCGGCCTTGAAAACGGGGGTACGACATGGCGACAACCATCCCTTTCTGTGGAGATTATGGCAATCGGATATCTACATGGCAAGCTTATCCGACTGGAGGTAGGGATAGACTGTGCCTACCATATCTGTGAACCAAATATGACTTGGGTGTTACATTGCCGATTGAGATAAGGCAACGGCCCATAGTGACGGTTTGGTAAGATTGATGTAACCGACTTAGAGTAAGATAGGGTTTCGGATCTGTAATCCCGCCTCCCAAGACTATATAAGGGAGGTAAGGGGCGTCCCTTGAGGAAGATCAGAGATTAGATCATATGCTTTATGAGCCTTTAGCTTTCAGCTTTAGATCACGAGATCAATAAAGACACTCGGCGGATCGAATCCCCGGAACAGAAGTAGGGTATTACCTTACGAGAGGGTCTGAACCTGTCTAAATCCCCTTCTCCAATCTAACCCATTGTGCTTGGTGATCTTGACTGCGACCCCAGAAATTCTATTGCCGAAACCAAGTTTCGACACTTTCCTTCTCCCCCTCCCTCTCAGGCTCTTCGTTTCTGTCGTCAGATCTGGAAGACGGTGGTGGCAGGGACTGGGGCTCAAGGAAGACGATAGTGGATCCTGGATGACAACGACGGTTGCTGCATTAGGGTTATTGTGAGTAGATAGTGATCTGATTATTGTTGTCATTGGGAATTTATAGTTATATAAGTTTGCCACAATTCTTGTATTTGGGATGTAACACGAACTGGTTTAATTTTTTTGTTATTTGATATGGAACCTGGATGATATTTGCCGTGATTAGGTTTTTAATCAATCTTTGATTTTGTGATTTGCCCACCGTATGCAATTAGGATTTTGATTCGATCTCCAATCTCTGATTTTCCTTTTTTTTGCTTTGACCGGCATACGCGATGAACACATCGTGAGTGTGGGGATGGAGGGTGCCGCCTGGTCAAACTCATGAAGAAAGTTTTTTGTGTGATGATGAGAAAGTTATTGATTTTTCTTAAGTAGTTAGGATGAAGGATTTGAGAATCACAGGAAGAAAAGAAGCTGAGGCTGTTGATCATCGACTGCCAGTGGCGAACAAAAGTTGGGCTGAGGCATCGGCCGACGGAAGGAGCAACAATCTTTCCTACGGTGAAAGTTTTGGAAGACCGACAAAAATACCAACGCTTGTTATTAAAAGGAAAGGTCGAAAATACCCATTACAATAAACGACTGGATTCAACTTATACTACACTACTACCACCCAGTAGATGATATTGTAAAAGCTCCCTTAGAAAAAAGGTAGGAACTAATAATAATTTTTTGTTATATTATTCAGTGCAACATACTGTTCCGTTTTAAACACAACTACAAAGATATGATCATAATAAAAAACTAATGTATACTGCACGTCAGAAGCTAGAAACAATGACCAAGCAGATATTTGTCGACTTCAGATGAAGATTTAAAAATTGATTTGAATAAATATCTTCTCTATTTTGTATTCGTATTATTAGTTATTGTCTCTTTTGATGTTCTTTATCTTCTACATTCAGTGAATTATATAATAAGTGGCTGTAGTTTCTTTGAAGCAAAAGCCAGGTTCTTTCTATTATCTAAAAAAATATATAAAATAGGTGTATGGTCCTACAATTGTACAAATCATATGAAATTGTTCAAAAAGTCAATTATATAATGATTGATTAAAAGTATGAATTGTACAGATCATACGAGCTTAAACCATATTCCGTAGCTACAAATCAATTCCAGTTTGCACCCCTACTTTTGTGAGATGCAACTTTTCCACTGCAACACTTGGAGTTTTCACCTGGTGTTTTACCACTGTCTTAACGATATCCACACCACTATGTACTTCCTACCATACATCCACAAATATAAGTGTTTTTAGGACTCAAAATTTTATAGACAAAATAAGTGTTTATGATTTCGATGCACGGGAATTGAAACATTTTTAGCCAATTAGGTGCATGTAATATTCAAAATTGAAAATTTGACAAATGATCGGTGACAGATGAAAGATAATGTTCCCCTATGACATTCAATGAGATAGACATGAGGGTAGTGTCCACCAATGGGACTGCTTTAAAAAGTCTACATATTTGACTCATGCTCATAATATAATAAACCCTCATACTCTACAACAACCTAGCTACCTCATATCTTTTAGCATTTTTCTCTTTCTCTAACTTTTGATGAAAACTGTATATACATTTCTATATTCTCTTCATCCACAATAGGATGGAATTAACTTTTATATGTAACCGTGATAGATCAACCATGGGACAACATATATGCACGGTCACTGCATTGGAAATGAGCGGCGTAAGGAGAACACAAACTCGCGTCAGTCAATGAGAGCTTGAAGCATCTTGTCGAGCAAGCAGATGACGCAAACGGGCACAAGGTCAGATGGAAGCCTGTGAGCGTATGATGGTGTTGTTTAACTCAAAGTCTCGACTTGCACTTCTTTTTGCCGCTTAATGGTTCTGTAATTTAGCTGGGAAGGTAGTGGGATCATAAAAACTGATAGGCTGGTTCTACACGCTATCTCCATTTGTGCTGATAGAAATGTGTCTAAAACAAAATCACGGCCTTGTCATGTCCAAGAGTGCAGAGTGAAAATTAACGTACGTCATAAAATTCACAATTGTCCGTCCATGGCGTAGTGATTACGGGTGCGCCATATGATCTTATGAAAATCCTTCGAGAAAATACGAACGCCGACCGATTACATTTATATCCAAAAATAACATCTAGGAATTAAAATAAGGAAAATTGTCAATATTTGAAAAACTGCCGGTTTCCTTCGGAGAGGCCGGTCTGACCATCGTATATAGGCCGGTCAGACCGGACAGTGGGGCCGGTCAGACCGGAGGCATGTGGCCGGTCATCCGAAACCTAGCCGAATTCGTCGGTACTCGGGTTTTCTTCCTCCATACAGTATGGCTCGGGTTTCCAAACATGTCTACCCCGAATTGGATGTAGAGAAGGGCCTGTGGAGGGCAAGACCAACCCCTATTTAAGGGCCAAGGCTGGTTCAATTGGAGCAACAACAACCAACAAGATTTTTGGCGACTCTGCTGCGTCCGTCGCCGCTGCGAGAGTGCGACATCTCTTTGTAAGTTTGTCTTGAAAACTTTTCGTTCGCCCACGAGACGGGTATTTATCTATCTTTTTATCTAAATCGGCTTCGCTAGCCAGTTTAATCTATAAAACCCATCTTGCTTTAGTTTTTTGCTAGATCGAGGTGGTTGGCGACTCCATATCACTGCAAGGCGTTTAGGTGAATCGATCGTGCTCGTGCCTTTGCCAAAAAAGGTGCCAACACGATTTTTGGCAACTCCGCTGGGGGCGTCCGCTCGACGTCATCTAAACTTTGACGTCGTCATGACAAAGCAAGTTGCTCAAGAGGTAAGCCCATCTAACGTCGTCCACATCTTATTGGATGACCTAGATGGGGAGACGCGCAAGATTATGGTGGAGCGGATCAAGGCGATCACGCAAGAGATTTTGGACAAATCATGTACCAAAACCCGTCAAGGTGTCATCCTCAAACCCAGGAGCCCGCTCAAGGTCATCCACGATGAGGTAAGCACCGATGACCTAGCTCTTCCTATTCCAAGGCTCGTAGCAAGTACGGTGGATGAGTCCATCACCACCGCCATCAATAATAAGATTGAATCCACTATGGAGTCTTGTTTTAATAGGATGTTTAATGAGCATATGGGTGCTAAATCCTGCTCTCCCAAGGCCGATTTACCGTTTGCCTCTGTTGCAAGCACTAGCCAAGCCCCTGTGCATCACATATTTAGCAAAATCGACTGGGCAATCGCGCAACAACACGAGGGGATAAATTCTGCGGTTTCTGTCGGTCTGGCCGGCCCTACGGCGGTCTGACCGGCACATCCTACATCGGTCAGACCGGTCCATGGACCGGTCCGACCTTTCCCCACCTCGGTCAGACCGGCCTACACCGCCCCCTTCACCGGTCTGACCGGCGGCTACATGGCCGGTCAGGACGCACCCTACTCGGCCGGTCAGATCGGGTTCATAGCCGGTCAGACTGGCGCTCTGGTGCCGGTACAGGAAGTAGATCCTATCACAGGTAACTTGGTTCTATACCATGTTCCCAATCGGCTACTGTTCATGCACAAATTTCCCCACACGCTCCCAATCAGTACGATGATCCTAATAGGGGATACCTGCATGACACTGGGTATGGCCAATATGGCAATATTGAGCCGCAACAACCGTTTTTTAGGCCGCCGGTTTTACCCAATCCGCCAAGGCCTGAAAATATGGAGGAACAGATTAGGAATATCATTAGAGAGTTGTTCGGGATTGAGCCCAGGAACCATGCTAGGGTTTACCAAAAGTCGTATCTTGATCACTTCGATAATATTCCATATCCTCGTGGCTATAGAGTTCCCGAATTTACTAAATTCAGTGGTGAGGATAATAGAACCACATGGAAGCATATAGGCCAATTCTTAGCGCAATGTGGAGAGGCTAGTACTTCTAATGCTTTTAAATTGCGCTTGTTTTCTTTATCATTGTCTGGTACTGCTTTTACATGGTTTACTTCATTACCGGCTAATTCTATTCATACTTGGGCTCAGTTGGAACAGAAATTCCATGATTATTTTTATATTGGTGAACCTGAGCTTAGGCTTTGTGATTTGACATCGGTTAGGCAAAAATATAATAAATCTGTCACGGATTACATTAAGAGGTTTAGGGATGCTAGAAATCGGTGTTTTAGTTTAAGTATAACTGAAAGAGATTTGGCTGATCTTGCTTTTAGCGGTTTACTTGCTCCTATTAAGGAGAGGTTAGATGGCCAACAATTTCTGGATGTTAGTCAGGTTATGCAGAAGGCTCTGGCTCTGGAAAGCCAGGTCAGAGATAGCAAGAGGTTTGTTAGGCCCAGTGATAAAAAACCTCATGTTAGCATGATTGATTGCCCCGATAGTGATTCCGATGATGATGAGGGGGATCATGACATGTACATTGCTGAGTGGTATTGGACTAATAAGAACAAACCTTTTGTTTGTTCTAGCTTGATGCCGACTCCTCGCAAGGATCAGCAAAGTGAAATTAAGTATAGTTTTGATGTGGCCAAGTATGATAAAATTATTGATTATCTTTTACAAGGAAAGCAAATTAAATTGCCTAAAGGCCATGTTATACCTTCGGCGAAAGAATTGAAGCGTCGCTCTTACTATAAGTGGCATGATTCTTATTCTCATTCTACTAATGAGTGTAATGTTTTTGTCGACAGGTTCAATCGGCCATAGAAGAAGGATGGTTGAAATTCACTGAGGGCGCCAAGATGAAGCTTGACAGCGACCCTTTTCCTGTTAATGTCGTCGATCTCGATGGCAAGAAAGTGTTGATTCGGCCGGAGCAAGCCGAATCTACTAAGGGAAAAGAGGTTGTCATTGGAGAGCCTAGGCCCAAGATGCTTGTGCCGAAGAGTCCAGAGGTTGATGTTTGGAAGAGAAACGAGGGTAAAGCTTCGATGTCAAAGAAACCCCGGAAGTCAAAGGTGACCTTTGACATGCTCCTTGGCAAGTACGAGAAGAGGAGCGCGGAGAAGGGGCATGCTAAGGGCAAGAGGCCAAGATCGCCTCCTATGGAGCGATTTGGTCATTCATCAAGGGCGTTGGAGCCGCCATTCCCGTATTGTCCTCAAGTCTTGCCGTGGGGACCTTGCCCGTTGCCGCCACCAGGTTATCCTTTCCCTTACATCATGCCTTGGGGGGCAACCCCACCCATATACAACCACATGCCTACGATGCAGGGTCATCAAGGATGGAGAAGAGAGAAGAGGTCACCGCAAGAGCATGCGTTCACTTCGAATGGGAGCCGGTTTTCACCGAAAAACCGGTTTGATGGGGAGAAGAGGGCACACAAGCATTCTAAGGCTGAGGAGAGGGCTTCGGAGGCAATCACCGTCAAGATAGGGTCTTATGATGTGCCAATACCATTTGGAGAGCAGGCTAGGATGGTATTTGGCAATCGAACCGAAGCCGCGAAGGGTACTGCACAGGAGGATAGTCAGACCGGACGTCTTGGCCGGTCTGACCGCAGCTCTACGGCCGGTCTGATTGAGCCCTTTGGCTGGTCTAACCGCGGCCCCTGCTCCGGTCTGACTGTGTCTGTCAACCGGTCTGACCGACGTTCTGTCAGGGGAGATTCTAATGTGGCTTCCTCTTCGCGAAAAAACAACGGGGGACATTACTTGCCTCTTGGAACAGATCCGAATCCAAGGTGGATGCCTAAGGATTTGACGGCTACACATAAGAGAAGATTACAGCGTCTTCGGGCTTTTGAGCTAAAGGAAAAGGAAGCTGAAGAGTGGAGAGATGGGGAGTTTGAGGAGTTGCGGCCACCACCGATGAAGGTATGGAAGTCCAAATCGGCGAAGGGTAAAGAGCCGATGGTTGTTCGGGAAGAAGATGAACAATCGGCTGAAGAATCATCACCGGGAGAGAGCATGAACATCAGTATGGTGTGTATGTTGCCCATGGAGTTCTGTGCCATGGAGGAGGTTGAGGTGGCTCAACTCTCACTAGGTCCAAGAGACGCGGTTTTTGAGAAACCTGACGAATCTAACCGTCATATGAAGCCTCTTTATCTTAAGGGACATATTGATGGAAAGCCGGTCTCTAAGATGCTAGTGGATGGAGGCGCTGCTGTGAACCTGATGCCCTATTCACTGTTCAAGAAGTTGAGTCGTGAGGAGGATGAGTTGAAGAAGACCAACATGTTGCTCAACGGCTTCAATGGTGAATCAACTGAGGCTAAGGGGATCCTATCTGTGGAGCTCACGGTGGGTAACAAGACATTGCCTACCGCCTTCTTCATCGTCGATGTGCAAGGTAACTGCAGTCTTATCTTGGGGCATTGTTGGATTCATGCCAACTGCTGTGTTCCTTCTACCTTGCATCAATATTTAATTCAATGGGACGGTGACGATGTTGAGGTTCTCCAAGCGGACACATCGGCTGAGGTTGCAACGGCCGATGTTTCAGTAAGGTGGAAACATGGAGATATGCAGTGTTTGTCAGGGTTAGATCTTTCTAGCTTTGATTTTATTAGTGTTTCCAAGGATAGTTTTGTACCTATTTCTGTAAAGCCGGCTAGTTTAGCATGGCTAGGTGATATTACTTTATATGATGAATAAAACAACTAATTTAGAGTGGTTACAGAAGAAGGTACAAGAATATCGGTCTACAAAGAACGATATTGGAGAGACCATAGAGGATTTTGATGAAGTAGAAAAACTTGGTCAAGGGTTTACATCGGCCGATCCATTAGAAGAAGTGGACATAGGGGATGGAAGTGTTCCAAGGCCGACTTTTGTAAATAAAAACATGAAAGCCAATTATAAGACTAAGATAATCGAGCTGCTTAAAGAATACGTTGATTGCTTTGCATGGGAATACCATGAGATGCCGGGACTTAGCCGTGAGCTTGTTGAGCATCGGCTTCTGATAAAATCAGGGTTTAGGCCTTATAAACAACCCCCTCATCGCTTTAACCCTCTCATATATGATCGTGTCAAAGAAGAAATAGACCGATTATTGAAGGCGAGGTTTATTAGGCCATGCCGGTATGCGGAGTGGGTGTCCAACATTGTTCTGGTTGAGAAGAAAGGGAGCGGTAAGATTAGAGTGTGCATAGATTTTAGAGATCTAAATAAAGCCACTCCTAAAGATGAATATATTATTCCTAGAGCCGACATGTTAATAAATGATGCCTCGGGTCATAAAGTGATTAGCTTTTTAGATGGTAATGCTGGTTATAATCAAATCTTTATGGCAGAAGAGGATATGTATAAGACGGCTTTTAGGTATCTGGGATTTGTTGGGTTGTTTGAGTGGGTCGTCATGACATTCGGGTTAAAGAATGCTGGCGCAACATATCAGAGAGCGATGAACTTGATTTTCCATGATTTGCTAGGTTTCATTCTAGAAATCTATATTGATGATATTGTCGTTAAATCGGATGACATGAAGGGTCATATAGCCGATTTGAGATTAGCTTTTGAGAGGATGCGTCGGTATGGTTTGAAGGTGAATCCACTCAAGTGTGCTTTTGGTGTGTCGGCGGGGAAGTTCTTGGGATTCATGGTACATGAGAGAGGGATTGAGATTGATCCTAAGAAGGTTGAAAAGATTCAAGATTTTAAAGCGCCGACATGCAAGAGAGAAGTTCATAAGTTGCTAGGTAAGGTGAATTACTTAAGGAGATTTATATCTAACCTAGCGAGTAAAATCGATGCTTTTGTTCCTATTTTGTGTTTGAAAAAAGAAGCCGATTTTACTTGGGGGGCAGCACAACAGGAGGCATTTGAGGGTCTGAAAAAATATTTATCTACTCCGCCCGTGGTGCGAGCTCCTAAAGCCAGAATTCCGTTTCGGTTGTATATCGCTGCTGAAGACAAAGTTATTAGAGCCATTTTGACACAAGAAGAAGATGGCAAAGAATACATAATCACATATTTGAGCCATCGTCTTTTAGATGCCGAAACGAGGTATGTTTTTGTAGAGAGACTTTGTCTTTGTTTATACTATGCTTGTACCAAGTTGCGTCATTACTTGTTATCTAGTACATGCATAGTTGCTTGTCAGACCGATGTTGTTAAGCATATGTTGCAAAGGCCAATTCTGAGTGGGAGAATTGGAAGTGGGCTATACATTGATTGAGTATGATTTGGCTTATGAATCGTTAAAATCTATGAAAGGCCAAATTGTAGTAGATTTTATAGTAGACCATCATGTAGATGTTTCTTATGAAGATGAGGTCTGCTTGCTTAGTGTTACACCTTGGAAGATTTATTTTGATGGCTCTTCATGTAAGGAGGGTCAAGGTATAGGTGTAGTTTTAATTTCGCCCAGTGGTCAATGTTTTGAGGCATCGGTTCGTTTGGAGTATTATTGTACAAATAATCAAGCCGAATACAATGCTTTGTTATTCGGTTTACGAGTGATAGAGATCGTTAGAGCTACACACATAGAAGCGTTTGGTGACTCAGAGTTGGTGGTGCAACAAGTTGCCAGGGTTTACAAGTGCTTCGATTGGTCGCTAAACAGGTATCTTGATCAATGCTTGGATATTATTGCCAATTTTGATGATTTTGCTATTAGGCATATTGCTAGAAGTGAAAATTCTAGAGCAAATGATTTGGCTCAACAAGCATCTGGTTATAGTATTAAGAGAGGAGTATTTTTTCGTACTAGAGAAACCAGTACTTGATTTTGATTCTTTGAACGAAATTGGCAAGGATGCAGATCGTAGGCGGTCTGACCGACGCACTGTTGCCAGTCTGACCGAGGATGGCCGGCGGTCTGACCGGTGCTCTGTAGCCGGTCTGACCGGCATTGCTTGGCCGGTCGGACCGGCCTCACAGAGGATGTTGGGGGGCACGATTTTACTGATGCAGAGATCGAATTTAGTTTAAATTCGGACTTTTGTGCCTTGGAAACAGTGGAGGATTGGAGAGTACCTTTGATCCAATATTTAATGGATCCTAGCCTTAAGGTTGATCGAAAAATTCGGCGGCAAGCATTTAAGTATACTTTGCTCGATGGAGATTTGTATCGTCGAAATATAGATGGGGTATTATTGAAGTGCCTAGATAGTGATCAATCTAAAGTGGCTATGGGAGAGGTACATGAGGGTATTTGTGGTTGCTTAGGAGAGCGGAGTTCTATTGGCCGAGAATGATAGATGATTGTTTTAGATATTATAGAGGATGCGAAGCCTGTCAACGGTTCGGCAATGTTCAACTGGCACCGGCTGCGGTGTTGAACCCTATTATTAAACCATGGTCGTTCCGAGGTTAGGCTTTGGACTTCATTGGTCAGATTTATCCTTCGTCATCAAAAGGGCATGAGTTCGTGCTAGTTGCGACGGATTACTTTACTAAGTGGGCCGAAGCCGTACCGCTCAACAATATGACTCATACGGAGGTAATTGACTTTATTTTGAAGCATATCATACACAGATTCGGCATTCCTCAAACGTTGACTACGGATCAAGGAGCTTCTTTCATGTCCAAAGAGGTAAAGAATTTTGCCGAATCTTATGGTATTAAATTGTTCAGTTCTTCTCCTTACTATGCTCAGGCTAATGGACAAGCCGAGTCCAGTAATAAAACATTGCTGAAATTGGTTAAGAAGAAGATCGAGGAACATCCCAAGAGGAGGCATGAGGTGCTTTCTAAGGCATTATGGGCACATCGCATATCTAAACATGGTGCTACCAAGGTAACCCCTTTTGAGCTAGTCTATGGACAGGAGGCCGTTTTACCGGTTGAGGTAAATCTTGGCTCTCTTTGATATATAAAGCAAGACGATTTGTCGGCTGAAAATTACAAATTAATGATGGGAGTTAATCTTGACGAAGTGGTTGACAAACGTTTGAAAGCTTTGGAAGAGATAGAGAAAGAGAAGAAGAGGGTGGCTAAAGCATACAACAAAAGGGTGAAGGCGAAGACATTCCAAGTGGGAGACTTGGTATGAAAGACAATTTTGCCTTTAGGTTCTCGATCTAAAGAATTCGGTAAGTGGTCACCAAGTTGGGAGGGACCTTACCGGATATGTGGAATCGTTCGTAGGAATGCATATTTTCTGGAAACGCTTCAAGGAGAACGGTTTCAGCGAGCTTTCAATGGTAAATATCTAAAGAGATACTTCCCGAGTGTTTGGCAAGATACTTAGGAAGCTCTATGGCCGGTAAATAGATTATCGCCTTAAGATAAACATGTTCCATGCTTTTAGATTCATGATGTTCATCATAAAAGACAGGGGGCATGTGTTTACACCCAAAATTGGCACCTAGGAATCAAAATAGGGAAAATTGCCAATATTTGGAAATCTGCCGGTTTCCTTCGGAGAGGCCGTCCTGGCCGCCATGTATAGGCCGGTAAGACCGGGCAGTGGGGCGGGTCAGACCGGAGGCATGTGGTCGGTCTGACCGGCAAAGTCCGAAACCTAGCCGAATTCGTCGGTACTCGGGTTTCCTTCCTCCATACTGTATGTCTCGAGTTTCCAAACGTGTCTACCCCGAATTGGACATGGAGAAGGGCCTGTGGAGGATAAGACCAACCCCTATTTAAGGGCCAAGGCCGGTTCAATTGGAGCAACAACAACCAACACGATTTTTGGCGACTCCGCTGCGTCTGCCACCGCTATCAGAGTGCGACATCTCTTTGTAAGTTTGTCTTGAAAACTTTTCGTTCGCCCACGAGACGGGTGTTTATCTATCTTTTTATCTAAATCGGCTTTGCTAGCCGGTTTAATCTATAAAACCCATCTTGCTTTAGTTTTTTGCTAGATCGAGGTGGTTGGTGACATCACCGCAAGGCGTTTAGATGAATCGATCGTGCTCGTGCCTTTGCCAAAAAAGGTGCCAACAATTACTATTGAGTAGTTGATTATAAACGTAGGGTAAATAACAATGAGAGTGTCTCTCTTCCCGTACGACTTACAAGAGTATATATAGGATATAAAAAAGAAAGACTCCTAATAGGAAACACATAGAGTCCTACTAGGAAATTAATCCTATAAAGCAAACTCCTATCAGGAAAGTAATCCAAATTTGGATCACATATTTAACAATGTCCACTTGAGACGAATTTCATCTTGTAGCACAAAAAATCAATCATCATACCTCATATAGATAAAATCACCGCACGCCAAATAGTATATAGGACTATATTGTAACACTCTCCAAGCTTGAGCAAGGCTCAAACTTAGTAGCAGTAACTGGTTTTGTCATCATATCAGCTGGATTATCATGAGTACTTATCTTGCATACCTTGACATAACCTTCAGCAATCACACCTCGAATAAAGTGATATCTCACATCAATGTGTTTTGTTCTCTCATGGAACATCTGATCCTTTGTAAGGCATATTGCACTTTGACTATCACAAAATATATTAATGCAAAACATAACTCCACAAAGCTCGGCGTACAAACCTCTAAGCCAAATAGCTTCTTTACAAGCTTCAGAAATAGTCATATATTCTGTTTCAGTAGTAGATAAGATAACAGTTGCTTGCAAACTTGCCTTCCAACTAACAACACAACCTTCAACAGTGAAAATATATCCTGTGAGCGATCTTCTTCTATCCAAATCTCTAGCAAAATCCGAATCCACATAACCAACAAGTCCATCTCTAGATCTTCCAAACTGCAAACAAGCACTGGAAGTACCACGCAGATATCTAAAAATCCACTGAACTGCTTTCCAAAGCTCTTTGCCTGGATTAGCCATATATCTACTGACAACACTCAATGCATATGATAAGTAAGCATGAGAACATACCATGACATACATAAGTGAACCAACTGCACTTGCATATGAAACTCTAGACATGTACTCAACATCATAATTGGACTATGGACATAAATCTGAAGTTAATATGAAATGTGCAACTAAAGGAGTACTCACTGGTTTTGCATCATGCATATTGAAAAGACGAAGAACCTTTTAAATATAGTCTTTCTGACTAAGATATAACTTGTCAGACTATCTTTCTTTAGTAATTTCCATACCGACAATTTGTTTCGCTGCACACAAATCTTTCATCTCAAACTCACTACTCAATTATGTCTTCAACTTTGCTATCTCTGATTTGTCTTTTGCAGCAATTAACATATCATCAATATAAAAAAACAAATATATAGTTGAACCATCAACAACTTTGTGATAAACACAGCTATCAAAATTGGATCTTCTAAACTTTTGAGAAAACATGAAAGAGTCAAATCTCTTATACCACTATTTAGGTGACTACTTCAATCCATAAAGAGATTTCTTCAACCTACAGACTAGGTTCTCTTTTCCAGGAACAACAAAACCTTTAGGTTGCTCCATATAAATGTCCTCTTCTAACTCCCCATGTAAAAATTCAGTTTTAACATCCATTTGCTCTAGTTCATAATCATGTATTGCAACTAATATCATGTATTAAACTATGCTTCACAACAGGGGAAAAGATATCATTGAAATCAATACCTGGAATTTGGCTATAACCTTTAGCAACTAATATTGCTTTGTATCTTGCCTCATTACTTGAAGATATACCTTCCTTTCTTTTGAAGATCCACTTGCAACGGATATGTTTCTTCTCCTTCGGCAATTTCACCAATTCTCAAGTATGATTCTTTTCAAGCGACTCCATCTCATCATGCATAGCAGTAGTCCATCTATTGCAATCATCAGAAACAATAGCCTCAGGGTATGAAGAAGATTCTACAATACCTTCAATTTCTTCTGTCACACTCAAAGCATAAGCAATTGTATTCGCCTCTTCAATATATCTTTGAGGTCATTTAATATTTCTTTTAGGCCTATCTTGCGCAATAGAATGTTTAGGCGATTGCTCAACACTAGAAGAATCAGAATATTCAGAAATAGGTAGATCTTGGTTAATATCAATATCTTCTTTTTTTGGTATGTGCCCTAAACTGATCAAGTGCTCCACATGCACACTTGTTTTTTGCTGACTCTCAACAGGAAGATTAGTAGAAGGTTTGTCATATAATATAACTGATTCATGGAAGACAACGTTTATACTAATCACAACCTTTTTAGTTTTAGCACACCATAACTTATAGCCTTTCATACCAGATGGATAACCAAAAAAATGCACTTAATAGCTCTAGACTCAAATTTACCATTATCAACATAAGCATAAGCAGTATAACCAAATACTCTTAAGTCTAAATAATTTGCTGAGGAACCAGACCATACCTCAATTGGAGTCTTCTTGTCAATTGCATAACTTTGATTAATAAGATAACAAGTTATGAAAGCGGCTTTCGCCCAAAATTGTTTAGGCAAACCTGCATAAGATAGCATACAACGGGCCTCGATATAATTGTCCTGTTCATACATTCGTCTACGCCGTTTTGTTGAGGTGTATGAGGAACGGTATAGTGACGCACATTGCCTTCAGACTTGCAGTATGATTTGAATATATTTGAACAAAATTCCATCCCATTGTCAGTATGAAGTATTTTCACCTTCCTTTCAGTTTGTCTTTCAACCATAGTCTTCAACTCTTTAAACACACCAAAAGCTTGATATTTGTGCTTCAAGAAATAAGGCCAAACTTTTCACGAATAATCATCAACGATAGTCATCATATAATGAGCACCTCCAAAAGATGTCTTACGAACAGGGTTCCATAAATCAGAAATGCACATAATCAAGAATACCTTCTGTAGTATGTGTAGATGTGTTAAACTTCACCCTCTTATGCTTGCCAAAGATGCAATCCTGACAAAATTTTAACTTTCTGATGCCTTGTCCATCTAGTAATCCTCGTTTACTCTATTCTGTCAAACCAATTTGACTTATATACCCAAGATGCATATGCCAAAGATTAGTAGCATAGGAATTAGATAATGAATCTGAAACTACAACAACATTACCCAATATAGTTGTACCTCATAGATGGTACAGGTCGACAATTTTAATATCAGCTTTCATCACAACAAGAGAGCTTTCGGTTACCTTCAAAATTCTGTCTCCACCGAAATATTTATACCCTTTGTAATCAAGAGTACATAAAGACATGAGGTTTCTCTTCAGATTTGGAATATACTGTACATCTGACAATGTTCTGATACAACCATCAAATATTTTGATATAAATTGTTCCAATACCTGCAACCTTGCATGGCGTATTATCACCCATGAAAATAGTACCACCTTGCACAGCTTCATAGGTGGAAAACCAATCCCTATTCGGATACATGTGATAGGTGCAAGCAGTATCAAGAATCCACTAGTCACTAGTTTGTGCATAACCAGCATAAGCAACAAGCAATTCTGCACCAGGCTTATCATCAGTAGCAACTGCGGCTTACCTTCCTCTTCTTTATTACTTTTTGTCTATATGTTTTGGTTCTCTTCTCTTTGTTCTATAGCTTCTAACAGTCAGAGATATCATGTCTATCTCTCTTGCAGTATTTGCATGACTTATATCTGTATTTGGACTTTGATTTCCCACGGTAGCTACTTGAACTTCTGCCTCTTGATTTGTTTTTTTGTGTTCTTCTCTTGTTGCTTGCCTCGAACAACCAAGCCTTCTGCTTGTGAATTTGAATCTTCAGAGGGTATCATCTTTTTCATCTTTTCTTTGGCATGCAAAGCATCATAAACTTTTTTCAAAGTTAGAGTATCACGACTATAAAAAATAGTATCTCTAAAATTTACATATGAGCTAGGCAACGAACACAATAGAATAATGCCTAAATCCACTTCATCGTACTTTACCTCCATAAACTCAAGGTTAGTAATAGTTTTCTTAAAAGTGAAGAGATGATCCATCACAGACTCATTATCTTGTAACTTATACAAAAATAACTTTTGCTTTAGGTGTATTTTACTGGTCAGATCCTTTGTCATGCATATCTGATCCAGCTTTAACCATAGCTCAGTGGCTGTCTCTGCTTAAGCATCTCCTACAAAAATATTATTAGATAGATGAAGATAAATATATTTCAAAGCCTTACGACCTTCTCATCGTCGAACCAATCCGTAGTCCTCTTGTCAAATCCCAATAGCGCATCATCGAGGTCTTATTGTGCAAGAACGGCTCGCATCTTCACTTTTTATAGGGAGAATCTTGTGTCTTGATCAAGGAGCGGTAGATCATACTTCAAACTCACTATGAGAATTAATCCTGAATCTGCTGGTAAAAAATTAGGATAAACCTAGCAAAAATGTGATCTCTGGGTACATTTATCGTGTGCATGTAAGTAGATCTAGATCCTCCTGGTACACAAGCTTGTGTGGATATAGCAATAACCGCCTTTGAAAAATCAAGATTGTGCTGTACTGGACAGAGAATCTCTCGATGAGTTAATTTTCTCCGAACCGTGCGCAATACATGGCTGGCTGCTATTATTTCCTGTTTCGTTGCGCACGCAGACGCGTGCTGCTACCTCGAGAACCTGCTACTTCCTTTTTTGGGGACACGCTGCTGCTGCCTTTAAGATCGAAAAGAAAAAACTTACGATGACGCACACGGCGTCGCCGCCGCAGTTTGTCGCCGCCGTGGCCGATAAAATCTTTAAAGCTTTCATACCATTTGGTATGAAAACTAGATGTACAACAAAAACATAAATTTTTACATAAAAAATCTTTACGAGAAATACCACGAACGCCGATCAGAGTTGATTACAAATGTATAGAAAATAACAATGAGAGAGAGCGTATCTTTTTCTGTACGGTTTAGAAGAGTATATATATAAGATAAAAAGAAAGACTCATAATAGAAAATTAGACATAAAGTCCTACTAGAATATTAATCCTATAAAATAAACTCTTATTAGAAAAATAATCCAAATTCGAATTACATATATTAAATATTTAACATATGCTATACCAGTTCGATCTGCATTTCCACTTGTCATACTGTTGTTGCAATGTGGCCAAATGTCGAATATAACGTTAAGTTGAATTGCGCACGACTCCAATTAAAGTAATTAAGAATATTCAGAAACTAAAATAAATACATTATCTATCCATCCAAATCAATAGCACCATTCACCAAATCAATTCCTTATTCTATTCTGCAAGTGTTAGATAGGTTCAACCACACACATGTCAGGCAGCGATTAATTGCACCAGATTGGTTACCTTTTACATTCTGGTAAAAAATGTAAGATTTTCAGAGAAATCAAAACAAAAGGATTAAGGAAAGAAAAAAAAAGAGGAGATGGACAGGATGATACATAACTACATGACAAGTTGCTATGAGATTCCAGGTCTAGCATTGTAACACCAGCTGGTTGGAACACGAAAACACAGGGAAGATAAGGAAGGGATGCATGTATGAATCGTCACTACGGGTGTGTTTAGATTTAGGAAAAAATTTTGACAAAATACCATATCAATATTTTGTACACACATTTGAAAACAAATTACAGAATCCATCTGTAAACGACGAGACGAATTTATTAAGACTAATTAATCCGTCATTAGCACAAATTTACTGTACCACTTTATTGTCAAATCATAGTCTAATTAGGCTTAAAAGATTCATCTCGTAAATTACATGCAAACTGTGCAATTATTTATTTTTTAGTCTACATTTAATACTTTATTTATGTGTTCAAATTTTTGATGTGACAGGGTGTAAAATTTTGACGATGATCTAAGTAGGCCCTATAATACAATGCGACTGTGCCTAAATTATGCAGTATCACCCGATGACGCTGCTGTGAATTAAAATAGTTGGTTCTGATAACAGAGCAAGCAAACAAAACAGTTGATAAAGTTGCCCATTTTCATGTGATCTCATTACAGCATTGAACACCGAAACCAAACACCATGTTAATTAGTAGTACATACCTATATATAACTAGTGGGATCAAGGGTCTTAATTATTTTATTGAATGAAAGGTTTGTGATATATTAGCTCCATTGTTGTGTTCATCGATCCTGAAGCCATGTTATTTTCTGTTTATTCACTGGATTATTAAATAAATTATTTGCTTTACGTTTTAAAAAATACGTTTTTTTCAAAAATTTCTTGTACCCCGACCACCTTTGGCAATTCGTCGATCTTAGAAACTGCGTGTCGAAACTTGGTTTTGGCAATAGAAATTGGTGGTGCAGTCAAGTTCGCCAAACACGATGGGTTAAGTGGAAAAAGGGTTTAGACAGGTTCAGGCCCTCTCGAGATAATACCCTAATCCTGTTTCGGGAATTTGATCCGCCGAGTGTTTATATTGATCTCGTGATCTCGTATCTCACATATCACATCTATTACTTATAATTTGCATATCTCTCAAGGGACGCCCCTTACGCCCCTTATATAGTCTTAGAGGGTGGGCTTACAAGTCGGAGACCTTATCCTATTCTAAGTCGGTCTCCTCAATCTTACCAAGTTATGACTATGAGCCGTTGCCTTATCTGATCGGCAACGTAACATCCAAGTCATAGCCTGTTTATATAATCATTAGGCGTAACCTATCCCTATTACTAGTCGGACAAGTTTGCCATGAGGGTATCCGATTGCCATAATCTCCACAGTAGCCCCCGAGACCTTCACAGTCGACGAGATAACTTCGCCTTGAACCAAAGCAACACACAGCCGAATGACTTTCTGGCCGAGTGCTTCTGTTGCCGAGTGGTATCATCATCCAATAAAAAGACTGTGGAGGGCTGGAAAACATCTCAAAAATTCTCAAAAATGAAAACCTAGGTGCATCTCCTGACGCACCTAATTAGGTGTAGCCCCCGACTATGTGGTTAGTTAAAGAATAAACTAAGCATATAGTCAAGAACTTACATAAACGCCTAGCTCAAGGTAAAAACGTTCATAGAAAATTATATAACATATCACTCAGCAAGCTCAAGCTTATCCGAGTAAATTTGCCCGAGTTGTCTCAGAACAAATAATTTAATTAGCCCTCATGGGTAAAAAATCAATTCACTCAGCAAGCTCATGCTTATCCGAATTGATTTGCTCGAGTCATCTTAGAACAAATAGCTCAATCAACCCTCGTGGGTAAAAAACACTTGGCAAACTCATGCTTATCCGAGTTAACTTGCCCGAGTCATCTCGGAACAAATAATTTAATCGACCCTCATGGGTAAACAAATTTTTCAGTCATCTGAAAAATATGACCAAAATATTAAATAGCTCATGCCATAATATTAGTCTTAATCTAAAAAGATCTTCACCAAGGTAGAAAAATAGCTTTGATATAATTATTTAATCAAGTGCTTAAAAACCAAACATTCCTTGTCATCAGGACAGCCATGAAAAACTTAACTGTTTGTTACCTTTCAACTTGCATCGTGCCAACTTCTCATGAAGTTGCGCAAACCACGGTATGAAAGAATTTTAAAGGTATTGGGCTATGTGACATGTGCATATTGCCAGGGCAAATCTGCTTAAGTCCATCCACTTAAGTCCCTAAGGACACATGTCAAGCCACACCTTAGTTGGGCCATAAGTCTCTCACGGGCTCGGCCCAATCGCGAGATGACTTAGCAAAAAACCTCAAAATTTGTACGAAGCCTCGAGGTCATCCCTGTCACTTCGTCTTCCCAAAATTTTCTCTTTCGCGTCACTATTCACAAGCTCTCCGCGGAGAACCCTAAACTCGCGCATGCCCAAATCCATCCATCTAGGAACTCTCGTTCCACCACAAGCCATCTTCCGCATCCAGCCTCCAAGATTCCCTTGACGAATCCCCATCTCCCGTGCTAGATCTGTTCTCCCCCAAATCGCATCCATGGGGAGAGAAAGAAATCCCCTTTGAACAATGGGCGACCTCGGACGTCAAGGAATCGACTCTCGGGAGATGGTGAAGAACGTAGTTCTTCCGGCCAAAGAGATCATCGGCTGGCGTCCGGCGGCCGATGAAGAGTTTCCCACTCCAAACATCGGTGAGATCGTCGTTTTCACCTCTTTCTTCTACTGTGGTTTCGGCCTTCCCACCTCTGAATTCTTTCGGGGTCTCCTAGAGTATTACGGTCTTCAAATCTATCACTTGAATCCCAACTCCATTCTTCATATCGCAATATTTATTCATGTCTGTGAGGCTTTCCTTGACATCCTTCCTCACTTCAACCTTTTTCGCCACATGTTTTATCTCAAGCCACATCCAAGCAAGGATGAGCCCTGCGTTGTCGGTGGGGCCGACTTTCAACTCCGCGGAACTCTCCGCAGAGATTACTTCTCTCTCCCCTTAAAATCTTCCAACAAAGGCTGGCATGCAAACTGGTTCTACATCTCAAATCTTGAACCTAGTATGCCCAACTATGTTGGCCTTCCACCAGTTCCGAAGCCTAACTGGAGCACTGTGCCGGTGGCCCAAGATTGGGATGAAGCCAACAAGCTCTTGGCCAATATCCTTGAGATGAACAAAAAGGGCCTTCACGAAGAACAACTCACTCGGCACTTCATCAAGAACCGACTAGCGCCTATTAAAGAAAGATCCAAGCCTGCATTTGAGTATGAGGGTGAAAAGAACCCCAATCGGGAAGACCGCGATTCCTTGAGCTACGAGACCCTGAAGACTCGCATGTACAAAATCTTTTCTTCTGGGATCGTGGTTGAGCGCAGCCATATGTTGTCGGTTCTCCCATACAACTTGTACCGTCCTCCTTCCCCGGTAAGCTGACTCAACTTCTTTAATCTCTTTCAATCTTAATCTTGCATCTCTTAGTGTATAAAAAATCCTCCTTGCAGGCGAATGCTTTCATCATCTCTAAGCCATACAAGGTGCATCATGACGACGTGCTAGCTCGGCCTGCCAAGAAGCCAGCCGGTGACGTCAAGATCAGGAGTGAACCTGTCGACAAAAGGGCTGCTACTGATAAGGATATCAGCGAGCGATCGAGCAAAAGGAGGCTGGTGATCGATGACTCGAACGATGATGTTTCAGCTCCTCAAGCTGAAGTAACCCCTCCGAGGCCATCCACCAAATACGTACCTAAAATTCACAGGTCAACCAGGTATGTCTCATAATCAAAATCATGTCCTTGTTGAAAATCTTTCTGCCTTTGTCCCCATTGTTCCCATCTTATTTCTTGCAGGAAGCCTCAGAACATAGATCCTACCGGGCAAAGTGAGACGTCGAAGCCATCTGCAGCGGCTGAAGAGACAAAGACCGCAGAACAAGAATCTCAGGGCCCTCTCCCGAGTGAGAGCGCTCCGAGTGAGAAGCCCCCACCTCCCCGTGAAAATATCCGATGGAGGAGCCCCATTGCCGGCCGAAACCCTGCTAAACGCGCATCAGGCGAAGAAGAGATCTCGACTGCCGCTCAAGGTGCCCCGACTGAGAGCCAGTCGGGTGTGAACCAAGGAAAAAAAGGCAGCCGGGAGGTACCAATTGAGGACTCGGCCACCTATGCTGGTAAGCCCCAAAGCAGTCTTCTGACTTTAGTATTCAATCTGTCTTTTCTTTGTCTTCATTTGTCTTCTTTAAATCTATCAGCCAAAGAAGAGGAGGTCCCCAGGCTGCAATCTTCAGAGACCAGGATCCCTCCGATTAAAATAGTGGCGCGACTCCGAGGGCTTGAAGCAGGGCATCATCTTGAACAAGCAGAAAGAGAATGAAGAAAGAGATATGCTTGTGGACAACCTTAATGAAGCTACCCGGCTGCTAAATGTAAGCATTGCTCTTCTCTGTCATAACCTCACGGTTTCTTTTAGTCAACTAACTCTGAACTCGCGTGCAGAGAGTATATTGCCGATCAATGGCCAAGTCTGACGCCCTCGAGAAGCTGGTCCCCCACTTGAATTCCCTGGAGAATATCCAGCAAGAGCTCAAGGCTGCTCGGGAAGAGGCTACATCAAGAGAGGCCGCCTTGCAAAGAGAAATTGTAGCTCTTCGAGAAGAGAACCTTGACCTCCGGGGTTCAGTCGGGAGTAAGTTTAATCGTCTTGGTCTCTTTATGCCTCTATTTGTAATCTGTCTTGATCTTGACGTCAGCAGATTTTGTTGTTGCCGAGAACTCATCAGAAGTTCATATACTCCAGACCCAGCTAGAAGAAGCTAATGCTAACAAAGCTGAGTTGGAATCTGAGTTCGAAGGTAAATTCTTTTAAGATAGCATTCTTCATTTTGCTTCATCTTCGAGTGTCTGTGTAATCATATGTCTCTTGCAGCTTATAAAGTCAGGACCCGAGTGCAATTCGATGTCTTTGTCGAAAAGGTTCGAAGAGCCGAAGGCGTAAGGGACGATATTGCTAATGCGGCCACACCGATCCTCTTGTCGCTGTTCCAGCATGGGCTCGGGACAAGCTCACTGGATGCCGTCGAAGTCTTCGACAAGCTCAGGAGGGCCTCGAAAAAGTACATAGCTAATATCTCAGAAGCGGCCACCATGGGAGCAGGCTTTGCTCTTGCGCAGGCCAAGTCACTCTATCCTCAGATAGCTATTAACTTAGTCAGGGAAGGCTTCGCCGATGGCACTTCAGATGAGCAAGCCTTAGAGTTGATCAGTGAAGCACAGGAGTCGGCCAAAAAGGTAGCTGCTGATGTAATTGATAACTTTCGATCTTAATGACTTTGTGAATGCTGCTTGTAACCTCTGATGTGAACTTGTAGGTATCTAGCTTATTTAAGTTAATGCCTTGACCCGAGTTTTCATAGAAAATCTCTTAAGTAATTTTCGTCCGACTGTCACCAAGCCTAAGCTTGATTAGGTCATCAAAAAATTCTTAGTCCTTATCTATTGAACTAGAATCAAAACACTAAACAATGATAAACCAAATATACACAAGTTGTCGAAGAAAACCATGCTTTATTGATGCATGTATAGCCCCCGACTGTCAACTCAAGAAGTCATCTTGTTTCAGGTTGGCAGTCGAGAATAACATAAAACTTAATGCAATTTAAGCATAGTATCGTCGAAGATGTTCGATATTTCAGGAGTTCTCCAACATAGATCCATCTTCACGCTTTAGTCGATATGCTCCTGGCTGAGTTACCTCAGTGATTATGTATGGTCCTTCCCATAGTGGAGATAATTTGTGACGGTCTTTGGTGATCTGAATCTTGCGTAGAACCCAAATCGCCGACAACGAAGGCTCACGCCCGAACATTGCGGCTATGGTATCGTCTAAGTCCTTGAAGATATCTTGCCGACTGGATCAAGGCTGCCTCACGGGCCTCTTCCAGTCGGGTCAGGTCATCCACTCGGTCTTGATCATTGCGTTCGTTATTGAAACTGCGGACTCGAAGAGACTCATACTCCATTTCATTCGGCAACATGGCTTCTGCCTCGTAAACCAGGAAGAAAGGAGATTGGCCGGTAGCCCGACTGGGCGTAGTCCGCAGTGACCATAGGACCGAAGGCAATTCTTGAACCCATCTGTCGGCGTAAGTTTGAGCCTGTCAAACACTCGGGCCTTGATGCCTTGGAGAACCATGCCATTGGCGCGTTCAACTTGCCCATTACTTTTAGGGTGTGCGACAGATGCGTAACAGATTTTTATGCCAAAATCTTCACAGAATTTCTTGAAGACGCCTCCAGTGAATTGAGTTTCATTGTCAGTTATAATTCTGTTTGGGACACCAAACCGGTGCACGATGTTGAGGATGAAGTCTCGTGCCTTGTCAGCGGTGATCGCAGCGACTGGCTTAGCCTTGATCCACTTGAAAAACTTGTCGATCGCGACGAACAGATGTGTGAATCCTCCTGGAGCCTTCTTGAAGGGACCGACCATATCCAGGCCCCAAACCACGAACGGTCATGATAACGGAATCGTCTGTAGCTCTTGGGCTGGAACATGGCTTTGCCGAGCAAAGAATTGGCAACCTTCAAACGTACGAACCACCTTGTCGGCGTCGGAGACCGCCGTGAGCCAGAAGAAGCCTTGTCTGTAAGCTTTGCCCACCAAGGTGCGAGCCGCAGCGTGACTGCCGCATACACCCGAGTGGATGTCTTGTAGTAGTTGTCATCCTTCTTCGGGCGTGACGCATCTCACTAGGACTCCAGAAGGGCTTCTCTTGTATACTGCAGAATCAACCATGGCGTAGCCCTGACAGCGACGCCGGATTCGTTCGGCCTCATCCCGGTTTTCCGGCAGCTCTTGCTGAGTTAAAAACTTGATGAGTGGAGTCCTCCAGTCGGCGTCAAGCATGGCAACCTGGTTTGTAGCTTCCTCATTAGGAGTTGATTTGGCAACGACAGTCGGCTTGTAAAGGTGTTCTACGAAGACGTCAGTCGGGGCTACTTCTCGCTTGGACCCGAACTACGCCAGCTCGTCTGCTGCCTCATTGTTTTGTCTCAAGACATGGGATAGTTCCAGTCCATCAAACCTGTCTTCAAGTTTGCGAACTTCTTGCCGATAGGCTTCCATGGTGTCGTTTAAACAGGACCAGTCTTTCATCACTTGGTTGACGACCAGCTGGGAATCTCCTCTCATGACCAACCGTCGTATCCCGAGTGAAACAGCAAGTCGTAGGCCATGCAGCAGGGCTTTGTACTCGGGACGTTGTGTGATGCGGGGAAATGAATATGAAGAACATATCGCAGCCTTTCTCCAGTCAGGGAGATCAGCACGACTCCCGTTCCCAAGCCAGTGATCCTCTTGGATCCGTCAAAGTGCATGGTCCAGTATTGTAGGTCTTCCCTAGGTACATCCTCTTGTTGTTCGGTCCACTCGGCCAGGAAATGCGCCAGGGCTTGTCACTTTATAGACGTCCTCGCCTTGAAAGTTAAGTCCAGCGGCATCAATTCCAGAGCCCACTTTGCGATGCGCCCAGTCGCCGCCCGGTTATAGATGACATCGCCGAGTGTAAAGGAAGTGACGACGATGACCGAGTGACCCTGAAAATAGTGCGCCAATTTTCTCGCACTTATCAGAACACCATATAATAATTTTTGTACCTGGGGTTAGCGAATTTTGGCTCCTACCAGCACTTCGCTAACAAAGTAGATTGGCCTTTGAATCTTCTGGACTCGTCTTTCTTCCTCATGCTCAACGACGAGAACTGTGCTGACCACCTGGTGAGTCGCTGAGACATACAACAACAGGGGTTTCTGAGGCTGAGGTGAGGCTAGGATGGGCGGCATCATGAGAAACTCTTTAAAATCTTGAAAGACTTTGTGGGCTTCCGTGGTCCATTGGAAGTCATTGGTTTTCTTCAGTAACCTGAAGAAAGGCATGCCTCGCTCGCCGAGTCGGGAGATGAATCGACTTAGCGCCGCCATGCAGCGAGTGAGCTTCTGGACGTCTTTCTGGTTACTCGGGGGCTTCATATTCAAAATAGCATTGATTTTCTCTGGGTTAGCTTCGATGCAGCGATGGAACACCATGAAGCCGAGCAGTTTGCCTGATGGCACGCTGAATGTGCATTTCTCCGGGTTCAACTTCATTCTGAAGGCCCGAATGTTTGCGAAGGTTTCTTCTAAGTCGGCAATCAGGTCTTCCTTCTGCTTGGTCTTGATGACGACGTCGGTGTCATAAGCTTCCACGTTTTTCCAGATCTTCGTCTGAAAGCATCTCTGGATCATGCGCTGGTACGTGGCTCCGGCATTCTTCAGAACGAAGGGCATCGTGATGTAGCAGTAAGCTCCAAACGGCATGATGAATGATGTTTTCAGGCAGTCAGATTCCTTCAAGCTGATCTGGTGGTAGCCTGAGTAACAGTCCAGAAAACTCAGGAGCTGGCAGCCGGCTGTTGAATCTACGACTTGGTCGATGCGAGGCAATCCGAATGGATCTTTAGGGCAGGCTTTGTTGAGATCGGTGTAGTCAACGCACATGCGCCATTGCCCTGTCTTCTTCCGGACCAGGACCGGGTTAGCTAGCCAGTCGGGATGGTAAACCTCTTTGATGAACCCGACGGCTAAGAGTTTTGTAAGTTCTTCCTTGATAGCATCTTTTCGATCTTGAGCAAAACGGCGTAAGCGTTGTTTAATAGGTTTCGCATCATCTTTGACGTGTAAAGAGTGCTCGATCACCTCCCTAGGAATACCAAGCATATCAGATGGTTTTCAGGCAAAAACATCTTTATTATTTTGGAGGAAGGTGACGAGCGCGCTTTCCTATTTAGGATCTAGCTCGGCGCCGATTACAGCAGTTCTGGAAGGATCCGATAGATCAAGGGAGATTTTCTTTGTTTTGGCGTCGCCTTGTCCCGACTTGGCTATCTTTTTCACAGGGATTTCACCCTCTTCAGATGTCAATGCAGCCAGTCGGATTTCTTCCTGGCCGCGTGATCTCTCATGAGATTGGGCCATGTCGTAGCTTTCTTTTTCACAGGAGAAGGTTTGTTTGACGTCGCTGCGGAGGGTGATGACACCGTTGGGGCCGGGCATCTTCATGCAGAGGTAGGTGTAGTGTGGTATCGCCATGAACTTGACGAGCTCAGGTCTTCCGATGATTGCGTGGTAGGCCGTTTCGAAGTCGGCAACCTCAAAGGTGATGTTCTCCGTCGGAAGTTCTCTCGAACTCCGAAGGTGACTGGAAGGTTAATGTGCCCGAGTGGTGTGGATGACAGCCCTGGGATAACTCCGTGGAAGGGGGCTAAACTTGGCTTCAAGTCGGATCTTGGGATCTGCATCTCGTCCAGCGTTTTGGCGAATAGGATATTGAGGGCGCTGCCCCCATCAATGAGGACGCGCTTGAGCTTTATGTTTCGGACCACCAGGTCTAGTACGAGGGGATACCGCCTCGGGTGAACCACTCGGTCAGGATGATCCGAGCGGTTGAACATGATGGCCATCTCCGACCATCGTAGATATTGTGGGACTTCAGTTTGTGCCGCGTTGACCTCGCGGTCGGTCAGCTTTTGCTTCCTCTTGGACTCATAAGCCTGCGGCCCCCCGAAGATATGATTCAGCTCGCCTACGGGGTCTTGAAAAGGCTCTGAGTTGCCAGTCAGGTTGTTCTTCTTGGTTCTTGATGGGCCGGCTTCATCAGTCGGCTTCTTGTTTAGTTGTGCCGCGTATTGTTCGGTGAACTGCTTGTAGATGAAGCAATCCTTGGCCGCATGCTTGTGATGTGGATGATGTGTGCACTGAGCGTTCATGATCGTGTCTTAGGCTGCAACCCGGGGACGGCGTTGGGAGTTGGATGTTGTAGCGACCATATCCTCGGGCCGGCGCTTGCGATCTTTTTGGCCGTGATTGTTGTTGCCGTTGTCCTTCTTAGGATGCGGCTGCCTCCCGACTGCTTGTCGTCCCTTTTGTCGTGCCGATCTTGTCGTGAGGCCTTGATCGCGTCATTGGATTTCGCGTAGGAGTTTGCTGTCTCGAACATTTGTTTTACCGTCTTCGGTGGCTTACGCCCAAATTTTCCGATCAGCAACTCATCATGGACACCCTTCCGGAACGCGGCTATTATGATATCATCAGTGATGTTGGGGATCTTGTTGCGCTTTTCCAAGAAGCGTCGGATGTAGTCTTTCAGCGGCTCGTCTGATTTCTGGATGACGTTATAGAGATCGAAGTGGGTCCCAAGTCTTTCGAAAGTACCCTAGAAATTGGCGATGAAGTGGTCCCAAAGCTCACTCCACGAGCTGATCGAGCCTCTTGGCAAGCTTGTGAGCCAGTTCCTAGCCGAGTCGACGAGGGCGACGGGCAAGTAGTTGGCCATGGCCTTGTTGTCTCCTCCTGCTGCGCGGATGGCGAGGGTGTGCACGGTCAGTCATGACTCGGGGTCGGTTTTTCCGTCGTACTTCTCGATTCCTATGGGCTTGAAACCACTCGGCCAATCCACTCGACGCAGGTCCCAAGTGAACGCAGGTACTCCGTCGTCGTTGTAGTTGGACAATCTCCTTCGGTCTTCGTAGGAGCGCTGCTCACGCTCCCGATGGCGCCGGTCAAGGATTTCCCGCAGATCACTCGGTGGGGTTCTTTGCAGGCTGTTACGGTAGTTGGAGTTATAGCTGCGACGGATCCGGTCATGGACTAGTGGTCGACCGTGTCCTCTTTCACGAGAGTTCGCCGATTGTTCTTGATGGCGGGGATCTCGTGACCAGGCGACCGTCTTGGTCTGCTCGGGCCTCATGTAGTCCTTCGACCGTAGCGGCCGAAGTCGGCTTCCGTCAGGTGTTTTAGCGACGGACTCAGTCGGTCTTCGTGCTGAAGTAGAGGGAGAGCAGTTGGCTGTAGCCACGACGATGGTCTTGATCTTGTCCAAGATTGGTGTTACCATAGCGGGTGCCGCTTCGATAACAGTATCGAGGAGCGTGAGGGCGGCAACAGCGTTCTGCTGAGGCGTCTGGAAGATGTTGGTGTTGTCGACTCGTGTCTGAAGTATAGCCTCTCGGGTGGATCGCCTAGTCACCCTCAGGTCTCATTTTCTTCTCTGGGCTTCTTCTCTGCGCCTATTATCTTCCTCCGCAAGCCTGCACTCTTGCTCAAGCCTGGCTTGTTCTTCTTCTGCGATTCTGCGGGCCATGGCCGAGTCGGTCTTGATCACCTCAGCCATGAGAATGTTGAAGCACTTTGGCTCGTAATCCTTGTCGATGTCAGAGTCGTTGGCCTCGTCCGTGGAGATGTCGTAGAGATTATCGAAATCCGAAGAGTTGAGGTACTCATCGAGCTCCGTGGATGAGCATGATCAAAGCAGTTGGAGGATGACGGCGACTTTCCTTGAGCCCGGATCGCTTGAGTCTGGATCGTTCCAGTCCGGATCGCTGCTTGATGACGATGGTTCTTCCGAGTGAGTTGATTTCAACTCGGAAGAAAGGAGATTGCAACAGATCTCAGCGGCATTTGGTAACCCAAACGGCGCCGAGAGGGTTTCTCCTCCCAAGTGGATGGATCCCAACTAGGAAGTTAAAAAGTTGCGGTAGATCTCAGCGTTGTTTGGTAACCCGAACAACGTCGAGGGGATTCCTCCTCCCAACTGGTCCGAATCCGAGTTGAGGAAGGAGAACTTGCCGAATCTATCGGCGGCGAAGTCGTCGATGCCTGATGAAGATCCCATCGCGCTTGTCGGCAAGATGAAGAAGGCTTTACGCGCGAGCCCCTACCTGGCGCGCCAACTGTCAAAACTTGGTTTCGGCAATAGAAATTGGGGGTGCAGTCAAGTTCGCCAAACACGATGGGTTAAGTGGAAAAAGGGTTTAGACAGGTTCATGCCCTCTCGTGAGGTAATACCCTACGTTGACGAGAAATCTCTCTCACGCGCCGGCCTGGGAGATCTGCTTGACTCCAGTGCAGGTCCTTCCTAGCTGCCTTCAATGTGCGGAGCGTGCCGATTGATTTGATCGCAATCAACAAGAAAAATACAAGAAAGTATCCGTTAGCGTTAGTTCAAACTCCCGCGATGTCGGCGAAGAAATCCATAATCGTACACACGCTATTCCGGCCATATTTGTACCAAGCAACCAAGCGCACCGGCTATGCCAATACGACCACCACCACCCGGCCCAAATACAACGAAGAATAACGAATATACGAGATCAATAAACCAACCGCCCCCAGAAACCGTCGTCAAATCAGCCGATGCTCCAATAATTCTCGCACAAACGTAACATTCCCGAGGTCAAGGGCGTAAGTAAACACAATACGAGATGCAAACCACGGCTCTATAGCAGATCCGACGACGATCATATTGAAAGAAACACGTAGAAACGAGATAAGGTCGGTGAAACCCCGACGCTATCCCTAGATAATGTAAATCCAAAAGAATACATTGCCAACGACTCTAAAGACGACTCAATAGTTCAATCTTGATGCAGCACGAGTATCAAAAGAGGCATTCAATCTATCACTTTCGATTTACACTCCGCAAGATGGTAGATACCGCATACGAACCAACCGCCTTTAGACCTAGTGTCGCTGACTACGCATCCTCCACAAGATGAGTCAACCGCACAATAGATCTAAGCACCGGATTGATTCGTACGCACTATATGATACATAGCATAGTAAAACTACTGAATCCAATGTGTCATTACGATGGAAGCATTAGAAACGAGTAATCTCACCACTAACGACAAACATTTACCTGAGTCCGGGGATCGAGACGATGCAGCCCGAAGCCAAACAGGGGTGTTCTTCCAAAAGGAAAAAGGGTGGCGATGCGCCGAAGATTAGATTGATTTCGATTCTTTTTTACACGGGACCTCGGGCCCTATTTATACCGAAATATGAATATCGTAACAACTCCAGACTCTATCTAAACATCATATTATCCCTAACAAGATCCATTACAACTAACAATCTAACAAACTCCTAAATTACAGATACAACTGCCATTTCAGGACTTTATCCACAAGTGGCAGTATCTTAAAACGCGCCATTAACATCCGAACCCCCACTTAATCTTCAAGTTTCTACATTGGACACGGTTTTATCTCTTTTAAACTTGGAATCGGCCATCAGCTGCTCCATTCAACTCATTCCCAGCCGACCAGCATTGCAGCCGATTACTCCTTCAGCCGATACAACCCCTGTCTTCAGCCGATTCTGATTCCACCTTGCTTCTTTAGGACTCACGAACCTTATTACCAAATTCCAGTGTTAACACATGCCCCCCAAGTCCGTAACATAAAGTGTTGCGGATTTGTTTATCCACCCAAACTCCTATTCCCTTCTCGACCCAAATCGTTTCAGCTTCCCCCACGAGCCCTTTAAATATCCACTCTCCTCGGGCGATTCACCTACGCTCCCATCGTGCACTCAGCTTCCTTCTCAAACAAACCTCCTGCCCTTCTCTCTTTCTTCTGGCGACTTCATCGGCATTCGACATTCTCCACATCCTTCGAGCCCCATCGTCATCTCCGACCTCCCCGATGGCCTCCGCCGCGACTTCCAGTACTTCCAACTCACCGGCCACCGTCGCACCTACTGCGACCGCAACTTCACCCGCCGCTGCCGCTGGAACTACCTCAGCCACCGCCGTGAACGAATTTCCTCAGGTATTTCCCTTCTATATTTTTATTTTTACTTTGTAATCTCACCCTCAACTCGCTTCCCCATGCGCCTTTATTCCAGACATTTGCTTAGCAACTTCAATATCACCTCATCCCGCATTCTTACTAATTAATGATTTTCTTATTTCAAACTATAGACACCTCCATCTCTGATTAATATTTTTCCCCTTCCTTTGAATCGCAGCACCTCTCTCACCAAGTACTCATCCCCAACTTAACTCAAGAGGGCAAATACTTCCTTGGGCCTATTGGTGACACAGACCCAACCGACGTGATTATAGCCGAAAACAGCCGCATGCCCTTCAACACGCCAAGCCATCTCTTTCCCACCGGAACGGGACTTTCAAAGCTTGGCCGTCCACGACACGGCCTGGGTGAGTGGTACAAGAGAGAATACAATCGGCCAAGTACACCCAATGGGAAGAAAAGAAACTTGCCCAATGCTTAGAATTGTCCATAGCCAATATGGAAAAAGACGAACCCCTCCTATCGGCTGCAGCCTATTTTTGGAACGATAGTTTCAATGCTTTCCTCTCCAGGCAAGGGCCGATGACCGTCACACTAGCCGATGTGCATATGACAATGGGCTGGACATTGAATCATCGGTTAATCCGTGCGTTTTGAACCGAAAAGGCCAACACCAATTTAAAACCAAAGCCATCGGTGGGTGGAGTGGCTTCATTGCCCAAAATATGAAAGATGGAACGGTCAGCCACCGGGAATACACTGCCTTCCTGATGATGTGGTTAGAGAAATTCGTGTTCTGCGGATCGAGCTGTGGGCCGACCGTCAATTGGCAAATAATGGCCGAAATCCTAGCCGACGGGACGGAGTTCGCATTGGGAAAATATCTCCTCGGCTACACATATCAAATGTTGCATCAAACCGCCACAAAAATAGCCGCCAATGCCCCGGTCAACACCGGCGGACCCTGGTGGTTCCTTCAAATTTGGCTGGTATTGGCTACCCAGAACGTAGCCGCTCGGCCCCGCCTGGCAGACGCCGGATTCCCAAGGTTGGAGCCAATCGTGGACGAGGAAGGCGACCAAATCACCACCAGGCGATGCACCAACTATGGGGAAGCAGCCGCCGCCCATGCAGGTTCAAGACAATCGGCTGAGCTGTTGGCCGATTGGTTCGTAGCTTTCTACGATGGGTTATCCCGCGACAACCGTGCCTGGTATTTCTACTCCGATCAAGGATCTTTCGAGCTACCGATCGATTTTAAATGGGACGACCTCAATTCAGCCGACAGCCCGAGGTGTAGGAAATTGTTCTTCATCTGCTTAACCCCCTGCATCCTGCCGACCGGGATACATCAAGGCCGATCGACGGCTCGGAGTTATGAATTTTACTACCCGGCATCGGCCGCAAGGCAATTTGGCCTCGGGCAGCTTCCCATCGGCTTCTTTTACGCCAATAAGATCGAGACCAGAGGAGTGGTCGGCCAAGATCTGATAATGAACTCGCTGCTGAACATAGCTGGTCCCCCCTTCGGCGAAGCCGGCAGAATTACCATGTCGACAAGGAGAAGCGCAACTTATGACCGATGGTGGTCAGAACTTAGACGCCACATTTTCCACCAACGACCGTCTTGCTACATCGACCTGCCCCTGCCGGACGAGATCCCCTCGGTATGCTTTTACCCCTCAGCCGATTAACCCCTTCCTACAACTCGTTCACCAGCTGTACCAGCCGATTTAACATTTGTGTTTTGACTTTGCAGGAAACAGAAACGGAACAGCTGACGATAAGCGATTCTGGGCGCCCTATTGAATACAAAACAGGAGTTCTGGACACAGGGGGCCTGGCTCCGTCAGCTATCGGCTGGGGGGCGCCCAAGCTCTCGTCTCTATTGCGAGGACAGGTGCGTCATCCGATCGCACTGAAAGGGAAAACGGCGCCACCGCCGCGTTCATCGGCTGTGCCTGCCCCCAAAAGAGTGAAAAAGATAGAACCGATTGTCTTGGTTGACAGTCCTCCTCCTCCGGATTCGGCCGTCGAGCGGCCCTCAATGATGCTGCCGACGAAGAGGCGCCATTAGCCGTCCGGACGGCCGTCGAAACCGGGCTTCGAGTCCCGAATCGGTGAACGCCCCAACCGATGCTCCGGCAGCTCCAAGCCCACCAATGAGACGTCCTCCCGTAGGTTTTTACTTCCTTGTTCCTGGCTTTGCGATGTTTACCTGTATCTGACTTGTCCGTTCCTTGTAGCCCAAGAAACTGGCCGGTCGTGCCCCCCGTCCTACTCTGCCGGTAGCCGACCCTTACCCCCTTTGCTCGTAACAACTAATCGGTTCATCTGCTAACCCCGTTTCCCTTTTGCAGCTTCCGCGACCCTCCGCCGCTCCCGACGCCGAGTGAATGCACCGCGCCTGTTGGGGGCGGCGACGACGATACCGGCGGGAAAAACCGGACGGTCGTGGGGAACGATCCAGCGAATCGGTAATCCCGACGACGGTGCCGACGGTAAGCTGACCGGCCCCAGCCATCGATTTTGCCATGTCTCTGACCCGTTCTTTCTTCTGCAGCGCATGGCCGATCTCCTCAACTTCGACTTGTCGGAGTTCGAGGAGCTCGGCAACGGCGCTTGCAGCGTCGGCTGAGAACCTGAAGGCCACTTTGGCTGACATCGACAACCGACTGGATGCCTCATTAGATGCACTGGTGGCCGACTGCAGCTCCATACGCGCACGATTAGGGATATCCAAGACCAAGCAGGATGCGTGCCGAAGCCATCGCGCGGCGACCTTCATGGAAGCTTACCGGCTAAAATACGAACGAGCCGCGGCGAGCCATCGATCGGCGTGAGAGTGAGGCGCGGGCGGCTGCGATCCAATCGACCAAAGACGCCATCGAAGCCCGGAAAACCGCCTTTGACCGCCTAAAAACCGAGCCGGCCGCCAAGCTTGAACAACTTCGTGCCCGCCGGGATCAGCTGGTGGCCGACCTCGTTCAGATTACCAACGAGATTGATATCCATGAAGGGTATATGGCCGATTTGCCAGCCAGGGTTGAGGCTGAACGTAGAAGCATCGGGGCGGCCGTTGCGCATCTGCGGGGCTTGGTGCAAAGCGCTCGGCCGGTGACGGGGTCCGAGGCCGACGACCTCAGGGCAATTGGCGAGATCGATCGGGTTAGGCGACGCTCTATCGGTGATAGCCGATTTTTTAAGGAAATGAAGGTTGTAAAATATCCGACCCTGCGAGGTTGGCTCGTGTTTCTCTCGACATGTGCTTTGTAATGTACCCGGATAGTTCGTATCAAACACACTCATATCGTTTGTTTGGAATTCGCCCGAAGTGACGCCCAATCGCTTGGCGTCCGTCTTTGTTATTCGATCCTCTAGCTATCGGTGATGATACCCAATCACGTCACTACTCTGTTTTCGTAGGCCGATCCTCACGAATCGTACCCAGGAACCCGTGAGCCCGGATGGCAGGCATCCACTCTGCGCCATCGCTTATTTTCAAAGATTCCTGACACTCTTAATAATGACCTCTTTGACTCTCGGTTCAGCAGCGATCTTTCCCATCCAAGAATCGTATCTTTTCTTTCTATAAATGGGCTCCCCCGGCTCTCCTGAATAGCTCACGGCCGAAAGCGACGAACTCCCAATAGCGAAACACCTAGTCCTTTGATTCCGCGGCCAGGCTTCTCATGGCGTCTTCTAGCTCGTTGGTGAACCAGGTGGTACCTCAACTTTTCTACTTTCAACGGATTCTAGCTTCCAAAAACTCAGGGATGGAATCCATTGCAGCCACCGCACCCGCTTTGGGTGACCCAGGGAATCATGGAGACGTCGTACGAGCTGTCGGTCAACCAGGACCGACGGGTAAGGGCGCAGCTGAAACGCTTTAGGGAGTTGGAGGCTCGCCACCCGGCGGCCAGGCCGGCTTTCCGCCTTGGTGGCATCCCGGCTGCTGCTCCTATGGCGTACCCGACGCTTGCGCGCCTCGATCGGCTGGAGGGGAGGCAGGCCCAACTTGCCAACGAGTTGTTGATCACCACTACCGACATCAGGGTCACTCCGTTGGAGCACCTGATCCTGGATGCTCTGGAAATGGAAACTGCAGAGCCTTTTGAGCGGGCCCTGGCGGCTATTAGAGAGTTCCTGGCAAACATGTAGCCCTAGACGGCCGTGCGCCGGCTCGGAATAAAATGCGTTGTAATATCCCTGGGTTCTTCATGACTTGAGACTTCTTCAACTTCATGACTTGATTGGTCTACAGTTGGCTTTTCCGGCCATGCGCATTGTATGATTGTCTCACGCATGTGTGGCGTAGGTGTATGCCCCCAAGTTTTGGTGATAGCATCGATGTCGACGAAACTTGTTGATGTAATCCTGGTGATCGTTGCCGGGGTCATGGGGTGAGGGAGAAAACGAATGCCTAAAGGCGATGCCCCCATAAGGCATCGGCTGTTGTGGTTCGGCCCATTGTGGCGATAGCCGACTTACGCGTTGATCCATACGCTCGGGTAGTATTTCTTCAGATATTTTCCGTTGAGGGCCCTTCCGAAGACCTCCCCATCTAATCCTTGTAGCATGTAGGCTCCTTTGGACACGCACTTGTGGACCTTGAAAGGCCCCTCCCAATTCGGCGACCACTTGCCGAATTTGTTATCTCTGGATCCGATTGGAAATATGAGCTTCCAAACAAGCTCGCCTTCCTCGAATGATTTAGGGACTACCTTTTTATTGTAATGCCCTGGCTACCCGTTCCTTATCTTTCATCACCTTTTCTAATGCTCGCATTCTCGATAAGGCGAGATCCTCCGATTCGTCTATCATGAGATTGTAGTAATCATCGGCTGTGAGTTGGTCTTGCAACTGAGTGCGTCTTGAGCCGGTCACGCTTTCCCATGGAAGCACCGCCTCGTGTCCATAAACCAGTTTGTATGGCGGGACTTGGATGGACCCATGACATGCCATCCGATAGGCCCACAAAGCTTCGCCAATCGGGTGTGCCATTGTTTGGGTTGCTCGGCTATCTTTCTCTTGATCAATTTAATTAAGCTTTTGTTTGACGCTTCGGCCTGACCGTTGGCTTGTGCGTAATACGGTGAAGAGTTAAGCAGCTTGATCCCCATGCCGTCGGCGAACTGGATGAATTCGTCGGATACAAAGATGGACCCTTGGTCGGTCGTTATCGTTTGCGGAATGCCGAACCTGTAGATGATGTGTTCCTTGACAAACTCGATTGCGTCTTTAGAATCCACTTTTCGGAGGGAATTGCTTCTACCCATTTTGTGAAATAATCGTGGCCGCTAGTATAAACTTGTGCCCCTTGCTTGAAGATGGATTGATTTGGCCGATCATGTCCATGCCCCGCCTACGAAAGGGCACGGTTTAATGATCGGGTTCATGGCCGCGCCGGAGCTCGTTGCACTTGTGCCAAATTTTTGAAAATTTTGGCATCCTTTATAGTATTTAAAACAGTCCTCTAGCATCGTCGGCCGAAATACCCGCTCGGCGAAGTAGCCATTTCATTTTGTGTGCCGATTGATGTGTACCGCAGATTCCTTCGTGTACCTCTCCGATGGCCACTGTGGCTTGATCGGCGCTCAAACACTTGAGCAGTATGCCATCGATTATCCGATAGTATAAATCTTCGTCGAGCAATACATACCGCAACGCCTTGTACCGTAGCTTCCTTGTGGCTGATTGAGAAGGGTTTTGAGGTAATTGTAAACGTCGAATCTCCAATCGTTGGTCGTGATGGTGGCAATGCCTATGTCGACATTTCTTAGCATCGGCCGGTAGCTGATGCCCTTTGAGCCAGTCATTGGCCTCCGTGTTCGCTCCACGGGAATATGCTTCAAAGTTACTAGCCGAAATCCTTCCATTAATTCCCGACACCTTTGATGATAGATTACCAGTGCGTCATTTTTGCACTCATACTCCCCTGACAATTGACTAATGACGAGCAACGAGTCCCCCATTATCTCGACCGCATCGGCTTCCATCTCCCTGAGTAGGAGTAGCCCCTTGAGGATGGCTTCGTACTCGGCTTGGTTATTCGTAACGTGGGGGTCGATGGCGAAAGCGAATTCGAAGCTTGTCCCCTTGGGTGAGATAAGAACCAAGCCGATTCCACAGCCGCTTGTACATACTGAGCCGTCGAAAGTTAGGGTCCAAGGCGTGATCTCTACGGAGCCGATTGAGTCGTTTCTATGTTCCACAATGAGATCGGCCAGGGCCTGTCCTTTTACCGCCCTTGGGGCCTGATACCTCAGATCGAACTCGGTCAGCGCAAGTATCCATTTTCCGATCCTCCCTTTGAGCACTGGAGCCGACAGCATGTACTTGACTACGTCTGCTTTGCATGTTACGATGCATTCATTGGACAGCAGATAGTGTCTTAATTTTGTGCATGAGAAATAGAGGCACAGACATAGCTTCTCGACCGGCAAATATCTAGTCTCTGGATCTAGCAGCCGCCGGCTAAGATAGAAAATGGCCCTTTCCTTGCCATCGACTTCTTGGATTAGGACGGAGCCGATGGATTTGTCGTCGGCGGACAAGTACAGCTTGAACGGCTTTCCTTTTTGTGGGGGCATTAGAACTGGAGGAGAACTTAAATAACTTTTTATGTTGTCTAACGCCTTCTGTTGCTCTGCCCCCCATGTGAATATCTGATCGGCCTTAAGCCGAAGCAATGGTGTGAACGGTTCCAATTTCTCTGAAAGGTTAGCTATGAATCGTCTAATGAAGTTTATCTTTCCGATCAATGATTGGAGTTGCCTTTTATCCTTAGGGGGTTGAATTGTCTTAATTGCGTTGATGCTCCTTGGTGTTACTTCGATTCCTCTTTCATGAACGAGGAATCCTAAGAACTGCCCGGCCGACACGCCGAACGCACACTTGAGCGGATTCATCTTCAATCCGTACTTCCTCGTCCGTTCAAGCACCCGCCTTAGATCGCAATGTGGCTTTCTATCTCTCTTGATTTGACGACGACATCATCGATGTATATCTCCACAAGTGCTCCGATCATGTCGTGAAAAATGTAGTTCATTGCTCTTTCATATGTTGCGCCGGCATTCTTTAGGCCGAATGTCATCACCACCCACTCGTAGAGGCCGATTGCTCCGGGCATCGAAAAGCGTTTTATGGACGTCCTCTTCGGCCATGAAGATCTGGTTGTATCTGCATTGCCGTCCATGAAGCTAATGATTTTGTGACCTGAGGCGGCGTCGACAAGCAGATCGGCTATTGGCATTGGGTATTCATCTTTTGGAGTTGCCTTGTTTAGGTCTCTAAAATCGATGCATACTCGAAGTTTGCCGTTATTCTTTAATACTGGGATGATATTAGAGACCCATTCGGCGTATCGGCAAGGCCGAACGAACCCTGCATCATATAGCCGAGTGATTTCGGCCTTAATTGCGTCGTACATGTCGGCCTTGAACCTCCTGGGAGGTTGTTTGAATGGCCGATATCCTGCTTTGATTGGCAGTTGATGGACCACTATCGATCAGTTTAGACCAAGCATTTCGAAATATTCCCATGCGAAGCAGTCTTTATATTCTTTTAATAACTCAATAAGTTGGGATCTACAAAGAGGAGATAAATATTTACTAATGTACGTCGGCCTTGGTTTGTCGCCAGATCCGATGTCGATTTCCTCTAACTCGTCGGCCGACGTGAAGCCTTGTCCTAACTTGCCATCGTCTTCATCCGTGGTGGCTACGCCGAGCACGCTGGATCCCTCCACCATGTCTTGTTCAAAACAGCAAGCGTGGCTCGCCGCTTCCGATGGGCTGTATTGTTGAATTGGACACGTTTAGAAAATCGGCTTGCCAGACTTTCCCAGACAAACATTCGATGCCTTCGATTTCCCAAAGCGGCAAATCGGCATTGACGATACTAACTGACCTGTCGGCCGGCACAATCTTGATCTTGTCGCCGTCCCACTGGATGAGGCTCTGGTGCATCGTAGAAGGGATGCAGCAGTTAGCGTGGATCCAATCCCTTCCGAGCAGCAGGCTGTAAGACCCCTTCCCGTCGATGACAAAGAACGTCGTGGGCACAGTTTTATTGCCGATGGTCAGTTCGACGTTGAGAACACCTTTGGTCTCTGATGGGTTGCCGCCGAAGTCTTTGAGTACCATGTTGGTTTTAATCAGGTCTTCGGCTCCTTTTCCAAGCTTCCGGAAAGTTGCGTAAGGTATGAGATTGACTGCCACTCCCCCATCGACTAGCATTTTGGAAATTGGCTTACCGTTGACGAAACCTTTAATGTACAACGGCTTCAGATGTCTATTTTCGGTTCCTTCTGGCTTGTCGAAGATGGCCTGGTCTGGGGAGATCATCAGTTTTGCCGGGTCATCTTCAACGGTATCCGCGTCGGCTTCTGGGGCACCGAATTCGGCGGGCAACACGAAGACCATGTTGACCGATGCGGCAGCTTTACCCTTCCCTTTGGCTGCCCTTCTGGCTTGGTCGGCGAGGCTCTCTCCGCCTTGCCCTTCGGTGGCCGTAGTGTTCTCATGCTTAGGTACCCACCGTCTCCTGATCTTGCCTAGCCGACGGCGTTGTTCGTATAATTTGTGCCACCTCGTCCTCTCTTCCTTCACGCTTAAGCCGCTGAATTCTCCTTTTCTGAGTCTTTGTAAATAGATCGGACGGGCACCACTGGGGATTGGCCAGTCCCTCCTCGTCGGCTTCCTTCTTGTTGCGATTGTCTCCATCCTGATTTTCATCGACGAAGAATTCTTGATGGACCGGGCCGAGCCGATCGTGGACCGGTCGCCGTTTCCGGTTCAGTTGGACGGCTCTCGGAATGAAACGGACTGGACTTGCTGTTGACGAGCTCCTTTGTTCGTCATGAGTGTGATGGTCGTTACATGCCGGGCGATCTTCCAGTGTTGGTAGTCTCATGCCGGACTCCCGGCAATGCTGAAGAAGCCGCAATGCCAATGTGGGTCGTCATGGCTTGCCATGTTCCTCCGGCTTCGGACTCTTGGATCATGCCGTGAGGTACTTCGTCGTAGCTTTCTTGCGCAAGCCGGTATTGACTGTGGTATACGCTTCGTTCGCGGATCGGTGTTGGCCGACCGATCGATAACCGGGCGCACCATGTTTATTTGTGTAGAGGGGTTTCCTCTCGACCCTCACCCTTCGGCCTCGATCGCCGTATCGGCTAAGTCGCACGTTGTTCGCTGCCGGTTAACACGTTCGAGGCCAGCATGGACTGCGTTGATCGGGAACGGATTGCCGTCCACTTTCATGGGCCGACTTGAGTCAGCAAACTTCAACTTCCCGGCCTCGATGGCCGATTGAATCTGCTGTCTAAAGACTTTGCAATTGTTGGTGGCGTGAGATGTAGAGTTGTGCCACTTGCGGTATTTCTTCTTTTCAGCTCTTCGGCGACGGGATCACATGATTTTCGGGCAACTGAATTTGCTTTTCCTTGAGTAGTAGGTCGAAGATTTTGTTGGCTTTGGTGATGTCAAAATCATATTTTTCTTCTTTAGCCGTTTTGAGCAGCCAGCTGGCGACGATGGCCTTCTTGTTTTTAGCCCATTCGGTGCCGCTACTTGTTTCGTCGTCGTCGGATCCATAGTCCGAGTCGACGACGACTTGTGTTATGGTTTTGACAGCCTTCCTGGTTTCTTGGAAGCGTTGTTCATGGGCCGTTACCCTCTGCGCCAGGTGGGCTAGAATTTCGAAGTCCTGCGTAGAGAATCTTTCCCTATTGGCGCAATCGGACCATGGAAGGCTAAATCGGCCGGTGAGCATCCGATAGCACCAGTGTAGCATCGGTTTCTCATTTCTCGAAGCGCGAATGTAGTCTGGACCGATTCATTATGTTTTTGCCTGATGCTGGTGAGGTCTGATAACTTCATTTCGTGGTTGCCGGAATAAAAATAGCTATGGAACTATTTTTCAAGATCGGCCCAACTCTGAATCGAGTTGTAAGGTAACGAGGAGAACCAAGTGAAGGCCGATCCTGAAAGAGAAAGGGGAAAAAGCCGAACTCTTAAAGGGTCAGTAGCCGATGCTTCACCACATTGTGCTAAGAATCGGCTGATGTGCTCATACGTAGATACATTGTCTTGCCCTGAGAACTTAGAGAAATCCGGAATTTTGTACCGGTTGGGTAATGGAATTCTTTCGAAATGTTCTGGGTAAGGGTACCGGTACATATTCCCTGAGTCTTTTGGTTTGAGGCCGAACTGGTCTCGCATGACATCTGCAATTAGTTCGGCCCAAGTCCTATTGTCTTGCTGTATCGGCTCGTATGGGTTGTACGACATACGTGCCTGCCGATACAGCTGTGGAGGTGTCTGAGGCCGGTAATGATGATCCTGACGACCCCCTTGGTATTGGTACCGATGATCAGCGGGTGGCGGCCGGGATTCCGGTGGTGGCGTTGGCGGGTCTGGAAACAGCTGTCGTCCCCCGATATTTTGGTGTCTACCATGATCAGTCGGTTCTGGCCGCCGATTATGGTGAAACATGTCGAATTGACCTTGGGGCAACGGCTATTGTCGGTTTAAAATAGTGACCGCTGGTTTCACAGCCGTCTCGCTTGGGCTCAAGTGGCTGATCCCTCCCGGCGGGTTGGGCTGTGCTATTAACGGAAGCGGCCGATCTTGGGTGACTAGTGTTCTGTAATAGGGGAACTTGCCATCCGTGAAATATGTAGGACCCCTTTGCAGCTGCTCGGCCACTTTGGCATCAACTACATGAGGAATCATATTGTTGAGGGTGTTGACCAGGATGCTGCTCTGGTTGACCAACGCGTGATGGACGGCCGAGTCGATCCGATCTTGCAAAGAATACACGGCCTGATCATCTTGTACTTGAGTTGGTTCTTCCACTTCCGCTTGCCCTTCACATCACTCGACGAGGATGCTATAGTATCGTTAAGGCTGAATTTGTACTTTTGGTGGACCGTTCCGGACCTTGTTTGAGTGTAGGATTGAAGGTAATTTTTCGGAGTTCCTCCACCATCTTCTTATACTCGGCTTGCTGTTCAGCCGATAATTGATCCATTTTTATAGGTACGACATTGTCCTGTGTGATGCCAGGGATCTTGGAGTCGACCATCTTGCCGGCTGAGTCTATTCGTCCGAGTCGAGCCGGCAAAGATAGTCCCACCGGCGTGCCAAGAAGCGTGTTGACGAGAAATCTCTCTCACGTGCCGGCACAGGAGATCGCTTGACTCCGGTGCGGGTCCTTCCTACGCCTTCAATGTGCGAGGCGTGCCGATTGATTTGATACGCAATCAACAAGAAAAATACAAGAAAGTATCCGTTAAGCGTTAGTTCAAACTTCCGCGATGTCGGCCGAAGAAATCCATAATCGTACACACGCTATTCCCGGCCATATTTGTACCAAGCAACCGAAGCGCACCGGCTATGCCAATACGACCACGAGCCACCCGGCCCAAATACAACGAAGAATAACGAATATACAGATCAATAAACCAACCGCCCCCGGGAAACCGTCGTCAAATCAGCCGATGCTCCAATAATTCTCGCACAAACGTAACATTCCCAGGTCAAGGGCGTAAGTAAACACAATACAGATGCAAACCACAGCTCTATAGCAGATCTGACGACAATCATATTGAAAGAAACACGTAGAAACAGATAAGGTCGGCTGAAACCCCGACGCTATCCCTAGATAATGTAAATCCAAAAGAATACATTGCCAACGACTCTAAAGACGACTCAATAGTTCAATCTTGATGCAGCACTGAGTATCAAAAGAGGCATTCAATCTATCACTTTCGATTTACACTCCGCAAGATGGTAGATACCGCATACGAACCAACCAGCCTTTAGACCTAGTGTCGCTGACTACGCATCCTCCACAAGATGAGTCAACCGCACAATAGATCTAAGCACCGGATTGATTCGTACGCACTATATGATACATAGCATAGTAAAACTACGAATCCAATGTGTCATTACGATGGAAGCATTAGAAACGAGTAATCTCACCACTAACGACAAACATTTACGAGTCCGGGATCGAGACGATGCAGCCCGAAGCCAAACAGGGTGTTCGTCCAAAAGGAAAAAGGGTGGCGATGCGCCGAAGATTAGATTGATTTCGATTCTTTTTTTACACGGGACCTCGGGCCCTATTTATACCCGAAATATGAATATCTCAGTAACAACTCCAGACTCTATCTAAACATCATATTATCCCTAACAAGATCCATTACAACTAACAATCTAACAAACTCCTAAATTACGAGATACAGCTGTCATTTCGGGACTTTATCCACAAGTGGCGTATCTTAAAACGCGCCATTAACATCCGAACCCCACTTAATCTTCAAGTTTCTTCATTGTACACGGTTTTATCTCTTTTAAACTTGGAATCGGCCATTAGCTACTCCATTCAACTCATTCCAGGACGACCATTGAGCCGATTACTCCTTCACCGATACAACCCCCTGTCTTCACCGATTCGATTCCACCTTGCTTCTTTAGGACTCACGAACCTTATTACCAAATTCCAGCGTTAACACCTACTCCTGTTGCGGGGATTCGATCCGCCGAGTGTTTATATTGATCTCGCGATCTCGTATCTCACATATCACATCTGTTGCTCATAAATTGCATATCCCTCAAGGGACGCCCCTTACCCCCCTTATATAGTCTTGGAGGGCGGGCTTACAAGTCGGAGACCTTAACCTATTCTAAGTCGGTCTCCCCAATCTTACCAAGTTATGACTATGAGCCGTTGCCTTATCTGATCGGCAACGTAACATCCAAGTCATAGCCTGTTTACATAATCATTAGGCGTAACCTATCCCTATTACTAGTCGGACAAGCTTGCGATGAGGGTATCCGATTGCCATAATCTCCACACTGCGTTCAAAGAATGCAGCCGCTCACCTAGAAGCTAACTGACCAAAAATACACGACGAAGTTAGCACGCCAGCTGCAATTCATGGGGCCACCGGCTTAGTTTACAACACGACTATATGAAAGTGCTGGGCACCGCCAAAGTATAAATTCTTCAGGCTAGTCATCCAAAATCGACTTTGAAAGGTAGATAGACTATACAAGAAAGGATGGTCAAACCAGTAGATCTGCCTGTTATGCCGTACAACGCAGGAAATGACGCTTTACCTATTGGATAACTATAAATTGTCCCAAAGGATATATGGGTAGTAATATAACAATTGGCTGGGCTGGACCTTTAGATGCAACAATGGGGAGCCACGGCCTCGTTGGAGGAATGGTGGCTGAGACTGCTCTCCAAGCTGCATAGCCCAAAGAAGGCGCTGAAGTCCCACTGCTGGAGAAACCCACATTAGTCCCGATTCGTAACCTTCGGTAGTCCCGGTTGTCAAACCGGGACTACGAATCCGAGACTAGAGATCGCCATCTCTAGTCCCGGTTGAAATAACCGGGACTAAAGATGCATCTTTAGTCCCGGTTGCGGTTGTCAAACCGGGACTATGAATCCGGGACTAGAGATCACCATCTCTAGTCCCGGTTGAAATAACCGGGACTAAAGATGCATCTTTAGTCCCGGTTGGAGCCACCAACCGGGACTAAAGATTTTTTATTTTTTTTAATTTTCTACTTTCTCCAGTAGTGCTACATCCTATATATTACACACATATATTATATATTACACATATATATATTACACACATATATTTATACATATATTATATAATTTATATGTATAAATATATAAGTTACACATATAAATGAACTTAAGAAATGAAATATATACATATAATATATTACCAAAACATATACACAAATGTACAATATCAACATATATTTCGTATGTTATAAAACATTGTCTATTTTGTGGATCCGGTGGTTAAGTTACTTAAATTAAAATAGAACACCCCCACGGGATCTATGATCTGCTCGTTTATAAATCCCATCAATTCTTCCTGAGCGGCTTGTATGAAAGTCTCGTGGGGGAGGTTCTCTTACTCGCATAAGTTGTCATTAATTCGATCAAACGAGAAATAAATATATGAAGTGAATAAGAAATCGAGACGTAATGTATGAATGGCTGTTATACGTACATCTATATCGTCGATAGTTATGACATCGGTCACAAAGCGGTGAATGTAGTCGCAGACGTAGTATCCGCATAAGTTGATGCTCTGCGACTGTTTTGCACACTAAAGTAGAAACAACGATAGATTTAATATACATTTCATATTTTAGAACAAAGTAATAATTCAAAACAACTTTGGAGCATGTTACTCACTGGAAAGTTCATCCTCACTGAGAGCTTATCTTTCCAATTTCCGTGAACATTAGGCCGAAGCCGTTCCCATGCCCTACGTGCAATTGAAAGTTAGCTAGTAATTATCAGAGAACCGCATATATGCAATAGCAAGTAAGATGGCATTACCTATTTAGCAGTTCAAATATCTTTGCGTACGTGGACTCTGGTTTATCCATTGAGTCAAAGACATGGATCCGCGAGTTATCCATGTCAATTACTAACAGAACCCAGTGGAATCTGCAAATTGGTTTAGATGACACATATGAAAATTTATGTATGCACAAGGGATTGAAATCGGTACGGAAGGAAGAAAATACTTACGCAGTGTTGTAGGGCAGAAGGATAAACGACCGGAAGTGGTTTATCACCAGCGCATTGTAAATGTTGTCCACTGTTGGATCAGGAAATTGATCAACCAATAGCCGTTGATTTTGCGTGGATCCATGAATCCATGTTTGGTACAGTCGTGCTTGTTGTAGTATTGGATCGCCATTCTACAACGGTTAAAAAGAATTTTAGTCAGCTAAAAACAAGGTGGTAAGAAACGAAATAACAGAACGATACTTACAGAACCCGCGTGGCTAGAAGTGAGACGTCGAGGGCATCAAGCAGGTAGAGGTCGAATATGTCTTCGAATCGAATATAGAAGTTGTCACCTCCATCGAAGAAATAGTCCAGTGAATATCTGCCCGTTACAACGGGAAGCAGCTGTGTCATCAGCACGTGGCAGTCATGGGACTTCAGATTTGTGAACTTCTTATCCTTCGTGCTTATTATTCCCTTTATATTCGAGGAGTATCCAGACGGTACCTTGATGCTCTCCAGGCATTCCAACATTATTTCCTTCTCTGCCTTGCTCAGAGTGTAGTTGGCTGGACTTAGATATTGGGCTCCTTTTTCCTTTGGTTGCGGGTGAAGGTCGTCGCGTTGTGCCATATGTTTAAGATCGTTACGTGCCTCAAGTGTATCTTTTGATTTTCTGTATACACCTAGGAAGCCTAGCAGGTTTACGCAAATGTTCTTGGTGAGGTGCATCATGTCGATTGCGTGGCGGATGTCCAAGACTTCCTAGTAAGGCAACTCCCAAAAAATTGAATTCTTCTTCCACATCGCCGCGTGACCACCTTCACTTGCTATAGATTGGTTGCCGGGTCCCTTTCCAAATACTACTTTGAGGTCTTTCACCATGGCAAACACGGCCTTTCTGTTGCGATGCTTTGGTTTAGTACGATGTTCTGCCTTTTGATCAAAATGTTTGCCTCTTCTCCGGACAGGATGGCTGGCAGAAAGAAAGTGACGATGGCCCATGTACACTACCTTCTTACAGTGTTTTAGGTACGTACACTCAGTCTTATCCATACAGTGGGTGCAAGCGTTGTACCCCTTGTTTGACTGTCCGGATAGGTTGCCAAGTGCAGGCCAATCATTGATGGTAACAAAAAGCAACCCTCGTAGGTTAAACTGCTCCTGTTTATCTTCATCCCACACGGGAACACCTTCTATCTTCCATAGCAGTTTTAGATCTTCGATCAGTGGTCTCAGGTACACATCGATGTCGTTACCAGGTTGCTTCGGGCCTTGAGTAATAATCGGCATCTGAATGTACTTTCGCTTCATGCATAGCCAAGGCGAGAGGTTGTAGATACACATCGTCACAGGCCAAGTGTTATGCCCGCTGCTCATCTCTCCAAAAGGATTCATGCCGTCCGTGCTTAAGCCAAACCTTAGGTTTCTTGCATCCTCGCTGAAGTCTTCAAATGTTCTGTCGATGTTTCGCCACTGTGACCCATCGGCGGGATGTCTCAGCATGCCCTCTTGTAGGCGTTCTTCCGTGTGCCAACGCATCATTCTTGCATGCTCCTTGTTCCTGAACAGACGCTTCAGTCGTGGTATCATAGGAAAATACCACATCACCTTAGCAGGAACCCTTTTCTTCGAGGGCCGTCCGTCAACTTCGCCTGGATCATCTCGTCTGATCTTGTATCGAAGTGCTTTACAAACCGGACATGCTTCTAGGTTCTTGTACTCCTCACTACGATAGAGGACACAATCGTTAGGACATGTGTGTATCTTCTGTACCTCCAGTCCTAGAGGGCAGACTAACTTCTTAGCCTCGTACGTTGATTTCGGCAATTCGTTTCCCTCTGGAAGAATGTTCTTCACGAGTTTTAGGAACTCGCCAAATGCCTTGTCACTGACACCATTTTTGGCCTTCCATTGCAAGAATTCCAGCGTGGTACCCAACTTTTGTGCCCCTGTTCACGGCCGGGTACAAGGACCTTTTGTGGTCCGCCAACATACGCTCCAATTTCGCACCTCCTTTACGCCTTCGCGAGTCCCTCAGACGTCGCGCAACATCTGACTAAGGTCATTGGCACCGTCGTTTTCTCTTCAGCATCCCCGCCCGCCTCGCCCGCTGTATTCTCTTCAAACCCACCGTATTGACCACAGTCCGAAATGTTGTCGTCGTCTTCTTCATCTTCTTCCATTGCAACCCCGACCTCTCCGTGCGATGTCCAGCAATTGTAGTGAGGCATGAATCCCGACTGAATCAAGTGGGTATGAATAATTCTTGATGTAGAATATTTCTTCTCATTTTTGCACTTTTTACATGGACAACGTATGAAACCCTTCTGCTTGTTGGCATCGGCCACACTGAAAAAATAATGCACGCCTTGAATAAACTATCTCGACCGTCGATCTGCATTGTACATCCATTGCCGATCCATCTACATGGAATGCACAAAAATCATAAGAAAATTCCACGAAATTCAAATCATTTAAATATTATTACAATAATTATATATGTAATCAAACAATTATTATATACTAATCCAACATACGTAATGTGTTTTTCTAAAAATTAGAATTATTTTTAAAAGGTCTTTTAAAGTGATAAATATAAAATTAATTAATTATTTTTGCATCTTTTAAAAGGTCCTTTGTCATCTATTTTATAACTTTTTTGTCCAAAAGATTCTCTCTCATCATTTTTCTTAAATATTTTTTGAGATAAAATTGTACGAACTAAATTCCTAGAAATGTTACGTGCTAAGCATACTTTTCTTCCTCTTTATTTTCTCCAACTTTTTCTCAACACAATATAATGTGCTTAGCAAAATAATTAGTCCAAACAAATTTTTCTCCTCATGTTAACAAAAAAATCTAGAGATGAAAATGTATAGAAAACAACCGTAAAATACGAAGTGCTAAGCATAGATCATAAGAGGAAAAAGTTGCTAACCTTGTAGATAGCAAAGATTTGTGTATTATCACTAAAAATAAATTACAAAAAATTTTGGCAGCACCTCCCCTCTAGAGAAAAATTTTGAAGAAAAGTGTAGCTGGCTCGGGCTGGAGGAGGAAGAAGGAGTTTAAAAAGGAACCCCATCTTTAGTCCCGGTTGGTGTTACCAACCGGGACTAAAGATGGCGCTAGAGGCTATCAGAACCTGTCAGAGCGCCGATCATCTTTAGTCCCGGTTGGTAACACCAATCAGGACAAAAAATAGCATCTTTAGTCCCGGTTGGTGTTGCCAACCAGGACTAAAGATGTCCGGCGCTCTGACAGGTTCTAACAATATTTGAACCGGGACTAAAGATCTTTAGTTCCGGTTCTTGTCACGAACCAGGACTAATGTTCCTCGAAATTCGTAGACTTTTTAAACCGGGACTAGAGATATTCTTTAGTCTCGGGTGCAACTCAAACCGAAACTATTATGAATTTTGACACTTCAACCAAAAATGATTTCTCCAGTAGTATCCATAACAATCCTTGTAGTGTCGGAACTAGGGTGTGAGCTAAATACGCGTGTCGTTTACAACTTCACAACTTCTCGAAGCACCATAATAGCAAAAAACAAAAAAAAGAGGCCTAGGCATGGGTCAGGCGAGAGCGCGCAAACTCCAAGAGCTTCCTTACCTGGGAGAGATCACTTAGCCAATCCTTTTGCAGGGATGACTTACGCATGCTCCCTGTAAATATTTTGTTCTAATGTCGTAACTCCATCTCTATTAATACGTGGCAAAGCTTTTTTCCCTTCTTTTTAAAAAAACAGTCAATTTGTTTGTTCACAAAAGAGGGAAAGACAGCACATAACATATACTGGTCTCAGTAAGTCCACAGTTGCTAGCTGGACTTGTCTCTTAATTCCAAGTCGCCTTTTCTTTCTTGAATTTTATAGTCTTTTTCGCTCTTGTACTAATCTCTCTTTAGAGATCAGACAACTCTTGACTCTTTAATGTCTTCTAAGTCTTCTTCATGGATCCACAAGCTCACATCATCCCTTGAACCCTGTCCACTATGAATTATCCATGGCTATATATTCTATGCAATGTTGTAGCTAAATCCTCTCTCCTCCCCATGAAGACCAAAACTACATTTAGATGTGTGGTTTAGCCTTCATTTTGCAAGTTCATCGGCACGATGGTGTTGATGAGAAAAGCTTCCCACGCACTAGCCTGAGAGGTTTGCTTTACAATAGTGCAGGTCTAAGTTGATTGCCTTTTGTGAAGTTCGGATGTGCCAGTTGGTTTGGTCCTGTAACCAACAAGAAAGCAAGAAATATGTGTTTGGGTTAAGATTAAATCCTACTCGATCGGCTAAAGAAATCAATAAACATATAATCGCTATCCCAACACACGTTTGGACTAAGTGATTGAGATAGATCGGTAGTATACCGAGACAGTATAAACAACTTAGATCCAAAAGTGCATTAGTATAAAAATTATATGTATTCATAACCCAGCCGATGTCGCATATCTAATGTAAGTCAGCTAGTACTCCAATATGTTTTATAAAAAGATATTAATCTGAGTTAAATGCGATAAATCTAGATCAATCGGCTGTTGATATGACTCAACAGATTGATACCGACTTAGGGCATTTAAATAGATTGAGATCTTAATATAAAACGCGGCTCTAATACATCTAATAGTAATTAATACTAAAAAGACGATTAAAACTGGTAAGGCCGGCTAAAACCCCAGCACTATCTCTAATGGCAAGCATTATGCCGAACAAATCTATATATCTCTAAAAGCGACTTAATAGGTCGATTTGATGTAATATTAAGTACAAGAAGAAATACTAGATCTGTATGGGCCAATGAGAACCCCTCGAGACGGTAGACACGCCATATAATCTAAATTAATATCTAGATCTAGCTCTATCGGCTGCCGTTTTTAGAGAGAATTTAGCCGATTGCGAGATAGATCTAGACGTTGTTCTACATTATATGCCGCGTATGATAACTTAAGCAGTTTATAGCATCGAAATTAGAGTATCATGACGATGAAAGCACTAACCCCGACGATACAAGCCACTTGTAACAAGGAATTACATCGTTCGGAGATCGACGTCGATGCAGCCCGAGCAAAAGCAAGAACTTGTCAAGAAAAGTAAAATGAAAAGGTTTGGCGATGCGCCGAGATTGTATTGATGCATGTTTATCTCTGTTTTACAAGCCCTCAGGTCTTATTTATACCCGAATACACAATGAGTCCATGACAGACATAATTCCTATTACAGATCAAATCTCTAAACAAACCGACATTATCACGAAAGAAAACTTTACAAAATATCCTAACTTAACAGATACAATTGCCGTTGTAGAACCTTATCCATAGATGGCAATATCTTTAATGCACTTTGGAAACCGAATCCAATACTTTATCATCAAGCTTTCCTTTCGGGACTGGCTTCACTTCTATCTTCAATCAGAATCGGCTATCGGCTGTCCTAGTCTGACTTGGCACATCCGACTAGCTTCGCAGCCGATTCAGACTTAGCCGATGCGGCCTCTGTTTCTCCGCAGATCATGCGTTTCCTCCGATTCCGCTTCAATCTCTGCTTCGAACTCGGGGATTTGGTTACCAAATTTGGTGATTAACACATTCTCCCCAAGTTCGCAATATGAAAATGTTGTGGATTTTATGCAATCTGAATTCCAGGCGTAACCCTTGATCGAGTCTGCTTCAGCTATTATGAAAACTCTTTAAATAATGCCGTCCTCGCGCCGAATAACTCGCGCCGTCAAAGTAAACCCACAACAACAGACGCCTTCGAGCTCTCCGGCGACATCTTCAACCTCCCGAAGCTCGCGGCGGCGATTTCCTTCTCCGGCGGCCCCAGGCGTTTCAATGGCAACTTCTGCCGCTCCATCGGCCTCATCCCCCGTTGAGTTCCCTGAGGTATGCCCTAATTGGCCAAAAAACCCCTTTATCATTTGCTCTCGGCTATAGATCTGAATGCTAGGGTTTTGATTCTGAAATCTTATTCTTTCCCGATTGTAGCATCTCAGCCATAAGTAGTGATCCCAAGTTTACTCAACAACAAAAGATATCTTTTAGGGCCGATCGGCAACAGAGACCCTACTGACTTTATCATAGTCGAAACTGATAGAATGCCATACAGGATGAGGAACCCTAGCTTGAGCCACTGGACTAGTACTTTCAAATCCTGGCCGTCCATGGACAAGTCTTGGCCGGCATGGTATAAGAGAATGCAGCCGGCCAAGCAAAGCCACTTGGAAGAGATGGGAATAGCCCAGTGCCTTGCGCCGTCAGTAGCCGATATGCCTAAGGACAAACCACTAATGTCGGTTGCCACATACTTCTGGAACAACACCTTGAACGCCTTCATCTTCTAGCAAGGCCCCATGACTATCACCTTAGCCGATGTAGTTATAATCATCGGATTGGATATTTTGTCATCAGCTAACCCAAATAGGCTAGAAGGCAAGGGCCAGTTCTCCTTCAAAACCAAAGAAATAGGAGGCTGGAACGGCTATGTGGCCATGAACATGGGTGATGGGCCAATTGGCACCAGGGAGTGTTGACGAGAAAAATCAACACTCCGGCTTGGGAGATCTGCTTAGCTCCAGTGCAGGTCCTAGTATCACTGAAGCGCGAGCGTGTCAGTCAGTTTGATCCTGCCACTGACAAGATATGTAAAGCAACCTACTATAAAATGTATCAACCGATCAGCAAATATCCAGAACAGCCGATTGGTCGATAGCCGATGCTGATATCAACCAATGTAGTTAATAGTCTTGATCCATCGGCTGTGTACTTAATAGACATATATATAAAGGTGATCAGATGACAGTAACATGATGATATATAACATTGCATGAACCAATCACATGATGAAATAGATATTGATTTAAAGATTAAAGCACATATCGGCTGGAAGTCCGATATCAAAAAATCCAAATGATCGAATATTCAATGACGCCTCCGCTGCAATCGGCTGGATCCAACTTGTATACAATCCTTGCAAGCCGATGCAATACCCAGATAACTCACCGGCTGAAACCCCGATGAAACCCTTAGTGGCAGTCAACAAGCAAGCTAGATATTATGGTCCTAATCACAACTTAGTAGATCAAACTGATGCAGCACTAAGTATGAAAAGAAAAGCAATATCTAGACAATCAAGCCCTTGGCTAATTTTCAGGGTGGTAGATGCCTAAACCAATCTAATCTAGCAAACAGTTTAGCCAATAATGACAGAGACCGTAAAACGAGAGACAGCCGATAGGGCTAAACTGAAATAATAAGATTAGATTAATAGAGACAAATGATAAATAGTCAGGCAAGCATGCTAACTAAACTGGAGCAATCCAAGAGATCGAGCGTACTGATGCGGCCTTGGACAACGTCGACGTAGTCAATATGATCGCCTGATTCGATAGAATATTGGACTTATTCCTTTGCGGGAGGTCGAACCTAACCGATGCACCCAGCGCTGGATGCCAAGTTCCGTCGGATGTTGAACGAAGATGAAGAATAAAAGGGTGGCGATGCGCCAAATTGTATTGATCGAGAGATGAGTTACATGAACCCCGGGCTTACATATTTATACGCATGGGCTAACAGAGAAATAGAGATCCTAACAGATTATAAATCCAAACTTTCCTAAACATAAAAGGAAACAAACCGAATCCTTACCGGATACTAACACACTTTCCTAAAGATAGAATAGGGAACTAACAAACTATTCCTAATTAATAGATACAATCGCCTTTTTAGGAATCTATCCTTATATGGCAATCCTCATGAAGCACATCATCCTAATCCGACGGTGTCTCCAACGTTGTCATACCGGAATCGGCTACATCGGCTTGCTTTGTCCGATTCGGTATCAGCCGATGGACACCTTAGCCGATTCGGGCTCTGAGGCTTACCAAATTCTGGCGTTAATACATGCCCCCCAGTTTTGGAGTATGAGACGTCATGCTTCAAAATTATCCTTGCATTGATCACCCCAAAACTGATTCTTCTCTTCTTCTTAACATCGGCTTTCGTAAGCCGATACAGTTTGTAGTAGATGAGCCAGGCTGTCGAACTCATGGAAGAAAAATAAGTCTTGGATAGTCGCCGACAACCCTTGAAATGTGAGTTCTCTTAGCTGCTCATCACTTAAATTCAAACTATAACATCGGCTACGAACATATGAAACCTTTGAATGTACTCCCTAGCCGATTCTCCTTCTTGCTGTCTAATCGATACCAAATCTGCAAGCTTCAATTCACCAATCCCAGCAAAGAAGTACATATGAAATTGCTTCTCAAGATCTGCCTAACTTCTGATAGAGTTTGGTGGTAATGACGAAAACCATGTGAAGGCCGATCCAGTCAAAGACATTGGAAAAAATCTAACTTTCAGAGCTTCTTCAGCCGATGCCTCCCCACATTGAGCTAAGAATTGGCAAATATGCTCCATTGTAGAGACACCATCCTGCCTTGAAAACATAGAGAAATCTGGAACCTTGTACCGGCTTGGAAGTGGAACCCCATCAAACCATTCAGGATATGGCAGCCGATACACAGAAATCTGATTTTTACGTTTAATTCCAAACTGCTCCTCCATTACCTTTGCAATTATATTGGCCCAATCCTCTTTGGATGGATATCTTTGAATTTCCTTTGGCCGATATTGCTGATGTGGCTCTGCATACTGATATCGATCAACTTGCCCCCCGAGCCAATTTTGTTGTTGCCGATAGTGTTGAGATTGCTCACCAACTTGCCCCCCATGCTGACTTCTTAAAGCAATTACCCTGGGAACGGTTTCCTTGATCAAGCCATATAATGTACTCATCAAAACTCCAGATTGATCGAACATAGCACGATGAATGACATTATTAACCATCTCTTGAAGTGTCTCGTCATCCATCGGCTCAGTTGACTGTTCCCTGTCTTCATTTATTAGCTTGAGAGATTGTTCTTCCTTGGCCTTGACTTCTTTATCAGACATCTTGCGCCAATTATGGGTCCCAAGAGCCCTGTAAGAAGATCTGTTGTCAAAAACACGGTCTCACTGGGCGTGCCAAAAATGTGTTGACGAGAAAAATCAACACGCTGGCCTAGGAGATCTGCTTAGCTCTAGTGCAGGTCCTAGAATCAATGAAGCGCGAGCGTGCCAATCAGTTTGATCCTACCACTGACAAGATATGTAAAGCAACCGACTATAAAATGTATCAACCGATCAGCTAATAGCCAGAACAGCCGATTGGTCGACAGCCTTGCTGATATCAACCAATGTAGTTAATAGTCTTGATCCATCGGCTGTGTAATTAATAGACATATATATAAAGGTGATTGGCTGACACTAACATGATGATATATAACATTGCATGAACCAATCACATGATGAAATAGATATTGATTTAAAGATTAAAGCACATATCGGCTGGAAGTCCGATATCATAAAATCCAAATGATCGAATATTCAATGACGCCTCCACTGCAATCGTCTAGATCCAACTTGTATACAATCCTTGCAAGCCGATGCAATACCCAGATAACTTACCGGCTGAAACCTCGATGAAACCCTTAGTGGCAGTCAACGGGCGAGCTAGATATTATGGTTCTAATCACGACTTAGTAGATCAAACTGATGCAGCACTAAGTATAAAAAGAAAAGCAATATCTAGACAATCAAGTCCTTGGCTGATTTTCAGGGTGGTAGATGCCTAAACCAATCTAATCTAGTAAACAGTTTAGCCAAAAATGACAGAGACCCTAAAACGAGAGACAGCCGATAGGGCTAAACTGAAATGCTAAGATTAGATTAATAGAGACATATGATAAATAGTCAGGCAAGCATGCTAACTAAACCGGAGCAATCCAAGAGATCGAACGTACTGATGCAGCCTTGGACAACGTAAACGTAGTCAATATGATCGCCTGATTCGACATAACGTTGGACTTATTCCTTTGCTGGAGGTTGAACCTAAGCGATGCAGCCCAGCGCTAGATGCCAAGTTCCGTCGGATGTTGAATGAAGATGAAGAATAAAAGGGTGGTGATGCGCCAAATTGTATTGATCGAGAGATGAGTTACATGAACCCCGGGCTTACATATTTATACCCATGGGCTAACAGAGAAATAGAGATCCTAACAGATTATAAATCGAAACTTTCCTAAAGATAAAAGGAAACAAACGGAATCCTTACCGGATACTAACACACTTTCCTAAAGATAAAATAGAAAAATAACAAACTCTTCCTAATTAATAGATACAATCGTCTTTTTAGGACGCTATCCTTATATGGCAATCCTCATGAAGCACATCATCCTGATCCAACGCTGTCTCCAACGTTGTCGTACCGGAATCGGCTACATCGGCTTGCTTTGTTCGATTCGGTATCAGCCGATGGACACCTTAGCCGATTCGGGCTCCGAGGCTTACCAAATTTTGGCGTTAACAGGGAGCATGCCGCATTCCTTATGATGTGGCTCGAGAAGTTTTTCTTCTGTGGATCCAGCTGTGGGCCAACAGCCAACTGGCAGGTGGTAGCCGAGGACTTGGTGGACAAAAGGAATCTACCCCTTAGGAAAATTCCTCCTCAGCTACCTATATAACACCTTAAACCATGCCGTCTCCAAGATTGCCGCCAACGCCAATGTCAACACTGGAGGGCCTTGGTGGTTTCTCCAACTCTGGCTAGTGCCGATGACGCAAAAGATATCTGGTCGGCCACAGCTAGCTGACACTTGTTTCCTCCTCCTGGAGCCAACTGAGGACGATGAAGGAAATGAAGTGACCACCAGGAGGTGCCAATCATTTGGAGAGGCGGCAGCCACTCATGGGGGTCGAAGCAATCGGTTGATTTATTAGCCGAATGGTTTCTCTCCTTGTATGACGGTTTCACCAGGGATAACCGATGCTGGTTCTTTTACGAGGACAGGGCATCCTTTGAACTGCCAGTTGATTTAGATTTTGATGAGATCAACTCAGCCGATCACCCTAGATGTAGAGATATTTTTATTGCAGCGCTCACCCCATGCATCCTGCCGACTGGCATACATCAAGGCCGAAATGTGACCAAGTCATATGAATTCTATTATCCAATATCGGCGGGCAGGTAACTCGAACTTGGGCAACTACCCATCAGCTGCTACTACACAGATAAGATTGAAACCCGAGGGGTGGTGGACTCCAAGTTAGTGATGAACAGGCTGATGGATATAGAGGGCCCACCCCTCGGCAGTATTGGCATCATGGAGTTGGCCCACAAAAGGAGTTCAACTTATGACAAGTGGTGGGTAGAGATAAAGAAGCATATCTTCCATCACCGGTCCTCCGTGTATCTCACCACTCTGCTGCCAGGCGAAATTCCTTCGGTAAGCTCCTTATTATTATTTTCCCTTTTACATAATCAACTATCTTTTCTTGCTAATACTTGAATCTTCTTTTCTTGCAGATGACAGAATAGACCCGCCGATGGTGAGCAACTCCGGAGTTGCCATCGAATATCATCTGGGTGTTCTTTCGAGCGGCTGTGGGCTCGCTCCGTCAGCCATCGGCTGGGAAGCACCGAAGCTGAAGACCTTACTGCACGGGCAAACTCGTCAGCCTATAGCCAGGAAGAATAGGGCTGCTCCACCTGCTGCAAAACCATCGGCTGCTCCTGCAAAGAGACAGAAGAAAAAGAAGCCGAATGTGCCGGCCAACAGCCTCCCGTCCATCGATCCAAGCATCGACGAGTTCCTCAATCAGGAGGTTATGGACGAAGAGGTCTCTCAAGCCGTCGTGGAGGCAGCTACATCAAGCAGCACAAGTAAAAACTCAGTTAGCCCAACAGCCGACGTTCCATCCCCACCAAGTCCACCTATTCCCAAACGGCCGGTAAGCACCTTATCTTCTAGAATTTGGCTTTCAACCTATTTTCACTCAGGCTTTAACAAAATCCTCTTTGCTAGTTCAAGAGATTAGCCAGTCGCACTCCTCGCCCAGCTTCACCAGTAGTCTTCTGCACCCATCTATTCTTTACTTGTGTTTTTTCATTTAGCCGATCGCTACTAACACTTATCTTCTATGTAGACCCCTCGGTCTCCGTCGGCTGCCCCCCAGGCTTCAAGTGAACACACCCAATCGGCCATGGGTAGCCATGACGCTAAAGAAGCTGCTGCTCCAGCCAGCCAAAACACCGAGGAGATGGTTGCTTCAGCTAGCCACGATGCTGACAAAGTCATCGTTCCAGCCAGCCCGGTCACCGAGGGAGTAGCTGCTCCAGCTCTCGCCGCAATAGTAAGTTTTATTCTTCTCCTTTATTCAGAACTTGAATAATCAGCTGCCTTATTCTTTCCTTAATTACTCCGGTTTCTTTTGCAGGCTCTAGCCGATCTGCTGTCCTTTGACATACAGGAGTTTCTTGGCGACGAGGAAGCCGAAGCCACTAGTCCAGACAAGACCGTAGCCGACAAAGTTAAGAAAATGCTTCAGGACATCCGTCGTCGGCTGGACATTGTCCAGACAAGACCGTAGCCGACAAAGTTAAGAAAATGCTTCAGGACATCCGTCGTCGGCTGGACATTGACGTAGACCGGCTGGTGGTACAATGTGGATCGGCCAGGTCACACTTCTATGAAATTGAAGACGAACTCCCTGATGATCTGGCCGAGAGATTTCGAAGGCCATTTACATTGATCAGCATCGGTCCAGGCTAGGACGGGCGATGCAAAAGATGATCGAAAGAGAAGCCCAAGTTGACTTGGCGGCCAGGATTGAGGCCACAATGAAGAACGTGGAGGCCGAGAAGACCAAACTTAATGAACTAATGGCTGGTCCGTCGGCTACGCAAGCCAAGATCAACGAGCTCGAGCTCGAAGAAGCTGGCCTACTACTGCAGCTGGAGTAGTGCAGGGCGAAGATTGCGGCCAAGAAACAACTGCTAGCCGATCTCCCCAAAGCCATAGAGGATCAAAGAGGCAGAGTGACGGCCACCATCAAACATTTGAAAGAGCTGCACAAGACGGCTAAGGCAGTCCCCAGCATTGAAGAGGAAGATATGGCCGTAATTGACAAAGTGAATGCCATAAAAAACACAGCAATATCGACCATAGATGAATTCTTAGGGATGTAATAGGACTCATCTTTCAGAACTTGTATTTTAACTTTGTGCATGTGACTTTGTAATCGACTTGCTGACTTCAAACACACCCCCTTTTGCCGATTCACGTATTTCCAAGTCCTGAATGCTTCGAAAAGTTTAAAAATTCCCCAAAAATTTGAAGTCTTCTTATAGTTGAATCCATTTGTGATATTGTATATGCCCCCCTAATTTTGTTGATGATGTCATCAGCATTGATAAAATTATTAATCCAACATTTGTCGGCTAGACTGAGCCGATTTGGAAAGATCAGAGGGGGAAAACTTAGAGTAAAAACGTTCTAAAGGCGATGCGTGTATCTGCACAACACATCGGCTAGAATGAATCGGCAAAACCTTAGCCGAATCACGAGTTGATCCAAACACTGGGATAATATTTCTCCAGATACTTGCCATTGAGAACCCTTTCAAATACTTCTCCATCCAATTCCTGTAACATGTAGGCTCCCTTAGAGACGCATTTGTGGATCTTGAAAGGCTCTTCCTAGTTAGGTGACCACTTGCCGAACTTGCTATCCCTCGAGCCGATCGGCAATATCAGTTTTGAAACCAACTTGCCTTCTTCAAAACATTTTGGTACAACTTTCTTGTTGTAATGACGAGCCACTCGTTCCTTATCCCTGGTCACCTTTTCCAACGCGCGCATCCTTGATAAAACTAGGTCTTCTGATTTATCCACCATTAGATTATAATAGTCGTCGGCTGTTAGCTGATCTTGTAGTTGAATCCTTCTCAAGCCGATGATGTTCTCCCATGGAAAAACTGCTTCATGCCCGTAGACCAATTTATACGGAGGCACCTGGATGGATCCATGGCAAGCCATCTGATAAGCCCACAATGATTCGGCCAATCGGCGGTGTCATTGCTTCGGGTACTCAGTGATCTTCCTCTTTATCAACTTGATCAAACTCTTATTTGAAGCCTCTGCTTGCCAGTTAGCCTGAGCATAATATGGTGAAGAATTTAGCAGCTTAATCCCCATGTTGTCGACAAACTGAACAAACTCGTCGGAGACAAAGATAGATCCCTGATCCATGGTGATAGTTTGAGGGACACCGAATCTGTATGTAATGTGCCCCTTCACAAATTCGATTGCGTCCCCAGAGTCAACCTTCTTCAAGGGAATTGCTCCCACCCACTTGGTAAAATAATCGGTTGCTACCAATATAAATTTATGCCCTTTGCTTGAGGGTGGATTAATTTGACCGATCATATCGATTCCCCAAGCTCTGAACGACCAAGGCTTGATAATGGGGTTCATAGCCGATGCTGGCCCCCTCTGGATGGTTCCAAACTTTTGGCAGTCTTGGCAGCCCTTGTAATATCTAAAACAATCTTCCAGCATGGTCGGTGTAGACCCTCGTTTTCAGAACGGGAATCATTCGTGTTCATAGTACCATTTCCCTGGATCGAGTAGTTTGGTACCCACGAATACATTGCTGGATCATCTGGTGCACGATACATTCATCGACACACACAAAATATTACAATATAGGGCCCAAAGGCAATGTCTAGAACTTAGGACCAAACGGTCCGGAATACAATCAAAAACAGAGATTAGATAAGACAGCGGAAAGAAGGCAGCGACACGCCATTGCCACAGGCAACGATCGGAGCTAAGACCTATTGGACGCCATCGTCTTCCACACCCACCTAGTAGTATGCATATGGGTCTTCGGGTCTTCATTATCCACATCTGAATGTTTGTGCGTATAGCAAGGGTGAGTACCGACCGTACTCGCAAGCCAACACAGCAAAGATGCATATGACAAGGGATTCTCAAAGGATGGCTGTGGTTCATTTGCACAAAGCCGTTATGTCATTCTTTTCACAAAACCCTATATCTAGCCATATCAAGTTCTATTTCCATAGTTCATTAAGTCGGCGACGGTTCTGTCCACCATCGATTGTGATACCAAGGATAGCTTCCCGCCACCGGATTGTCATGGCTTTCTAGGGAGTCTACCCCCTTCTCGCAGTTCGAGCAGAGGATCCCCAGCACATAAATCATCATGCATACCAACACATCATTTTAAAGTTTAGGAGTCTAGCCAAGAGAGAAACTTGTTACGCTGCTCCATATCCGCGAGCACGGCTATTCGAATAGATTGATTCATTCACACTGTAGTGGATGTACACTTTACCCGTACTCCGTGACTGCCCAACGAATGAGCCTACGTTGCAACACATGAGACGGTCACGGCAAGGCTTTTCGATAACCTCACTTTGGCAGTACCCGCTCCATGAACTTAAATTCTCTTGCACTCTAGCTGTCATTTCCTAGCAGTGTGAGGAGTTCTGGTGCTCCCGGGGTAAGGAAAAAAACTCACTCAATCCTCGTTCATCACTCAATACGTAAGCCGTAGCCCCATCTCAACAACACTAACCACAACACAACACCTGAACCACTATGCAGGGATACTGTCTCCGCTCGGCTATCTACTCCGCTAGGTCTATATCCATTCGAGAAGTACGGTTGTACTGGCTCATTCCATGTTATAGGTCTCTTGGCTCGGTCCTTAATTGACCAGGGACGGTACTTGCCTTTGCCGGAATGCACCCAAATCATCCAGCCGCCCCAGTCTAAAACATTTGTTTTGTATTTTTAGTTTCCATCAAAACTTATTTTATCATTCTCATGGCAATGTGGCGCTCATGTCTCCACATGTTGTATCTCAACTACCTTCCCTAAGGTAGTTGCCCAAGCATATAGATTGTCGTGAAAGCATGAGTATGCAAGAATCTAGTATAAGCATGGCTATGCATCTTACCGAAGATTTCCTTCGGACATGTCTTATCGTGGGTTACAAAGAATATATCTAAAGGTAAACAATATCAAGGCATGACATATCAAGCATAGGTATTTTCTTGTGTAAAGCATGCATATTTGAATTTTAAATCAACATCGATATCATTTCGCAAATAGGTTAAACATGTTCAAAGGGAGTAAAGACTTGCCTTGCTCGCGACCTTCTTCACTTGTGTCTTCAGCGTATTCAACGACTCCCTCAGATTCTATACATACGTGCGAAAGATCCAATTGAATTCGATCAGAATTCAAATAAAAACCATCAAAACCAAATGAATCGCAAAAGCGGTCCCTAAGACGAAACTACGGTTTTAAATGGATTTAAGTTCGAGTTTCGCTAAAATCCGGGTTGAAGCGAGCGAGTCGCATTAATTTGAACTTTTGCATTTTCTCTGATTCAACCTTTATGGGGTGGCCTTATTTCTAGTTAATGTAAGTTTAGAGGCATTATAATTGATGGTCCATGATATTTATTTGGATTAGAGATTAGCTATAGTGTTTACGTCGATCCATTGGTCGAATCTAAATTCTTTTGTGAGCTTGGTGTCGCGGTCCATCGATAATTGAAGTGAGAAGGATTTTATGGAGCAAAGTTAGATATTAAAATTTCCACATATATATATATAGAAAAGAGTTGAATAGGCTTTATAAAGATAGTTTATAATCCTTGAAAAGTTCCTGTCTGTACATATAAAATTAGGTGAATAAATAAGCTTCTCAAAAGATAATAATTTGGGTCTTGAATAGGTTAAAAAGTGTAAATATAAAACTCGTAATTATTTGCAAAAGAAATTTTAAAAGTGAATACATAATAATCCTTTTAAAAAGATGTAAAATACTTGTAAATAAAGTTTAAGGAGTTAAAAAGAGTAAAAATATTTTTCTAGGATTTTTAGTAGGCTTATTCTTATTTTTAATCCCTTAAAAAATTTCAAAATTTTTTGCCTAAGCCAGCAACAAACCCGTGATCTCTTCTCTCTCAGCTCAACTCTCTCTCCACTGGGCTAGCGAGCCTTTCTCTCCCTCTCTTCTCTTTTTCTCTTTTCTCCCTCTCTTCACGAATATTTATTTGGATTAGAGATTAGCTATAGTGTTTACGTCGATCCTTTGGTCGAATCTAAATTCTTTTGTGAGCGTGGTGTCGCGGTCCATTGATAATTGAAGTGAGAAGGATTTTATGGAGCAAAGTAAGATATTAAAATTTCCACATATATATATATAGAAAAGAGTTGAATAGGCTTTATAAAGATAGTTTATAATCCTTGAAAAGTTCCTGTTTGTACATATAAAATTAGGTGAATAAATGAGCTTCTCAAAAGATAATAATTTGGGTCTTGAATAGGTTAAAAAGTGTAAATATAAAACTCATAATTATTTGCAAAAAGAAATTTTAAAAGTGAATAAATAATAATCCCTTTAAAAGATGTAAAATCTTTGTAAATAAAGTTTAAGGAGTTAAAAAGAGTAAAAATATTTTTCTAGGATTTTTACTAGGCTTATTCTTATTTTTAATCCCTTAAAAAATTTCCAAAAAATTTGCCTTAGCCGGCATCAAACCCGCGACCTCTTCTTTCTCCCCTCAACTCTCTCTCAACGGGCTAGCGAGCCTTTCTCTCCCTCTCTTCTATTTTTTTCTCTTTTCTTCCTTCTTTCTTCTCCTCCTTCCCGGCGAGGCCGACGGTGGGGCACGGCCGAACGGCGGCGAGGGTGACCGGCTCGGCATCTAGCTAGTCCTACACCATCTACATGACATGGGGAACCCGTTCCAGGGCACGGCCGGGCTCGGGAGGTGGCGGAGGGTCCGGCGACGCAGCGAGGCGGCCGTGGCAACGGCGGCACTCATCGCCGGTGGGTTCCGGCCCCAATTGAACCCAAATTTTCTGCTCTAGAGCATTTAGATACTACAAGGATCATCCCTAGGTGGCTAGTTTGCTCGGATAGGGCTCGGGTTTGCCTGGCACCGTGCGCAGCGGTGGCGGCCGAACAGGGGGCTCGGCGGCGCTCGTCGCCGATGAGTTCTGGCGGCCCATTGGCTCAGGAAACCTAGGGAAACGAAAGCTAAGGCTCCATAGATTGCTACCGTACCTTTAATTGCAGAGGAAACGGATTGTAGACGATGAATTTTGATCCTTTGCTCTGGGCGGCCGATTTAGGGTTCTTCCAACCGGGCTTCGATTTTTCATGAAATTCTCAGTGCACAGGCTACGGAAGCTGGGGATTTTTGAGGGATTTTGGAGAGGGAAAAGAGGCGATCAAGTTTGGTGTTTGGAGCTCAAGCTACCGAGGCCTATTTATACCGTATTCACGGTGAGGCCACGATGGCGGTGTGGGCACGGCGCGGCACTATCGCGTGCGTCACGGGCGTGGCGCGCGCATGGCCGGCGGCGGCGGCGTGGGAACAGGACGGTGATGATGGCGGCATGGGCACGGGGAGGTGTGGCTGATGCGGGCGGCGAGGGCGCAGTGTACGGTGTTGACACAGGCAGCGTGGCATGGCGTACGGGCTGCGTGGCACGGTGTACGGGTGGCGTGGCGCGGCGCTGTGGCTGATGTGTGCGGCGTGGGCGCGCGGCGTGGCACAGTGCGGCGACGCGATGGCGGCATTGACGCGAGAGGCGCGATGGGACGGCGGCATGGGCTTGGCGACGTGCGTCGGTATGGCGATGTGGGCACGGGCGTGGCCGACGCATGGCGCGCGGCGCGGCACCGGGCGAGCGATGCGACGGCGCGGTACGGCGCGTTGATGCCGGGCGTCCGAGCAGCGCGCGCGTGCGGCGCGTGGTGTCACGGCGACGTGCGCGCGGTACGGCAAGACCGGCGTCGAACATCTGGCGGGCTATGAACAGTATACTTTCCAATTTTCTCTAATTTTTTTCATTTATTATTTATTTTTTTCCATTTCACCAATAAAATTTAAAAATAACATTTTAGTCCCAATCATAAATGTAAATTAAATTCTAAAGTTTTAATCTTTTACCCATCTTTATTATTGTCATTATATATTTTTCTTTCTTTATTTACAATTAAATAATTGTTTTATATTTTCCCAAAATAAAATTTTGATCCCAAAAGAAAATGTTATCAATCTCAGCTTTTCCAATTGTATATTTATAATTTTTATTTTATTTCTATTATTTATTTTGCATTTTCTTTTCCTTTTAGGGTTTCGAAACTATTTTTGACTTTTTTGACTTTCAAATAAATATTCCTTTACTTATAACACACAGTAAAACTTGTAAATAAGAGCCAAATAGCACGACAAGATGCAACAACAAAAAAGTTTTTGTAAGTTTCAATTTTTGGTTTTCGATTTTTAAATCTCTGATTTTCAGGGTGTTACAAACCTACCCCCCTTAAAATAAATCTTGTCCCCGAGATTTGGGTTGGGTTGTGGTTGAAAGTCTATTGGTTTATCTAGGACTGATCTATTTAGGACTTCATCCCAACAAAACGATGGATAGGATATTTGTTTTGGGCGAGGCGGAAATCTATCACAGAGTTATTAAGGTGATTCCTGCTGTGTCTTTGTGATTCTTTGTTTCAGATAACTATGTTATCCATTTTTAAAAACCTTCTAGGTACTCTAGACTTAGGGATTCTATCAATTTAATATCTTTGCAAGGAATCTTTTGATGTGTGCCCTTGCTTCATTTCTAAAGGAAAGGGGAGAGAGAGGTGGCTTGTCTCTCACACTTGTCCCGGCTAGCAGATTGGAGAGTGAGTGGAGGCGAAGTAGCTCGAGTGACGAAAGGATGGAGCGAGGGTCACATGACGAAAGCGAAGTAGAGCGACGGCTTCCTGGCAGAGGTGGACTTCGTCGGCAGTTAGGGCTCGCGGTCGCAGGGTCCAGGATGGAAGGAGATGTTCCCTCATCAGTTCAGGCAATGGGTGGATTCATCGCCGGAGACGATGCTCGAATAATAATGGTGTGGAGGCGCTTCGGTCGCGGAGGCTGCATTCTGGTGAAAGGGGTTGCTGCTTGGTGATGGATGTGGGCAAAAGTGCGGTATGTCGGAACGGCCTTTAGTATTTTACTGGCTTGGGTGCTATACCCACTGGTTTTTGTTTGGAGGCTATGGCGGGATGCGACCGAGGATGGTTACCAGGATTTCCTTAGTGAGGCGGTTTGTCTTCTCATCGTGTTGGCACCTATTGTCTTTCTCTCTTTTCTGGGATTACTAATAGATTAGTAGTCAATGGATGGTCCATAGAATTTGTTCCCTTTTGTATGGATCTGGCGGCCACTGCCTGAATCTCTCTTTTGCTTTTATATCAGGAGCAAATTGGATTTTTGGTTTAAACTGGTGCTCGGGTGGTTTAGGTTGTGGTTGGGTTTTTGCTCGTCAGAAGAGTGGTTGGATGGCATTGCTTGCTAGGATTGCTACTAGCGTCCCAACTAGTATCCCATGTAACATGAAACTACTTATGTTTTTAGGAGGGCGTAATGTCTAATTTACTAACAGGTGGTGGCGGTGTCCGTCTAGAGAATGATCCTTCAAACATATAAGATTTAGTATGTCTAATGTTAAGCTTTCCTTAAGTTGTATAATAGACTTGCTACTCCAAAATTTTAGAGACCTTTATTGCATAGATGGGTAGTGACCTTATATGGTATGATTGTGATCCAGGGACTTTGTGGTTGACGGGAGACCATCCGAAGAAGGTTTGGTTTTATCTAGCTACAACATGGTGCACAATTTAAGGATCCTTGGTCATGTCACTCTACCCCCCTTAAATAAATATTAAGCTTTGCTTTAGGCATCATCAACAAATCCTTAGGAAATACGTGTCACGCCCAGAAATTCACACCAGAATTTCCATAGCTAATTTGTGCATTATATCCTCTTCCAGGCATCAGTCGAGGTACACAAATCGACATTATTGATAATATAGAAACCTCGTCTTAGAAACAATATAAAAGAGTTACACAAATGCAGCGGAAAGGAAAAAAACTGACTTAAGCTAAGCTTAACTCGAGCGAAGCGAAACACCAACACCACAGCTAACCCTTGACAGCGAACAAGCCTACACCTCTTCGGAGACCTCGACCTCAACCTCTGGCACTGAAGGGGGAAAAGAAGCAAGACTGAGTACAACCACCGTACTCAATAAGTCACACCGGAAGAGGAGATATGATGCAGGATAAATATCAAGGAAAGGGATAATAGGCTCAATTTGCATAAACAGCATTGTAGAAATAATAGTAATAGTTGAAACAGTAAAACAGTAGTAGTAATTAAGCAATATTAAATAAACACTGTCCAACGTTAAAACCACATTGCAACAGGCCCATCCATCCATCTGTACTAATCAAGTTCCAACAGTTCATTCATGTGAATGAGTGAGACTAATCAAGGTGAATCTGGTCGATCGCCCGTAACCATGGGCACGGCTATCCGAATAGTTTTACTCTGATCAGAGGTGTACAACTGTACCCACAAGACACAATCCCATGACACGTTACCGTGCGCCGGTGCACCACCACGGTACCCCGGAAAGGAACTATGACAGGACCCTTCACATAACCCCCTCTAACCAATCGTACCACACCAAGGTTTCGCCCCCACTCCCATCGGGGTAATGGGCAGCCTCCTCTCGTGCCACGGTGAATCTGGAAGCCGATCAACCCTTAAAACCAGGGCCGACCCAACTCCATCACGCCCACCCTCACTGGGATACATCGGCTAGAGACAGCTACGCTACAGACCCAGCCATTACCCATGCTGGCTTGTGGTATGCACGGTAATTCTTCCAGGGTTTCCCGAGAACCGGTCCTTAATTGTCATGAGCACGCTGACCAAAAACCAACCATGTGCTCACGACCCACCATTGTCATAATTCAATGTTATTAGAGTAGAGTCACAAACTTGACATCATCTGAGAATTAGCCTCTAATATAATAATTGATTAATGTGGTCCCCTTGAGTGAGGTAGTTGAGCTAAGCATAACTAAGCAAGCCTTAAACTAACATCTAGTCATATTGAACCCATGTTACCAATGGTACAAGGTAAACAATCCTATGGTTGAGTACAGTAGGTATGATCATCCCATGAAATGACATTCTAAAACCTCTGCAATATTTGAGAGAAAAGAGATTTAAATAAAATAGGTACAATATGATCAATGTAATGTATGACTTGCCTTGCTCTGGAGACTTAGTGTAACACCCAGAAAATCGAAGAAATTAAAATCGGAAATTAAAAATCAAAACTTACAAAAACCTTTTGGATTCATTGCTTCTTATCGTGTTTATCGTTCTTATTTGCCAGCTCAGTTGCATAAGAGTTCTTTTTGAATTGCTTTGATGTGAAGTTGGATAAAAACCCTAAGCTTTGAAATCCTAGCTGGGAGAAATAATTCAAAATATATATTTGGAAAAGGGTAAATATATAATTTTGTGGATTTACAAAAGTTATTTGAAAAGTATATATGTTGGTTTAAACCCTAAAATTGGAGAGGAAAAAGTAATTAAATTTTTTGATTTAAATGGTGAAAGTATTCTGAAGGGAAAATATGAAAATTAGGAGGATATTTTAATAATTGATTAATGTGATCCCCTTGAGTGAGCAAGTTGAGCTAAGCATAACTAAGCAAGCCTTAAACTAACATCTAGTCATATTGAACCCATGTTACCAATGGTACAAGGTAAGCAATCCTATGGTTGAGTACAGTAGGTATGATCATCCCATGAAATGGCATTCTAAAACATATGCAATATTTTAGAGAAAAGAGATATTTAAATAAAATAGGTACGATATGATCAATGTAAGGTATGACTTGCCTTGATCTGGAGACTGAGGAACCTCGGCGACTACTTCGAGGAGAACGGACTTGCCGTAAAGCTCGGAATCTACATGACAAACAAAGCACTCAAAAAAACACCCTAAAAGGTCTACTGAAACAGCACTGAAAAGTACTTTTAATGGATTCTTGACAATTTTTTGGATTTAATGAAATTTGAATGGACTAAAACAAAGCTCGGATTAAAAAGATATGAATTTTAGAAGTTTAATTGCGATTTTTAAACTAAACAGAAAAGGTAAATTATTTATTGTGCAATTAAGTCCCTGGTGACGTCATCAACGCGCGGCTCGGGAAAAGGGCTGCTGTCCGCATGACGTCATCGGCTGGCATCAGCCCTAGGGCTGACGTCAGCACGCTGACGCAAGCGGCGGCGGGAGGCGAACGGGTGGCGACGTGGCGCACCCGGATTGGCCCGCTCGGCGGCCGAATGGCGCGGCGATGCGTGGCGCATGCGGGTTGGCCGGGACGGCGGCTGGCCGGATCGCTGCCATGTGGCAAGATCCGAACGGCCGGGGCAGCGACGATCGGACGGCGCGGACGACGGCTAGGGTTAGGGTTTCGCGGGCGACGGCGGCCGGGCGGCGGCGAGGGTTTTGCCCGCCGGCCTTGGCGGCGCGGTGGCCGGGACAGCTCGGCGAGCGGCGGCGCGCGGTGGCGATGAGCTTCGGCGAGCGGTGACGTACGGCACAGACGAACGCAAAAATAAAACAAAGGAAAAGAAGAAGACGGTGGCGCTCACCGACGGCGGGGAAGAAGGCAATGGCGACGACGATTTTTGGGGCTGAACCTAACGGGGAAACAAAGGGAGCATGCGACGGCGCAAGAGAGGACTTTATAGGGCGAAAAAAGATTGAATCGAGCACGGGGTGGCCGGGAAAACCTCGCCGTTTGTTTGGACTCGGAGAGAGAGAGAGCGAGTTATTCGGCGGCGTTTCGGGGCGCGGCGGCGGTGCGGTGCACGAGAGGCGGGCACGGGTGCGGTGGCACGGGCGGAGCCGGCGTGGGGCCCACACGGCGCGAGGCGCGCGAAGCGGCGTGGAAATGGCGAAGGTGGCGCGGCGCATGGCGCGGCGGCGGCGGGCGGCCGGGCGCAAGGAGGCGACCCGACGGGTGGGCCCACTTGTCGGTGGCCCGCGGGCAAGGAGGGGCGGCAGACTTGCACGGGCGCGCGGCTTGGGCGGCGGCTTGGGCCAACGACCCGAGAGAAAAGAGCGGGAAAAGGACGGCCCAAAGGAAAAAAAGGAGGAAAGAAGAGAAAAAGGAAAAAGGGATTTAGGGACTTAATTTAATTGCAGGATTTGTATTTAATTGGTTAAAAATACTTAGAGTGCTCTAAAAATTCCCGTAAAAATCCTGTTAGTGTATTTTGACTTGTAGAATTTAAGAAAAATCCTACCATGTCGTTTCCACTTATTAATTGCATTTTAAAATTACTTGTTGGCTCCAGATTAATTCCAAAAGTCCGATTATTTCGGGGTAAATTATTTAAATGATTTAGGGGCAAAACTCGGGTGCGACAAACCTACCCCCTTAAAAGGAATCTCGACCCGAGATTCCGAGGCCTTGCGAAAAGGTGCGGGTGCGCGGCCTTTAGCTCATCTTCTCTTTCCCAAGTAGCTTTTTCCTCCGAGTGATGAGTCCACCAACTTTGCAAAACCTGATAACCTTGTTTCGAGTTCTTCTCTCGCTGATCTCGAGAATACGAGATGGTCTCTCCACGTAGGTCAAGTCCTATTGAATTTCAATCAGTCCGGACTCGCTTTGCTCTTCCGGTACCCTTAAACACTTCTTTAATCGGGACACATGAAACACATCGTGAATACCGCCATGTTGGATGGAAGCTCAAGCCGATAGGCTACTTCTCCTCAACGTTCCCAGTGCGTACGGTCCCACAAAACATGGAGCCAACTTGCCTTTGGTTTGGAAACGGTGTACTCCCCGGAGCAGTGTAACACGAAGATACACAAAATCTTCGGCTTCAAAAGCGAGATCTCTTCGACGATTGTTTGCATAGCTCTTCTGCCGGGACTGCGCAATCCTCAACCTTTCCCGAATCGTTCGGACTTTTGCTTCTGCATCGCTTATCACTTCTGTGCCAAACAACTGACGTTCACCAGTCTGATCCCAGAAAAGAGGTGTGCAGCACTTTCGTCCATACAATGCCTCATACGGTGCCATTTGAATGCTTGCTTGATAACTGTTGTTATAGGAGAATTCTGCATAGGGCAAGCTCTTGTCCCACGCTGTACCAAATTCAAGCGCACATGCTCTCAATACGTCTTCCAGAATTTGATTCACTCTCTCAGTTTGACCATCTGTTTGTGGATGATAGGCTGTACTAAAATTCAAACGGGTACCAAGCTCTTCGTGCAACTTCTTCCAGAACATGGAAGTAAACTGACTTCCTCGGTCAGACATGATCTTTCTAGGCACACCATGTAAACACATGATTCTCGCGAGATAAAGCTCTGCTAGCTTCTTTCCCAAGTAGGTAGTATGCACTGGTATGAAGTGGGCCACCTTGGTGAGTCGGTCCACAACGACCCAAATTGAATCATACCCTGACGATGTGGGGGGTAAACCCGTGATAAAATTCATTCCAATTTCTTCTCATTTCCACTCTGGAATTTGGAGGGGTTGCAACAGTCCTGCGGGCCGTTGATGTTCTGCTTTAACCCGCTGACAAACATCACAAAGTGTGACAAACTCAGCTATTTCTCTCCTAATACTGACCCAGCAAAACTTCTCTTTAAGATCTTGATACATCTTTGTACTGCCCGGATGAATTGAATATTGAGCTTCCGTAAGGATCAACTTTTTCAAACCCTTATCTTCTGGCACACACAATCTCTTTCCCATCCAAATTGTGCCATGCTCGTCTTCTGTAAAGTCATGAGCTTTTCCGACTCTCATGTTCTTCTTGAGTTCAGCCATCTCGGGATCTGATGCCTGAGCAGCCCGAATTTGATCAATGAGAGTGGGTTGGGCTTCCAGAGCAGCCACAAAACCAAAATCCACAACCTGTAGATTTAGGTGCTCGAATTCTTGCTGCGACTGGTTGCACATTCTTTCGACGTTGATGGTGTTGTAGTAACTCTTTCGGCTCAGAGCATTTGCTACCACATTAGCTTTGCCAGGATGGTAATGTATCCCCAAATCATAATCTTTGATTAGTTCCAACCATCTTCGTCGACGAAGGTTCAAGTCTGGTTGGGTGAAGATATACTTGAGACTTTTATGATCTGTATACACTTGACAACGATTGCCAATTAGGTAGTGTCGCCAGATCTTCAGGGCATGAACCACTGCGGCTAATTCCAGATCATGAGTTGGATAGTTGTTCTCATGCGGACGCAATTGACGAGAAGCATATGCGACCACTTTGCCTTCTTGCATTAACACACATCCCAACCCTTGGCGAGATGCATCACAATAAACTTGGAAATACTTTCTTGGATCCGCAAGTATCAATCGGCGCGGACACCAACTTCCTCTTAAGCTCTTCAAAACTCTTGTTATATTCCGCGACCACTTAAATTTCTCATCTTTCTTCAACAATTGAGTCATTGGCTTGGCGATTTTGGAGAAATTCTCAATGAAGCGGCGGTAATAACTAGCAAGTCCAAGGAAACTTTGGATCTACGTGACTGTTTTTGGCGGAGTCCACTTGGTAACTGATTCCACATTTGACGGATCACCGGCTACTCCTTGAGCATTCAAAATGTGGTCGAGGAACTGCACTTCCTTTAACCAGAATGCACACTTGCTAAACTTGGCGTAGAGTTGATGATCCCTCAACTTCTCGAGCACTACCCGGAGATGTTGCTCATGTTCTTCCTCAGTCTTAGAGTAGACCAAAATGTCGTCAATGAACACCATGACAAATTTGTCCAAGAACTCCATAAACACCTTGTTCATCAGATTCATAAAGAAGGCCGGTGCATTGGTCAATCCAAAAGACATGACCGTACACTCATACATACCGTACCGGGTGATGAAAGCGGTCTTGGGAATGTCCTCTTCCCGAATTCTCAACTGATGATAGCCTGATCGCAAGTCTATCTTGGAAAACACCTTTGCCCCCCTTGAGTTGATCAAACAAATCATCAATCTGTGGTAGAGGATACTTATTCTTGATAGTGACCTCATTGAGTGCGCGATAATCGACACACATTCTCTTGGTTTTGTCTTTCTTCTCCACGAATATCACCGGAGCACCCCAAGGCGACGTGCTCGGCGGATATACCCTTTCGCAACTGTTCATCCACTTGCTTCTTTACTTCGGCCAACTCGTTGGCTCCCATTCTATACGGCCTCTTGTGAATTGGGGCGGTCCGGGTACTAAATCAATCCGAATTCAATTTCTCTTTGGTGGCATCGAGTTAAGTCTTCGGGAAAAACTTCGGGTATTCTCGACTATGGGGATATCTTCTAATTTCATAGGGATCTTTGCTTCTACTTCAGACGATCCACCGGTAGAAACATGATTCAAACTTGCCACAGTCTTAGCTTGCATGGGAGAACGAAAAACAATTTCTTCTCCTTTCACATCGATTAAAGTAATTGTGCGACTTGCACAGTCAATTACTCCCTTATGTCTGGACAACCAATCCATCCCAAGAATGACATCTAGGCCTTTGGATTGAAGAAGGATAAGGTTGGCTAGAAATTTAGATCCTTGGATTTCTATTGCCACTGAGGGACAATACTGAGCCGTGTCCAAATGGTTTCCAGGGGTTTGAACCCGCATAGGTATCTTAAGTTCCACTACTGATAACCCATGTGCCCCAACAAACTGCTTTGAAATAAATGAATGCGTAGCACCAGAATCAAATAATACTGTAGCAGGAGTGAGATTTACAGGAAACGTACCCATTATAACTTCAGGAGAGACCTGCGCTTCCTCTGCGGACGCATGATTGACACGGGCCTGGATGAACCTTGGCCTAGCGCGTCTTGTCTTTGGACACTTGTCTGCAAAATGCCCAGGGTCACCACAGTTGAAGCAGACTCCTGGCTTCCCTCCGGAGTCCTTCCTTGGAGGTGGTGGCTTGGACTACTGCTGGGGTGACGCCGTTGGAGGACGCGGGGCTGGAGTGCGCTGTTATTGTCCACTGCCACTACTGCCAGCTTGAAAATTCCCTGGGTGATAAGGCCGATGTTGACGAACAATCATGGTGGTAGGTCCACCCTGACTTCCAGACATGAAACGCGGCCTCTGCTGATTTCCCTGTTATTGAGGAGGTCTGAACTGGACTGCCTTTCTCTTCTTCATCATCTTGTTGCGCTGATCTTCCTGCCGAATGGCCTTGTCAACCAACTTCTCAAAGTTAGCATATTCTCCTGAGATTAGCTTGTCCGTGAGTTCATCATCCAAACCAGCCAAGAACTTGCCTTGCCTTTCTGCATCGGTGCGCACATCTTCTGGGGCGTAACGTGCAAGACGGTTGAACTCGTGCAGATACTCAGTAACTGACCGGTTACTCTACTCAAGAGAACGAAACTCACGCTTCTTCTGTGCAACTATTCCCGTAGGAATATGTGCGGTCTTGAAACTGCGACAGAACTCTTCCCATGTAACTGCTGCTCCAGCTGGGCGAGTGACCAAGTAGTTGTCTCACCAAGCAGAAGCAGGGCCTTGCAACTGATGAGTAGCAAACGAGACTTTCTTCTAGTCCGTGCACTACAGAAGATCTAGCTTCTTCTCTACGGCATGAAGCCAGTCATTGGCCTCCATAGGATTAGTGGTGCTGAAGAAGGTCGGCGGTCAGACACGAAGAAACTCTGGCAACTTAGACTGGGGTGGTGGAGCGGCAAACTGATTATTTTGCTGCTGCTGTTGCTGATGCATTTGTTGCAACATCTGCTGTTGCATCTGCTGATGTTGTTGTTGCATCTGCTGCATCATCACAGCCATCATCATTGTTTGCGAAGCAAGTACTTGAGCAATAGTGGGATTCTCGGGTGGCGGCAGAGGAGCATTGTCGTTGACGTCATGATCCTCGTTGTTGTTGGCACTGACGCCCATTGTTGCTTTGTTCGCTCCGCCAGTCACAGTGTTCACCATCCGGAGGAGACAACCGAACCGAACAGAGAAAAGAAGAAAAACAGACGGACTTAGAAACTAAACTTTATTATTGGAATTCAAATGCATTGTTCTGATCTTAATTAAAACAAGGAAAAACACGAAACATCCTTAATTGGTCAGCCATATCACACTTGATATCGACTGCCAGCTATCCCACACACAACAGCCTAACACATAGCAACTACCAAGAAGACAAACTAAGCAAAACAATAAAACTAAGAAGGGTGACTAAAACGATCCGCGAGGCGAGGAGTCAAAACTGCTTCTTTCAGAAGATCCCCATTCTTCGTAACGGCTCCTGGAGTCCTCTGGCTTCATCTCAGACTTCGACTCTTCTGAATCGGTGGCGTAGCCCAACCAATCCTGCCTCTTCCTCCGAGCAACTCCACGTCTCTTCTGAATCCATGTCTTCAGTTGAATCCTCCGAGCTTGAGTCACTGGTGATGGAGATCCAACCGTTGCTGCCACCTCCATCTTGTTACGCCGAAGCTGGAGCAATGGCAAGAGCAGAACCTGCAGCAGGAAGAACTGGGATAGGCGCTGGAACTGGAGCTGGTGGAGCAGGAGGGGCTAGAGAAGACAGTGGAGGAATCCGGGGCGCTAGCGGGATACGGACAGGTGCAGTGGTGGTCTTCTAAGCGTAGTACGAATCCTGACACCACCTGGTGCTGGGAGTCCCTTCAACTCAGCAACTTCCTTCCAGAGACGAACCACTCCGTCCTGCAGTCACATAATCCTCCGCATCTTCTTGTCGTTCAGCTCCTTGGTTGCCTTGTGCAGGTCTGAGTGCATCTTGTCCAGGCCCCTGATCACTGTGCACATGCGGCCGAAAGTAGAGTCGTTCTCATCTGCTGTAGACTTGAAGGCACTGACGTCGGAGGAACTGCCACGACGGGGATGGTAGCGGTAAGCGGATGTGCGAAGGTCAACATCATGTAGCTCCCTCATCCTGGCCAACATCAGGTAAGCAGCCTCCAAATGAACCACTTCGTCCTGCAGCCGCACAATCCTCAGCATCTTTCTTGTCCTTGGTTGCCTTGTGCAGGTATGAGTGCATCTTGTCCAGGCCCCTGATCACCGTGCACATGCGGCCGAAAGTAGAGTCGTTCTCATCTGCTGTAGACTTGAAGGCACTAACGTCGGAGGACCTGCCACGATGAGGATGGTAGCGGTAAGCGAAGGTGCGAAGGTCAGCATCATGCAACTCCCTCATCCTAGCCAATATCAGGTAAGCAGCCTCCAAACGGACACGGTAGGGCAACTCGCCGCTGAAAGGCGCAACTATTGTGTACTTTGGTGCTTCAGGATATCCGACTGCAAGGGCCATGCGTGCCAGCACCGCAACAAAGCCTACCATCCCTTTTCCAAAGTGCGCCACTGGGGAACTTGCCATCTATAGAAACAAAGGAGCGGGAATCTGTAACGTTCCACCCTTCCCGGGCTGGCCTCACCTACATCTGAAAGCTCTCTAATATCTTAGACTGTGAAAGCTCTCTAATATCTTAGACTGCCCTCACAGACCAACACCAGTCTTTTCTACGCACTTTGAGTTCTTCTCGGTCGGTCGCACCCGGGAAGAACTTCCCGGTCGGTCACCCATCCCCAAATTGCCCCAGGCCAAGCACACTTAACCTCAAAGTTCCTAGGAGATGAGCTTCCGGAAAAGAAGTTGCAACTGGTTGGTATGAGTATTCTATTAATCCTGTTAAGCCCTGGGCCAAGATGTTACATCCACACCCCCTTAGAAGACCCGACGTCCTCGTCGGTCAACCCTAGGCTAGGAACCTCCTCTCTTGGCCACGTCCATGCGTCCAGTGCCAGCGCATGTGCCATGTCGTGTCCCCTCAGGGCCCACGCGCCATGCGCACCATGCCGCGCAACTGACCCACCACGTGTCCCATGAAACAGTGAGGGTTGGCTCTGATACCACTTGTAACGTTCCACCCTTCCTGGGCTGGGCCCACCTACATCTGAAAACTCTCTAGGATCTTAGACTGCCCTCACAGACCAACACCAGTCTTTTCTGCACACTTTGTCCTCACTCATGCGCACCCGGGAAGAACTTCCCGGTCGGTCACCCATTCCCAAATTGCCCCAGGCCAAGCACCCATCCCCAAATTGCCCCAGGCCAAGCACGCTTAACCTCAGAGTTCCTAGGAGATGAGCTTCCGAAAAAGAAGTTGTAACTTGTTGGTATGAGTATTTTATTAATCTTGTTAAGCCTTGGGCCAGGAATTTACAGAATCAAAGCATGCTCAAAAACCCACGACCAACAACCCATTTTCACAATTTCTAAAACCCTAGACTGACTTCACTTTTCAAAACACCCCCTTTTTTTAACACATGCAAATGAAAAGATTATAGGGCTCTTAAGGTTTCCAGTTGGCTCGTCCTACAGTCAAAGGATGACTCTGATACCAACTTGTCACGCCCAAAAATTCACACCAGAATTTTCGCACCTAATTTGGGCATTAAATCCTCGTCCAGGCATCAGCCGAGGTACACAAATCGACATTATTGATAATACAAAAACCTCGTCTTAGAAACAATATAAAAGAGTTACACAAATGCAGCGAAAAGGAAAAAAACTGACTTAAGCTAAACTTGACTCGAGCGAAGCGAAACACCAACACCACAGCTAACCCTTGACGGCGAACAAGCCTACACCTCTTCGGAGACCTCGACCTCAACCTCTGGCACTGAAGGGGGAAAAAGAAGCAAGACTGAGTACAACCACCGTACTCAACAAGTCACACCGGAAGAGGAGATATGATGCAGGATAAATATCAAGGAAAAGGATAATAGGCTCAATTTGCATAAACAGCATTGCAAAAATAATAGTAATAGTTGAAACAGTAAAACAGCAGTAGTAATTAAGCAATATTAAATAAACACTGTCCAACGTTAAAACCACGTTGCAACAGGCCCATCCATCCATATGTACTAATCAAGTTCCAACAGTTCATTCATGTGAATAAGTGAGACTAATCAAGGTGAATCTGGTCGATCGCCCGTAACCGTGGGCACAGCTATTCGAATAGTTTTACTCTAATCAGAGGTGTACAATTGTACCCACAAGACACAATCCCATGACACATTACCGTGCGCCGGTGCACCACCACGGTACCCCGGAAAGGAACTGTGAGAGGACCCTTCATATAAACTCCTCTAACCAATCGTACCACACCAAGGTTTCGCCCCCACTCCCATCGGGGTAATGGGCAGCCCCCTCTTATGCCACAGTGAATCCGGAAGCCGATCAACCCTTAAAACCGGGGCCGACCCAACTCCATCACGCCCACCCTCACTGGGATACGTCGGCTTGAGACAGCTACGCTACAGACCCAGCCATTACCCATGCTGGCTTGTGGTATGCACGGTAATTCTTCCAGGGTTTTCCGAGAACCGGTCCTTAATTGTCATGAGCACGCTGACCAAAAACCAACCATGTGCTCACGACCCACCATTGTCATAATTCAATGTTATTAGAGTAGAGTCACAAACTTGACATCATCTGAGAATTAGCCTCTAATATAATAATTGATTAATGTGGTCCCCTTGAGTGAGCTAGTTGAGCTAAGCATAACTAAGCAAGTCTTAAACTAACATCTAGTCATATTGAACCCATGTTACCAATGGTACAAGGTAAACAATCCTATGGTTGAGTACAGTAGGTATGATCATCCCATGAAATGACATTCTAAAACATCTGCAATATTTGAGAGAAAAGAGATTTAAATAAAATAGGTACAATATGATCAATGTAATGTATGACTTGCCTTGCTCTGGAGACTGAGTGTAACACCCAGAAAATCGAAGAAATTAAAATCGGAAATTAAAAATCGGAACTTACAAAAACCTTTTGGATTCATTGCTTCTTATCGTGTTTATCATTCTTATTTGCCAGCTCAGTTACATAAGAGTTCTTTTTGAATTGCTTTGATGTGAAGTTGGATAAAAACCCTAAGCTTTGAAATCCTAGCTGGGAGAAATAATTCAAAATATATATTTGGAAAAGGGTAAATATATAATTTTGTGGATTTACAAAAGTTATTTGAAAAGTATATATGTTGGTTTAAACCCTAAAATTGGAGAGGAAAAAGTAATTAAAATTTTTTATTTAAATGGTGAAAGTATTCGAAGGGAAAATATGAAAATTAGGAGGATATTTTAATAATTGATTAATGTGGTCCCCTTGAGTGAGCAAGTTGAGCTAAGCATAACTAAGCAAGCCTTAAACTAACATCTAGTCATATTGAACCCATGTTACCAATGGTACAAGGTAAACAATCCTATGGTTGAGTACAGTAGGTATTTTTTGGGGAAAATTTTTTAGAAAAATTTGGAAATATTTTTTAGGAATATTTTGGGGAATATTTATGCCAAAAATATATAGTTTTCTCAGGTATTTTTCCTCAAGGTAAAATGAATTTCTATATACGATTTCTGGAAACTTCGCGTTTACGTAAAACTTTCTCGAAGATTTATTATTAGTTTTTCTCTTCTTCAAACTATACTTAACCTTTTTGAACTCATTAAAAATGTGTCAACGAATCTCTTAAACAACATCCGTAAGATTCTCGCTTCATCACTTTATCGGTTCTTTTTACGAAAAACCCTAGATAACCGTAGCTCGACATTACAGTCGGTTTTGCTCTAAAGTCCTCCGTAACTCAGGCAAAATCATAGGGAGATATTTTGGAGTACTCTTTTTTATTTTTCTTGATTCCTTATTCGTTCTTATCGAATTTTAATTGGATTCAATCTTTTATTTTGCACGTATGGATAGCATCCGAAGAGGCAGCTACTGACTACGTCGAAGACCCCACTCAACAAGCGTGTGAGCAAGGCAAGTCATCACATCCTTTGAACATATTGGTCCTATTTGCGAACTTGTGTTGATGCTAAAACTAAAGTGCATGCTCTACATAAATGAATACCTATTCTTGTTATGCAATACCCTGATGTTGATTATCTTTAGTTTTATTCTTTGTAACCCTTGACATGATGTAACCGAAGGAAATCTTCAATAAAATCCTTAGCCATGCTATTATTAGATTCATGCATACTCATGTTTTTGCAAATAGCTATATGCTTGGGCAACTACCTTTGGGAAAGGTAGTTGGGATACGACATGTGGAGACATGAGCGCCACATTGCCATGAGAATGATCAAATAAGTTTTCATGAAAACTAGAAATACCAAAACATGTTTTAGACTGGGGCGGCTGGATGATTTGGGTGGATTCGAGAAAAGGCAAGTGCCGACCCTGGTCAATTAAGGACCGAGCCGTGCTCGCGGATATAGAGCATCGTGACAAGACTTTCGCTTGGCTAGACTCTAAATTTTAAAATGATGGGATGGGTTTGCATGATGATTTTTATTCATTGGTGGATCAACTTCTCGAAAGGCAAGAAGGGGTAGACTCCCCAGAAAACCATGACGAACCAGAGGCGGGAAGCCATCCTTGGAATCACAATGGATTGTAGACAGAACCGTCGCCGACTTAATGAACTATGGAACTAAAACTTGACTTGGCTAGATGCTAGGTTTGTGAAAAGATTTATAAAATTGGCTTTGTGCAAATAAACCACGGCATCTCCTTGAAAATCCCCTATCATGTGCACCTTACCGTGTTGGCTTGCTGAGTACGGTTGGTACTCACCCTTGCTATACGCACAAACCTTCAGATGGTGGGAATGAAGACTTGGAGGATCCATATGCTTGCTACCAGGATGGCGAAGAAGTCGATGGCGCCTGCTAGGTCTTAGTCTCCGGTCGTTGCCTGTGGCAATCGACAGGCCACTGCCTTCATCCGCTACCTTACCTAATTTCTACTTTTGGTTGTATCTGGACCATTAGGTCCTATATGTTGGATATTGCCTTCGGGCCTATATTGTAATACTTTTGGTGTAAGACTATTTATGCATATGCACCTGATAATTCAGTACTGTATTTCGTGGGTACCAAACTACTCGATCTAGGGAAATGGTACTATGAACACGAAAGATTCTCGTCTCAAAAACATGGGTCTACAGAGCTGGTATCAGAGCAGTGCGACTGTAGGAAAAGACCAACTGGCGCCCTACCCCTGACTAGCTGGCTAAAGGGAAATATTCCTACGTAGGATCATTTCGCAAACCCAAACTATTTTTTTACAAGACAAACATGCTTTTTCCTATACCTTTATCCCCATTTCTTTTGCTCAAATTGTTTTGATATTATCCTTCTCTGACCTAAGTGACCTTCAAAAGCATATGTCGGACCATGTCGGAGTTTCGGAGATCAAAGTTCCACGGGAAGAAGGATTCGTGTCGCAACTCCGTTATTGCTATGGTGCCTAAGGTACCCAGATGCACCCACCTACCGGATTAGGAGACATGGCACCGAAGGATACCCGGTATAGGAAGCTGCGGTTTCGGTTGAGGCTCGCACGGGGAGCGAGACACCCTATTGCTTCCACACTCGTTACCACCAAGATCTGGTAGAAGCAGCTCTTCAGGACGCAGCCCGCGAAGCATTCCTCCGCCTCAACGCCATTCACCGTGCTGAGCTCACCGTGACTGAGTTTGTACACCACCCCTATCGAGAGGAAGGCAACCCGTCGCACCGTGGAGGCCACCCCTGCTGCTATAATCCTATGGTCACCCGTCTGTCCCAGGCGAAACGACGGATGACTTGCTATGAAGAGGCATTGCTGAAAATCGACGACCAGCAGCGACGCCTCAATGCTCTGGTCGAGGAACACCAAAACTGCGAGAATCAGATCAACTTGCTGCAGACCCAGGTGCATGCTAACGGTGCCCAGTACGAACAGCTCTCTGACCGTTATGTGGCCCATGGAGAAGCCTTGGTTGAGTTGGAAGAACAGCTCAGGAAGAGTAAGCAATAGGTCGGCCAGTTGGAAGAGCAACTTCGCTCCAACCCTGTCCCTGCTGCTGGTACTTCCACCGGCACCAACACCCCCTGCCCCTGTGCGACCACTACTACCTCATGACTCCGGCATGCACAGAACACTTTTCAAGCCATGATGGAGCAGGCCTTCATGTTGAGCACAGAGTCAGGACCATACCTGATAGACCCCACTGCTGCTACCTCAATGGAACCCACCTCGAACTCCATGGCTGTACCATCCGAGCCTGGTTCGGGAGAGGAGAACCCCATCCAGATCAACACTAACTCCGAGTCCGAGACAGAACCTATGGAGATCAAGTGGGAGTTCACTGATACTGATCCATCAGAGGAGGAAGCTCCTACTCGTCGCATGACTCACACCGAGGTCCCATCACCCTCAGGACTGCCCGGAAGAGTACCAGACCACCAAGCAAGAAGATCAGACATGACTCTGAGGCCACTACCTCTGAGTCATGGGAACTTCGATTTGCTTTGGCTATGGATCACCCCCTTCCTACACCCGGTTCCTGCGGTTGGCTGGACGACTAGACGAGAGGTCTGCACCGGCTTTGACCTTGCTTTGGATGGTTTTGACAGCAAGGATCATACCCTCCCCCTTAGTAGCTGATGGCAGTAGCGCGATGTTAGCTTTTGCATTATGTTGTGTGGGACTGCGTATGTGCAGTCTGTTGTATCTCCCATTGATGTATTAGCTATGGACCTATGTAATGTTTTATGGTATGTTATGAATGAGTTTATTCCACCATGCTTGCTCTGTTCAAAGATCACTTAAAAACAACTTGAAGAGAAAATCACTTAGAAACCATGACCTTGGTGGTCTAATCTCTTACCTCATCTACCTTCTTCAGATGGCGCACCGTTGCAGAGCCTCAACATCCAACGAGAACCCACCAGAGCCTAATCCCTCCACCCTAGCAGAGGTCATGGCTTTGCAAACCCAGTTGCTTCAAGCCATCGCCAACAACCAAGGGAATCGCGGAGGATCGAGCTTGGCAGAGTTTATGCGAGCCAAGCCGCCTACATTTTCCACCATCGACGAGCCAATGGATGCTGAAGATTGGCTGAGAGTAATAGAGAAGAAGTTGACTCTCGTCTGGGTACGAGAAGGCGAGAGTCGTCTTTGCCACAAATCAGTGGAAGGTCCCGCAAGTGGGGTGGGACACCTACAAAGAGACACGGGCAGGAGACGCCGGAGAACCAACCTGGGAGGAGTTCACGGCCGCCTTCCGTGAAAATTTTCTACCCACCGCGGTCATTGGAATGAAGAAAAATGAATTTCGAAGGTTGCGCCAAGGCAACACCACGGTACAAGAATACCTAAACAATTTCACACAGCTTGCCTGATATGCCACCAGTGACCTGGCAGACGAAAAAGAGAAAATAGATAAATTTATCGAAGGATTGAACGATTAGCTGAGAGGGCCAATGATCGGTCAAGACCACGTCAGCTTCCAAAGCCTTCTCAATAAGGTTGTGCGATAGGAGCATGACCAGAAGATGCTGGAGAACAACCGCAAGAGGAGGCTTGCTATGACCTGCCCACTTCAGGGAGCGTCTCAGCGTCCCATGGGAGCCACCCCATTTGGATGGAAACCAACCGTCGTGGCAACCGGTAATCCTCCGCACCCGACAATGTCGCGGCCCGATTGCGCCCCGGTTCGTACTCCGACATTGACTCTAGCCGCTCCTGGAAGAAGAAATGTGAACTGCTTCAACAGTGGAGAGTTTGGGCACTACTCCAACAATGCCCCAAGCCAAGCAGCACCCTATGCGTACCGGCGCCAATACAACGGCGTACGAGGGACTACTGTCCTTCTTCTTGGGCCGAGCGGTCTGTTTAGGATGCCGCAATCCAATGAGCTGCTATCGGATTCCGTCGCGGACAAATGAACCATGTGCGTGCCGAAGAGGCGCAGGAAGATCGGAGCGTGCGATGGGTATGTTCTCTATCAACTCTACCCAGTTAAAGTCTTATTTGATTCCGAGCATCGCATTCGTTCATATCATCACGAATAAGCAAACAACACTACCTACACCAGGTAGAACTTAAGAGACCCATGTTAGTACACTCACCTGGGGGAAACATAACTGTACCCCATGCTTGCATCAATGTGCCCATCCGGATTAGAGACGTGGTATTCCTTTCAAACCTTATGGTACTACCACCACAAACTCTTGATATCATACTTGAAATGGATTGGTTGACTAAGAACAATGGAGTCATAGACTGTGGCCGAAGGGAAGTCACAGTATCCACCCATGGGGATCACCAATGAATATAACCATGCACCAAAACCCGATGCTATGTGAGCAAGCTGCGGGAGTATTTACCATGCTACCTTTGAGCGGGATGCCAGTAGTGCAAGATTACCCGGACGTATTTCCTGAGGAATTGCCCGGAATGCTCCCTGATCGTGACATAGAATTTATCATTGACCTAATGCCTGGTATTGCCCCCATATCCAAGAGACCCTACCGAATGCCGACTAACGAACTAGAAGAACTCAAGAAGCAAATCAGAGAACTACAGGAAAAAGGATTTGTATGCCCTAGTTCTTCTCCCTGGGGAGCCCCGGTGCTCTTCGTCAAGAAGAAGGATGGAAGTATGAGGATGTGTGTAGATTACCGATTGTTGAATGAAGTGACCATCAAGAACAAGTACCCATTACCTCGAATCGATGACTTATTTGATCAACTCAAGGGTGCCCAAGTGTTCTCGAAGATTGATCTTCGGTCAGGATACCATCAGTTGAAGATTAGAGTCGGAGATATTCCCAAAACAGCGTTCTCTACACGTTATGGCTTGTATGAGTTCACAGTAATGTCTTTTGGATTGACCAATGCCCTGATATATTTCCTGAATCTTATGAACAAAGTATTCATGGAATATCTGGATAAATTCATGGTAGTGTTTATCGACGATATTCTTATCTATTCCAAAGACGATGAGAAACATGCAGAACACCTACGACTAATACTGGAGAAGCTACGAGAGCATCAGTTGTATGTGAAGTTTAGTAAATGTGAGTTCTGGCTTAAGGAAGTCGCTTTTCTTGGCAATGTAGTCTCAGCCGGAGGAGTAGCGGTAGACCCTGCCAAGGTCGAAGCTGTTACATAATGGAAGGCACCCAAGTCAGTAACAGAGGTTCGAAGTTTCTTGGGTTTGGCCGGATATTATCGGCGATTCATCGAAGGGTTTTCCACAATAACCCGACCCATGACTCAACTTCTGAAGAAAGAGAAGAAATTCGCCTGGAACGAGAAGTGTCAGGAAGCCTTTGACCAACTAAAAGAAAAGTTAACCACCACCCCAATCTTAATCCTACCTGATAACCGTAAGGACTTTGTGATATACTGTGATGCGTTTCGACAAGGACTGGGATGTGTATTGATGCAGGATGGAAAGGTCGTGGCGTATGCCTCGAGACAGCTGCGACCCCACGAGGAAAACTACCCCACACACGACTTGGAATTAGCAGCAGTTGTTCATGCGTTAAAAATCTAGAGACACTATCTGATCGGGAATCACTGTGATGTATACACTGATCACAACAGCTTGAAATACTTCTTTACTCAGTCCGATCTCAACTTACGTCAGAGACGGTAGTTGGAATTGATCAAGGACTATGATCTAGGAATCCATTACCACCCCGGCAAGGCAAATGTAGTGGCCGATGCGTTAAGCCGCAAAGCCCAATGCAACTATATGAGACTGGCAGGCATGGCCAGTGAGCTCCAGGAAGAGATGGCTCGACTTAACTTACACCTGATTCCTCACAGAGAAGTGAACTCACTAGAAATCCAACCTCTTCTGAGGACTCAAATAGAAGGAGCTCAAAAGGATAATGGAGAAACACAAACGATCAAAGAGTGCATGGCCGCTGGGCACGCGAAGGAATTCTCGGTAGATGACAATGGAACCCTGTGGTATAAGAAAAGGATCTACGTGCACGAGCAAGGTGGTTTGAGAGGATTAATCCTAAAAGAAGCACACGAATCAGCATATTCGCTACATCCGGCAGCACGAAGATGTACCAGGATTTGAAGGAGGAATACTGGTGGCCCAATATGAAGAGGGACGTTGCCGAATACGTGGCCATATGCGATGTATGCCAGAGGGTAAAAGCCGAGCATCAATGACCGGCAGGCTTGTTGCAGCCACTCAAGATTCCCGAGTGGAAATGGGATGAGATAGGCATGGACTTCATCGTTGGACTACCCAAAACTGCAGCTAGTAGATCGGCTCACCAAAACCGCCAGATTTATCCCTGTTAAGACTAAGTACAATAGTGCCAAGCTGGCGGAACTATACATGAGTAGGATCGTGTGTCTTCACGGTGTGCCAAAAAGAATTATATCGGATCGCAGTACTCAATTCACATCCCATTTCTGGAGCAAAGTTCATGAGGCACTCGGAAGTTACCTTGCCTTCAGTACCGCTTACCACCCACAGACCGATGGGCAGACCGAAAGGACAAATCAAGTTCTTGAGGTATGCTGAGAGCTTGTGCATTGGAATTTACCAAGGATTGGGAAAAATGCTTACCGTACGCTGAATTCTCCTACAACAACAGCTACCAAGCAAGTCTGAAGATGTCGCCAAATGAAGCCCTATTTGGTCGGCGATGCCGAACCCCATTGATGTGGTCAAAAACCGGTGAACGAGACGTGTTTGGGCCTGACATAATCAAAGAGGCCGAGGAAAAGGTCCGTCTGGTCTGTGACCGATTAAAGGCGGCCCAATCTCGACAGAAGAGCTACGCGGATACTCGTCGAAGGGACTTAGAGTTCAATGTAGACGACTATGTGTACCTAAAGGTCTCACCACTACGAGGGACCCAGAGGTTCAAGGTAAAAGGGAAACTTGCGCCTAGATACGTGGGCCCATTCCTGATAAGCGCCAGAAGAGAAGTGGCCTACCAGCTACAGTTACCGAGAACATCTCCGATGTCCACCCGTATTCCATGTGTCGCAATTGAAGAAGTGCCTGCGAGTGCCGAAAGAGCAAGCTCCTTTGGAAACCATCCATATCGACAGTGATCTCACATACCCGGAACATCCAATAAAGATATTGGACGAGGCAGAAAAGAGGACACGAACCAAGTCATGGCGCATGTACAAAGTGCAATGGAGCAATCACACCGAAGAAGAGGCCACCTAGGAGAGCGAGGATTTTCTAAAGACTGAATACCCACACCTACTTAACAACCGGTAAGAAATCTCGAGAACGAGATTTATTGTTAGGGGGGTAGGTTTGTAACACCCTGAAAATCGAAGAAATTAAAATCGAAAATTAAAAATCGGAACTTACAAAAATCTTTTGGATTCATTGCTTCTTATCGTGTTTATCTTTCTTATTTGCCGCTCGTTGCATAAGAGTTCTTTTTGAATTGCTTTGATGTGAAGTTGGCTAAAAACCCTAAGCTTTGAAATCCCAACTGGGAGAAAAAATTCAAAATATATATTTGGAAAAGGGTAAATATATAATTTTGTGGATTTACAAAAGTTATTTGAAAAGTATATATGTTGGTTTAAACCCTAAAATTGGAGAGGAAAAAGTAATTAAAATTTTGGATTAAAATGGTGAAAGTATTCCGAAGGGAAAATATGAAAATTAGGAGGATATTTTAATCAAAGGTCACAATTTCTTGAAATTTAAAAAGAGGAATAACTCAAATAAGAAAAATATATTCTGAATAATAAAGTGGGGAAAAAGTTTGAAAATATAATTTCAAAATTATTTTGGGAATATTAGAATTTATTTTGAATTTTTAGGGTGAAAGAAAATAAGAATGGGAAAATTAGGAAATTAAATTGGGTAAAAACAAAAGGTACACTGTTCATTTGTCAGCAGGTGTTCGACCGAAGTCGCCGCTCGCCACGTCGCCCGCCATGCTGCCTGCGTCACCCCGTCCCGCGCACAGCGCTCGCCACGTCGCCTGGCATGCCGCCCGTACACGCACGCGCTCGCCGAAGTCGCCGCTCGCCACGTCCCCACGTCACCCCGTCCCGCGCATAGTGCTCACCACGACGCCCGCCATGCCGCCTGTGCACGCACGCGCGCACGCGCCCGCCGAAGTCGCCGCTTGCCACGTCGCCCGCGTCACCCCGTACGCCGCACAGCAGCGTCCGTACGCCCTCGCTCGCCACGCCCATGCACAGCGTCGCCGTATGTAACACCCTAAAAATCGAAGAAATTAAAATCGGAAATTAAAAATCAAAACTTACAAAAACTTTTGCTTATTGCCTTTTTGCTCGTGTTTATTGCTTCTTATTTGCCAGCTTGGTTGCATGACTTTAAGTTGTGAACGATTCATCTCGAGGTTTGTGAAAAAACCGAATGATTTGGATTTCCGTTGGAGGGAAAAATCTCGAAGTCTAGGATTAGGAAATTTTTAGAATAAAATCGAAAAGAGATGCGGATTCATGAAGATAGGTGTTTGAAAAGAAAAACATTAATTGATGATTATAAAATATAAATTAGAAAATAAAATAGACAATAAATTCTTTTAGGGATTTATATAAAATCTGGAAAATTATTTGAAATCAAAAATGGTGTTTTATGAATTTAGAGAAAGGGATTTAATTAAATATGGAAATATATATTTGAAAATGAATAATGGTGGTGAAAAGTTTGAAAATATATTTTTAACGAATTTTGGGAATACTATATGTTTATTTGGAATTTTTAGAGTGAAGAAAAATTAGAATTGGAAAATGGAGTGGAAAATCGGAAAAGTCGAAAGTGCACTATTCATTAGGTCACAACCGTTCGACGCCATACAAGCCGCGGCCGCGCGCCCGCCGCACGTCGCCGCCGTACCGCGCCCGCTGCGTGCGCCACGCGCCGCGCGCACGCGCTTCGTGCCGCGCCCGCCCAGCTCGCCCGCCGCGCCACGCCGGCCGCCGTGCCATGCGCCATCGCCGCCACGCGCCAAGCCGCATCGGCCGCGCCGTGCCCCGCGCTCACGCCGCACGTCAATGCCCGCGCCCGGCCCCGCGTGTCGCCCGCGCTCGCCGCGCCGACCCCGCCAACCCACGCGCCGCGTGCCTCGCGCCATACCGCCGCGCCGGCCCCCTTTCCCCTTCTCTCTTCTCCCTCTCTCGGCGCGCTTACAAATAAGGGGCAAAATCCCCCATCTTTCCACACCTTGCCGCTCTAGCCTCCTCCCCTCACTAGTTCTTTCCCCCACCCGAGTGCCGCAAACCGAGCATCACCGCCGCCGCAAGCCGCCGCAGCCGCCGAGCGCCGTCACCACCAAGTGCCGGAGCTCCACCGCCCTTCCCAAGTGCTTGCCGTCGCCGGTAAGCCGAGCTGCCACCCTCTCCCCTTCGCTTGCGCCGGCCGCCGGCACAACAGAGAAGAGAGAGAGCGAGGTTCGGTCGAGCACCCGGCGAATCAATGAATAGTAAATAGAAAGAAAAAAAAAGAAAAGAAAAAGAAAAGGGAAAAGAAAATAGAAAAAATATATGAAAAAATTTAGAAAATTAGTAAAAATATTTTGAAAAGATTTGAGTGAATTTTTGGGCAAAAATATATTATTTTCTTGTATATTTTTCTAGGAGCAAATTCGAAAAATCAAAATCGGACTTTTCGAGATTTCGTTTCGCATCGTTTTTTCCGGATTTTGTTTAAGTCTTTCTCGCCATCTAAATATGTTTTTCTTTTGTGCTCGAACCTTCAAAACCTCGAGTACAAACCCCTCCCGTTGATATTCCTAAATTTAATTTCTCGATAGTTTCAATCGTCGTTTTGAGAAAACCCTAGGGCATCGACTCGATTTCAAAACTCGGATTTTTCCGTAGCAACCCTCGTCCGAACTCAAGTAGAATTCTAGGCTAAACGTTTTGAGTCGTTTTCGTGATTTTTATGGTTCTTTTCGATCTCTCAGTATTTTATTGAATTCTGATTGAATTCAATTGATCTTTCGCACGTACGGATAGCACCTGAAGAAGCAGGCACCGACTCCATTGAAGACTCCGCTCAACAAGCGTGCGAGCAAGGCAAGTCATCACACTCTTTGAACATATTGATCCCAATTGCGAAATGATGTTGTTTTAAATTTTAAACATGCATGCTACACACAAAGAATTACCTATACTTGTTATGCCATGCCTTGTTATTGATTACCTTTAGAATTATTCCTTGTAACCCTCAATGTGATACATACAACCGGAGGATATCTTCGGTAAAATGCTTAGCCATGCTATCATTAGATTCATGCATACTAATGTTTTGCAAATAGCTATATGCTTGGGCAACTGCCTTTGGGAAAGGTAGTTGAGATACGGCATGTGGAGACATGAGCGCCACATTGCCATGAGAATAATCAAATAAATTTTGATGAAAACTGAAAATACCAACAAATGTTTTAGACTGGGGCGGCTGGATGATTTGGGTGGATTCCGAAAAAGAAAAGTGCCGACCCTGGTCAATTAAGGACCGAGCCATGAGATAGCCGGGAAACGAGCCAGTACAGCCGTACTTCTCGAATGGGTATAGACCTAGCGGAGTAGATAGCCGAGCGGAGGCGGTACCTTGCATAGTTGTTCTTATGTATGAGATGAGATTGAGAATGGATGATTAAAAATCGAAATTTGTTTATAACCAGAAGAATGAAGTTTTCCCTTACCCCGGGAGCGTCAGAACTCCTCACACTGCTAGAAAAGGACGGCTAAGTGCAAGAGGATTTAAATTCATGGAGCGGGTACTGCTAAAGTGAGGTTATCGAAAGGCTTTGCCATGACCGTCCCATATAAAGGGATGTAGGCTCAATCAATGGGCAGTCACAGAGTATGGGTAAAGTGTACATCCACTGCAGTGTGAATGAATCAATCTATTTGAATAGCCGTGCTCGCGGATATTGAGCATCGTGACAAGAATTTCGCTTGGCTAGACTCTAAATTTTAAAATGATGGGATGGGTTTGCATGATGATTCTTATTCACTAGTGGATCAACTTCTCGAAAGGCGAGAAGCGGTAGACTCCCCAGAAAACCATGACGAACCGGAGGCGGGAAGCCATCCTTGGAATCACGATGGATGGTAGACAGAACCGTCGCCGACTTAATGAACTATGAAACTAAAACTTGACTTGGCTAGATGTTAGGTTTGTGAAAAGATTTATAAAGGTAGCTTTGTGCAAATAAACCACGGCTTTCCTTGAGAATCCCCTATCATGTGCACTTGTCCGTGTTGGCTTGCTATACGCACAAACCTTCAGATGGTGGGAATGAAGACTTGGAGGATCCATATGCTTGCTACCAGGAGGGCGAAGAAGTCGATGGCGCCTGCTAGGTCTTAGTCTCCGGTCGTTGCCTGTGGCAATCGACAGGCCGCTGTCTTCATTCCGCTGCCTTACCTAATTTCTACTTTTGGTTGTATCTGGACCATGAGGTCCTATATGTTGGATATTGCCTTCGGGCCTATATTGTAATACTTTTGGTGTAAGACTATTCGTGCATATGCACCTGATAATTCAGTACTGTATTTCGTGGGTACCAAACTACTCGATCCAGGGAAATGGTACTATGAACACGAAAGATTCCCGTCTCAAAAACGGGGGTCTACACATAGGAACCTCGGTGACTACTTCGAGGAGAACGGACTCGCCGGAAAGCTCGGAATCTACACGACAAACAAAGTGCTCAACAAAACACCCTAAAAGGTCTACTGAAACAACACTGAAAAGTATTTTTAATGGATTCTTGACATTTTTTTGGATTTAATGAAATTTGAATGGTCTAAAACAGAGCTCGGATTAAAAAGATATGAATTTTAGAATTTTAATTACGATTTTTAAACTAAACAGAAAAGCTAAATTATTTGACGCAAGCGGCGGCGGAGGCGAACGGGTGGCGACGTGGCGCGCCCGGATTGGCCGCGCGGCGGTCGAATGGCGCGGCGACGCGTGGCGCATGCGGGTTGGCCGAGACGGCGGTGGCCGGATCGCCGCCATGTGGCGAGATCCGAACGGCAGGGCGGCGGCGATCGGACGATGTGAACGACGGCCAGGGTTAGGGTTTTGCGGGAGGCGGCGGTCGGGTGGCGGTTTTGCCCGCCGGCCTTGGCGGCGCGGCGGCCGGGTTGGCTCGGCGCGCGGTGGCGCGCGGCGGCGATGAGCTCCGGCGAGCGGCGACGCACGGCACGGATGAACGCAAAAATAAAACAAAGGAAAAGAAGAAGACGGCGGTGCTCACCGGTGGTGGGGAAGAAGGCGACGGCGACGACGATTTTTGCGGCTAAACCTAACGGGGAAATCAAGGGAGCATGCGGCGGCGCAAGAAAGGAGTTTATAGGGTGTGAAGAGATTGAATCGATCACGGGATGGCCGAGAAAACCTCGCCGGTTGTTTCAGACTCGAAGAGAGAGAGTGAGATATTCGTGGGCCGTTTTGGGGCGGTGGTGGCCGTTGCGCCGCACGAGAGAGGCGGGCACGGGTGCGGCGGCGCGGGCCGGAGCCCGACGTGGGGCCCACACGGTGCGAGGCGCACGGAACGGCGCGGAAACGGTGGAGGTGGCGCGGCACATGGCGGCGGCGGCGGCTGGGCTGGCCGGGCGCAAGGGAGGCGGCCTCGACAGGTGGGGCCCACCTATCGGTGGCCCGCGAAAGAAGGGAGGGGAGGCAGACTTGCGCGGGCGTGGCCGGCTCGTGGGCCTCGGCCCACGACCGAAGGAGAAAAGGCGCGCGCGAGGAGGCGGCTTAGGCGACGGCCGAGGAAAAGAGCGGGAAAAGGACGACCCAAAGGAAAAAAAGGAGGAGAAAAAGAGAAAAAGGATAAAGGGATTTAGGGACTTAATTTAATTGCAGGATTTTTATTTAGTTGGTTAAAAATACTTAGAGTGCTCTAAAATTCCCTAAAAATCATGTTACTGCATTTTGACATGTAGAATTTAATAAAAATCCTACCATGTCGTTTCCATTTATTAATTGCATTTTAAAATTACTTGTTGGCTCCAGATTAATTCCAGAAACTCCGATTATTTGAGGGTAAATTATTTAAATGATTTAGGGGCAAAACTCGGGGTGCGACAAACCTAACCCCCTGAAACGGAATCTCGACCCCGAGATTTAGAGGCACTGGCAAAAAGGTGCGGGTGCGCAGCCTTTAGCTCATCTTCTCTTTCCCAAGTAGCTTCTTCCTCTGAGTGATGAGTCCACTTAACTTTGCAAAACCTGATAACCTTGTTCCGAGTCCTTCTCTCGCTGATCTCGAGAATACGAGCTGGTCTCTCCATGTAGGTCAAGTCCTCTCGAATTTCAATCTGGTCTGGACTCGCCTGATCTTCTGGTACCCTTAAACACTTCTTTAACTAGGACACATGAAACACGTCATGAATACCAGCCATGTTGGATGGAAGCTCAAGCTGATAGGCTACTTCTCCTCGACGTTCCTGAATTCTGTATGGTCTCACAAAACGTGATGCCAACTTGCCTTTGGTTTGGAAACGGTGTACTCCCCAGAGCGGTGTAACACGAAGATACACAGAATCTCCGGCTTCAAAAGCGAGATCTCTTCGACGATTGTCTACATAGTTCTTCTACCGGGACTGCGCAATCCTCAACCTTTCCCGAATCGTTCGGACTTTTGCTTCTGCTTCGCTTATCACTTCCATGCCAAACAACTAACGTTCACCAGTCTGATCCCAGAAAAGAGGTGTGCGGCACTTCCGTCCATACAACGCCTCATACTGTGCCATTTGAATGCTTGCTTGATAACTGTTGTTATAGGAGAATTCTGCATAGGGCAAGCTCTTGTCCCATGCTGTACCAAATTCAAGCGCACATGCTCTCCACATGTCTTCCAGAATTTGATTCACTCTCTCAGTTTGACCATCTGTTTGCGGACGATAGGCCGTACTAAAATTCAAACGGGTACCAAGCTCTTCTTGCAATTTCGTCCAGAACTTGGAAGTAAACTAGCTTCCTCGGTCAGACATGATCTTTTTAGGCACACCATGTAAACACATGATTCTCGCGAGATAAAGCTCTGCTAGCTTCTTTCCCGAGTAGGTAGTATGCACTGGTATGAAGTGGGCCACCTTGGTGAGTCGGTCCACAACGACCCAAATTGAATCATACCCTAACGATGTGGGGGGTAAACCCGTGATAAAATCCATTCCAATTTCTTCCCATTTCCACTCTGGAATTTGGAGGGGTTGCAACAGTCCTGTGGGCCGTTGATGTTCTGCTTTAACCCGCTGACAAACATCACAAAGTGCGACAATACGTTTGGGTAATCCTGAACTTACTGGCATACCGGCCATGGGTAGTAGGGTAAATATTCCTGCGGCTCGCTCACACAACATCGAGTCTCGGTCCATGGTTATGCTTGTCGGTGAAGTCCATGGAGTGGACAGGGTGACTTCTCCTTCAGCCAAGTCTATAACTCCCTTGTTCTTAGTCAACTAGTCCATCCTGAGAATGCCATCGAGGGTTTGTGGAGGTAATACCATGATGTGTGAAAGAAATACTACGGCTCTAATTCAAATGGGCACAATGATGCAAGCATGGGGTTGGTTATACCTCCCTCGGGTGAATGTACTAACATGGGTCTCTTAGGTTCCACCCAGTGTAGGTTTTTTTTGCTTATTTTTGCTGATACGAACGAATGCGATGCTTCGAAATCAAATAAGACTTAACCTAGGTGGAGTTGATAGGAAGCATACCCATCAGCATTCTCTGATCTTCCTGTGCCTCTTTGGCGTGCACATGATTCACTTGTCCATGGCGGAATCTGGTAGTAGATTCATTGGGTTGCGGTGTCCTGAACAAAACGTGTCCAGCAGCAGGGGTAGTAGTTCCACGTACAGCCGTTGCATTAGCACCGATACGAAGTGGGGTGCTGCGTGGCTTGGGGCAGCGGTTGGCAAAGTGCCCAAACTCTCCACAATTGAAGCAGTTCACATTCTTCATTCCAGAAGAGGCTAGCGTCAGTGTCGAGGTGCGGATTTGAGTCGCAGTCGACCTATTGATATTGCTGGGTGTAGTAGGATGACTGGTCATTACGACGGTTCGCCTCCACCCAAATGGAGTGGCTTCCTTTGCTAGTCTGGGGAGGAGGCATTTGTAGGAATAGTGTCCTGGCTTACAACTGTTGAAACAAATCAGACACAACTTGTCACGAGGTGCTCCCTTCTGGGTCTGTAACATGCCTCTGTTACCATTGGTTGTCTTTACTGGGGTTGGGGCTGGTTCGTGATCAAAAACATCTTCTCTGGGGGCGATACCATCCATGAGTTGACTGGCGGACTGTCGAGATATCCTCTGGTCTTCCGTTTTCTTGTCTAAGATTAACATCAGTCGACAGTCCTTGGGTACATGGTATGTGCCTTCACACAAGAAACATGTGATGGCTCTCATGGGGCATTCTCTTGGGACATGTGTGTCCTCACCGCAGGGACAGATGTGGTCACACATGCTCGCAGTGTGTCCAACTTCTCCACAATGAGTACATGCTTTGAGTTTCATTTCTCCTCCACTAACATTTCCCAGGTTTACTTCATCATCATTTCCAGAGGACATTTCTTCTGATGCGTAATCTTCTGGTTTAGGTGGACCACGAAGCTGGAGAGGTCGAGTTAACTATTGTGCACCACGGAAGGTATTCTTCCTTAGGTGTCGGGGAATTTTCTCAGCATCTTCAGGGGTGAACACTGTGATTGTGACGATCATCTAGCCAGTACAACTTATATTCCATTCTGGTGACTTTCTCTTCTTAGAGTTGGATGGTGGCGAACTAAAATCTTGGCTGATTATTCGACCGGATTCTTTATCCTTTCCTACGCACTGCATCTCTTCTTTAGTCAGGGTTCCAATATACTTGTCCCCTGATCTGTTCCTTATGTTATGACCTTGCTCAACAAAACCATAGCAGGTGTCAAATGTTTCCCTCCAACCTAATGGCGGGGCTGGTGCTATCGTCTCCTATGGACTTGGCAACATACTTGCAGGAGTCATCAGCGCTTGCATCGGAACATACTGGCGTTGCTCTAAGTACTGACCCTGATCTTGCGTCAGTTGCTGTTGAAAGTGTCGTTGCATCTGTTGCATCATCATGGCCAATAATTGCGTCTGATTAGCCACTACCTGGGCTAGGGTTGGGTTCGCAGGGAAAGGAGGTGGAGTGTTCACAGGGTTGTTTTGAGTTAATCCACGAGGCCGCTGAGGTCTCGATTTACTGACATTCCCCTTGGTTTTACCCATCTGTTGCCGAAGAAGACAGGAGAGGGGAAAGAAGAGGTTAACTAAAGATGAGACCTTAATATGCTTACTACTGATCTGATGTGGGCATATTTTTATTGTTCTAGTTGATTAAACAAACAATCTCCCCATTACAGATGTAAACCATACACCTGCGCATAGCAAACAACACACGACCTAGGAAATATCGATGCTACTCTTTCGGGAGGAGATTTGGGTTTTAGGTGAGCTCCGAAAACTTCGCTTGATCCTCGGGAAGCGCTGACTCGGGGCTGCTTGGCTTGGTCGCCTTGCTTGAAGCTCGGACTTGACTTGGCTCCCAGATGATGCTCCAGGCTTAGCAACTAGAGAGTTGGGGGGAGGGAAGGAGAGACATTTGAAAAGATTCCAGAGTCTAAGGAAGCGAGAGTAGAACAAATTTCGCAAAGAGATAAGGAGATAGGAGTATAAGGGAACACACATTTTGTTTCATAGACAATATATATTTTTTTCCAAAGTAATCCTAGATGGGGATTTCTCCCTTTAGCCAGCTCTACAGGGGGTGGGGCGCCATTGGTCTTATGCTACAGTCTCACTGCTCTGATACCAGCTTTGTAGACCCCCGTTTTCGAAATGGGAATCATTCGTGTTCATAGTACCATTTCCCTGGATCGAGTAGTTTGGTACCCACGAATACATTGCTGAATTATCTGGTGCACGATACATTCATCGACACACACAAAATATTACAATATAGGGCCCGAAGGCAATGTCTAGAACTTAGGACCAAACGATCCAGAATACAATCAAAAATAGAGATTAGATAAGGCAGCGGAAAGAAGGCAGCGGCACGCCATTGCCACAGGCAACGACTGAGCTAAGACCTATTGGACGCCATCGTCTTCCACACCCACCTGGTAGTATGCATACGGGTCTTCTCGGTCTTCATTATCCACATCTGAATATTTGTGCATATAGCAAGGGTGAGTACCAACCGTACTCAGCAAGCCAACACAACAAAGATGCATATGACAGGGGATTCTCAAAGGATGGCTGTGGTTCATTTGCACAAAGCCAGTTTTTTCATTCTTTTCACAAAACCCTATATCTAGCCAGATCAAGTTTTATTTCCATAGTTCAAGAAGTCAGCGACGGTTCTGTCCACCATCCGTTGTGATACCAAGGATAGCTTCCCGCCACCGGATTGTCATGGCTTTCTGGGGAGTCTACCCCCTTCTCGCAGTTCGAGCAGAGGATCCCCAACACATAAAATCATCATGCATACCAACCCATCATATTAAAGTTTAAGAGTCTAGCCAAGAGAGAAACTTGTCACGCTGCTTCATATCCGCGAGCATGGCTATTCGAATAGATTGATTCATTCACACTGCAGTGGATGTACACTTTACCCGTACTCCGTGACTGCCCAACGAATGAGCCTACGTCCCAACACATGAGACGGTCACGGCAAAGCTTTTCGATAACCTCACTTTGGTAGTACCTGCTCCATGAACTTAAATCCTCTTGCACTCTAGCCGTCATTTCCTAGCAGTGTGAGGAGTTCTGGTGCTCCCGGGGTAATAAAAAAAACTCACTCAATCCTCGTTCATCACTCAATATGTAGGCCGTAGCCCCATCTCAACAGCACTAACCACAACACAACACCTGAACCACTATGCAGGGATACTGCCTCCGCTCAGCTATCTACTCCGCTAGGTCTATACCCATTCGAGAAGTACGGTTGTTGTTAACACTGGAATTTGGTAATGGGGTTCCTAAGTCCTAAAAGGCAAAGTGGAATCGGATCGGCCGAAGGCAGGGGTCGTATCGGCTAAAAGCCTGATCGGCTGCAGAGCTAGTCGGCTGAGGATGGGTTGAATGGAAACATGACGGCCGATTCTGAGTTCGAAGAGATGAAGCTGTGTTTAACACGAAGCTTGAAGATAAGTGGAGGATTCGGTTGCTAATTGCGTGTTTAAAGATATTGCCACTTATGGATAGAGTCCTGTAACGGCAATTGTATCTATAATATAGACATTTGTTAAATTGTTAGTTGTGATACGTTATGGATCCCGCTAGGGATGATATGATGTTTAAACAGTAGTTTAGATAGAGTCCAAAGTTGTTACAAATATTTGTATCTTGGGTATAAATAGGACCCGAGACCCTCTGTATCGGAACGATTCAATCAATCTAATCTTCGGCGCATCGCCATCCTTTTCCTTTTGGACGAACACCCTGTTTGGCTTTGGGCTGCATCGTCTCGATCCCCAAACTCAGGTACATGTTTGTCGTTAGTGGTGAGATTACTTGTTTCTAATGCTTCCATCACAATGATACATTAGATTCAATAGTTTTACTGCGACATATATCATATAGTGCATATGGACCAATTCGATGCTTAGATCTATCTTGTAGTTGATTCATCTTGTCGAGAATATGTGGTCAACAAGGCTAGGTCTAAGGGTTGGTTGGTTCGTATGTAGTATCTACCATCTCACGGAGTGTAGGTCGGAAGTAATAGATTGGATGTTTCTTTTGATACTTAATGCTGCATCAAGACTGAACTATTGAGTCATCTTTAGAACCATCAGTGATCTATTCTTTTGGATTTACATTATCTGGAGATAGCGTCGGGGTTTCAGCCGACTTTATTCACCCTAATGTGTTTCTTTTAACGTGATTGTTATTAGATCTGTATTAGGGCTATCTTTTATGCCTAGATCGTGCTTGCTTACATCTTTGATCTAGGAATATTGTGTCCGCACGAGATTCACTGGGATGCCAGCCGATTTGACGTTAGTTTCCCAGCATCGGCTAGTCTGTTGATCCGTATACTTGTTATTCTTCGTTGTATTTGGATCGGACGACTGATGATCGTCTCGGTATGGCCGATACGTTCTGGTCGCTTGGCCCAAATATGGTCTAGAATAACATATATACATCCATGGATTTCCTGGGCCGGTCTCGTGGGGACTTGACCTAACGCTTAACGAACACTTCCTCGTTTTCTTTCTTGTTGATTGGCAGATCAAATCAACTGGCACGCTCTACACATTGTAGGCAGCTGAGAAGGACCTGCATTGGAGTCAAGCAGATCTCCCAGGCCAGCGCGTCAGAGAGATTTCTCGTCAACACGCTTCTTAGCATGTGGGACTGTCTTTGTCGGCTCGACTCGGGCGAATAGACTCTGCCGGCAAGATGGTCGATTCCAAGATCCCTGGCATCACACAGGACAATGTCGTACCTGTAAAGATGGATCAACTATTGGCTGAACAGCAAGCCGAGTATAAGAAGATGGTGGAGTAACTTCAGAATAATTATCTTCAATCCTTCACCCAAACGAGGTTTGGGCTGTGCACCAAAAGTATAAGTTCAGCCTCAACGATACCAAGGCATCCTCATCAAGCGATGCGAAAGGCAAACAGAAAGTGGAAGAGCCGACTCCGGTGCAAGATGATTCAGCGTATACTCTTTGCAAGATCGGATCGACTCATTTGTCCATCACGCGCTGGTCAACCAGAGCGGCATCCTGGTCAACACCCTCAATAATATGATTTCTCACGTAGTTGATGCCAAGGTGGCCGAGCAGCTGCAACGGGGCCCCACATATTTCGTGGATGGCCAGTTTCCTGGTTACAGGACACTAGTCACCCAAGATCAGCCACTTCCACTAATAGCACAACCCAACCCACCCGGAGAAATCGGCCACTTGAGTCCAAGCGAGACGGCTGTGAGACCAGCGGTCACTATTCTAAACCGACAACAGCCGTTGCCTCAAGGTCAACTCGACAACATGTTCCATAATATTCAGCAGCCAGAGCCGATTGATCTTGGCAGACGGCAGAATGTCGGGGCCGACAGTTGTTCCCAGACCCGCCAACGCCACAACAGGAACCTCGGCTGCCGCCCGCTGATCATCGCTACCAGTACCAAGGGGGCCGTCAGGATCACCATTACCGACCTGAGACACCGCCACAGATGTATCGGCAAGCACACATGCTGTATGATCCATATGAGCCGATACAGCAAGATAGTAGGGCCTGGGCCGAACTAATCGCAGACGTTATGCGGGATCAGTTCGGCCTCAAACCAAAAGATTCAGGAAATATGTATCGGTACCCCTATCCGGAACATTTCGAAAGGGTCCCGCTGCCCAACCGATACAAGATCCCGGACTTCTCCAAATTCTCAGGACAAGACAACGTCTCTACCTATGAGCATGTCAGCCGATTCTTGGCACAGTGCGGTGAAGCATCGGCTACTGACCCCTTGAGAGTTCAACTATTTCCCCTTTCTCTTTCAGGATCGGCCTTCACTTGGTTCTTCTCGTTGCCTTACAACTCAATTCAGAGTTGGGCTGATCTTGAGAAGCAGTTTCATAGCTATTTTTATTCCGGCAACCATCAAATGAAGTTGTTGGACCTCACCAGCGCAGTCGGCGAAACACAATGAATCGGTCCAGGACTACATTCAACGCTTGGAGAATTGAGAAACCGATGCTATAGCTGGTGGTATCAAACGCCCGGTGGCCGATTTAGCCTTCCATGGTTTGATCGCGCCGATCAGGCAACGATTCTCTGCGCAGGACTTCGATAGTCTAGCCCACCTGGCGCAGAAAGTGACAGCCCATGAACAACGTTTCCAAGAAACCAGGAAGGCTGTCAAAACCATAACGCAAGTCGTTGTCGATTCAGATTACGGGTCCGACGACGATGAAACAGAAGTGGCAGCAGCCGAATGGGCTAAGAACAAGAAGGCCATCGTCTGCCAGTGGCTGCTGAAGACGGCTAAAGAAGAAAAATACTATTTTGACATCACTAAAGCCGACAAGATCTTTGATTTACTGCTCAAGGAGAAACAGATTCAATTGCCCGAAAATCATGTGATCCCGTCGGCCGAAGAATTGAAAAAGAAGAAGTACTGCAAGTGGCACAACTCCACATCTCACGCCACGAATGATTGCAAAGTCTTCAGGCAGCAAATCCAGTCAGCCATCGAGGCCGGGAAATTAAAGTTTGCTGACTCAAGTCGGTCCATGAAAGTAGACGGCAATCCGTTTCCGGTCAACACAGTCCATGCCGGCCCCGGGCGAGCTGATCGACAGAACAGAATGGCGCACGGCTTAGCCGATACGTTGATCGAGGCTGAAACAGGAAAGGACCAGACCGGATACCACACTGCACAAATTAACATGGTGCGCCCAGTCATCAGATCGGCTGGCCGACAGCCGATCCACGAACGAAGCCGATACCATCATCAATATCGGTCTCGACGTGAAGAAATTTACGACGAACCACCTCGCCGGCACGAGCCAAGTGTCGAGCCGACGGAACATGGCGAGCCATGATGATCCACATTGGCATTGCGGCTTCTTCGGGCATTGCTGGGAATCCGGCATGAGGCTACCAACACTGGAAGATTGCCCAGCATGCGACGATCACCATAACGACGACGAACGCGGGAGTTTGTCGTCTGCAAGCCCAGTCCGGTTCATCCCCAGAGCCGTCCAACTAAACCGAAGACGGCGACCTGTCCACGATCGGCTCGGTCCGATCCATCAGGACTTCTTCATCGACGAGAACCGAGATGGAGACAACCGCGATGACGAAGAAGCCGACGATGAGGAATCGGCCAACCCCCAATGGTGCCCGTCCGATCTATTCACGAAGACCCAGAAGAGGAGAATTCAACGGCTCAAGCGTGAAGGAAGAGAAGACGAGGTGAGACAAATGATATACGAACAACGCCGTCGGCTGGGCAAGATCAAGAGACGGTGGGTACCTAAGCGGGAGAACGCTATGGCCACCGAAGAACAAGCCGAGGATAGCCCGGTACCAGAGCCGAGAAGGGCAGCCAAAGGGAAGAGTAAAGCTGTCGCATCGGTTAACATGGTCTTCGTGTTGCCGGCGAGTTCGGCGCCACGGAAGCTAACGCGGGTGCTATCGAAGATGACCCGACAAAACTAACAATCTCGCCGAGACCAGGCCATCTTCGACAAGCCCGAAGGGACCGAAAATCGGCATCCGAAACTGTTATACGTCAAAGGATTCGTTAACGGCAAGCCGATCTCCAAAATGCTGGTCGATGGGGAGCGGCGAGTCAACCTCATCCCTTACGCAACTTTCGAAAACTTGGGAAAGGGGCCGAAGACTGATAAAAACCAACATGGTACTCAAGGACTCGGCGGCAACCCATCGAAGACCAAAGGTGTTCTCAACGTTGAATCGACCATCGACAACAAAAGCGTGCCCACAACATTTTTGTCATCGACGGGAAGGGTCTTACACTTCTTGCTCGGAAGGGACCGGATCCACGCTAGCTGCTGCATCCCTTCTACAATGCACCGAGTCTCATCCAAGTGGGACGGCGACAAGATCGAGATCATACCAGCCAATGACAAGGTTAGTTAGTGTCGTCGGTGCCGATTTGCCACTTTGGGAAATCGAAGGCATCGAATGTTTATCTGGGAAAATCGCAAGCCAATTTTCTAAACGTGTCCAATTCAACAATACAGCCCATCGAAAGCGGTGAGCCGCAGAACCGACGATAGTGCTCTTTGAACAAGACATGGTGGAAGGCTCCAACAATGAGCATTAACATTCTATTCTTAACAGATTCATTTTAAACTTCAGGACGTTTACATTGTAGGCGAATTATGTGGCTAAGCTCCTCAGTTCTAATGCCCTCGACACAAAAAGGAATGCCATTCAAGCTGTACACGTCCGCCGTCGACAAGTCAATCGGCTGTTTTGATCCAAGAAGTCGACGGCAAGGAAAGGGCCATTTTCTATCTCGCCGGCGGCTACTAGATGCGAGACCAGGTATTCACCGTCGAGAAGTTATGTACGTGCCTCTATTTCTCATGCACAAAGTTAAGGCACTATCGTTGTCCAATGAATGCATTTGTAACTTGCAAAGCCGATGTAGTCAAGTACATGCTATCGGCTCCAATGCTCAAAGGAAGGATCGGAAAGTGGATCTTCATGCTGACGGAATTCGATCTGAGGTATCAGGCTCCAAGAGCAGTAAAAGGACAGGCTATAGCCGATCTCATTGTGGAGCATAGAAACGATTCGATCGGCTCCGTAGAAATCATGCCTTGGACTTTGACTTTCGATGGCTCGGTGTGCACCAATGGTTGTGGCATCGGCTTAGTTCTTATCTCGCCCAGGGGGGCAAGCTTTGAGTTCGCTTTTGCCATCGACCCCCACGCTATGAATAACCAAGCCGAGTATGAAGCCATCCTCAAAGGGCTAACTCTGCTTAAGGAGATGGAAGCTGACGCGGTCGAGATAATGGGAGACTCGTTGCTCGTCATGAGTCAATTATTAGGAGAATATGAGTGCAAAAACGATGCACTGATGATCTATCATCGACGTTGCCGGGAGTTAATGGACGGCTTTCGGCTAGTCACTTTGAAGCATATTCCCAGGGAGCAAAACACGGAGGCCAATGATTTGGCTCAAGGGGCATCAGGCTACCGGCCGATGCTGAGAGACATCGACATAGGCGTCGCCACCATCACAACCGACGATTGGAGATTCAACGTCTACAATTATCTCAAAGACCCTTCTCAGTCGGCCACAAGGAAACTACGATACAAGGCACTACGGTACGTATTGCTCGACGAGGACTTATACTATCGGACAATCGATGGCGTACTACTCAAGTGTTTGGGCGCCGATCAAGCCACAGTGGCCATCGGGGAAGTACATGAAGGAATCTGCGGCACGCACCAATGCACACAAAATGAAATGGCTACTTCGCCGAGCCGGGTATTTCTGGCCGACAATGCTAGAAGATTGTTTTAAATACTATAAAGGATGCCAAGACTGCCAGAAGTTCGGCGCGGTACAACGAGCTCCGGCGTCGACCATGAACCCAATCATTAAGCCGTGGCCCTTTAGGGGGTGGGGCATTGATATGATCGGCGAGATCAATCCACCTTCAAGCAAAGGGCACAAATTTATCCTAGTGGCCACAGTTATTTCACAAAATGGGTGGAAGCGATCCCCCTCGAAAAGTGGATTCTAAAGACGCAATCGAGTTCGTCAAAGAACACATCATCTATCGATTCGGCATTCCGCAAATGATAACGACCAACCGGGGTCCATCTTTGTTTCGGACGAGTTCATCCAGTTTGCCGACGGCATGGGGATCAAGCTACTTAACTCTTTGCCGTATTACGCACAAGCCAACGGTCGGGCCGAAGCTTTAAACAAAAGCTTGATCAAGCTGATCAAAAGAAAGATATCGAGCATCCTAAGCAATGGCACACCCGATTGGCCGAATCATTATGGGCGTATCGGATGGCATGTCACGGGTCCATCCAAGTCCCCCCATACAAACTGGTCTATGGACACAAAGCAGTACTTCCATGGGAAAATGTCATCGGCTCAAGGCACATTCAGCTACAGGACCAACTCATAGCCGACGACTATTATAACCTCATGATAGACGAGTCGGAGGATCTCGCTTTATCCAGAACGAGAGCTTTAGAAAAAGTAACAAAAGATAAGAAACGAGTAGCCAGACATTACAATAAAAAGGTCGTCCCTAAATCATTTGAGGAAGGCGAACTCGTTTGGAAGCTTATACTCCCAATCGGATCCAGAGATAATAAATTCGGCAAATGGTCACCAAATTGGGAGGGGCCTTTCAAGATTCACAAATGCGTCTCCAAAGGAGCTTACATGCTAAAAGGGCTGGATGGGGAGATATTCGGAAGGGCCCTCAACGGAAAATATCTAAAGATATACTACTCGAGCGTGTGGATCAATGCGTGAGTCGGTTATCGTCACAATAGGCCGACCCACGATAGCCGATGCCTTACAAGGCACCGTCTTTAGGCATTCGCATACACCCTCCCACGCCCCATGATCGGCTCAGGACCCCCGGCAGAGATCAGAATGAATGAACGCGTCGGACTCACAAATTTTGTCGACATCCAAGTTATCAACAAAACTTGGGGGCATACACATGCGCGAGACAGTCAGACAATAAACAGTCGAAAAGATCAAAAATCAAGCTGATTTTGACTAATCAAGCTAGGGAAGCTGAAAAAACCCCAAGTCAGGCGGAACCAGGAACATTAAAACAAGCTTTATTCAGAATCGGCGCGAAGCCGTCTTTGATTACATGTTTGCCAGGTACTCCCTAATGGCCGCCAGGGCTCGTTCGATGGGCTCCGCAGTCTCCATCTCTAGAGCATCCAGGATCAGGTGCTCCAACCGAGTGACCCTTATATCGGTGGTCGTGGTCAATAGCTCGTTGGCAAGTTGGGCTTGCCTACCCTCCAGCCGGTCGAGGCGCGTGAGTGTCGAGGACGCCATGGGGGCAGCAGCCGGAATGCCGCCAAGATGGAAAGGAGGCCTGGCCGTCGGGTGACGAGCCTCCAACTCCCTGAAGCGCTTCAGGTGCGCCCTCACTCGTCAGTCCTGGCTGACCGACAGCTCGTACGGCGTCTCCATAATTTCCAGGATCACCCGAAGCGGGTGAGGCGGCTGCAAGGAAATCCGTTCCTGAGTATTCGAAGGAAGAAAACATTGAGAGTAGATGAGTTGAGAAACCACCTGGTTCACCGACGAGCTCGAAGACGCCATGAGAAGCCTTGCCGAAGACTTAGAAGACTAGATGTTGTACTACTGAGGGTTCGTTGCCTTCGGCCGTGAGTTATTCGGAAGAGCCGGGGGAACCCATTTATAGAAAGAAAAGATACAGTTCTTAGATATGAAAGGTCGCTGCCAACCCGAAAGTCAAAGAGATCATCATTATAAGCGTCAGGAATCGTTGAAAGACCAGCGACTCCGCAAGTCTGGATACCTATCGCCCAGGACTCATGGGTTCCCGGAGTACAGATTCGAGGGGGTCGGCCTACGAAGACAGGTCGGCGACGTAATCGGGTATTGCCGGCTGATAGCTAGCGATTCGAATGACCGAAAGATAAACGTTGAAGGTCGGGGCGTCACTTCAGAGTAATTTTTAACTAAACAAGTCAAGACGCCGCGCATAGTCAAGGGGCAATCCTACGTACAAACATAGCCGATTGTATCTACAAGCACAAGTAATACAGGCTATCCGATTACATCGCAAAAACACATGTATGTTGCAGAAACACAAGCCGATCTCACAAGGTCGGACATTTTACAATCTCATTTCTTCAGGAAATCGGCTATGGCCGATAGAGCAGTCCGTCTAACCTGGTCGACCTCGCCGATTGCCCTAAGGTCGTCGGCCTTGGACCCCGCCACTGATCGAGCGCTCTGCACCAAGCCCCGCCAATGCGCAACGGCCGCCCTGATGCTTTGACGCTCGGCTTCATCCTTGGCCGGCAGATCAGCCATATACTCCTCATGGATATCGATTTCGTTTGTAATCTGAACGAGGTCGGCCACTAGTTGATCCGGCGGGCACGGAGTTGCTCGAGCTTGGCCGCGGCTCTGTTTCGGGCGGCGGCGGCCTTCCAGCCTCAATGGCTTCTTTGGTCGATTGGATGGCAGCCGCCGTGCGACTCTCACGGCGATCAATGACTCGCTGCCGATCTCGTTCATATTTTAACTGGTAGGCTTCCATGAAGGTCGCCGGAACGATGGCTTCAGCTACGGCATCCGGCAGCTGGTCTTGGATATCTCTGAACCGTGCGCGTATCGAGCCGCAGTAGACCACCAGCGCATCCAATGAGGCCTCCAGCCGATTGCCGATATCGGCCAAAGTGGACCTCAGGTCCTCCGCTGACGCCGTGAGCGCTTCCTCGCCAGCATCACCGGGTTCCTCGAACTCCGATAAGTCAAAGTTGAGAAGATCGGCCACGTGCTGCAGGGGGGAGAAAGGATCAGAGGCATGACAAAACCAATGGTTGGAGCCAGTCAGCTTACCGTCGGCGCCGTCGTCAGGACTGTTGGCTCGGTTGGATCATTGCCCACGGCCGTCTGGCTTTCTTTGCCAGTGTTATCATCACCACCCCCAACAGGCACAGTATATTCGCCCGACTCCTGGGGGGCAGCTGGTGGAGATCGCGGGAGCTGCAAAGAGGAAAAAGGATTAGCGAACAAACTGATTAATTATCACAGACAAAGGGGTAAGAATCGATTACCGGCGGTGCAGAGCAAGGAATGCGACCGGCCAATTTCTTGAACTGCGAGGAACAGACGAGTCAGGTACGGGCGATCGTCGCGAAACCAGGACCAACGAAGTAAAAACTTACGGGAGGACATTTTGTCGGCGAACTTGGGGCTGGCGGAGCGTCGGTTGGGGCATTTACCGACTCGGGACCCGAAGCCACAGTTACGACCGTCGCCTAGGCAGTGTTGGCGCCTCCTCATCGACAGCGGCATCGAGGAATTGCTCGATGGCCGGATCTAAGGGGGAAGGCGTCGGCGAGGCGATCAAATGTGTCTTTTCACCCTTTTGGCGGGCGCAGCAGGCGAACGCGGTGGTGGTGCCATTTTCCTTTTTGCCGTGATCGGATGATGCACCTACCCTCGCAACAAAGATGATAGTTTGGGCGCCCTCCAGCCGATGGCCGACGGAGCAAGGCCCCCCACATCCAGAACGCCTGGATTATATTCGATGGAGTGTCCGGAGTCGCTTACCGTCGGTCGTTCCGTTTCTGTTTCCTGCAAAGTCGGAGCACTAATGTTAAATCGGGCGATGCGGCCGATGAATGAATCATAGGAAAAGAATCATCGGCTGTAGCGAGAGACATACCGAGGGATCTCATCCGCGAAGCAAGTCGATGTAGCGGGACGGCCGTTGGTGAAAAATATGGCGTTTAAGTTCGGACCACCATCGGTCATAAGCAATGCTTCTCCTCGTCGACAGGGTGATTGTGTTGGCGTCGCCGAAGGGAGGACCGGTTATGTTCAGCAGCCAATTCATCATCAAATCTTGACCGACCGCTCCTCTGGTTTTGATCTTATCAGCATAAAAGAAGCCGATGGGTAGTTGCCCAAGACCAATCTATCTCGCCGCTGATACCGGGTAGTAGAATTCATAACTCCGGGCTGTTGATCGGCCTTGGTGAACCCCGGTCGACAGAATGCAGGGAGACAGAGAGGCGAAGAACAACTCTCTACACCTTGGGTTGTCGGCTAAGTTGAGATCATCCCATTTGAAGTCGACCGGCAGCTCAAAAGATCCTTGGTCGGGGTAGAAATACCAGGTACGGTTGTCGCGGGATAGCCCATCGTAAAAGGCTGTGAACCAATCGGCCAATAGCTCGGTCGATTGCCTTGAGCCTGCGTGGGCGGCGGCTGCTTCTCCATAGTTCGTGCATCGCCTAGTGATGATCTGATCACCTTCTTCATCTTCAATTGGCTCTAGCCTTGGGAACCCGGCGTCTGTCAGGCGGGGCCGAGCAGCCACGTTCTGGGCGGCCAACACCAGCCAGATTTGGAGAAACCACCAGGGGCCACCGGTGTTGACTGGAGCGTTAGCGGCTATTTTCGTGGCGGCTTGATGTAGCATTTGATATGTGTAGCCGAGGAGGTATTTTCCCAATGCAAACTCCATTCCGTCGGCTAAGATTTCGGCCATGATTTGCCAATTAGCGGTCGGCCCACAGCTCGATCCGCAGAATACAATTTTTTCCAGCCACATCATTAGAAAGGCGGTGTATTCCCGTGGCGACTGTTCCATCTTTCATGTTTTGGGCGATGAAGCCGCTCCATCCATCGATAGCTTTGGTTTTGAACTGATGTTGACCTTTTCAGTTTAAAACGCAGGGATTGGCCAATGATTCGATGTCCAGCCCAGTTGTCATATGTACGTCGGCTAGTGTGATGGTCATCGGCCCTTGCCTGAAGAGGAAGGCGTTAAAACTGTCGTTCCAAAAGTAGGTCGCAGCCGATATAAGTGGCTCGTCTTTTCCATGCCAGCGATGGACAATTCCAAGCATTGGGCGAGTTTCCTTTCTTCCCATTGGGTGTACTTGGCCGATTGTATCCTCTTATACCATTCGGTCCAGTCGGGTCGTAGATGGCCAAGCTTTGAATGTTCTGTTCCAATGGGAAAGAGATGGTTTGGCGGTGTTGAAAGGCATGCGGTTGGTCTCGGCTACGATTACATCAGTTGGGTCTGTGTTGTCGATAGGCCCAAGGAAGTACTTCTCTTCTTGTGTCGGATTGGGGATGAGTATTTGATGAGACAGGTGCTACAGTTTGAAGAAGGGGAGAAAAGTACTAGTTAGGAATGATGGTGTTTTATAGTTCGGAATGAGAAAAGTATTAGTTAGTAAGAGTATGGGATAAAGTACTACTAAAAATTACCGAACGGATCATTGGTATAAATATATCTGGCGAAGCGAGTTGGGAGTAAAATTATAGAGCGAAAGAAATACCTGAGGAAACTCGTTCGTAGCGGCGGCTGGAGCAGTTTCGGTGGCGGCGGCAGATGGTGTTGCGGTTGCGGCTGGCGCGATGGTGGTGGCCGGCGAGTTGGAGGTGCTTGAAGTAGCGGCGGAGGCCATCGGGAAGTTCGGAGACAAAGATGGGGTTCGAAGAGCGTGGAAAAGGTGTCGAACGCCGATGGAGTCGCCGGAGGGGAGAGAGAAGGGCAGGAAGTTTGTTTGGGAAGAAAGCCGAGCGCACGTTGAGGGCGTAGGTGATTCGACCGAGGAAGGTGGATATTTAAAGAGCCCTTGGGGAGAAGCCGAGACGATTTGGGCCAAGAAGGGAGCAAGAGTTTGAATAGGTGAACAAATCCGCAACACTTCGTGTTACGGAGTAGGGGGCATGTGTTAACACTTGGAATTTGGTAATGGGGTTCCTAAGTCCTAAAAGGCAAAGTGGAATCGGATCGGCGAAGGCGGGATTCGTATCGGCTAAAAGACTGATCGGCTGCAGAGCTAGTCGGCTGAGGATGGGTTGAATGGAAACAGCCGACGGCCGATTTTGAGTTCAGAAGAGATGAAACCGTGTTTAACGCAGAAGCTTGAAGATAAGTGGAGGATTCGGTTGCTAATTGCGTGTTTAAAGATATTGCCACTTATGGATAGAGTCCTGTAACGGCAATTGTATCTGTAATATAGAAATTTGTTAAATTGTTAGTTGTGATACGTTATGGATCCCGCTAGGGATGATATGATGTTTAAACAGTAGTTTAGATAGAGTCCAAAGTTGTTACAAATATTTGTATCTTGGGTATAAATAGGACCCGAGACCCTCTGTATCGGAACGATTCAATCAATCTAATCTTCGACGCATCGCCATCCTTTTCCTTTTGGACGAACACCCTGTTTGGCTTTGGGCTGCATCGTCTCAATCCCCAAACTCAGGTACATGTTTGTCGTTAGTAGTGAGATTACTTGTTTCTAATGCTTCCATCGCAATGATACATTAGATTCAATAGTTTCACTGCGACATATATCATATAGTGCATATGGACCAATTCGATGCTTAGATCCATCTTGTAGTTGATTCATCTTGTCGAGAGTATGTGGTCAACAAGGCTAGGTCTAAGGGTTGGTTGGTTCGTATGTAGTATCTACCATCTCACGGAGTGTAGGTCGGAAGTAATAGATTGGATGTTTCTTTTGGTACTTAATGCTGCATCAAGACTGAACTATTGAGTCGTCTTTAGAACCATTAGTGATCTATTATTTTGGATTTACATTATCTGGAGATAGCGTCGGGGTTTCAGCCGACTTTATTCACCCTAATGTGTTTCTTTTAACGTGATTGTTATTAGATCTGTATTAGGGCTATCTTTTATGCCTAGATCGTGCTTGCTTACATCTTTGATCTAGGAATATTGTGTCCGCACGAGACTTACTAGGATGCCAGCCGATTTGACGTTAGTTTCCCAGCATCGGCTAGTCTGTTGATCCGTATACTTGTTATTCTTCGCTGTATTTGGATCGGACGACTGATGATCGTCTCGGTATACACATATATGGTCTAGAATAACATATATACATCCATGGATTTCCTTGGCCGGTCTCGTGGGGACTTGACCTAACGCTTAACGAACACTTCCTCGTTTTCTTTCTTGTTGATTGGCGAGATCAAATCAGCGGCATGCTCTACACGTTGTGGCGGTGAGAAGGACTGCTGAGTCAACGGATCTCCCGGGCCAGCGCGTGAGAGAGATTTCTCGTCAACAGTTGTACTGGCTCGTTCCATGTTATAGGTCTCATGGCTCGGTCCTTAATTGACCAGGGACGGTACTTGCCTTTGCCGGAATCCACCCAAATCTTCCAGCCGCCCCAGTCTAAAACATTTGTTTTGTATTTTCAGTTTCCATCAAAACTCATTTTATCATTCTCATGGCAATGTGGCGCTCATATCTCCACATGCCGTATCTCAACTACCTTCCCTAAGGTAGTTGCCCAAGCATATAGCTTGTCGTGAAAGCATGAGTATGCCAGAATCTAGTATAAGCATGGCTAAGCATCTTACCGAAGATTTCCTTCGGACATGTCTTATCGAGGGTTACAAAGAATATGTCTAAAGGTAAACAATATCAACGCATGACATATCAAGCATAGGTATTTTCTTGTGTAAAGCATGCATATTTGAATTTTAAATCAACATCGATATCATTTCGCAAATAGGTTCAACATGTTCAAAGGGAGTGAAGACTTGCCTTGCTCACGACCTTCTTGACTTGTGTCTTCAGCGTATTCAACGGCTCCCTCAGATTCTATACATACGTGCGAAAGATCCAATTGAATTCGATCAGAATTCAAATAAAAACCATCAAAACCAAATGAATCGCAAAAGCGGTCCCTAAGACGAAAATACGGTTTTAAATGGATTTAAGTTCGAGTTTCGCTAAAATCTGGGTTGAAGCGAGCGAGTCGCATTAATTTGAACTTATGCATTTTCTCTGATTCAACCTTTATGGGGTGGCCTTATCTCTAGTTAATGTAAGTTTAGAGGCATTATAATTGATGGTCCACAAATATTTATTTGGATTAGAGATTAGCTATAGTGTTCACATCGATCCTTTGGTCGAATCTAAATTCTTTTGTGAGCTTGGTGTCGTGGTCCATCGATAATTGAAGTGAGAAGGATTTTATGGAGCAAAGTTAGATATTAAAATTTCCACATATATATATAGGAAAGAGTTGAATAGGCTTTATAAAGATAGTTTATAATCCTTGAAAAGTTCTGTTTGTACATATAAAATTAGGTGAATAAATGAGCTTCTCAAAAGATAATAATTTGGGTCTTGTATAGGATAAAAAGTGTAAAGATAAAACTCATAATTATTTGCAAAAGAAATTTTAAAAGTGAATACATAATAATCCCTTTAAAAAGATGTAAAATCTTTGTAAATAAAGTTTAAGGAGTTAAAAAGAGTAAAAATACTTTTCTAGGATTTTTAGTAGGCTTATTCTTATTTTTAATCCCTTAAAAAATTTTCCAAAAATTTTGCCTAAGCCAGCATCGAACCCGTGACATCTTCCCTCTCAGCTCAACTCTCTCTCCATTGGGCTAGCAAGCCTTTCTCTCCCTCTCTTCTCTTTTTTTTCTCTTTTCTTCCTTCTTTCTTCTCTTCCTTCCCCGACAAGGCCGACGGTGGGGCACGGCCGAACGGCGGCGAGGGTGACCAGAGCTCGGCATCTAGCTAGTCTTACACCATCTACGTGACGTGGGGAACCCGTTCCAAGGCATGGCCAGGCCCAGGAGGCGGCGGAGGGGTCGGGCGATGGCGAGGCGGCCGTGGCGACGGCGGCACTCATCGCCGGTGGGTTTCGGCCCCAATTGAACCCAAATTTCCCGCTTTAGAGCATCTAGAGACTACAAGGATCATCCGTAGGTGGTTAGTTTGCTCGGATAGGGCTCGGGTTGGCCTTGCACCGTGCGCGGTGACGGCGGCCGAACAGGGGACTCGGCGGCGCTCGTCGCCGGCAAGTTCCGGTGGCCCATTGGTTCGGGAAACCTAGGGAAACGAAGGCTAAGGCTCCATAGATTGCTACCATACCTTTAATTGCAGAGGAAACGGATTGTAGACGATGAATTTTGATCCTTTACTCCGAGCGGCCGATTTAGGGTTCTTCCAACCGGGCTTCAATTTTTCATGAAATTCTCAGTGCACAGGCTACGGAAGCTGGGAAAAGAGGCGATCAAGTTTGGTGTTTGGAGCTCAAGCTACCAAGGCCTATTTATACCGTTTTCACGGCGAGGCCACGGTGGCGGTGTGGGCATGGCGCGACACTATCACGTGCGTCACGGGCGTGGCGCGCGCGTGGCCGACGATGGCGAGGCGTGAGAACAGGACGGTGACGACGACGGCATGGGCACGGGGAGGTGTGGCTGACGCGCGCGGCGTGGGCACAGCGTACGGTGTTGACGCGGGCGGCGTGGCATGGTGTGGCGTGGCGTACAGGCGGCGTGGCTCGGCGCTGTGGCGGATGCGTGGGGCGGGGGCGCGCGGCGTGGCACGGTGTGGCGACACGACGGCGGCGTTGACGCGGGAGGCGCGATGGGACGGCGGCATGGGCTAGGCGACGTGCGCCGGTACGGCGGCGTGGGCGTGGGTGTGGCCGACGCACGGCGCGTTGCGGCACGGGGCGAGCGACACGATGGCATGGTACGATGCATTGACAACGGGGCGGGCCAGGAACGCGCGCGTGCGACGCATGGTGTCGCGGTGACGTGCGCGACGTGCGCGCGGTACGGCAAGACCGGCATCGAACACCTGGCGGGCTATGAACAGTATACTTTCCGATTTTCTCGATTTTTTTCATTTTTATTTATTTTTTCCATTTCACCAATAAAATTTAAAAATAAAATTTTTGTCCCAATCATAAATGTAAATTAAATTCTAAAGTTTTAATCTTTTACCCAACTTTATTATTGTCATTATATATTTTTCTTTCTTTATTTACAATTAAATAATTGTTTTATATTTTCCCAAAAATAAAATGTTGATCCCAAAAGAAAATGTTATCATTCTCAGCTTTTCCAACTATATATTTATAATTTTTATTTTATTTCTATTATTTATTTTGCAATTTCTTTTCCTTTTAGGGTTTTTGAAACTTTTTCGACTTTTCGACTTCCAAATAAATATTTCTTTATTTATAACACACAGTAAAAGTTGCAAATAAGAGCCAAATAGCATGACAAGATGCAACAACCCAAAAGTTTTTGTAAGTTCCAATTTTTCAATTTTTAATTTTAAATCTCTGATTTTCATGGTGTTACAGTCGGCCAAAAGTACCCTGCTCTCCGAAGTAGCCACTTCATCTTGTGAGCCGATTGATGCGTGCCACAAATTCCTTTATTCATTTCTCCGATAGCAACCTTGGCTTGGTCAGTGCTTAGGCACTTGAGCATCACGCCATCAATCGTCCGATAGTACAAATCTTCATCGAGCAAGACATATCATAGAGCCTTGTACCGCAGTTTCCTTTAAGCCTACTGGGATGGATTTTGCAGATAGTTGTAGACTTCGTATCTCCAGTCGTCGGTCGACATAGTTGCAATTTCTATTTCAATTTCTTTTGTCATCGGCTTATAGCCTGATGCCCCCTGAGCTAGATCATTGGCCTTTGAATTTTGCTCCCTAGGGATATGTTTCAAGGTTACTAGCCAAAAACTGTCCATTAATTCTTGGTATTTCTGATAATAGATCATGAGTGCATCGTTCTTGCACTCATACTCTCCTGATAGCTGGTTGATGACTAACGGCGAATTGCCCATTATCTCGACAGTGTCGGCTTCAACCTCCTTGAGCAGTTGCAATCCCTTGAGCACGGCTTCATATTCGGCTTGATTGTTTGTTGCATGGGGTGTAATGGAAAAACCAAACTTGAAACATGCCCCCCGGGAGAGATTATCACCAAGCCGATGCCGCATCCATTTGTGCAAACCGAGCCATCGAACGTCAACGTCCAAGGCATAATTTCCACCGAGCCGATTGAATTATCTCGTGTTCCACTATCAAATCGGCTATAGCCTATCCTTTCACTACCTTGGGTGCCTGATATCTTAAGTCAAACTCTGTTGAGGCAAAAATCCACTTCCCAATTCGTCCTTTCAGAACTGGAGCCGATAGTATATACTTCACTACGTCGGCTTTGCATACCAACGTGCACTCGTTGGACAATAAGTAATGCCTTAACTTCGTGCATGAAAAATACAGGCACAAACATAACTTCTCCACTGGTGAATATCTTGTCTCTTCATCCAGGAGTCGTCGGCTAAGATGGAAAATTGCCTTCTCCTTCCCTTCGATTTCCTGAATCAAAACTGAGCCGATGGATTTCTCGTTGGCTGACAGGTATAACTTGAATGACACCCCTTTTTACGGAGAAATCAGGACTAGAAGGGAGCTAAGATAATCTTTTATGTTGTCCAAGGCTTTCTCTTGTTCTGCCCCCTAGGTGAATGCTTGATCGGCTTTGAGCCGAAGCAAACGTGTGAACGACTCCATCTTCTCTGATAGATTTGCTATAAATCGTCTGATAAAGTTGATTTTGCCGATCAGGAACTTGTAACACCCTGAAAATCGGAACTTACAAATCAAAACCTAGAATTCGGAATTTGCGAAAACTTTTGCAGTATTACTTTCATTTGGATCTTATTGCTTCTTATTTGCAAGTCTTGTTGCGTGTTATAATCAAATAGTAGCTATTTAAACATGGAAGGCCAATAGTGCCGCCCACAGCCGACAGCGTTGCCACAGCCGATAGTACCGCAGCTGATAGCATCGCCCACAGCGGGCGTCAACGCTGCCCACGTCACCGTACGTGCGCGCGTACCCGCACGCCCCAGAGTCAACATTGCTGTCACATCCGCACCTGTGCACCGCATCAGCCGATCCTATCATGCACGTCGCACGCCCACGCTGTCATACGCACGCACGTACTGCATGCGCGCCGGCATCAACGCGTCGTACTGCCCCATGCTGTGACACACCGAGTCATCGCGTCGCCACCACTGTAGTCTCGCCACCCAATGACAGCCGCATTTCGCATGCCCCGTCAGCCGATTCGACGCGCACGCTTTGTGCCGACGTCGGCCACGCCGCGCCGTGCACCGGCATCAATGCTCTCCGTCGCATCCATGCCCTATGCTCGCCTCGGCCATGCGCGCGCAGCCGTCTCAACGCGTGCGCTGTAGCCATGCCATTCCATCGTTAGCTGATTCCGCGCGCTGTAGCCGCCCGTGCCTATAAAAGAGGCCCCAGCCTCCCTCTCGCCATCCCGCACCACCCCAAGCCCCCTCAACCCCGTTAAGCCCATAGGCGACGCCACAGCCGACGCCCCCCCTTTGCGTTGCTGCGTCGCCCGTGAGCCGATTCCTCTTTTTCTCTTAGGTAATTCACCTTGAGTCCAGCTTCTAATGTTCTATTCACGTCCATGCTTTGAGCCACAAGTTTTTTTCAGAGTTTTTGATTTCCAAAGCTATATTTATATCAAAACCTTAGCTTAAGCCATTTCAAATCCCATCTAACACTCGGGTCATAGTTTCAACAAAATTGAATTTGTATGCCTATGACACAAAAGTATTTTCGATTTGGATATTGTCCTCCTATGTTTGTATGTACTTTTAACTCAGTGTTATCCTGGATTTCAAAACACTATAACTCTTTCTCACTCCCTTTCATTTCCAATTCGGATTTGTCAAACCTAACATTATCTAAAACCGCCTAGGACATTAGGAAGTGCTTTATGATTTTTATTTGGCTTTTGTTGGATTTTATTGAATTCTGACCGAATTCAATCTTTTCTCTCGCACGTACGATTAGCGTCCGAGGAAGGCATTGAGTACGCAGAAGACCCCAACCAACAAGTGTGCGAGCAAGGCAAGTCATCACACCCCTTTGAACATATTGATCCTATTTTGTGAAATGATGTTGATTTAAACTTCAAACATGCATGCTATACACAAAATACCTATGCTTGATATACCATGCCTTGATATTGCTTACCTTTAGAAGTAATCTTTGTAACCCTCGATGCGATATAACCGGAGGATAGCTTCGGTAAAATGCTTAGCCATGCTTATACTAGAATCTTGCATAGTCATACTTTTACAAGGAGCTATATGCTTGGGCAGCTACCTTAGGAAGGTAGTTGAAATACGGCATGTGGAGACATGAGCGCCACAATGCCTTGAACATGATGAAAATAGTTTTGATGGAGAAATGAAAATACAAAACCATTGTTTTTAGACTGGGCGGATGGATGGATTTGGGTGGATTCCGGCAAAGGCAAGTGTCGTCCCTAGTCGATTAAGGACCGAGCCATGAGACTTATAACCTGGAACGAGCCAGTACAACCGTACTTATTGAATGGGCATAGACCTAGCGGAGTAGATAGCCGAGCGGAGGCAGTATCCCTGCATACTGGTTCTTGTGTGGAGATGTGGTTCTGGTTGTTGAGATAAGGCTGCGGCCTATGTGTTGAGTAATGAATGAGAAATTGGTGAGTTTCCCCTTACCCCTGGAGCGTCAGAACTCCTCTCGCTGCTAGGAAAGGACGGCTAGAGTGCAAGAGGATTAAAGTTCATGGAGCGGGTACTTCCAAAGTGAGTTTATCAAAAAGCTTTGCCGTGACCGTCGCATGTGGTTGTGACGTAGGCTCATTTGTTGGGCAGTCGCGGAGTACGGGTAAAGTGTACATCCACTGCAGTGTGAGTAAATCAATCTATTCGAATAGGCGTGCTCGCGGATAATGAGCGGCGTGACAAGTTTCTCTTGTGGCTAGACTCATAAATTTTAAAATGATGGGTTGGTATGCATAATGAATTTTGTGTGCTGGTCGACTCAACTTCTCGACCTGCGAGAAGGGGTAGGCTCCCCAGAAAACCATCATGACTCAGAGGCGGGAAGCCATCCTTGGTATCACGATGGATGGTAGACAGAACCGTCGCCGACTTAATATACTCTGGAACTAAAACTTGACTTGGCTAGATGTTAGGCTTGTGAAATGATTTATGAAAATTGGCTTTGCGCAATTAAACCTCAGCCATCCTTTGAATGACCCTATCATGTGCATCATTCCGTGTTGGCTTGCTGAGTACGTTGGGTACTCACCCTTGCTATACGCACAAACCTTTAGATGGTGGGAATGAAAAACTGGAAGACCCTATGCTTACCGCCAGGAGGGCGAAGAACAAGAAGGCGCCTACTAGGTCTTAGTTCCCAGTCGTTGCCTGTGGCAATCGACGAGCCGCTGCCTTTCTTTCCGCTGCCTTACCTAATTTCTGCTTTTGGTTGTATCCGGACCAGTAGGTCCTGCATGTATTGGATATTGCCATCGGGCCTATTATTGTAATATACCTTTGGGTGTAAGACTATTCGTGCACTTTGCACCTAATAATACAGTACTGTATTCGTGGGTACCAAACTACTCAATCCAGGGAAATGGTACTATGAACACGAATGATTCCTATCCTCAAAGCAGTATCAAAGCAGTTCGACTGTAGGATAAGACCAACTGGTGTCCTACCCCTGTATAGCTGGTTAAAGGGAAATATCCCTACATAGGATTATTTTGAAAATACAGACTATGTCTACAAAACAAATATGTTTTTCCTGTACAATCTTGACCCCCATTTCTCTACAAACATTTGATCTTGCCACTACCTTTCCCCTAATTCCCCTAACCCTAAGTTATCTTCAAAATAGATGTCAGACCATGTTGGAGCATGGGAGATCAAGGTCCCGCGGGAGGAAGGATACGTGTCACAACTTCAGCAGTTCCTATGGTGACTAAGATACCCGGACGCACCATCCTACCGGAGCAGAAGACATGGCACTGAAGAACACCCAGTATGGGAAGCTGCGGTTTCGATTGAGGCCCGTATTGGGAGCGAGTCACCCTATTGCTTCCATACACGTTACTACCGAGATTTTATGGAGGCGGCCCTTCAGGACGTAGCCCGCGAGGCATTCCTACGCCTCAATGCCATCCACCGTACCGAGCTTACAGTGACCGAGTTCGTACACCATCCCTACCGGGAGGAAGGCGACTCAGTCTGCACCGTGGAGGCCACCCCTTGCTGCTATAACCCCATGGTTACCCGTTTGTCCCACTGGGCGAACACAGCTGATGATTGCTATGAAGAGGCATTACTCGAGATAGACGAGCAGCAACGACACATCGATGATCTGGAGGAGGAACACCATAATTGTGGAAACCAGATCGACTCTGTGAAGACCCAGCTGCAAGCTAACAGCGCCCAATACGATCAGGTCTCTGATCGTTATATGGCTCGTGGAGAGGCTTTGGTTGAATTGGAGGAGTAGCTTCGAAGGAGCCAGCGACAGATTGGCCAACTAGAGGAACAACTTCACTCCGTTCCTGTCCCCGCTGCTGGCACTTCTACTTCAGCTACACCGCCACCCCCTGCTCCTGTACCCGACCACTACTATTTCATGACTCCAGCCTGTTTGGCCACCTTTCGTTCTATGATGGAGCAGGCCTTCATGCTAAGCACTGAGTCAGGGCCATACCTGGTCGACCCTATTACTGCTACACCATCGAAGCCTACACCGATTTCCACGGCTGCACCATCCGAGCCTGGTTCGGGAGTGGATAAGCCCATCCAGATCAACACTGACTCCGAATATGAATCAGAACCCATGGAGGTCAAGTGGGAGCTCAGTGACACAGATCCATCAGAGGATGAAGCTCCTACCCATCGTATGACACTCACAGGAGGTCCTATCACCCTTAGGACTGCCCATAAGAGCACCAAGCCACCAAGTAGGAGGATCGGACATGACTCCGAGGCCACTACCTCTGAGCCATGGGGACTTCAATTCACTTCAGCCAAGGATCACCCTCTGCCTTCACCTGGATCATGCGGATGGCTGGATGACTAGTTTGGATACCTGCAGCAGCTCTGGTCTTGCTTTGGATGGAGTTAAGACAACAATGACCATGCCCCTACCCTTATGTATGAAAACCCTAGATCGATATTAGTGATGTTGTATTGTGTTGTATGGGACTACACATGTCCAATGTATCCTCATGATTTAACATCTATGAACTAATATAAAGTTCTATGTTACGTCTTTAATGAGCTTATTCCACCATGCTTGTTTGTTAAAGATCATTTGAAGCAACTTGAAGTGAAAAAGAAAAAGGGATCGATTAGCATCGTGACCTTAGTAGGTCTAATCTCTTACCTCATCTATATTCTTCAGATGGCGCACCGTCACAGAGCCTCAGCGTCTACCGAAAACCCACCGGAGCCTAATCCCTCCACCCTAGCGGAGGTCATGGCTTTACAAACCCAACTGCTTCAAGCCATTGCCAACAACCAAGGGCAACGCGGAGGATCAAACTTAGGCGAGTTTATGCGAGCCAAGCCACCGACATTTTCCACGGCAGAAGAACCAATGGATGCTGAAGATTGGCTAAGAGTCAAAGAGAAGAAGTTGACTCTCGTCCGAGTACTGGAAGCTGACAGAGTCATCTTCGCCACCAACCAGCTGGAAGGTCCCGCAAGTGACTGATGGGACACATACAAGGAGACCCGAGCCGAAGATGCCGGAGAACCGACCTGGGAAGAATTCACGGCCGCCTTCCGTGAAAATTTTGTACCCTCCGCGGTCATGAGGATGAAGAAGAACGAATTTCGGAGGCTGCGCCAAGGCAACACCTCGGTACAAGAGTACCTAAATAAGTTCACACAACTGGCCCGATATGCCGCCAGCGATCTGGTAGACGAGGAGGAGAAGATAGACAAATTTGTTGAAGGATTGAACGATGAGTTGCGAGGACCGATGATCGGTCAAGATCACGCCAGCTTGCAAAGCCTCATCAACAAGGTCGTGAGGCTTGAACATGACCAAAAGATGGTTGAAAACAACTGTAAGAGAAGACTTGCTCTGGCTCGTCCAACACAAGGGACACCCCAGTGACCCAAAGGAGCAACCCCGTCAGGTTGGAAGCCAGCCATAGTGGCAACCAATCGTTCCGCTGCATCCGGCAACATCAGCAGGTCACCTGCAACACCTTTTCGCACCCCGGCGCCTACCTTGGCAGCCCCAGGAACCAGAAATGTCAATTGTTTCAACTGCGGAGAGTTTGGGCATTACGCCAGCAGTTGCCCCAAGCCGCGCAACACCCCCAACCATACCGGAGCAAACGCCATTGCAGTACGAGGAACCCCTACCCTAGCACCTTGACAAAGCCTGTTCAGAACGCCCCAACCAAAGGAAGCTACAACCGGATTCCGCCGTGGCCAAGTGAACCACGTGCGAGCAGAAGAAGCCCAGGAGGACCAGACTATGTTGATGGGTATGTTCTCTATCCACTCTGCACCAGTTAAAGTTTGGTTTGATTCAGGAGCTCGCATTCATTTATATCGTCAAGAATAAGCAAAGAGCACCACCTACACCGAGTAGTCCTTAAGAGACCAATGGTAGTGCATTCACCTGGGGGAGATATAACTATACCCCACACGTGCATTGGTGTGCCTACTCGGATCAAGGACGTGGTATTCCTGTCCAACCTTATGGTTTTGCCACCCCAAACCTTGGACATCATATTAGGAATGGATTGGTTAACCAAGAACCAAGGGGTATTAGACTGTGGACGAAGAGAAGTCACCCTATCTACCCCATGGGGATCGTCGATGACCGTAACCATGGACCAAGACCCTATGCTCTGTGACCGAGCTACAGGAATATTCACCATGCTACCCATGGTTGGAATGCCAGTAGTTCAAGATTACCTGGATGTATTCCCTGAGGAACTACCTGGAATGCCGCCAAACCGAGACATAGACTTCATCATTGACCTCATGCCTGGCACCGCCCCCATAGCTAAGAGACCCTATCGGATGCTAGTAAACGAATTAGAGGAACTTAAGAAGCAAATAAGGGAATTGCAAGAGAAAGGCTTTGTATGCCCTAGTTCTTCACCTTGGGGAGCCCCAGTGCTGTTTGTTAAAAAGAAGGATGGAAGCATGAGAATGTGCATAGATTATCGGTCATTGAATGAGGTAACCATTAAGAACAAGTACCCGTTACCTCGGATTCGACGACTTGTTCGATCAACTTAAGGGAGCCCGAGTGTTTTCAAACATCGATCTTCGATTCGGATACCATCAGCTAAAGATTAGAGCCGAGGATATACCCAAGACTGTGTTCTCTACACGCTACAGCTTGTATGAGTTCACAGTGATGTCTTTTGGACTAACCAATGCCCCGGCCTACTTCATGAACCTCATGAACAAAGTATTTATGGAATATCTGGACAAGTTCGTGGTAGTGTTCATTGATGATATCCTCATCTACTCTAAAGATAATGAAGAACATGCGGAACATTTGCGCTTGGTACTAGAAAAGTTGCGAGAGCACCAGCTATATGCCAAATTCAGCAAGTGTGAATTTTGGCTTAAAGAAGTAGCTTTTCTTGGACATATAATCTCAGCTGGAGGTGTAGCAGTAGACCCTGCTAAGGTCGAAGCTGTTACCAAATGGAAAGCACCTCAATCCGTCCCTGAAGTCAGAAGTTTCCTAGGATTGGCCGGATATTACAGACGATTTATTGAAGGATTTTCTTAGATAGCTCGGCCCATGACCCAACTATTAAAGAAGGAGAAGAAGTTTGCATGGACTGAGCAGTGTCAATGAGCTTTTGACCAGCACAAAGAAAAGTTAACCACCACCCCAATCTTAGTCCTACCAGACAACCGGAAAGACTTCGTCATTTATTGTGACGCATCCCGGCAAGGACTCGGAGGTGTGTTAATGCAAGATGGAAAAGTCGTGGCGTATGCCTCAAGACAATTGCGACCACACGAGGAAAATTACCCCACCCATGACCTGGAATTGGCCGCAGTTGTGCATACCTTGAAGATTTGGAGGCATTATTTGATTGGGAACCATTGTGACATCTACACGGACCATAAGAGTTTAAAGTATTTCTTTACCCAGCCAGATCTTAATCTACGCCAGAGAAGGTGGTTGGACCTAATCAAGGATTATGACCTAGGAATCCACTACCACCCTAGCAAGGCCAATGTTGTAGCTGACGCTTTGAGCCGCAAAGCCCAGTGCAACCAACTGGGGATGGAATGTATGGCCAACGAGCTTCAAGAAGAAATTGCTCGGCTTAACCTACATCTGATTCCTCATGGACAACTGAATTCGTTGGAGATACAACCCCTCCTACGAACTCAAATAAAGGAAGCTCAGAAGGATTGTGAGGAAATCCAGCTAATCAAGGAGCGCATGGCCGAAGGACTGACCAAGGAATTCACAGCCGACAACGATGGAACCCTGTGGTATTGTAAAAGGATTTACGTACCGGAGAAAGCAGGATTGAGAGGATTGATCCTCAAGGAAGCCCATGAGTCAGCATACTCGCTACACCCGGGCAGCACCAAAATGTACCAGGATTTGAAAACAGAATACTGGTGGCCCAACATGAAAAGAGACGTAGCAGAATATGTAACCATTTGTGATTTGTGTCAACGAGTCAAGGCTGAGCATCAGAGACCGGCAGGATTACTCCAACCCCTCAAGATCCCTGAGTGGAAATGGGATGAAATAGGCATGGACTTTATTGTTGGACTACCCAAAACTGCTACAGGATACGATTCCATTTGGGTGATCGTGGATAGACTTACCAAGACTGCCCGATTTATCTCGGTCAAGACTCGGTATAGCAGTGCTAAGTTGGCAGAACTGTACATGTCCAAAATTGTGTGCCTACATGGAGTACCCAAGAGAATTATGTCGGATCGTGGTACTCAATTCACAGCTCACTTCTGGGATAAGTTTCATGAGGCGTTGGGAACTCACCTCGCCTTCAGTACTGCTTATCTCCCTCACTCCGATGGACAAATCGAAAGGACGAACCAAATCCTTGAGGATATGTTGAGAGCTTGTGCATTGGATTTCACCAAGGACTGGGAGAAATGTCTGTCCTATGCAGAGTTCTCCTATAACAACAGCTACCAAGCTAGCCTGATGATGTCGCCGAATGAAGCCTTGTTTGAACGAAGATGCCGGACACCGTTGATGTGGTCGAAAACCAGTGAACGAGCTGTATTTGGACCAGATATCATTAAGGAAGCCGAGGAGAAAGTTTGTCTGGTAAGAGATCAGCTTAAGGTAGCCCAGTCCCGGCAAAAGAGCTATGCGGACACTCGTCGGAGAGACTTGGAATTCAACGTAGGAGACTATGTATACCTGAAAGTGTCGCCATTACGAGGGACCAAGAGACTCAAGGTTAAAGGAAAACTAGCACCGAGATATGTTGGACCCTTTCTGATAAGCGCCAGGAGAGGCAAAGTAGCCTACCAACTAGACCTACCAGACAACCTATCCGACGTGCACCCTGTGTTCCACATTTCGCAACTAAAGAAGTGTTTGCGAGTACCGAAGGAGCAAGCTCCCTCGGAAGACCTCTTTATCAGCGAAGACCTCACTTACCCTGAGCACCCAGTCAAGATCTTGGATGAAGCTGAAAAGAAGACTCGGACCAAGACGTGGCGAATGTACAAGGTGCAATGGAGCAACCACACCGAAGAAGAGGCCACCTGGAAGAGTGAAGATTTTCTGAAGACCGAGTACCCAAACCTATTCCACGAACGGTATGAAATCTCGGGGACGAGATTTATTGTTAGGGGGGTAGGTTTGTAACACCCTGAAAATTGGAACTTATAAATCGAAACCTAGAATTCGGAATTCACGAAAACTTTTGCATTATTGCTTTCATTTGGATCTTATTGCTTCTTATTTGCAAGTCTTGTTGCGTGTTATAATCAAATAGTAGCTATTTGAACATGGAAGGCCAATAATGCCGCCCACAGCCGATAGTACCGCAGCCGATAGCGTCGCCCACAGTCGGCGTCAACGCTGCCCACGTCACCGTACGCGCGTGCGTACCCGCACGCCCCAGAGTCCACATTGCTGTCACATCCGCACCTGTGCACCACATCAGCCGATCCTATCACACACGTCGCATGCCCACGCTGTCATACGCATGCACGTACTGCGTGCGTGCCGGCGTCAACGCGCCGTACTGCCCCCTGTTGTGCCACGCCGAGTCGTCGCGTCGCCACCACTGTAGCCTCGCCACCCAGTGACAGCCGATTTCACATGCCCGCGTCAGTCGATTCGACACGCTGCACTGTGTCGACGTCGGCCACGCCACGCCGTGCACCCGCGTCAACTCTCTCCGTCGCATCCGTGCCCTATGCTCGCCTCAACCACGCCGCGCAGCGCCGAGCCGTCTCGTCGCGTGCGCTGCAGCCACGCCATTCCATCGTCAGTCGATTCTGCACACTATAGCCGCCCGTGCCTATAAAACAGGCCCCGACCTCCCTCTCGCCACCCCGCACCACCCCAAGCCCCCTCAGCCCCGTTAAGCCCATAGCCGACGCCACAGCCGACGCCCCCTCCCTTGCGTTGCTGCGTCGCCAGTGAACCGATTCATCTTTTTCTCTTAGGTGATTCACCTTGAGTCCAACTTCTAATGCTCTATTCACGTCCATGCTTTAAGCCACAAGTTTTCTTCAGAGTTTTTGATTTCCAAAGCTATATTTATATCAAAACCTTAGCTTAAGCCATTTCAAATCCCATCTAACCCTACGACCAGTCTGGGATTTTTGTATGCCTAAGACACAAAAGTATTTTCAATTTGGATATTGTCCTCCTATGTTTGTATGTACTTTTAACTCAGTGTTATCCCGGATTTCAAAACACTATAACTCTTTCTCACTCCCTTTCATTTCCAAATTCGGATTTATCAAACCTAACATTATCTAAAACCACCTTAGGACAGTAGGAAGTGCTTTATGATTTTTGTTTGGCTTTTGTTGGATTTTATTGAATTCTGATCGAATTCAATCTTTTCTCTCACACATATGATTAGCGTCCGAGGAAGACGTTGAGTACGTAGAAGACCCCAACCAACAAGTGTGCGAGCAAGGCAAGTCATCACACCCCTTTGAACATATTGATCCTATTTTGCGAAATGATGTTGATTTAAACTTCAAACATGCATGCTATACACAAAATACCTATGCTTGATATACCATGCCTTGATATTGCTTACCTTTAGATGTAATCTTTGTAACCCTCGATGTGATATAACCGGAGGATAGCTTCGGTAAAATGCTTAGCCATGCTTATACTAGAATCTTGCGTACTCATACTTTTACAAGGAGCTATATGCTTGGGCAGCTACCTTAGGGAAGGTAGTTGAAATACAGCATGTGGAGACATGAGCGCCACAATGCCTTGAACATGATGAAAATAGTTTTGATGGAGAAATGAAAATACAAAACCATTATTTTTAGACTGGGGCGGATGGATGGATTTGGGTGGATTCCGGCAAAGGCAAGTGTCATTGCTGGTCGATTAAGGACCAAGCCATGAGACTTATAACCTGGAATGAGCCAGTACAACCGTACTTCTCGAATGGGTATAGACCTAGCGGAGTAGATAGCCGAGCAGAGGCAGTATCCCTGCATAGTGGTTCTTGTGTGGAGATGTGGTTCTGGTTGTTGAGATAAGGTTGCGGCCTATGTGTGGAGTAATGAATGAGAATTGGTGAGTTTCCCCTTACCCCGGGAGCGCCAGAACTCCTCTCACTGCTAGGAAACGACGGCTAGAGTGCAAGAGGGTTAAAGTTCATTGAGCGGGTACTGCCAAAGTGAGTTTATCGAAAAGCTTTGCCGTGACCGTCACATGTGGTTGTGACGTAGGCTCATTTGTTGGGCAGTCGCGGAGTACGGGTAAAGTGTACATCTACTGCAGTGTCAGTAAATCAATCTATTCGAATAGGCGTGCTCGCGGATAATGGGCGGCGTGACAAGTTTCTCTTGTGGCTAGACTCATAAATTTTAAAATGATGGGTTGGTATGCATAATGAATTTTGTGTGCTGGTGGACTCAACTTCTCGACCTACGAGAAGAGGTAGACTGAAGGGTTACGCGGAAGCTACGCTAGCCGAAAACAAAAATTTTTCTACCGTCCAAACCAGGAACTCTTGCAAGTAAGGGCCGATAGATCGTTACCGATTGGAGTATGCAGCGGAAATAGCCAATCGGGGCTATCCGATGCTCGGAAGCTGTGTAGCCGATTCCCGCAAGCCGACAGCGATTCCGGAGTCGTCCGGCCACGTTCTTGCGCCTTGCTCCGATGCGCCCGACCGCAGCCGGTCGAAGCCGATCAACGGCGCGCAACGTAGCGGCGCCTCTACCGGTATCCACACGTCAGGGGACAAAATGCCGTACACCCGTGTGCTAGCACGTGATGCAAGGCTAGGGTTTGGCTCAAAAGTGGGGAGGGTTTCCGTGGAGGTTGATCTCGGCGACTTCTGTTGCACGCGATGCAATTGACGTGATGTCCTTCACAGCTCTCCACCCCTCACCCCTTTATATAGAGTTGGCCGACTGGGACTCGTGGCCGATCAGGACTCTATTTTTAATCGGATCCCATCCGAATCTCATAGAGTTGGCCGCCCATACGTCGTAAGCCCATAGGACTCTATCCGATCGGATCCCTATCCGATCGAGCCGTATTCGAGTCCAACTCGAATGCATGTTCTTACCCCCTTAAGCGTGCGACCCTGTAGGTTCAAGTATACTCGGTTTCGGCTATAGTTTAGCTTAGCCGATCGTCGGCTCGAGTCCAACTCAGCCGACCCGTCAACAGCGGCGCCTAGCAGCACATATTGACACCATAGTATTCAAGAATAATATCGGCTCTGAACCTATAATGTGTACACAAATCCCTTTGCCTCACGATACCAGTTAAGCTATAGGCAAGATGTGTGCCATCCCTTCAATAGCTTAACATTTCACTCGAACCGTATTGGATTATCGTACATTGATTGACTCCTTAATCAACTCGGCATGGCCATGCATTTCCATAATCCGGTACCTCGAGGGCCAAGAGATATCTCTCCAAAGGAGGGGCAAATTCCATCTTGATCACTCACATCCCACTCCATGTTTCATAGCAAACCCGAAAACTACCTTTATAACTACCCAGTTACGGAATAGCGTTTGGTAGTCCCAAAGTAGGCTACTACACATGTTGGAATCCATGGTGATCTCGGGTCTAAGGACTTTGTACCAACACTACGAGACCAACTAATGGCACATTAATTTCGTAGTGTCTCATGGTGGGTCTATCCAACAATGTGTTCTCCAACACATGTGTCCATGTTTATTGATTTGGTATCTCCATACCCATGATCTATGAGACATGATCATCAATCAATAAACATGCCGATCTTAGAATCATATTTGTTCCAACAATATGACATATGATCAGGGATCGTTTAGAAATAGATTCATACATATAGAGTCTCATAAATAAGTCACGTACTTATTGATCAATACAAGATGTCTATTTCATGGAACTGTATAACACTTTATTCATTTATACGTAAACATTGACGTGATATCCAACATCTTCATGTTGCCTCTAGGGCATATCACTAACAATCTCTCCCCAGAAAACCATGACGTCTCAGAGGCGGGAAGCCATCCTTGGTATCACGATGGATGGTAGACAGAACCGTCGCCGACTTAATATACTCTGGAACTAAAACTTGACTTGGCTAGATGTTAGGCTTGTGAAATGATTTATGAAAATTGGCTTTGCGTAAATAAACCTCAGACGTCCTTTGAATGACCCTATCATGTGCATCATTCTGTGTTGGCTTGCTGAGTACGTTGGGTACTCACCCTTGCTATACGCACAAACCTTCGGATGGTGGGAATGAAGAACTGGAAGACCCCTATGCTTACTGCCAGGAGGGCGAAGAATAAGAAGGTGCCTACTAGGTCTTAGTTCCCAGTCGTTGCCTGTGGCAATCGACGAGCCGCTGCCTTTCTTTCCGTTGCCTTATCTAATTTCTGCTTTTGGTTTTATCCGGACCAGTAGGTCCTACATGTATTGGATATTGCCTTCTGGCCTATTATTGTAATATACCTTTGGGTATGAGACTATTCGTGCACTTTGCACCTGATAATATAGTACTGTATTCGTGGGTACCAAACTACTCGATCCAAGGAAATGGTACTACGAACACGAATGATTCCCGTCCTCAAAAGCGGGGGTCGACAGAACTGCAATGCCTTCTTGTCCTTCGGAGGTTGAATCGTCTTAAAAGCGTTGATGCTTCTTGGTGTGACCTCAATTCTCCTCTCATGAACAAGAAATCCAAGGAACTGGCCAGCCAATACGCCAAACGCGCACTTGATAGGGTTCATCTTCAGGCCATACTTCCTTGTCCTCTCCAAAACCTGCCTTAGATCGGCTATGTGGTCTTCTATCTCCCTAGATTTGAAAACGACGTCATCGATGTAGATCTCTACTAGGGAGCCGATCATGTCATGAAATATGTAATTCATGGCCCTCTGGTACGTAGCTCCAACATTCTTCAAGCCGAAAGTCATGACGACCCATTCGTATAGGCCGATTGCTCCTGGGCACCTGAAAGCTGTTTTATGGATGTCTTCCTCGGCCATAAAAATCTGATTGTAACTTGCGTTGCCGTCCATGAAACATATAATTTTGTGGCCAGAGGTTGCATCCACTACCAAATCGGCTATGGGCATTGGGTATTCGTCCTTAGGGGTAGCTTTATTTAAATCTTTGAAGTCGATGCACACCCTAAGCTTGCCGTTTTTCTTTATTACTGGGCATATCGGCAGGGCCGAATAAACCCAACATCATATAGCTGAGTGATTTCGGCTTTGATTGCATCATACATATCGGCTTTAAACCTCCTAGGGGGTTGTTTGTACTGCCGATATCCAAGTTTAATAGGAAGTTGACGCACAACAATGGATCGGCTAGGACCAAGCATCTCAAAATATTCCCAAGCAAAACAATCTTTATATTCCTTTAACAATTCAATAAGCTTGGTCCTAAAATGAGAAGACAAATTTTTGCTAATGTATGTCAGCCTAGGCCTATCTCCTGGACCTATCTCCACTTCTTCTAACTCATCGGCCGACATAAAACCTTGCCCGAGTTTGTCGTCAATGTCGTCCACGGTGTCCTCGTTGTAGACGCTCGAGCCCTCCACGACGCCTTCAAAGTAATAATTGAGGCTCTTCGTCTCCAATGGGCTGTAAATCAGAATCGGACACCTTTAAGAAATCAGCTTACCAAACATTGTCGGACAGGCAATCAATACCATCGATTTCCCAAAATGGCAAATCGGCGTTAGCGACGTTGACTGACCTGTCGGCTGGCACGATTTGTATCTTGTCGCCTTGCCACTGGATTAAGCTTTGGTGCATTGTGGAAGGGATGCAACAGTTGGCATGGATCCAATCCCTCCCAAGCAGCAGGCTATACGACCCCTTCCCATCGATGATAAAAAATGTTGTGGGCACGGTTTTGCTGCCGTTGATCAGCTCGACATTTAAAACTCCCTTGGCTTCTGAAGGGTTGCCGCCAAAGTCCTTGAGCACCATGTTTGTCTTGATCAGATCTTCGGCTCCTTTGCCCACCTTCCTGAAGGTTGCGTAAGGCATTAGGTTAACAGTAGCTCCTCCATCAACTAGCATCTTGGACATCGGCTTCCCGTTGACAAATCCTTTGACGTATAAGGGCTTTAGGTGCCGATTTTTGGTCCCCTCAGGTTTTTCGAAGATGGCTTGTTCTGGGGACAGTACTAGTTTGGCCAATGTATCCTCAACTGTGTTTGCATGGGCCTCGACGGCCTCGAATTCGGCCAGCAATATGAAAACCATGTTGACCGATGCAACGGCTACTCCTTTGCCTTTTGTCGCCCTTTTGGCCTTACCGGCTGGGCTCTCGTCAGCTGGGGCTGCCTGTTTCTTGACACGCTATTGGATCATCCACTGGACTTCTTCCTGTCCCTCGCTCTTAAGCCTCTGAATTTTTCTTTTCTGTGTTTTGGTGAATAGGTCCGAAGGGCACCATTAGGGATTGGCCGATTGTTCTTCATCAGCCTCCTCTTCGTCCTCTTCTTGGAAGAAGTCCTGTTGGATTGGGCCCAGCCGATCATGGACGGAAGGTTTCCGCTGGTTAAGTTGAACGGCTCGGGGGATGAATCGGCTGGAACTTTCCATTGGTGGATTTGTGTATTCGTCCTCCCTGTATTCGCTGCATGCTGGGCAATTTTCGAGAGTGAGCAGCCTCATTCCTTGCTTCTAGCAGAACCTGAAGAACTCGCAGCACCAATGCGGATCACAGCCGTCATGGCGGCGGTAATATGCTACACCCAGCGATCGGGTGTCCTCTGGTATGGCTTACCGCACCGGCTCTCTTCTTCTTCTTGAACCCTGCGCTGGAATCACAATCGGCTGTCCCGTTTGTCCGGGCCGACGATCGGTCGATCGACCGCTTGTGTAAACCATGTTGATTGGTGTGGCTCTCACTGCAGTCGGCTCTTGTTGGTCCTCGGCTGAGCTATACGCCATTCTGTTCTATCGATCAGCTCACGTGGGACTGGCTTGGACAGTGTTGACAGGGAAGGGATTGCCGTCAACCTTCATCGGCTTAGCCGATTCCTCGAACTTAATTTTCCCTGCCTCGATGGCCGACTGTATCTGTTGGCGGAAGACCTTGCAATCGTTGGTGCTGTGAGAGGTGGTGTTGTGCCACTTGCAGTATCTCTTCTTTTTGAGCTCCTCGGCCGATGGTATGATGTGGTTGGCCGGAAGCTATATTTGTTTCTCCCTCAGCAACAAATCAAAGATCCTATCGGCTTTGGTTATGTCAAAATCGTATTTTTCTTCCTTAGTCGATTTCTTCAACAATTGGCATGTGATGGCCTTCTTGTTCCTGGTCCACTCGGCTGCTGCCACCTCTGTGTCGCTGTCGCTTGAGTCTGAGTCCGTTGCGTAGGCGACGTAGGTGACTTTCTTGAAGGTTTTCTTGGATTCTAGAAATCTTTGCTCGTGGGCTGTCACCTTCTGGGCCAAGTGGGCCAAGCTGTCAAAGTCTTGAGCCAAAAACCTCTCACGGATTGGAGCTAAAAGCCAATGAAAAGCTAAATCGGCTAGTTGCGAGTCCGACAGCACCAAGCTGTAGCAACGGTTCCTCATATCTCTAAAGCGCTGAATGTAGTCCTGAACCAATTCTTCATGCTTTTGCCTAGTGCCGAAGTAGAAGTAGCTGGGCAATTGTTTTTCGAGATTGGCCCAGCTCTATACTGAATTATAAGGCAAGGATGAGAACCAGGTGAAGGCTGATCCTGATAGTGATAATGGGAATAAACGCACTCTGAGCACGTCTGTAGCCGATGCCTCCCCGCATTGAGCTAGGAATCGGCTGACTTGTTCATCGGTGGACACGTTGTCTTGCCCAGAGAATTTTGAGAAATCTGGCACCTTGTACCGGTTTGGCAGGGGCACCATCTCGAAGTATTCCGGTTATAGGTACCGGTACATATTGCCGGAATCCTTGGGTTCAAGGCCGAACTGATCGCGCATGACATCGGCAATCAGGTCGGCCCAAGGTTTGTTGTCTTGAGCTTGGACTTGAGGTATCGGCTCGTACTGCTCGTACTGAACGGGTCCTTGCTGATACTGGAGTGGCGGTGTCTGCGGTTGGTATTGTTGCTCGTAGTGGCCTCCCGGATATTGATATTGGAACTGGTTTGCAACGGGAGGTGGCTGAGACGCGAACTGGGGCGGCTGTCCAGAAGGAGGCCGATTACCGCTGGTATTGTGATTCGGTTCCGGCGCGAAGCTGCCAATCGGCTCTTTAGGTATGATAGGTTGTCGATTGGTATTGAACATGTTCTTCAACTGCTCCTGGGTCACTATTGAGATGTTGTGGCCCTGATGTTGAGGCTGTTGCCTGACCAACACTTAGGACGCGTCTTTGAAGCCGATGCCTGTACATTCGGCTAGATTGGGGGCTCCTCCTTGAGGGTTCGGCTGTCCTAGTGGTGGAATCGACAGGCCGTGAGTATATAGCGTCCTGTAAGGAGGGAACTGGTCGTCGGGGAAGTACGTCGGCCCCCTTGGCAGTTGCTCGGCTATCTTTGAATCAACAACGGTGCTTATGATATTGTTGAGAGTGTTAACCAGTATCCCAGACTGGTTGACAAGCGCGTGGTGGACAGCCGAATCGATTCGGTCCTACAGTGTGTGGGGCCCCGAATCGTCCTGCTCTTGTTTGATGTCCTCCATCTTCTTCTTTCCTTTCTTGTCCTCATTAGACATGTCAAAGTCTAATGGAGAACTTGAACTTCTGGAGGACCACCCTGGATCTGGTCTGGGTGAAAGATTGCAGGTAATGTGCCTACAGCCGCTCAACCATCCGTTGGTAATCGGCTAGGTGCTCAGCTGACAGTTGCTCCATTGTCTCCGGGATAACATTATCTTGGTCGATGTCTGGAGTCTTGATTTCAACCATTGTCTCGGACTTCGAAGTTTGCAGTGGTCCCACCGGGCGTGCCAAAAGTGTGTTGATGAGAAAAGCTTCTCACGCACTGGCCTGAGAGGTTTGCTTTACTCTAGTGTAGGTCCAAGTTGATTGCCTTTGGTGAAGTTCGGACGTGTCAGTTGGTTTGGTCCTGTAACCAACAAGAAAACAAGAAATATGTGTTTGGGTTAAGATTAGATCCTACTCGATCGGCAAAAGAAATCAATAAACATATAATCGCTATCCCAACACATGTTTGGACTAAGTGATTGGGATAGATCGGTAGTATATCGAGACAGTATAAACCACTTAGATTCAAAAGTGCATTAGTATAAAAATTATATGTATTCATAACCCAGCCAATGTCGCAGATCTAATGTAAATCAGCTAGTACTCTAATATATTTTATAAAAAGATATTAATCTGAGTTAAATGTGATAAACTTAGATCAATCGGTTGTTGATATGACTCAACAGATTGATACCGGCTTAGGGCATTTAAATAGATTGAGATCTTAATACAAAAGGTGGCTCTAATACATCTAATAGTAATTAATACTAAAAAGACGATTAAAACAGGTAAGGCCGGCTGAAACCCCGACACTGTCACTAATGGCAAGCATTATGCCGAACAGATCTATATATCTCTAAAAGTGACTTAATAGGTCGATTTGATGCAGCATTAAGTACAAGAAGAAATACTAGATCTGTATGGACCAATGAGAACCCCTCGAGACAGTAGACATGCCATATAATCTAAATCAACATCTAGATCTAGCTCTATCGGCTGCCATTTTCAGAGAGAACTCAGCCGATTGCGCGATAGATCTAGACGTTGTTCTAGATTATATGTCGCATATGATAACTTAAGCAGTTTATAGCATCGAAATTAGAGTATCATGACGATGGAAGCACTAACCCCGACGATACAAGCCACTTGTAACAAGGAATTACCTCGTTCGGAGATCGACGTCGATGCAGCCCGAGCAAAAGCAAGAACTTGGCGAGAAAAGTAAAATGAAAAGGTTTGGCGATGCGCCGAGATTGTATTGATGTATGTTTATCTCTGTTTTGCAAGCCCTCGGGTTTTATTTATACCCGAATACATAATGAGTCCGTGACGGACACAACTCCTATTACAGATCAAATCTCTAGACAAACCGACATTATCACGAAAGCAAACTATACAAAATATCCTAACTTGTAGGACCTTATCCATAGATGGCAATATCTTTAACGTACTTTGGAAACCGAATCCAATACTTTATCCTCAAGCTTTCCTTTCGGGACTGGCTTCACTTCTATCTTCAATCGGAATCGGCTATCGGCTGTCCTAGTCTGACTCGAACACAGCCGACTAGCTTCGCAGCCGATTCGGACTTAGCCGATGCGACCTCTGTTTCTCCGCAGATCATGCATTTCCTCCGATTCTGCTTCAATCTCTGCTTTGAACTCGGGGATTTGGTTATGAAATTTGGTCGTTAACAGATGGCTAGTTTGGAATGGGAGGTATTGGGACATGCAAAGATGCATCGCCATGAGTAGCATCATGTCCTGAATGTGCAAGCCCACATTGCTAGGGAAAGCGGCTTTAGTCTCGGTTTGTAACCCTCTTTATTCTCGGGTTTTTAACCGGGACTACAAAAATGAGAATAAAGAGATCTTTCTCTAGTCCCGGTTGAAATAACCAGGACTAAAGATCTATCTTTAGTCTCGGTTGTTGTTACCAACCAGGACTAAAGGTTTTCTCTTTTTCTTTTAATTTTGCTCCTACTGCTAGCTTGCTGCTTATTATATATATATGCATACATATTTACACATATATATATTTATACATATATATATGCAATATGCATATATATATATAAATATATATTTTACACACATATATTGCACTTAATTAAAGTAAATATATACACGTATTACCAAAATATGTACACACATATAAATATACACATATATTACATTTATAGTTAATTTTTACTGTTCTATATTGTATATTACAAAAGTTTCTCTACGATATGGATCCACGACCACTACAATCCTAGTATAATGCTCCCGCGGGATCAATAACTTGCTCGTTGATAAATCCCATCAATTCTTCTTGAGCAGCCTGTATGAAACTCGCGTGGGGGAGTTTATCCCTTATGTCACAAATAATCTGTCATTTGAATAAAATGAGAAATAAATATATGAAATCAATAAGAAATCAAGACGTAATGTATGAATGACTGTTATATGTACTTTCATATCAACAAGACATGTGACTTGTTAAACTAGGCGGTGAATGTAGTTGCAGACGTAGTAGCCGCACAAGTTCATTCCATGCGCCTGTTTTGCACACTAAAGGAGAAACGACAAAAGATTTAATATACATTTCTATTTTAGAACAAATTAATGATTCAGTATAACTTTAGAGCATGTTACTCAGTGGAAAGTTCATCATCACAGCAAGCTTTTCTTTCCAATTACCTCGAACTTGCTCACGTAACCGTGCCCATGCTCTACGTGTAGTTGGAAGCTAGTGAGTAACTATCCGAGAACCGCATATATGCAACAACAACTAAGACGGCATTACATGTTTAACACTTCAAATTTTTTTGCGAATGTAGACTCTGGTTTATCCATTGAGTCGTACACATGGATCCGCGAGCTGCCAACGTCAATTACGAAGAGGACCCAGTGGAATCTGCAAATTACGTGAGATGACATATATGAAACTGTATATGTGTATGAGATTGAAATTGGTATAGAAAGTAGTAAGAACTCACGCTGTGTTGTACGACAGAAGTATCCATGTCTTGTAGTGCTGCTGCACCGGCATTCGATAGATGTTGTCCTCTGTATCCGCCGGATATTGATCTAATGTCTTCGTGTTAATTTTGCGGGGGTCCATGAATCCTATGTGATTCCATCCCCGCCTTTTGCGTTCGTGGGTTGCCATTCTACAACGAATAAAAAAATTTTAGTCAGCTACATATAAGGAGCTAAGGAACAAAATAAATTTAATTGAACGATACTTACAAAACCCTCATGGTTATAACAGAGACGTCGAGGGCGTCCAGATGGTACAGGTCGAACATGTCCTCGAAGCGGATATACATTACATCATCTTCTGCTTTGAAGAATGTGTCGTTTCTGATCTGCGCCATGATCATCTCTGTACCTTTGCTTGTGGCTCGCATGTACCACTGGTGGAAGCGGTACATCTGTGTGGGGAGCTTCTTCACCTCATTCGGCTTGACAAGAGGTTGTCCGAATGTATACTTGTATCTCACCCTAGCCTTCTCTATAGTTGCGCGTCCGGATAATTGGTCTATCGATATTCCTGCATCTTCTATAAATTTTCTTAAATCAGCTCTTTGTGCTCGCACCACCAGCTTTTTAACGGGTTTTTGAGGTTGTATTCCAAGCTGCGGGACCTCTTTGGCCTTTGCTTTTGCCTTGCTGTGCGCCTTCCTGAGCGTCCTATCATAGTCCGACTGTGGCTCTGGTTTATCCGATGGCGTATAATACATATTCTTGAAGAAGGACATGGTCGCCGCATCAATTTCAATAGGCTTCTCACGAGACTTCTTCTTGAAATGTGCCTTGACCTCAACATGGACGGCCTCGTGCAACTCCTCTGGAGTCATGTCGAACACCGTTTTCTTTGGGGCTAGCGGGAGCGGGTCAAGTCTTGGCTTCTTGCTTCGTTGTGAACTGGTTGACGTTAACATTGACAGCGCGACGCGAGCTCTGCGCTTAGGAGGCGACGAAGTAGGCTGTGGAGCGGCAGACCGTTTAGGACTCGGTGCTCGTTGAGGCAATGGAGGAGGCTGGGGAGTGGAGGACCGTTTAGAAGTCGGTGCTCGTGGAGGCAACGGAGAAGGCGGAGGAGACGGAGGCGGAGGAGATGGTCCACACGGAGGAGATGGTCCACGTGGTGGAGATGGAGGATCAGGAGCTGCTTCTCGCCCGGGAAAGACTATGAAGGGCTTGCTCCATAGAATGATCCCATGGACGGTGTCTCCTAGCGTCCTCTCCCCATCTCCTCCGAGGATATCTGCCTCGAGATCCTGAAAGCCATGTGTCCACCTGTTCAATTTTGACTTTTGAGTACCTTGGTAGAATAGGCATGTAGTGGTAGGTCCTGTCTCGTTCGACTGGTATCGCCATGCCCGACGCCATCTTCACAAGAAGAAAGTTTATTAATTAGTAATCAACCTTGATTAACAATTTTTTGAAGGGAATATATACCATAAAACTACGAGCATACCTTGAATGTGATGTTCTTGAATGGAATATGCAGCTCACAAGGCGTTCGCTACGTGATCTAATCGACAAGGCATGGTGGGTAGGCCGGAGCTTCTAGGACATGATCACCATTTTCTGTAGAAGCGTAGCTGCTGCGCTGCTGTTGTAGTTGCGCTGCTATTGTTGGATCTGGTTGGGTCACATGCTGGCTCCGGTCCCGTTGGGCAAGCGTTTCTTGTACCTTTATTTTCACTATTTCATCGATTTGTGAGAGACGAAGCTCCATGTCTGCTAGCTTCGCATCCGTATCTCTCTTCTTTCTCATACGGCTCCGATAGCTATGGATGTCCTCTTGGAATCCGTATTTCCAGGGAACGACGCCTTTTTCTCGCATTCATCTCGGATGCTCTGGGTTTTGGAGTGCGAGCTTAAGCTCATCCTTCTCTCTGCTGGGATGGAATGAGCTCGAGGCAGAGGCCCCCATTGCGTCTTCTAATCTTCTGGCGGCTTCTTGGATTTCATCGCCATAGATTATGGATCCATCGGCAGGAATGAGCAATCCGCCGTGAGCATAGAACCAGCGCTTGGATCGTTCCAGCCAGTTGGCTGTGCCCGGAACGATATCTCTCGCTAGGAGGTAGGCTTCCATCTGCTCCCATTTTGGCACTGCCTTCTAATAGCCGCCTGACCCTAGCTTATGATGGTATTGTTTTCTAGCTGCCTTGGCCTTGTTTTTCTCAATAAGCACTTGTGCTTGCTCTTCTGTCTTGTAATCTACAAAAGCCTCCCAGTGATCTCTCAGCTTGGGGAATTTATCAAAGTCGGGGGTTTGGTCCTTCAGGATATATTTCTTGTGTAATTCCTTCTTAAAGTTCTTGAAGAGCTCGACCATCTTCTTTAGCGTCCATTCCTTCACCCTGCCATGTTCTGTCTTAAGGATGGTGAAGGTTTGCAGCATTGTTGACCACAACATCTCCTTTTTTGTGTCCGGGAGATAGCTCTGCTCGTCCCCTCCTGTCCTGGTTCGCCGCCAGTTCACAACGCTGATGGGCACGTGATCCCTCACTACCCATCCGCTGTGTGCCACAAATTTTCTTGCGGCGTCGGCTAGGGCACATGGCTGATCGTCCTGTGTCACTTCCGTTATGACATGTTGACCCACAATTCTCTTACTAACACCGCGTTGCCCGCGTGCCCTCTTATCTCCAATGGCTGGAGTGCCCTCATTCCCCTCCTCGTTTCCCTCCTTGTTCCCCTCCTCGTTGAGGTACTGATTGGGATCCTTGTTCCCTCCTCAAAGAAATACTAGTTGCTACCCTCTGCGATCTCGTCAAGGAGAAACTGTTCGTCCTCACGATCAGCCATTTGATTGTTGTGCTTCGATGACTTGATCAAGTAATTCTGATCATAAGGAAAAAAACTATTCAGTTAATACATGTATGAATCCCAATGCATAGGAGTCACCATTAACAATAGAATTTTTGGACATCCTTAACACTAAATATATAACTAAGAAAAATATAGATGAAATCTGGCAAATATGTAACTAAGGTTGAAAGGAGAAGTGCATGAGAGGAGAGGTGGAATAACGAGCGAGATAAAGGTCATAGGTAAAGTTAAATTATGTATTTTATATTTTACATGTCATTACCGTTTAGTCTTTCGCCGAGAGAGAGATAAAGAGAGGAGGATGCGCCGAGAGAGAGAAAGAGAGGAGGATGAGGTGAGGGAGATAATGTGGAAAGGAAAAGTGGATCAGAGGAGAGGTGGAATGGCGAGGGAGATAAAGGTCACATTTTAAGTTAAAATTTGTAGAGCCACTATGTCAATGGATAGGTTGGCAGTCCTCCTAGGGGGTGCCCAAGGAGGTGAGTGAGTGGTCGGGAATGCGCTTCCTCTCAGGACCTGGTGGTCGACTCGAGTCACTAAGACGAGCCAAGGAACAAGAGACACGAGATTTACACTGGTTTAGCCCTCCCGAAGGATAATAGACCTATGTCCAGTGTTCTTTGTTGGGGTAGATGATGAACAAGGTTTACAAGAGAGAGTTCTTGGGGCTTAGAGCAAGCTGACAAAGAACAAGCAAAGAACTCAAAATGATCGGATCCTCCTTCTCAAACCCTCTTGCCCTCCCTTTTATAGCTCAAGGGGGCAGTTACATGGTACTTGGGGGCCAAGAAAGCTAAGACTAAGAATCTAAAGAGGTAAGTACAAACAACATCTGAAAAGGAACATGGGATGGTCTCCAGGGCTTGCGCGTCATGGGTGTCTTGTGCCTTATCTTGCCTTGAGATCCCTCATCCACAGGTACCACCTGTAGAGTGCTGTCAGGTGACATCATTCCCTGTCGGGTTGTCTCCTCCTTGCCTCCTTCGACTATCCTTGCGAACCAAGTCTTGTCCCGAGGAGGCCGAAGATCTCCGAGGAGTCAAGGTCGGGAAAGGAGCTCCGAGGTCGGACCCGGGGGAAGGTCAGGACGACCGACCCCGAGGGGAGGTCGTGCTCCCGACCACTTCCCGAGGGCTCGCAGTCCGACTCTAGCTTGACTTCAACTCCGGTCCAAGAGCTACCCCAAGGTAACACCCCCCACACACTATATGTTTAATGATCCAAAATATGTTCAAAAAATTACATAACTATTTTCTTAAAATGAATTAACATTCAAAATTCACATCCATTCACATTCATAGTCCATATAAAAATTCACATCCAAAATTAACATTCATCCATTCACATTCACACTCCATATCAAATTCACAATCCATATATTAATTCACAATCCATATTTAATTAACATTCAAAATTCTAATTGCTTCTATTAAATCAAATTTATATAATGCTTCTATTAAATCAAGTTCACATGCAAAATTAATTAACATTTAAAATTCAAAATTAACATTCCATTTACAGTCCATTTTCACAGTCCATTCAGAGTTACAAATTCTAAATTCACATCTATATATAGATTCAAACATATATACATTCAAAGTCCATATACACATTCAAAATATATTCAAATTAACGTCCATTTAAATATTCAAACATATATCCAATCAAAATTCATCCATCCCGGTTGGTGGCTTCAAGGACTAAAGATATCATCTTTAGTCCCGGTTGTTCACTCCAATCGGGACTAAAGGATCTCCGTACTCTTAGTAAGTGAGAATCTTTAGTCCCACTTGGAGCCAACAACTGGGACTAACAATGTTTTCCCGTTATTTCCAAATATATTTAGTCCCAGTTGTATCCAACAACCGGGACTAACGATGTTTTCCCGCTATTTCCTAATATTTTTTTGTCCCAGTTGGTATTAAAAACGGAGAGTAAACATTTAAACAGAGCCGTATTGAAAAGTATTTTAAATTCCAATAATCATATAGAATTAACATATTTCCTATTGAAAAGTATTTAAAATTCTAATAATGATAAAGAATTAACATATGCCCTATTAAAAATATTTTAAATTCTAATAATCATATATAATTAACATATCTCCTATTGAAAAATATTTTAAATTCTAATAATAACATATAATTAACATATGCCCTATTGAAAAATAGTTGCAAAACAATTAGCAAGGCTATATTTTGAACTTACATTATCCAGAGTATAATGCAAAAGGTCAATGCAAAGGTGAAGATTGTGCCATAGTTCACACTTCACAGATGGGTTATATGCAAAGTTGCAGACCATATTCATTTGACATCACAAACACCATCTTGCGGAGGCAATGCGAAAGTAGCCATGGAGCAGGATACCATGCAATACATTATCTATTCTTTTATAAATCTTTCAGCTCTGCATACATCTGGGAGCCTTCCAAGCATGCTACTACATGGAGGACGAGTCATTCTGATCAGGGATCTTCTTCCTCTGTTAAGTGGTTCATGTTCAATAAATTATTATTGAATTCAATAAATTAAATAATTTTCATAATTTACAATAAATTAAATAAATTCAAATTGTTGTCCATACAAAAATTCAATAAATTCTAATTTACATCGTCCACACAAAAATTTAGCTAAGTGGTGGTTGTCCTCACATACTTTCTTCGCACTATTTTTCCTTCGTTATGATCGTTGCGTGAGTAAGGGGTGTTCTCATTTGATAGGAGGATGCTCGGGTCAAGCGCCACCGCGAACGGAGGTTGCCCGTCAAGCGATCGTAATCTTCATCAATCCTATCCTCGACTCCTCCCACGATTTTCCTTTTGCCTGGGAGAACCACATGGCGCTTTGGCTCGTCGGACCCTTTCCCCTTCTCTGCTTTGCTAGCCATGTCCTTCACATAGAAAACTTGTCGTACATCATTGGCTGAGTATCCATCCTTGCTAAGGTCGACCGTCGTCATCCCACTTGCATCAATGGTTACGCCTCCACTACTCAGCCTAACCCATTGGCGCTGAAACAGAGGGACCTTCAGACGTCCATAGTCAAGTTCCCATATATCCTCGATGCTACCGTAATACGTGCTAGTCGTATGATCGTATCCCATGGCATCGATGCGGACAATGCTATTCTGATTCGTGCTCTTTAAGTCTTGGGCCGTGTGTAAAATGTGTAACCATTGATTTCATATGCCTGGAATGTGGTGATCGAGCAAAATGGTCCCTTCGCCAAGAAGGCTAGTTGTTGGTCAATGTTCCCGTTGCCCATGAGATGTTGTCGTAGCCAAGCAGGGAAAGCATCCATGTGGGTGCGTGTAATCTAGGTATCTGTCTTACCGATGTTTTCCGAGCGAGCAATCGCCAAGTGATCCTCGATGTAAGGAGCCACCAAGGAAGATTGTTGCAAAACAATCCAATGTGCTTTCCTAAACAATTCATTGTCTACGGTCATTATTGTCTTCCTTCCAAGAGTCCCCTTCCCCCGTAGTCTCCCTTCATGGCTTGATTTGGGCACCCCGATGGGACGAAAGTCTTCAATAAAGTCGATGCAAAACTCAATGACCTCCTCTGCTCCATATCCCTTGGCGATGCTGGCCTCCGGACGAGTATGGTTACGGACATACTTCTTTAGAACACCCATATACCTTTCGAAAGGGAACATGTTGTGTAGCAATACAATACCGAGGATACGGATCTCTTTGACAAGGTGGCATAGGAGATGCGTCATGATATTGAAGAAGAAAGGCGGAAAGATCATCTCAAAGCTAACAAGACATTGCACCACATCATTTTGAAAGGCTTCTAGTCTATCTGGATCGATGATCTTCTATGAAATTGTGTTCAGGAAAGCACATAACTTTGTTATTGTTGCTCGGACATTATCGGGAAGGATACCCCAAATTATAATGGGAAACAGTTGTGTTATCAGCATGTGGCAGTCATGAGACTTTAGGTTTGCAAACTTCTTATCCTTCGTGCTTATTATGCTATCTAGGCATTCAAACATGATTTCCTTCTCTCCCTTGCTCAGAGTGTAGCTGGCTGGACTTAAGTAGTGAGTTTCTTTCTCCTTTGGTTGCAGCTGAAGGCCGTTGCGTTGTGCCATATGCTTTAGATCATTACATGCGTCAAGTGTATCTTTTGATTTTTCATATACACCTAGGAAGCCCAGCAGATTTACGCAAAGGTTCTTAGTGACGTGCATCACGTCGATTGCGTGGCGGACGTCCAAGACTTCCCAATAGGGCAACTCCCAAAAAATGGACTTCTTCCACATCGCTGCGTGACCACCTTCACTTGCTATAGTTTGGCTGCCAAGTCCCTTTTCGAATACTTCTTTGAGGTCTTTCACCATGGCAAATACGGTCTTTCCGTTGTGATGCTTTGGCTTAGTACGATGGTCTGCCTTTTGTTCAAAACGTTTGCCTTTTCTCCGGACAGGGTGACTTGCAACAAGAAAGCGACGATGACCCATGTACACTACCTTCTTACATTGTTTCAGGTACGTACATTCGGTCTCATCCATACAGTGGGTATAAGCGTTGTACCCCTTGTTTGATTGTCCGGATAGGTTGCCAAGTGCAGGCCAATCATTGATGGTAACGAACAACAATGTTCGTAGGTTAAACTGCTCCTATTTATCCTCATTCCACTGTGGACACCTTCTTTCTTTCACAACAGTTTCAGATCTTCGATCAGTGGTCGCAGGTACACATTGATGTCGTTGCCAGGTTGCTTTGGGCCTTGAATAATAATCGGCATCTGACTGTACTTCCGCTTCATGCATAGCCAAGGCGGGAGGTTATAGATACACATTGTTACAGGCCAAGTGTTGTGGCCACTGCTCATCTCTCCAAAAGGATTCAATGCATTCCGTACTTAAGTCGAACCTTATGTTTCTTGCATCCTCACCGAAGTCTTTGAATGTTCTGTCGATGTTTCTCCACTGTGACCCATCGGCGGGATCTCTTAGCATGCCTTCTTGTTGATGTTCTTCTGCGTGCCAGCGCATTATCCTTGCATGCTCTTTGTTCCTGAACAGACGCTTCAGCCGTGGTATTATAGGAAAATACCACATCACCGTAGCAGGAACTCTTTTCTTTGAAGGCCGTCCATCAACTTGGCCTGGATCATCTCGTCTAATCTTGTATCGAAGTTCTTTACAAACCGGACATGCTTTCTAGGTTCCCGTACTCCTCACCGTGATAGAGGATACAATCGTTAGGACATGCGTGTATCTTCTGTACCTCCAGTCCTAGAGGGCAGACTAACTTCTTAGCCTCGTATGTTAATTTCGGTAATTTGTTTCTATCTGGAAGAATGTTCTTCATTAGTTTTAGTAACTCGCCAAATGTCTTATCACTTATGTCATTTTTGGCCTTCCATTGCAAGAATTCCAACGTAGTACCCAACTTTTTGTGCCCCTGTTCACAACCTGGGTACAACGATGTTTTGTAGTCCGCCAACATACGTTCCAATTTCTCCACCACTTTTTCACCTTCGCAATCCTCCTGTACGTCACGTAACATCTGACCCTGGTCATCGGCACCATCGTTTTCTTCAGCATCCCCGTCCGCCTCGCCTGATGTATTCTCTTGAAACCCACCGTATTAACCACAGTACGGAATGTTCTCGTCATCTTCTTCCATTGCAACCCCTACATCTCCATGCGATGTCCGGCAATTGTAGTGCGACATGAATCCCGACTGAAATAAGTGGGCAAGAGTAATTCTTGATGTAGAATACTCCTTCTTATTTTGCACTTTTTGCATGGATAACGTATAAATCGTTATGCTTGTTGGCATTGGTCACACTCAAAAAATAATGCACACCTTGAATAAACTCTATCGACCATCGGTGCATGGTGTACATCCATTACCGATCCATCTACATGAAATGCACACAACTCGTAAGAAAAATCCACGAAAGTCAAACAATTTAAATAATATTACAATAAATATATATAATCAAACAATAATTATATAATAATCCAACATACGTAATGTGTTGTACTTAAAAAATTTAGAATTATTTTTAAAAGTTTTTAAAGTTGTAAACATGTTTGTAAAGTAGTATACTTATTTCTAACTATTTTAACGATCTTTAAATGACCTTACTTTTCTAATCTACTATCAAATTTTCTATATTTTTCCTTTGTCATCTATTTTATAACATTTTTTGTCCAAAAGTTTCTCTTATTATTTTTCATAAACATTTTTAGAGATAAAAATATACGTAAAATATACCTACAAATGTAATGTGCTAAGGATACTTCTCTCTCTTTATTTTCCCAAACAATTTTATCAAACAAATATAACGTGCTTAGTAAAATAATTTTCCCAAATAACTTTTTTCTCTCTTTATTTTTCACTAACCTATCTAAAGATAAAAATGTATAGAAATAAAACTAAAAAACAATATCCTAAGCATAGATAATAAGAGGATGAAGTTGCTAACCTTGTAGATAACAAATATTTGTGTATTATCACCAAAACAAATTAAAAAAAAATTTGGCAGCACCTTCCTTCTACAGCAAAAGTTTGAAGACACTAGCTTACGCTAAAGGAGGAAGAAATATAAAAAGCGCTTCACTTTAGTTACGGTTGGTGTTATCGGTGATACTAAAGATTAAAATTATCTTTAGTGTCGGTTGGTAACATCAACCGAAACAAAAGATCCTATCTTTTGTCTTAGTTGGTAACATCAATCGGGACAAAAAAATTCTATCTTTTGTCCGGTTGGTGTTACCAACGAGACTAAAGATCCCGGCGTCCCGACATCCTCTCACGAAATTTAACTGGGACTAAAGATGATCTTTAGTCTCGGTTAGTGACATCAACCAGGGTTAAAGATCCTAGGGAGCCGGTGTCTTTTTTAACCTAGACTAAAAACTTTTTCTAGTCTCGGTTTTTATTACAACTGAGACTATTATTTATTTTAGTAGAATAAAGATCATCTATCCAGCGGTGCCAACCACGCTCTTGGACGTGAGAAAAATGTTGTCCCTTCGCGATGTTCAAACCTTGTCAAAATTTTGAAGCATCAGATATTTATTTCCTAGTCAAGATTATGCCGGAGATAATTAGCCCTTGAAAGGAATGAGATGTTTGGCTGACACATACATCTCACTCAACTTGACTTAATTTCTATCCTCAGCTCGACACGCCTGCAGCCTGAATACTACAGTAGTAACTCTGTACACTTAATTCAGCCATGGAGTACAGTATGTTGTCTCCCTTGTATTAATTAAAGTGTCCAAACGCATCACTTCTGTTCACTCTCCTCTGCTCATGATCATTGTTGAAACAAAATCCAACAAGCATAGCAAGAGCTCCCCCTCCTTTGAATGGAGCCCAAGCTTATACCCATTTTGGGGAAGAAGGTGAGAGGAAGAGAATGAGGATGACAGTAGTGTCTATGGAACGAGGGAGAGTCCCTGCCACTTTGTCCCTTGAGGATCCTATTTATTCATATGCAACGGAAATTTACAGTATTACTATTGGTTGGTTACATAGAGGCGACAGTTTTGGGGGCGTTTTAGTCCTTTATTTCATCAGTTTATACAATTAATACTTTAGGTATGGGGCGATTCTTCAACAGTACATCCTAGATATTGGGTAATCCCCCAACAATCATCTGTACTCCCAGTATTTTAGGGCTAAACCACCCAGCAGGCTAGTGATCAGTACTCACTAGTCACCAATTTACCATCCAGGCATCTTACACAACCACTTCATTCACAAGTTCTCATTTTGATCTAATATTACCTTTTGTTTCCTGGAAGATTCATCACTTCCTCCTCTTCTCTGGCATAGGAGGTATTAGGAGATACGAAGGCAAAAGTATATACAGGTATTAAAAAGGTATTAGAAGATTTGCAGGAGATTGAAAAAGAATAATTTTGTACTACAATAATATAGAATAAATCTTCTTAAATGCTTCTCTTATAACGATTAATCGAACATAGGTTAAGACAATGACACTGACACCATAACCATGGTTCGTTTGTTTTCATCTCGAGTATGTCACGTAAGGGTAGTGCTCAAAATACTAGAAGCTCGAAGGAATACAGACGATGTGAATATATTCAGATATGTATATGTTGATATGAGATTGATCAGGTAGTGACCAACGCAGTGCTTTAATTAGCTTTCTCTTGTGCTTACGTTTTGCAAAAAAAAATTAATAATTAGCTGAGATTTGTCATTTTGGTCTTATCCAACGGTCATGAAACATTTATGTTTATGACTATTATATATATCCAACTTATTATATTTTTAATACAAAATTGATAGCCAAAGTTTAAAAATGGAGTGATTTAACTGTCTTTGACGAGGTATCATATTTTCTATTATAAAATTTGATATCTCGATACCTCTGATTACTGAAAAGAAAGTACGAGAATTTCACTAAAAAATTGATACATCTTAGTAACTCTTGAGAACTGTAAAATTTCTTTTCAAATTTCAAGTCAAATTTTATTCTAAATAATAAGTATTTATGACCCGATGGAGTATATGATACGGATCCGTATCCTCAATATTAGTACATACACATCGTTCTTCATGCAGTTTGTCCTTGATATAAAAGCTTTCCAAATAAAACTTGCGGCGGTTTTTTAACCCACTCTCTTCTCTGCTCTGAACTTTCACTACGCACGGAAACACCTTCTCCTCTTCTTGCCCGATCACCTATCCCTTATAACAATTCTCATTTTATTTTTCTTTCTTGTTTCCCCATCACTGCATGCTGCAATTGATAAGCTACTCGTGTCGTGAATAAGTTTTGGAGATATATCTCAACTTCGCGTTGGATATTTCTGACTGGCCATTCCATCCCACAATAATTATAAGTAAACCTAGCCAATTGAATCAGATGCATCGATTTCAGATTCGGGTGATTGGCAGACATATCATTATCAGTGTAGAGATTATGGCAATTGGGTATTCACATGGCAAGTTTATCCGACTGGAGGTAGAGATAAATTGCGCCTATCAAATATGTAAACCAAATATGACTTGGGTGTTACCTTGCCGATTGAGATAAGGCAACGGCCTATAGTCACGGTTTGGTAAGATTGAGGAAACCGATTTAGAGTAAGATATGATTTCCGATCTGTAAACCCACCTTTCAAGACAATATAAGGGAGGTAAGGAGCATCCCTTGAGGGATATGAGTTTTCTGAGTTACAGATCTTGAAATTAATATACACTCGGCGGATCGAATCCCCAAAACAGGAGTAGGGTATTACCTCATGAGAGAGCCTAAACCTGTCTAAATCCTTGTTTTTCACCCAACCCATTGTGCTTGGCGATCTTGACTGCACCCCCAATTTTCTATTGCCGAAACCGAGTTTCGACAGTTGGTGCGCCAGGTAGGGGACCGCGCGTCAAGACTTCTTCGACAATCTCGCCGACAAGCGCGATGGGATCTTCTTCAGGATTCGGCGACCTCGCCGCCAACGACTTCGACAAGTTCTCCTCCTACGACTCGGATTCGAACCAGTCGGGAGGAGAAACCCACTCGGCGCCGTTCGGGCTCCCGAACAACGCCAAGATCTACGACGAAATTTTGGAGTCCAAGATGCAGTCCTTCCACTCCAACGAAAGAACTCGCTCGGCACCGTTCGGACTACCGAACGCCGCCGAGATCTGCAGCGATCTTCTCATCGCCCCGCCGGAGCCAATCCACCCCAAAGAAAACCTCTCGGCACCGTTTGGATTAGCAAACACCGCTGAGATCTCTGCAAGCTTCTCCACTCCGAATCAAGATTGATCCACCGGAGAGATCCACGTCCTCAAGCTCGGCTCGGGGTGGAACGATCCGAGATCCAAACTACGGGCTTAAGGGAGATCGCCGTCATCCTCCAACCATTCGGCTCATTCTCATCCTCGAGCTCAACGAATATCTCGGCTCTTCGGGCTTTGACGACCTTCATGGCATCCCCTCGGACGAAGCCGACGACTCCGGCTGCGACAAGGACTACGAGCCGAAGTGCTTTGACGTCCTCATGGCTGAGGTGGCCGAGACCGACTCAGCCATGGCTCGCAGGCTTGTGGAAGAAGAACGAGCGAGTGAGCAAGAGCGCAAGCGGCCGAAGAGGAGAAGAAACGCAAAGAGGAAGCCGACGAAGGAAGCAAGATCTAAGGGCGGCGGACGATCCGCTCAAGAGGCTATACTTCAAACGCAGGTCCGCAACACCAATATCTTCCAGGGCGTCACAGCGAACGCGTTGCTGCCCTCACACTCCTGGACACCGTCATCGAGACGGCGCCCCCCGACGTGACTCCAATCTTGGACAAAATCAAGACCATCGTCGCGGCTACGGCCAACGGTCATCCCTCCACCTCAGCATGAAGACCGACTGAGTCCATGGCTGAAACGCCCAACAAAAGCCGACTCCCGCCGCTGAGGTCAAGGGATTACAAGAGGCCCGAACTAGACCGGTCGGCAACCAGGTCAAGAGGCCCATGCCACGAGTCCACAAACAAACATCAGGAGCAAACGGCCGACTCCCGCGAGAAACAACATGGACGTCCACCCGTCCACCACCGCGTCCGCCGCAACAACAGCTCCAGTTATCGAAGCAGCCTACCGAGGACCCCACCGAGTGATCTGCGGGAAGTCCTCGATCGTCGCTACCAAGAACAGGATCAACGCACCCGGGAAGATCGAAGGGGATCACCCGACAGCAATGACGACGGAGTACCAGCCTTCACTCGGGAGCTTCGCCTAGTGCATTGGCCGAATGGGTTCAAGCCAACTGGAATCGAGAAGTACGATGGCAAGACCGACCCCGAGTCGTGGCTGACCGTGTACACTCTCGCCATCCGTGCGGCAGGAGGCGACAACAAGGCCATGGCCAATTACCTGCCTGTGGCCCTCGCCAACTGAACCAGGAACTGGCTCACGAGCCTGCCAAGAGGCTCGATCGGCTTGTGGAGCGAGCTAAGGGATCACTTCATCGCCAACTTCCAAGGCACCTTCGAGAGGCCTGGGACCCACTTCGACTTGTACAACGTCATCCAGAAGCCGGACGAACCTCTGAAGGACTACATCTAGCGCTTCTCCGAAAAGCGTAACAAAATCCCCAACATCATCGACGACATCATCATCGCCGCCTTCTAGAAGGGAGTTCCTGATGAGCTGTGGATCGGGAAGTTTGGGCGCAAGCCACCGAAGACGGTGAAGCAGATGTTTGAGACGGCAAATTCCTATGCCAAATCCAACGATGCCATCAAAGCGGCGCGCCAAGACCGGCCCAACGAAGGGACGACAAGCGAGACGGGAGGAAGCGGAATCCTAAGAAGGATAACGGCAGCAACAACCAGGGCCAGAAGGACCGCAAGCGCCGATCCGAAGATCTAGTTGCCACAACTTCCAACTCCCAACGCCGCCCCCGAGTCGCGGCCTACGACGCCCTCATGAACGCTCAGTGCACGCATCACCCCAATCACAAGCACGTGGCTCAGGACTGCTTTATCTATAAACAGTTCGCTGAGAAATATGCGGCACAGCTCAAAAAGAAGCCGACTGAAGAAGCCGGCCCATCGGGCGCCAAGAAGAACAACACGACTGAGAATGCCGAGCCTTTTCAAGACCCCATGGGCGAGCTAAATCACATCTTCGGGGGGCCGCTAGCTTATGAATCCAAGAGAAATCAGAAGCTAACAGACTGAGAGGTCAACGCGGCACAACCCGAGGTCCCACAGTACCTACGATGGTCGGAGGTAGCCATCACTTTGGACCGCTCGGATCATCCCGACCGAGTGGTTCACCCGGGGCGCTATCCACTCGTCTTGGACCCGGTGGTCCGCAACATCAAGCTCAAGCGCGTCCTCATCGATGGGGGCAGCGCCCTTAACATTCTCTTCGCCAAGACCTTGGCCGAGATGCAGATCACGAGGGCCGAACTGAAGGCAAGCTCAGCCCCCTTCCACGGAGTTATTTCGGGGCTGTCATCTACACCACTTGGGCACATCGCCCTTCAGGTCACCTTCGAAGTTCGAGAGAATTTCCGGACGGAGAACGTTACTTTCGAGGTGGCCGACTTCGAAACGGCCTACCACACCATCATCGGAAGGCCAGTACTCGCCAAATTCATGGCAATACCTCATTACACCTACCTCTGCATGAAGATGCCGGGTCCCAACGGCGTCATCACTCTTCACAGTGACGTGAAGCAAGCCTTCACCTGCGACAAGGAGAGCTGCCACATGGCCCAATCTCGCGAGAAATCACGTGGCCAGCAAGAAATCCGATTGGCCACGTAGACTTCGGCAGAGGGTGAAATCCCCACGAAGAAGATAGCCAAATCAGGAACCGACGACGCCAAGACCAAGAAAATCTCCCTCGATCCATCGGATCCCTCGAAAACTGCTGTAATCAACGCTGAACTAGATCCTAAATAGGAAAGCGCGCTCGTCACCTTCCTCCAAAATAATAAAGATGTTTTTTCTTGGAAACCATATGATATGCCTGGAATCCCTAGGGAGGTGATCGAGCACTCTTTACACGTCAAAGATGACGCAAAGCCGATCAAACAACGATTACGCAGATTCGCGCAGGATCAAAAAGATGCCATCAAGGAAGAGCTCACAAAGCTCTTGGCCGCCGGTTTTATCAAAGAAGTTCTACATCCCGGGTTAGCCAACCCGGTTAAGTGCGGAAAAGACGGGGCAATGGCGCATGTGCGTTGACTACACCGACCTCAACAAAGCCTACCCCAAAGATCCATTCGGGCTACCTCGCATCGACCAAGTCGTAGATTCAACAGTCGGCTGCCAACTCTTGAGCTTTTTGGACTGTTACTCGGGCTATCACCAAATTAGCTTGAAGGAATCCGACTGCCTAAAGACATCGTTCATCACGCCGTTTGGGGCCTACTGCTACATCACCATGCCCTTCGGCCTGAAGAATGCCAGGGCCACATACCAACGCATGATCCAGAGGTGTTTTCAGACGCAGATTGGGAAGAATGTGGAAGCGTATGTCGACGATGTCGTCATCAAGACCAAGCAGAAAGAAGACCTGATCGCTGACCTAGAAGAAACCTTCGCAAACATTCGGGCCTTCAAAATGAAGTTAAACCCGGACAAGTGCACTTTCGATGTCCCATCAGGCAAATTGCTCGGCTTCATGGTGTCACATCGCGGCATTGAAGCCAATCCAGAAAAGATCAACGCTATCTTGAACATGAAGCCCCCGAGTAACCAGAAGGATGTCCAGAAGCTCACTGGCTGCATGGCGGCGCTAAGCCGATTCATCTCTCGACTCGACGAACGAGGCATGCCCTTCTTCAGATTGCTAAAGAAAACAGACGACTTCCAATGGACCACGGAAGCCCACAAAGCCTTTGAAGATTTTAAAGAATTCCTCACGACACCGCCCGTCCTTGCTTCACCTCAGCCCCAGGAGCCCCTGCTACTGTATGTTTCAGCCACTCACCAAGTGGTTAGTAGGTCCTCGTGGTCGAGCGCGAAGAAGAAGGGCGGGTCCAGAAGATCCAGAGGCCGATCTACTTTGTTAGCGAAGTGCTGGCAGGAGCCAAAATTCGCTACCCTCAGGTACAAAAATTGTTATATGGTGTTCTGATAACCGCGAGGAAATTGGCGCACTATTTTCAGGGTCACTCGGTCACCGTCGTCACTTCCTTTCCACTCGGCGATGTCATCCACAACCGAGAGGCGCGGGCGCATCGCGAAGTGGGCCCCGGAGCGATGCGCTGGAGTTAACTTTTAATGCGAGGATGTCTATAAAGTCACAAGCCCTGGCGGACTTCTTGGCCGAGTGGACCGAACAGCAAGAAGATGTACCTCGAGAAGACCTTCAATATTGGACCATGCACTTTGACGGATCGAAGAGGATCACCGGCTTGGGAGCAGGAGTTGTGCTGATCTCCCCGACTAGGGAAAGGCTAAGATATGTCCTCCACCTCCACTTCTCCGCCTCACATAACGTCGCCGAGTATGAAGCCCTGCTACATGGATTGCGGCTCGCAGTTTCACTCGGGATACGTCGGCTCGTCGTGAAAGGGGATTCCCAGCTGGTCGTCAACCAAGTAATGAAAGACTGGTCCTGTCTAAACGACACCATGGAGGCCTACCGATAGGAGGTTCGCAAACTTGAAGACAAGTTTGACGGACTCGAGCTATCACACGTCCTAAGACACAACAACGAAGCAGCTGACGAGTTGGCGCAGTTCGGGTCCAAATGTGAAGCCGCCCCAACAGACGTTTTTGTCGAGCACCTCCGTGAGCCAACTGTTGCGGCAAAACCAACTCCCAACGAGCAAGCTACAACCGAAGTCGCCATGGTCGACACCGACTGGAGGACACCGCTCATCAAATTTCTAACACAGCAAGAGCTGTCGGAAGACCGGGATGAGACAGAACGTCTCCGACGTCGTTGCCAAGCTCACGTCATGGTTGACTCCGATCTGTACAAGAGAAGTCTTTCCAGAGTCCTGATGAGATGCATCGCACCCGAAGAAGGACGACAGCTACTCCAAGACATCCACTCGGGCATATGCGGAAGCCACGCGGCAGCACGCACCTTGGTGGGCAAAGCCTACAGACAAGGTTTTTTCTGGCTTGCCGCGGTCTCCGACGCGGACAAAGTGGTACGAACCTGTGAAGGTTGCCAATTCTTCGCCCGACAGAGCCATGTCCTAGCCCAAGAGCTACAAACAATTCCATTATCCTGGCCGTTTGCGGCATGGGGCTTAGATATGGTCGGCCCTTTCAAGAAGGCTCCAGGAGGATTCACACACCTATTCGTCGCAATCGACAAGTTCTCCCAGTAGATCGAAGCTAAGCCGGTTGCCACAATTACTGCTGATAAGGCAGGGACTTCATCCTCAACATCGTGCACCGGTTCGGCGTCCCAAATAGAATTATAACCGACAATGGGACTCAATTCACAGGAGACATCTTCAAGGAATTTTGCGAAGATTTCTGAATCAAGATTTGCTATGCATCAGTTGCCCATCCCAAAAGCAATGGACAAGTCGAGCGTGCCAATGGCATGGTCCTTCAAGGCATTAAGGCCCGCGTGTTTGACCGCTTAAATCCTTATGCCGGCAAGTAGGTTCAAGAGCTCCCCTCGGTTCTATGGTCCCTGCGGACCACACCCAGTCAGGCTACCGGCCAAACTCCTTTCTTTTTGGTTTATGGCGCGGAAGCCATGTTGCCAAACGAGATGGAGTATGAATCCCTTCGAGTCTGCAGCTTCAACGATGAACGCTACGACCCAGACCGAGTGGATGACCTCACCCGATTGGAAGAGGCCTGTGAGGCAGCCCTCATCCAGTCGGCAAAATATCTTCAAGGGCTCAGATGATACCACAGTCGCAATGTTCGAGCACGAGCTTTTATCGTTGGCGATCTGGTTCTACGCAAGATTCAAACCACCAAGGACCGTCACAAGTTATCCCCCTTATCGGAAGGACTGTATATAATTGCTGAGGTGACTCGGCCAGGCGCATACCGATTAAAGCATGAAGACGGATCTATGGTGGAGAATTCGAGCATCTTCAACGATTCTATGCTTAAATTGACTTAAGTTTCATGTTTCTTTTTGACTGCCAACCTCAAGCAAGAAGACTTCTTGAGTTAGCGATCGAATTATACATATGTCAATAAAGCTGGTTTTTCGACAACTTTGTGCGTATTTGGTTTATCATTGTTTAATATTCCTTGATTCGAGTTCAGTGTTTAAGGACTGAGAATTTTTTGATGACCTAATCGAGCTTAGGCTCGGTGATAGTCGGACGAAAATTACTTAAGAAATTTTGCATAAAAACTCGGATCAGGGCATTAACATAAATAAACTGAATATTCACAAGTCTACACCGAGAATGTCACAATCATACAATGTTTACAAGACAATGTTTACAAGACAATTAAGGCCGAAGTTGTTTACTACATCAACATGCAATTTTCTTAGCCGACTTCGCGCATCACGATCATGTCCGGGGCTTGCTCATCGAGGTGCCGTCGGCGAAGCCTTCCCCGGCGAATTGATATCTACCCGGGGGTAGAGGGTCTTGGTCTGTGCAAGAGCAAGGCCAGCCCCCATGGTAGCAGCCTCAGTGATGTTGGCCAAGTATTGGTTGGGGGCCCTCCGCAGCTTATGGAAGATCTCGACTGGATCTAGTGAGCTAGCCCCAACTCCCTGATAAAACAAAGACAGCAGGATCGGCGTTGCTGCGTTTGCAACATCTTCTCTGACCTTTCCGGCTTGTTTGACCCTCTCAAGCAGAACGTCGTATTGAGCTCGGGTCTTGACCTTGTAAGCTGCCAAAAGAGCATTATCACGTAAAGCACTCGGAGACAAAGCAGTTCAACGAACATTGTTTTGAAGGAGCTCACCTTCAAACTCGGCCTCCAGCTCGGTCTTGCCGAGGCTGAGTGCCTCCACCTAGACCTGGAGCGAGTGGACCTCCGATGAATTTTCTACAAACAAGAAAGGTTATCAACAACCAGAATCAACACAGAAACCATAAAGAGACTGAGAGGGTTAAGCTTACTCCCAACTGAACCCCGGAGGTCGAGGTTTTCTTCCCGGAGTTCGGCTATTTCCCTCCTCAGGGCCGTCTCCCTCGACGTGGCCTCTTCTCGAGTGGTCTTCAATTTTTGCTGGACGTCCTCCAGCGAGTTTAAATGCGGGACCAACTTCTCAAGCGCGTCAGACTTAGCCATTGATCGACAATACTCCTTTTGCACGCAAGATCTGAAGTTGGCCGACTGAAAGGAAATGATGATGCAACAACAGAAAAAGATCAAGACTTACATTGAGTAGCCGAGTCGCCTCATCCAGGCTGTTGACAAGGGCATCCCTTTCCTCGCTTTCCGCTTGCTTATCTAGGATGATGCCTTGCCTCTGGCCTTCCGAATCTCGCCACTCGATCTTAATCGGAGGAACCCAGGTTTCAGAAGACTGCAACATGGGGATCTCTTTTACTGTGGCTGATAGATCAGGAGGAACAGATGAAGATACGAAAGAGTTAAACTGAAGATTGAAGATGAAATGTTAATTCAAGACTTACCGGTTTCGACGGCCGAATCCCTAACTCGAGCAGCCATTTGGTCTTTTCCTTGACTTTTGACCGGCGGGTCTTGATCGGGGGCCTTAACGTGCTACACTGGGGCTTCTCCGCGGCTAGCGATTTCGGTCGGGGTGTCGGTGGACGAGTCGAGGCTCCCTCCTCGGGATATTCTCGGCTGGGAGGTGAGGGCTTTCCACCCGAAGCGCTCTCGCTCGGGAGAGGGCTCCGGGGTTTTGGTTCTGTGGGCTTGGATGCCTCGGATGTTGCGGCTGGCGTTGGCCCCTCACTCTGCCCTGCAGGGTCTATGTCTTGGGGCCTCCTGCAAAGAGAACGACAGGAGCAATCAGAATGAAGACGAAGAAATTTTCAACGAAGAGTTCAAACTTCAGTTGTAAGGCATACCTGGATGATCGGTGGATCTTAGGCGCTGCTTTTGGTGATGGCCTTTGTCGAAACTTGGTTTCGGCAATAGAATTTCTGGGGTCGCAGTCAAGATCGCCAAGCACAATGGATTAGAAGGAAAAGAGGATTTAGATAGGTTCAGGCCCTCTCGTGAGGTAATACCCTACTCCTGTTTCGGAGGATTCGATCCGCCGAGTGTCTTTATTGATCTCAAGATCTAAAACTGAAATCTAAAGGCTTCATCAAGCATACGATCTCCCTCAAGGGACGCCCCTTACCCCCTTATATAGTCTTGGGAGGCGGGCTTACAGATCGGAAACCCTATCTTACTCTAAGTCGGTTTCCTCAATCTTACCAAACCATGACTATGGTCCGTTGCCTTATCTCTATCGGCAACGTAACACCCAAGTCATATTTGGTTTACAGATATGGCAGGCGCAATCTATCCCTACCTCCAGTCGGATAAGCTTGCCATGTAGATACCCGATTGCCATAATCTCCACAATATCCCCGAGTCCTTTTCGGTCGACGAGACAACTCGGCTTCAAACCAAAACAGATCGCAACCAAAAACCTCTTTGGCCGAGTGCTCTGGCGCCGAGTGATTCCATCGCCTCTGCTGAATCTTCCCGAGTGGCTCCAAAGGCGTGAAGGGCAGGAAAATATCTAAAAAATTCTCAAAAATAAATATCTAGGTGCATCTCTGATGCACCTAATTAAATGTAGCCCCGACTATATGGTTAGTCAAAATCGGACTAATCATATAGTCAAGAACTATAAAAAATCATTCTCATATAAATACTTAGCTCACACTAAAGTAATCATAAAAATCTCATTACCCGGCAAGTTCATACTCATCCGAGTGAATTTGCCCGAGTCATCTCAGAACAAATAATTCAATCAGCCCTCATGGGTGGAAAGCACTCGGTAAGCTCATGCTTATCCAGTGGATCTGCCAGTTATTTGGAACAAGTATTTCAATCGTCCCTTATGGGAAAACGAGTTCTTCAATCGTATGAAAAACACGACCAAGTTATTAAATAGCTCTTGCCATAATACTGGTCTCAATCATTAAAAATCTTCACCAAGGTGGAAAATAGCATTGATATAATCACTTAACCAAATGCTAAAAAACCAAACAGCCCCTGTCATCAAGGCAGCTATAAAAGCTTAGCTATTGGTCACCTCCCAAATTGCATTGTGCCAACTTCTCATGAAGTCAGGCAAACCGCGGTATGAAAGGATTTCCAAAGGTATAGGGCATTGGGACACGCGCATATTGCCAAGGCAAATCTGCTTAAGCTCATCCGCTTACGTCCCTAAGGACACGCGTCGGGCCACACCTTAGCTGGGCCGCAGGTCTCTCATGGGCTCGGCCCAATCACGAGAAAACCTAGCGCAACCCTCAAATCTTTCTATAAAGCCTCGAGGTCATCCCCGCCTCTTCGTGTTCCAAAAAATTTCTCTTTTCACAGCGCTGTTCACCAGCTTCCTGCGAAAAAACCCTAAACTCGCGTGCACCCGAATCCATCCATCCAGGAACTCGCTCCTTGCCACAAACTAGCTTCCGCAGCCAACTCCCAAGATCCCTTGCTCAAACCCCATCCTTTCCGACCAGATCCACTTCCCACCCAAACCACACTCATGGCGGATGAAAAGAGAATCCCATTTGACCAATGGGTCACATCGGATGTGAGGGAATCTACCCTCAAGGAGATGGTGAAGCACGGCGTGCTTCCTCCCAAGGAGATCGTGGGCTGGCGCCCGGCAGCGGGTGAAGATTTTCCAACCCCGAACACCGGTGAGCTTGTTATGTTCACCTCTTTCTTTTATTGCGGGTTCAGCCTCCCCACTTTCGAGTTCTTCCGGGGGCTTTTGGATTACTATGGTCTCCAGCTCTATCATCTGAATCCCAACTCTATGCTTCACATCGCTCTTTTCATCCACGTATGCGAAGCTTTCCTTGGCATTCTCCCCTACTTTCATCTCTTTCGCCGCATGTTTTACCTCAAACCTCATCCGAATAAGGACCATCATGCATTGTAGGTGGAGTGGGTTTTCAACTCCGCGGATCTCTCTGCAAGGAGTACTTCTCTCTCCCCTTGAAATCTTCCAACAAGGGATGGCACGCGGGCTGGTTCTACATTAGCAATCTCGAACCCAGCCTGCCAGCCTTTGTCGGCCTTCCTCCTGTACCCAAGCATACTTGGAGCACTGTACCAGTGGCTCAAGATTGGGATGAGGCCAACAATCTGCTAGCGAAGATCTTGGCAATGAAGCAAAAAGGTCTTCGCGGCAAGCAGATCACTCGGCACTTCATCAGGTGCCGACTGGCTCCAATCAAAGAGTGGTCGAAGCCAGCCTTCGAGTACGAAGGCGGGAAGGACCCCAATCGGGAAGATCAAGATCCACTCAGTTACGAGATCTTGAAGATCCGGATGTACAAGATCTTCTCGACTGGAATTGCAGTCGAGCGCGCCCTCATACTGCCAGTTCTTCCCTTCAGCATCCATCGGCCTCCTCCTCCGGTAAGCCGACTGACCTCTTTGTATTGTCTTGCAACCTTGATGTCATGGCTCTTAGTATTGTCAGAATTTCTCTTGCAGGAAAATGCTTCTGTTATCTCAAAACCGTACAAGGTGCCCCACGATGACGTGCCGCTTCGCCCTCCCAAGAAGCCGACTGGCGGGGTGAAGATCCAAAGTGACCCAGTCGGGAAACGGGCGGCCCCGAGTGAGGAAACCAACAAGCGGGCGAGCAAGAGGATGCTCATAATTGACGACTCGAACGATGACGTCCCGGCTCCTCCAGTCGAGACTCCTCCTCCAAGGCCATCGCCGAAGGCGGCGCCGAAGATCCACCGGTCGTCCAGGTATGCTTCATGACTGAAGTCCGAACTTTTTGTTGAAAATTTTCTTTGTCTTCATTCCAGCTGTATTCGTTGTTGCAGGAGGCCCCAGGACATAGATCCTGCCGGGAGGAGTGAAAGGCCTACTCCAGATGATGCTCCCGAGGCATCCAAGCCTGCGGAGCCAAGACCCCGGAGCCCGCTCCCGAGCGAGAGTGCTCCGGGCGAAAGCCCTCGCCTCCGAAGAAGGATGTCCCAGGAAGGAGCCCCCGCCCGGCCGGACGTCCCGGAAGCCGGTCGCGGCGGAAACCACGGGCTGCGGCTCGGTCAGCCCCGACTGAGGATCAGTCGGCGAAAAGCCAGAAGAAGGAGGCCAGCCGGGCTGCTCCACCCAAGAGTGCAGCCACTGAAGCCGGTAAGTCTTGAATCAAAGTCTTGTTTTTTACTCTTTAGTTTAAATCTTTCGTGTCTTCATCAGTTCTTCTTAATCCGCCAGCCACAGTGGAGGAAATCCCCAGGTTACAGTCTTCTGAAACCTGGGTTCCCCCGATTAAAATCGAGTGGCGTGACTCGGAAGGCCAGAGGCAGGGCATCATCTTGGACAAGCAAGCCGAAAGCGAAGAAAGGGATGCCCTTGTCAACAGCCTAAACGAGGCGACTCGGCTACTCAACGTAAGCCTTATTCTTTTTCTCTTATTGTATTATCATTTCTTTCCAGTCGGTCACTCTTCGGATCTTGCTTGCAGAAGGAGTATTGTCGATCCATGGCCAAATCCGAGGTGCTGGAGAAACTGGTTCCTCATCTGAACTCCTTGGAGGACGTCCAGCGGAAACTAAAGACCACTCGGGAGGAGGCCGTGTCGAGGGAGGCGGCTCTGAGGAAGGAGATAGCCGAGCTCCGGGAAGAAAACCTCGACCTCCGCGGTTCAGTCGGAGTAAGTCCAATCTTCCCAGTTTCCTTATAAGTCTTGAACTAATCTCGGTCGCTGATAGCCTTCTGTGTTTGTAGAAAATTCGTCGGAGGTCCACTCGCTCCAGGTCCAGCTGGAGGCAGTCAGCCTCGGCAAGACCGAGTTGGAGATAGAGTTTGAAGGTAAGCTTTTTCAAACTAACATTCTTTGTGCTGCTTTATTTCCGGGTACTTTGCGTGATCAGATTCTTTTGGCAGCTTACAAGGTCAAGACCCGAGCTCAATACGACGTGCTTCTTGAGAGGGTCAGACAAGCCGGAGAGGTCCGGGAAGAGGTTGCCAACTCAGCAACGCCCATCTTGCTATCCTTGTTTCATAATGGAGTTGGGACCAGCTCGCTGGACCCGGTCGAAATCTTCGACAAGCTGCGGATAGCCCCCGACCAATACTTGGCCAACATCACCGAGGCTGCAACCATGGGGGCTGGCCTGGCTCTTGCACAGACCAGATCTCTCTACCCCCGAGTGGATGTCAACTCAGTCGGGGAGGGCTTCGCCGACGGCACCTCGGACGAGCAGGCCCTGGACCTGCTTAGTGAAGCGCAGGAGTCGACGAAGAAGATTGCTATCGATGTAGTGAACAACTTCCCGCTTTGATCTGTCTTATGAAAATTGTCTTGTAAATATTGTATGATTATGATGCTCTAACGTAGACTTGTGAATATTTAGTTTATTTATGTTAATGCCCTGATCCGAGTTTTTGTGTGAAATTTCTTAAGTAATTTTTGTCCGACTGTCACCGAGCGTAGGCTCGATTAGGCCATCAGAAAACTCTCAGTCTTTAAACATTGAACTCGTATTGAGGAACATTAAACAATGATAAACCTAATCATGCACAAAAGTTGATGAGGAAAACTATGCTTTATTGACATCCGTACAGCCCCTGACTGCTAACTCAAGAAGTCATCTTACTTGAGGTTGGCAGTCAAGAAAAACATGAAACTTTAGTCAATTTAAGCATAAAATTGTCGAAGATGCTTGATGTTCCAGGAGTTCTCCACCATAGATCCGTCTTCACGCTTTAGTCGGTATGCACCGGGCCGAGTCACCTCAGCGATTATGTATGGTCCTTCCCATAAGGGGATAACTTGTGACGGTCTTTGGTGGTTTGAATCTTGCGCAGAACCAAGTCGCCAACGATGAAAGCTCGTGGTCAAACGTTGTGACTATGGTATCGTCTGAGCCCTTGAAGATATTTTGCCGACTGGATGAGGGTTGCCTCTCGGGCCTCTTCCAGTCGGGTGAGGTCGTCCACTCGGTCGGGGTCATAGCGTTCATCGTTGAAGCTGCGGAGTCGGAGGGATTCATACTCCATCTCATTTGGCAACATGGCTTCTGCTCCGTAGACCAGAAAGAAAGGAGTTTGGCCGGTAGCCCGACTGGGTGTGGTCCGCGGAGACCATAGAACCGAGGAAAGCTCTTGAACCCACTTGCCTGCATAAGGGCTTAGACGATCGAACACGCGGGCCTTGATGCCTTGAAGGACCATGCCGTTGGCTCGTTCGACTTGTCTGTTGCTTTTGGGATGTGCGACTGATGCATAACAGATCTTGATTCCGAAGTCTTCGCAGAATTCCTTGAAGATGCCTCCCGTGAATTGAGTCCCGTTATCGGTTATGATCCTGTTTGGGACGCCGAAGCGGTGCACGATGTTGAGGAAGAAATCCCGTGCCTTGTCAGTAGTGATTGTGGCGATCGGCTTGGCTTCAATCCACTTGGAGAACTTGTCGATGGCGACGAATAGGTTGTAAATCCTCCTGGAGCTTTCTTAAAGGGGCCGACCATGTCTAAGCCCCATACCGCGAACGGCCAGGATAGTGGGATTGTTTGTAGCTCCTGGGCTGGGACATGGCTTTGTCGGGCGAAAAATTGGCAGCCTTCACAGGTTCGTACCACTTTGTCCGCGTCGGAGACCGTGGTAAGCCAGAAAAAACCCTGTCTGTAGGATTTGCCTACCAAGGTGCGTGTGCCACGTGGCTTCCGCATATGCCCGAGTGGATGTCTTTGAGCAGCTGTCTCCCTTCCTCGGGTGTAATGCATCTCATTAGGATTCCGGAGGGGCTTCTCTTGTATAAGTCGGAGTCAACCATGACATATGCTTGGCAATGACGTCGGATGCGTTCTGCCTCATCCCGGTCTTCCGGCAGCTCTTGCTGTGTTAAGAATTTGATGAGTGGCATCCTCCAGTCGACATCAGTCATGGCGACTTCGTTTACAGCTTGTTCATTGGAAGTTGTCTTTGCCGTGATGGTTGGCTCATAGAGGTACTCGACAAAAACGTCTGTTGGGGCGGCTTCGCGCTTGGACCCGAACTGTGCCAACTCATCAGCTGCTTCGTTGTTGTGTCTCAAGACATGTGATAGTTCGAGTCCGTCGAACTTGTCTTCAAGTTTGCGGACCTCTTGTCGGTAGGCCTCCATGGTGTCGTTTAGACAGGACCAGTCCTTCATTACTTGGTTGACGACCAGCTGGGAGTCGCCTTTCACGATGAGCCGACGTATCCCGAGTGGCTGCGAGCCGCAGTCCATGTAGCGAGGCTTCGTACTCGGCAACATTGTGTGAGGCGGAGAAGTGGAGGTGAAGGACGTATCTTAGCCTTTCCCCAGTCGGGGAGATCAGCACCACTCCTGCTCCCAAGCCGGTGATCCTCTTGGATCCGTCGAAGTGCATGGTCCAGTGTTGGAGGTCTTCTCGAGGTACATTCTCTTGTTGCTCAGTCCACTCGGCCAGGAAATCCGCCAGGGCTTGTGACTTTATGGACGTCCTCGCCTTAAAAGTCAAGTCCAGTGGCATCAGCTCCAGAGCCCACTTAGCGATGCGCCCAGTTGCCTCCTGGTTGTGGATGACATCGCCGAGTGGAAAGGAGGTGACGACGGTGACCGAGTGACCCTGAAAATAGTGTGCCAATTTCCTCGCGGTTATTAGGACACCATAAAGCAATTTTTGTACCTAAGGGTAGCGAATTTTGGCTCCTGCCAACACTTCGCTAACAAAGTAGATCGGCCTCTGGATTTTCTGGGCCCGTCCTTCTTCTTCGCGCTCGACCACGAGTACCGTACTAACCACTTGGTGAGTGGTTGAAACGTACAGCAGCAGGGGCTCCTAGGGCTGAGGCGAGGCCAGGACGGGCGGCGTTGTAAGGAATTCCTTAAAATCTTCGAAAGCCTTGTGGGTTTCCGCGGTCCACTGGAAGTCGTCCGTTTTCTTTAGTAATCTGAAGAAGGGCATGCCTCGTTCGCCGAGTCGAGAGATGAAGCGGCTTAGCGCCGCCATGCAGCCAGTGAGCTTCTGGACGTCCTTCTGGTTACTCGGGGGCTTCATGCTCAAGATAAAGTTGATCTTCTCTGGATTGGCTTCAATGCCGCGATGTGACACCATGAAGCCGAGCAGTTTGCCTGATGGGACGCCGAAAGTGCACTTCTCCGGGTTCAACTTCATTCGGAAGGCCTTGATGTTTGCGAAGGTTTCTTCTAAGTCAGCGATCAGGTCTTCTTTCTGCTTGGTCTTGATGACGACATCGTCGACATAAGCTTCTACGTTCTTGCCGATCTGTGTCTGAAAACATCTCTGGATCATGCGTTGGTATGTGGCACCGGCGTTCTTCAGGCCGAAAGGCATGGTAATGTAGCAGTAGGCCCCAAACGGCGTGATGAACGATGTCTTCAGGCAGTCGGATTCTTTCAAACTGATCTGATGGTAGCCCGAGTAACAATCCAAGAAGCTCAGGAGTTGGCAGCCGGCTGTTGAGTCTACGACTTGGTCGATGCGAGGCAGCCCGAATGGATCTTTGGGACAGGCTTTGGTGAGGTCGGTATAGTCAACGCACATGCACCATTGCCCCATCTTCTTTCGAACCAGGACTGGGTTGGCTAACCAGTCGGGATGTAGGACTTCTTTGATAAAGCCGACAGCCAAGAGCTTTGTGAGCTCTTCCTTGATGGCATCTTTTCGATCCTGCGCGAATCTGCGTAATCATGTTTTACCGGTTTCTCGTCATCTTTGACGTGTAAAGAGTGCTCGATCACCTCCCTAGGAATTCCAGGCATATCAGATGGTTTCCAAGCAAAAACATCTTTATTATTTTGGAGGAAGGTGACAAGCACGCTTTCCTATTTGGGATCTAGTTCAGCGCCGATTACAGCAGTTTTCGAGGGATCCGATGGATCAATGGAGATTTTCTTGGTCTTGGCGTCGTTGGATCCTGATTTAGCTATCTTCTTCGTGGGGACTTCGCCCTCTGCCGAAGTCGATGCAGCCAATCGGATTTCTTGTTGGCCACGCAATCTCTCGCGAGATTGGGCCATGTCGCAGCTCTCCTTGTCGGAGGTGAAGGCTTGCTTCACATCGCTGCGAAGTGTGATGATGCCGTTGGGACCCGGCATCTTCACGCAGCGGTAGGTGTAATGTGGGATCGCCATGAATTTGGCAAGCGCAGGCCTTCCGATGATGGCGTGGTATGCTGTTTTGAAGTCGGCCACCTCGAAAGTGACGTTCTCCGTTCGGAAGTTCTCTCGAGCCCCGAAGGTGACCGGGAGGGCGATGTGGCCGAGTGGTGTAGATGATAGCCCCGGGATGACTCCATGGAAGGGGGCTGAGCTTGCCTTCAATTCGGCCCTCAGAATCTGCATCTCGTCCATGGTCTTGGCAAACAGAATATTGAGGGCGCTGCCCCCATCGATGAGGACGCGCTTGAGCTCGATGTTGCGGACCACGGGGTCGGGGCGAGTGGATAGCACCCCGGGTGAAACACTCGGTCGGGGTGATCCGAGCGGTCAAAAGTGATGGCCACTTCCGACCATCGCAGGTACTGAGGGACTTCGGGTTGAGCCGCGTTGACCTCTCGGTCAGTTAGCTTCTGTTTTCTTTTTGATTCATAGGCTAGCGGTCCCCCGAAGATGTGATTGAGCTCTCCCACAGGGTCTTGGAAAGGTTCGGCATTCTCAGCCGCGTTATTTTTCTTGGTGCCCGATGGACCAACCTCATCAGTCGGCTTCTTGTTGAGTTGCGCCGCGTCTTCTGGCGAACTGTTTGTAAATGAAGCGATCCTTAGCCGCGTGCTTGTGATTGGGATGATGAGTGCATTGAGCGTTCATGATGGCGTCGTAGGCGGCGACTCGGGCGGCGTTGAGAGTTGGAGGTTGCGGCCACTAGATCCTCGGATCGGCGCTTGCGGTCTTTTTGGCCTTGGTTGTTGTTGTTGCCGTTATCCTTCTTAGGATTTCGGCTTCCTCCCGCCGGCTTGTCTTCCCTCCTGTCGGGCCGGTCTTGACGAGCTGCCTTGATGGCATTGTTGGATTTGGCGTAGGAGTTCGCCGTCTCGAATATCTATTTCACCGTCTTCGGTGGCTTGCGCCCGAACTTTTCGATTAACAGCTCATCACGGACTCCCTTCTGGAAGGCGGCGATGATGATGTCATCGGTGATGTTGGGGATCTTGTTGCGCCTTTCGGAGAAGCGCCAAATGTAATCCTTCAAAGGCTCGTCCGGCTTCTGGACGACGTTGTACAAGTCGAAGTGGGTGCCGGGCCTCTCGAAGGTGCCCTGGAAGTTGGCGATGAAGTGGTCCCTGAGTTCGCTCCACGAGCCGATTGAGCCTCTTGGCAGGCTCGTGAGCCAGTTCCTGGCTGAGTTGGCGAGGGCCACGGGCAGGTAATTGGCCATAGCCTTGTTGTCGCCGCCTGCTGCGCGGATGGCGAGAGTGTACACGGTAAGCCACGACTCGGGGTCGATCTTGCCATCGTACTTCTCTATTCCTGTAGGCTTGAATCCATTCGGCTAGTGCACTCGGCGAAGCTCCCGAGTGAAAGCTGGCACTCTGTCGTCGTTGCTGTCGGGTGATCCCATCCGATCTTCCCGAGTGCGTCGGTCTCGCTCCTGGTAACGGCGATCGAGGACCTCCCGCAGATCACTCGGCGGGGTACTCAGTTGGCTGGTTGGGTAGCTGGAGCTGTTGTTGCGGTGGACACGGTGGTGGACGGGTGGGCGTCCACGTCATTTGTCGCGGGAGTCGGTCATTTAATCCTGATGCTTCTGCGGACTCGTGGCGTGGGCCTCTTGGCCTAGTCGTCGATCGGTCTGGCTCGGGCCTCTTGTAGTCTCCTGACCTTAGAGGCGGGAGTCGGCTTTTGTCGGGCGTTTCGGCCACGGATTCAGTCGGCCTTCGTGCCGAGGTGGAGGGATGACCGTTGGCTGTGGCTGCAACGATGGTCTTGATTTTGTCAAGTGTTGGAGTCACATCGGTGGGTCCAAGAGGGTGAGTGCGGCAACAGCGTTCTGCTGTGGCGTCTGGAAGATATTGGTGTTGCGGATCCGCGTTTGAAGGATAGCCTCCTGAACGGATCGTCCGGCTGCCCGTAGATCTTGCTTTGTTTTGTCGGCATCTTCCCTGCGTTTCTTCTCCTCCTCAGCCAGCTTGCGCTCTTGCTCGATCTTGGCTCGCTCTTCCTCCGCAAGCCTACGGGCCATGGTTGAGTCAGACTCGGCCGGCTCAGCCATGAGGACATCGAAGCACTTCGGCTCGTAGTCCTTGTGGCAGTCGGAGTCGTCAGCTTCGTCTGAGGGGATGCCATACAGGTCGTCAAAGCCAGCGGAGCTGAGATATTCGTTAAGCTCAGAAGATGAGCATGAGCCAAACGGCTGGAGGATGACAGCGATCTCCCTCGATCCTGGGTAGCCCGGGTCTGGATCGTTCCAGTCCGAGTCAGAGCTTGATGACGCGGGCCCCTCCAAGTGGGTCGACCTCGACTCGGGGGAGAGGAATTTGCTGTAGATCTCAGCGGCGTTTGGTAATCCAAATGGCGCCGAGAGGTCTTCGTCCGAGTAGATCATCTCTGTTGAGGAGACAAGGAGATCGGTGCATATTTCAGCGGTGTTCGGCAATCCGAACGGTGCCGAGTGAAGTCCTTCGTTGGAGAGGGTGGATTGCATCTTAGATTTCAAGATGTCATCGAAGATCTTGGCGCTATTTGGGAGGCCGAACGACGCCGAGTGGGTCTCTCCTTCCGACTGGTTCGAATCCGAGTCGAAGGAGGAGAACTTGTCGAAGTTGTTGGCGACGAGGTCGCCGAATCCTGAAGGAGATCCCATCACGCTTGTCGGTGAGATTGTTGAAGAAGTCTTGACGCGCAGCACCCTACCTGGCGCGCCAACTGTTGAAACTTGGTTTCGGCAATAGAATTTCTGGGGTCGCAGTCAAGATCGCCAAGCACAATGGGTTAGAAGGAAAAGAGGATTTAGACAGGTTCAGGCCCTCTCGTGAGGTAATACCCTACTCCTGTTTCGGAGGATTCGATCCGCCGAGTGTCTTTATTGATCTCAAGATCTAAAACTGAAATCTAAAGGCTCATCAAGCATACGATCTCCCTCAAGGGACGCCCCTTACCCCCCTTATATAGTCTTGGGAGGCGGGCTTACAGATCGGAAACCCTATCTTACTCTAAGTCGGTTTCCTCAATCTTACCAAACCGTGACTATGAGCCGTTGCCTTATCTCTATCGGCAACGTAACACCCAAGTCATATTTGGTTTACAGATATGGCAGGCGCAATCTATCCCTACCTCCAGTCGGATAAGCTTGCCATGTAGATACCCGATTGCCATAATCTCCACAGCCTTGGAGGGGTTGCCCCGGCTGGAGGGGCTGGGACGTCATCGTCCGAGTCATCGATAATGAGCCTCCTCTTGCTTGCCCGTTTGCTGATGTCCTCACTCGGGGCCGCCCTTTTCCCGGCTGGATCACTCTGGATCTCCACGCCGCCGGCTGGCTTCTTGGCAGGTTGGGTCGGCACGTCATCGTGAGGAATTTTGTAGGGCTTCGAGATGATGGAGGCATTTTCCTGCAAGAAAGTTTCTTACAACACTGACAAGTGTGACATCAAGATTACAAGGCAATGAAAGAGTTCAGTCGGCTTACCGGAGGAGGAGGCCGATAGAGCGAAGGGAGGGCGCGGCATGAGGCTGCGTTCGACGCGATTCCGATCGAGAAGACCTTGTACATCCGGATCTTCGGGATATGGAAGCAGGGAGTCACGGTCTTCCCGATTGGGGTCTCTCTCGCCCTCATACTCGAAGGCTGGCTTCGATCGTTCTTTAATCGGCGCCAGTCGGCTCCTGATGAAATGCCGAGTGATCTGCTCGCCGCGAAGACCTTTTTGCTTCATCTCCAAGATCTTCGCTAACAACTTGTTGGCTTCATCCCAGTCTTGGGCTACTAGCACAGTTCTCCAAGTAGGCTTGGGCACGGGGGAAAGGCCAACAAAGTTCGGCAAGCTGGGCTCAAGATTGGAAATATAGAACCAGCTTGCATGCCAACCCTTGTTGGAGGATTTCAAGGGGAGAGAAATACTCCTTGCGGAGGGATCTGCGGAGTTGGAAACCTGCCCCACCGACGACGCAGGGCTGGTCCTTATTTGGATGCGGCTTAAGATAAAACATGTGACGGAAGAGCTGGAAGTGGGGGAGAATGCCGAGGAAGGCTTCACATACATGAATGAAGAGAGCGATGTGGAGCATAGAGTTGGGGTTCAAATGATAGAGACGAAGACCATAATAATCAAGAAGCCCCCTAAAGAACTCGGAGGTGGGGAGGCTGAAGCCACAGTAAAAGAAAGAAGTGAAGACGACGAGCTCACCGATGTTCGGGGTGGGAAACTCCTCACCTGTCGCCGGGCGCCAGCCCACGATCTCCTTGGGACGAAGCACTCCGTGCTTCACCATCTCCTTGAGGGTGGACTCCCTCACATCCGAAGTGCCCCACTGCTCGAAAGGGATTTTCCTCTCATCCGCCATGAATGTGGTTTGTGTGGGGAGCGGATCTGGCTAAAAGGATGGGGATTTGAGATGAGAGTCTGAGAAGATGGATGCGAAGGCTAGCTGTGAGCGAAGCGCAGGCTTCTGGATCGGTGGATTGGGCGCGTGCAAGGGATTAGGGTTCTCCGCTGCAAGCTGATGAACAACGTTGCGATTGGGGAATTTCTCTGGGAAGACGAAGTGGCGGGGATGACCTTGAGGCTTTGTATAAAGATTTGAGGGTTGCGCTAGGTTTTCTCGCAATTGGGCCGAGCCCATGAGAGACCGGTGGCCCAGCTAAGGTGTGGCCTGACGCGTGTCCTTAGGGACTTAAGTGGATGAACTTAAGCAGATTTGCCTTGGCAATATGCGCGTGTTTGAGTGCCCTGTACCTTTGGAAATCCTTTCACACCGCGGTTTGCTTAACTTCATGAGAAGTTAGCATGATGCAATTTGAAAGGTGACAAACAGTGAAGCTTTTCATAGCTGCCTTGCTGACAGGGACTGTTTGATTTTTAAGCATTTAATTAAATGATTATATCAATGCTATTTTTCCACCTTGGTGAAGATGTTTTTAGATTGAGACCAATATTATGGCAGGAGCTATTTAATATTTTGGTCATATTTTTTAGATGACTGAGAAACTTGTTTACCCATGAGGGACGATTAAAATATTTGTTTCGAGATGACTCGGGCAGATCCGCTCAGATAAGCATGAGCTTACCGAGTGCTTTCCACCTATGAGGGTTGATTGAGTTATTTGCTCTGAGATGACTCGGGCAAATTCACTCTGATAAGCACGAGCTTGCCGAGTGATGAGATCTTTTATGATTGCTTTAGCATGAGCTAAACATTTATATGAGTATGATTTTTTATAGTTCTTGATTGTATGTTTGGTCTGTTTTTGGCTAATCACACAGTCGGGGGCTATACCTAATTAGGTACATCAAGAGATGACCCTAGATATTTATTTTTGATAATTTTTTGGATATTTTCCAGCCCTTTACAGTCTTTGAAGCCACTCGGGAGATTCAAGCAAGGATGATGGAATCACTCGGCGCCAGAAGTACTCGGCCAAAAAGTTATTTGGCTGTGTACTAATTTGGTTCGAGCTGAGCTATCTCGTCGACTGCAAAGGACTCGGGGGCTACTGTGGAGATTATGGCAATTGGGTATCCACATGGCATGTTTATCCGACTGGAGGTAGGGATAGATTGCGCCTACCAAATATGTAAACCAAATATGACTTGGGTGTTACATTGCCGATTGAGATAAAGCAACGACCTATAGTCACGGTTTGATAAGATTGAGAAAACCGATTTAGAGTAAGATAGGGTTTTCGATCTGTAAATCCACCTCCCAAAACTATATAAGGGGGGTAAAGGGGCGTCCCTTGAGGGATATTAGTTTTCTGAGTTACAGATCTTGAAATTAATATACACTAGGCGGATCGAATCCTCGAAACAGGAGTAGGGTATTACCTCACGAGAGGGCCTGAACCTGTCTAAATCCTTCTTTTCCACCCAACCCATTGTGCTTGGTGATCTTGACTGTATCCCTAATTTTCTATTGCCGAAACCGAGTTTCGACGATCAGCAGACGAGAAGATCAATCACAATTAAGTTTAGAACTCTCTCCTTTTGTCAGTTCATTTGTTGACCCTAATTATTGGTAACTATCTCTCTGCATGGGATTGGGAGGTACTGCGAGATGTAAGAGTGCTGTGCAAGTGCATCGTGAAGAAGTGGTTCTGGGATTTCCTCACTGGAACTGTATGTAGCACTGATGCAGTGATACGTCGCTAATACCAGAGCATGTTGTAGGATTGTTTCAGGAGGTTAGCACCTCTGAGTGGCTATGAGAATGTTAATATATCTCCGTTCCAAAATGTATACGGAATGAAATATTATGTAATATTATGATTGGTGGATCTAGAAATTTTTTTAGCATAAGCAAGTTTAACAAAATAACAAGCATACATAAAATCTATACAACTATATAGACTATTTATGATTTATACAGGCAAACTTGATAAAATCTAGCTGTAATTTAGTAGACTAAAATCAACGTGATCGATTAATGTAGCATGGGCTAGGCTAATATATTTATGCGTTGGCCTTAATTAATTTGCTAATTTTCTTTTTAATCCAGCAGGGTACGTACTAATGCAACGAGCGGAGCCCTCGCACTTGCCCGTGGTGGCTGGGCATTAGCTTCACCCCTGAATATTTTGGACAGTACTGCCTATGTTCAGGAGGAGTGGTCGGAAACCTCTTTCTCATGCACGGCACGGAAAACGATGTTTCTTATTACCATATAATTAATTAAATATTAATTAAAAAATTTTAAAAATAGATTAATGTGATATTTTTACAATATTTTTTCTATAATATTTTTTAAAAAAATATCGTTTAGTAGTTTAAGAAGTATGCGTGGAAAACAGAGTTAAGGTTGGTAACCTGAACAAACGAACTCAGACTGATGGGAGGACCACAATCCTTTGATTTTTCACAAACGAGAAGAATTATGGAGGGTCGATTGATCACCATCTGCTGAAGAAACAGGAAACTGATAGTCCTCATGCAGTCCATTTCTACTAAGAACCACATAAGATAGATCATCACAATACCCCAACTAATTATGCTTCAGCATCTTCTTTGTCACATCCTTCTCACCTTCTGCATCGATCTTCACTACTTTATCAGAGCACTGTTATCCCAACCTCTCCATAGGACTTAGGTCCATAATGTTGGTCTGCTGAATTTGTCTGTTGTGAAGAGAGCTTCAGCCTGATGCAACTAATTCCGATGAAAACACCAGATCCAATAAAAAGAATGATGTTGGTTGTATATGAAAGATCAAAAGAAGACAATGTTTATATCCGTGCTTATATCTCATATCTGGCCTTAGCCGCCATGCTCTACGCATATCCTCAAAGAGTGCCGCTTAAATTGGGATTCTGAGTGAGTAATAACCCGCTAGGATGGTCCATTGGCCTGCTTGATTAACCTCTTCCTCATTCAAATTCACCTCTATCACATCCTCTTCCTCCTCCTCATCCACCATCCCTTCTGTAAAAGCCATCGAACTTCTCAGGTACCCTGTATATCCCCCATCCTCCATAAGATTGGTGTTGAAAGCATGGGCCTTATCTACAACACTTTTGTCCTTCACCATCAACGATAGCTCCTTCGTCATTGCCTCCACCACCTTGGGTTCGATCTCCCGATTCATAGTGTCCTCTGTACCACCTCCGATCGGCTTCGAGTGGGTAATCGTCTCAGCGACGATCCCTTTTTCACCCCCTGTGGAGATTGTGGCAATCGGGTATCTACATGGCAAGCTTATCCGACTGGAGGTAGGGATAGATTGCGCCTGCCAAATCTGTAAGCCGAACTTGACTTGGGTGTTACGGTTGCCGATGGAGATAAGGCAATCGGCCTATAGTCACGGTTTGGTAAGATTGAGAAAACCGACTTAGAATAAGATAGGGTTTCCAATTTGTAAACCCTTCCTCCCAAGACTATATAAGGGGGGTAAGGGGCGTCCCTTGAGGGATATTCCGAGAGGAGATCAGATAGGCCAACACTAGATCTGAGATACGACTTCATAAGCGAGAGCTTTAGATCACGAGATCAATAAAGATACTCGGCGGATCGAATCCACCGAAACAGGAGTAGGGTATTACCTCACGAGAGGGCTGAACTGTCTAAATCTTCTTCTTCTTCTAACCCATTGTGCTTGGCGATCTCATTGCGACCCCGAGAAAATATATTGCCGAAACCAAGTTTCGACAATTGGCGCGCCGAGTAGGGGCGCGCGCCGAGACTTCTTCAACAATCTCGCCGACAAGCGTGATGGGATCTCCCTCAAGACTCGGCGACTTCGCCGCCAACCGGCGACGACTCCTCCTTCGACTCGGATTCGAACCAGTCGGAGGGAAAGACCCACTCGGCGCCATTCGGGCTCCCCAAGAGCGCCGAGATCTTCGACAACATCTTGAAGACCAAGATGCGATCCGCCTTCTCCGATGACGGACTTCACTCGGCGCCGTTCGGATTACCGAATACCGCCAAGATCTGCGCCAATCTCTTCGCCTCCCCGACGGAAGCGATCTATTCTGACGAAGACCTCTCGGTGCCGTTTGGGTTACCAAATGCCGCCGAGATCTACAGCAAACTCCTCTCCCCCGAGTTAGCGGCCATCCACTCGGAGGAGCCCACTCCCCGGACTCGGCTCGGGTGGAACGATCCAGATCCGGGTTACCCAGATCAAGGGAGGTCGCTGTCATCCTCCCGTCATTCGGCTCCTGCTCATCTTCAGAGCTCAACGGATACCTCAGCTCCGCCGGCTTCGACAATCTCTACGGCATCCCTTCCGACGAAGCCGACAACTCTGACTGCCACATGGACTGCGAGCGGAAGTGCTTCGACGTCCTCATGGCTGAGCCAGACGAGTCCGACTCAGCCATGGCCAGAAGGCTTGCCGAAGAGGAGCGAGCCGGAGTGGAGCTTGAGCGCAAGACAGCCGAGGAGGATAAAAAACGCAAGGACGAGGCTGACAAAAGGAAGCAGGACCTACGTGCAGCCGGACGGTCTGCCCAGGAGGCCATCCTCCAAACACGGGTTCGCAACACCAACATCTTCCAGACGCCACAGCAGAACGCCGTCGTCGCACTCACGCTCTTGGATACCGTCATGGAGACGGCTCCGGCCAACGTGACTCCTATACTGGATAAGATCAAGACCATCGTCGCTGCCACGGCCAACGGCCATCCCACCACCTCGGCGCGAAGGCTGACTGAATCCGTGGCCGAAACGCCAGATAAAAGCCGGCTTCCACCTCTAAAGTCAGGAGACTACAGGAGGCCCGAGCCGGCTCGGTCATCAACCAGGCCAAGAGGCCCACCTCGCGAGTCCACACCAAGGTACCAAGAACAGACGGCCGACTCCCGCGACAAACGAAACGGACGTCCACCCGTCCACCACCGAGTCCGCCGCAACAATACCAGCTACCCAACCACCCAACAGAAGACCCCGCCGAGTGATGCGGAAGTCCTCGATCGCCGCTACCGGGAGCGCGACCGACGCACTCGGGAAGATCGGAGGGGATCACCCGATAGTGGCGACGACGGAGTACCAACCTTCACTCGGGAACTCCGCCGAGTGCACTGGCCGAGTGGCTTTAAGCCCACGAGGATTGAAAGGTACGATGGCAAGCCGACCCCGAATCTTGGTTAGCGTATATACCCTTGCCATCCAGCTGCGGTGGCGACAATAAAGCCATGGCCAATTCACCGCCCGTGGCCTCGCAAACTCGGCCGAAATTGGCTCACGAGCTGCCAAGAGGCTCCATCGGCTCGTGGAGCGAGCGAGGGACCACTTCATCGCCAACTTCCAAGGCACCTTCGAGAGGCCCGGCACACACTTCGACCTCTACAACGTCATCCAGAAGCCGGACGAGCCCCTGAAGGATTATATTCGGCGTTTCTCCGAGAAGCGCGACAAGATCCCGAACATCACCGATGACATCATCATCGCCGCCTTCCAGAAGGGAGTCCGTGATGAGCTGCTTATCGGCAAATTCGGGCGCAAACCACCGAAGACGGTGAAGCAAATGTTTGAGACGGCAAACTCATACGCCAAATCCAACGACGCCATTAAGGCCGCCCGTCAAGACCGGCCCGACGAAGGGAGGACAAGCAAGCGGGAGGAAGCTGAAATCCTAAGAAGGATGGCGGCAACAACGGCAACCAGGGCGAGAAAGATCGCAAGCGCCGATCGAAGACCTAGTGGCCGCGACCTCCAATACTCAACGCCGTCCTCGAGTCGCCGCCTACGACGCCATCATGAACGCCCGGTGCACCCACCATCCGGAATCATAAGCACGCGGCGAAGGACTGCTTTATCTACAAGCAGTTCGCCGAGCAGTACGCGGCGCAGCTCAACAAGAAGCCGGCTGACGAGGCTGGCCCGTCTGGCGCCAAAAAGAACAACGCGGCTGAAAACGCCGAACCGTTTCAAGACCTAGTGGGGCAGCTCAACCACATCTTCGGAGGTCCGCTAGCTTATGAGTCCAAGAGGAAACAAAAGCTAACCGACCGGGAGGTCAATGCGGCTCAACCCGAAGTCCCTCAATATCTGCGATGGTCGGAGGTGGCCATCACGTTTGACCGCTCGGATCATCCTGACCGAGTGGTTCACCCGGGCGCTTTCCACTCGTCACGGACCCCGTGGTCCGCAACATCGAGCTTAAGCGCGTCCTCATCGATGGGGCGGCGCCCTCAACATCTGTTTGCCAAGACCATGGATGAGATGCGGATTCCGAGGGCCGAACTAAAGGCAAGCTCAGCCCCTTCCACGGAGTTATCCCGGGGCTATCTTCAACACCACTCGGGCATATCTCCCTCCCGGTCACCTTCGGAGCCCGATAGAACTTCCGAACGGAGAACGTCACCTTTGAGGTGGTGGCCGACTTGAAACATATCACGCCATCATCGGAAGGCTGCGCTTGCCAAGTTCATGGCGATCCCTCACTACACTTACCTCGCATGAAGATGCCGGGTCCCAACGGCGTCATCACTCTTCGCGGCGACGTGAAGCAAGCCTTCACTGCGACAAGGAGAGCTGCGACATGGCCCAATCTCGCGAGAGATTACGTGGCCAACAAGAAGTCCGATTGGCTGCATCAACTTCGGCGAGAGGGCGAAGTCCGCGAAGAAGATAGCCAAATCGGGATCCGGCGACGCCAAGACCAAGAAGATCTCCCTTGATTCGTCGATCCCTCCAAAGCTGTAATCGGCGCCGACCTAGATCCCAAATAGGAAAGCACGCTCGTCACCTTCCTCCAAAATAATAAAGATGTTTTTGCTTGGAAACCATCGATATGCCGGAATTCCTAGGGAGGTGATCGAGCACTCTTTGAACGTCAAAGATGACGCCAAACCAATAAAACAACGATTATGCGAGTTCGCACGGGATCGAAAAGACGCGATCAAAGAAGAACTTGCAAAGCTCTTGGCTGCGGCTTCATTAAAGAAGTCCTTCATCCCGTGGTTAGCCAACCCAGTCTTGGTCGCAAGAAGACCGGGCAATGGCGCATGTGTGTCGACTACACCGACCTCAACAAAGCCTGCCCCAAAGATCCATTCGGGCGCCTCGCATCGACCAAGTCGTCGACTCCACACGGTCTGCGAACTCCCGAGTTTTTGGATTGTTACTCGGGCTATCACCGGATCGGTTTGAAAGAATCCACCGCTTGAAGACATCTTTCATCACGCCGTTCGGGGCCTCTTGCTACATCACCATGCCTTTCGGCTCGAAAACGCCGGAGCCACATACCAACGCATGATCCAAAGATGCTTCCGGACGCGGATCGGCAAAAACGTTGAAGCTTATGTCGACGATGTTGTCATCAAGACCAAGCGAAAAGAAGACCTGATCGCCGACTTAGAAGAAACCTTTGCAAACATCCGGGCCTTCGAATGAAGTTGAACCGGAGAAGTGCACCTTCGACGTCCCATCGGCAAGCGCTCGGCTTCATGGTATCACACCGCGGCATTGAAGCAAATCCGGAGAAGATCAACGCGATCTTAAACATGAAACCCCGAGTAACCAGAAGGACGTCCAAAAGCTCACTGGCTGCATGGCGGCGCTAAGCCGTTTCATATCCCGACTCGGCGAACGAGGCATGCCCTTCTTCAAACTGCTAAAGAAGACAGACGACTTCCAGTGGACCACAGAAGCCGACAAGGCCTTTGAAGATTTCAAAGAATTCCTTATCACGCCACCCGTCCTAGCTTCGCCTCAACCCCAGGAACCCCTGTTGCTGTACGTCTCAGCCACTCACCAAGTGGTTAGTACGGTCCTTGTGGTTGAACGAGAAGAAGAAGGACGGGCCCAGAAGATTCAAAGGCCAATTTACTTTGTCAGCGAAGTATTGGCAGGAGCCAAAATCCGATACCCTCAGGTACAAAAATTGCTTTATGGTGTTCTAATAACCGTGAGGAAATTGGCACACTACTTTCAGGGTCACTCGGTCACCGTCATCACCTCTTTTCCACTCGGCGACGTCATCCACAACCGCGAGGCAACCGGGCGTATCGCCAAGTGGGCCCTAGAGCTGATGCCGCTGGACTTAACTTTTAAGCCCAGGATGTCCATTAAGTCACAAGCCTTAGCGGACTTCCTGGCCGAGTGGACTGAACAGCAAGAACACGTGCCTCGAGAAGACCTCCAACACTGGACCATGCACTTCGACGGATCCAAGAGGATCACCGGCTTGGGAGCGGAGTCGTGCGATCTCCCGACCGGGAAAGGCTAAGATATGCCCTTCACCTCCACTTCTCCGCCTCACACAACGTCGCCGAGTACGAGGCTCTTCTACATGGTGCGCCTCGCAGTCTCACTCGGATTCGTCGGCTTATTGTGAAAGGCGACTCCCAGTACGGTCGTCAATCAAGTGATGAAGGGTGGGTCCGCTTAAATGACACTATGGAGGCCTACCGACAAGAGGTCCGCAAGCTTGAGGACAAGTTTGATGGGCTAGAACTCTCACATGTCCTGAGACACAACAACGAAGCTGCCGATGAGCTAGCACAGTTCGGATCTAAGCGCGAAGCTGCCCCAACAGACGTCTTCGTCGAGCATCTCTACGAACCAACCGTCACGACAAAGACGACTTCTAACGAACAAACCGCAAACGAAGTCGCCATGACCGACACCGACTGGAGGACGCCGCTCATCAAATTCTTAACTCAGCAAGAGCTGCCGGATGACCGGGATGAAGCAGAACGCGTCCGGCGTCGTTGCCAAGCGTACGTCATGGTCGACTCCGATCTATACAAGAGAAGCCCCTCCGGAATTCTAATGAGGTGCATCACACCTGAAGAAGGGAAACAATTACTCCAAGATATCCACTCGGGCATATGCGGAAGTGTAACATCCTAAAAATCGAAGGAGTAGAATTCGGAACGTGAAAATCGGAACTCATAAAAAACTTTTTGGAATCATTGCTTCTTATCGTGTTTATCATTCCTATTTGCCAAGCTCTTTGCATAAGAGTTCTTTTTGAATTGTTTTGATGCGAAGTTGGATAGAAACTCTAAGCTTTGATATCCTAGGTGAGAGTAATAATTCAAAATGTATATATTTGGAGAAGGATAAATACCTAATTTTGTGGATTTACAAAAGATTCTGGAAAAGAATATATTTTGGTTTAAACCCTAACTGGTGGAAGAAAAATAATTAATATTTGGATTTAGATGATAAAAATATTTTGAAAAGGAAATATGAATTTAGAAATTAATTAAAGACCCCAATTTATTGATTTTAAAAGAAGAAATAAAAATATGAAAAATATATTTTGAAAAATAAAAAGTGGGGGAAAAGTTTGAAAATATAATCTCAAAGTTATTTTGGGAATATTAGAATTCATTTAGAATTTTTAGGGATAAAAGAAATGGAAATGGAAAATAGGATTTTAAAATCGGGATAAATGAAAAAGTGCACTGTTCATTAGCTCGGCAGTGTTCGGCCGAGTACACCGCCCGTTCGCGCCGCGCGCGTCACCCGCCGTGCAGAGACCTCGCGCGTGCATGTTCCCAGCGTCATCGGCTCGGTCACGCACAGTGGTCGCCGGTACAGTCGCGCCATGCCGAATGTCCCCAAAGTCGCCGCCGTACACGCTCGCCATGCCGCTCGCGTCGGCGCCGCGCGTACACAGTCCGCACCACGCCGTCCTTTGCCGCGGCGCTGCCCTCCCGCTCTCGCGCATTGCCTCACCGCGCTCGCCGTACTCGCATGCGTTAGCTGCGATTGCCGCACGTCGCCGCGCGTGCGCGCGCCGTCGGCCTATCACCGCTGCTTTGGGCGCCCGAACCACCTCGCCGTCGACCGCCTATAAATCGGCCTCCTCAGACCCAGCCCCCAACACCGAAAATCCTCCCCTGTGCTCGCTCGTGCTTTCCCCCCAATTTCCCCCAAGGATTAGCCACTACATTGCGCGAATTTTGGGAAAGATCGAGCTCGGCGGAAGAACCCTAATTCGACCGCCCGTGCGACACTCCGAAATTCGTCACCCTCGGCCGATTTCTTCCCGAATTGAAGGTACCATCATCATCCCCGTGCTCTAGGTATTAATTCCCCTAAGCTCCCGAGCCAATTGGTCGCGGAAAATCGCCGGCGCGGCGAACCCTTGAACTCCTGTTTCGGCCGCCGAACCACCTCGCCGTCGCCGGCCGCTGCGTGCCTCTCCGGCCGAACCAACCCCACCGTTAGCATCCTGGGGTTCACTGAAGCTCGTAGACCCCTCACTTTAGCCAGGGCTTCGCCGGATTTTGCCGCCGACGAGCGCCTTCGCGCTGAACCACCTCGCCGTCGCCGCGCTCTTTCGCCGCTCCCGGTCTCGGCCGTGTGAGGAAATGGGACCCTTGTGGTCTCGGGATGGTGTAGCGCCCCTCCTTTCCCTAGCTCCGGCCCTCCTCGCCGTCGGCACACCCCCCTCACCGTCGGCGCCGGGGAAACAGAGCGAAACAGAGGAAGAGGAGGAAAGAAAGGGAAAAAGAAAAAGGAAGGGGAAAAAAAAGGAAATAGAAAAAAAAAGAAAAATAGTGAAGAAAATTTGGGTAAAATATTTTGAAATGTTTTGGAAATATTTTAGGATAAAAAGATAGGGTTTTTGAAATATTATTGTCTAAGAATGAGTATTATATTCTTTTTCCCTCCAAAAGAAATATTTGGAGAAAGTAATTTCTAGATTAAATTTGTCCTTTTTATGAATTCAAATATTGTCCTACCTCTAATTTGTTATCGGAGTTTACATGAGCCCTTTTTAAAGATTTGTTAAGCATGAATGTCGTTATTCGGCCATTTGAATTTCAAAACCCTAGCAAATATAATTGCAATATTAAGGATCAATTATTGGAGATATGGAAATTAGAAATATAATTATTTTGGGATATCCTCGAGTTTAGGAACAAAATATATATTTATTACTAGATGGCTCGCTCGGTTTATTGGACTTCTTTCCGTTGATTCAACTATTAAAATTTACGGAGTTTGAGGTTGTGTTTGGAATCCGTTTTCCGCGGTCATTTCGAGATCTCTTTCTCTTCGTTGATATTGTTGGATTTAATTGGATTCAACCCTTCTTTTCGCACGTACGGATAGCGTCAGAAGAAGTGAACGCGACTACGCGGAAGACCCCACTCAACCGGCGTGCGAGCAAGGCAAGTCTTCACACCCTTTGAACATATTGATCCCAATTGCGAAATGATGTTATTTTAAACTCTAAACATGCATGCTTTACCGAGTTACCTATACTTGTTGTGCCATTCCTTGCTATTGAGCACCTTTAGAATTACTCCTTGTAACTCGCGATGTGATACAAATAACCGAAGCATAACTTCGGTAAACCGCTATAGCCCTGCTAAACTTAGACTATGCATACTCATGACTTTATGAAAAAGCTTTGTGCTTGGGCAACTACCTTAGGGAAGGTAGTTGAGATTCGGCATGTGGAGACATGAGCGCCACATGGCCATGATGAACTAAGTTTGGTGGAAATTGAAAGTACTATACAAATGTTTTAGGCGGGCGGCCGGATGATTTGGGTGGATTCGGAAAGGCAAGTGCCGACCCTGGTCGGTTAAGGACCGAGCCATGAGATAGCGGAAACGAGCCGAGTACAACCGTACTTCTCGAATGGGTATAGACCTAGTGACTAGGTAGCCGAGCGAGGCGGTATCCTTGCATAGATGGTTCTCTATGATGTGGTTATGGGATGAGGATGAGGCTGCGGCCTTTGTTATGAATGGTGGGATTAAACTAATGTTAATTAAACTTAAAGATTGGAAATGTCTTCCCTTACCCGGGTGCGCTGAACTCCTCTCACCGCTAGAAAAGGACGGCTAGAGTGCATGAGGGCTTAAGTTCATGGAGCGGTGCGCCAAAGTGAGGTTATCAAAAGGCTTTGCCGTGGCCGTCTCATGTGTTGAGGCGTAGGCTCATTTGTTGGGCTGTCGCGGAGTACGGGTAAAGTGTACATCCTTTGCGGTGTGAATGAATCAATCTATTCGAATAGCCGTGCTCGCGGATATTGAGCATCGTGACAAGACTTTCGCTTGGCTAGACTTTGAACTTAAAAATGCTTGGAATGGGTTTGCATGATGATTTTGTTTTGGTGGATCAACTTCTCGAGAATGCGAGAAGGGGTGGACTCCCAGGAAAAATCATGACGCACCGGAGGCGGGAAGCCATCCTTGGAATCACGATGGATGGTAGACAGGAACCGTCGCCGGGTTAATGAACTATGAAATTAAAACTTGTTTTGGCTAGACGATAGGCTTGTGAAAAGAATTGTGAAAAGCGGCTTTACGCAAAGATAACCCTAGCCATGTTCTTTGAATAACCCCTGTCATATGCATCAATTCGTGTTGACTTGCGAGTACGGTTGGTACTCACCCTTGCTATACGCACAAACCCCCGGTGATGGAGTTGAAGAGCCGGAAGATCCATATGCTTACCACCAGGAGGACGAGGAACCGACGGCGCATATTAGATCTTAGTCCCGGTCGTTGCCTGTGGCAATGGACAAGCCGCCGCCTCTTTCATTGCCTTATCTAAACTCTGTTTTTATATTGTATGCGGACCATAAGGTCCTGTAGGATGAACAATGCCTTCGGGCCTATTTATGTAATAATGGTATTGTAAGACTATTCGTGCATGCACACTTGATTATCCAGTACTGCATTCGTGGGTACCAACTACTTGATCCAGGGAAATGGTACTATGAACACGAAAGATTCCCGACTCAAAATCGGGGGTCCACAGGAAGCCACGCGGCAGCATGCACTCTGGTCGGCAAAGCTTACAGGCAAGGATTCTTCTGGCTTACTGCGGTCTCCGACGCGGACAAAGTCGTAAGAACCTGCGAAGGCTGCCAGTTTTTCGCCCGACAAAGCCATGTCCCAGCCCAGGAGCTTCAAACAATCCCACTTTCCTGGCCGTTCGCGGTATGGGGGCTGGACATGGTTGGCCCTTTCAAGAAAGCTCCAGGAGGTTTCACACACCTCTTCGTCGCAATCGACATGTTCTCCAAGTGCATTGAAGCCAAGCCGGTCGCCACAATCACTGCTGACAAAGCACGGGACTTCTTCCTCAACATCGTGCACCGCTTCGGCGTCCCAAACAGAATCATAACTGATAATGGGACTCAATTCACGGGAGGCATCTTCAAGGAATTCTGCGAAGACTTCGGAATCAAGCTCGCTATGCATCGTAGCTCACCCCAAAAGCAATGGGCAAGTCGAGCGAGCCCACGGCATGGTCCTTCAAGGCATCAAGGCTCGCGTTTTTGACCGACTAAGCCCTTACGCCGGCAAGTGGGTCCAAGAACTTCCCTCGGTTCTATGGTCGCTGCGAACCACACCCGTCGGGCCTTGGCCAAACTCCTTTCTTTTTGGTTTATGGCGCGGAAGCCATGTTGCCAAACGAGATGGAGTATGAGTCCCTCCGGGTCCGCAGCTTCAACGATGAACGCTACGACCCTGACCGAGTGGATGACCTCACCCGATTGGAAGAGGCCCGCGAGGCAGCCTCATCCGGTCGGCCAAATACCTTCAAGGGCTCGAAGATACCACGGTCGCAACGTGCGGCGCGAGCTTTCATTGTTGGCGACACTGGTCCTACGCAAGATCCGACCACCAAAGACCGACACAAGTTATCTCCCTTATGGGAAGGACCGTATATAATCGCTGAAGTGACTCGGCCGGTGCATACCGGCTAAAGCGCGAAGACGGGTCTATGGTGGAGAACTCCTGGAACATCGAGCATCTTCGACGATTTTATGCCTAATCGGCTAAGGCCTCATGTTTTCCTTGATCGCCAACCTCAAGCAAGATGACTTCTTGAGCTAGCATCGGGCTACACATGTTAATAAAGCTCAAGTTTTCCTCATCAACTTTTGTGCATAATTTGGTTTATCATTGTTTAATGTCCTTTGACTCGAGCTCGGTGTCTAAGGACCGAGAGTTTTCCGATGACCTAATCGAGCCTAGGCTTGATGACGACGGACGAAAACTACTTAAGAAATTTCACGCAAAGGCTCGAATCAAGGCATTGACATAAATAAACTAAAAATAGTCACAAAGTTCCACGTCAAAGTATTACGGTTACATGATATCTACAAAGCAAAGTCAGAATACAAATCAGAGCTTGAAGTTGTTTACTACATCCAGAGATATCTTCTTCGCCGCCTCCTGCGCCTCGCTTAGCATGTCTAAGGCCTGCTCGTCCGTCGTTCCGTCAGCAAAGCCCTCCCCGGCTGAATGGATATCCACTCGGGGGTAAAGGGACTTGGTCGAGCAAGAGCGAGACCAGCCCCATCTTGGCGCTTGAGTGATATTCTTCGGTATCGTTCGGGAGCAGCCGAAGCTTGTCGAAGATCTTGATTGGCTCCGGCGAGCGCCCCAACTCCTTGATCGAACAAGGACAGCAAGATCGGCGCGGCGGCGTTGGCGACCTCTTTCCGTATCTCATCGCTGGATTTGATCCGCCCAAGCAAGACGTCGTATTGGGCTCGGGTTTTCATCTTATAAGCTGCCAAAAGTCCCAGATCAGTCAAAGCACTCGGATATAAGGCAGCGCACGGAATTTAACTTCAAAGAAGATTACCTTCAAATTCGGCCTCCATCTCGGCCTTGTCAAGGCTGACCGCTTCCAGCTGGACTTGAAGCGAGTGGACCTCCGAAGAATTTTCTACGACGAAAGAAGATTATCAATAGCCAAGATCAACATAAGAATCATAATGAAGCTGGGAGAGGCGGGCTTACTTCCGATTGATCCGCGGAGGTCGAGGTTCGCTTCCCGAAGCTCCGAGACCTCCCTCCTTAAAGCCGCCTCCCTTGATGCGGCCTCCTCCTGAGTGGCCTTTAGCTATCGCTGAACGTCCTCCAAGGAGTTTAAGTGGGGGACCAGCTTCTCCAGCACTTCGGATTTTGCCATTGAGCGGCAATACTCTTTCTGCACGTGAAAGCAAAGGAGTGATCGACTGAAAGATAACGATGGAATAATCAAAGAGAAAGACAAAGGCTTACGTTGAGCAGTCGGGTCGCCTCATTCAGGCACTCGACAAGGGCATCCCTCTCATCTTTTTCAGCTTGCCGGTCTAGGATGATGCCCTGTCTCTCGCCTTCCGAATCCCGCCACTCGATTCTGATCGGGGGAACCCAGGTCTCAGAAGACTGCAACCTAGGGATATCTTCTACCGTGGCTGACAAGCAAGAAAGACAAATAAAGACATGAAAGATTCAAAATTGAAAGAACGAAGGAATGCTTCGAAGCAAGTCTTACCGGTTTCGGTGGCTGCCTGCCTAGGTGGAGCGGCCGGGCTTTTCTTCTTCTTCGGGCTCTGCGCCAAGTGACCCCCAGTAGGGGGTGCTTGAGCCGCAGCATCGGGTTTCCCGGCCGATGACTGATTTCCAGCCGGGATATCCCGACTGGCAGTCGGGGGCTCCTCCCTAGGGGCGTCCTCCTTCGGAGGCGAAGATTGTTTCTCCGGAACGCTCGCACTCGGTTGCGGGCTCCGGGGTTTCGGCTCTGCCGGCCTTGGCACTTCGGGAGCAGCGGCCGGAGTTGGTCCTTCACCCCCTCCGGCAGGATCTATGTCCTGAGGCCTCCTGCGAAAGTGAATACGGCAAAGATAAAGAAAAGTTTTCAGCGAAAGAGTTCGGACTTTGGTCTCAGAGCTTACCTGGATGATCGGCGGATCTTCGGCGCTGTCCGCGGTGATTGCCTTAGAGGCGGGGTCTCGACTGGAGGAGCCGGAACATCGTCATCCGAATCCTCGATGATCAGCCTCCTTTTGCTCGCGCGCTTGTTCGAGTCCTCACTCGGCGCGGCCCGCTTCCGACTGGATCAGCTTGGATTTTGATCCCGCCAGTCGGCTTCTTGGTGGGGCGACGCGGCGCGTCATCATGAGCCACCTTATATGGCATGGAGGTGATAGAGGCGTTTTCCTGCAGAAAAGAGAAAGTGCAACATTAAGAGACAAGACGTCAAGGCGAAAGATACTATGAAGCAACCGTCGGCTTAGGAGGAGGAGGTCGGTGGATCTTTGAATGGAAGGGCAGCGAGAATAAGGGCCCGCTCGACTGCAATCCTGGATGAGAAGAGTTTGTACATCCGAATCTTCAGGATCTCGTATGTGAGCGGATCTGGGTCTTCCCGATTGGGGTCCGTCCCGCCTTCATACTCGAAGGCCGGCTTCGACCGCTCCTTGATCGGCGCCGGTCGGCACGATGAAGTGCCGAGTGATTTGTTCCCGCGAAGATTCCTCTTCTTCATCGCCGGGATCTTCGAGAGCGGATCATTGGCTTCGTCCCAATCTTGGGCTACCGGGACGGTGCTCCAAGATGGCTTGGGGACAGGAGGAAGACCGACAAAGGCGGGCAGGCTGGGTTCGAGATTATTGATGTAGAACCAGCCCGCGTGCCAGCCTTTGTTGGAAGATTTCAAAGGGAGAGAGAAGTAGTCTTTGCGGAGAGATCCGCGAAGCTGGAAGCCTGCTCCGCCAACAACACAAGGTTGGTCCTTGTTCGGATGGGGTTTCAGATAGAACATACGACGGAATAGATTGAAGTGAGGAAGAATGCCGAGAAAAGCTTCACACACATGAATAAAGAGGGCTATGTGGAGCATTGAGTTGGGGTTCAGATGATAGAGATGAAGTCCATAATAGTCAAGAAGCCCCCGGAAGAACTCGGAGGTGGGAAGGCTGAACCCGCAGTAGAAAAAGGAAGTGAAGACAACGAGCTCACCGGTGTTTGGGGTCGGGAAGTCCTCCCCCGCCGCCGGGCGCCATCCCACGAGTTCCTTTGGCGGAAGCACGCCGTGCTTCACCATCTCCTTGAGGGTAGATTCCCTCACTTCCGAGCGGCCCATTGATCGAAGGGAATCCTTTTTCCTCCGCCATGAGAATGGGTTGATGGGAAGTGGATCGCTGGAAAAAGTTAGATCTTTGGCGATGGAATGTGGGAGATTTGGTGTGGAGGCTTGTTGTTGTGAGAGCGAGCTCTTAGATGGATGGATTTGGGAGCGCGCAAGTCTAGGGTTCTCCGCGGTGAACTGTTAAACAGTGCCGCGAGAAGGGGAATCGTTTGGAAGACGAAGAGGCGGGGACGACCTCGCATCTTTATGGAAAGATTTGAGGGTTGCGCTAGGTTTTCTGGTGAGTGGGCCGAGCCCATAGGAAAATCTACGGCCCGGCTAAGGTGTGGTCCGATACGTGTCCTTAGGGACTTAAGCGGATGAGCTTAAGCAGATTTGCCCACGGCAATATGCGCGTGTCCGAGTGCCCTATACCTTTAAAAGATCCTTTCATACCGCGGTTTGCCGACTTCATGAGAAGGCGGCACGATGCAATTTGGAAGGTGACCAACAGCTGAGTTTTTATAGCTGCCTTGGTGAACAAGGGCTGTTTGGTTTTTTGACATTTGGTCGGGTAATCTTGCCAATGCTATTTGTTTTCCACCTTGGTGAGGATCTTTATAAGATTGAGACCAGTATTATGGCAAAAGCTATTTAATAACTTGGTCATATTTTTCATATGATTGAAACAACTTGTTTTCCCATGAGGGATGAATGAAATATTTATTCCGGGATTACTCGGGCAAATCCACTCGGATGAGCAAGAGTTTACCGAGTGCTTTTTACCCATGAGGGTTGATTGAATTATTTGTTCTGAGATGACTCGGGCAAATTCACTCGGATGAGTATGAACTTGTCGAGTAATGAGATTTCTATGATTGCTTTAGCATGAGCTAGGCATCTACATGAAGATAATTTTTTATGGTTCTTGACTATATGCTTAGTCTGTTTTTTGACTAACCATATAGTCGGGGGCTACACCTAATTAGGTGCATCAGGAGATGCACCTAGATATTTATTTTTTGAGAAATTTTTATATGTTTTTCCAGCCCTTCACAGTCTTTGGAGCCACTCGGGAAGATTCAGCAGAGATGATGGAATCACTCGGCGCCAAAAGCACTCGGTCAAAGAGATTTTTGATTGAGTGCTGCTTTGGTCTGAAGCTGAGTTGTCTCGTCGACTGAAAAGGACTCGGGGGCTACTGTGGAGATTGTGGCAATCGGATATCTACATGGCAAGCTTATCCGACTGGAGGTAGGGATAGATTGCGCCTGCCATATCTGTAAGCCGAACTTGACTTGGGTGTTACGGTTGCCGATGGAGATAAGGCAATCGGCCTATAGTCACGGTTTGGTAAGATTGAGGAAACCGACTTAGAATAAGATAGGGTTTCCAATTTTAAACCCTTCCTCCCAAGACTATATAAGGGGGGTAAGGGGCGTCCCTTGAGGGATATTCCGAGAGGAGATCAGATAGGCCAACACTAGATCTGAGATACGACTTCATAAGCGAGAGCTTTAGATCACGAGATCAATAAAGATACTCGGCGGATCGAATCCACCGAAACAGGAGTAGGGTATTACCTCACGAGAGGGCCTGAACCTGTCTAAATCTTCTTCTTCTTCTAACCCATTGTGCTTGGCGATCTCGACTGCGACCCCAGAAAATATATTGCCGAAACCAAGTTTCGACACCCCCATCATCGATGGCTTCCATCTGACAAACTACGAACCTTTACAGAGTAAACCCTAGATTATTCCAAGCAAGAAAAAACCTTGGATAGATGTTGCATGTTGTGCCCTTTGCCTATCCTATCCTCCACCTTTAGACTTATAGCCAACCGAGTCCAGAAGCTTTACGAGGATTCCCTCAGGAGGTTCCTTCCCAATCCTGTGATCCCCTAGGTTATCCCGAGATAACAAAAGCGTCATCCAGATATGCATCCTTTTGCCAATTTTGATAGATTGGATCGCTTCCGGCAGCAGGCAAAAATCCTGCCAAAGTACCCGATCTCGTCTGACACGGACGAACTGATCACTTCCTCATTGGCAATTGCCAAGAGCAAGCGTAATCCCTACAAACTTCTTCAGTCGATCGGAGACGAGCTCCATCCATAACCATCTCACCACATGAGATACCGCCGCCGCCACCTGGTCGCCAAGAGTCGCCCCAACCCTAGGCCAAACCCTAACATTTCCCTCAAGCATAGCCTTTTTTTAATAATTTTATGGATGTTTTCCGTGCTCCCCGAAACACAGGTGACTTGTAGGGGGTATTTAGATTTTCCCCTTTAATTCCACTAGAGGAGAAACATTTCACTTGAAATATGAATGTATTACACAGCCCATGGGGGGACAGTAAACAAATCAATTACTGATTGGAATGAGCGGTATCAGGAAAATGATATCTCAGAACAGTCAGATGCCTGCTTGCTAAACCGAGGATTACGGATCCAGCAGAAGAGCTTACGGTAATTGAATGGAAAAAACCCATGTCATGGCTTTATCACATTGGTGTGTAGCTCCCTTCCTATGATAATTTATTAGCGCAAACCAATTTCAGTTGTATGAAATCTTTTGTTTCATACAGCAGTGATTTAAGCAGGAAATAAAAGGTCACCAGCGATACAACCGAATCTCATCAGTATTATTTGGCTTTGTTGCAACATTTTACTATTATCCACCAAACCTGGATTATATTCATGAATTCTTTCGCAGTACGCGCTAACAAGTGATGGGTTCTTGACCATAAGATCTTCCAACATAATATATTCTCCTAAGAGGGATTTGATCTAGCTAGGTGGTTCTGATTCGTACTTTTCGGTTAGTGTTAATGATAGGCATTTAGTATCAAAATATCGCAGCAGATATTTAAGTAATCTAATTGTCAGGTAGTACTTAATATGCACCATTCCAAATCGCCATTTACAGACTTGCATACTTCCTCTGTTCTTAATTAGTGTACAGATTGAAATTATGCAAGGAAAAAAACGGAGGATGGACTCAAGAAAAAGAGTGAAGTTGATTGCCAGGTTCAGGGTCATAACTTCTGCTGATTGCCATTACTCGAGAAAACAGTGAAGCTGAGCAGGGATGCATGTAATTGCCACTATTTTTTTAGGTAAACCTCAAAAGAAAACAGAAAGCGTCTGTTTTCATCTAAAAAGAAGAGACTTGGCCCAGCTTTTAAGAAAAACCAGGCCCGAAAACCTTACAAATGCATGGTTAATTGGGAGAAACTGGCCAAAGACCCATACGAGGAACATAACTTGATACATGTGACGGCACAACTAAAGTTCAAAACACAACTCATCGTTAGCGAGTTTAAAAGAGCTGCTCGACTTCTTATGAAGAAACCACAGACTAGGCAACCAAACGATCAAGAAACGTAGGGCAGGATCTTCTAGAAGAAGTGTGCAAGGAGGAAGAAAGCCTATAAGACGCAAACAACGTCCATCCAAGACTCGGAACAAGGTTTTCACCCGAAGAAAAGGAGAGAAAATGATCCCTTCAGGAAGGAAATGGCGACCATAGGCATCGACATCGTCAGCTCTAGTTAAAGACCAAGCAGCACTTTCGCCTAAACTCTCACTCCCTGTCAACTACGAAAACCAAGGCCACAACAGTGTTTCCATGACAAAAGCAGAAGAAGGTTATCGCTGCCGAGTTTGCCACCTAGTAAACAGCCCCGACTCCACCCCGACACCAACACACAGTGACGCCGGGAGGCCACCTGCACACAACACCTTAGACATTTCCAAGATGAAAGACGAGGGTTATCGTTGCCAAGCTTGCCACACTCGGCCAAGCAGCTCCGACTCACCCCATCACATCATCCGAAGGCTTCGCCGCGGGAGCTATGTGCACCAAACCGAACATCTCGCAGCTGCAAGGACTTACAAAGCGCATGCAGAGTTGATGACCACCCGATCTCCACCAAGCAAAAACTTCCAACCGAACCAACATCTCTCTCCTGACCATGGGACCCTCATGACTATAGTCTGGAAGCAGCCTAGTCAAAGAAGGGAAGGGGCTTCAGGGAAACGAGAACAAAAATTCAGCCGATCAGGGAGAACCCTTGCCGTCAACCAGGTCGTCGATCACACTGTTGTTCACCTTGTCCCACGGCTTTCCGAACAACCAACCTGCAACAGCGAATGACCGACCAGCCCAAAAAATGGCCTCTCAATCGGCAACTCCACCTACCGACACCATCGACTTGTCGGCCCGACTCACTTCCATCTTCACTGTCCCTGCACTCGGCCAGCCAACTCTACATCTCCACCTTCGCTGGCCACGAACAACACCTCTCCAACTCGCCGGCCATACTCTACCTTCACCTCCGCCGGCCCTACAACTCCACCTCCGCTGGCCCTGCAACTCCTCCTCCGTTTGCCCTGCCACCCCTACTCCACCAGCCCTACAACTCCACCTTCGTCGGCCCTGCAACTCCTCCACCGCCGGCCCTGCAGCTTCACCTCCGTCAGCCAAACCCCCTTGCCTATTCACCCTCCCCCTTGCATCTAGGACAGGGGTGGCCAGATCTGTGCCCTAGTGGGCCGATTTGGCTGCTGCCCCTTCCAACTTCAGCTGATGACGCCCTCCCTCCGCCTAGCCTTGTTGATGCCGCTTTCCGTAGCCGCCTTCATCACGCTGCATCGCCAAAGCACCTCACCGCTGAATTGCCATGGTCGCCGCCACGCATCGGCCCTTACACCCCCACGCAGACCTGGGCCTATTAGTATATACGTTCCTTCGTTACAATCGGCTGATCGCAATCGGCCGGCTATGATCGGCTGAGTCTGTTTGGCCTGACGATGCAGCATGCAGTATATAAGAAGATTAGCTTCCAGCTCACGTGGTTATAGTTGGTTGTTAGTCTGTTTCAGTAGATATCTTCTATCCGAATTGTAACAGATCAATCTCATCTCGTGTAAGCCATATTGGGGGTTGTTCCCAACTAATATTAATACACTCGTGCGGCCTCGAGAGAGGTTATAACGCTTCCGTAAATCCTACATGGTATCAGAGCAGGTGCGCCGCGCTTTAGATCGCATCTAAGCGATGGAGACATCTAGCAACACCTCCGGCAATCCCCTCTCTGGCCAATCCACCCCTGGCAAGCTCACTCGCAGCAATTATCTCTTATGGAAGGCGCAAATCCTTGCCGTCGTTCGGGGCGCACGGATGGAAGGGTATCTGACCGGCGCCACAAAGCCACCGTCACTGAAGATTATCATCGCGCCAGAGAAGGAAGGCCAGGCAACTGAAGCCAGCAATCCAGCCTATGAGGCTTGGCTTGCTGCGGATCAACAGGTCCTCGGCTACTTATTTTCATCCTTATCAAAGGAGATTTTGACGCAGGTCATCACTTCGGAGACTGCGGCGCATGCATGGCGGGCCATCACAGAGATGGTATCTGCCCGTTCACGCTCTCAATGCCTCAACACACGCCTTGCGCTGTCCACCACGCGCAAAGGCGAACTGAGCGTGTCCGACTACATCAACAAGATGAAGATGCTGGCGGATGAGATGACATCTGCCGGCAAACCAATCGACGACGAGGAGATGATGGGCTATGTACTAGTTGGCCTCGATGATGATTATGAACCAGTGGTCGCAAATTTGGTAGGAAGAAGCGAACCGGTTTCAATTTCTGAAGTTTACTCACAACTCTTGAGTTTTGAATCTAGGGGAAAACTTCGGCAAATGGTGTCTAGTCATAGCGGCTTTTCCTCTGTAAATGCTACAAGGCGCATGGGCAGAGGAGGATCCAATCACACTGGTGGCGGCTTGCATGCTTGGCGGTTTTCATCGCACTGCGCCGGCGGCGCGGTGGTCCCAGTGGCCACACCGGCCGGGAGACCGTGGCGCACCCTACGGACGTGGACGCCATCACACCGGAGGGCGCCACAATGCCCACAATGCCAGATCTCGTCCAGTTTGCCAGCTCTGTGGCAAAACGGGGCACGTTGTTGCTGATTGTTGGCACAGGTTTGATGATTCGTTTGTTCCGGACTCAAAAGTGGCAGCAGCAACATCCTATCATGTAGATCCAAACTGGTACATTGATACCGGTGCAACGGATCATATCACGGGAGAGTTGGAGAAACTAACAACCCGTGAAAAATACAATGGCAAAGATCAGATCTACACAGCAAGCGGTGAAGGTATGGAAATCAAACACATCGGCCATTCTATTATTCGCACACCCACACGCAACTTACATCTAAATAATATTCTTCATGTCCCACATGCTCGGAAAAATTTAATTTCCACTCACCGTCTTGCCCTTGATAATCATGCCTTCATTGAGGTTCACTCTCGTTTCTTTGCCATTAAGTATCAGGTCACGAAGAATCTTCTTCTTAGAGGACCCCGTTGCAATGGGCTGTATCTGATGCCACAACCATCATCGTCCTCATCCAAACAAGCCCTTGGAGTTGTCAAGCCTAGTCTCAAACAGTGGCATAATAGACTAGGTCATCCCTCTTTTTCAATAATTCAGAAAGTCATTAGTAATAATAAACTCCCTTGTTTAGGAGATATTCATGAGTCAGGAGTGTGTGATGCTTGTCAGAAAGCCAAGAGTCATCAACTCCCTTATCCTAAATCTACTAGTGTATCAAGTGTGCCTCTTGAACTAGTGTTTTCAGATGTGTGGAGACCTGCTCCTACCTCTGTGAGAGGAAGGCAGTACTATGTGAGTTTCATTGATGACTTTAGCAAATTTACCTGGGTGTATTTACTTAAGAAAAAATCTGAAGTGTTTCAGAAATTCCTTGATTTCCAACAACTCGTTGAGAGACTCTTTGATCGCAAAATAATTGCCATGCAAACCGATTGGGGGGAAGAGTATGAAAAGTTACACTCTCTCTTTACCAAAATCGGCGTCAGTCATCATGTTTCTTGCCCACACGCCCATCAACAGAATGGATCTGCTGAACAAAAACATAGGCACATTGTTGAAGTTGGCCTAGCTCTTCTTGCTCATGCCTCTATGCCTTTAAAATTTTGGGATGAAGCCTTTTTAGCTGCCACCTATCTTATTAATCGCATTCCATCTAAGGTCATTCAGTTTTTCACGCCATTGGAGTGACTGCTAAAATAGAAACCTGATTATTCATCCTTGAGAACCTTTGGATGTGCATGTTGGCCTAATCTTCGACCGTTCAATACTCACAAACTACAATTCCACTCAAAACAGTGTGTTTTCCTTGGCTATAGCAATATTCACAAAGGGTTTAAGTGCCTAGATGTGTCGACTAGTAGAATCTATATCTCTCGGGACGTTGTTTTTGATGAACAAATATTTCCGTTTGCTCAATTACACTCCAATGCTGGGGCTCGTCTACGAGCTGAAATTAATCTTCTACCACATACTCTCTTGAATCCAGCCTCTTCCAGTGGGTGTGCAAGTATGAATGGTCATATGTTTGATTCTCCTGAGCATACTAATGTCACTATTGAAAATGCAGCAGAAAGTTTTCAAGAAAATGGCGCAACACAGACTTCAGAAAATGGTATAGAAGATCCTGCTGCCAGCACAGGAAATGGCGCTAGGAATGGCGCTAGTGAGGCTGGTTCTGATTTTTTGGCCGACATCAATGCAGCTGCTGATGTGACCGCAGGTGACGCAAGCAGTGATGCAGACTCTGAATCAGCACAGCAACAGGCACAGAATAGCAACAACACCAACCCTCTGTCGCCAAGCAATAGCCACAATAACTCTGTCTCCAATCACAGTGATTTGTTTGATGTACAACAGCAAGTGTCTCGTCCAGACACGTGCGCAGCGAGGCATTCGGAAGGAGAAAATCTACACTGATGATACAGTCAGATATAATTTTCTCATCACTAGTGGAGAACTCAGATATAATTTTCTCATCACTAGTGAAGAACCACAAGATTTAGATGAAGCTTTATCTAATCATGATTAAAAAAATGCTATGAACTTAGAATATAGTGCCTTGATAAAGAATAAAACCTGACATTTGGTACCACCTAGTAGAGGTCGTAATATAATTGGCTGCAAATGGGTCTATAAGATCAAGCGTAAGTCTGATGGAACTTTGGATCGGTATAAGGCTCGCTTAGTAGCAAAAGGATTTAAGCAAAGATATGGTATTGACTATGAAGATACCTTTAGTCCTGTTATTAAACCTGTTACTATTAGGACCATTTTGTCTATTGCTATCTCCAGAGGATGGTCTCTTCCACAACTAGATGTACAAAATGTTTTTCTTCATGGTCTCCTTGAGAAAGAAGTCTATATGGCACAACCACCAGGCTATGAAGACAAGGGTAAGCCAAATTATGTTTGCAAGCTTGATAAAGCCCTGTATGGTCTGAAGCAAACTCCTAGAGCATGGTACTCTAGACTCAGTAATAAACTATGTGGTCTAGGTTTCAAGCCATCTAAGGCTCATACCTCATTATTCTTTTATAGTAAAGAAGGGATCACCATGTTTGTCTTAATATATGTTGATGACATTATTATGGCTAGCTCTACTCAGAAGGCTACCGATGCTTTACTAAGTGATTTGAAGCAGGATTTTGCTCTCAAGGATTTAGGAGACTTACATTACTTTCTTGGTATAGAGGTAACCAAGGTTAGTGATGGTATATTATTAACACAAAGGAAGTATGCTTCGGATTTACTGAAGAGGGCTGGAATGGAAAATTGTAAATCAGTGACTACTCCTCTGTCGACTGTGGAAAAACTTTCAGCTTACAGTGGGTCTGCACTAGGGGAAGGTGATGCAACTAAATACAGAAGTATAGTAGGAGCTCTACAATACTTGACATTGACTAGACCTGATATATCTTTTGCTGTAAATAAGGTCCGTCAGTTTTTACATAGTCCGACAGTTTTACACTGGATGGCGGTTAAAAGGATTTTGAGATATATTCAGTCATCTGTAGATTTTGGGCTAAGAATTACCAAATCTACATCTACACTTTTGAGCGTCTTCTCTGATGCAGATTGGGCTGGATCCTTGGATGACAGGAGATCTACTGGAGGATTTGCTATATTTTTAGGGTCAAACCTAGTGTCTTGGAGTGCTAGGAAGCAAGCAACTGTTTCTAGGTCTAGTACGGAAGCAGAGTACAAGGCAGTGGCTAATGCTACTGCTGAGGTAATGTGGATACAAACCTTGTTAAAGGAAATTGGGATTTATTCACCCCAAGCAGCCTGCTTATGGTGTGACAATTTAGGAGCTACATATTTATCAGTGAATCCTATTTTTCATGCTCGTACTAAGCATATAGAGGTGGATTATCACTTTGTTAGAGAAAGAGTTGCAAGGAAGCAATTAGAAATTAAGTTTATCTCTTCAGGAGATCAAGTAGCTGATGGGTTTACTAAGTCACTTCCTGTTCAACAGTTTCAGAAGTTCAGGTACAATCTTAACTTAGACAAGTTACGATCGAGGGGGAATATTAGTATATACGTTCCTTCGTTACAATCGGCTGATCGCAATCGGCTGGCTATGATCGGCTGAGTCTGTTTGGCCTGACGATGCAGCATGCAATATATAAGAAGATTAGCTTCTAGCTCACGTGGTTATAGTTGGTTGTTAGTCTGTTTCAGTAGATATCTTCTATCCGAATTGTAACAGATCAATCTCATCTCGTGTAAGCCATATTGGGGGCTGTTCCCAACTAATATTAATACACTCGTGCGGCCTCGAGAGAGGTTACAATGCTTCCGTAAATCCTACAGGGCCCCCCTACGCCTTGTCACCGCCATCCTAGCTAGCCGCCCCGAGGCCCGGCCGCTTGCTCTAGCGGCGGTGAGGGGGTGGAGGGGGTAGAAGGTGGTGGCACTAGGGTTTCTCGCTTTTGCCTGTGTCGCTCACGCTGGAGCAACACAGACGCTCAATTTGTAATTGCCACTATAAATCTATAATACTACGCGATTGTGGCCAACATTTGGCATTTTGACCTGATGACAGAAGTGGTGAGTCCAGACCTATGTTACACATATACAGGTATGGGTATCGGATACGATACGTATCCGATACGTGGATACACACTTCCCAAAAAAACACCGATACAGGGATACGACTAGGATAATTAATAACTATATATAAAATATCCCATAGATATTCAACAACATATATAAATGGCGGTGGCTAAGGCAAGTAGGCCACAATTAGTGAATAACTAACTTAATTGAGTTCAAAGACAACCACATAGATCATATTGGAAACTGGAAACTAGAAAGAAAGGCACCAAGCCACTAATCGACGAAGATAGAAAAGAAAGGTAAGAGAGCAGCAAGACTCCTAGTCTTCTTCCATCACAATCACAGGATTCTCCATATCATCTCACACCCTCGCCCCCGTCTTCAAAAGATACACTCTCCATCAGGGGCTCAACTTCCCTTATACTCCAACTTGCAATACTTGCATCACCATGTAGTATTACCTTCAGAAGTAGCCTTCTCTAAAAGCACAACATGATTCCACATAGGATTCTTCTTCAGTTGCAGCTCATCTAGTTCTATTGGAGCACGTTCATCAGTGTGTGCCATCACGTACTACCAAAACAGCAAAAGAAAGACAGGAGAAGAGGGGTCTTCAGCACAGAGCAAAAGAAAGGAGAAGAGGCGGATGTCCAGGGAAGGACTTACTTGTTTTGCAGGGAGGGGCTCGCTGGGAGAAGGAGCTCGCCGGCGGAAGGAGAACGCAGAGGAGGAGGCGCCCGGGAGTTGCGACGGCTGCTGCTACGGAGGAGGCGGGACGGGGAGATGCAGGGATATGATGTGTGCTAGGTCATGTAATAGGGTTGTGCCCTAACTGGGTCATATATTTGGTCTAGGCCATATCCAATCTGGCCCAAACGTGTCGGATACACGTATCCAGTCCGATACGTATTCATATTTTCTCAATATACTTGAAAACATATCCATCGCTTATCCGAGACGTATACGTATTAGATACGTGACACGCTGCCTCCTAACCGTATCCGTGTATCATAGGTCCAGACAGTGGGTTCTGATAACCGAGCAATCAAACAAACCAGTTGCTTAAAGCTACACGTTTTCATGTATTCTGATTACAGAATTAATAGAAGACCCAAAGCAAACACCATGTTAATTAGTATTCCATATAATTCTGGTTTTTAGACAAGGTTAAACAATTATAACTTTAACCATTAATAACTTACATAATATTTTATTTAAAGACAATAGAACACGATGTGTAGATATGTCTTAAAAATACTTTGGGAAAATAAAATATTATATATATGTATGTTTTATAATAGAAAATTATATCTAAAAATATGTTTTGAAGACCGCGTTGTTATTTAAAATGTCAAAAAGTATGAAACTGGACGAAGTGCGTACCTAGCTATATTTGTCCAAAACGTTAGAAATTATGGAACCAGAGGAAGTGAGCTATGCATAGCTATTGGGATCAAAGGTCTTAATTATGTTTTCATGAATCGTTTGTTGACATATTAGCTTCATTCATCACTTCATCGACCCTGCAGTGGTGTAGGTGGGTCATCATTACTCTCTCATCATTGTCATGTTGATCATCTCCTGTCTCACTGTCTCAGTTATATATATGAACCCCTCCCATTCATTGTTCAGTTCCGTTCAATTTCGCAACAGAAAAGACACAGGGGTTAGAGCACACAAAAATCTTGAGATGATATTTTTTTAATCGCAATCTTGCTAAACATCCCCATAGGACAACATAAACAGTTCCTGCTTTGGAAGGGGTGGCATCAGCAATTCAGAATCTTGCCATTGCCTTGTGAATCCTACAAAAGGATAGTGCAAGGGTGTAACCTGCCATGTTGAATGTCCTGTACAATACACATGGGAGAACAAGGAGCCCGTGCCGCCGTAGGCGATGGGCCGCAATGTCCTCTCCGGTGAGGTCGTCTATACTTTGTTTCCTGATGGTGCCCCTGCTGATCATGGATCGCGTATAAGCTAGTGAGTCACTAGTGCGGGCGATGGCCTCATATGCTCTGCTCACCATGAACCCGCAGGCTCACCAGGAAAACAGATCAGAGAGACTCATTAAGACTCCTCATCCTCTCTTTGTGTTCTCAGGATGAGGAGGAGATATTTCTTTTCTGGGTGGATTGGGCTCAATCGGTGATTATAATACGAGAAGCAACCCATCACCTGAACAAGTTTTTCAGCAACCTTAAATAACTTTTCAGCCCTGTAGTTTACATTGATTTTCGTTCCAAAACTTGTGTTCCAAGCAGGTACTGAGGGTTGTTTTCTTCACAAGATATTAGTTACTCCCTTTACAATTTCAAATTATATAAGTTGTTTTGATTTTTTTAAGTCAAACCTCTTAAATGTTTGATCAAGCTTATAAAAAATATAAAAAAATATAGCAGCATTTATAAAACTAAATTAATTTTATTATATTTAACATTGAACATTGATAGTTTCTTTGTTCTTTGTTAAAAATATTGCTATATGTAGGCCCAAAACTAAGCCAACTAAAGGGGTGAATGGTTGGTACACCCAAAAACAAAACTTTTAGTGGACATAAGAGTTATCCTCGAATTTCGATGTAGATCAGTCTGATTGAAGTTGTTGCGTTTGTCTGAGCGCCTGAATACCTCCCGGTCTGACCGGTGGTGTAGACCCGGTCTGACCGCCGGATGTCGCTGAATCGCCAAAATCGCCTTCCACCGTGTGCCGGTCTGACCGCCGTACTCCTATCGGTCTGACCGGTGAGATGTCGCCGGTCTAACCATCGGTGTTCCCTCGATTGGACCATCACACTCGAGAAAACACAAATCGAAGAACTCTCAGAGTAGATTGAAAATATATTACTTCTCTTTGTGTTTACAAAGTGCAACAACAGCACTCCTCATAAAATTTTGACAAAACTCGATACCCTAACTTTGTCGCAACTCAACTCTCTCTAAAACACATACCGGGAGGCCACACCCTCCCTCTCTATTTATACATGAGGTAGGCAGCCTAAACCTATGAACCCAACTTATACAAGAAGTCCTAATCCACTAGGAAACCTTCCCGTACAAGAAACGAACATTACAAACTTCAATTATAACAAATTTGGATTCCATCCAAAATATAACTCCATATCTCATACGCACACAATATCTCCGTCATATATCATATGAAATCTTCACCAACCACGTGCATCAATCTTTAGCCTAAGTATCCCGCATGATATCTGACCGTCCGAACGTCACCTTATCTCCAAGTTGACTACAAATCCATCACCGGCAATACTCTCGAGAGGCGTAAAGATTACCTACACATGAATCAAACAAAGAAACCATATCCGAGCATAAGTTATCTCTAACTTTACTCATTGTTAGCACACAACAATATTAAATATGCATAGTATCCATCCAAAAGCCATAACCATAAATTAATCATAGATATCCAATAAAACAACTCAAAACCAAAACCGACACAGAGTCAGCCGGTCACACCTTAGGCTGGCCGGTCTAACCGCACGAAGACCTCTGGTCTGACTGGCAGCACAAATCCGGTCTGACTGGACCACAAAATAGCAGTCACTGTTCAACGTCTGAAAATTCCAATCATCTCCAAAACCACTTCGCCAATAATCTCCAAATATCAAAACCAATAATCGCAGATGACAATTGTTCATCACCATAGAAAAATCAAACACACTTTGATTTTACAATCTCCCCATTGATGAGCACATTGGCAAACCTATCAAAAATGTTTTGTTTTGGTGTGTGGAAAATTAGGAACAAAGATGATAAAAAGCTTCAAAGTGCTCAAAAAATTCAAAGAAAATTTCTCTTCCTTTTAAAAAGAAAGAATATCCCTTGTTCCTGAACAAACTTGCACTTTTTTAACTCTTCTCCCCCTTTTGATAATGATTTCATCAAGCATAAGAATTATGTACATCAATATTTAAGAGCTTAGCATCATATCTATAGCAAGTCATGTCATGTGTTGCAATAATAAAAAGATAAACCCATCAATTATATAGCAAATAAGCATTAGAGTATAATCATGAACCAAAGATTTATAATTAAAATCAATAATGCAATCAAAATTCATGAATTCAAACGATTTATAATGCAACATCTTTACAAGCACATAGGTTGAAAAATAAACCCAAACATATATACCTATTGCAACCATTACTCTTTCTCAAATTAACTTTTCGCACAAAACAATCAAGAGAATTTTTTTATATTTATTTGAGCCTAATTTTGCTCATATTTTTCTCTCAATTATTCCGGGTACGTCCTTGTCGGCAAGACTATTTCCAAGGATTCGGCACCCATTATTTTTGCTCACATCGAATACGTCCTTATCGCCAAGACTGTTTTCAAGGATTTGGTATTCTTTTTTTCTCTCATAGATAATGTTTTATTCTCTTGCACAATGATCAGTTTTAAAGGAATTTGAGGAATAACAAGTCAACACAACATATATATATATATATAAGCATTTACAATCCAAACTATCCACTAGTATCAACATTGCATATTTCATTAATTCAAGAATGGAATCAAAGCGTAATGCATCATATCACTTAAACGTAAAAACTAAGCCTCATGAAAAGACTAGAATACATAGAAGCTATGCTAGTGACAAATAAACCTTCATAGTATTGCTAGCATGCACAAGAAAATACTATATGTATCAACAAAGCTCTCTTTTCAATTTACTTCATTCAAATATTGCTTGATAAAACCAAGAGCACAAAACTCCCCCTCAAACCATGCCAAAAGGATGAATAATTCCCAACTCTCCACGAAGAAAAGCAAAGCGAAACGAATCTAATGGTTTAGTGAAAATATCCGCAAGTTGCAACTTAGTATCCAAAAATTTCAATTCAACATCACCCTTCTCAACATGATCCCTCAAAAAGTGAAAGCCAATATCAATGTGCTTTGCACATGAGTGTTGTACAGGATTCTTAGCAATGTTAATAACACTTGTATTGTCACAATACAGAGGAACCTTCTCAAAAGCAAGTCTATAATCTTTCAAAGTTGAAATAAGCCAAAGAATCTGAGAACAACAACTAGCAGCAGCAACATATTCTGATTCAGCAGTTAATTGAGCTACACTAGATTGTTTCCTAGAAGACCATGCAATTAATGATGTACCGAGAAAATGACATTTTTCACTAGTACTTTTCCTATCAATTCTACAATCCGCAAAATCAGCATCGGAATAACCACTTAAGCATATAGAAGATTAAGTAGAATACCAAAATCCAAACTCAAGTGTATGATTCAAATACCTCATTATTTGCTTAACCGCTTAACGATGTGAAGTAAAAGGAGAAGCTTGAAAGCGTGCACACAAACACACAATAAATTATATGTCTTTCCTAGAAGCAGTTAGATACAACAATGATTCGATCATACTTCTATACTCCTTTTGATCCATAGTTTCACCATCTTCATCAGGATCCAACTGTTAGTGATATGCCCTAGAGGCAACATGGAGATGTTGGATATCATAGTCAATGTTTATGTATAAATGAATAAAGTGTTATTCAGTTCCATGAAATAGACATCTTGTATTGATCAATAAGTACGTGACTTATTTATGAGACTTTATTTATGAATCTATTTCTAAACGATCCCTGATCATATGTCATACTGTTGGAACAAATATGATTCTAAGATCGGCATGTTTATTGATTGATGATCATGTCTCATAGATCATGGTATGGAGATACCAAATCAATAAATATGGACACATGTTAGAGAACATGTTGTTGGATAGACCCACCATGAGACACTACAGGAATTAATGTGACATTAGTTGGTCTCACGTAGTGTTGGTACAAAGTCCTTAGACCTGAGATCATCATGGATTCCAAGATGTGTAGTAGCTTACTTTGGGACTGCCAAACGCTATTTTGTAACTGGGTAGTTATAAAAGTAGTCTTCGGGTTTGCTATGAAACATGTAGTGGGATGTGAATGATCAAGATAGAATTTGCCCCTTCTTTGGAGAGATATCTCTGGGCCCCTTGAGGTAATGGATTATGGAAGTGCATGGCCATGCCGAGTTGATTGAGGAGTCAATCAACAAACAGATAATCCATTACGGTTCGAGTGAATGGTTAAGCTATTGAAGGGATGGCACACACATCTTGCCTATAGTTTAATTGGTATCGTGAGGCAAAGGGATTTGTGTACACATTACATGTTCAGAGCCGATATTATATTCTTGTATATCATGGTGTCAATATGTGCTGCTAGCGCCGCTATTGATGGTCGGCTGAGTTGGACTCGAGCCGACGGTCGGCTGAGTTGGACTATAGCCGAAACCGAGTATACCTGAACCTACAGGGTCGCACGCTTAAGGGGATAAGAACAGGCATTCGAGTTGGACTTGGATACGGCTCGATCGGATAGGGATCCGATCGGATAGAGTCCTATGGGCTTACGAAGTTCGGCCGGCCAACTCTATGAGATTCGAATAGGATCCGATTAAAAATAGAGTCCCGATGGGCCTCTAGGCCCAACCGGCAACTCTATATAAAGGGGTGAGGGGTGGAGAGCTGTTGCATGCAATTAAACCGAATCAATCTGATTTGACGCAACATGAATTCCCTCCCCACCTCCGAGCCAAAACCCTAGCTTTGCATCTTGTGCTAGCACATGGGTGTTAGGCGTTCTGTTTCCGGACGTGTGGATACCGGTAGAGGCGCTACTACGTTGCGGTGCTATTCGTCGGCTACAAATCGGCTGCGGTCAGGCGCATCGGAGCGAGGCGCGCAAGCGCGGTGGGACGACTCAGCAAATCGGTTACTCGGTGAATCGGCTGATTGGTGAATCGGTTGTTCCCAGGAATCGGCTATCGGCTTGCGGGAATCGGTTGTCGGCAAATCGGTTGTCATCGGCCAGTACTGTTCCGGATCGGATAGCACCTGATTGGCTAATCCGCAACACTCTACTCCAATCGGTAACGATCTATCGACCCTTACTTGCAAGTGTTCCTGGTTTGCACGGTAGAAAATTTTGTTATTAGCTATCGTAGCTTTCGCGTAACCCTACACCAACACATCAGTAGAACTAATTGGTGTAGAGATTGGCTTGCTATTCTCCATCTTGAAACATCTCAAAAGATTCTTGGTATACTTCGTTTGATGCACAAACGTACCTTAAGGTATTTGCTTAATTTACAATCTCAAAAAGTACGACAACTCACCCATCATGCTCATCTCAAATTTCCTGCGCATAGTCTCAGCAAACTCTATAACCAAAGCATGAGTTGAACAACCGAAGATGATATCATCCATATAAATCTGAACAAAAAGTTGATTTTTACCATGCTTAAGAACAAAAAGCGTTTTGTCAATCTTTCCCATTTGAAAAACTTTTGCAAGCAAAAAGTATTTAAGCCTATCATATCATGCTCTAGGTGCTTGTTTCAGACCATACAAAGCTTTAGACAATTTAAAAACATGATTGGAAAAATCAGGATTTTCAAAACCCGGTGATTGTTTAACTTAAACTTCCTTCTGTATATAGCCATTTAGAACAATACTTTTAACATCCATTTGATACAATTTAAAATCTTTTGAAGCAGCAAAAGCTAACAAAAGTCTAATTGCATCAATCCTAGCAACATGAGCAAAAGTTTCATCAAAATCCAAACCCTCCACCTGAGTAAAACCTTGAGCAACAAGTCTAGCTTTATTCCTAACAATGAAACCATCCTTATTTTGTTTATTTTTGAATACTCACTTGGTTCCAATAATGTTGTGTCCAGAAGGTGGTTCAACTAAAGTCCAAACTTTGTTTCTCTCAAAATTTTCAAGTTATTCATGCATGGCGTTAATCCACGAGTCATCATTCAGTGCATGAGTAACGTCTTTGAGTTCAAAAGAAGCAATAAATGCAGGATTTGCACATACATCACGAGTAGTTACCTTTGTCCTTGTAGTCCGCTCACCTATATTGCCAATTATTTATTCCGGCGGACGTCGTCGTCGAATGTGCAAAGGAGTAGCAACTTCTGAAGTTGATTCACGTTGTATCCACACTGGTTGTAGCTTCTGAAAACCACCTTGATTAGTATTGACAGAACCCGAGGTGGACGGCCCTGCCGGTCTGACCGTGCCTCCTGCACCGGTCTGACTGACGGTTGTCGGGCGATCTGACCGGCCAGGTCTACCTCGTCATCGTCGTCGTCATTTTCATCCTCAAAAATACGACCATCCTCCCCCTGAACCTGTGACAATGTACCTGCAAGTTCTGTTCTAGTACCTGGACTAGCCTCATCAAAAGTGACTTCACAAGTCTCAACAATTTTGTTAGTTTCCAAAACAAGTACACAATAGCCACGAGAATGTGCGGGGTAACCAAGAAACATTCCATTAGTAGAACGTGCCTCAAACTTATCCACATTTCCTGATTTCAAGACAAAGCACTTGCAACCAAAAACACGCAAATGTGAAACTTTGGGTTGATGTCCAAATCGAAGCTCATAAGAAGTTTTTTCAAGTTTTGATCTCAAGAAAACACGATTGAAAACATAACATACAATGTTAATAGCTTTGGCCCAAAATTTTCTAGAAGTGCGATATTCATCAAGCATTGTTCTAGCCATTTCAACCAAAGAACGATTTTTTCTTTCAACAACACCGTTTTGTTGTGGAACACGAGGAGAAGAAAATTGATGTTCTTCAATGCAAAATTGTTTAAAAGAAGCATTCTTAAATTCACCTCTATTATCACTTGTAATTCTCTTCAAAGAACCGGGAAGTTCACAATTCAATCTAAAATACAAACTCTGAAAGTGTCCAAAAACCTCATCCTTAGTTGCCATGAAGAAAACCCAAGAATATCGAGAAAAATCATCAACAATAACCAACACGTACCACTTTCCTCCAAAATATTGCATTCTAGCTGGACAAACAGTGTCCATATGTAAGAGTTGTCCCGGTGCATCCGTCATCACAGAAATAATAGGAGCATCTGAAGAAGCAACCATCTTAGCATGACGACATGGTGTACAAACCAAATCAAGATCTTTCTTAAGTTTAGGCAAACCACGAATAAGATCCAAACCACTTAACCTAGTGACATAATCAAAACCAACATGTCCAAGTCTACAATGCCAAAACATTAAATCTTTGTTGAATTTCGCAACCAAACATGTTACAACAGGTGAAACAGGATTTCCAAAATCAACTTTAAACACTCTTCCATAGCGAGAAATATTCAACACAGAATCATCACAAGAATCAAATACTTTACTTCCAGTTTTTTTAAAGTGAACCTCAAAATTCTCATCAACAATTTGTGAAACCGAAAGTAAATTATACTTTAAATCCTCAACCAAAGCTACTTCTTTTAATTCAAACATGTCACTTACCTTGACAGATCTTGTAGCAAGAACGAGACTAGTAGAAGCATCACCAAAGATAATTGATTCAGTCTTGGATGCCATCTTGAGGGAGAAAAACCATTTTTTATCACCGGTCATGTGCCGCGAACAACCGAAATCCACGATCCACACGTTCTCCTTTCTCACCACCAAAGCATACACACAAGATGACATCGAAGCCCGAGTCTGGGGTTAGATAAAAGAAATTTAGGAATCCAATACGAGACACATGATCGTAGATCCAATAGGAATATGTTCACGTGCAAAAACAGTTTAGAATTTTCAGAAAAATTCCTCCGAGGCTGGTCTGACATCTGCTGTACCACCGGTCTGACCGCTAGCTGGTCTAACCGGGACTGTGCAGCCAGTCTGACCGGGCGTCGGTGTGACCGAGATGCCCATTGTGGTCTGACCGGTCTTCCCGAGGGAAAACCAGATTTTTGCCACTTTGATTTTGCAAAAGCAATTTTTCTTTCTTTTTTCTGTTTACGTGCTAATCTGAAACAAAAACCAAACAAGATGACCATCTTTACCACAAAAGGAACAAGTATATTTTTCGGTTGATGATTTCAAAATATTAGTTTTAGTTTCTTTTAATATAGCAGAAAGAGAGGGCATAATTTCAGCAGATTTAAAAACTGTTTTCACAACATTAGATTTTGTCAAAATTTCACCATGTTCATTCATATTCAAAACATTGGATTGGTTTTTGTTGAAATAATCATGAACATCAAAACCTACACCCCTATTGTAGCTAGTCACTTTAGATTGATCTTTTAAGTTATTTTTTGCCATCAGAAAATCTTTCCAAAGTACTTTTCAAATGAGAAACCTCTTTTGTTTTCCAAATTTGCACAATTTTCACAATCTACCATGACACCTTTGTTTTTACGGCATTTGAGGCAAGAAAGTACTTCATAAGATTTTACAATATCCTCCATGTACTCAACACGACGCAAAGCATCTTTCAAACTCATCTTGTTTAGTGTGCATGTTGAGCAATTCAAAACATTATGTTGTTTTAACCTCTTAGCACTAATCATGTTAAACACCAAACTAGCACAGAAAGCAACTTAATATTTTTTCAACAACTTTTTAGTTAAAAACAACTCATCCAAAGTGCGTGTGTGCATAGCAAATCCAAGAGCAAGAGAAGATTTTAATTTCAAATCATGTGAAGCATTGATATCTCTAATTTTTGAAATTTCATGCATCAAAACCTCATAATTTTTACAACTATCATCATTAGGAATAAGAGATATATGTCGCTTAATGGCTCAAAAGCGGCATAAACTTTACTCAACACCTTCCTCACCACCTCCTTGGATTTCTTCCCTTTGGGCTTGTCGTCCTTGGTCTTCTCTCCTCCTTTATCTTCCTTCTTGCCTCTCCCAAGCTTAGGAATGTGATCTAGAGCACCACATTCAAAGCAACGAGTTGGTCCACCTCTTTTCCTGTACCTCACATTATTCATAGCTTGAGAAATCTTGTTAGCAGCCAAAGCCAAGTCCTTCTCCTCGAACTATTTAAGTTGCTCATTGGACATGGCATTAATTAAAGCAAGAGTGGTAGAAGTTGACGAAGAAGCACCAACATCCAAAGAAGTTGAAGAGGAAACCAAAGCAATAGACTTAGCATCAACTTTTCGAGAAAGAATATTCATCTCATGAGTTTTGAGTTTTGTGTAAAGTGAATCCAAAGTCAAAGTAGACATATCAACAGATTCTTGAATAAAAGTAACTTTCATCTCCCAAATATACATATCAAGACCATTCAAAAAGTGGCGAGAAACCTCAGATTATGGATAATTTGTATCATAAGCAGAATCAACGATCTAGATCACTCAAAATTTTAAATCTACCAAGATAATCATCCAAAGCCTCTCCAGGTTTCATCTCAAATTTTATGTACTCCTTTTTGAAAAGATCTCGACGAAGTTCTTTAATGTTATTAGTTCCTTGATGAAAGTTTCTCAAAGCATTCCAAATCTCGTTGGCGGTATTAAGATGTGACACACAATCAAAATCTGAATGAGAAATCCCATTCAACAAAATATTACGAGCTTTGGAATTGTTATTAAACTCAGTTTTCAAAGTTTCAGTATTAATAGCTTCAGGAAGCTCATAAGGAAGAGCAACCTTTTGCCAAACATCATAATCTTGAGCCAAAATATAAGATTGCATCCTACTACACCAATAAGCAAAATCCGAACCATCGAAAACATATGGCTTAGTTGAAAGCTTATTAGCCATGGCTTAAAACTCTAGATCGGTAAAAATGTAATGAAGAAAACGAGGCTCTGATACCACTTGTAGGATCGAATACCCAAAACTAAGCCAACCAAAGGGGGGTGAATGGTTGGTATACCCAAAAACCAAACTTTTAGCGAACATAGAGGTTAACCTCAAATTTTGATGTAGATCGGTCTGACCAAAGTTGTTGCGTCGATATGACCACCTAAATACCTCAAGTCTGACCGCCGGATGTCGCTGAATCGCCAAAGTCACCTTCTACCGTGTGTCGGTCTGACCGCCGTCCTCCTATCGGTCTGACTGGTGAGATGTCACCGGTCTAACCGGCGTAGTTCCTCTGGTTGGATCGTCACACCGGAGAAAACACAAATCGAAGAACTCTCAAAGTAGATTGAAAATATATTACTTCTCTCTGTGTTTACAAAGTGCAACAACAGTACTCCTCACAAAATTTCGACAAAACTCGAAACCCTAACTTTCTCGCAACTCAACTCTCTCTAAAATGCATATCGGGAGGCCACAACCTCCCTCTCTATTTATACATGAGGTAGGCAGCCTAAACCTATGAACCCAACTCATACAAGAAGTCCTAATCCACTAGAAAACCTTCCCGTACAAGAAATGAACATTACAAACTTCAATTGTAACAAATTTGGACTCCATCCAAAACATAATCCGCATCCCATACGCACACAATATCTCCATCGTATGTCATATCGAATCTTCACTAACCACGTACATCAATCTTTAGCCTAAGTATCCCGCATGATCTCTGACCGTCCGGACGTCACCTTATCTTCAAGTTGACTATCAATCCATCACCGGCAATACTCTCCCAAGGCGTAAAGATTACCTACACATGAATCAAACGAAGAAACCATATCCGAGCACAAGCTACCTCCAACTTGACTCATGTTAGCACACAACAGTATTACATATGCGTAGTATAAATCTAGAAACCATAAACATGAATTAACCACATATATCCAATGAAACAACCCGAAACCGAAATTGACATAGAGTCGGCCGGATTGATTGATTCCATCGTCCTAATTACATAGTCTCGGGTCATATTTATACCCAAATATACGACGAGTCCGTAACGGACACGATTCCTATCTCTATTACAGATTGAATTACAAATATGCCTAAAACAAACCAGCATTATCTATAAGAAAACTATACAAAATATTCCAATCTAATGATACAATTGCCTTTTCAGGACTTTATCCGTAGATGGCAATATCTTTGAAGCACTTAGAAACCGAACCTAATTATGATGACTTTCATATCTTCCTTTTGAGATCGGTCACATTTGTTATCTTAATCCGAATCGGCTATGTCAAATGTCCTTGTCCGATTCAGTCTCAGCCGACTAACTCCTTAGCCGATTCATACTTAGCCGACGCGCACTCTGTTTCCTAGAATTATGCACTCCAATTCCGCTTCAATTGTAGCTTCAAACCCGGGGATTTGGCTTACCAAATTTGGTCGTTAACAACGACATATGAAGCAAAGCAGGTTTTGTGTCCCCTGGGGTTAGAGGTCCGTAGAATTTACGCTTGTCCAAACGACTGCATACTGTATCGCAAGCAATATGCGGACCTAGATGCTTGTCCTGTCTACAAGGCTTCTCGATACAAGAGAACAAAAAGTGCTGACGAAGGAAAGAAGTCAAAGCGGGATGGTCCGATGAAGGCCATTTGGTACCTACCTATCATTAATCGTTTCAAGAGAATATTTGCCAACCCCAATGAAGCAAAGTTAGTACGCTGGCATGCCACGACGAGAAGGAACGATGGTATGCTAAGACACCCCGTAGATTCCATTCAATGGAGGAATATTGATAAAAAATACCCAGATTTTGCAGCAGACTCTAGAAACATGAGAGTATGTTTATGTACGGATGACATGAATCCTTTCGGAGACATGAGCAGTTCTCATAGCACATGGCCAATTTTGATTGCAAACTATAACCTACCGCCATGGTTGTGCTTCAAAAGAAAATACATTATGCTATGTCTGTTAATCCAAGGACCGGAACAGCTCGGTAATGACATTGATGTGTTCTTGGAGCCTGTGATCAATGACCTTGAGACTCTCTGGAAAGAAGGTGTGGAAACTTGGGATACGTACGGCCAGGAGAACTTCAACCTACGCATTCTATTGTTCTACACCATTAATGACTATCCCGCACTGGGCAATCTTTCTAGACAAATCGTGAAAGAAAAGAAGACCTGCTCCGACTGTATGGAACATACACGTAGCAGGTGACTGAAGAAATCCAGAAAGATGGTTTACATGGGTCATAGGAGATGGCTCCCTCTCCAACACGCATTTAGAAGGAAAAAGAAACTTTTCAACGTAAGAGGGAACTTCAGACTGCACCCAAGCATCTGTCAAGAGATGAGGTCCACAAAATGGTCAAGGACCTAACTAATGAGTTTGGCAAGAAAAGAAAATGAAGTAAGGCAACGGACAAGGGTATGTGGAAGAAAAAATCCATATTTTGGCGATTTCCTTACTAGAAAGATATTGAGGTCTGTCATTGCATTGGTATGATGCACGTCAAGAAGAATGTGTGTGAGGGATATTGCTGAGTATTCCCAGGAAGACAAAGGACGGGTTGAACGCGCGCCTTGATCTACAGGAGATAAATATTCGCAGTGAACTCCTGCCTGTAATAGATGCAAAGACAGGAAAAGGGTACCTCCCTTCAGCTTGCCACACATTGGCCAAGGATGAGAAGATCGCAATGCTATCATGCCTCAGAGATATCAAAGTTCCATCAGGCTATTCAGCAAGGATAAGTAAATACGTTAAATTGGACGAGGTAAAACTGGTTGGAATGAAGTCTCACGATTGTCACGTGCTCATCACGCAAATCTTGCCAATTGCTATCAGAGGTATTCTACCACCCAAAGTCCGCCACACGATCCAACGTTTGTGTGCCTTCTTTAATGTAATCGGTCAGAAGGTTATAGATCATGAAGACCTAGACGGTTTGCAGACAAATATTGTCAATATCCTCTGTCACATGGAGATGTTTCTTCCTCTGTCTTTCTTTGATATCATGACTCATCTCCCTGTACATCTCATGAAGCAAACAAAATTATGTGGCTCTGCATTTCTAAGAGAAATGTATCCATTCGAGAGGTACATGGGAGTTCTAAAGTCTTACGTGAGAAACAGAGCAAAACCAGAGGGGAGCATCATTGAAGGTTACACGACCGAAGAGGTTATTGAATTTTGCATTGATTATGTGGCCGAGGTCGATCCTATCGGAGTACCAGCGTCTTGTCACGAAGGAAGGTTGTCAGGCGCTGGCACAATAGGCAGGAAAAGAATTGTACCTGATCGAACCTCCTATTTGTAGGATTATTTCGTTGTGCTCCAACATATGGCAGAAGTTGCCCCATACTTAGGAGCAGTTAGCGAAAATCCGACAAGAGAACTTGGGGCGATCGGACAAGTGGATTAACAGAGAACATAACTCCAGGTTCAATGAATGGTTCAAGAAGCGTATTACAACGTCGACGGATGATTCAACTGACGCACTACAGTTGTTGGCGATGGGACCGTGTTGGGAGATAGACACATGGCAAGGATACGATATTAACGGTTACACGTTTTACACCGTACAACTAGATGACAAAAGAACATTGCAAAACATCAGAGTCTGTATAGATGCATTCTAGCAGGATCAAGTTGGGTCTAGCACATACTACGATCACATCGAATAGATCTGGGAGCTGAACTACGTGAGATTCAAAGTCCCTCTGTTAGACCTCAGGCTGACCGGTCTGACTCACACGAAGACCTCTGTTCTGACCAGCAGCACAAACCCGGCCTGACCAGACCACAAAACAGCAGTCACTGTCCACCAGTCACTGTTCATCGTCTGAAAATTCCAATCATCTTTAAAACCACTTCGTTAATAATCTCTAAATATCAAAACCGATAATCACAGATGTCAATTGTTCATCACCATAGAAAAATCAAATACATTTTACACTATATTACTCTATAAATTTAGTCAAAGTTAAAGAAGCTTGATTTAGATAAAAATAAGCGACTTATATTTTAAAATGAAGGTAGTATTTATGAAGTTGTTTAGCAGGTACTTAAGGAGAAGAATTACTGCTATATACTAGATTAACCAATGTAGGAGGTATCTGCATGGAAGTATCCTATTAATTAAGAGTCCCACTTCGGTGCTATGTCTACTGACTTACTGACAGTATAAAGCATTAATGATCGATGGATTTAAATCTATTTTTACTGTCATCTTATTTAACGACAGTAGAATCATAGAGGGGTATTATTGTCTATGAAAAATAATTGCGAGGAGGTGTAATCGTCATTTAAAGTCACTAACCCTAGCAGCACACTCACAGTACGCCGGCCAAAGAGAATGGCGTGTCTTCCCTCAAATCACATCCGGAGCCGACGCCGAGCAACCCCAGCCTAGCGTCTCCTCCCTTCCACCGCCGCCGCTGTCGACTGGCTATTTTCCCCTTCGCGGCAGCACTCTCTGCCATGCTGCTTCTCCTCCCTTCCACCGCCTCCGTCTCGGCCGCTGCCGTCGACTGTTTTTTTTTTCATTCACAGCAGCCGTGTCCCCATCCTGGGAGGCGGCGGGAACAGCAACAGCGGGCCAGACGGTGACCATGGCGGTGGGTCCTTGTCATCTTGCCCCGCCGCCGATAGCGCGAGCAGCTAGCGGGCCTGGTGATGTGGTGGCGCGCTCGCCGCAAGGGCGCCCGGCTGGCTCGAAGAACAAGCCGAAGCCGCCGGTGGTAATCACGCGGGAGAGCGCCAACACGCTGCGCACCCACATGCTGGAGGTTGGGAGCGGCTGCGACGTGTTCGATTGCGTCTCCACGTTCACGCGCTGGTGGCAGCGTGGCGTGTCTGCGTGCTGAGCGGCAGCGGCGAGGTGACCAACGTGACGCTGCGGCAGCCGTCGGGATGAGGTTCGGGGTTCGGTGGGTAGAAGAACGACGGTGAGTTGTGACTGCCGATCTGTGTTGCATCATTATGGATCCGCGGGAGGGGTGCGCGCTGCGTCGGGCAGGTACGGTGCTTTGACTCCAAAACCGCCAATGCCTCATTTGGCAGATTCAACCAAGTCTGCATCGAGGAGAGCCCTGTTCGTGCACGTGTGCTCACCGGCGCCAACCAGCCCAACGACGTCCAGGTACGCACTAAATTGTGTCCTCCATTTCAATCTCAGGTCATCCGTACGTTACTCCATGATTAAATTGTTGATTAGCTTGCTGCCGCTGCACAATGGTCATTGCAATTTTTTGTGTACACGCTGACAATTGGTTATCGGATGGTTTTGGCGTTCTGTAGCATTGGCCTTCTGTTTGTCTTGTGTGTGGCCTCAACATAGCTTAATTTGGAAAAAAGGTGTACCGATATTAGTAAAATTTGTAAAACCACTTGAATTTATGTTTTTGAAAATACAATTTCCTTTAAAAAAAGAGATTTTTGCAGTACCTAGCAAAAATAACAATCTCAACTATGAAAATTCATATCAGTACACTAGTCTCATATGTGACGGCCTCTCACATGTCTGATTTTTGCGGGTCGTCACAGCCAAGTCATCTCAAACAGATTAATAAAACCGACAAATATATACTCACATAGACATGTTAGATGTGCATAAAACTTAAGTCCGTCACGAATGATATCTATTAGTAACGGGCTCACATCATAGCCTGACAAAGATAACCGATGATATCTGTGTCGGACCTAACATAAACCCGTCACCGATGTTCATCACGGGCTTTAACTTAAGGTCCGATTGAGATAACCACTAGGCCCTTCACCAATGAATGTCATCGGTGACGGCTTGTACGTAGGCCCGACAAAAAAAATAAATACCCGTCACCGTTTTTATTTTGTTGGTCCTTACATATATTTATTACACGCTATAAATGTCAATGGTTATCACACTGTTCACTATTTGGTGGAAGGGATAAGGGGTGATTTTTATCTCTTTTTTCAAGTAAATCATAAAGTGCAAAAGTAATTAAAAAATAATAGTCAATTCTCATAAATGTAGTAAATATTTACCCACAAAATATTTATCTAATATTTGTCCATTTTTTTAGCTCAGGGATGAATCGAAGTTGGATGTATCGAAAAACTATGCGATGTCATAGCAAAGAGAATAGAAATAGCGTATTAAATTTTATAAATGCTGCGGAGTAGGATAGAAAAAGAAGAAAGAGCGATTATATGTGCTGTCTATGTGTAGATTGTAAATGATAATATGTTTCATAGCAGAGTAGACGTACACACTCATTTGATACGAGGATTCATGGAGGGCTACACATGTTGGGTGAAGCATGGAGAGCAAGAATCAGGCAGTGGTGCAACTGCAGACAGAAGTGATGCATAAAATCAGAAAGATGAAGATGAACATGACATATTTGTACCTTTTCCAATGAGGGATGAAATGGCTGATGTGGATCGTGATCTACTGCAAGACATGTTACGTGACATTGAGGACCTAGCTTACAACGAGAGATTTTATGAAGTTCAACAGGTTGGTCAGTGATTCGAAGAAGCCTCTATACGCCGGATGCAAGGCAAAACACACCAAATTATTAGCTACCTTAGACCTAATGAAGCTGAAGGCAAGTAGTGGATGGATAGACAAGAGTTTCACATATCTTTTGGGAATTTTGAAGGTCATGCTTCCTGAATAGAACACATTGCCTGAGACGATATATGAAGCAAAGCAAGTTTTGTGTCCCCTGAGGTTAGAGGTCTGTAGAATTCACGTTTGTTCAGACGACTACATATTGTATCACAAGCAATATGAAGACTTAGATATTTGTTCTGTCTACAAGGCTTCTCGAACAAGCAAAAGAAAAATTCTAACGAATGAAAGACGTCAAAGCAGGGTGGTCCAATGAAGGTTGTGTGGTATCTACCTATCATTGATCTTTGTAGAGAATATTTGCCAACCCCAAGAAAACAGAGTTAGTACGTTGGCATGTCACAGAGAGAAAAACGATGGTATGCTAAGACACCCTGCAGATTCGATTCAATGGAGAAATATCAATCGAAGACCCTTAGAATTCGCAGCCGACCCTAGAAACATAAGAATATGTTTGTGTACGGATGACATGAATCCTTTCAGAGACATAAGCAGTTCTCATAGCACTTGTCCAGTTTTGATTACAAACTATAACTTACTGCCATGGTTGTGCTTCAAAAGAAAATACATTATGTTGTGCTTGTTAATTCAAGGACTGAAACAACCCGACAATGATATTGATATGTTCTTAGAGCCTGTTATTGATGATCTTGAGATTCTCTGGAAACAAGGTGTGAAAACTTGGAATTTGTATGGTCAGGAGAACTTTAAACTACGCGTTCTAATGTTCTGCACCATTAGCAATTATCCCGCACTTGGTAATCTTTCTGGACAAACTGTGAAAGGAAAGAAGGCTTGCTCCGACTGTATGAAACATACACGCAGTAGGTGGCTGAAGAAATAAAAAAAGATGGCTTACATGGGTTATAGGAGATGGCTCCTACTACTTCACGTATTTAGAAGAAAAAAACTTTTCAATAGTAAGAGAGAACTTCAGCCTGCTCCCAAGGATTTTTCGGAGATGAGGTCCGCAACATGGACAAGGACATAACTAATGAGTTTGGAAAGAAAAGAAAATGTAGTATGGTAATGGACAAGGATATGTGGAAGAAAAAATCCATATTTTGGCAACTACCTTACTGGAAAGATATTAAGGTCCGTCATTGTAATGATCTGATGCACGTAGAAAATAATGTGTGTGAGAGTTTGGTTGCACTGTTGCTGATATTCCTGGAAAAACAAAGGACAGGTTGAATGCGCACCTTGATCTACAGGAGATGAATATTCGTAGTGAACGCCTGTTTGTAACAGATGCAGAGACTGGAAGAGTATACCTCCCTTCAGCCACACCTTGTCGAAGGATGAGAAGATCACAATGTTATCATGCCTGAAAGATAATAAAGTTCTATCGGGCTATTCAGTGAGGATAAGTAAGTTCGTTAAATTGACAATCTAAAATTGGTTGGAATGAAGTCTTACGATTGTCACGTGCTAATCACACTGATCTTGTCAATTGCTATCAGAGGCATTCTTTCACCCAAAGTCTCTCACACGATCCAATGTCTGTGTGCTTTCTTCAGTGCAATAGGTCAGAAGGTTATAGATCCCAAAGATCTAGATGGGTTGCAGACCGATATTGTCAATACCCTCTATCACATGAAGATGTCTTTTCCACTATCTTTCTTTGATATCATTATTCATCTCCCTGTTTATCTTGTGAAGCAAACAAAACTATGTTGCCCAGCTTTTCTAAGAGAAATGTATTCTTTCGAGATGTATATGGGAGTTATTATTGAAGGTTACATTATTGAAGGTTACAGAGCAAAACCGAAGGGGAAACATTATTGAAGGTTACATGACCGAGGAGGTTGTTGAGTTCTGCGTCGATTACATGTCCGAGGCCGATCCTATAGGAGTTCCAGCATCTCGTGACAAAAGAAGGTTGTCAGGTGTTGGCACAACAGACAGGAAAAGAATTGTGCCCGATCAAGCCGCCTATGCGCAGGCTAATTTCACTGTGCTCCAGCTTATGCCAGAAGTTGCCCCACACTTTGAGGAGCATTTAGTGAAAATCCAACAGGAGAACTTGGGGCGATCAGATAAGTGGATTAACAAAGAACATAACTCTCGGTTCAACGAATGGTTCAAGAATCGTATTACAATGTCAACAGATGTATCAAATGAGATAGTACAGATGTTGGGGATGGGATCGTGCTTGGACATAGACAAATGGGAAGGATACGATATTAACGAATACATGTTTTACATTGTCAAACAAGATGACAAAAGCACAATACAAAACAACGGAGTCTGTATAGATGCATTCTAGGATCAAGTTGGGTCGAACACATACTACGGCCACATTGAACAGATCTGGGAGCTAAACTACGTTAAGTTTAAAGTCTCTTTTTTCGTTGTCGTTGAGTAAATATACGCACTGGTTTCAATGTTGACAAGGAAGGTTCACTTTAATAGATCTATCCAAGGTTGGATACGTCGATGAAACATTCGTACTTGCGAAATATATCCAAGGCCACGCCTGACAGCTTTGAGGAGATTAGAGAGAAGATAGCAGACTTCATTGTCTGCGACATAGTGCACCCCAAAAGAATCTTTAGACTATGGGGTTAAAGTTAAATGATGAACATTTTTGAACGTTTCAAAATTAATGTCAAAGATATGTAATTATGTAACACTTATGTTTATATTGTAAATTACAATATGATGTGTTTATGTATATACTTGCAATACTAAATAAAAATTTGTTCCAATATATAACTTGGTTTTGTATGTTTTGATGCTTAACACTTGAAGATGTTATTGTGAAATATGTGAATAATTTATGAATGGATGTGTGAAATATGTGAATGTCATATGTGATTTATGAATTGGGTTTCCTGCGAATAATTGTATATATGAATGAGGATGCTGGGAAAGGTTATATATAGAGAGAGAGAGAGTTGGGCTACTGTGCGGCGCCGCACGGCCCGATCCCATGTGGCATGGTCGAATCTCTAATTTAAAAACTCAAATTAAAAATCCGAACCATTCAAAATGTTCTACATATTAATTTCGTTTTGTAGACCAAATTTTACATTTTTTCAAATTTTTTTACTATTTTATCAGATAGGTCAAAAATGCAATAAAATAGATAATCGAGAAATCGTTGGATTAATGCATCTTTGACCTATCCGATAAAATAGTAAAAAATTTCAAAAAAATATAAAATTTGGTCTACAAGTTGATATTAATATGTACAACAATTTAAACGGTTTGAATTTTCAATTTGAGTTTTCAAATTAGAGATTCGGCCATGCCATACGGGATGGGGCTGTGCGGCACGTCACAGAGTAGCCCAACTATATATATATATATAATTTTTTTGCAACGGGCATGGCTAGAAAAGGCCAGAGGCTAGAAAAAACAGAATATATTTTTTTGGGAAAACTCATCGGTGACGGGTTTTAACTTAAGCCCGATGGAGATGGCACCATCCGTGATGGGCTTAAGTTAAAGCCTGATTGAGTTATTAGTCATCTATGATGGGCGTTAATTTGGGGCCGATTGAGTTGTTAGTCATTGGTGACGGGCGTAATTAAAGCTTGATTGAGTTGTTAGTTATCTGTGACAGTCTTATGTTAAATCCCGATTGAGTTATTAGTCATCTGTGACGGGCTTTAGTTGAGACTCGATTGAGATTATATCATCGGTGACGGGTCTTTGTTTGAATGGTCTTCTGGGTCAAACGTATCGGTGACGGGCTTTAGTTTAGGCCCGATAAAAATAAATGCATCGGTGACAGGTTTTTACCCGATAGAAATGACTTCTCACGTCACTGACCTTTGTGTCATGACTGATGTCATACCCGATAAGGGTTATCATCCGATTGAGATAAGGATAACTGTTATAGTGATACCAACAATTATATGTTTGTAGTTCGACCTAAAAAATACAACCATTATAGCCTAGTTTTATCACCATGTAAAGAGCAAAATCTAGAGGCAATTTTCAGGCTTGCTCCGCCGCTGCAGCAAATTTGAAGGCAATTTTCAGGCTGGCTTGCTCTGCAACTGCAATACACGTTGTTGGCCTATTGACCAGCAATGGCTTGCCGACAGCGCCGAGCACCTCACAGTCTCCCCATCGGAGGCACCTCACCAGCTCCCCACTTGCAATATGGATTTTATGCCACAGTTTTAGCTAACATGCACGGTTAGCAGAAATTCAAGAAGATAGGAAATACAATTTATCAATTATCCCTCTCAACAATATGAAGAGATATGTATGGATGAATAAAATAAAGCTATCAATCTATCATCATCAGAAGTAAGGGCCTGAGTTCCAAGAAAAAAAACTCAAAGTGCACAGAACTTATCTTCAGTACTTACCTTTTTTGCGCTTCATGGAGTCCTATCATTTGACAACGAAGCTATGTAATTAAAAATACATAGAAATGATTATATATCATATCATCACTCGAGAAGTGGTTTTTTATCCATTTACCAAAATCCACAATAGTCTCGAAGCCAATAGAAACCGAAACTAGAAAATATTTTTTAGTCCCGGTTAAAAAACAATAGCTCTTTACGATCTTTAGTCCTGGATGGTAACACGAACCAAAACTAAAGATTATCTTTAGTTTCGTTTCACTTTTTGCTAGATCATGTCAGGTTGTCGAGGATCTTTAGTCCTGATTGGTGTTACCAACCAAGACTAAATATCATAACTTTCATCATGGTTGATGTTACCAATCGAGACTAAAAAATTCAAATGATCTTTAGTCCTTGCTGATAACATCAATTGGGACTAAAGTAAAGATGCTTTTTATACTTCATATTCTTTCTCCAGCTCGAGTCATTCTATGAAAGGTTTGCAGGAAGAAGGGAGGTGTTGCCAAATTTTTTTTGACATTGTTTTGGTGCTAATATACAAATTGGAGAGATCTACAAGGTTAGCAACTTCATCCTCTATTGATCCATATTATATTTGTAGGTATATTTCTATACATTTTTATCTTAAATAGGTCTCATGAGAGAGAAAATTTGTTTGAAAAAATTATTTTACTTCTTTAAATTAGCAACTCCATCCTCTACTCTACTAATGTACGCTTAGCATATTACATTGGTAGGTATATTTACATATATTTTTATCTCTAAAAAGTTACAGAAAAAATAAGAGAGAAACTTTGTTTAGGGAAAATTATTTTATTTTTAAAATTAAAAACTTCATCCTCTAATGATGTATGCTTAGCCTATTACATTTGTAGGTATATTTTTATATATTTTTATCTCTAAAATAATTTATGAAAAATGATTAGAGGGAAAATTTGTTTAGAAAAAATTATATTATTTTTAAAATTAATAACTTATGGATAAGAATGTTATAAAATAGATGACAAAGGAAAAATATAGAAAATTTGGTAGAAGATTAAAAAACTAAGGTAATTTAAAAATCATTAAAATAGTTGGAAATAAATACACCACGTACATTAAGTATAATAATTCTATATTTTATTAAGTACAATACTACGTCTGTGAGATTATTATATATTAAGTACAATCGTGGATTTTTCTTGTAGATGGATCGGCAATGGATGTACACCGTAGACCGATGATCGATATGGTTTATTCAAGGCGTGTATTATTTTTTATATATGGTCAATGCCGATAAACATAAGAGCTTTATACATTGTCCATACAAAAATTGAAGAAACTAGAAGGAGTATTCTATATAAAGAATTATTCATGCCCACTTGTTTCAGTCAAGATTCATGCCTCACTACAATTGTTGGACATCGCACGGAGAGGTAGGGGATGCAATGGAAGAAGATGAAGAAGAAGACGACAACATTTCGGACTGTGGATAATACAGTGGATTTAAAGAAAATACAGCAGGCGAGGCGGACGGAGATGTTGAAGATAACGACGATGTCGATAATCTTGGTCAGATGTTGCGCGACGTACAGGAGGACTGCCAAGGTGAAAAGGAGATGCACAAATTAGAGCGTATGTTGATGGACCACAAAACGTCCTTGTACCTAGGTTGTGAATAGGGGCACAAAAAGTTGGGTACCACGCTGGAATTCTTAAAATGGAAGGCCAATAATGGTGTCAGTGACAAGGCATTTGGCGAGTTATTAAAACTTGTGAAGAACATTCTTCCAAAGGGAAACGAATTGCCAAAATCAACGTACGAAGCTACGAAGTTAGTTTGCCAACTAGGACTGGAGGTATAGAAGATACACGTATGTCCGAACGATTGTATCCTCTATTACGGTGAGGAGTACAAAAACCTAGATGCATGTCTGATTTGTAAAGGACTTCGATACAAGATTAGACGAGATGATCTAGGCAAATTTGACGAACAGCTTTCGAAGAAGAGAGTTCCTGCTAAGGTAATGTGGTATTTTCCTATAATACCATGGCTCAAGCATTTGTTCAGGAACAAAGAGCATGCAGGAAATAAGCATTGGCACGCAGAAGAACGCCAACAAGATGGGATGTTGAGACACCCCGTCGATGGGTTGCTTTCACGCCCGAAAATTTATCCCAAATTTCCAGACTATTTTGTATATTAAATCCCCTTCCAGGAATCAACAAAAGTACACAAAATAACAAATTAATACATAGATCCAAAAGGTAAAATAAAGTGTCAAAATACTTAAAAAAAGGCACTTAGTCCTCACACCCAAAAGAAAGCAGCAACAGTAGAAGAAGGCAATCCTAGCGGAGCTTCAGCTCCACTCCACAGGCAAACTCATCCTTGGTCCTCTAACTCCGTTTTCAACTCAGAAGCGCTACACTTCTGAAAGGTGGAAGAATTTGTAAGGCTGAGTACAACCACCATAATCAAAAAGCCACACCAAGGATGCAGTCGTGCAAGGGAAGACAAAGAGAGGCTTAGGACTATTTTGCAGAAAAGCGGTTGAAAAAGCCTTTATAGTTTATAACGGGAAAACAATTGATAAATTTAAGTCAAGTTTTTATCCTCCACTGAACAACGTTATAACCACGTTGAACATGCCCAACCATTGCACCTAATCTAAACCAAATTATTAAACCAATTTATTTAGTAGTGTGAGACTAATCACGGTGAATCTGGTCGATCGCCCATAACCGTGGGCACGACTATTCGAATAGTTTTACTCTGATCAGCGGTGCGCAACTTTACCAACAAGACACGATTCCACACATGTTGTCATGTCCTGAAGTATCGCCATGATACTGCAAAGGAGGAAATCGTGACAAGACCCTTCGCATAGCTCCACCTAACCAAGGCATCATATCTCGGGTTTCGCCCCCACCCCTCAAAGGCAGCGGGCAACCCTCCTCGTGTCGTGGTGAATCCGGTAGACGATCAACTAGTACACCCCGGCCGACCCATCTCCATCACGTCCACCCTCGCCTGGGAACGTCAGCTAGGAAAGAGGCACACTACAAGTCCAGTAGTTTCCCATTCTTGCTTGTGGTAAGCACTATTAGTCTTCTAGGATTTCGCGAGAACCGGTCCTTAATTGTCATGGGTGCGACAAACACAACCATGCACCCACAGCCCACCATTAAGTCATATTTTAGTTGAGATAATTATGACCAATAAGTTTGGCTAGGTGTTTTGAGTTTGCAGCTCATCAGAAGCTAGATATAGATAGTGTAAATATCCCATTTAGTGAGCTAGCGGTAGTTAAGTATGACTAAGCATATAATTCTAGCAAGAGTCAATATCAGTGACTAAAGCTAGTCAAATTATCACCCAAGTTTGACAAAGGAATGGATATCAAATAAAATGGCACAAGCAAGAGATAGGTAATTTCATCATCTCATGTGATTAGCAAAACATGCACTTTATTTGCCAATGGTAAAACATTTATAAAATGGATTCAATATGCTTCAAGAGGAGTGTACTTGCCTTGCTTCTTCAAACAGACTTCTGAACACTTCTCCTCGCGAGCGTGAACCTCCGAAACGACACAATCTACACGCTGGCACGCAAAACAAGGAAAACTCTAATAAAAACCAAATAAACAGTAAATGAAAAGTAAGCAAAAATGTAGACCTCAATTTTAGAGGAATTTTGCAATTTGAAAGACCTAATTTGGAGTTCGTATGGATTAGATATGAATTTTAGAAGTTTTGGATCGTTTAAATAAATTCTAGAAATTAAGTCGATTCATTGTGCAATTTTTAATTATTTTTAAAGGAAAAAGGATGGGATGACGTCAGCAGCCGAGGGCTAAACATCAGCGGCCGAGGGCTGATGTCAGCGGTCGTCAGGTGGCGGCGGTGCGGTCCACGGGCTAGTGTGCAATGTGGCACACACGTGGCACTGACACGGCAGCCATGTGGGTGGTCACATGGACGGCCCCGATCTACACGAGGGAGAACAGGGGGCGATGACAAACGTCGGTCGGTTGGCCAGGCGACGCGGCGATAGCGAACATGGCCCGATGGTCACCGACGGTGGCCATCGGCGCGACGGCGCACACGGGGTGCGGCGGAGGAGGGCAGAAAGGAGACGGGAGCTCACCGGCGCACAACGGTGAGAAGAGGCGGCGCGGACGGGGAGCGGCGGTCAGCACGGGCAATGGCGACGCTGGCACGGGTGCACAACGGTTCCCATCAATGGTGAAGGGGAGGCCAAGAAGCGGCTCGGTGACGCGGATCTGAAAAAGGCCATGGCGCGGCCTGGCGATGAGTGGCCGGAGTGCAGCAACGGCTGCGGTGGCTGGGGCGCATGGTGACACGACGTCCCGTCGACGATTCGAGAATGAGGGGTTGCGGCCGAAGTGTGGCAGAATGCGGGAAGGCGGTGGCCTTAGCGCGCGGCGACGTCTAGAGCGGAGGTGGCGCGCGGCCGGAGATGGTGCATGGCGGCGGAGCACGGGCTGGATGGCGCGGAGACGTTTGGGAGCACGGGAGCATGTAGCGAAAAGAGGAAACGAGACAGGGGGATGCGGTCAGGCTTTATAAGGGTGTGGGAGGGGCGGCAACGACCGAAATCCGGCTGGATTCCTCGTCGGCGTGAATGGTGGGGAGTAATGGTCGATGAGATTCTCGGCCGGGTGCAAGAGGGAAGGGCAGTGCGAGGCGCGGGTGGCACGGGCGCGGCATGCAGGCATGGGAACGACATGGGAAGGGGCAGGAAACAGCGGTGCGGTCGGCCCTGTTGATACCCGGCAACTGGCTTTGCGTGATCCTGCCCAACGTCTTACTTGACAGGACCTCCATGAGAGATGGTTACGAGGTAAACCAAATTTATCACCAAGCTTACTTTACCAAGGTAGATGGGCTTCTGCCCAACTGTGACTGATGAGGATATTGCCCTTGAGAATAAACAACCTCTCTGATTTCTAGGGAACTTTGATCTATAGAATTCTTCGTCATTCCATCGAAATGATGTATTTGATAGAGCTCTTTCATTCTGGGAAGGCTTAGAATAAAACATCCAATTGACGATGGGAATTTCCGCGTAAAAGTGACTCTAGTTCACCTTTACAACAAGTAGTTATGCTTTCGCCTGACCTCAAAGACACTGCATCTTTGAGGTTGTCCCACATTTCTCTTAGTTATTAAGAACCTTGACTTTGAAAACTGGATACTCCATCGGTCAATTGAAATGAGGCAATGACCGTACACTTTCATCCTAGGGCATTTGGGACTCAGCACTCAAATGATTATGGGAGGTCCCACATAAGAATGACTCTCATGCAACTCTTGAACCTACAGACTCTTGATTAACTTTCCATTGGTTGTAATTGCCCGCATGACTGTTTCGCTTCTGCCTTGACTTTGGTGTCATCGGCCTGAATCCATGGTGTATTTAAACAAACACTGGTCACTTAATGGATCAAGCTCAAAAGGTTATTCCCACGATATAATATTTCACTTCATCACTTGTCCTTCACTAACTCCTCTAGGTTGATAGACTATAAGTCCTACGGTTGCTTTCCCTACTGTAACATCCTAAAAATCGAAGAAATTAAAATCGGAACGTAAAAAAAAATCGGAGCTTACAAAAACTTTTGCTTATTGCCTCTCTCTCGAGTTTGTTGCTTCTTATTTGACAGCTCAGTTGCATAAATTTAGTTGTGAACAGTTCCTCTCGATGTTTGAGAATGGTTTGGATTTTGTTGGGAAGAAAATCTCGAAATAGAGGGTTAGGAATTTTTAAAAATGAAATCGGAAAAGGAATGCAGATTTATGAAAATACGAATTTGAGAAATAGAATATTAATTGGTGATTATGAAAGATTAATTAGGAAGTAAAATAGACAATAAAATATTTTAGGGGATTTACATGAAATGTAGGAAAAATTTTGGACTTAAAAATAGTGAATTATGAAATTAGGAAAAGGGAATTAAATAAATATGAAAAATATATTTGGAAAAATAAAAAGTGGGGAAAAAGTTGGAAATGTAATATAAAAAATTATTCTGGGAATATTAGAATTTATTTTGAATTTTTAGAGTGGAAGAAAATAGAAATGGGAAATTAGGAATTAAAAATCGGGAAATTATAAAACGACACTGTTCATCATGCGCCAAGTGTTCGACGCCGTACCGGCCGTACCGCGCCTCGCCCGCACGCGCGACACGCGCCTCGCCGCGCTCGCCGCGCTCGCGCCCGTCCACGCGCGCGCGCGCGTCCGCCACCCTCGCGCACGCCACGCGCCGCGTGCAAGCGCCGCGCCGCCACGGCCCCGCGCAAGCGCCCGCGTTCGCCGCACGGCCCCGCCCGCCCCTGCGCCCTCGCCGCCACGCGCTCGCCGTTGTACCAGCCCCGCCGTGCCGTGCGCCGTCGTCGCCATCCGTCGTCCGCTGCGCTGACCCCGCCGCGCTCGCCACGTGCCGCGCGCCCAAACCCGGCCCCGTGCGCGCCCGCGTCCGCGCGCCCGGCCCCGGCCTCCCGCGCCGCCGCGTGGCAGCCGCCGCGCCGGCCTCCCTCTCTCTCCGTTTCTCCCTCTCCGCCGCGCCTATAAATAGGCCGAAGCCCCTCCACCTTCTCCCACACCGCCACCGCCTCTCCTTCCTCTCCCGAGCGCCCCGTCGCCGCAAAAACCGAGAGCCGCCGCGCGCCGCCGTGCGTGCGAGCCGCTGCGAGCCGTCGCCACTGCCCACCGGTGCGCCGCCGGTTCTCCTCGCTGCCGCCGCCGTCGCTGTAAGTCCCCGAGCCGCCGTCCCTTTCCTCGCGCGCGCGCCACCGGCCAAGCAGAGGAGGGAGATGTTCGGTCGAACGCCTTGAGGCCCAATGGATAGTGCGCAGAGAAAAAAAAGGAAAAAGAAAAATAGAGAAAAATTAGGAAAAATTATGGAAAATTTGGAAAAATATTTTGAGAAGACTTGAGTGAAATTTTGGGCAAAAATAAATTATTTTCTTGTATGTTTTCTCGGTGAAAAATTTGAAAATCAAAATCGGACTTTTTCCAAAATTTCGTTGCGTCGTTTCTAAATTCGGATTTCGTTTAATTCTTTCTCGCCATTTAAATATGCTTCTCTTTTGTGCTCAAACCTTCAAAACCTCGAGCACAAATCCCTCTGCTGGTATTTCTAAATTTATTTTCTCAAATAATTACGGTCGTCGTCGTTGCGAAAACCCTATGGCATCGACTCGATTTCAAAACTTGGCAATTTTCCCTGGCAACCCTCGTACGAACTCAAGTAGAATTTTAGGCTAAACATTTGGAGTCGTTTTCATGGTTTTTCTGGTTCTTTTCGATCATTCGGTGCTTTATTGAATTCTAATTGAATTCAATTGATCTTTCGCACGTACGGATAGCACCTGAAGGGGCAGGGATCGACTCCGTTGAAGACCCCACTCAACAAGCGTGCGAGCAAGGCAAGTCATCACACTCTTTGAACATATTGATCCCATTTGTGAAATGATGTTGTTTTAAACTTCAAACATGCATGCTATACACAAAGAACTACCTATACTTGTTATACCATGCCATGTTATTGATTACCTTTAGTACTACTCCTTGTAACCCTTGATGTGATACCTACAACCGGAGAATATCTTCGGTAAACTGCTTAGCCAAGCTATATTTAGATTCGTGCATACTCATGATTTTATGAAAAGCTGTATGCTTGGGAAACTACCTTAGGGAAGGTAGTTGAGATACGACATGTGGAGACATGAGCGCCACATTGCCATGAGAACGATGAAATGAGTTTTGATGAAAATTGAAAGTACTAAACAAATGTTTTAGGCTGGGACGGCTGGATGATTTGGGTGGATTCCAGAAAAGGCAAGTGCCGACCCTGGTCAATTAAGGACCGAGCCATGAGATAGCTGGGAAACGAGCCAGTACAACCGTACTTCTCGAATGGGTATAGACCTAGCGGAGTAGATAGCCGAGCGGAGGCGGTACCCTTGCATAGTGGTTCTTATGGATGAGATGAGATTTGAAAGGGATGATGGTACATTGAAATTTATTATAACTTGATGAATGAAATCTCCCCTTACCCCGGGTGCGCCAGAACTCCTCTCACAGCTAGAAAATGACGGCTAGAGTGCATGAGGGCTTAAGTTCAAGGAGCGGGTACTGCCAAAGTAAGGTTATCGAAAGGCTTTGCCGTGACCGTCTCATGTGTTGGGACGTTGGCTCATTTGTTGCGCTATCGCGGAGTACGAGTAAAGTGTACATCCACTGCAGTGTGAATGAATCAATCTATTCGAATAGCCGTGCTCGCGGATATTGAGCATTGTGACAAGACTTTCGCTTGGCTAGACTGTAAACTTTAAAATGGTGGGATGGGTTTGCATGATGACTTTTATTCACTGGTGGATCAACTTCTCAAGATGCGAGAAGGGGTGGACTCCCAGAAAACCATGACGAACCGGAGGTGGGAAGCCATCCTTAGAATCACGATGGATGGTAGACAGAACCGTCGCCGACTTAATGAACTGTGGAATTAAAACTTGACTTGGCTAGTTGTAAGGCTTGTGAAAAGAGTTGTGAAAATTGGCTTTATGCAAAAGAGCACCGGCCATTCCTTGAATGACCCTATCATATGCATCACTTCCATGTAGGCTTGCTGAGTACGGTTGATACTCACCCTTGCTATACGCACAAACCTTCAGATGGTGGGAATGAAGACTCGGAGGATCCATATGCCTACTACCAGGAGGGCGAAGAAGCTGATAGCGCTTACTAGGTCTTAGTCTCCGGTCGTTGCCTGTGGCAATTGACAAGCCGTTGCCTTTATTCCGCTGCCTTATCTAATTTCTACTTTTGGGTTGTATCTGGACCATGAGGTCCTATGTGTTGGACATTGCCTTCGGGCCTATTATTGTAATAATTTTGGTGTAAGACTATTCGTGCATTTGCACCTGATTATTCAGTACTATATTTCGTGGGTACCAAAGTACTCGATCCAGGGAAATGGTACTATGAACACGAAAGATTCCCGTTCCAAAAACGGGGGTCCACAGAGCTGGGATCAGAGCAATGCGACTGTAGGATAAGACTAACTGGCGCCCTACCCCTGACTAGTTGGCTAAAGGGAAGTATCTCTACGTAGGATTATTTCGCAAACTATTATTTTTGAAAAGCCAAACATGCTTTTTCTGTACCTTTATCCCCATTTCTTTTACCCAAATGGTTTTGATATTATCTCTCTCTCTCTCTTTTTGACCTTAAGTTGCTTTCAAAAGAAGATGTCGGACCATGTCGGAGTTTGGGAAATCACCATTCCATGGGATGAAGGATTCGTGGCGCAACTCCAGTCATTGCTGTGGTGTCTAAGGTACCCAGAGGCACCCACTTACCAGATCAGAAGACATGGCACCGAAGGATATCCGGTATGGGAAGCAGCAGTTTCAGTTGAGGCCCGCATAGGGAGTGAGACACCTTATTGCTTCCACACCCGTTACCACCGAGATCTAGTAGAAGCAGCTATTCAAGACGCGGCCCATGAAGCGTTCATCCGCCTCAACGCTATTCACCGTGCTGAGCTCACCGTGACTGAGTTTGTGCACCACCCCTACCGCGAGGAAGGCAATCCGGCCGCACCGTGGAAGCCACCCCCCGCTGCTATAATCCTATGGTCACCCGTCTATCCCGCCGAGCGAAAGCGGATGACTGCTATGAAGAAGCTTTGCTCGAGATCGACGACCAGCAGCGACGCCTCAATGATCTAGTCGAGGAACACCAGAGCTGCGGGGATCAGATCAACTTGCTGCAGACCTAGCTACAGGCCAACGGTGCCCAGTACGAGCAACTCTCTGACCGTTACATGGCCCGTGGAGAAGCTCTGGTGGAGCTGGAAGAACAGCTCAGGAAGAGCAAACAACAGGTCAACCAGCTGGAAGAACAACTTCACTCCCACCCTGTCCCTGCTACAGGTACTTCCACCGAAGTGGTACCAACACCTCCTGCCCCGGTGCCCGACCACTACTACCTCATGACTCCAGCATGCCTGAACACTTTTCCGGCTATGGTGGAGCAGGCCTTTATGTTGAGCACAGAGTCGGCACCATACCTGATAGACCCCACTGCTGCTACCTCGATGGAACCTACCTCGAACTCCATGGTTGCACTATCTAAGCCTGGTTCGGGAGAAGAGAACCCCATCCAGATCAGTACCGACTCCGAGTCCGAGATAGAGCCTATGGAAATCAAGTGGGAGTCCAGTGACACTGATCCAGCAGAGGAGACAGCTCCTACCCGTCGCTTGACTCACACCGGAGGTCCCCTCACCCGCAAGACTGCACGGAAGAGTACTCGACCACCAAGCAGGAAGATCAAGCATGACTCCGAGGCCACTACCTCTGAGCCTTGGGAGCTTCGATTTGCTTCAGCTAAGGATCACCCTCTTCCTGCACCTGGTTCCTGCGGTTGGTTGGATGACTAGGCGAGAGGACCGCCTCAACTTGACCTTGCTTGGATGGTTCTTTTGGCAGCAAGGATCACACCCTTCCCTAGTAGCCAATGGTAACTTTCGCATTATGTCATGTGGGACTGTGTATGTGCAGTCCATTGTATCCCCATTAATGTAAATGCTATGGACCCATGTTTTATGATATGTTGTTAATGAGTTCATTCCACCATGCTTGCTCTGTTCAAAGATCATTTAAAAACAACTTGAAGAGAAATCACCTAGAAACCATGACCTTAGTGGGTCCAATCTCTTAACTCATCTACCTCCTTCATATGGCGCATCGTCGCAGAGCTGCAACATCCAACGAGAACCCACCGGAGCCTAATCCCTCCACCCTGGCGGAGGTTATGGCTTTGCAAACCCAGTTGCTTCAAGCTATCGCCAACAACCAAGGAAATCGCGGAGGATCAAGCTTGGGAGAATTTATGCGAGCTAAGCTGCCTACATTTTCCACGGCCGACGAACCAATGGATGCCGAAGACTGGTTAAGAGTAATAGAGAAGAAGCTGACCCTCGTCAGGGTACGAGAAACCGACAGAGTCATTTTTGCCACCAATCAATTGGAAGGACCCGCAAGCGATTGGTGGGACACTTACAAAGAGACACGGGCAGAAGACGCCGAAGAACCAACCTGGGAGGAGTTCACAGCCGCCTTTCGTGAAAATTTTGTACTAGCCGCAATTATGAGAATGAAGAAGAACGAATTCCGAAGGTTGCGCCAAGGCAACACCACAGTGCAGGAATACCTGAACAAGTTCACGCAACTCGCTCGATATGCCACCGGTGACCTGGCAAACGAAGAAGAGAAAATCGATAAATTTATCGAAGGATTGAGCGATGAGCTGAGGGGGCCAATGATCGGCCAAGATCACGTCAGCTTCCAAAGCCTTATCAACAAGGTTGTACGATTGGAACATAATCAGAAGATGGTGGAAAACAACTGCAAGAGGAGGCTTGCTATGGCCCGCCCACTTCAGGGAGCGCCTCAGCGTCCCAAGGGAGCCACCCCGTCCGGATGGAAGCCAACCGTCATGGCAACCAGTCGTTCCCCCGCACCCGACCACGTCAGCAGGCCGACTGCACCCCAGTTCCGAACCCCGACACCCACTACCGCTCCGGGAAGAAGAAATGTGAATTGCTTCAACTGTGGAGAGTTTGGGCACTACTCCAACAGCTGCCCCAAGCCACGCAACACTCCCGTGCGTACCGGCGCCAATGCAACGGCTGTACGAGGAACTACTGCTCCTGCTGCGGGACGTGGTCTGTTTAGGACTCCGCAACCCAATGAGACTGCCACCGGATTTCGGCGTGGACAAGTGAATCATGTGCGTGCTGAAGAAGCGCAGGAGAATCAGAACGTGCTGATGGGTATGTTCTCTATCAACTCTACCCCGGTTAAAGTTTTATTTGATTCCGGAGCATCGCATTCATTCATATCTTCACAAGTAAGCAAACAACACCACCTACACCAGGTAGAACTTAAGAGACCCATGTTGGTACACTCGCCTGGGGGAAACATAACCGTACCCCATGCTTGCATCAATGTGCCCATACGGATTAGAGACGTGGTATTTCCTTCAAACCTCATGGTACTATCACCCCAAACTATTGATGTCATACTTGAAATGGATTGGTTGACTAAGAACAATGGAGTCATAGGCTGTAGTCGAAGGGAAGTCACAGTATCCACCCCATGGGGATCATCAATGAACATTACCATGGACCAAAACTCGATGCTACGCGAGCAAGCTGCGGGAGTATTCACCATGCTACCTTTGAGCGGGATGCCGTAGTGCAAGAATACCCGGACGTATTCCCGAGAAATTGTCCGAATGCCCCCGATCGTGACATAGAATTTATCATCGACCTAATGCCTGGTACTGCCCCCACATCTAAGAGACCTTACCGAATGCCGGCTAACGAACTAGAAGAACTCAAGAAGCAAATCAGAGAACTACAAGAAAAAGGATTTGTACGCCCCAGTTCTTCTCCCTGGGGAGCCCCAGTACTCTTCGTCAAAAAGAAGGATGGAAGTATGAGAATGTGTGTAGATTACCGATCGTTGAATGAAGTGACCATCAAAAACAAGTACCCACTACCTCGAATCGATGACCTATTTGATCAACTTAAGGGTGCACAAGTGTTCTCAAAGATTGATCTTCGGTCAGGATACCATCAGTTAAAGATTAGAAACGGAGATATTCCCAAAACAGCATTCTCTACGCGTTATGGCTTGTACAAGTTCACCGTAATGTCTTTTGGATTGACCAATGCCCCGGCGTATTTCATGAATCTGATGAACAAAGTATTCATGGAGTATCTGGATAAATTCATGGTGGTGTTTATCGACGATATACTTATCTACTCCAAAGACGATGAGGAACATGCAACGCACCTACGATTGGTACTGGAGAAGCTACGAGAGCACCAGATGTATGCGAAATTTAGTAAATGCGAGTTCTGGCTTAAGGAAGTCGCTTTTCTTGGCCATGTAGTCTCAGCCGGAGGAGTAGCAGTAGACCCTACCAAGGTCGAAGCTGTTACAGAATGGAAGACACCCAAGTCAGTGACAGAGGTTCGGAGTTTCTTGGGATTGGCCGGATATTACCGGAGATTCATCGAATGGTTTTCCACAATAGCCCGACCCATGACTCAACTTCTGAAGAAGCAAAAGAAATTTGTATGGAACGAGAAGTGTCAGGAGGCCTTTGACCAACTAAAAGAAAAGTTAACCACTGCCCCAATCTTAACCCTACCTAACAATAGGAAGGATTTCGTAATGTACTGTGATGCGTCTCGACAAGGACTAGGAGGCGTATTAATGCAGGATGGAAAGGTCGTAGCATATGCCTCGAGACAGTTACGACCCCATGAGGAAAACTACCCCACGCGCGACTTGGAATTAGCGGCAGTTGTTCATGCACTAAAAATCTGGAGACACTATCTGATCGGGAACCACTGTGATGTATATACTGATCACAAGAGCCTGAAATACTTCTTTACTCAGTCCGATCTCAATCTACGTCAGAGACGGTGGTTGGAATTGATCAAGGACTACGATCTAGGAATCCATTACCACCCCGACAAGGCAAATGTAGTGGCTGATGCGCTAAGCCGTAAAGCCCAATGCAACCATATGAGATTGAAAGGTATGGCCGGCGAGCTCCAAGAAGAGATGGCTCGACTTAACCTGCACCTGATTCCTCACGGAGAAGTGAACTCACTGGAAATCCAACCCCTTCTGAGGACTCAAATAGAAGAAGCTCAAAAGGGTAATGAAGAAACACAAGAAATCAAAGAGCGCATGGCCGCTGGGCGCGCTAAGGAATTCTCGGTAGATGACAAGGGAACCCTGTGGTATAAGAAAAGAATCTGTGTGCCTGAACAAGGTGGTTTGAGAGGAATTATTCTAAAAGAAGCACACGAATCAGCCTATTCATTACATCCGGGAAGCACGAAGATGTACCAAGATTTGAAAGGGGAATACTGGTGGCCCAATATGAAGAGAGACGTAGCCGAATACGTGTCCTTATGCGACGTATGCCAAAGGGTAAAAGCCGAGCATCAACGACCGGCAGGGTTGTTGCAGCCACTTAAGATTCCCGAGTGGAAATGGGATGAGATAGGCATGGATTTCATCGTTGAACTACCCAAAACGGCAGCCGGATATGATTCCATTTGGGTAATAGTAGATCGGCTCACCAAGACCGCCAGATTTATCCCCGTAAATACTAACTACAATAGCACCAAGCTAGCAGAGCTATACATGAGTAGGATTGTGTGTCTTCACGGTGTACCAAAAAGAATTATATCGGATCGCGGTACCCAATTCACGTCCCATTTCTGGAGCAAAGTTCATGAGGCACTCGGAAGTCACCTTGCCTTCAGTACCGCTACCACCCACAGACCGACGGGCAGACCGAAAGGACAAATTAAGTGCTTGAGGATATGTTGAGAGCCTGTGCATTGGATTTCACCAAGGATTGGGAGAAATGTTTACCGTACGCCGAGTTCTCCTACAACAACAGCTACCAAGCCAGTTTGAAGATGTCACCAAACGAAGCCCTATTTGGTCGCCGATGCCGAACCCCATTGATGTGGTCAGAAACTGGTGAACGAGCCGTGTTTGGGCCTGACATAATAAAAGAGGCCGAGGAAAAGGTCCGTCTGATCCGGGACCGATTACAAGCTGCCCAATCTCGACAGGAAAGCTACGCGGATACTCGTCGGAGGGACTTAGAGTTCAATATAGGCGACTACGTGTATCTAAAGGTCTCACCACTACGAGGGACTCAGAGGTTCAAGGTCAAAGGGAAACTTGCGTCAAGATACGTGGGCCCATTCCTGATAAGCGCTAGAAGAGGTGAAGTGGCCTACCAACTAGAGTTACCCGAGAACATCTCCGATGTCCACCCAGTGTTCCATGTGTCACAGTTGAAGAAATGCTTGCGGGTGCCAGAAGAGCAAGCTCCTTTGGAAACCATCCATATCAACAGTGATCTCACATACCCGGAACATCCGATAAAGATACTAGACGAGGCAGAAAAGAGGACACGAACCAAATCATGGCGCATGTACAAAGTGCAATGGAGCAATCACACCGAAGAAGAGGTCACCTGGGAAAGCGAGGATTTTCTGAAGACTGAATACCCACACCTACTCAACAACCGGTAAGAAATCTCGAGGACGAGATTTATTGTTAGGGGGTAGGTTTGTAACATCCTGAAAATCGAAGAAATTAAAATCGGAACGTAAAAAAATGAAGCTTACAAAAACTTTTGCTTGTTGCCTCTCTCTCGAGTTTGTTGCTTCTTATTTGCTAGCTCGTTGCATAAATTTAGTTGTGAGCAGTTCCTCCCGATGTTTGAGAATGGTTTGGATTTTGTTGGGAAGAAAATCTCGAAATAGAGGGTTAGGAATTTTTAAAAATGAAATCGGAAAAGGAATGCGAATTTATGAAAATACGAATTTGAGAAATAAAATATTAATTGGTGATTATGGAAGATTAATTAGGAAGTAAAATAGACAATAAAATATTTTAGGGGATTTACATGAAATGTATGAAATTAGGAAAAGGGAATTAAATAAATATGAAAAATATATTTGGAAAAATAAAAAGTGGGGAAAAAGTTGGAAATATAGTATTAAAAATTATTCTGGAATATTAGAATTTATTTTGAATTTTTAGAGTGGAAGAAAATAGAAATGGGAAATTAGGAATTAAAAATCGGGAAATTATAAAACGACACTGTTCATCATGCGCCAAGTGTTCGACGCCGTACCGGCCGTCGCGCCCCGCCCGCACGCGCGACACACGCTGCGCCGTGCTCGCCCGCGCTCGCCCCGCCTCGCGCGCGCGCGCGTCCGCCCCAACCCGCGCATGCCACGCGCCGCGCGCAAGGGCCGCGTTCGCCGCACGCCCGCCCGCGCCCGCGCCTCGCCGCCACGCGCTCGCCGTTGTACCGGCCCCGCCCGTGCCGTGCGCCGTCGCCGCCACCCGTCGTCCGCTGCGCCGGACCCGCCGCGCGCTCGCCACGTGCCGCTGCGCCCAAACCCGGCCCGTGCGCGCCGCGTCCGCGCGCCCGGCCACGGCTCTCCGCGCCGCCGCGTGCGCAGCCGCGCCGCGCCCCCCTCTCTCTCCGTTTCTCCCTCCCGGCCGCGCCTATAAATAGGCCGAAGCCCTCCACCTTCTCTCACACCGCCACCGCCTCTCCCTTTCCTCTCCCGAGCACCGCCGTCGCCTCAAAACCGAGAGCCGCCGCTGCTCGCCGCCGTGCGCCGAAGCCGCCACGAGCCGTCGCCGCTGTCCACCGGTGCGTCGCGGCCTCTCCTCGCCGTCGCGTCGCCGCTGGTAAGTCCCGAGCCGCCCCCTTTCCTCGCTGGCGCGCGCCACCGGCCGAAGCGAGAGGAGGGACGGGTTCGGTCGAACGCCTTGAGGCCCAATGGATAGTGCGCAGAGAAAAAAAAGGAAAAAGAAAAAATAGAGAAAAATTAGGAAAAATTATGGAAAATTTGGAAAAATATTTTGAGAAGACTTGAGTGAAATTTCGGGCAAAAATAAATTATTTTCTTGTATGTTTTCTCGGTGAAAAATTTGAAAATCAAAATCGGACTTTTCCGAAATTTTGTTTCGCGTCGTTTCTAAATTCGGATTTCGTTTAATTCTTTCTCGCCATTTAAATATGCTTCTCTTTTGTGCTCAAACCTTTAAAACCTCTTGCACAAATCCCTCTGCTAGTATTTCTAAATCTATTTTCTCAAATAATTACGATCGTCGTCTTTGCGAAAACCCTACGGCATCGACTCGATTTCAAAACTTGGAAATTTTCCCTGGCAACCCTCGTACGAACTCAAGTTGAATTTTAGGCTAAACATTTGGAGTCGTTTTTGTGGTTTTTCTAGTTCTTTTCGATCTTTCGGTGCTTTATTGAATTCTAATTGAATTCAATTGATTTTTCACACGTACGGATAGCACCTGAAGGGGCAGGCATCGACTCCGTTGAAGACCCCACTCAACAAGCGTGCGAGCAAGGCAAGTCATCACACTCTTTGAATATATTGATCCCATTTGCGAAATGATGTTGTTTTAAACTTCAAACATGCATGCTATACACAAAGAACAACCTATACTTGTTATACCATGCCATGTTATTGATTACCTTTAGTACTACTCCTTGTAACCCTTGATGTGATACCTACAAACGGAGAATATCTTCGGTAAACTGCTTACACAAGCTATATTTAGATTCGTGCATACTCATGATTTTATGAAAAGCTATATGCTTGGGCAACTACCTTAGGGAAGGTAGTTGAGATATGGCATGTGGAGACATGAGCGCCACATTGCCATGAGAACGATGAAATGAGTTTTGATGAAAATTGAAAGTACTAAACAAATGTTTTAGGCTGGGACGGCTGGATGATTTGGGTGGATTCCGGAAAAGACAAGTGCCGAACCTGGTCAATTAAGGACCGAGCCATGAGATAGCCGGGAAACGAGCCAGTACAACCGTACTTCTCGAATGGGTATAGACCTAGCGGAGTAGATAGCCAAGCGGAGGCGGTACCCTTGCATAGTGGTTCTTACGGATGAGATGAGATTTGAAAGGGATGATGATAAATTGAAATTTATTATAACTTGATGAATGAAATCTCCCCTTACCCCGGGTGCACCAGAACTCCTCTCAATGCTAGAAAATGACGGCTAGAGTGAATGAGGGCTTAAGTTCATGGAGCGGGTACTGCCAAAGTAAGGCTATCGAAAGGCTTTGTCGTGACCATCTCATGTGTTGGGACGTAGGCTCATTTGTTGGGCTGTCGCGGAGTACAGGTAAAGTGTACATCCACTGCAGTGTGAATGAATCGATTCGAATAGCCGTGCTCGCGGATATTGAGCATTGTGACAAGACTTTCGCTTGGCTAGACTGTAAACTTTAAAATGGTGGGATGGGTTTGCATGATGACTTTTATTCACTGGTGGATCAACTTCTTGAGATGCAAGAAGGGGTGCACTCCCCAGAAAACCATGACGAACCGGAGGCGGGAAGCCATCCTTGGAATCACGATGGATGGTAAACAGAACCGTCGCCGACTTAATGAACTATGAAATTAAAACTTGACTTGGCTAGTTGTTAGGCTTGTGAAAAGAGTTGTGAAAATTGGCTTTATGCAAAAGAACACCAGCCATTCCTTGAATGACCCTATCATATGCATCACTTCCGTGTGGGATTGAAGACTCGGAGGATCCATATGCCTACTACCAGGAGGGCGAAGAAGCTGATGGCGCTTACTAGGTCTTAGTCTTCGGTCGTTGCCTGTGGCAATTGACAAGCCGTTGCCTTTATTCCGTTGCCTTATCTAATTTCTACTTTTGGGTTGTATCTGGACCATGAGGTCCTATGTGTTGGACATTGCCTTTGGGCCTATTATTGTAATAATTTCGGTGTAAGACTATTCGTGCATTTGCACCTGATTATTTAGTAATGTATTTTGTGGGTACCAAACTATTCGATCCAGGGAAATGGTAGTATGAACACGAAAGATTCCCGTTCCAAAAACGAGGGTCCACACCTACAAACATCAGAATCTGCATGTCTGCTGAAAACTACCTTTGATGCTACCAAGAGCTTCTGCTCTTTGACTGAAACAAGCTTATTTCAAGCCTTGAGTAGAGATGATTCACAAAGAATGATTCTTTGTTGCATGCTCTACGGGCTATATTTTATGGCATGACATCTACATCCATTTACTCCAGGAAAAGGTGATGAAACAATTCCCTTGTCGTCTTCCAGGAAACACCGAGGTAGTTTTCGAGACTGTAACGGTGGTTTTGAAATATAAAAACCATTATTAACCCATGCTCACCACTATTATGCAATTACCACTTACTATTCTGATAATCTTTTTGTGATGTTGCTTTCAAATATTTCAATACCCTTTTCGTTCTCATGAGGTATCACTTACATTGTCCCTCAAAGAGACCTCGCCACTCGAGTACCGCTGCAGTCTAACCCTTCTCACTTCACTGATTGACCAATTCTTTCCTCTCTTGGCAACTATATTATCGGTCTCGACAAAACGGCAATAACTTGACAAAGAAACTATAGGTTTCTTGTAACATTGTCGGATACACAAGTCAATCCACCTTCTGGCTGCTCAATATGAACCAAGAGAGAGGAAAAATCGTCTATTTCATACTCTTATTCAACTTCCTCTTCCAAGTAAGTACCTAGCTGTAATGAAACTTCTGTGCACAAAGAAGATACTTGAACACCAATCAATTATAGACGGTTGTTGACCATTGCTTGCAGAATTGCTGATAGATATGGAATCTGCCTTTTGTGATCCTGACCTGGTAGATTTGTTCCATCATTGTGTATATGCTGGCCTATGCTTTGCTCAACGCTCCCTTCATATTACATGACTGCCATGAAACTTTTGGGAGTCATGAGCGGTTCTTGCACATCAAAGACTCATAGACCGTTGTTGACCTTTGCTAGTAAAAATTCTGATTGGTATTTCCTTTTGTGGTCCTAACATGATTCATCTATCCTTCCGTTGCTTACTGACTGAGGTTCCAACAAGAACACTTGTCTTGACTCTTGATTTTTCTTGGAGGAGTGTTGATCTTCTTAGTAGCTGGAACAGACAATACCTTTTTACTGTTGGTACTTCCTATGATTACTCGCTAGGCTGTTGAGTTGGAACAACATGGGGTGCCTGGGTGATATTGACGACAACCGGTGAACTGGTGCTCGAGACATTGTTAGGCGGGTGTAGCTGGGGAATTGTACTACCTCTTTTGCAGTGGGACTAGACAACTGTTTTTCCTGGCACTGCTTGTCCTACTGGTGTTGGTTCTGATGTTGTGAATGGCTTACATGTGTTTGTCTGTTGGGGTCACAGCTATATACTGACAATAACCCTAGGTGCTTGCATTGGAAGGTACTATATCTGATCTTGACTCCGATTCCGAGCTTAAATCTGCTACCATTGGTCTACTGTAGTGTCTTCTGTGTCTGACTTTGTATCTGGTGCATCCACACCTTGCGCTTTCATCATCTGACCTTGGGGGACCAGAAGCTAAACCAGAGTGGGGTTGTTTCTAGCATAGGCTGTAGATTGTTTCTTGCTCTAACCCAATGGTTTCTAACCTCAACACACTGCTGGTACTGTTATTGTCATTCTCATTCTCTCTAGTACTGACCAACTGTTGCCGAGACGAAAGAGAATGAGAGAGAAAGGGTTGCTAAAGATAAGACCTTAACCCACTTACCTATTGATCTGATGTGTGTCTACTTTTATTGTTCAAGTTGATTAGGCAAACAACCTAGTATGGTCACATCCCCCACCACTGATGTAAACCATACACCTGCACACAACAAACAACACATGACTTAGGAACTACCGATACTACTCTTTCGAGAAGGATTGGGTTTTAGGTAAGCTCCAGGAAAACTTCACTTGATCCTCGAGAAAAGCTGACTCTGAGCTGCTCGGCTTGATCTTCTTGCTTGAAGCTTGGGGCTTGACTTAACTTCCATGAAGGCTTCTAGTTGGCGCTCCAGGCTTAGCAGCTAGAGAGTTGGAGAGGAAAGAGAGAAATTTGACAAACCACTTTGCAAAGACTCGAGAGGGATAGAAGAGATATTTTTCGCACATAAGGTTTTCACAAAACATGTCCTTAGGGGCATGACTATTTGGCTCAACCTACAGTCGAGATGGCTCTGATATGAACTTGTTACGACTAGAAATTTATCCCAAATTCCAAACTATTTTATGAATTAAATCTCTGTCCAGTAATCAACCAGTGTACACAAAATGACAAATTAATACACATATCCAAATATAAAATAAAGCGTAAAAATACGTACAGAAAAGGCACTTAGTCCTCACACCCAAAAGAAAGCAACAATAGCGGAAGAAGGCGATCCTAGCGGGGTTTCACCTCCACTCCACAGGCAAACTCAACTAGGGTCCGAGCCTTTATTCTCTAACTCCGTCTTCAACTCAAAAGCACTACACTTCTAAAAGATGTAAGAATTTGCAAGGTTGAGTACGACCACCATACTCAACAAGCCACACCAAGGATGAAGCGTGCAAGGGAAGGCAAACAGAGGCTTGGGGCTATTTCGCAGAAAAGCGGTTGAAAAGCCTTTAGTTTATAACGGGAAAACAGTTGATTAATTTAAGTCAAGTTATTATCCTCCACTAAACAACGTTATAACCACGTTGAACAGGCCCAACCATTTCACCTGATCTAACGCAAATTATTAAACCAATTTGTTTAGTAGTGTGAGACTAATCACGGTGAATCTGGTCAAGTAGTCGTGCCCGCGGTTATGGGCGATCGACCATCAGATCGAAGCTCCCTTCTAACCAGATCCTGCTCACAAAATATATGGACTAGAGCTTGGACAGATGGTGCTCTGTTGACGGTCTAAGGATGTTCACACAGACGATATTATGGGCTTCAACCTTCGCAGGGGTATTCCATTCCTCTCTATCTTCTTGGTCTAGCTAGTGAGATTCTTGTAGGATCGAATGACCAATGAAAAGCCAACCAGAGGGGGGTGAATGGTTGAGTACCCAAAAACAAAGTTTTAGCGGAAATAAAACTTTACCTGTGTTGTCTGAAGTCGGTCTGACCGCAGGTGTCACGCCGGTCTGACCGCGCTGTTCGGCCGTCTGACCGCCAAGTGATCTCTGGTCTGACCGCCCTAGCTGATCGCCTCAGCCGATTGCTCGATGTAGCCGATGCCGATGAAGTCCGATGCCCGCCTGTCCGACCGCTGAAGTGCTTGCGGTCTAACCGGGAAAAAGTTGCGGTCTGACCGCCGTAGTATCTGCGGTCTGACCGGTTAGCAGATCTGGTTGAACCGACAATTACGCCGCCGCACCGAAAAAGAAGTAGACACAAAGAATTCTCAAAAGCATTGATCTTTATTAAAACTCTCTGTGTTTACAAAGTGCATGCAAAGCACTCCTAACAAAATCTCAAGCTAAAATCTAACTCAAAACCCTAAAAACTTGAACTCCAAGCGATAAAAGCAATACTGAGAGGCCACGCCTCACCTAACTATTTATACCCAAAATCCACAGCCAAGAGCCACGAATCCTACTCATACAAGAAGCCATAATCCACTAGGAAACCTCCTCGTACAAGAAACAAACTATACATAAACCAACCATAACAAACTCGGTTTTCCTAAAACCAAAATTCCACTTTCCATACGCAACAATATCTCCATTGTATGCGATATGAAAACTTTCCAATCATGTGCATTAATCTCTACCCTTCAGCATCCCGCATGATCCCCATCTAGGACGTCACCTTATCTCAAAGTTGACTCTGACTCGATCACCGGCAACACTTTCCTGAGACGTAAAGAATACCTGCACACAATTAAACAAAGAATACCATATCCGAGCACAAGCTATCCAAACTTGACTCATTGTTAGCATAAAAAACCAGACACGTGCATAGGAACACGAAACTTCCATTCATGTGTAAGGAAACAAACCGAAACCAAAACCGAAACGAAATCGGCAACCAGTCGGACTGGCTCGGTCGGTCTGACCGCAAGCAACTGCCCGGTCTGACCGCTGAAACATCTCCGGTCGGATCAGACACGCCCGGAGACCGGTGCGGGCATGGCCGAACAACACTGTTCATCGTCCGAAAATTCAACTCTTCCAAAATCAAAACACTCAAACCAATAAATCCCAAACGCCAATTGTTCATCATTAAATAAAGAATCAAACACACTTTGATTTTACAATCTCCCCCTTGATGAACACATTAGCAAACAAAATAAGAGAGTTGTTTTGGTGTTTGAAAAGTTAAAAAAATGGTGAAAAGCATTTGAGTGCTCAAAAATCAAAGAAAATTTCTCCCCCTTTTGAAATGAAAGAAAATCCTTTGACCCCCAAAAAAAACTTTGTTCTTTAAAAAAAACTTACAAATATTCTCCCATGCAATTGTTTTCTCCCAAACAACATTATTTTCTCCCCCTTTTGACAATGAATTCATCAAGCATAGGAATTATGTTTATGAATATTTAAGAGCTTAGCCACCATACATAAAGCAAGTCATGTCATGTGTAACAATAAAAAGAAGATAAATTCATTAATTAGATAGCAAATATGCACTAGAGTATAATCATGAATCAAATATTTTATAAATAAGAGCAATAATGCAATAAAAAGTCATGGATTCCAACGATTTATAATGCAACATCTTTACAAGCACATAGGTTGAAAGATAAACTATTGCAATCTTTATTCTTTCTCAAATTTACCTTTTTGCACATATAATTCAAGAGAAAACATTTTCATATTGATTTGAGCCATATTTGTTGCTCTTTTTTTTCTCAATTATTCCGAGTACGTCCTTGTCGTCAAGACTGTTTCCAAGGATTCGGTACTCATTATTTTTGCTCACATCAAATACGTCCTTGTCGTCAAGACTGTTTCCAAGGATTCGATATTCATTTTTCTCTCATAGATAATCTTTTATTCTCTTTTTACAATGAGCAATTTTAAAGTAATTTGAGGAATATTAAAGCAACATAATATATATAAGCATTTAAAATCCAATGCAAGTACCAGTATCAACATTGCATATTTCTTTAATTCAAGTGTAATATTAAAGTGTCATGCATTATTTCTTTTAAATATAAAATCTAGATCTCATAAAAATACTAGAATATATATAAGCTATGCTAGTGACAAATAAACCTTCATAATATTGCTAGCATGCACATGATCAACAATATGTATGGATAAAGCTCTCTTTTTCAATTTATTTCAATTTATTAAAAACTCCCCCTCAAAACATGCCAAAAGGATGAATAATTCCCCCTCGAAGAAAAGCAAAGCGAGAAGAATCCAATGGTTTTGTAAAAATATCAGCAAGTTGCAATTTTATATCCAAAAATTTCAATTCAACATCTTTCTTCTCAACATGATCTCGCAAGAAATGAAAGCGAATATCAATGTGTTTAGTACGTGAATGTTGAACAGGATTCTTAGAAATGTTAATGGCACTTGTATTATCACAATAAAGAGGCACATTTTCAAAAATAAGTCCATAATCTTTTAAAGTAGAAATCAGCCAAAGAATCTGTGAACAACAACTTGCAGCAGCAACATATTCAGATTCAGCAGTGGATTGAGCTACACTAGATTGTTTCCTAGAAGACCATGCAATCAATGATGTTCTAAGAAAATGACATGTTCCACTAGTACTTTTTCTATCTATTCTACAACCCGCAAAATCAGCATCTGAATAACCACTTAAGCAGATAGAAGATGAAGTAGAATACCAAATGCCAAACTCAAGTGTATGACTCAAATACCTCATGATGCGCTTGACCGCTTGACGATGAGAAGCACGTGGAGAAGCTTGAAAGCACGCACACAAACATACAGCAAACTGTATGTCTGGCCTAGAAGCAGTTAAATACAACAAGGATCCAATCATGCTTCTATACTCCTTTTGATCCACAGCTTCACCATCTTCATCGGGATCAAGAACAGCAGTAGATCCAATGGTTGTTGATATTGGCTTGCAGCTCTCCATCTTGAACCTGCACAAAAGATCTTTGCTGTACTTTGTTTGATGGATAAACGTACCTTGAGGTGTTTGCTTGATTTGCAATCCCAAAAGTACGACTGACTCACCCATCATACTCATCTCAAATTCCCTACGCATAGTCTCAGCAAATTCTACAACCAAAGAGTGAGTTGCACAACCAAAGATGATATCATCAACATATATCTGAACGAAAAGTTGATTTTCACCATGCTTAAGAACAAAAAGCGTTTTGTCAATTTTTCCCATTTGAAAACCTTTTTCAAGCAAAAAGTTCTTAAGTCTGTCATACCATGCTCTAGGTGCTTGTTTCAAACCATATAAAGCTTTCGAAAGTTTAAAAACATGGTTAGGAAAATTAGGATTTTAAAAACCCGGTGGTTGTTTAACATAAACTTCTTCCTGTATAAAACCATTTAGAAAAGCACTTTTAACATCAATTTGAAACAATTTAAAACCTTTGGAAGCAGCAAAAGCTAACAAAAGCCTAATTGCTTCAATCCTAGCAACAGGAGCAAAAGTTTCATCAAAATCCAAACCCTCCACTTGAGTATAACCCTGAGCAACAAGTCTAGCCTTATTGCGAACAATCAAACCATCCTCATTTTGTTTATTTTTGAAAGCCCACTTGGTTCCAATAATATTATGTCCAGAAGGAGGTTCAACTAAAGACCAAACTTTGTTTCATTCAAAATTTTCAAGTTCTTCATGCATGGTGTTAATCCACGATTCATCAGTTAATGTATGAGTAACATCTTTGGGTTCAAAAGAAGCAACAAAAGCAGAATTTACAGAATCATGCACAGTTACCTTAGATCTTATCATCCGCTCATGTAAATTACCTATTATTTGTGCCGGCGGATGTTGTTGCTGAATGTGCAAAGGTGCAGTGATCTCAGAAGTTGATTCACGTTCTGGTTCAGCACTAGTAGTGGTCCCCGAAGAATCCTCGTGATTGGAATCGACGGAGTCGAAGTGGTCGGCCCGCCGGCCTCGGCCGGGTCTCGGCCGGTCGACGGGCAGCCTCCCTCGTCCGACCGAGCAGGTCAACCTCGTCGTTGTCGTCGTCGTCGCTTTCGTCTTCAAAGATTCGACCATACTCCCCCTAAGCCTGTGGTAGTGTACCTGAAAGATCTGGTCTAGTACCGGGACTAGCCTCATCGAAAGTGACTTCACAAGTGTCGACAATTTTGTTAGTTTTCAAAACAAGTACACGATAGCCACGAGTGTGTGCGGGGTAACCAAGAAATAAACCATCAGTTGAACGTGATTCAAACTTGTCCAAATTTCCAAATTTTAACACAAAGCACTTGCAACCAAAAACACGCAAATGTGAAACTTTGGGCGACGACCAAAACGAAGCTCATAAGGAGTTTTGCCAAGTTTAGAATGCAAGAAAATGCGATTAGAAACATAGCAAGCAGTGTTAATAGCTTCGGCCCAAAATTTTCTAGGTGTGTGATATTCATCTAGCATTGTCCTAGCCATTTCAACCAAAGAACGATTTTTTATTTCGACAACACCATTTTGTTGAGGAGCACGAGGAGAAGAAAATTGATGTTCAATTCCTTTTTCAACACAAAAATGTTCAAAGGAAGCATTTTTAAATTCACCACCATTATCACTTCTAATTATTTTCAAAGAGTTGAGAATTTCACAATTTAAGCGAAGAAAAAGACTTCGAAAGTGTCCAAAGGCCTCGTCCTTAGTTTCCATGAAGAAAACCCAAGAGTATCGAGAAAAATTGTCAACAATAACTAACACATACCATTTTCCTCCAACAGATTGCACTCTAGCTGGACCAACAGTGTCCATGTGTAAAAGCTGTCCTGGTGCATCCGTTATCACAGAAAGAATTGGTGTGTGTGAAGAAGCCACCATTTTAACATGACGACATGGTGCACAAACCAAATCAAGATCCTTTTTGAGTTTTGGCAAACCACGAACAAGATCCAAACCACTTAAATGAGTCAAATGATCAAATCCAACATGACCAAGTCTACGATGTCAGAACATCAAATCTTTGTTGGATTTTGCAACTAAGCAAGTAACAACAGGAGAAAAAGGGTTTTCAAAATCAGCTTTAAAAACTCTCCCATAACGAGAAATGTTCAAAACAGAATCACCACAAGAATCAAATATTTTACTTCCAGTTTTCTTGAAATGAACTTCAAAGTTTTCATCAACAATTTGTGAAACTGAAAGTAAATTATATTTTAAATCCTCTACCAAAGCTACCTCATTCAATTCGAACTTGTCACTTACCTTGATGGATCCGATAGCGAGAACGGCACTTGTAGAAGCATCCCCAAAGATTATCGAGGGAGGAGAACCACTTCTTATCTCCGGTCATGTGCCGCGAACAACCGGAGTCCATAATCCACACGTTCTCCTTCCTCGCCACGAAAGCCTACAAAACAAGAGATGTCGAGGCCTCGATGGGGTTAGTTAAAAGAAATTTAAGAATCCAGACTTCGAGACACATGACCGTAGATCCAATAGGCACAAAACCACGAGAGAAAACAGTTTTGGAATTTTCGAAAAATTTCTTGTGGTCGGTCGACCGTGGGTACGCCGATCCGCCAAGGCGCCATCGCCGGTCTGACCGAGGCAGTGCCGTCGGTCTGACCGGGTGCCAGGGCCGGTCTGACCGGTGGACCAGCTGCGGTCTAACCGGCCTTCCCGAGGGAAAACCAGATTTTTGCCACTTTGGTTTTGCAAAATTATTCTCTCTTTCCTTTTTCTGTTTTCGTGCTAATCTGAAACAAAAATCAACAAGATGACCATCTTTACCACAAAAAGAGCAAGAAAACTTTTCTTTAGTACCAGATGGTTTTGAAGAATTAGGTTTAGTTTCCTTTAGATAAAGAGAAAGATATGGCAAATTTCCAGCAGATTTAAAAACTATTTTGATGGTGTTAGGTTTTGTCAAGATTTCACCACTTTCAGTTATCCCTAAAACATTTGGAGGATTTTTGGTAAAATAGTCATAAGCATCAAAACCTATTACTTTGTTGTCGCTACACACTTTAGATTTGTCCAAAATCATGTTAAGTTGTTTCTTACCATCAAAAATTTTTTGCAAAGAACTTTTCAAGTAAGAAACTTCTTTTCCAAGATTAACACAATTTTCACAATCAATTATGACATCTTTGCCTTTGCGACATCTAGAGCAAGAAGCTACCTCATCTTGTTTAACTATTTCTTCCATGTGCTTAACACGAGCTAGAGCATCTTTTAGTTTTAATTCATTAGCATCACATGTTAAACAAGATTTAGCAGCCAAAACTTGAGAATTATTGACATCTCTAATCTTTGAAATTTCTAGCATTAAAACCTCACAATTTTTGCAATTATCATCACTCGGAACAAGAGATTTCAATCTAGCAATTTCAGCATTTAAAGATTCAATCACAAATTCTTGTTTTTTAAATATTTTCTCACATTTTTTATTCTTAGCACTTAAAACAAGAATTGCATTCTCAAGTGAGCTTACCTCATTTTCTTCATCTGAAGAATCTTCATCTCCACGCGTTATGAGACAAACGCCGGAGATGTTCCTGCCCTTCTCCTCCTTACTGTCAGAATCTATGTCGCTGAGTGGCTCAAAAGCGGTATAGACTTGACTCAGCACTTTCTTGATCATCTCCTTGGATCGCCTACCCTTGGGCTTGTCATCCTTTGTCTTTTCGGCGCTCTTGTCCTCCTTCTTGCTCCTCCCGAGCTTGGGGCAGTTGGAGCGGATGTGATACAAGGCGCCGCACTCAAAGCAACACGTTGGTCCTCCTTTCTTCCTGAACCTAACTCTGTTCATAGCTCTGGAAAGTTTGTTAATAGCAAGAGCCATATCCTCCTCCTCGAATTGCTCGAGTTGTTCATCGGACATGGCGTTAATTAAAGCAAGAGCATTTGGAGATGACGAAGAAGCAACATCTGAAGAAGTCGAAGGAGAAATCAAAGCACTTGACTTAGAATCCGTTTTTCGAGAAAGAATATTCATCTCATGAGTTTTGAGTTTTGTATAAAGCGAATCCAAAGTCAAATTTGCCATGTTAACAGATTTTTGAATAGAAGTTACTTTCATCTCCCAAACAGACATGTCAAGACCATTTAAAAAGTGGTGAGAAATCTCAGATTGTGGATAATTAGTGTCATAAGAAGAATCAAAAGATCTAAGATTGCTCAAGATTTTATTAAACATACCAAGATAGTCATCCAAAGCTTCAGCAGGTTTCATCTCAAATTTTATATGTTCCTTTTTAAAAAGATCTCGACGAAGTTCTTTTATGTTTGTAGTTTCTTGATGAAAGTTTTTCAAAGCGTTCCAAATTTCATTAGCGGTTTGAAGATGAGAAACACGGTCAAAATTAGAACGCGAAATTCCATTCGACAAAATGTTTCGAGCTTTGCAATTATTATTAAACTCAGTTTTCAAAACTTCAGTATTAATGGCATCGGGTATGGTGTAGGGAAGAGCAACCTTTTGCCACACATCATAGTCTTAAGCCATGATGTAAGATTGCATCTTACTACACCAATACGCAAAATCAGTGCCATCAAAAACATGCGGTTTTGTTGAAAATTTATCCGACATGATGAAAAAACTTTGGATCAAAGAAAATCCAAAGTAGAAAAACGTGGCTCTGATACCACTTGTAGGATCGAATGCCCAATGAAAAACCAACCAGAGGAGGGGTGAATGGTTGAGTACCCCAAAAACAAAGTTTTAGCGGAAATAAAACTTTACCTCTGTTTTCTGAAGTCGGTCGGACCGCAGGTGTCACGCTGGTCTGACCGCGCTGTTCGGCCGGTCTGACCGCCAAGTGATCTCCGGTCTGACCGCCCTAGCCGATCGCCTCAGCCGATTGCTCGATGTAGCCGATGCCGATGAAGTCCGATGCCCACCTGTCCGACCGCTGAAGTGCTTGCGGTCTAACCGGGAAGAAGCTGCTGTCTGACCGCCGTAGTATCTGCGGTCTGACCGGTTAGCAGATCCAGTTGAACCAACAATTACGCCGCCGCACCGAAAAAGAAGTAGACACAAAGAATTCTCAAAAGGATTGATCTTTATTAAAACTCTCTGTGTTTAGAAAGTACATGCAAAGCACTCCTAACAAAATCTCAAGCTAAAATCTAACTCAAAACCCTAAAAACTTGAACTCCAAGCGATAAAAGCAATACTGAGAGGCCACGCCTCCCCTCACTATTTATACCCAAAATCCACAGCCAAGAGCCACGAATCCTACTCATACAAGAAGCCCTAATCCACTAGGAAACCTTCTCGTACAAGAAACAAACTATACATAAACCAACCATAACAAACTCAGTTTTCCTAAAACCGAAATTCCGCTTTCCATACGCAACAATATCTCCATTGTATGCCATATGAAAACTTTCCAATCATGTGCATTAATCTCTACCCTTCAGCATCCCGCATGATCCCCATCTCGGACGTCACCTTAGCTCCAAGTTGACTCCGACTCGATCACCGGCAACATTTCCCTGAGGCGTAAAGAATACCTGCACACAATTAAACAAAGAATACCATATCCGAGCATAAGCTATCCAAACTTGACTCATTGTTAGCATAAAAAACCAGACACGTGCATAGGAAGACGAAACTTTCATGTATGTGTAAGGAAACAAACCGAGACCAAAACCGAAACGAAATTGGCAACCAATCGGACTGGCTCGGCCGGTCCGACCGTAATCAACTGCCCGGTCTGACCGTCGAAACACCTCTGGTCAGGCCGTCAGTACACGCCCGGTCAGACCGGCTGTGGCAGCCGATTGGACACTGTTCATCGTCCAAAAATTCAACTCTTCCAAAATCAAAACACTCAAACCAATAAATCCTAAACGCCAATTGTTCATCATTAAATAAAGAATCAAACACACTTTGAATTTACAATTGTATATTGAGCAGATGTGATTGTTCATCCCCCGTAAATGGCTTAATACTATCTTACTGCAATATCTTAAGATTTATATATATGTGTATTCAGAAATAGTACCTACTAGAATACTGGAAAATCAGCGTTCCCATTGGCACGCCAGAAAGTTTATAGCCCATTTATATTGTTCGGTGAGTTTTCAAATATTTGGTTTGTTGAAGAGGTTGATGAATTCACTGGATTGACACGCCAGCTAGCATATAGAGTAAGAATTGTACAGGATTTTCATAGAGTTAATAGTTTAATTCCTGTAAAATTCCTCCATAAATACTACATTCCATATGATCTTATCAGGGAATATTAGTTTTGTGTGTTTGTAATAGGGCGATGAACAAACCAAAGTAGGATAGTGGTATACACTACAACTGTCACCCTCATCTCAATTGGGCGGCAACCCTCATCTGTGTCGGGTATGACGCCCGTCACGGTGCAAAGGTTACTGATGTCAGAAGTCATCTCTATCGGGCAAAAGCTTGTCACCGCTTTAAATTATTTTTGTCTAGCCTAAACTTATGCCCGTCATCGATAGGTTTAACCCAGAAGACCAGTCCAACAAGGGTCTAACATCGATGATAAAATCTAAACATGCCCCAATTAAAGCCCGTCATGGATGACTAACTACTCAATTGAGCTTTAAATTAAGCCCGTCACGAGTGACTAACAACTCAATCGGGCTTTAACTTAAGCTCGTCACGGATGATGTTATCTCCATCGGACTTAAGTTAAAGCCCATCACTGATGAGTTTTTCCCAAACAAATATAATCTGTTTTTGGCTAGCCTCAGACCTTTGCTAGTCATGCTCGCTACAAAAATGAGAGAAACAGGCATATATTCTCTTTTCCCTTTGCATCCCCTTTCACATACATTCACATATATTGACATACATCTAACATTCACACATCTGTTCACATATTTCACATAGACACATTTGATAAAATTGTAATTTACAATAATCTCATAATATCATTTACTGCCTTTTGGATCGGGGTCTAGTCATAGTCATTTGTGGTCGATCGACTCTAGTGTTTAGTCTTTGTCACCGATCGACTGTCTAAAGTATCACTAGGGCCGCCAGCCTCAAGGAAAGCCATTAGCCCATCTGGAGCTCTTGAAATGTGATATGCGCTGCTCGACGAGATGACATGTCGGAAGATGAATCCACAGAGTTGTTCAGCAAGGACGAAGCAAACATGTGGCAGCAACTTGTCGTGAGCTTTAATGTTTGAAATGGAAGGATTGAATATGTGAAAACGTACTATGTGTTTATGTCTGAAATGTTTTAGTTGTTGTTCTATAGGATAATCCACATAAATTTCATCACGTAGAAACCGCATGTGCTTGTGCCTGGATCCTAACGTTGCGACCAACTGTGGCAGCAAACCCAGAATGTATCGACACATGGAGCGTGTCGAATACACTTCTTCTTATGCTTCACAAGGGCATTATTTAGGATGTCAATGATGGATTGGAAAGCTTCTTATGGTTTTCTCGATCCATCCATGATGATAATCTTGTAATCATTTAAATGGATGGCAAGAAGAATCTAGTGATGGTTGCATACAAAGTGAAAGAGCAATTAACACCTTAAAACATAAATGGTAGGTACAACAACAAATGCCACACTTACTTAAGCTGTAGGGCAAAAGAATCCTATTAATGTCCTGAAGCTTGACAAAGGAGTTGTAGAGGTAGTCCCACACCCATTTTTGGGACCTTGGGTCGTCATCAATCTGATTGGAATTGACAACCGCTGGATCGAGGAATCCTACTTTGTTATAGGTTGCTCTGCATTCAAGCGTCAAAAGGCAGAAAGCAAATGCCACATTCGAGCGAGTCACGGTCGATGGAGTAGGTCACGTTGGTCGTCTCGTTGGCATCCGCACCGCATCCCACTGCTGATCCGTGAAGAACTTCATAACTTCATGGAATCTCTCTCGTTGTAGGCTGGGTCCTCAATGTCACGTAACATGTCTTGCAACATATCATGATCCACATCAACCATTTTAATTACTTAATGAGAATTGCCTAAGTATTTACTTAGTTTATGAGAATTGCCTACTATCCACATCAACAGATAAATTTTTACTCAGTTTATGAGAATTGCCTACTATTTTTCAATTATTTTTCCACTTTCTGACTTTCGTGAAAAAAGAGACAAAAATCGCCCCTCCTCCTCCCACCAAAATAGTGAACAGTTTGATAACCAATACAATAGGTGATGGAGGTATTTATAACCTGCAATAAATATATGTAATGGCCAACGAACTAGCAACTGTGATGGATATTGAAGTTATCTTTGTCGGGCCTAAGTACATGCCCGTCACCGATGATACTCATCGGTGACAGACCTAATTGTTTTCTTAATCGGGCCATAAGGTCGAGCCCGTCACCGATTATATACATCGGCTATGGGCTCTATTTGGGCCTTGATATATATATATATATATATATATATATATATATATATTGGTTATCTTTGTCGGGCCTTGAATTGTGCCCATCACCGATAGGTATCATTCGTGATGAGCTCGAGTTTTATGCACATCTAACATGTATGTGCAAGTATATCTTTGTCAGCCTCTTTTTAGATCCGTTTGAGATGACTTTATTGTGACGGTCCGCAAATCTCAGGCATGTGATGGACGTTGTTCACTGGTCGGTGGGCTTACTGTGCATGGACAAATATGAGGAACTAAGGTGAAAATTTTAAATTAGATCATCAACTTTTTTTTATTTTTCTAAAACGTCTTAGCTAAATTTGTTGATATCAATAGTTCTAACGAAATAGTGGTCATTTTTTAAAAAAATTCTATTGAATGTTTTTATTCATGCTACCTTTTTTTCTAAACATTTAACTCCATTTATCATCGCTTCTAATTATTTGTAATCATCTTTATTACTTTGTCCAAAATATGATAAAGGAATTAAGAACATAGATCTTGTGTTGGATACATATACTCCAACAAATCACGGGAAACAGGACAAGAAAAGCCATATCTATGTTGAGAAATACACAAGTGAAACTTAAATTGATTGATTTCTTCGAGGCTAGTTCACGTATCCGGCTCTCTCTCTTTTTCTTTATTTCCGTTGGGCTCTCTCCCTTTATCAGTTGCCCCGTCCCAATGCAAGTCCACTGGGTCCATACACACCAGCTGCCCCACGTTGCGACACATAGTTGAGCGCGTGCTAGGCTGATGGAGTACTAGAGGCGTTGTCTTGCCCCAAAGATGTGAGGACACGTGTCTCGAAAAGGACGACGTAAGTCAGGACCAATGTGTTAGCGGTAGTTTCACCAGCTTGAGATTATTAGACTTGTTTTGTGTTAGCTAGCCAAAGAATGGGCCAAGGGCCCAAAAATGAGTGCTAACAACAACTTGTTCTAATTAGACGACCGTTTAAGTGTGCTTTAGTTTAACCCTAACCCACAAGGTCAGGATGAAAATATCAAAGATCTCTCTTTTCACATGACATTGTTTATAAGGCAAGTAACGTCGCATTTTATTGTCATTTGCTATGAAACTCTTATGTCGCTTTGTCTTATTTGTAACCATGACGGGTTGTCTGCTCAAGTTTGAATATGATGAGGTATTTTATGGTGTTTATATACTTGCCAACACTACAACGGTCATTCTCATCTTAATCGGACGACAACCCTCATCTGTGTCGGATATGACATTCGTCACGACGCAAAGATCACCGTTATGAGAAGTCATCTCTAGCGGGCAAAAGTCCGTCGATAAACTTATCTTTGTCGGGCCTAAACTATAGCCGGTCACTGATATGTTTGACCCATCAGACCAGTCAAACAAAAGCCTGACATCGATGATATAATCTTAAATATGCCTTAATTAGAGCCCGTCACGAATGACTAACATCTCAATTGGGCTTTAACTTAAGTCTATCACGGATGACTAACATCTTCATCGGGCTTAAGTTAAGGCCTCTTACCGATGAGTTTTTCCCCCAAAAAATTATTCTGCTTTTGGCTACTCTCAGACGTTTGCTAGCCATGTCCGCTGCAAAAATGATAGAAACAGAGATATATTACATCTGACATTTACATACATTCACATATATCTGACAATATCTAATCACATACACATCCATTATTCACATATTTCACATTACAAGTATAAAGCACATTTGATAATTTTAATTTAATAATATCATAAGTGTTACTATTTACATGTCTTTGATATTAATTTCAAAATGTTAAAAAGAGTTTATCCTGTCTCGGACTTTAACCTTGTAATCTACACATTCCTTTGGGATATATTATGTCACGGATAATAAATTTCGCTATCTCTTCTCTAATCCCGTCGAAGCTTTTAGACATAGAATTGGATATAGTATCCTACATGTATATAGTTCGAAATTAGTCGATCGATATATATAATTCGAAGTAGGTAGTATATATTACAATTGAGATCACAAACCTCAAATTCGGCCATAGTCGTGAACTTGTTGTTGTACAGAATTCGCTTGTTGTAGCACACATGGAATCCGTACTGGTCACCTATTTGTTGTTTGATGAGGAAGTTTGTTTTCTGGATGAGGCCTTTTTGGTAATTGATGGCCTCCTTTCTCCACATATGTTCCCCACGCTTCGTTGATTGCTTCTTGGATCGGGGTCCAGTTATACGTCTTAGTGATTTTGGAGTTTATGTAATGACATGTACTCCACTTTGACGTAATGACCAAAAGGATCCAATGGGCACTGCGACATTAATATAGTAAAAGTTAAATTCTAAAGCACTACGTGTCATATAATTGCATATATTTAGGGTACACACTTACTATTGATTATAGACGCACAAAACGTACTCCTTGTCTTGGTTGAATAACAAGGTCTCAACTATGTAGTTCACCATGGCCTTCCTGTCATATACAAGATTGGCGACCGTGATGTCACGCCCAGAAATTCAGACCAGAATTTCTGAAGCTATATGTGTATTAAAATCCCTGTCCAGGACCAGCCACGGTACACATACGACAATTGTTGATATTACAGTTTCACGTCTTAGAAACATTACAAAAAGATTACAAAAGAGCAGTGAAAAAAGGAAAAAGGGGCCTAAGCCTAAGCTTGACGCTGGCCACGTGGTTTCAACCATTCCACAGACAACTTCCACAGTGCAGGACAAAGCCTACTCAACTTCGTCTTCTTGTTCAGCTTCTTGCTCAGGTTCTGGTGAAGAGGCAAGGATGAGTACTTCCACGTACTCAGCAAGTCACACCGGAAGAGGGAGAGAATGAATGCAGGGAAGACAAGGGTTTGGCTAAGGTTTGCTTTTGCGCAAACAGCAAGGGTTTTCAAAACAATAGGAATTTTGAGCACGATCAAAATAGTAGTAATTTAAGTAATTAAAACATCTTGTAACCAATACTATCCAACGTTATCCCCACGTTCCGACAGGCCCAACCCATCCAACCATACTAGTCAGGTTCCATTAATCAGGGTTTAATAGTATGAGACTAATCACGGTGAGTTCGGTTGATCGCGCAATTACCGCGGGCACGACTATTCGAATAGTTGTACTCTGATCAGAGGGGTGCAACTATACCCACAAGACAAAGCCCCACGACACGGTCTCCCGTGCGCCAGAATACCACCATGGTACCCCAGAAAGGAAACTGTGATAGGACCTTTCGTATAACCCCCCGCTAATCAAGCGAACCCCACCAAGGTTTTGCCCCCACTCCCGGACCCTGGGACGTGGGTAGCCCCCCTGAGTGCCTCAGTGAATCCGACAGCCCAACAACCCTTATAACAGGGCCGACTGAAACTCCATCCCACCCACCCTTGTCGATGGGTTCGTCAGCTAGGAGAGACTACACTACGGGACCCATCTTACCCATTTTGGCTTGTGGTTTGCACGGTCATTCTCTCGAGGATTCCCGTGAACCGGTCCTTAATTGCCATGGGTGCCACTAACCAAAACCATAGCGCCCATAGCCCACCATTTGTCATATTTTAGTTATTAATCCAGTTCACCAAGTTCTCCAATTATTATTCTTCTGAACTGATGTCCATGAGATGCATATTAAGTGAAAATGACCCATTTAGTGAGCTAGTGAATCTAAGCCAGGCTAAGCATAACCTAGTCCTGCATCTAGTCATGTTGTTTTCCCAAGTTTAATCAAGGAGTTTGGAGTGTCAAACCTAAGGCATAAACTAGATATATGGTGTACTAATCCCATAAAATGACATTATAAAATACATGCAATTTAATAGAGTAAAATATGTGTTTTAGCAAAATGGGAGGAATATGATCAATAATATAGCATGACTTGCCTTGCTCTTTGACTTGGGGGACTCCAGCAACAACCTCCAAATAAACTGGGTCGGCGAAACTACCGGGATCTACACGGCAAACAAGCAAATCACCAAAACAGGCTAAAAAGCTACTGAAATAGGGAACAAAACCATTTTTAATGGATTCTTGGCATTTTTATGAATTTAATGAAATTTGAATGGGCTAAAACGGAGCTCGGATTGAAAAGATATGATTTTTATAAGTTTTCTGGGTTTTTTTACTAAAACAGAAAAATCCTTAATTGATTTATTGCGCAATAAAGCCCGAGGAGGCGCCAGCGGCTAGGGCTGTCGTCAGGGACCGAGGGCTGACGTCAGCGGCCGTGGGGAGCCGGTCCACGGTGGACCGGGTCCACGGGCCGTAGGGGCGGTGCGCCACGTGGCGGACCACGGGCGACGCGGGGTTTGGACGGTGTCGATCGGCCGAAGCCGAACGGACGGCCGGGAGAGGCTCGGCGGCTTGAGTGACGGGGCACGGCGGTGCACGGTGGCTGGGGAGGGCGACTCACCGGGAAACCCACCGGAGTTGGGGAAGACGGCGACGGCGACGGCGAAATCGGCGCGAATGAGCGCGGAGAAGGGCGGCCGAGGTGGCTCGGACGTCGGGGAAGAAGGTGATGGCGGCGACGAAGCTTGGTGTGGCTTGGGACGGCGGGAACACGCGACCGAAGGCCGACGGCAAGCTCCGGAGCAAGTGCGCACGGTGCGAGAGCGAATGAGAGCGAGTGAGACTCGAATGAGAGCGTGGGGAGCTCGGCAAGGCGAAGGGGGTTCTTTTAAAGGCCGCGGGGAGGTCGGTTGTGGCCGGATAAGGACGTAATCGCTCGTCGAAGTAAAGGAGAGAGAGATTTGGGGGAAATAATGGCTCGGCGATTAACTCCGGCCATTAGGGCGTGCGGGAGGGCGGCGGGGTTTTAACGCTGGCGCGGAGAGGCGGGGAGTTAAGGCGATGAGTTTTTGGGGGCGCGGAGAGGCCGGCGGCGTGAGATCCGCGCGGATGCGACGGCCGGAATGGCTCCGGGCGGCCGGAGGTAGGGGACGACCCCGACAGTGGGCCCCACGTCGGCGTCCGAGGAAAAGGGGAGGAATCTGGACTTATTTGCGGGCGCGAGGGTTAAGTGGGTCGTGGCCTTCGGCCGGCCCGCGAGAGAGGAGAGAGAAACGGGCGCGCGAGCAGGACGAACGGGCCGTGGGTCGGCCCATCGGCTGGCGCGCGGTGGGAAGGGAATGGGAAGGGAACAACCGATTGGGCTAGAAAAGGACGGAGGAGAGAAAAACTGATTTTCCCGTGATTTATTTGTTCCGAGTTTTATTTTAATTAGTTAAAAATTATTTCTATTGCTCTGAAAATTCCACTAAAAATCCTGTTAGCGTATTTTGACATGTAGAATTTAAAAAGAAATCCTACCATGCCATTTTCATTTAGAATTTGGCTTTTAAAATTATTTGTTTCTCTCTAGTTAATTCCAACGATTTTTCTTTTGCGATTTTTCTTTCGACTTTTTTTAAAACGGAAAACACCTCAGGGTGTTACAAACCTACCCCTCTTAAACGGAATCTCGACCCCGAGATTCGGAGGTACTGGCGAACAGATAGGGATGAGCGGCCTTTAGCTCATCTTCCTTTTCCTAGGTGGCTTCTTCTTCGGAGTGATGAGTCCATTAAACTCGACAGAACCTGATAACCTTGTTCTGGGTTCTCCGCTCACTGGTTTCGAGGATACGTTCTGGTTTCTCCACATATGTCAAATCTTCCTGGATCTCGATCTGATCCGGACTGGTCTGTTCTTCCGGTACTCTCAGACATTTCTTGAGCTGGGAGGCGTGGAATACGTCATGGATTCCCGCCATGGTGGGTGGCAATTCGAGTCAATAGGCTACTTCACCTCGTCGCTCTTGAATCAGATATAGTCCCACATAGCATGGTGCCAACTTGCCCTTGGTTTGGAATCGGTGTACTCCCCGAAGAGGGGTGACACGAAGATATACATAGTCTCCGACTTCGAAAGCTAGCTCTCTGCGGTGGTTGTCTGCATAACTCTTCTGACGAGACTGTGCAACTTTCAGCCTTTCTCTTATGATTCTAACTTTCTCTTCGGCGTCACTTAACACTTTAGTCCCAAACAACTAACGTTTGCTGGTCTAATCCCAGAAAAGTGGGGTACGACACTTTTGTCCATAAAGCGCTTCGAAAGGTGCCATCTGCAAACTGGCTTGATAACTGTTGTTATAGGAGAACTCCACATAGGGAAAACTCTTATCCCAACCTCCTCCAAAATCCAGAGCACAATCTTGCAACATATCTTCCAAAACCTGGTTCACACGCTCCGTCTGACCATCGGTTTGTGGGTGATAGGCTGTGGTAAAATTCAACCGGGTGCCAAGTTCCTCTTGTAGCTTCTGCCAAAACTTGGAGGTGAACTAACTACCACGATCAGATACTATCTTCTTGGGTACCCCATGAAGACACATAGTCCTTGCAAGGTACAATTATGCTAACCTCCTTCCTGTATAGGTGGTGTTTACTGTGATGAAATGAGCCACTTTAGTGAGGCGGTCGATGATAACCCATATAGAATCGTGTCTTGACGATGTCCGAGGTAAACCAGTGATGAAATCCATCCCGATTTCCTCCCACTTCCATTCCAGGATTTGGAGTGGTTGGAGTAATCCAGCAGGCCTATGGTGTTTTGGCTTCACTCGCTGGCATACATCGCATAGTGCCATGAACTCGGCTATTTCTCTTTTCATGCTAACCCACCAAAACTTCTCCTTAAGGTCTTGGTACATCTTGGTACTTCCCGGGTGGATAGAATACTGACTCTGATGAGCTTAAATAAGGATTAACTTCTTCAATTCCTTGTCCTCTGGCACACATAACCTGTTGCCCATCCATATGGTTCCGCGCTCGTCTTCCGTGAAGTCACAAACTTTTCCAACCCTCATATTCTTCTTAAGCTCAGTTATGTCAGGATCCGAGGCTTGAGCTATGCAAATTTGGTCTAAGAGTGTGGGTTGGGCTTCAAGAGCGGCCACAAATCCGGGTTCGACAATTCCCAAGTTTAGGCGCTCTAGATCCTGTTATAACTGTTCACATCTCCCTTTTATGTGGATAGAGCTGCAGTAACTCTTTCGGCTCAAAGCATCAGCTACCACGTTAGCTTTGCCAGGGTGATAGTGTATACTTAGGTCATAATGCTTGATCAACTCCAACCACCTTCGCTGATGGAGGTTCAAATCCTGTTGGGTGAAAATGTATTTCAGGCTCTTATGATCCATATATATTTCACATCGATTACCGACGAGGTAATGTCGCCATATTTTCAAAGCGTGGACGATTGCCGCTAGTTCCAAGTCATGTGTTGGGTAGTTAGACTCATGAGGTCTCAACTGGCGGGAAGCATAAGCGACCACTTTTCCTTCTTGCATCAACACACAACCTAACCCTTGCCGACATGCGTCGTAATAGACTTGGAAATCCTTGGTTTGATCTGACAAGATCAATACTGGTGTGGACACCAGTTTTCTCTTAAGAGTTTCAAAACTCTTGTTGCACTCGGCAGTCCATATAAACTTTTCATCCTTCTTTAACAACTGCATCATTGGTTCGGCAATCTTTGAGAAGTTCTCGATGAACCGACGATAATATCCCGCAAGTCCTAGAAAACTCCTGATTTGGGTGACGGTTTTGGGTGGAGTCCACTTGGTTACTGCTTCCACATTGGAAGGATCCACTGCGACTCCTTGGGCATTCACGATATGTCCGAGGAATTGCACCTCCTTCAACCAGAAAGCACATTTGCTAAACTTAGCATAGAGCTGGTGGTCTCTTAACTTTTCAAGTACCAACCGGAGATGGTGCTCGTGTTCCTCTTTCGACTTGGGAATAGATCAAGATGTCGTCGATGAACACTACGATGAACTTGTCCAAAAACTCCATAAACACCTTGTTCATCAAGTTCATGAAAAAGGCTGGGGCATTGGTAAGCCCAAAGGACATGACCGTACACTCCTACAAGCCGTATCGAGTAATGAAAGCGGTCTTGGGAATGTCCTCCTCTCGAATCCTTAGTTGGTGATAGCCTGACCGCAAGTCTATCTTAAAGAACACCTTTGCTCCCTTTAATTGATCAAACAGATCATCAATCCGAGGAAGAGGATACTTGTTCTTAATAGTGACCTCGTTGAGTGCGCGATAGTCGATGCACATTCTCTTGGTCTTATCTTTTTTTCCATAAATATTACTGGAGCACCCCAGGGTGATGTTCTCGGGCGGATATAGCCTTTCTATAACTGTTCATCCACTTGCTTCTTGACCTCTGCCAACTCATTGGCTCCCATTCTATAAGGCCTCTTGTGGATCGGAGCAGTGCCAGGGACTAGGTCAATCTGAAACTCTATTTCTCTTTCAGCTGGCATCGTGGTTAGGTCTTCCGGGAAGACTTCCGGGTACTCGCAAACCACGAGAATATCTTCTAACTTCGTCAGGTCCTTTCCTTTCTCTTCGGGTTTCTCCTTAGCCGAGATCCGATTCAGACTTGCCACTACCCCCGACGGTTTAGGGGAGCGGTAAATCACTTTCTTCCCTTTGCCATTGGTCGGGGTGATCGTGCGGCTTGCGCAATCGATCAGGCCTTTATGACGGGTTAGCCAGTCCATCCCAAGGATGATATCCAGGCCTTTTGATTCCAATAGGATAAGGTTGGCTAGAAAGGGGGATCCTTGGATTTCTATTGCCACTGAAGGGCAAAAATGGGTGGTGTTCAAATGTTTCTCGGGGGTTTGAACCCTCATGTGTCCCCACAAATGCTTTTGATATGAAAGAATGGGTTGCACAAGAATCAAACAGGACTGATGAGTTAAAGAAGTTCACAGGGAACATACCCAGTATGACATCTCGTGCGTCCTGTGCTTCCTCTGCCGAAGCATGATTCACTCTTGCTTGGATGAACCGGGGCGCATGTTTTGGTCTTGGACACTTATCTGCGAAATGTCCAGGTTCTCCACAGTTGAAATAGTTGCCAGGTTTGAATCCCAAGTCCTTCTTTGGCGATACTGGCTTGGATTGAGGTGGCGGTTGCACCGTTGGCGGACACGGAGCCGGGTTCCGCTGCGGCTGTCCGGGGCGGCTTCCACTGGGTTAGAAATTCCCGGGATGGTATGGACGATGTTGGCGGACGATCATAATGGTAGGTCCACTTTGACCACCCGGAGTGAAACACGGCCGTTGGGGTTTCCCTTGCTGAGGTTGTAGTCTAAACTGAGTGGCCTTCCGTTTTCTGAGCATTTTATTACGTTGATCTTCTTGACGGATGGCTTTGTCGACTAACTTCTCAAAGTCGACATATTCTCCTGAGATGAGTTTGTCTGTTAACTCATCGTCCAGCCCGGCCAAGAACTTTTCTTGACGTTCAGCGTCAGTGCGTACGTCCTCTGGAGCATATCGCGCTAAGTGATTAAACTCGTGCAGATACTCGGTGACAGTCCGAGTGCCTTGCTCCAGGGATTTGAACTCCCTTTTTTTCTGAGCTACTATCCCTCCGGGGATGTGCGCCTTTCAGAATTGGTGGTAGAACCTGCCCAAGTGACATCAGGTGCATCTGCCCGATGGGTAACCAAGAAGTTGTCCCACAAGGCTGAGGCGGGGCCTTGGAGTTGATGGGTGGCAAAGGACACCCTTTCCTGGTCTGTGCATTGGAAAAGGTCCATCTTCTCCTCTATGGCAATGATCCAATCATTGGCCTCCATTGGGTTGGTGGTGCTAGAGAAGGTTGGGGGTCTGACACGGAGAAACTCTGACAATTTGCTCTGAGGGTGAGGTTGTGGTGCAAATTGGTCGTGATGATTCTGGTTCTGCTGTTGAAACTGTTGCATCATTTGCAACTGCATCTATTGATCCTGCTGTTGCATTTGCTGCATCATTGCAGCCATCATTTGGGTCTGGTTGGCTAAGACTTGAGCCAAGGTGATGTTCTCGGGTGGAGGAGGTGGGGTGTTGCCATTAGCTCTGGTGTTGGTCTCGGCGGACTCAGCGTTGGTGTTGGTACTGCTGTTCCTGGTGTTCACCATCTGAAGGAGCGAAATGAATAAGGCGGGAGGAGGAGTAAAACAGATTGGACTGAGAAGCTGAACTTTATTACTTGTTTTGATCTGTTCTTTATTAAAACACTTAAAACGCACTCAACATCCTTAACTGGACAACTCATACCCACACTTGATACAGGTTGACCACTACCTCACACACAACACTCCTAACACACAGCAACTAAACAAACAGGAAAACTAGGGAAAACGGTAAACTAAGGGTGGCGACACTCTAGGGGTCGGAGTGGCTTCCGCGGTCGGTGGAGTCGAAACCACTCTCTTGGGAGTTCCCGTATTCCTTTTCCTTCGAGCGGCTTTGAGAGCTTGCTAACTCCTCTTTTCTACCTGGGCTCTTGGAGCTGCCACTGCTACTGTCTCTACTGCTGCTAGACATGTAGATCCATCCTCCTCCTCTGCTTGGAGCGGGGACCAGAGCAGGAGTAGGATCTGGCATTGGGGCGGGAGCTGGGGAAGGTGGCGAAGCAGGAAGGGGAACCCTGGGCGCCAGCTGCATCCGCACCGGGGCCTTGGTGTTCTTCCGAGGCGTGATTCTGATCCGAAGGATGTTGGGAGGTGGAAGCCCTTTAAGGATGGCGATTTCTTTCTTGAGGTGATCCACTTCATCCTTCAGGCTCTTGATCCTTAGGATCTTCTGGTCATTCAGGGCCTTGGCTGCCATATGAACGTCTCAGTGCATCTTGTCCAACCCTTCAATCACAGTCCTCATGTGAGAGAAGGTGGTGTCGTTCTCCCCTTCGGCAGATTGGAATGAGTTGACCACTGATGAACTTCCGCGCCGGGGATGGTAACGGTAGGCAGAGTGGCGGAGATGATATGCATGCATCTCCCTCATCCAGGCCAGCATCAGGTACGCAGCCTCTTGGCAGACATGCTCATCCGTTCCTCCCAAAGCAGTGACCACAATGTTCGGGATGTTGGTGCCGACGAAACCGTGCATCTCTAGACGGACCTAGTAGGGCAACTCGCTGCCGAATGGTGAAACGATGGTGTACTCGGGAGCATCAGGATAGCCTACTGCCAAAGCCATCCTTGCCAGCTCTGCGACGAATCCCTTCAGACCCTGACTGTTGTGGGTGACGGGACGGTCTGCCATCTAGAGAAGACAAGGTAGGGGATCAATGCATGCGCAAACCCAAGTTAGATAAACGGTAAAGGACTCAAGTAAAGTAAACGAGAAAAGGAGGGTTTTTTAGAAACATTTTTATGAGGCTAAGTAAAGCTTCTAACGACATCCCCTAGAAGATGTGGTAATGCTTAAAAATAGATGTTTAGTTATAATAAGTATAAAATCAGCGACCATTCCCTCCTGTCTTGACTTAGGACTTTGCTCCCTTAGAAAATCCCGACTGACAGTCGAATAAGATTGCAAATGGTTTTTTTTCAAAATTTAGCTTCAAAGTCCTATCACTTAGACTAACCTGGTTTTTTTTCAAAATTCTCTGTTTTGAAAGAAGCTCAAAATTCTCCCCAATCCCGAGGAAACATAGACCCATTTTCCTGAAACAACTCCAAAAGCCGGGACTTATGCATATGAAAAGGTTCGAGGGCTCCTAGGGTTTTTCCATTTGGCTTTTTCGACGGTCCGGAATTGGCTCTCATACCAACTTGTCACGCCCAGAAATTCAGACCAGAATTTTCGAAGCTATATGTGTATTAAAATCCCTGTCCAGGACCAGCCAGGGTACACATACAACAATTGTTGATATTACAGTTCCATGTCTTAGAAACATTACAAAAAGATTACAAAAAATCAGCGAAAAAAGGAAAAAAGGGCCTAAGCCTAAGCTTGACGCTGGCCACGTGGCTTCAACCATTCCACAGGCAACTTCCGAGTGCGGGACAAAGCCTACTCAACTTCGTCTTCTTCTTCACTTCTTGCTCGGGTTCGGTGAAGAGGCAAGGATGAGTACTTCCACATACTCAGCAAGTCACATCGGAAGGGGGAGAGAATGAATGCAGGGAAGACAAGGGTTTGGCTAAGGTTTGCTTTTGCGCAAACAGCAAGGGTTTTCCAAATAATAGGAATTTTGAGCATGATCAAAACAGTAGTAATTTAAGTAGTTAAAACATTTTGCAACCAACACTGTCCAACGTTATCCCCACGTTACGACAGGCCCAACCCATCCAACTATACTAGTCAGGTTCCATTAATCAAGGTTTAATAGTGTGAGACTACTCACGGTGAGTTCGGTTGATCGCCCAATTACCGTGGGCACGGCTATTCGAATAGTTTTACTCTGATCAGAGGGGTGTAACTGTACCCACAAGACAAAGCCCCATGACATGGTCTCCCATGCGCCAGAATACCACCATGGTACCCCAGCAAGGAAACTGTGATAGGACCTTTCGTATAACCCCCCGCTAACCAAACGAACCCCACCAAGGTTTCGCCCCCACTCCCAGACCCTGGGACGTGGGTAGCCCCCCTGAGTGCCTCGGTGAATCTGGCAGCCCAACAACCCTTATAACAGGGTCGACTAAAACTCCATCCCACCCACCCTTGTCGATGGGTTCGTCAGCTAGGAGAGACTACACTACGGGACCCACCTTACCCATTTTGGCTTGTGGTTTGCACGGTCATTCTCCCGAGGGTTCCCGTGAACCGGTCTTTAATTGCCATGGGCGCCACTAACCAAAACCATAGCGCCCACAGCCCACCATTTGTCATATTTTAGTTATTAATCCGATTCACCAACTTCTCCAATTATTATTCTTTCAAACAGATGTCCAGGAGATGCATATTAAGTGAGAATGACCCATTTAGTGAGCTAGTGAATCTAAGCCAGGCTAAGCATAACCTAGTCCTGCATCTAGTCATGTTGTTTTCCCAAGTTTAATCAAGGAGTTTGGAGTGTCAAACCTAAGGCATAAACTAGATAGATGGTGTACTATTTCTCATGAAATGACATTATAAAATAACATGCAATTTAATAGAGTAAAATAGGTGTTTTAGCAAAATGGGAGCAATATGATCAATAATATAGCATGACTTGCCTTGCTCTTCGACTTCGGGGACTTCAGCAACAATCTCGAAATAAACCGGGTCGGATTCTGAAACAGGGAACAAAACCATTTTTAATGGATTCTTGGCATTTTTATGAATTTAATGAAATTTGAATGGGCTAAAACGGAGCTCGGATTGAAAAGATATGATTTTTAGAAGTTTTTTGGGTTTTTTTACTAAAATAGAAAAATCCTTAATTGATTTATTGCGCAATAAAGCCCGGGGAGGCGTCAGTGGCTAGGGCTGACGTCAGCGGCCGCAGGGCGCCGGTCCACGGGCCGGAGGGGCGGTGTGCCACGAGGCAGACCACGGGGGGCGCGGGGTTTGGACGATGCCGATCGGTCGAAGCCGATCGGATGGCCGGGAGAGGCGCGGTGGCTTGAGCGGCGTGGGGCACGACGGCCGGGGAGGGGCGGCTCACCGGGGAAACCCACCGGAGTTGGGGAAGACGGCGACGGTGACGGCGAAACTGGCGACGAACGAGCGCCGGGAACGGCGGCCGAGGTGGCTTGGACGCCGGGGAAGAAGGTGATGGCGGCGGCGAAGCTTGGGGTGGCTTGGGACGGCAGGAACACGCGGCCGAAGGCCGGCGGCGAGCTTCGGAGCAAGTGCGCTCGGTGTGAGAGCGAATGAGAGCGAGTGAGACTCGAATGAGAGCGTGGGGACCTCGGCAAGGCCACGGGGGTGCTTTTGAAGGCCGCGGGGAGGCAAGCTGTGGCTGGATATGGACATAATCGCTCGCCAGAGTAAACGAGAGAGATTTAGGGGAAATAATGCCAACGATTAACTCCGGCCATTAGGGCGTGAGGGAGCGGCGGTCGGCGGAGTTTTAAGGTGGCGGGAGAGACAGGGAGTTAAGGCGGCGAAGTTTTGGGGCGTGGAGAGGCCGGCGGCGTGAGATCCGCGTGGATGCGGCGGCCGAGAATGGCGCCGGGGCGGCCGGAGGTAGGGGACGACCCCGATAGGTGGGCCCCACCTATCAGCGTCCCGGGGAAAAGGGGAAGGGAATCTGGACTTATTTGCGGGCGCGAGGCTTAAGCATGGCCGTGGCCTTCGGCCGGCCCGTGAGGGAGGAGAGAGAAATGGGCGTGCGGGCAGGACGAACGGGCCGTCGGCCGGCCCATCGGCTGGCCCATCGGCTGGCGTGTGGCAGGAAGGGAACGGGCTGTCTGCTCGGGTCGATGGCCCACAGCCGATTGGGCGCGAAAAGGACAGAGGAGAGAGAAACCGATTTTCCTAGGATTTATTTATTCTAATTTTTATTATAATTGGTTAAAAATTATTTCTATTGCTCGGAAATTCCACTAAAAATTCGTTAGCGTATTTGACATGTAGAATTTAAGAAAAATCCTACCATGCCATTTCCATTTAGAATTTGGCTTTTAAAATTATTTGTTTCTCTCCAGTTAATTCCAACGATTTTTCTTTTGTGATTTTTCTTTCGATTTTTTTAAAAGGGAAAACACCTCAGGGTGTTACACGTGACCAATTTGTGGACCTAGGAAGGTCACTTTCGGTGCATATCTCTGGCACCACTTCCAACTATGCCTACACACAAGACAATGTCACTTATAAGCGTGCTATAAGGACTGTTGTTACCAAAATTACGCAAGAATACTTACAAGGAGTAGCACTTGAGTATACTTGTGTCCACCGCTCGTAGAATGTAAAGGTCAAACAGATCCTTGAAGTCTATGGCAATGTAGTTTTCAGGCCCAGAAAATGGTTTTCCATCGCGATAACCTATGATGTCATTCTCCTTGTTCGTCCTCTTGCTTGTCCTCTCCATGCAGTAGAGGTGGAGCTCCCTGCAAGCTTTGTCCATCATTCGTAGGGAGTCGTCTCCAACCAAAGGCATGCCTAGTTGGAACAACGCCGGGGGAACGTTTTTGGTCATGTCTAGCTTCTTCGAAGCTAGACGCAAGGGCTGCGCCTTGCCTTGGGCTCTTCGTCTCACCCTTGCCGCAGGTTTTTTGTTAGTTATTTACGGAGGAGAGAAACACGCCTTCCTTGATTTCTTGAGCGGTGGGGGATTATTGGCTGTGTTGTCAGCCTCCATGTCACCTTGTCGAACAGCGGGAGCTAGAGGGGCTGGAGGGGCTAAAGGAGCAGGTGCCGGTTGGGGCGATGGCCGAGTGCTCGGTGGAGTGGCTGACCTTGGAGTCAACTTGATTTCAATGAGGTCCTTCTGCCACTGGATAAAGGTTTCATGTGCAACTTCTATGGTTAGGATCTCATCATCTAGTGGATACTGCAGTGGCAAATGGGCACATTCATTCTTCACCGTGTCTACTTGCACTTTCGCCTGATCAACCATCAGTTGCGTCCCATGCATTCTTATATATGGGGTCGGCTTAAAGGCAAGTCCCTCGGTCACCGGAACCATGAAGGTCGGCATCACCTTAACTGTTAGCACGTAGTTAGTCGGTTCCTGTGATAGATTCATCCATAATTTTAGAATACTACATTATAAGGATTTTTTAAGACTATTACGCATTATGGCCAATAGTTTTACCGTTATTTGATCAACAACGGATAGGACTGGTTGTGGTTGTTCTGCCACCTCAGTTGACATGCAACTGCTCCGCTTTTGTGTCGGACTGTCTCGGATCGGAACGATGGCGTGCTTGGCGGCCTAATCTTGGTAGTCACATCTTGTAGAATCTCCTCTAATTTAGAGCTTAGCTCAATTCTGACATGCTCCCGGATCTTCTCGACCAGACGTGCACCTTTTTCTGCCTTTGAGAGGGCCTTCTTCTTGTACTGGCCCGCGTATTCTGGAAATCCATATTTTCAAGGGACCAAAGTGCGAACATCCCTAGTATGTCCACGGTGTTCGCTGTTGCCCAACACTTGAGTAAGGATGCCATCCTCGCGTCTAGAAGAGCAGGCCTCTTGGGAGGTATGTCTCACGACAACCAACTCTTTCTGTAGTACAAGTGAGTTCTATATAAATTGAGAGAACGATATATGTAAAGAAAATAAACATATTAAGGTGAGACACTTACAATATTTTCATAAACTTGTTGATCTTGGGCATTTGAAAAGGATATTGTTCCATCACTGTTCTTCACAGCCCTTGCCCTTGCCCAGCTCCTTGCCCTTGGGTGCGGGATATCAACAAATGGAGGCGGCATGCTCGATGCCTCTGCCGCCTCATCCTCTTTCTTCCATTGCTCATGCTTCATGGTATATCCCCCGGTGCCAAGCCGGTGCGGGTGCACATTTCGAGTCTGGAGTGCCTTATAAGCCTCACCTTTGGCTCGGGATTCGTCGGTTGATTTTTTTTGGAAAAACTCCTCCCACACCGCTTGTGTGATGAAGGGGTATTCCCCGAAAGGCTCCCCTCCACTCGGGTTGGTGACGTACTCGTTGACAAGCTTGGACTTAAAGTGCTTCCAAGTGAATCCAAACGTCTTGAAGGCCATCCGCTATAGCCTGTCCTCGTCAGTTGTAGGATAGTAGAAGCTCTCCTTGAACTTTAGCCATGCAGATTCCTTCTCGACGTTCGGCACGTACTTGATGTTATCAGCCAAGATGGTGAAGGTCTGCCTCCCTATTATCCCACATATGGAGCTAAACTTCTTGCACACGTTCTTGGGTGCAGTCGGCTTTTCTAGGTCATCCACCTTTCTTATGATGTACCTCTCCCTTGGAAATTTATTACCGCTCCTAGGGGCTCGTGTCCTCGTGGATGCACTAGTTGTCGCTGACGTTGGTTCGTCGTGCTGCGACATCCTCTAAATAGCTTGCAAAATCATAAAATAAAAAAATTAATTAAATCGAGAAGAAGAGAGATTGGAAAGAAAGAAAGAAGAAGAGGAGGAGAGGAAGAAATTTAATAATTTGTCATATGTCAAAATTCTCATACTTTTGAAAGTATTTTTGAAAGGGAGGAGAAAGGGAGGATTATAAATCTTTGAATTTATTTTTGAATCTGTGAATCTTTGAATCTTTGAATTTATTTTTTAAAGGGAGAAGAATAAATCTTTGAATTGGCTGATGATGATATTGCTTGGTAATTACATTGTTCAAAAATAGCTGATACTGGTGCTAGTTTTTTATGCTAGTTAGGAATAAGAGGAAAATTCATCCATGCATGTTTTGTCTTTATGGTTGGCTGCGACCTCACCGTACCTCACCATGTTACCAGTTCCATTATACAGTTCGACATTTAGAAAATAACAGTTTGATATTCAGAAAATAAAAACAAAATAAAAATAGTCCCATTAAACAATCCCATTAAACATGCCCAATATACACACATTATACAACATTATAGGAGTCCAGTTATGCACAATTTATACAACATTATACACACATTATTCATATATCGTTGCATCTACAACCCGATTCATCTATATGGCACATATATCTGAGATTCAACACCAATCAACCCAATACATGGCAAATGAAGGAGATGCATGGAGACTAACCTAGAGCAGCGAGGGCGGAAGACGGCGCCAGGCTCAGGGACGGCGGCGCGCTCGGTGGTGGCGAGGGAAGAAGACGCGACGCTAGGCTCAGGGAGGACGGCGACGTGCTCAGGGAGGACAATGCCGGGCTCGGGGAGGACGGCGATATGCTAGGGGACGACGACGCCGGGCTCGGGGATGATGGCGACATGGAGGGTGCGAGGAACGGCTGCTAGGGTTCTGAGCGAGTGAGGACTTAAAAATTTATCGCACTAATGTATACATCTGAAACAGGGCGAAAAGATTTAGAATCACATATGTGACGGACTTTAGATTAAGCCCGATTAAGATTAATCATCTCAATCGGGCTTAATACAAAGCTCGTCACATATGATGTCTAGTTCGCCGCACAAAGGCCGATGAAAAAATTCTATCGGTAACAGGCTTGATATAACGCCCGTCATGGATGACATCATCGGTGACGGGCTTAAAGTTTAAGCCTAATTAGTAAATTAATCATCTCTATCGAAATGCAATTAAGGCCCGTCACGGATGACTCAGCTGTGACGGGCTTAAAGTTTAAGCCCAATTAGTACATGAATGATCTCTATCGGTCTCAAAGTTTAAGCCTGTTTGGTATAGACATCATCTCTATCAGTCTTTAATATAAAGCCTGTCACCGATATAGTTTTTTCACTTGTACAATTAACTATACACAAAAGGCATGTTAATACAAAATATTTCATTCATTACAAAATGTTATAATTTTTCCATTTTTTCACTACAAAATTTATCCATTTCACTTAATAAAATTTAATACAAAATATTTTATCCATTTCACTGAATAAAATTTAGTAAAGTTCAATAAATTATTTAATTCACTAAATAATTCTCCATGTTAACTAAATTTCAATATATAAACTACTCTTTTCATGTAATTCACTAAATAATTTACACAAAAGGGTTGCTAATACAAAATAGTTTATTCATTACAAGAAATAGCAAAACAAATAAGTATAAAGGCATCAGTCATAAGGTTATGCCTTCCGTATGATCTGACCGAGCATATGCCACATCCTCTTGGGGATCATCGTCAAGGTCTGACATGAAGATTCTGATTCTATTCTTCTTCGTCGACGACGTTATCAACCCCGACAATTCAGCGCTTGCCATCCCTGACGATGTGCATCTTCTTGTTTGTAGGGTCTTTTATGTAGAATATCTGCTCGACTTGTTTCGCAAGCACAGATGGTTCATCGGCATATCCAACCTTGGATGGATCTATTAAAGTGAAACCTTCCTTGTTGACTTTGACACCCGTGCGCCGGCATCGAAAGAAAGGGACTTTGAATCTCACGTAGTTCAGCTCATAGATCTATTCAATGCGGTCGAGTATGTGTTGGACCCAACTTGATCCTAGAATGCATCTATACAGACTCCGCTGTTTTGCACTGTGCTTTTGTCATCTTGTTGTATGGTGTAAAACGTGTAACCGTTGATATCGTATCCTTGCCATGTGTCTACCTCCCAACATGGTCCCATCGCCAACAACCGTATTGTCTCAGAGGAAGAAACATCTCCATGTGACAGAGGGTATTGATAATATTTGTCTGCAATCCATCTAGGTCTTCAGGATCTATAACCTTCTGATTGATTGCATTGAAGAAGGCACATAGACGTTGGATCGTGTGGCGGACTTTGGGTGATAGAATGCCTCTCATAGCAATTGGCAAAATTTGTGTGATGAGCACATGGCAATCGTGGGACTTCATTCCAACCAATTTAAGGTCATTCAATTTGACGTAATTACTTATCCTTGCTGAATAGCCTGATGGAACTTTGATATCTCTGAGGCATGATAACATTGCGATCTTCTCATCCTTCGACAATGTGTGGCAAGCTAGAGGGAGGTACACTCTGGCTGTCTCTGCATCTGTTACATGCAGGAATTCACTATGAATATTCATCTCCTATAGATCAAGACGCGCATTCAACCCGTCCTTGGTCTTCCCAGGAATATTCAGCAGTAGCCCTACCAAACTCTCACACATATTCTTTTCTACATGCATCAGATCAATGCAATGATGGACCTCGATATCTTTCTAGGAAGTCGCCAAAATATGGATTTTTTCTTTCACATACCCTTATCCATTGCCTTACTTCATTTTCTTTTCTTTCCAAACTCATTAGTTAGGTCCTTGACCATGTTGCGGACCTCATCTCTGTCACGTCCCACCCTTCTCTGGGTTGGGCCTGCCTACATCTCGAAGATCTTTAGGATCTCAAGACTGCCCTCACAGCCCAACACAAGTCTTTTCTGCGCACTTTGTCCTCACTCATGCGCAACCAGGAAGAACTTTTCGGTTGGTCACCCATCCCCAAATTGCCCCAAGCCAAGCACGCTTAATCACAGAGTTCTTTGAACTTTTCGGTCGGTCACCCATTCCCAAATTACCTCAGGCCAAGCACGCTTAACCTCAGAGCTTTTTTAGAGATAAGCTTCCAAAAAAGTTGCAACTTGTTGGTATGTGTATTCTATTAATCAAGCTCTGGGCCAAGATGTTACATCCAAACCCCTTAGAAGACCCTCCTCGATCGGTCACCCATCCCCAATTGCCCTAGGCCAAGCACGCTTAACCTTAGAGTTTTTTAGAGATGAGCTTCTAGAAAAGAATTTGTAACTTATTGGTATGAATATTATATTAATCCTATTAAGCCCTGGGCTAGGATGTTGCATCCACACCCCTTAGAAGACCCGACGTCCTCGTCGGTCAACCCCAGGCCAGGAACCTCCCCTCTTGGCCACAACCGTGCATCTAGTGCTAGCGCATGTGCCATGCCGTGTCCCCTCAGGGCTACACACGCCATGCGCACCATGCCCGTGCAACTAACCCGCCACGCGCCCGTGAAACCGTGAGGGTCGGCTCTGATACCACTCTGTCACGTCCCGCCCCGTAGGGTCGGGCCCGCTTACACCTAGCGACTCTAGAAGCTCAACACTGCCCTCATAGCCCAACACCATTCTTTTTTATGCACTTTGTCCTCACTCATGCGCAGCCAGGAAAAACTTTCCGGTTAGTCACCCATCCCTAAATTGCCCCAGGCCAAGCATGCTTAACCTAAGAGTTCTTTGGAGATGAGCTTCCAGAAAAGAAGTTTCAACTTGTGAAGTATTTTATTAATCCTATTAAACCTTAGGCCAGGATGTTACAATCTCTGAACAAATCCTTGGGTGGAGTCTGAAGTTCTCTCTTACTGTTGAAAAGTTTCTTTTTTCTTTTAAATGTGTGTTGGAGAGGGAGCCATCTCCTATGACCCGTGTAAACCATCTTTCTGTATTTCTTCAGCCACCTGCTGTGTGTATGTTCCATACAGTCAGAGCATGACTTCTTTCCTTTCACGGTTTGTCCAGAAAGATTGCCATGTACGGGATAATCATTAATGATGTAGAACAATAGAACACGTAGGTTGAAGTAACCCTGACCGTACGCATCCCAAGTTTCCACACCTTCTTTCCTGAGAGTCTCAAGGTCATTGATAATATACTCCAAAAACACATCAATGTCATTGCCGGGTTGTTTAGGCCCTTGGATTAACAAGCATAGCATAATGTATTTTCTTTTGAAGCACAACCATGGTGGTAGGTTATAATTTGCAATCAAAACTGGTCATGTGCTATGAGAACTGCTCATGTCTCCGAAAGGATTTATGTCATCCGTACTCAAACATACTCTCATGTTTCTAGGGTCGACTACAAAATCTAGGTATCTTCGATTAATATTCCTCTATTGAATGGAATCTACGGGGTGTCTTAGCATATCATCGTTCCTTCTCTCTGTTGCATTGCTAACGTACTAACTTTGCTTTCTTGGGGTTGGCAAATATTCTCTTGAAACGATTAATGATAACCATACAGCCTTCGCCGGACCACCACGCTTTGACTTTTTTCCTTCGTTAGCACTTTTCGTTCTCTTGTATTGAGAAGCCTTGCAAACATGATAAGCATCTAAGTCCGCATATTGCTTGTGGTACAATATGCAGTCGTTTGGACAAGCGTGAATTCTTTGGACCTATAACCCCAGGGGACATAAAACCTGCTTTGCTTCGAATGTCGTCTCGGGCAATGTGTTCTCATCTGGAAGCATGGTCTTCAGAATTCTCAAAAGTTGTGTGAAACTCTTTTCTGTCCATCCACTACTTGCCTTCAGCTTCATTAGCTCCAAGGTAGATGACAATTTGGTGTATTTTGCCTTGCATCCGGCGTATAGAGGCTTCTCTGAGTCACTGACCAACCTGCTGAACTTCATGGAATCTCTCACGTTGTAGGCTGGGTCCTCAACGTCCCGTAACATGTCTTGCAGCAGATCGTGATCCACATCAACCCTTTCATCGCCCAATGGAGAAGGTATAATTATGTCATGTTCATCTTCATCTTCTTGATTTTGTGCATCACTTATGTCTGTAGTTGCACCACTACATAATTCTTGCTCTCCATGTTTCACCCAACATGTGTAGCCGTCCATGAATCCTCGTTGTATCAGATGAGCATATACGTCCACTCTGCTACTAAACATAGTTTTATTTTTTGCAATCTGCACATGGACAACACATGTAATCGCTATTTCTTCTTTTTCTATCCTCCTCCGTGGTGTTTATAAAATTTAACACGCCATTTCGATACTCTTCACTATAACGTCGCACAGTTTTCTCATACATCCAACTTCGATCCATCGCTAAGCTGCAAAAAAAGTGAAAAATATTAAAATCACATTTTGTAGGTACGTATTTACTAGATTTATGAGAAATGACTACTATTTTTCAATTACCTTTGCACTTTCTGATTTCCTTGGGAAAAAGACAAAAAATCGCCCCTTCCTCCTCCCATCAAAACAGTGAATAGTGGGATAACCACTCCACTAGATGGTTGGGGTATTTATAGAGTATAATAACTATTTGTAACGGCCAACGAACTATCAGCTGTGACGTATATTGCAGTTATCTTTGTCAGGCCTAACTACAAGCCCGTCACTAACGGCACTCATCGGTGACGGGCCTAATTGTTATCTCAATCGGGCCATGAGTTAGAGCCCGTCACCGATGACCAACATCGGTGACGTGCTTATATTGAGGACCGACAAAGATAACATTGGTTATCTTTATCGGGGCATGGATTACGCCCATCACAGATAGGTATCATCCATGATGGGTTCTAGATTTATGCACATCTAACATGTTTGGGCGAGTATATCTTTGTCGGCCTCGTTTTAGACCCGTTTGAGATGACTTAGCTGTGATGGCCTATAAATCTCAGACATATGATGGCCCGTTACAGAGGAAAGGATCTGTACTAGTGCAGGATGCACAATGCATGGCTAACTTTCTTTTAAAACCTTTAAACCTTTGAATGTTGAAATTCCTGTGAATAAAATCAAAACCTTGCCAGGAATGTTTGTATTCTTTGTAATCTAAACTACATATCAAGACCCATATTAATCATATTTTAATTTAGTAAAAATATGTCGTTCAAAGCCATACTCATCATTTGCATGTCATCCAATAGTCATAATAAATTATGAAACAATTTGACACTTGAGATGTTATCAACGTATATCACTGATATATATCTACAACGTTAGAAAATAACGACTAGAATGCTAATAGTGAAACATTGAAATTTTAGCTTATTCACGTGTTCAAAAATCATAAGATTTGACATGTTAAAACAACATTGTTGGCTTTCTTGCAAAAAAACACATACCTAAAATATTTTTTAAAAATATATGACACGCAAAAAAATAGTGATATAACAGGTGCATTGAGACTGTGCCAATGTCGTAATTGACAATTAAGAAAATAGCAAACGAAGTATGCCTAACGTTTTGTGTTGCATGTACAACGCATAGATAGCCTCCTGTCTATAACCATCATATAGACAGGTAAATAGTCAGATCATACAACCCACCTACATAGAGCCCTCTCTACGCTATTTATTGTTGTTTAATATTTTCTCTCTCCTACTTTTTTCCCATCTTGTCGGTTCTAGATCCATCTCGTGAATTCCTTCATTTCTTCTCACCGGCCAAATCCTCCCGGCCAAATCCACCCCACCGCCGGCCAAATCGTCCCCACCGGCCCGTCGGCCTTCCTTCCTTCCCAGTGAGTCCCTTGCGAGCACCGCCGGCCAAATCCTCCTCACCTGCCCGCCGCCCTCCCTTCCTTCTTCGTGAGGACAAGCGAGCACCGCCGACCTCCCTTCCTTCTCCATGAGGACGAGCAAGCACCGCCAGCCAAATTCTCCCCACTGGCCCGCTGGCCTTCTGCGCCTTCTTCGTCGTTGCGCTCCTGCCTCATGGCCGAGTGCGCCTTCCTCGCCGCGCACGCAGTCGCACACATCACGGCCACGAGGGTCGTCGCAGCGGAGAGGAAGCCTAGGGGTGGCCAGGTCATGGCTCTTCTCTTGGGACGACGGTTGGCTCTAGAAGCAATCCACGGATCCAGCTCGATGATGATCCAGCCAGAGCCAGATCCATAGAGGAAGCGTCGACGATAGGTCGCTCTGCCGAGTCCTCGTCCAGCTCGTCCTCGTGGGGCTCGCCTTCCGCGTTGATGACGGCGGCCAAGAAGCAGAGTCTCCAGGAGCTTTTCATTGTGACATGGATTTGGCGCGAACAACTCCCTTCGCTCGTGCCATCCTTCATATGAGGCAAGGAGACACGCTCCGTCGACAAGGTATACAACACCAGCTTCCGTGTCTGCTTCGTATGGGAGAACAGGCCAGAGGCCATCGTCTCACGAGACGATGAGGCACCCGTCTACGCGTCAGGGGAGGGTGGGTTTTGCAAAACGTATGTCTTGCAGATGGCTTGCAGAAGAGCATTGTACATGCCCTTAGTTATGTGAAACAAACCAATTGCCTATGGATTGTCATTTTAAGTAATAACATATTGTATTATATCCTTAGAATTCACTGAAGAATCTCTAGGGCTAAACTTAATGTTATTATTTGGCCAATAACTCCTTTATCTATGATCCAATTTACTATCACCATATGGGAATAACCTAGGCTTCAATCATATGTCCAATCATTGCCATATATATATATATATATGTTAATCCTACTTACAAACATATATCCATGAGGTTGTAATTGCTAGCGAGGCTTCTATGGCCTGTTTGCATCCAAGGGCTAAAGCTAGTTTGAGCTTGTTTGAGTCAAACTAGCTCAAAAGTATCCAAACATGAGGGCTAGAGCTAGTTTTTTGTAACTAGCCCACCCAAAAAAACTATCCCCCAAAGGGTGATTATTTGGGTTAGTTTGGAGAGAGAAAGGGAGAGGAAGCTAGCCAATGGGAAAAAGAGAGAGGGAGGAAGCCAGTCAATAGGTGATTATTATTGTCAAACTAGCCATTGCATCCAAACACTTCTTTGACTAGAGCTGGTTTGGGCTAGTTTAGAGTTTAAAACTAACTCTAACCTCTAACCGAGCTAGAGTGATCCAAACAGAACCTATATGTCATTAAATAGTACAAACAAAGGATGGATCTACATGGGAATGATCAATACACAATATGTGAGTAGAAGATACCATCAGACATCGAGTAATGTGTACAGATCGATGAAGATAAGTAGCTTACTGGCGGCTACAAGTAATGTTGTGGTGGCTTGGTATGGGACAAGCTTCAATTCAATTATAAGCTAACATTGAGGACAATATGGTATTTATGTTAAATAACAACTATACTAATTTTTATTTTGCCTAAATCGGGAGATGCTGATAATACTAAACAAACTAATTAAAACTGCATGAGAAAACATGCTCTTGATAATTAGAATTCACTTGGATACTAATTAAATTTATATTCTTTCTATCTTTTTTATATTAAATACATTATAATGTATAAAAAACAAATATGTGAAAAAGAAATAAATTAAATCCAAGCTTTTTCTTGGATAATTTTGCTTATATTTCAGAAGTCCTTAGAACATTATTAAAAGAATAAATTTCACAAACCTTAGGATGTTTACTGATAGTCAATTGTTTTCGAGAGAGATTTTCAAGGACGGTTTCGTTTCGTAAACTCTAGGCATGGTAACCAATTACAGGCACGTGGTGGTATAAGCAGAACACATCAATCTAGAGGATGAACATGTTCAGTTATAATCCATTATGAACGAAATGTGTATATATGTATGAAGTTGAAATGTATTTTTTTCTTAAAAAACAAATCTATCTTTTTTTCTTAAAATCGATGAGTGGGTTTTCAGATTTTTTTAAGAAGAAATAGAACCACTAAACATTCATTTTTTTTTAGAAAAAAGGAAAACATTCAACTTTGAATTTACCCTAACTTTGTTACACTCACTTCCTAAACATATATTATAAGTTAAGGATGCCCACACAGGTGTGCGGGCCATTGTTTTAGTTTTCTAAAAAATTCACTTAACTCCATTTATCATTGCTTCTAATTATTTGTAATCAACTTTATTACTTTCTCCAAAATATGATGAATTGATGAATGAATAAGAAGATAGATCTTGGGTTGGATATACTCCAATATACCTCGGGTATCAAGATAACACAAATGAATGTATATGTTGAAAAAAATACAACTGAAACTTAAATTGATTGATTTTTTAAGCGTTCATGTATTTGGCTATCTCTCTCTTTCTTTCTTTATTCTTATTTTGGACTTTCTGTCTTTATCAGTTGGTCCGTCCCAAAATATAAGTCCACTGGCACATGCACACCAGCTGTCCAACGCTGCTCTCAAGCGCAACACATAGCTGAGCGCATGCGAGACTGGTGGAGGACTAAAGAGATATGGGACACGTGTCTAAAAATGAGGACGTAAGCGAGGACCAATGAGAGTTGGAGATTATTTGAGAGTTGGAGATTATTAGGGTTGTTTTTTTATCAGAGCACCTCCAACAGCCTCTCTAATAGACTTTTTAAGTTAAATTTTACCTATTCTATCAAAAAAGTGCTTCAACAGCCTCTCTATTTGACTGGCCAAGCTATTTGGCTGGCCAAACTCACCTCCTCCTTGGCCAAATTTGGTCACTCTATTTGGCTGGCCAATGGTGAGCCCACGTCATCCTCAACTCCCCCTCTCTTTCTGCCCTCTACTGCCCGTCGCCGCCTAGCCGCCCGCCCACACGGCGTCCCTCGCCCTCTTCCGCCCGCCGCCTAGCCGCCCTCGCCCGTCCGCCGCTCGGCTGTCCTCCGCCGCCCGGCGGCCCTCGTCCTCACCCGTGAACGCCACTCCCTCTTCACCGGTGGCCTCGCGGCGACGGTCGCCCGCAACCACCCGTCATCAGCTTGCACCCCGGTTGCGGCGGCGGCGCCCGCCCCAACATCGGCGACGGCACCCGCATCGCTGAGCTCGGCGACCTCGGCGTGTCGCGTCTCCAGTTTGTGTGCCTCCGTCACAACCGAGGACCAGCTCGGGAAAAAGGGAGAGAAAGAGAGGACGGTTGAGGCTGACATATGGGTCTCACTATCATAGACTCAGAATGGAGAGGATAGATGGAGAGGCTGTTGGAGTAAACATCATGTTTGACTAGCCAAATCAAATGTAGAGTTGGTCAAATAGACATTTGGAGAGTTAGATTTGAAGAGACTGTTGGGGTTGCTCTTAGCTACCAAAGATCAGGCCAAAGGCCCAAAGTAGGTGCTAACATCGACTAGGTCCAATTAGATGGCCGTTTAAGTGGGCTTTTAGTTTAACCCTAACCCACGACAAGAGCAGGATGAACATATCAAGATCTATTTTTTCGCAAGTCATTGTTTACGAGGTAACGTCGCATTTTACTGTTTTTTGTTATAAAACTCTCATGTCTTGCTGTCTTATTTATAATTGTCTGCTCAAGTTTGAATGTAATGAGGTATTTTAGGTGTTTATATACTTGTAGGATGCACGATACTCCCTCTGTATACAAATTAAAAGACGTTTAGAACATGAGTTAGCATACGAAGGAGTGGTTAATTAGGATGTAGTTTGTTCAATTTACCCATATTAAATAGGTTGCGGGTGCTTGAATATCGACAACCCTAGCGTGGTTCAGTTGGCTAGCACAGGGAGTCTTCATGCAGACGGCGCGGGTTTGATTCTGGCTGTGACGCCTTTTTGCATTCCCATTGAGTTGTCGCACTTTTTTGCATGGCCTGCGACAGCTTTTTTGCATGGCCTGCGTCTGCATTGGTCTGCAATTAATGCGTGTTGGAAGAAGCCGAGAAGGCAAGGGCATTCGCGTTCGGCGCGAGGGCTGCGGTATACAACGACGTTTATTTTGCCACATGATGCTGGCACCAGAACGTATTTTAATTTGTATACGAAGGGAGTATATGGCTAACTTTCATCGAAAACCTTAGAATGTTGAAATTCCGGTGAATAAAATTAAACCTCGCCAGGCATGTTTGTACATATTAAATTCACTACTCCTGCATAAAAGCCTCCACTTCTCCAGTTCTTTCTCCCATGTGGGTTGTGCTGTGACAAATCTCTTGCTTGGATTGAGAGACATTGGAACCATATCAGGGCACTCCCAACCCAGACCTTAGATAGCATCTATCTTCATTTATTAGGGAACCTATTGAATGAAATTTGCTTACGTGGCACAAGAGAGAGAATGAAAACGCACGACATCGCTTCTTGTTTTGACGTTGCGTCTATCCGTGCCCCGATGCCGTCGACCCCAGCGTTGGGGAGGGCGGGCGGCGTCGAGCAGATCCCGTGCGGCGGCCGGCCGTGCTCACCCCTTCGCGTTCGATCTCCCGCCACCGTGCACCTGCTGCTCCCGCGCACGCCTGTCGCTTCCCGCGCGCCTGCTCCCCTGTCGCGCCTTCTCCCCTGCCATGCCAAACCCTACAAATATTTCCCCTTTTCCTTCCCCTGCTCATCCCAAACCAGCAGAGCGCCGTCAGTTACCTCATCTTCGCCGTGAAGTTCACTGCCCCCTCCAACGCCGATGGTGGCGCGACCCCCTCCAACGCCGGCCCCGATCTGAGTTCACCGTGGAAAACCGCTCAACGCTCCAAGGTAATTTGATTTGTTTGCTTGCTTTCACCTTTCTTGCATCAACGATGGATCTCCTTCCCACAACAATCTGTAACCCAATTCCATGAATGAAGGAATGAATCGCTTAACAAAGACTAATTCCCGGCGAGGTAGTGGTGTTCCGGGAAGCCATTCTCCATCCCTTCGTGGTAATCTGGCCTCTACTCCGGCCGTTGGGGCTTCCGTTGGTGGATGGTGTCCATCTTCATCTCCTACTGAAGGGTAAGTTGTTGTTAATGATGTCTTTGCTAGATGAAATCTGATCTCTTGTGTAGTCTTTTCTCCAATTTTTAGTCTTTCGTCTTTTATCCAATTTTTACAACATGGAGTACATGTTAGTCTTTAGTCTTTGCACTTTATCCATGAATAATGCAAGATTATCCAATGGTTTTCTACTTTAGTCTTTGCTGACTATAAGCAAAATTTATATGAAGTTCCTAAAATGGTTGTGTTAGCATAGTTGCAGCAGTGTGCAAAATGTCATCTTGGACTTGGATCAGTGGCTCAAGTCTATGTTTTTGCATCACTCTAGGCCTTGTTGTTTACCATATATCCTGCAATGTACTGTGTACTAGTTATGTACAAATGAAACTAAACAGTAATGTGTACTGCTTGTTGTGTTTGCAGGACATTCCCTATTGGAGGGTTCACAAATTTAATGCATTCAAATCCATTTGCTGGTGCTCCAGAAAATTTTCACTTTGTTGGTGCTTCAATGAGTCAAGCTTCAATGTCTCTAATGGGTGGTTCAAGAACTCAACTCCCCGTTCAACTAAATGATCCAGTGGTTGATGTAGATGTTACTGAAGAAAGTGAGACAACAAGCGGTTGAACTGGACAGTGGATGAAGATATAAGATTGGCTAGTGCTTGGTTGCATAATTCAAAGGGTCCAGTCGATGGAAATGGCAAGAAGGCAGAAGCTTTTTGGTCACAAGTTACTGAAGAATACAACAGCAACACAGAAAATAGCCGTAAGAGGAACCGAAACCAATTGAAAACACATTGGGATCATGTTAAGAAGCCATTATCAGATTTTCATGGATTTTGGGTGAACGCTGGTAGAGTGTGGCAGAGTGGGATGAGTGATGACCAATTGACCGACAAAGCTTTAGAGATGTATGCAAGAGAAAGTAAAGGTAATAAGGCCTTCCATCTACTCCATATGTAGAAGGTAATAAGGGGAGAACAGAAGTGGTCAGCATATATGAATAGGTTGAAGATGGAAAAGGAAAAGGGTAGAAAAGGAATCCCACCTCAAGTGGTGAATTTGGAATTAGATGGAAAAAAAGACCAATGGGTAATAAGAGAGCAAGAAAAGGGTTCGAGGGAAAAAGTGGGACAACTGAAGCTATTTTTGAGTTCAATGAAAAACTTGACAAGTTCATTGAAGTAAGCACCAAGAAAACGGAAGAGAGAGAAGATGGCTGAAATAGATTGAAGCAGCCAAAATTAGTTATGAAGCTGCAAAAGAACAAACTAAAGTAGCCCAAGAACAAAATAGGTGCAAAATGTTACAAACCTATACACAACTACTTCTTGCACCTACTCATCAGCTAAGTTAAGTGCAGATGCTTTGGCTGAGAAAAGTTTGGCAATAGAAAGCCTCAAACAAGCTTTATTTCCTAAGGTGTGTATATGCAGCTTTATGATTTGACAATAGAAACACAGAAACACACTGTTAGGTACTCTTTTGTTTTTCTTTCTGAAACTTGTATATTTGAAATTTAGTTTTTTGAACAATGCAGTGAAAATTAAATTGGATTGGGATGGACTAAAAAGTGTACTGAAAGGTATATACTCTTGTGTATATTTTTTCCATGTGTGAAACTGCATTTCTGTTAGCACTTTTGTGCACTCTAGTGATGGCTGATACACTGTAGTTATGGCTGAATTCGATTCCACTCATACACCTCAAAATTATTAAATTTTGGCTATCTGGAAATTTAGGCTATCTGAATTTAGTCTCTGAAATGTAAGCTACCTAAGTGTCCCCATGTTGAGTCACAGTGCACATGTTTTGTTCGAGCATAACATCATAAACTGAAAATTTCCACATATATAAATTATCTTGCTTACCCAGGTTCTAAATTCTTGGTGAATTCTTCAGGTCTTACCCAGCAGGTGGTTTTCAGTCATGCACATACGCATAGATGCTGCTTGTTTGAAACTTTGGTTTCCTGCTTGGTGATTGTGTAACTGCAGCAGACATGTGAAACTCATTCTCATTTTTGTAACAGATTTGCTTGGAGGATGGAATCTGAAGGATGACGATGGATTCTGACGGATGATGGACAGTTTTGCCCATTGCTATCTAAATAGTATCTATTTATTTTGCACTTCTATTTCTATTATAATGGATATTTTTCTAATATTGTGTGGTATGGCTATCTGGTACATGTGTATGTGTATGTGTTGTTGTGTGAATTTTTTTAGATAGCTGCTGTGTCAATTCTTGCCGTGTTGTGCTGCCTATGGTACTGTGTTAATGAGAGAAGACGCAACACAATTGTATAGCAGCATGTAGAAAGTACAACCACAATTGATCATCTTTTTTATAACATATTTAATTTCTTAGTCTATAGAAATCTCATTTAATGAACCTGTATTGGGAATGATGGTTTTGGTGAGGTCTCTAAGGTGTAGAAGCTATGGGCAGCTTCCAGGTTGGAAGTGCTCTCAATGGGATATGATATCTTCGAATGCGAGCTCTCCAAATTAGTGTGGTTGGCAGTAACGAAGAGGGAAACACAAGGGCACGGAGGAGGCGATTTTGACCTCTGGATGCTGGGATCGCGTCAACAGCCATAGTTTTGAACTTGCGTCATCACGTCCTCTCGATTACAATTAATTAATACCATTCTCTGGAGTCTTCGAATTTCAATAATCTTCATGCAGGTGCAGTCAAATCGCATGGAATTCTCCAAATTCAAAGACTTCAGAGTCTCAGAGAACGAAACGGTGGCCCAGCTTGCAATATGTCCTGTGGGCTATTCCAAGAAAATCAGTAAATACAACCCTAGTACATGTATTATGGGACCTGGCAATTAAAAATTTAGATGGGTTATCGCATTCCAATTTTTATGAGCCGGATTTGGATCTCAAATATTTGGATACCAATTTGGTCAAACCAAACAATTGGTAAGTCCCACTCAAAACATTGCTGAATGTGGGCCCGCATTGTATATTAGCAACAGTGTGGTCACATGCCTGACACTACTTTGTCATCACTTCGGAGCTTTAAATTATAAATCGATTTGGTCCCCTATATTATAATTGTCAGTCGCTGAAAAATGTTTTGGTACCTCGCTGAAGCTTAATGACCATATAAAATTTCTTCATCCACAACAAAGTATTTACATCTCACATATGATGTTTCTGTCACGTATGTGCGAAACTCATAGCAATACTATATGATCCCAACTATAGTACTCATTCTCATTAGTGAGAAATCCTGAATATAGATATCGATAGTAATAAAACAGTTTTTCTATATTCATCGAAATGTTGCTTTCTGGAATGAGTGACATCGGGATAAATATCTCTCTGCCAACAGCCAGATTCGTCTGCACACACCATTTGATCACATTGTTACTTTGATGTAGGAACTTCTTGTAACTCGCGTTACCTAAAATAGCTAACATAAAAGATGTGTATCCTCCAAATTATTCACTCCATATATATACCTATGGAGCACATGCTGACAGTGTGCTCCATTTCTTCCGATTCTTCTCCAAGCCGATAATAACAATGGCATTCTTTTGAGTTTTGATTATTCATGTATATCCAGCATCATTATTCATAGGAACAAGTGGCATCAGGCTGAACCTTTATACAAGAGACAGATCCGGCAGACCAAGACCTAAGTCATAAGGGAAAGAAGGCGATGCGTGGGTGAACGACCTAGTCTTTCGGCCAAACAGGCCAATAACAGTGAAACTTGTGGCCCAGTTAGTTGCCCTGTGGGAGACGGTGCGGGGGGTCCATTTGACCTCTGATGAGGAGGACCACATAAGGTGGAAATTTACAAACCACGGCTCCTATACAACAGCTTCAGCCTATGACGCTCAGGGGTGCGGGACAACAGCAACATCTTATGACTCGCTGATCTGAAAGGTTTGGGCGTCGGGATGATGCAAGTACCACGCCTGGCTAATCATATAAAATAGAGTGTGGACCTCGGACCGGCTGGCAGTGCGAGGTTGACAGAATAACGACCACTATGCCCTATGTCAGCAGGAGCTAGAAACAGTGTTGCACCTGTTGATGAGCTGCAGATACACCAGGAGAATTTGGCAACAAATAACAGCTTGGTTAGGCTACGTGCAGTTAGAGCCGGGCCATTGGGGCCAATATGACACGGTCCAACAATGGTGGGAGAGCCTTGCATCTTTGGCAGGGGTCCTAAAAAGAGGTTTAAAATATCTCATGCTCTTAGTGTTCTGGAAAGTGTGGATGGAAAGAAATCACATGATCTTCTAGCACAAGGGACAAACGACGTGTAACCTTATCCTTAAAATCAAGGACGAGGCAAGGCTTTGGGTTTTGGCGGGAGCCAAGCATTTGAGTACGCTTTTACCACCATATGTATAGTCTGTAAAATGAATGTTTTTCTTTTACTTTTATTTTGGTCTTAGAGCTGTAATTTTCTTCCGCTATATTCAATAAAAAGGCACATTCATGCCATTTTTCTTTTAAAGAACCAATGCCCTGAAAAAGTACTGAAGATCGATCGATCAGACGTGACAAAGGAGATGCTGACCTATCTTGTGTGGTTCCTAGTAGAATGGACTGCATGAGGATTTAGCATTTCTTTCTTAAGTAGATGGGGATTATTCGACCCTCCATAGTTCTTCTCGTGTGTGAAAAACCAAAGGATTTCTGTCCTCCCAATGAGTTCCTTTCTTGTAGAATTTTGTTCACGGGTATTCTTACCAACCCATCCAAAATAACACGCAACACAAATATTAGACATTGTAATTCATCGTGAATCTGTTTTATCATAGCTATGATAGGAGGAAATAGGAACAACAGCAGAAACCCAAAATTATTCTTTTCTTTGCTTGCGGACTTCACGTCCATTGCATAGGAAATTAAAAAAAAGAGCATTGTCATATATTTGAAAGCCTCTAAAATATGGAATGGCAAATTTAATAAGAAGGGCAGCTGCTTTCTGTAATTTTCATTACAATGTAAACCTTCATCTGTGTCGGACGGCAACCCTCATCTGTGTCAGGTACAACGCCTGTCACGGTGTAAAGGTCAGTGATGTGAGAAGTCATCTGTATCAGGAAAAAGCCCGTCACCGATGCACTTATCTTTGTCAGGCCTATACTAAAGCCCGTCACGGATGACACTCATCCGTGACGAGCATAAATTTAAGCCCGTCACAGATGACACTCATCCGTGACAGGCTTAAGTTTATGCCCGTTGTGTCATCTGTGATGGGCTTAAGTTTAGGCCCATCACGGATGAATGTTTTTCAAACAAAAAAATAATTTTTTTTGGCTAGCCTCACGCCTCTGCTAGCCATGCCTGCTGAAAAATTATTCACATATACAATTATTCACGAAGATATATATTACTATTCTCAGCATCCCCATTCATATATACAATAGCACAGAAAAGAAATTAAGAGCAAGTGAAAAACAAATGGTTGCTGATATGTTACTTTGTTAAGCATCTACATTCTACGGTGAGAAACCAAGTTTCTTGTCCAAATCAGCTTCCAATTTGTAGCAAGAGAGTGAGTGCAAATCATAAGACATATGAGCAAGTAAGAAACACCCTGCAAACATAAGAGGTAAAATGATTCAGACAAAACTGATGCAATAAAAACCCCATAAAGTTGTGTTCAATAAGATAACTGACCGACAGGTAACAAGAATAAGCTATATAAGCATTTGAAAGTGAAATGTTATATTTGATATACTTAGATGTCCATTAGGTTCAGAACACTCTGATGTTTGATCTTAGAAAGTAGCATCAGTTAAAGTAAGAATGCCAATAAAAACTGAAAAAGAAACTTTGCATCCTCTTAGTATGGTATATCTTCCTGCTATGATCACCATCATATTGGAAGATCCGTACCTATTCAGCTCCCCGAAAATCACGTGATCCCGTCGGTCGAAGAACTAAAGAAGAAGAAATATTGCAAGTGGCACAACTCCACATCTTATGCCACCAACGATTGCAAAGTCTTCAGGCAGCAAATCCAGTCGTCACTCGAAGCCAGGAAATTGAAGTTTGCTGATTCGAGTCGGCCGATGAAGATAGACGGTAACCCGTTCCCGGTCAACACAGTTCAAGCCGGCCCCAGGCAAGCTGATCGACAGAACAGAATGACGCACAGCTTAGTCAATGCATCAATCGGGGCCAAGGCAGAAGACGAGCCAACTGGACATCACACCGCCTCAATCAACATGGTGCGCCCCATTATCAGATCGGCTGATCGACGACCGATCTATGAAGATAGCCGACACCGTCACCGGTCTCGGCGTGAACCTCGCAATGAAGCTCCTCGTCGACATGAGCCGGAGATCCAAAGCCGCCGATACGAGGTAAATTTCAACAGTGTCGATCCGCATTGGCATTGTGATTATTTCAGGTATTGCTGGGAATCCGGCATAAGGCTGCCGACACTGGACGACTGCCCAGCGTGCAACTATCGCCGAGACGATGAGCACAGGAGCCCATCGGGTGCAAGCCCAGCCCGGTTCATCCCCAGAGCCGTTCAGCTAAACCAGATGCGGCGGTCCGTTCATGATCGGCTCGGCCCAATCCACCAAGACTTCTTCGTCAACGAAGACCGCAACGACAACAACCGCGACGATGAAGAAGCCGACGATGAGGAATCGGCTAATCCCCAATGGTGTCCGTCCGGTCTCTTCAAAAGACGCGAGAAAAGAAGAATTCAACGACTCAAGCGTGAAGGGAGAGAGGATGAAGTTTGGCACATGATCCAAGATCAGCGCCGTCGGCTGGGCAAGATCAAAAGGCGATGGGTTCCCAAAGAGAAAACCGCCGCAGACGACGAAGAGCAGATCCAAGAAAGCTCAGCCGATCAAGCCAGGAGGGAAGCCAAAGAGAAAGGCAAAGTTTCTGCATCGGTCAACATGGAGTTCGTATTGCCGCCGAGTTCGGTGCTCCGAAGCCGATGAACACCATCGAGGACGACCTAGTGAAACTAGCAATCTCGCCGGACTAAGCCATTTTCGACAAACCCAAAGGGACCGAAAATCGGCACCTAAAGCCGTTGTACGTTAAAGGATTCGTCAACGGCAAGCTGATTTCCAAGATGCTAGTTGATGGGGGAGCTGTAGTCAACCTCATGCCCTACGCAACGTTCGGAAAATTAGGCAAGGGGGCCGAAGACCTGATAAAGACCAATATGGTGCTCAAAGACTTCGACGGCAACCCGTCAAAAACCAAGGGCGTCCTCAACGTCGAACTGACCATCGGCAATAAGACCGTGCCCACAACATTCTTTGTCATCGACGGGAAGGGGTCTTACAGCCTGTTGCTCGGAAGGGACTGGATACACAATAATTGTTGCGTTCCTTCCACAGTGCATCAGAGTCTGATCCAATGGGACGACGACAAGATCGAGATCGTACCAGCCGACATGTCAGTCAGCGTCGTCAGTGCCGATTTGCGACTTTGAAAAATCGAAGGCATTGATTGTCTGTCTGGGAAAATCTGGCAAGCCAATTTTCTAAATGTGTCCAATTCCACAATATAGCCGATTGGAGATGACGAGCCGATCTTGCTTTGAAGAAGACATGGTGGAGGGCTCAAGCGTTTCGGCATGAACACCGCAGACGAAGACGATGGCAAGCTCGGGCAAGGTTTCACGTCGGCCGACGAATTAGAGGAAATTGACATCGGCTCTGGTGACAAGCCGAGGCCGACGTACATTAGCAAAAATCTGTCTCCTCATTGTAGATCCCAGCTTATTGATTTGTTAAGAGAATATAAGGATTGTTTTGCTTGGGAGTACTTCGAGATGCCCGGCCTCAGCCGATCAATAGTGGTCCATCAACTGCCGATTAAGGTAGGCTATCGGCCGTTCAAACAGCCACCCAGGAGGTTTAAAGTTGATATGTACGATGCAATTAAAGCCGAAATCACTCGACTATACGATGCAGGATTCATTCGGCCCTGCCGATACGCCGAGTGGGTCTCAAACATTGTCCTAGTGTTGAAGAAAAATGGTAAACTTAGGGTGTGCATTGACTTCAGGGATCTAAACAAGGCCACCCCTAAGGACGAATACCCAATGCCGATAGCCGATTTGCTTGTCGATGCTACTTTGGGCCACAAAATTATCAGTTTCATGGATGACAATGCAGGTTATAATCAAATATTTATGGCCGACGAAGACATCCACAAGACCGCTTTTCGGTGTCCCGGTGCAATCGGCTTGTACGAATGGGTGGTAATGACGTTCGGCCTGAAGAATGCTGGGGCAACATATCAACGGGCCATGAACTACATTTTTCACGACATGATCGGCTTACTAGTAAAGATCTACATTGATGACGTGGTTGTCAAGTCCAGGGAGATAGAGGGCCACATAGCCAATCTGAGACAAGTGTTAAAGCGGACGAGGAAGTATGGCCTGAAGATGAATCCGCTTAAGTGCGCGTTCAGCGTATCGGCCGGGCAGTTCTTGGGATTTCTTGTTCATGAAAGAGGGATTGAGGTTACACCAAGAAGCATAAATGCTATCAAGACAATTCAGCCTCCGAAGGACAAGAAACAACTCCAGTCATTGATCGGCAAGATAAATTTCATCAGACGGTTCATAGCCAATCTCTCAAAAAAGATGGAGCCGTTCACACCACTGCTTCGGCTGAAAGCCGATCAAGCATTCACATGGGGGCAGAGCAGCAAAAGGCTTTAGACAACATAAAAGATTACCTGAGTTCCCCTCCAGTTTTAATGCCTCAACAAAAAGGGATACCTTTTAAGCTGTATCTATCAGCCAATGACAAGTCAATCGGCTCCGTTTTGATCCAAGAGGTTGAGGACAAAGAAAAAGTCATCTTCTATCTCAGCCGACGGTTGCTAGACGTGGAAACAAGGTATTCACCTGTGGAGAAGCTATGCCTATGCCTCTTTTTTGTTAGTGATATGCCCTAGAGGCAACATGGAGATGTTGGATATCACGTCAATGTTTATGTATAAATGAATAAAGTGTTATTCAGTTCCATGAAATAGACATCTTGTATTGATCAATAAGTACATGACTTATTTATGAGACTCTTTATGTATGAATCTATTTCTAAACGATCCCTGATCATATGTCATATTGTTGGAACAAATATGATTCTAAGATCGGCATGTTTACTGATTGATGATCATGTCTCATAGATCATGGGTATGAAGATACCAAATCAATAAACATGGACATATGTGTTGGAGAACACATTGTTGGATAGACCCACCATGAGATACTACAGGAATTAATGTGACATTAGTTGGTCTCAGGTAGTGTTGGTACAAAGTCCTTAGACCTGAGATCACCATGGATTCCAACATGTGTAGTAGCCTACTTTGGGACTACCAAACACTATTCCGTAACTGGGTAGTTATAAAGGTAGTTTTCGGGTTTGCTATGAAACATGGAGTGGGACGTGAGTGATCAAGATAGAATTTGCCCCTTCTTTGGAGAGATATCTCTGGGCCCCTCGAGGTAATGGATTATGGAAATGCATGGCCATGCTAAGTTGATTGAGGAGTCAATCAACGAAAAATAATCCAATACGGTTCGAGTGAATGGTTAAGCTATTGAAGGGATGGCACACATCTTGCCTATAGCTTAACCGGTATCGTGAGGCAAAGGGATTTGTACACATTACAGTTCGAGCCGATATTATATTCTTGTATACTATGGTGTCAATATGTGCTGCTAGGCGCCGTGTTGACAGTCCAGTGAGTTGGACTCGAGCCGACGGTCGGCTAAGTTAGACTATAGCCGAAACCGAGTATACCCGAACCTACTGTGGTCGCACGCTTAAGGGATAAGAACGGGCATTCGAGTTGGACTCGGATACGGCTCGATCGGATAGGGATCCGATCGGATAGAATCCTATGGGCTTACGACGTATGGGCGGCCAACTCTATGAGATACGGATGAGATCCGATTCAAAATAGAGTCCTAATCGGCCACTAGTCCCAGTCGGCCAACTCTATATAAAGGAGGGAGGGGTGGAGAGCTACGGCATGTCAATTGCATCGCGTGCAACAGAAGTCGTCGAGATCAATCTCCACGGAAACCCTCCCCACTTTCGAGCCAAACCCTAGCCTTGCATCGCGTGCTAGCACACGGGTGTACGGCGTTCTGTCCCCGGACGTGTGAATACCGGTAGAGGCGCTGCTACGTTGCGCGCTGTTGATCGGCTTCGGATCGGCTGCAATCGGAGCGATCGGCTGTAGTGGAATCGGCTGCGGTCGGGCGCATTGGAGCGAGGCGTGAGAACGCGGCCGGACGACTCGAATCGGCTGATTGGCGAATCGGCCTCTCCGGAATCGGCTACACTTGTTCCGGATCGGATTGCCCTGATTGGCTATTCCGCTGCACTCTACTCCAATCGGTAACGATCTATCGGCCCTTACCTGCAAGTGTTCCTGGTTTGCGCGGCAAAAGTTTTTGTTTTCGGCTAGTGTAGCCTCCGCGTAACCCTTCATTTTTTTCATGCACGAAGCTAAGGCATTATTTGCTATCTAACGAGTGCACGATAATCTGCAAAGCCGATGTAGTTAAGTACATGCTATCGGCTCCAGTATTGAAAGGAAGAATTGGGAAGTGGATCTTTACGCTAATAGAGTTTGATTTGAGGTATCAGGCACCAAGGGCAGTCAAAGGACAAGCCATAGCCGATCTCATTGTGGAGCACATAAATGATTTGATCGGCTCAGTGGAAATTATGCCTTGGACTTTGACGTTCGACGGCTCGGTTTGCACCAAATGCTGCGGCATCGGCTTAGTCATTATTTCGCCCAGGGGGGCAAGTTTTGAGTTTGCTTTCACCATCAACCCCCACGCTACAAACAACCAAGCTGAATACGAAGCCGTCCTTAAAGGATTACATCTACTGAAGGAAGTTGAAGCCGACGCCATCGAAATAATGGGAGATTCATTGTTGGTCATCAGCCAATTATCAGGATACTACAAATGCAAAAACGATGCGCTGATGGTCTATTATCAGCAATGCCGAGAATTAATGGACGGTTTTCGGCTAGTTACTTTGAAACACATCCCTAGAGAGCAGAACACAGTGGCCAATGATTTAGCTCAGGGGGCATCGGGCTATCGGTCGATGTTGAAAGAAATTGACATAGAGGTTGCCGCCATTACAACCGATGACTGGAGGTTTGAAGTCTTCAGCTATCTCAAAAACCCCTCTCAATCGGCTACAAGGAAGTTACGATACAAGGCTTTAAGATATGTTTTGCTCGATGAAGATCTGTACTATCGGACGATTGATGGTGTGCTACTCAAATGTTTGGGAGCCGATCAGGCCAAAGTGGCCATCGGAGAAGTGCATCAAGGGATCTGTGGCACACATCAATCGGCCGACAAAATGAAGTGGCCGCTTCGCCGAGCAGGGTATTTCTGGGCAACGATGCTGGAGGATTGTTTCAAGTATTACAAGTGCTGCCAGGATTGTCAGAAGTTTGGCGCCATACGACGAGCACCAGCGTCGGCCATGAACCCAATCATTAAGCCTTGGCCATTCAGAGGATAGGGCATCGATATGATCAGCCAGATCAACCCACCCTCAAGCAAAGGGCATAAATTTATTCTAGTAGCGACGAATTACTTCACAAAGTGGGTGGAGGCGATTCCCCTGAGGAAAGTGGATTCTAAGGACGCAATCGAGTTTGTCAAAGAACATATTATCTATCGATTTGGCGTCCCACAAACGATAACAACAGACCAGGGATCTATCTTCGTATCGGATGAGTTTGTTCAGTTTGCCGACGGCATGGGGATCAAGCTACTTAATTCTTCGCTGTACTACGCACAGGTCAACGGGCAAGCCGAAGCTTCAAACAAAAGTTTGATTAAGTTGATTAAAAGAAAGATCTCTGAGTACCCTAAACAGTGGCACAGCCTATTAGCCGAATCACTGTGGGCGTATCGGATGGCATGCCACGGATCAATTCAAGTCCCTCCGTACAAACTGGTCTACGGGCATGAGGCAGTGCTACCATGGGAGAGTGTCGTCGGCTCAAGGCACATTCAGCTACAAGATCAACTCACAGCCGACGATTATTATCACTTAATGGTGGACGAATCAGAAGACTTGGTTTTATCCAGGATGAGGGCATTGGAAAAAGTTACAAGGGATAAAGAGCGAGTAGCCAGACATTATAATAAAAAAGTGGTGCCTAAATCTTTCGAGGAAGGCGAGCTCGTTTGGAAATTGATACTGTCGATTGGATCTCGAGATAACAAATTCGGCAAGTGGTCACCAAATTGGGAAGGCCTTTCAAGATCCACAAATGCGTCTCTAAAGGAGCTTACATGCTAGAAGGGCTAGACGGAGACGTATTTGGAAGGGCTCTTAATGGAAAATACCTAAAGAAATACTACCCAAGTGTATGGATCAACTCATGATTCGGCTCTGGTTGCTTAGCCGATTTATGACAGCCGATGTCTTGCTTCAATAAGGCATCGTCTTTAGGCATTTTTATGCAACATTTTTTCCTAAATTTTCCGCAATCGGCTAATGATTGGCCGATAGCGATGGTAATGGTGCGTGAACAGCTCAAATTCACAATTTTGTCGACATCGAAGCTATCAACAAAATTTGGGGGGCATATACATACACGAGTCGATTGCAAAATTGGGCGTCAGGAAATTTTAACTTTTTAAGCTTCGTAATCGGCAGTCAAAATAAAACCGCTGGAAGGGATTTGGATCGATGGCCGTGATTCAAGTGTTAACATCGACGGTTATGGTGTGGTTTCGGAATCGACGAATGTGATGTCGCACGGACGGCTAGGGCCGATTTGAGCATAAGCGGTTCAAGATACTACGTGCGGCCGGAGCTGATCTCACCCACGAGCACAGTTGCAAAAGGTTAAACTATATCACACGAAAACTAGAGCCGATTACAAAAGTTTGAGCAGTTGATCGGAGTTCAAGCCCATTACAAAAGTTTGACAAATATATTACAGGAAGCAGTAGCCGATTTTAGAATGTTAAATATTACATCATTGTTTCAAGAAATCGGCTATGGCCGACAAAGCCGTCCGCCTAATCTGATCCACTTCTTCGATGGCCTTGACATCGTCGGCCTCAGACCCAGCCACCGGCCGGATTCCCTTCACCAGGTCCCGTAGGTGTGCCACAGCCGCCTTGATACTTTGGTGTTGAGCTTCGATTTCGGCTGGCAGGCTGGCCATGTACTCCTTGTGGACATCGATCTCGTTCGTGACTTGAACGAGATCGGCCATCAGCTGATCTTGGCGTGAGAGGAGTTGTTCGAGTCTGGCCACTGGCTCAGTCTTCAGGCGGTCGAAGGCGGATGCACATGCTCACAGTGTGTCCAACTTTTCCACAATGAGTACATGCTTTGAGCTCCATTACTTTTTCACTAACGTCTTCAAAAATCACTCCATCATCATCAGAAGACATTTCTTTTGATTCATTATCTTCTGGCTTGGGCGGACCATATAGCCAGAGATGTCGGGTTAGCTGATGTGCACCATGGAAAGTATTTCTTCTCAGACGTCAGGGAATCTTCTTAGCATCTTTGGGAGTAAACTCTGTGCTGGAGATGATCATCTTGCTGGCACCTCCTATATTCCATACTGGTGCCTTTCTCTTCTTTGAGTTGGACGGGGGTGTACAAACATCTCAGCTAATTAATGGACCGGATTATTTCTTCTTTCTTGGACACTACACCTCATCTTCGGTCTGTGTCCTAGCGTACACATCTTGTGAACTATTCCTTGCATTACTACCTTGCTCAGTGCAAACATAGCAGAGGTCATGTGTTTCCCTTTGGCTTGATTGTGGGGTTGGTGCCTTTGTCTCCTAAAAATCTGATGGTATGGTGGCTGGAGTCACCAGCGCTTGCGTCGGAGCATACTAGTATTGCTCATGATACTGACCCTGAACTTGCATCTGCTGCTGCTGATACTGCCATTTCATCAGTTGCATCATCATGGCCACTACCTGGGCTGATCCATGGGTCTGTTGAGGTTCTGATCCACTGACATTGCCCCTGGCTTTACCCATCTGAGGCCGGAGAGGAAAGGAGAGGACAATGGAGAGGTTAAACTAAAGATGAGACCCTACTCCACTTAGTTTTTGATTATATGTGAGTGAACTTTTATTGTTCAAGTTGATTAGGCAAACAACCTAGTATGGTCACATCCCCACCAGTGATGTAAACCATACACCTGCATACAGCAAACAACACACGGCCTAGAAACTACCGATACTACTCTTTCGGAAAGGATTGGGTTTAGGTAAACTCCGAAAAACTTCACTTGATCCTCGAGAAGCGCTGACTCTGAGCTGCTCGGCTTGATCTGCTTGCTCGAAGGTTGAGGCTCGACTTGGCTTCCAGTTGGCGCTCCAGGCTTAACAACTAGGGAGTTGGAGGGGGAAGGAGAGAAATTTGACAAATCATTTTACAAAGACTCCAGAGGGATAGAAAAGATATTTTCGCAAAGGCATTGTAAGCATACTCGAACCCTCACTAGTATTTCTAAGTTGATATCCTTACAGAGTGTCTAACATGTTTGCTTATTCAGAATGAGGACGCTTGAATGTAGAGCAACCCATAACAAAGTAGGATTCCTCGATCCAGCGATTATCAATTCCAATCAAACTGATGACAGCCCAAGGTCCCAAAAAAGGGTGTTGGACTATCTGTACAACTCCTTTGTCAAGCTTCAGGACATGAAAACGATCCTTTTGCCCTACAACTTTAAGTAAGTGTGGCATTTGTTGTTGTACCTACTATTTATGCTTTAAGGTGTTAATTGTTCTCTCCTTTTATATGCATCCAACACTGGATCCTTCTTGCCATCCATTTAAATGGTTACAACATTGCCGTCATGGATGGATTGAGGAAACCGCGAGAAGCTTTCCAATCTGTCATTGACATCCTAAATAAGACACTTGTGAAGTATAAGAAAAAGTGTATTCGGTACGCTCCATGTGCCGATACATTCTGGGTTTGCTGCCACCATGTGGTGCCAATGTCAGGATCCAGGCATGAGCACATGTGGTTTCTACGTGATGGAATTTATGTGAATTTTCCTGGAGGATGACAACTGGAACATTTCGGATTCTAAGGTTCACCAATTTTTTTAAGACGTCAATACACATTTCTAAGCACATAATATGTTGTCACACATTCAATCCTTTCATTTACACAAATTAAAGCTCCCGACAAGTAAGTTGCTGCCACATTTTTGCTTCGCCATCGCTGAACAACTCTGTGGATGCATCTTCCGACATGTCATCTCATCGAGCGGCACATACCACGTTTTGAGAGCTCTAGATGGGCTAATGGCTTTCCTTGAGGCTGGCGGCCCTAGTGACACTTTAGACAGTCGATTGACAACAAAGGATATGCATACTAAGCATTAGAGTTGATCGATGACAAAGGACTATGACTGGACCTCGATCCAAGAAGCAATAAATGATATTATGATATTTTTGTAAATTACTATTTTTTCAAATGTGTTTATGTATATACTTGCAATGAAAATAAAATTTTGTTCCAATTTATAACTCGGTTTTGCAGGTTTTGATTCTTAGCACTTGAAATATGTGAATAATGGATGTGTATGTGAATGGATGTATGAATGTCAGATGTGATTTCTGAAATATATGAATGGGGATGTTGGTAAAGGATATATGTATATATATCATTTTTGCAGTGAGAATGGCTAGCAAAGGCTTGAAGCTAGCAAACAAACATAATATATTTTTTTGGGAAAAACTCATCGGTGGCGGGCTTAAGTTAAACCTGATTGATTTGTTAGTCATCCGTGACAGGCTTAAGTTAAAGCCCGGTTGAGTAGTTAGTCATCCATGACGGGCTTAAGTTAAAGCCCGATTGAGTAGTTAGTCATCCGTGACAGGCTTACTTTGAAGCCTGATTGAGTAGTTCGTCATCCGTGACGGACTTTAATTGGGGTTGTTTGAGATTTTATCATTGGTGTCGGTCCCTTGTATGACTAGTATTCTGGGTCAAACCTATCGGTGACGGGCATTAGTTTAGGCCCGACAAAGATAATTTAAAGCGGTGATGGGCTTTTGCCCAATAGAGATGACTTCTCACATTAGTGACCTTTGCGCCGTGATGGGCGCCATACCCGACACAGACAAGGTTTGCCGCCCGATTGAGATGAGGGTGACTGTTGTAGTGATAAGACCCTCACACATGACCCAGTCTATCTCCAAAGTCACAAGCTGACATGTGGGACCATAAGACCCCTACAAGTGGAGCAAGACCAGAGGTATCATTGTATGCCGATTCCACCTCGGTACTCAAAGTTCGAGGTTGAGCCGGTCTGCCTAGGCTTTGAGGATCTCGAGCTGGACATCCCTGGACAAGATGGGGAGATGAAACTCGGAGAGACATCGCATCATACTATGGAGCAAGCGCTGCCCGGGCGAGCAACAGTGTCCGTTCCTACATCTTCACCGCCATAGCCTGATCCTCAGTCTCCACTGTCTCCTTTGTCTCCTCCACAACCTAGGTCTACACAATCTCCTTCATCACCACCGCCGCAACCAGCTGCACCTAGTCGTCAACGGTCCTGCCCACCTCCTCTTGCGCTGTCAAAGTATACACAAACGAAGAAGCCAAGTCTTGACGAGCCAAAGAAAACAGTTGCCAAGAAAAGACCGTATGATTTGACTGACGAGGATACTTACAAGGAAGTGAAACGGTAGGTGAAGGAGCACTTCAAGCAGTGAAGTCTAGAGAAGAAGGCTCCAATAGACCCCGCAACGAAGGCATTTTTTCAAAAGATGAGCGAATCGATGAGAGCTCTCATACTATCGGACTACGACCGCTCAATATGCAAGTCTTATAAGAAGACTAAAAGAAAGTCAAAGGTTGTCCCCCAGATTGGAATGCAAGCAAAACAAGCGGTTGACCCGATGCCATCTGAACATGAGATCAATCTACAACAATTTTATGGCAGATACAAATATTACCAAGGAGCAACTGCTGGGGATAGCCCCTATCAAGAAGGCATGAGTAGATGATCTTTGTCACCCATTTAACCTCAGTGAACCACTTGACAAGCCAGAGCTGGTCAAGAACCTGTCTACATAGATGTACCGATTCAATCAATGGTACATGGAACATCAGCCAATGGTAGGGTTTTGTTCGCTGTGAGGGTTAAAGACGAATATTACTTTCGTGGGGTGTGCGATATGTGGATAAACATAAAAGATGTCTACGACATATACCATCAAGATGCCCTTGAGATCTCTCTTGTCAGTTGCTTGGTTCTGTAAGTGTCGTTTAATTTTATTTCGTTCCTTAGCACGTCGTATGTAACATCGAAGATTTACCGTGTGCGCATACCTCATGTATTTTCTTTCTCTGTAGAATGGAAATTCAAATTTGCCATAGGCAGGGATATTTCAAGATTGGTTTCATGGACCCTGTTATAATTAACAAGACTAGATGACTTTCCATGCGAAACAGAGGGAAATATTTACAAATTCTTGGTGCAGCAACATTATAAGACCATCATACTCTTGCCTTAAACACAGAGTGAGTTTTTATCGTCTTTTCTACCAATTTTCTTCTCGTATTCATACAATGCATGTATATCATTTCATGCAATTTGGAGATTCTACTGGATCCTCCTTGTCATAGACACTTCTAGTAGCATGATCCATGTCCTGGATTCCATGCAGAAACCAAGGGCAACTTTCAACACAATCTTTGACATGCTTACCAGGTAATGTCATCCATTCCACTGTCATTACGATTGCTGCCATCACTACTATATGGATCAAAGCATCTTTAATTATAGTTTTGCAACTGCAGGACATGAGTATGGTTCCATACAAACGTCCGCGGGGAATTCAAGGAAGAACTGGCTAGGAGGATGAACTTTTCGGTACATACATGGTCCAAAATTATATATCTAATTTATTATATAATAAAAAATAAATATTTCATAAGTTCATTTCTCCTTTATTGTTTACAACTAGAAAAGAGGACACAACTTGTGTGGCTACTATGTTTGTGAATTTATTCACTGCATATCACATAGCATTAAAACTGATAAGGATATCAAAGTACGTAAACACCATTCATACATTATTTATACTCTTATTATTGATTTAATATATTCATATCTCATTTTTGAAAACGACAGATTATTTGGATGAAGGACGAACTTCCTCCAATGGATTACATAAAGGTTGTTCAAGAACAACTTATGGGATTTATTATGGACGAGATTGTTAATCCGTCGAGAAAATTCCATGACAATAGACAACCTCTTCCTCGATCCAAAATGTTGTCTTAGCTTCGTATATTTATAATATATGATAGAACATTAAAAAATAACGATTGTACATATAAATAATATGTATTTAATTTTCATTGTACATAAGTAATACCAGTAATGATATATACGTGATGCTATATACAAATATATATTAATCATATGTGTATGTAATTATTTATATTTATATTTATATATATGTGTCTTTATTTGTATAGATACATGTGTGTATATATATCTACACACATACCAATATATATATACATGTGTGTGTATATATAAACAACAAACAACAAGGAGAAAAAAAAGCAAAAACCTCTTTAGTGCCGGTTGGTAACTGATACTAAAGATTGTTTTAGTACCGGTTGGTTGACCAGGGAGTAAAAATACATTCTTTACTCTTGGATTGTGTATATCGGTTACACAACCTGGACTAAATGAGTTGTCAACTGATACTAATGTACCTTTCCAGCAGTGTGTTCTCTCTTAGGGTTGTGTTATTTGGTGAGAGTTAGGAACCCTCACCTCTTGACATGAAAAATAGAGTGATGAATTAGCACATAATTAATTAAGTATTAGCTAAACCACTTAAAAAAGGTTAATGTAGTTTTATAAAGCAATTTTTTATATATATTTTTTTAAAAAAACATAACGTTTAATAGTTTGAAAAATGTACATATCAAAAACAAGTTGGAGAAGCTTGAAACCCACCAAAACAAACTCAGCCTTAAAAAGGGCACAGATCCGAGTAATTTAAATCTATTTTTAGCTTTGTTAAATGTCATGAAGCACTTGGGACAGTATACGATGTACATCCATCTATGCAGTGCCTTGTCATCAAGATTGGGCCATGGAGTTCATCTGATGAAGGGACAGTGCAAGGCATCACTGAGACTCCAAAGTGTCTCGAAAAGATCACATTATACCACGGCTGGTCTGTTGATTCAATCTCGTTTACTTACCTTGACCAAGCCGGAGAGAAGCACAAGGCAGGTCCATGGGGTGGTCGTCACGGGGATGCCATAATGGTTAGCGAACGTCCGCCGCAAATTCCTTTTCTTTTTAAACGAAACATACAAGATAGCACTTGTTCCATTGATAGAGCAGAAAAAATATAATACTACAACCCTGGAAGACTATAGGCAGGAAAAAGAAAAGAAAAAAGAATAAAAGAAACTCGCCTGGTTGGATTAGGACATCAACGCGGGCAAACGCTCAAAAGCAAACCTTAACAAATAGCCCTAACAAAACCACACCCGCTCGACAAAACAAAGTCTATACGGCGACACCCACCAAACCTACACAAAACCAAACATCGAAACCTTACAGCAAAACTCCAAGTCAACTGGACATTAGGGGAAGACATACTACACTACACCGAAAGGGTCCCCGCCATGCAGTACCCTTCGCCGCTATGCCACTGCAACGCTAACCCCCACTCAATAGGATGAAAACCACTAGATCCGGATCTCTTATAGGACTCAACGCGGGGGCCTCGCCACAACAGCCGTTGGACACCATCTCGCCGCTTGCGGGGGCCACGCCTCACCCGTTGCTGCACTCCTCTTTAGGAGGCCACGCCACGCCCACTACTGCACTCGTCATCACGGATCTGTTTCTTTTGTCTCCGTCCTAGTGAGAGAGAAGTTGCCCTGCTCCCCCCGATCTCCATTGAGCATCTGAGCCACCGTCGGGCCTCTCCGTGCCTCCTTAAGCCACAACCACGAGTCTGCTACGTCTCGCCGCGTCATGCCAGCCTCCGCCCAATCCGCACCTCGTCGATCACCTCCATCACCGGCCACGTCTCCGCACCGCATGCCCTCAAGTTACAGCATGAGGCCCCCGGCCTCTCAATACGCCAGCATAGACACGTCGAGGGTCACCTCCGGCCATGCGGTCGCTAGATCCAAGCATGTGCCAGCTGTAGTTTCTACTAGCACCTGCGCCTCCGAAACTATTATCACCACGTGCTACCAGCTAGCACTCCGGCCACAAGCCTCCACCACCGACGGCTCCGCTTAGTCAATTTCACCATGCCGTGCCACCTTGCACCACGACCACAAGTCAATCGTGCCATGTCGACCTCCGCTCAAGCCTCACCTCGCCAGACACCCCTGCCGCCAAGGGCATCCTCTTCTTCCTCTTATTTTTTTCCATTTGCCCTCTTTTTATTCTTCTTCTCTTTTTTTCTTCTTTTTTTATTTTTTTGTTATTTTTTCCTCTTTTTCATTTTTTCATTTTTTCTTTTTCTTTTTTCTTTTTTCTTCTTTTTCTTTTTCTCCTCTTTTTCTTTCTTTTCTTCTTTACTTCTTCTACTCCTTTTTTTTCTTCCGCCACCGCCGCCTCACCATCCCCGTCACCACCACCATCCTCGCCGCCGCCATCCACATCGCCGCCGCCAAGTGAGGGAGATGTGGTGACGGGACCCGCGCGGCCGAAGCCGAACCCGAACCCTGACCCACTCGCGCGCGCATCCTCCAGGCAGTGGCCCGGCTCGCCGCTGGCTCGGGATAACCGCAGGCTCGGCGCTCACCGCCATGAAGTTGCTCGGCTAGGGGAGGTGTCACCGTGGGCTTGCCGCTCTTCGCCATCAACATTGCCGCGACCATCAAAGGTGGCATCCACCGGGAGTAGCTCCCCTTCACCGCCGCAGTACCATTAGCAAAGCCGGATCCGCCATTGACCTCCACGCGCACCACGCTGATGAAGCAGGGGAGGCGACAAGACCGTGTGGCCGAACTCTAGCTCCTCGTCGGCCGAGAGCGCTGCGAGCCGAGCCTGAACCCCGACCCGCGCCACGCTTGCGTCCACCAGGCAGAGGCCCAGCTCGTCATGGGCTCGCCGCACACCGCCAGGTAGTGGTCTGGCTGGGGGAGGTGTCGCCGTGGGCTTGCCGCTCTTCGCCAACCCCAATGCCACGGGAGGCACGCGCCAAGCCGAGCCCCATCCCCGCTGCCAGCTGCCGCCAGGTCCGACCAGAGCGGCGGGGATCTAGCGGTCACCGCCATCGCCGTCATCATGGCGATTCCCCCTGCCGCCCAGGCTCACCAGCGCCGTCGTGCTCGACGACACCCTCAGGGTCAGGTACGTGCTCTACCTCATGGTCGTCTTCCCCATTGTGTTCCACGCGCCGTAGCTCAACATGGACAGCCTCCTCTTCCCTTCGGCGAGGCCACTCTACTGCGACAACTGGAGGTTCGGCGCGCTCACGGTGACGTTCCTCACGGTTATCTTCCTCGTCTCCAACTTCGTCCCAAACAACTGGACGACTCTCCCAGCCACCCGAACTCATATCCGGTGAGAAGCCCCGCCCCCAATGTCCTTTAAGTCATGTGGCTTTGCCGGCAGCCGCTCGGGCGGCGGCGAGGCGGACGAGGAGGAAGGAGGGGAGAGGGGCGGCCGGCCGTCGCCTCCCGAGCCGCCCCTAGGGTAGGGCGACGCGAGAGGGAATTCAAAATTTCCCCCATTGTTGCATGATAGATTGTCCACCGCAAATTTCATTTAACCAACGAGAAAAGAACAAAATATATTCGATTGTGAATTACTTACAATAGTTATCCTTTTGTTTACTATGCAGATTGAATTTGACGGTTCAGAGTTTCTCAAAGTTTCTCGAACGTTTGCCCCCATAAAAGGACACCACCATTATAAGATCTATTAATTTTATCATCGACTAGCAAAATGCCCGTACGTTGCAACGGGACGACGACGCAGGGAGGGAAGCAGACGGAGGGTGAAGGTCCAGACGGCGACGCAAGAGCTCCAAGCGGCATCGGGAGAGAGGGGCGTAGGCGCGGCGCGGATGGGGACGGAAGAGAGGGACACACGAAGTCTTTTTTTTCATCCAAGCCCTCCCTTTCTTTGTAGCATTAGAACTATGGGTTTATTTTATAAATACACAAGAGGTTTTTTTGCAAAATAACCCCTTTTTCTTCTTTAACTGGGTTTTTTAAATAGACAGGTGGACTGCGGGTTAATTTCAGAAAAACCAAAGAGTTTTCTGCAGAATAGTCAGGCAAAACAAAATTTGGGTGGAAACACTACTTACTTTATATATAGTTATAGATATAGATTATAGATTATAGATAAACAAAGAGATCAAATCTATAACGGTATCCCATAGAAATGAGATACCCCTTGTCAATTAATTTGGACCGATTGTTTTCCCTGTAATGTGAATTAATATTTTTAGACTCACCATTTACGTGTATATTTTTCAGGCACGTTTTGTAGACTATAGCTAGACAGAGCCACCACTTTTCTGCATGCATGTGCTAGCAGGCTCCACTATGCTTTCTCACATATACCAAGTTTTTCTACATAGCAGGCCCCAATGTGCTCCTCTCCCGTACCAAGGACACATCTTTCCTAGCAAGCTAGTATATACTAGTAGCTGTTTTTATATGCCTCTAGCTAGGTCTAGTAGTTGGGTTGAGTGCTTAGCCTGCATGCATGGTTGTTTGTCCTAGTTAAACTATTATTAATCAAACATCTTGGAAAGGGTGAGGAGCTTTGGTTTCAACATCTAGCTTAACCATAAGACATGATACTCATATGCACATATTAGGAGGTAAGGATATGTGGACTCCATACTAATACATAGATAGGCTCATCTAGTGCAGGCGTGTGGTGAGGAAGAGGGCTTGTGAACAGTAGAAGAGATATCTCATTTAATACCGTTCACCGACGGGATCCGTCCTCTAGCAATCCTCATAAGCAAAGATAGGGTTCATTTGGACGGCAGGAAGAACCTCTTTCAGCGTCCCAGCGCAGAACAGAATAGCTCCAGTGTACTGTAGTGGGCTTCTTTGGCTGCAGTGGGAACTACCTCAATGCAGTTGGCGTCTACGTGCAGCCGATCTAACCTGTCAAAATTAGCTTTTCCACTGCTGGGGAAATTCACAATTGTCCTGGTTTGTAATCCTTTTTGTCCCGGTTATAAAACCGAGACAACGAAAGTGGGACTAAAGATTCATCTTTAGTCTCGGTTGATAACACCAACCGGGACTAAAGATGACGGCGTCACGTGGCTGATTTCGTCATTTTTAGTCCCGGTTGGTGTTACCAACCAGGACTAAAGTATATTTTTTATTTTTTTAAAAAAAATTTGCTCTTTGCTGCTTGTTAATTATATATATATCTTCAATATATATGCATACATATTTTACACACACATATTTTTATGCATATATATGCAATATACATATATATGTATAAATATGTTAACGGCAAAATTTGGTAAGCCCCAGAGTCCTCATCGGCTCAAGGTTCAAATCGGCTCAGAGTCAGTATCAGTTTAGAGTTTTGGTCAGCCGATAGGGATTTTCCTTTATCAGTATCTCCAGCAGTCAGATTCTTATCAGATTCAGTTTGGGAAGATCTTATCCAGAAGACACCGAGTTCAAGAAGGATACGACTTGTATCTTCTATTTTATCTTTAGAAAAGTGTGTTAGTGTCCAATAAAGACTCAGTTTGTTTCCTTTTATCTTTATAAAAGTTTGAATCGTAATTTGTTAGGGTCTGTGTTAAGCCTGCTAGTATAAATATGTAAGCCCGGGGTTCATGTAATCTATCCTCACGATCAATACAATTTGGCGCATCGCCACCTTTTACCTTTTTCACTTTGTTCATCATCCGACAGAACTTGGCACCCGACATGGGGCTGCATCGGTTAGGTTCGATCTCCGACGAAGGGGTAAGTCCAAGTATTGCCGATCTGGTATACCGTCTCTATCTTTAGTTTCATTACTGTTTATAGTCACATCGGCTTAGTTAGGACTTTCTCGGTTAGGTCCGATATTCTGATCAAGTTGATGTTTCTCTAAACATGATGTCGCTCTAGATACATTTGATATATCTATCACATTAGACAGATTTATCGGCTCATTGAGTATTATATTATCATATATGATCTCGTGCTGCATCGGTTAGGTCCGACCTACTGAATTATTGTTGATAATCTAAGTCTTGTTAAGCCGATAGGTTCATGCTAATGTTTCACCGGAGGGTTAGCCGGTCGTATCATATGTCTCTGTTAATCTAGTCCTATTATCTCAATTTAGCTCTATCGACTGTTTCTCGCTTTAGGGTCTCTGCCGGTACTTGCTAAACTGTTTACTAGATTAGATTAGTTTAGACATCTACCACCCTGAAAATTAGTCAAGGGCTTGATTGTTTAGATATTGTGTTTCTTTTCATACTTAGTGATGCATCAATTCAGTTTGACCTACTAAGTCGTGATTAGAATTGTAATCTCTAGCCTACCTGTTGGCTGCTAATAAGGGTTTCATTGGGGTTTTAGCCAATGAATTATCTGGACGTTGCATCGGCTTACAAGGATTACATACAAAGTTCGTTTCAGCCGATTGCAGCAAAGATATTTGCTCATCAACACGCTTTTGGAACACGGCCAATGGAATAAAACCCTAAGTGCATGTCTGCATCGGCATCGGCTGGAATCACGCTATCGGCCTATTAGCCGATCGGCTGTCTTGGCTACTGACCTAACGGCTGATATGCTTTATGTTCTGCTGTTTTGCATACCTTGTCAGTGGCAAGATCAAACTAACTGGCACGCCCACGCTTCATGAATTTTAGGAGTTGCACTGGAGCTAAGCAGATCTCCCAGGCCAAGCGTGTGATTCGACGCCAACACGTATTTTGGCACACCAGCGGCAGTACGTATTTGGAGTCAACAAAAAATATATTTTACACACATATAAATGCAGTTAATTAAGAAAATATATACATGTATTATCAAAATATGTACATATATGTACACATATATTACATTCTTTTATTGTTCTATATCGTATGTTACAAAAAAATTTCTACGTCGTGGATCCAGGGTCTATGTTGCTCGAACTAAAGTAGAACTCCCTCGCACTATCAGTAACCTGCTCGTTGATAAATCTCATCAGTTCTTCTTGAGCAGCCTATATGAAACTCGCGTGGGGGAGATTGTCCCTTACGTGCATAAGCTGTCATTCGAATAAACGAGAAATAAATATATGAAATCAACAATAAATCAAGACGTAATGTATGAATGGTTGTTATATGTACATCTAGATCCTGGGAACCTATGACTTCGGTAACTAGATGATGAATGCAGTCGCAGACGTAGTAGCCGCACAAGTTTATCACCTTCGTCTGTTTTGCACATTGAAGGAGAAATGATGTCAAATTTAATATACATTTTTATTTTAATATACATTTCAATATAACTTTGGAGCATGTTACTCACTGAAAAATTCATCCTCACAGAAAGCTTCTCTTTCCAATTCTCGCGAACCGTCTCACGGAGTCGTGCCCATGCCCTACGTGCAGTTGAAAGCTAGTGAGTAATTATCCGAGAATCGCATATATGCAATAGCAAGTAAGATGACATTACCTGTTTAACATTTCAAAAATCTTTGCATACATAGACTTTTGTTTATCCATTGAGTCAAAGACATGGATCCACGAGCTCTCAACTTCATTTACAAAAAGAGCCTAGTGGAATCTGCAAATTGCGTGAGATCACATATTATATGAAAATGTATGTATGCACGAGATTGATATTGGTACAGAAGGTAGTACAAACTCACACTGTGTTGTATGGCAGTAGTATAAATGTCTTGAAATGTTGCTGCACCAGTATATTGTAGATGTTCTCCTCTGTTTGCGTCGGATACTGGTCTACCATCATGGTGTTAATTTTCCGAGTGTCCATGAATCCATATTTGTTACATTCTTTCTTGTTGCAATATTGGATAGCCATTCAATAATGGTTAAATGAATTTTAGTCAGCTAAATACAAGGAGCTAAGGAACGAAACAAATATAACTAAACGACACTTACAAAACCCGCGTGGCTATAAGAGAGACGTCGAGGGCATCCAGCTGGTATAGGTCGAATATGTCCTCGAAGCAGATGAAGAAGTGGTCACCTTCATCGAAGAAATATTCCATTGAGTATCTTCCCATGACCATCTCTATATATTTTCTTGATTCTTGCATGTATCACTTATGGAATTGGTACATCTGTGTAAGTAAATTTTTGACCTAGGGCTTTACAAGAGGTTTCCCGAGTTTGAACCTGTACTTCAGCTCAGCCTTCCCGATAGGTGCGTGTCCAGATACTTGGTCCATCGTTATTCCCGCAGATTCCATAAATTTTCGTAAGTCAGCTCGAACATTTGGTGTTGGGCTGAACTCAAGGGGTTTCTGAGGCTGTGTCCCGAGCTGAGGTACATCTTTGCCCTTTGCTGGCACCTTCCTAGCATCCTTCCTGATCGTCCTGTCGTAGTCGGACTGCGGTTGCGGTTGTGGTTTAGGCTATCGCATATAGTACGTCTTCTTAAAAAAGGCCTTGGTCTCCAGGGCGATTTCAGGAGGCTTCTCAGAAGACTTCTTCTTGAAATGTGCCCTCACCTTAGCTTGGACGGCCCCATGCAACTCCTAGGGAGTCATGTCATACGCTTTTTTCTTTGGGGCTGGCGGGAGCGGGTCAAGTTTTGGCATCTTCCTTCTTGGTCCACTGGTTGACATTGAACGCGTGGCTCGAGCTCTATGCTTAGGAGGCGACGGAGGAGGCGGAGGAGGCTGAGAGGCAGTCCGTTTAGGAGTCGGTGCTCGTTGTGGCGACGGAGGAGACGGAGAAGGCTGGGGAGTGGGAGACGGCCGTTTAGGAGTCGGTGCTGTTAGTGATATGCCCTAGAGGCAACATGGAGATGTTGGATATCACGTCAATGTTTATGTATAAATAAATAAAGTGTTATTCAGTTCCATGAAATAGACATCTTGTATTGATCAATAAGTACGTGACTTATTTATGAGACTCGATATGTATGAATCTATTTCTAAACGATCCTGATCATATGTCATATTGTTGGAACAAATATGATTCTAAGATCGGCATGTTTATTGATTGATGATCATGTCTCATAGATCATGGGTATGGAGATACCAAATCAATAAACATGGACATATGTGTTAGAGAACACATTGTTGGATAGACCCACCATGAGACACTACAGAATTAATGTGCCATTAGTTGGTCTCGGTAGTGTTGGTACAAAGTCCTTAGACCCGAGATCACCATGGATTCCAACATGTGTAGTAGCCTACTTTGGGACTACCAAACGCTCTTCCGTAATCTGGATAGTTATAAAGGTAGTTTTCGGGTTTGCTATGAAACATGGAGTGGGATGTGAGTGATCAAGATGGAATTTGCCCCTCCTTTGGAGAGATATCTCTGGGCCCTCGAGGTAATGGATTATGGAAATGCATGGCCATGCTAAGTTGATTGAGGAGTCAATCAACGGAGATAATCCAATACGGTTCGAGTGAATGGTTAAGCTATTGAAGGGATGGCACACATCTTGCCTATAGCTTAACCGGTATCGTGAGGCAAAGGGATTTGTGTACACATTACAGGTTCGAGCCGATATTATATTCTTGTATACTATGGTGTCAATATGTGCTGCTAGGCGCCGTCGTTGCATGTGTCGGCCGAGTTAGACTCGGCGACGATCGGCTAAGTTAGACTATAGCCGAAACCGAGTATACCCGAACCTACGTGGTCGCACGCTTAAGGGGATAGAATAGATATTCGAGTTGGACTCGGATACGGCTCGATCGGATAGGGATCCGATCGGATAGAGTCCTATGGGCTTACGACGTATGGGCGGCCAACTCTATGAGATACGGATGAGATCCGATTCAAAATAGAGTCCTAATCGGCCACTAGTCCCGTCGGCCAACTCTATATAAAGGAGGGAGGGGTGGAGAGCTGAATAGACATCAATTGCATCGCGTGCAACGAAGTCGCCGAGATCAATCTCCACGGAAACCCTCCCCACTTTCGAGCCAAACCCTAGCCTTGCATCGCGTGCTAGCACACGGGTGTACGGCGTTCGTCCCCGGACGTGTGGATACCGGAGAGGCGCGCTGCTACGTTGCGCGCGTTGATCGGCCGGATCGGCTGCAATCGGAGCGATCGGCGTGGTGGAATCGCCGCGCTCGGGCGCATCGGAGCGAGGCGTGAGAACGCGGCCGGACGACTCGAATCGGCTGATTGGCGAATCGGCTGTCTCCGGGAATCGGCTACACAGTTCCAGATCGGATTGCCCTGATTGGCTATTCCGCTGCACTCTACTCCAATCGGTAACGATCTATCGACCCTTACTTGCAAGTGTTCCTGGTTTGCGCGGTTAAAAGTTTTGTTTTTGGCTAGCGTAGCCTCCGCGTAACCCTTCAGGTGCTCGTGGAGGTGACGCAGGAGACGGAGGAGGCGGAGGAGATGGTCCCCGTGGCGACGGCGAAGGAACGAAAGGCGTCGCTTCTCGTCGGGGAAATACGATGAAGGGCTTGCTCCATAGAATTATCCTGTGGGCTGTTTCTCCTAGCGTTGTCTCCCCATCTCCTCCGGGGATATCCAGCTCGAGATCTTCATATCCACGTTCCACCTGTTCAATTTTGACTTTCGAGTACACAGGCGGAACGGGCCTGCAGTGGTAGGTCCCGTCTCGATCTACTGGTATCGCCATGCCCGACGCCACCTGTTCGAGAAGATAGCTTATCTTTATTAGTAATCAATATTGATTGTCAAGTTCTTAAAGGGAATATATAACATACCTTGATTGACAGGTTCTTTAGTGAAATGTGCAGCTCGCACGGTGTCCGCTGCGTGATCTCGTCAACAGGGCATGATGGAGAATTTGGAGCTTGTGGTTCATCTTCATTTCCTGTTGAAGCGCAGCTGCTGCGCTGCTGTTGCTTGATTGGGCTGTTGGCTAACAAAGTGGCTCCACTCCTCAGCCAACTTTTTGGCCACCTTTTGCGTCACTATCTGATTGATCTACAAGAGTTTCATCTCCATCTTTGCGAACCTCACATCTGTATCTCGCTTCGTCCTCATGCGACTCCTATAGGTGTCCATGTCGGCTTGAAACCCGTATTTCCAGGGGACGACGCCTTTTCCGCGCGTTCGTCCTGGATGCTCGGGGTTTTGGAGTGCAAGTGTTAGCTCGTCCTTCTCTCTGTTGGGCTTGAACGAGCCCAAGGCAGAGGCCTCCAGTGTGTTGGCCTTGTTCTTTTCAATGAGGGCTTGGGCTTGCTCCCCTGTCTTGTATTGCACAAAGGCCTTCCAGTGATCTCTGAGCTTTGGGAACTTGTCAAAGTCTGGGTTCTGGCCTTTCAGGATGTATTTCTTATGTAACTCCTTCTTATAATTCGTGAGGAGCTCAGCCATCTTCTTTAATGTCCATTCCTTGACCCTTGTCTGTTCTGACTCTGGGATGGTGAACATCTGCAGTATTGTCGTCCACAGCATCTCTTTCTCTGTGTCTAGGAGGTAACTCTGCTCATCTCCTCCTGTCCTTGATCGCCTCCAGTTCATAACGCTGATGGGCACGTGATCCCTCACCGCCCATCCGTTGTGTGCCACAAACTTCCTTGCAGCGTCGGCTGAGGCACTTGGCCGATGTCCGGTGCCACTTCAGTTATGACATGGCGACCCTCAATTTGCTTACTAACACCGCATTTCGTGAGGGGAGGAGAGGAGAGGAGAGGATGACGTAAATCCCTCGTCTATTCCTCTTGTTGACTTGACGTAAATCCCTCGTCTATTTGGAGAGGAGAGGATAGGAGAGGATGACGTGAGGAAGATAAGGTGGAGAGTAGAGCATGACTTGAGGAAGATAATGTGGAGAGGAGAGCAAGTGGAGAGGAGAGGAGAGAAAGATACGAGGATGACGTGAGGGAGATAAGGTCGAGAGGAGAGGAAGTGGAGAGGAGTTGAGAGAAAGAGAGGAGGATGGCGAGGATGATTTTATTTTTTTCCGTACAAACTATAAACTACAACGTTTTCACGGGAGGGACGGTCGGTCGGCCGAAACACGCACGAGACCCACGTTATTATGGGACTAAAGGTCGGTTGGCCAAAACACGCACAAACGAACGAACGAACGAATGAACGAACGAACGAACGAACAAACGACCAACCGACCGACCGAACGAACGAACGAACGACTGACCGACTGAACGAACGAAGGACCGAACGAACGAATGGACGAACGAACGACCGACCAATCGAACGATCGAACGAATAAACTCGTTCGGTCGTAAAAGTCGTCGTATCGTTCTATCATTCGTTCATGTCCGTTCAAATATAAACACAAAAAACATCATAGCACTATATATTGTCAAACAAATTCATATTCACATTCCAAATTATTAACATTCAAAATTAAACAAATTCGCATTCCAAATTATAACGGGAATTCAAATTCACAGTCCATATATATATATATACACATAAATAATCAAAATTCACATTCATATATACAAAATCAAAATTCACACATCCATATACGCATAAACAATCAAAATTCACACATGGCTATATATACATAATGTCCATTCACATTCAAATTTATATAAAAAGTCCATATATACATTCACATTCATATACACAAAAATTCTGTTCACATTCAAAATTCACACATCTGAAATTCCATTCATATTAAAAAATTCCATTCATATTCATATATTCAAAATTCACACATCCAAAATTCCATTCACATTCATATATAGGAGAGGGTGGCGGCGGTGGTGATGGGCGGCGGCGGCAAGAGGGCGACAGTGGCAGAATGCGCCGACGACAAGAGGGCGCGCGCGTGGCGACGACAAAGAGGGCAGCAGTAGGGGCAACGGCGGTGGCAGCGATGACGATGACGACGACGACGACGGCGACAACGATGGCGATGGCGCGGGGGGTCAGCTAGGGTTTTGCGCGCGGCATCAGAGGAAAAGAAATCAACGCTTTTGAAACTAACCTGGAATGCGGCGACGACGAATGTCGTGGCGACGACGGCTCCACGACGACGACAGTGACGGTGGCACGTGAAGAAGACGACGGCGCGTGAAGAAGACGGCAGCGCGGCGGCGGTCTAGGGTTCTCGACGACGAAGATGACGATGGATGTGAAAAACAGGTAAGTGTTTGGATCCATCGAGCGCTCTACTATATATAGATAGCGGGCTCTTTACTCCCAGTTGAAGCCACCAACCGAGACTAAAGATATCTTTTGTCCGGTTGGAGCCACCAACCGAGAATAAAGATATCCTCGTCCCGGTTGGTGGCTTCAACCGGGACCAAAGATGCCCGTACTGTTAGTGATATGCCCTAGACGCAACATGGAGATGTTGGATATCACGTCAATGTTTATGTATAAATGAATAAAGTGTTATTCAGTTCCATGAAATAGACATCTTGTATTGATCAATAAGTACGTGACTTATTTATGAGACTCTTTATGTATGAATCTATTTCTAAACGATCCTCGATCATATGTCATATTGTTGGAACAAATATGATTCTAAGATCGGCATGTTTATTGATTGATGATCATGTCTCATAGATCATGGGTATGGAGATACCAAATCAATAAACATGGACACATGTGTTGGATAGACTCACCATGAGACACTACAGAAATTAATGTGCCATTAGTTGGTCTCAGGTAGTGTTGGTACAAAGTCCTTAGACCGAGATCACCATGGATTCCAACATGTGTAGTAGCCTACTTTGGGACTACCAAACGCTATTCCGTAATCGGATAGTTATAAAGGTAGTTTTTGGGTTTGCTATGAAACATGGAGTGGGATGTGAGTGATCAAGATGGAATTTGCCCCTCCTTTGGAGAGATATCTCTGGGCCCTCGAGGTACTAGATTATGAAAATGCATGGCCATTTGAGTTGATTGAGGAATCAATCAAGACGATAATCCAATACGGTTCAAGTGAAAGGTTAAGCTATTGAAGGGATGGCACACATCTTGCCTATAGCTTAAGCGGTATGGTGAGGCAAAGGGATTTGTGTACACATTACAGGTTGAGCCGATATTATTCTTGTATACCGTGGTGTCAATATGTGCTTGCTAGGCGCCGTGTTGACGGTCGGCTGAGTTGGACTCGAGCCGACGATCGGCTAAGCTAGACTATAGCCGAAACCGAGTATACCTGAACCTCGTGGTCGCACGCTTAAGGGGATAAGAACAGGCATTCGAGTTGGACTCGAATACGGCTCGATCGGATAGGGATCCGATCGGATAGAGTCCTATGGGCTTACGACGTGTGGGCGGCCAACTCTATGAGATACGGATGAGATCCGATTCAAAATAGAGTCCTAATCGGCCACTAGTCCCGTCGGCCAACTCTATATAAAGGAGGGAGGGGTGGAGAGTTGCGACACGTCAATCGCATCGCGTTGAACCGAATCCGTAACAAAAGTCGCCGAGATCAATCTCCACGGAAACCCTCCCCACTTTCGAGCCAAACCCTAGCCTTGCATCGCGTGCTAGCACACGGGTGTACGGTGTTTTGTCCCCGGACGTGTGGATACCGGTAGAGGCGTTGCTACGTTGCACGCTGTTCATCGGCTGTGAAGGAATCAGCTACGGTCGAGCGCATCGGAGCGAGGCGCGAGAACACGTCGAACGACTCGATCGGCTGTCGGCTTGCGGGAATCGGCTACACTGTTTCGGATCGGATAGCCCCGATTGGCTGTTTCGCTGCACACTCCAATCGGTAACGATCTATCGGCCCTTACTTGCAAGTGTTCCTGGTTTACGCGGTTAAAAGTTTTTGTTTTCGGCTAGCGTAGCCTCCGCGTAACCCTTCGGTGGTATCGAGCTAATCTTGCTTAGTTCACGTTTTAGATTGGATCGGAACAAGTTTTGTGCATGGGTTGATTAGATCAATCGGTTTTACGGGATTTGTTGAGGAGAGTTCATGGTAATTGCATTCCTTGATAGTGTATCGGAACGGCGTAATGTGATTACGTCGAAGCAATATCCATAGAACTCGGTTTGAGTCGGCTTCGAGATAGCGTGGCTTCCCCCTCGACCCCCCGCCCACTAACCGGCCGTGTGCATACCCCCCTTATAGGTCGTCTCGGTGCCGTATCTCGCGATAGGTAGAAAACGTTTCTATGCCTAACTTGTTTTTGCGAGAGAATGCTTTGAGATGGTATGGCCCTATTGTATGTATGAGATGCATGTGATGCATGTAATATTCTTTCATATGTGCAATCCCCGTAATATTCTTTCATACGTGCAATGCTTGTAATATTCTTTCACGACCTGCGAGTCGATGCAATCTTCAATTAGAGCTTCTATAGTAGTAGCTTAGTTTGGAGAAATCAAGCATCATGCACATTGGAAGATGGTGCCGAAGATGGAGATCCTCGCGCCGACATGGAGATGGAGATCACCATGTGAAGGGGGCCATAATATTTCATTATATGCTATTCTACTGCTTTCATATATGTGATATGTTTGTTTGATAGGATAGCATCCCTCACAAAATTAAGTAGTAATGATGCCCTTCCAAATGTTGCACCCGTCACCGTTATGCTCGTTAATGGTGGGTCCGCCAAAGAAGAGTGCCATTCTCTATCATAACACGAGGGGTATATGTCGGACATATACAGCAAGAGCATTTGGTTTACTTAACAAGGCTATCAAAACAGTTTTGGGCCTTGGGGCATAGGTTGGCGCCGGGGCATGGAGATGCCACACCAACAACAAGAGTCACATAGAGATGTGATTAGCAAAGCTCACTAGAAAATTAACTAACATGTGGATCTTGACCCAATACGTAACCTAGAGGGAAGGTGTAAAATACGTAACGAGAGTCTTATGTTAAATTGTTTAACAAAAGACATAGCATAAACATTGTGCTAAACTTTGCTTTTTTCGTTGTAGAATAATGGCGGCTAATACTACACCCAGTACCTTTAATTTGCGATTTATTCTCGAAAAGGAAAAATTAAATGGAACAAACTTTATGGATTGGTATCGCAACTTGAGAATTGTTCTCAAGCAATAGCGTAAGAAGTACGTTCTTGAAGTACCCTATCCCGAGGATTTGCCAAATAATGCCACCGCAACCGCACGGAGGGCTTATGAGAAGCACACTAATGATGCCATAGATATATTGTCTCATGCTTGCTACAATGTCCCCGAGCTTCGAAGCAATATGAGAGCAGCGATGCTCACACTATTATTCGGGGACTGCGTGGCATGTTTGAGAACCAAGCTCGGGCCGAGAGGTTCAACACCTCAAAGTCCTTGTTTGCGTGCGAGCTTGTTGAGGGAATCCCGTCATCCGCATGTGATAAAGATGATTGGCTATATTGAGAGTCCGGAAAACTAGGTTTTCCCTTAGCCAAGAGTTGGCTCGATGTGATTCTCCGTCGCTCCTCTCGAGCTTCGAGCCATTCATATTAAATTATCACATGAACAATATGAATAGAACCTTGGCTGAATTGCATGGGATGCTAAAGACAGTGAGGAGAGTATCCAGAAAAACGGTCATCATGTGATGATGATGCGAAGGCTAAGCGCAAACCACTGTCGAGAAACTTTGCACCAAGAGGAAGTTAACTCCCGATGAGATCGCGAGTGCCTCCAATGCAAAGAAGGGCAAGAAGGGGTCGGCGACATCGGATGCCGTTTGCTTCTATTGCAAGGAGACAGGCCATTGGAAGAGGAACGCAAGAAGTACATGGAGGATCTCAAAAAGAAGCAAAGTACGACTTCGCTTCAGGTATTAATGTTATAAGACATTAATCTTGCTACTTCACCTACTGACTCTTGGGTATTTGATACCGGATCAGTTGCTCATATTTGCAAATCGTTGGGGAATGAGAAGAAGTAGAGGATTGAGAAGGGCGAGGTGAACTGCGCGTCGGCAATGGAGAAAGCGTTGCTACAATTGCTATCGGCACAGTACCACTTCATCTACCTTCGGGATTAGTTTTGGAATTGAATAATTGTTATTGTGTTCCAACACTATGTCAAAATGTTATTTCCGCTTCATGTTTGCAAGCGGAAGGATATGATTTTAGATCAATGAACAATGGTTGTTCAATATATCTCGAGGTATGTTCTATTTTCATGCTCCATTGGTGAATGGATTATACGTTTTGAATCTTGAAGCGTCTCCCATCTATAATATTAATACGAAAGGCAACTCTCTAATGATATAAACCCCACGTTTATCCGGCATTGTCGCTTAGGCCATATAAATAAGAAACGCATGGATAAGCTCTATAAAAATGGACTGCTTCACTCTTTTGATTTTGAATCATTTGAGACATGTGAGTCTTGTTTACTTGGTAAGATGACAAAGGCACCTTTCACGGGACATAGTGAGAGAGCAAGTGACTTATTGGCACTCGTACATACCGATGTATGTGGACCAATGAGCTCAACGGCCGAGGTGGTTATCGTACTTCATTACCTTCACGATGACTTTAGTAGATATGGTTATATCTACTTAATGAGGCATAAGTCCGAATCCTTTGAAAAGTTCAAAGAATTCCAGAATGAAGTACGAATCATTTAGGGAAAACAATCAAGTTTCTACGATCGGATCGTGGAGGGGAATACTTGAGCCAAGAGTTTGGTAATCATCGAAAGATTGTGGAATTGTTCCACGTTGACTCCGCCGGGAACTCCACAATGGAATGGGGTGTCCGAACGGAGAAATCACACCTTGTTGGACATGGTGCGGTCGATGATGAGCCAAAGTGATCTTCCGTTATCCTTCTAGGGATATGCTCTTGAAACACTGCGCTCACACTAAATAGAGTTCCATCTAAGTCGGTTGAAAAGACACCATATGAGATATGGACAGGGCAACCCCCTAGTTTGTCTTTTCTCAAAATTTGGGGATGCGAAGCTTATGTAAAACGTTTACGATCGACAAGCTCACACCCAAATCGACAAGTGCTTCTTTGTGGGATATCCTAAGGAAACTAAGGGATATTACTTTTATAATCGGGAACAAGGCAAAGTGTTTGTCGCCCGACACGGTGTCTTCTTGGAGAAAGAGTTTCTTTCAAGAAGGGTTAGTGGGAGCAGGGTGCATCTTGAAGAAGTTCAAGAAACACAGAAATTGTTTCGCGACCACACAACCACAACGGGAGGAGCAAAGTATTGCGCCACCGGTTGTAGATACACCCCCACGGAGGTCGAAAGATCACGTCGTGCGCCGCGTACACAAGTGCGGAACAACGTGATATATTGTTGTTAGACAACGATGAACCTAAGACCTATGAGGAAGCGATGGTGGGACCCGATTCCAACAAGTGGCTTGGAGCCATGAAATCCGAAATAGAATCCATGTACGACAATCAAGTTTGGAACTTGGTTGATCCACCGATGGTGTCAAAACCATTGAGTGTAAATGGGTTTTTAAGAAAAGGTCGATATGGATGGAAATGTTCACATCTATAAGGCGCGATTGGTGGCGAAAGGTTTTAAACAGATTCCGGGAGTTGATTATGATGAAACCTTCTCGCCCGTCTCAATGCTTAAATCTATTCGGATTATCCTAGCGATTGCTGCATATTTCGATTATGAGATATGGCGATGGATGTCAAAACGGCTTTCCTGAATGAAAACCTAAGCGAGGATGTATACATGATACAACCTCGGGGTTTTGTCGATCCAGAATCGCTGGAAAGATATGCAAGCTACGAAATCCATTTATGGATTGAAGCAAGCATCTCGGAGTTGGAATATTCGTTTTGATGAAGTAATCAATGGGTTTGGTTTCATCAAAAACGAAGAAGAGGCATGTGTTTACAAAAGGTCAGTGGGAGTGCAATTGTATTTCTAATCTTATATGTGGATGACATATTGTTGATTGGAAATGATATCCCTATGCTAGAATCCGTCAAGTCTTCATTGAAAAATAGTTTTTCCATGAAATACTTAGGGGAGGCAGCATACATTTTAGCATTCGGATCTATAGAGATAGATCCAAGAGGCTAATTGGATTAAGCCAAAGTACATAATTGACAAAGTGTTGAAAAGGTTCAACATGCATGATTCCAAGAAAGGTTTCTTGCCCATGTCACATGGCATTAATCTTAGCAAGAATCGGTGTCCTCGGACACATAATGAGCGGAATAAGATGGGTATGGTTCCATATGCTTCGGCAATTGAATCCATCATGTATGCCATGCTTTGTACACGCCCGCATGTCTCGTACGCTTTGAGTGCTACGAGCAGATACGAGCAGATCCAGTGAAGGTCACTGGACTACAGTAAAGAATATCCTTAAGTACTTGAGAAGAACTAAGGATATGTTCCTAGTCTATGGAGGTGAAGAAGAGCTCGTTGTAAGTGGTTACATCGATGCTAGCTTCCAAACGGACAAGGATGATTATAGATCACAATCGGGTTCGTGTTCTGCCGAACGGAGGCGCGACTGGAAGAGTTCCAAGCGGGATCGTTGCCGATTCTACAACGGAGGCCGAGTACATTCTGCTTGAAGCCGCAAAGGAGGCTGTTTGGATCAAGAAATTCGTTTCGAGCTTGGTGTGATGACTAGTGCGCGGTCCAATGTCTCTCTATTGTGACAATAGTGGAGCCATTGCGCAAGCCAAGGAGCCGAGGTCACATCGAAGTCCAAACACAAACTTCGGCGATATCATCTCATCCGCGAGATAGTGGACAGAGGTGATGTCAAGATATGCAAAGTGCACACGGATCTCAACATAGCCGATCCGCCGACAAAACCTCTCCCTCCCGAAGCATGAGGCGCACACAAGAGCAATGGGTATTAGATACTTGCATGATTGACTCTAGTGCAAGTGGGAGATTGTTAGTGATATGCCCTAGAGGCAACATGGAGATGTTGGATATCACGTCAATGTTTATGTATAAATGAATAAAGTGTTATTCAGTTCCATAAAATAGACATCTTGTATTGATCAATAAGTACGTGACTTATTTATGAGACTCTTTATGTATGAATCTATTTCTAAACGATCCTCGATCATATGTCATATTGTTGGAACAAATATGATTCTCGATCAGCATGTTTATTGATTGATGATCATGTCTCATAGATCATGGGTATGGAGATACCAAATCAATAAACATGGACACATGTGTTGGAGAACACATTGTTGGATAAACCCACCATTAGACACTACAGAATTAATGTGCCATTAGTTGGTCTCGGGTAGTGTTGGTATAAAGTCCTTAGACCCGAGATCACCATGGATTCCAACATGTGTAGTAGCCTACTTTGGGACTACCAAACGCTATTCCGTAATGCGGGTAGTTATAAAGGTAGTTTTCGGGTTTGCTATGAAACATGGAGTGGGATGTGAGTGATCAAGATGGAATTTGCCCCTCCTTTGGAGAAATATCTCTGGGCCCTCGAGGTACGGATTATGGAAATGCATGGCCATGCTGAGTTGATTGAGGAGTCAATCAAGACGGATAATCCAATACGGTTCGAGTGAAAGGTTAAGCTATTGAAGGGATGGCACACATCTTGCCTATAGCTTAACCGGTATCGTGAGGCAAAGGGATTTGTGTACACATTACAGTTCGAGCCAATATTATTCTTGTATACCGTGGTGTCAATATGTGCTGCTAGGCGCCGCTGTTGACGGTCGGCGAGTTGGACTCGAGCCGACGATCGGCTAAGATAGACTATAGCCGAAACCGAGTATACCTGAACCTACTGTGGTCGCACGCTTAAGGGGATAAGAACGGGCATTCGAGTTGGACTCGAATACGGCTCGATCGGATAGGGATCGATCGGATAGAGTCCTATGGGCTTACGACATGTGGGCGGCCAACTCTATGAGATACGGATGAGATCCGATTCAAAATAGAGTCCTAATCGGCCACTAGTCCCGTCGGCCAACTCTATATAAAGGAGGGAGGGGTGGAGAGCTGCAACACGTCAATTGCATCGCGTTGAACCGAATCCGCAACAAAAGTCGCCGAGATCAATCTCCACGGAAATCCTCCCCACTTTCGAGCCATACCCTAGCCTTGCATCGCGTGCTAGCACACGGGTGTACGGTGTTTTGTCCCCGGACGTGTGGATACCGGTAGAGGCGTTGCTACGTTGCGCGCTGTTCATCGGCTGTGAAGGAATCGGCTGCGGTCGAGCGCATCGGAGCGAGGCGCGAGAACACGTCAGGACGACTCGTATCGGCTATCGGCTTGCGGGAATCGGCTACACTGTTCCGGATCGGATAGCCCTGATTGGCTGTTTCCGCTGCACACTCCAATCGGTAACGATCTATCGGCCCTTACTTGCAAGTATTCCTGGTTTACGCGGTTAAAAGTTTTTGTTTTCGGCTAGCGTAGCCTCCGCGTAACCCTTCACGTACCCCTGGTAGATGAGAATCTTTAGTCTCGGTTGGAGCCACAAACCGAGACTAAAGATGTTTTCCCGCTATTTCCAAATGTTTTTTTGTCCCGGTTGGTGTTAAAAACCGAGATTAAATATTAAAACAAGGCCCTATTGAAAAGTATTTTAAATTCATATATAATTTACATATGGCCTATTGAAAAATATTTTAAATTCGAATAATAATATATAGTTAACAAATGCCCTATTGAAACAAACTTTTAAATTCCAATAATAATATCTAATTAACATATGACCTATTTAAAAATATTTTAAATTCTAACAAGTAATATATACTTAACAAATGCCCTATTGAAAAGTATTTTAAATTATAATAATAATATTTAATTAAGATATGGCCTATTTGAAAAAAATATTTAAAATTCTAACAATAATATATAATTAACAAATGTCCTATTGAAAAATATTTTAGATTGTAATAATAATATATAATTAAGATATCGTCTAATTGAAAAATATTTAAAATTATAATAATAATATATAATTAAGATATGGCCTATTGAAAAATATTTTAAATTCTAATAATAATATCTAATTAGCATATGCCCTATTGAAAAATATTTTAAATTTTAATAATAATATATAATCCTCTAGTAGTTGCAAAAGGTTAGATGCAAAGGTAAAGATAGTGTCAAAAGTTTAGATTCAATGGTGAAGCTAGTGTCATAGTTCACACTTAACAGATGGGTTATGCAAAATTGCAGACCATGTTCATTTGACATCACACACACCATCTTGCGGAGGCAAAGCAAAAGTAGCCATGGAGCAGGATACCATGCAATACATACTATAAGTACACCAGAATTACTACTAGTACTAACCCTGAAGTTTAACACTGAGATAGGCTTACAATAATTTACAATAAATTCAATATATTCAAATATTTACAATAAATTCAACAAATTCAAAAATTTAGCTAAGTAATGGTTGTCCTCACGTACTTTCGCCGCATAATTGTTCCTTCATTATGATTGTTGCGTGAGTAAGGGGTGTCCTCATTTCATAGGAGGATCCTCGGGTCAACCGCCAACGCGAACGGAGGTTGCCCATCAAACTGATCGTAATCTTCGTTTGTTCTATCCTCGACTGCCACGATTTTCCTTTTGCCTAGGAGAACCACGTGGCGCTTTGGCTCGTCGGACCCTTTCCCCTTCTTTGCTTTGCTAGCCATGTCCTTGACATAGAAAACTTGTCGTACATCATCGGCAAGGACGAAGGGTTCGTCTGAGTATCCAACCTTGCTCAGGTCGACTGTTGTCATCCCACTTGCATCAATGGTTACGCCTCCACCACTGAGCCTAACCCATTGGCACCGAAATAGAGGGACCTTCAGAGGTCCATAGTCCAGCTTTCATATGTCATCGATGCTGCCGTAATATGTGCTAGCCATACCATCGTATCCCACGGTATCGATGCGGACTGCGCTGTTCTGATTCGTTCTCTTTAAGTCTTGGGCCTGTGTATAAAATGTGTACCCATTGATTTTATATGCTTGGAATGTGGTGATCGAGCAAGATGGTCCCCTCGCCAAGAAGGCTAGTTGTTGGTCAATGTTCGCGTTGCCCATGAGGCGTTGTCGCAACCAAGCAGCAAATGCATCAATGTGATTGCAACAATCTTACCGATGTTTTTCGAGTGAACAATCGCCAAGTGCTCCTCGATGTAAGAAGCCACCAAGGAAGATTATTGCAACACAGTCCAATGTGCTTTCCTGAACAAGTCATTGTCTACGGTCATTATTGATTTCCTTTCAAGAGTTCCCTTCCCCCGTAGTCTACCTTCATGGCTTGATTCAGGCACCCCGATGGGACGAAGGTCTTCAATAAAGTCAATGCAGAACTCAATGACCTTCTCTGTTCCATATCCCTTGGCGATGTTGGCCTCTGGACGAGAACGTTTACGGACGTACTTCTTTAGAACGCCCATATACCTCTCGAAAGGGAACATATTGTGTAGGAATACCGAACCGAGGATACAGATCTCTTTGACAAGGTGGCATAGGAGATGCGTCATGATATTGAAGAATGAAGGCAGAAAGATCATCTCAAAGTTGACAAGACATTGTACCACATCATTTTGAAAGTCTTCTAGTCTGTCTGGATTGATGATTTTCTGCAGAATTGCCTTCAGGAAAGCACATAGCTTTGTTATTGTTGCTCGGATATTATCGGGAAGGATACCCCGAATTATAACGGGAAGCAGCTGTGTCATCAGCACGTGGCAGTCATGAGACTTTAGATTTGTGAACTTCTTATCCTTCGTGCTTATTATTCTCTTTATATTCGAGGAGTATCCAGACGGTACCTTGATGCTTTCCACTCAAACATGATTTCCTTCTCTGCCTTGCTCAGAGTGTAGCTAGCTGGACTTAGGTAATGGGCTCCTTTCTCCTTTGGTTTTGGGTGAAGGCCATCGCGTTGTGCCATATGCTTCAGATCATTACGTGCCTCAAGTGTATCTTTTGATTTTTCATATACACCTAGGAAGCCCAGCAGGTTTATGCAAAGGTTCTTAGTGAGGTGCATCACGTCGATTGCGTGGCGGACGTCCAAGACATTCCAATAGGGTAACTCCCAAAAATAGACTTCTTCTTCCACATCGCCGCGTGACTACCTTCACATGCTATAGGTTGGCTGCCAGGTCCCTTTCCAAACACTACTTTGAGGTCTTCCACCATGGCAAACATGGCTTTTCCATTTCGATGCTTTGGCTTAGTACGATGGTCTGACTTTTGATCAAAATGTTTGCCTCTTCTCCGGACAGGGTGGCTTGCAACAAGAAAGCGACGATGACCCATGTACACTACCTTCTTACAGTGTTTCAGGTACATACATCCGGTCTCATCCATACAGTGGGTGCAAGCGTTGTACCCCTTGTTTGACTGTCCGAATAGGTTACCAAGTGCAAGCCAATCATTGGTGGTAACAAACAACAACCCTCGTAGGTTAAACTGCTCCTATTTATCCTCATCCCACACGGGGACACATTCTTTCTTCCACAACAGATTTAGATCATCGATCAGCGGCCTCAGGTACACATCGATGTCGTTACCAGGTTGTTTCGGGTCTTGAATAATAACCAGCATCGAATGTACTTCCGCATCATGCATAGCCAATGCGGGTGATTGTAGATACACATCGTTACAGGCCAAGTGTTGTGCTCGCCGCTCATCTCTCCAAAAGGATTCATGTCGTCCGTACTTAAGGCAAACCTTATGTTTCTTGCATCCTCACCAAAGTCTTTAAATGTTCTATCGATGTTTCACCATTGTGACCCATCGACGGGATGTCTCAGCATGCCGTCTTGTTGGCGTTTTTTCGCGTGCCAGCGCATCATCCTTGCATGCCCTTTGTTCCTGAACAGACGATTTAGCCGTGGTATGATAGAAAAATACCACATCACCTTAGCAGGAACTCTGTTCTTCGAAGGCCGTCCGTCAACTTCGCTTGGATCATCTCATCTGATCTTGTATCGAAGTGCTTTACAAGCCGGACATGCTTCTAGGTTCTCGTACTCCTAACCGCGGTAGAGGAGACAATCGTTAGGACATGCGTGTATCTTCTGTACCTCTAGTCCTAGAGGGCAGACTAACTTTTTAGCCTCGTACGTTGATTTCGACAATTAGTTTCCCGCTGGAAGAATGTTCTTCATGAGTTTTAGTAACTCGCCAAATGTCTTGTCACTGACATCATTTTTGGCCCTTCATTGCAAGAATTCCAGCATTGTACCCAACTTTTTGTGTCCCTATTCACAACCTGGGTACAAGGACATTTTGTGGTCCACCAACATACGCTCTAATTTCTGCTTCTCCTTTTCGCCTTCGCAGTCCTCCTGTACGTCGTGCAATATCTGACCAAGGTTATCGGCACTATCATTTTCTTCAGCATCCCCGCCCGCCTCGCCTGCTGTATTCTCTTCAAAACCAACCGTACTGACCATAGTCCGGAATGTTGTCGTCGTCTTCTTCATCTTCTTCCATTGCAACCCCCACCTCTTCGTGCAATAACCAGCAATTGTAGTGAGGCATAAATCCCAACTGAAACAAGTGGGCATGAATAATTCTTGATGAAGAATACTCCTTCTCGTTTTTGCACTTTTTGGATGGACAACATATAAAGTCCTTCTGCTTGTTGGCATCGACCACACTCAAAAAATAATGCACCTCTTGAATAAACTCTATCGACCGTCGGTCCGTGTTGTATATCCATTGCCGATCCATCTACATGAAATGCACAAAAATCATAGGAAAAATCCAAGAAAGTCAAACCATTTATATAATATTACAATAATTATATATATGTAATCAGACAATAATTATATAATAATCCAACAAACGTAATGTGTTGTACTTACAAAATTAGAATTATTTTAAAAAGTTTTTTAAAGTTGTAAACATAAAATTAATTAATGTACGTAGTGCACATTTTCTAATCTACTATCCAATTTTCTATCTTTGTCATTTATTTTACAACATTTTTGTCCAAAGGTTTCTCTCTCATTATTTTCTATAAATATTTTTTGACATAAAATTGTACATAAAATATACCTATAAATGCAATGTGCTAAATATACTTTTCCCCCTCTTCATTTTCCCAAATAATTTTCTCAACAAAATGTAATATGCTTACTAAAATAATTTTTCCAAACAAATTTTCTCTCTCTTCATTTTTTCCATAACCTATCTAGAGAAAAAATATAAAGAAATTAACTTGTTGATGAGAATTTTTCCCACACGCTGGCCTGGGAGATCTGCATAGCTCCAGTGCAGGTCCAAATTGGTCGCCTTTGGTGATTGAGCAGGCGTGCCAGTTGGTTTGATCCTATAACCAATAAGAAAAAGAGAGATACGTGTTTGGTTAAGGTTAGATCCTACTCGATCAGCTACGGATATCAATAAATATATAATTGTCATCCCAAAGCTCGCTTAAACCAAGTGATTGGGATAGATCAGTAGCATACCGAGACAGTATATACCACTTGTATCCAAAAGCACATTAGGATAATAATTATATCCATTCATAACCTAGCCGATGTTGTAGATCTAATGTAAATTGGCTAGTACTCCGATATGTTTTATAAAAAGAAATTAATCCAAACTAGATGCACTAAACTAAGATCAATCGGCTGTTAATATAACTTAGCAGATTGATACCAAGCTTAGCACATTTAAGTAGATTAAGATCTTAATATAAAAGGCAGTTCTAATATATCTAACAGTAATAACACATAAAAGATAATTAGAACAAGTAAGACTGGCTGAAACCCCGACGCTATCTCTAATAATAAATATTGAGTCGAATAGATCTACATAATTCTAAAAGCGACTTAATAGGTCGATTAGATGCAGCATTAAGTACCAAAAGAAACATGAGATCTATCTAGGCTAATGAGAATTCCTCGAGATGGTAGATACGCTATATAATCGGAATTAACATATAGATCTAGCTCTGTCGGCTGCTATCTTCAAAGAAATATTAGCCGATCACGAGATAGATCTAGATATTGATCTAAATTATATATCGCATATGGTAAATTAAGCAGTTTACAACATCAAAATCAGAGTATCATGATGATGGAAGCACTGGCCTCGATACCAAAAGCCACTTGTAACAAGAAATTACCTTTCCTGGAGATTGAAGTCGATGCAGCCCAAGAACAACGCTAGAACTCGTCGAGAAAAAGTAAAAACAGAAAGGTTGACGATGCGCCAAAGTTGTATTGATGTGTGTGTTATGTTTTTACAAGGTCTTGGGTCATATTTATACCCGAATATACAATGAGTCTGTAACGGACATGATTCCTATTATAGATTAAATCTCAAATATCTTTAAACAAACCGACATTATCTATAAAGGAAACTATACAAAATATCCTAACTTAAAGATACAATTGCCGTTGTAGGGCCTTATCCGTAGATGGCAACATCTTTGAAGTACTTTGGAAACCGAATTCAATAGTTATCTCTTAAGCTTTCCCTCAGGATTGGCCCCTCTTTCGGTCTTCAATTGGAATCGGCTATCGGCTATCCTGTTCCGACTCGGACTCAGCCGACTGGCTCCATAGCAGATTCGAACTCAACCGATGCAGTCTCTGTTTCCGCAGATCGTGCATTTCCTCCAATTCCGCTTCAATCCTTGCTTCAAACTTGGGTATTGCTTACCAAATTTGGTTGCTAACACATACCCCCCAAGTCCGTGGCATTGATAATGTTGCGGATTTTGTACAAACCTATTTCCAGCACAACCCTAGGTCGAATCTGTTTCAGCCGTTATGAGAACCCTTTAAATAACGCCTCTCTGCGCCGAACAACTCATGCCGTCAACACGATCCACAAACCATCAAATGTCCTCGAGCTCCCCGGCGACTTCTTCGGCTTCCTCGATTCCGCTGTGGCGATCCCATCTCTTCAGCGACCTCAATCACAGCAATGGCGACCCCTGCCGCTCAATCAGGCTGTCCTCCCGTCGAGTTCCCCGAGGTACGCCCAATCAGCCAAACCTTTTCTTCTCCCGCTTTTTAGCCGTAGGTCTGAATTTTAGGTTTTTTGAATCTGAAATCCGCCTACTTTTCCGATTGTAGCATCTCGCACATCAAGTAGCAATTCCAAGCCTAATTAGCGATGAGAGATACTACTTAGGGCCTATTGGCAATAAGGATCCCACTGAGTTCATCATAGCCGAAACCAATAGAGTGCCCTACAGGATGAGGAACCCAAACCTAGGCTATTGGAATGGCACCTTTAAATCGTGGCCCTCAACTAACAAATCTTGGTCGTCATGATATAAAAGGATGCAAGCTAGCAAACAGAGTTACTGGGAGGAAATTGAAATAGCCCAATGCCTATCCCTTTCAGTGGCTGACATGCCCAAGGATGAACCGTTAGTGTCGGCTGCCACATACTTTTGGAACAATACTCTGAATGCCTTTCTTTTCCAGCAAGGCCCAATGACCCCAACCTTAGCCGATGTAACAGGACTTGACATTATGTCATCGGCTAACCCGAGTCAACTGGACAGCAAGGCCTAGTTTTCTTTTATGAGCAAGTTAATTGGGGGCTGGAACGGGTATGTGGCCATGAATATGGGGAACTGGGCCGATTAATGCCAGAGAGCATACTGCCTTCTTGATGATGTGGCTGGAGAAGTTCATATTATACGGATCAAGTTGCGATCCCACAGCCAACTGGCAAGTACTAGCCGAAGCCTTGGTTGATAAGAAAAAGCTCCCCTTAGGCAAATTCCTCCTCGGCTACCTTTATCAAATGTTTAGCCAAGCCGTATCCAAGATCGCAGCCGACGCAACCATCAGCACTGGAGGCCCTTGGTGGTTTCTGCAACTCTGGCTTATGTTGTTAACGCAGAAAGTATCTGGTTGGCCGAGACTAGCCGATGCCCGCTTCCCCCTCCTGGAGCCGATTGAGGATGATGAGGGAAATGAAGTAGCTACTAGGAGATGTCTGTCCTTTGGGGAAGCCGCAGCCACTCATACTGGATCAAAGCAATCAAGTGAGCTACTAGCCGAGTGGTTCGTCGACTTCTATGACGGCCTGGCCAAAAACAACCGGACTTGGTTCTTCTATGAAGACCGACTAAAATTTTAGCTGCCGATTGATCTAAACTTGGATGAGATCAACTAAAACAAATACCCCAAGTGTATAGAAATCTTCACCACAGTACTCACTCCGCGTATCTTGCCGACTAGGGTACATCAAGGCCACAATGTGACAAAGAGTTACGAATTTTATTACCCGACGTCGGCTGGAAGATAGTTTGGGCTTGGGCTGCTACCAATCGGTAGCTATTATGCCGATATGATTGAGACCCGAGGGGTAATCGACTCAAAGCTGATCATGAACAAATTAATAAAGATAGAGAGCTCACCCCTCGGTAGCATCGGGATCTTAGAGCTGGCCCACAAGAGGAGCGCGGCCTATGACAGGTGGTGGGTGGAAATTAAGCAACATATCTTCCTTCAACGCGCCTCCATGTACCTCACCACCCTTCTGCCAGATGAAATCCCCTCTAAGTATTTTCGTCCTTAAGCGTCTTTTCTTTTTGATCAATCGGCTGTCGTCTCTTGCTAACACTTTAAACATTTTTTCCTTTGCACACGACAGATTTGGATCCCCCCACAGTGAGTAACTCTGGCATCGCCATTGAGTACCGCTTGGGCGTTCTCGCGAACGGATGCGGATATGCTTCATCGGCCATCGGCTGGGACGCGTCGAAGCTGAAGACCCTGATGCACGGTCAAACTCGCCAAGCGGTGACAAGGAAGAAAAGGGCCACCCCATCGGCTGCAGGACCATCGGTTGCCCCCATGAAGAGGCAAAAGAAACCAAAGCCGACCGCATCAGCCGATAGCCTGCCTTCCCTTGACCATAGCATCGACGAGGCCCTTGACAAGGAGGTAATGGACGAGGAGATCTCACAAGCTGTTAAAGAGGCGGCCGAATCGAGCAGCTCAAGTCACAACTCAATCACCCCGTCAGCCGATGATCCAGATCCACCAAGCCCTCCTGCCCCGAAGCAATCGGTAAGCACCTTGTCTTTTCGAATCTAGCCTTTAAACTACAACCATTCAAGTCTTGACCGAATCCTCCTTGTAGTTCAAGAGATTAGCCAATTGGCCTCCTCGCCCAGCTTCACTAGTAGTTTCTAAACTTATCTCTTCTTTCCACTTATTCCTCGTTAGCCGGCCAACACTAACACTTGTATTCTTTGTAGTCTCCTCAGTCTCCATCGGCTGCTCCCCATGTATCGAGTGAACGAACTTCGTCTGCTACGGGCAGCCATCACATCAAAGAAGTAGCTACGCCAGCTCCTGCTGTACGAGTAAGTCCCACTCCTCTCCCTTTCTGAAAATTTAAAGAATTGACTGTTTTGTTCCCTTTTAATCGCTCTGATTTACTCTACAGACTCTAGCCGATCTACTCCCCTTTGACATAAAAGAGTTCGTCAGCGAAGAGGAAGAAGAGACAACCAGCCAGGACCAGGCCGCCATAGCCGACGAAATCAAGGAAATGCTTCAAGATATCCACCGTCGGCTAAGCATTGATGTGGACCAGTTGGTCATGGAGTGTGGACCAGCCTGAGCACGCTTCAACAATGTCCAAGGCCAGCTTCCCAACGACTTGGCCTTAAAAATCTCGTGAGCTGTCTTCATCGACCAGCACCGGTTCAGATTGGAGCGGGCCGTGCAAAGGAAGGTTGATCGGCAAGCTCAGGCTGACTTGGCAGCCAGGATCGATGCCACCGTACAGAACATAGTGGGTGAGAAGGCCAAGTTGAATGAGCTGCTTATTCCTTTTTTGACCGACCAACAGTAACACTTGTCTTCTTCGTAGCTTCCTCGGTCTCCATCGGCTACCCCCCAGGTATCGAGCGAACAAACTCCGTTGGCTACTAGCAGCCATCACACCGAAGAAGCAGTTGCACCAGCTCCCGCTGTACGAGTAAGTCTCATCCCTCTCTTTTTCTGAAAATCTAAAAAATCTGTTGTTTCGTTCATTTCTAATCGCTCTGATTTACTCTACAGACTCTAGCCGATCTAGTCTCTTTTGACATAAAAGAGTTCATCAGTGAAGAAGAATTGGCCACTAGCCAGGACCAGGCCACCATAGCCGACGACATCAAAGAGAAGCTTCAAGACATCCATCGTCGGCTCGGCATCGATGTAGATCAACTGGTCATGGAGCGCGGGCCAGCCTGAATGCGCTTCAACGATATTCAGAGTCAGCTCCCCGACGACTTGGCCAAAAAAATTTCCCGAGCCGTCTTCATCGATCAGCACTGGTTCAAACTTGAGCGAGTCGTACAAAGGATGGTAGACCGACAAGCTCAAGCCGACCTGGCGGCCTCGATCAACACCACTGTGGAGAACATAGTGGCCGAGAAGGCCAAGTTGGATGAACTGGTGGCTGGGCCATCGGCTACACAGACCAAGATCGGCCAACTCGAAGCAGAAGAGGCTGACTTGCTGGTAAAACTAGAGCAGTACAGGGCCGAGCTTGCGACAAAAAAGCAAGTGCTAGCCGATCTCCCCAAGGCAACTGAAGAACAGAAGGTTAAGGTGACTTCCACCATCAAGTACCTGGGAGAACTCTACAAATCAGCCAAAATGATCCCGGGTACCAAAGAACAAGACATGGCGACGGTCAAAGAAATCAAAGCCATCAAAGAAGAGGCAACGTCGGCCATAGAGCAATTTCTGGGGATGTAATAGGGTTTAGCCTTGCTTTTGTTTTGGCTTGTATACATAACTCCTGTAATCGGCTTGTTGTGCCTTAAATATCATCCATATGTCTGTTGCCGACTCATTCGTCTCCCATGTCTTGAATGCCTCAAAAATTTCAAACCCGAAAAACTTTTGTAAGTGCGCTGTTTCTGATTCCTGACTTTGTATTATATGTGCCCCCCTAATTTTCTCAATGTTGCCTCCGGCATTGATAAAATTATAAGACGGAACTGGCCATCAGCTATCGGCTAAATTCAGCTGATTCGAAAAAATTAGGAGGAAAAACTTGAGCGAAAAACGTCCTAAAGGCGATGTATGTAAAACATTGGCTAGCATGGATCGGCAAGAACCTAGCCAAATCATGAATTGATTCAAACACTGGGGTAATATTTCTTCAAGTACTTGCCGTTAAAAGCCCTTCCAAACACTTCTTCATCTAGTCCTTATAGCATATAGGCTCCCTTGGAGACGCATTTGTGGATCTTGAAAGGCCCTTCCCAATTAGGTGACCACTTGCCGAATTTGCTATCTCTTGAGCCGATTGGCAATATCAACTTCCAAACAAGCTCGCCTTCTTCAGAAGACTTAGGGACAACCTTCTTGTTGTAGTGACAAGCAACTCGTTCTTTATCTCTGGTCACGTTTTCCAAAGCGCATCCTCGACAAAACTAAGTCTTTGGACTCATCCACCATCAGATTATAGTAATCATCGGCTGTCAACTCATCCTGCAACTGAATTCTCCTTGAGCCAACAATATTTTCCCATGGCAAAACTGCTTCATGTCCATAGACCAACTTGTATGGAGGCACCTGGATTGATCCGTGGCAGGCCATCCGATAAGCCCAATGATTCGACCAATCAGCTATGCCATTGCTTCGGGTACTCGGCGATTTTCCTCTTTATCAACTTGATCAAACTTTTATTTGACGCTTCAGCCTGTCCATTAGCCTGGGCATAATATGGTGATGAATTTAGTAACTTAATTCCTATACCATCGACAAACTAGACAAACTCGTCGGAGACGAAGATAGATCCCTGATCCGTAGTGATGGTTTGAGAGATGCCGAATGTGTATATGATATGTTCCTTAACAAACTCGATTGCATTCCCAGAGTCAACCTTTTTCAAAGGAATTGCTTTCACCCACTTGGTAAAATAATCGGTTGTCACCAATATAAACTTGTGTTCTTTGCTTAAGGGTGGATTGATCTGGCCAATCGTGTCGATTCCCCAGCCTCTGAACGGCCAAGGCTTGATGATGGGATTCATAGCCGACGCTGGTGCTCTCTGAATGGCTCCAAATTTCTGGCAATCCTAACATCCCTTGTAGTACCTGAAGCAATCTTTCAGCATAGTCGGCCAAAAATATCCAGCTCTCCGAAGTAACCACTTCATCTTATGAGCCGATTGATGCGTGCCGCAAATTCCTTCATGCACCTCTCCTATAGCCACTCTGGCTTGATCAGCACTGAGACACTTAAGTAGCATGCCATCAATCGTCTGATAATATAAGTCTTCATCGAGCAAGACATATCGTAGAGCCTTATAGCGCAATTTCCTTGAAGCCGACTGGGAAGGGTTCTGCAGATAACTGTAAACCTCATACCTCCAGTCGTTGTTTGAGATGGTTGTAATTTCTATTTCAACAACTTTTGTCATCGGCTTGTAGCCCGATGCCCCTTGAGCTAAATCATTTGCTTCTGAATTCTGCTACCTAGGGATGTGTTTTAAGGTTACCAGCCGAAAGTTGTCCATCAAGTCTCGGCATTTTTGATGGTAGATCATCAGCACGTCATTTTTGCATTCATATTCCCCTGATAACTGGCTAATGACATATAGTGAATCGCCCATTATTTCGACGGCGTCGGCTTTGACCTCCTTCAGCAGCTGCAAACCTTTGAGAACGGCTTCATATTTGGCTTTGTTGTTTGTGGCATGAGGCATAATAGAGAAAGCAAACTCGAAGCTCGCCCCCCGAGAAGATATTATCACCAAGCCGAGGCCGCATCCATTCGTGCAAACCAAACCATCGAAAGTTAAAGTCCAAGGCATGATATCAACTGAGCCGATTGAATCATCTCTGTGTTCCACTATAAAATCGGCTATGGCTTGTCCTTTTACTGCCTTGGGTGCCTGATACCTCAAATCAAATTTTGTTAAAGCAAATATCCATTTCTCAACTCGCCCTTTCAGAACTGGAGCCGATAGCATATACTTTACTACGTCGACTTTGCAAACTATGGTGCACTCGTTGGATAATAAATAATGCTTTAACTTCGTGCATGAAAAATATATGCATAAACACAGCTTCTCCACGGGAGAATACTTGGTCCCTAAATCCAGAAGCCTTCTGCTATGATAAAAAATTGCCTTCTCTTTCCCTTCGATCTCCTGAATCAGAACTGAGCCGATGGACTTCTCGTCGGCTGACAGGTATAGTTTGAACGACACTCCCTTTTGTGGAGGAATCAATACTGGAGGGGAACTTAGATAATCTTTTATATTGTCCAAAGCTTTCTGCTGCTCTACCCCCACAATAAATGCTTGATCAGCTTTCAGCCATAATAGAGGTGTGAACGGCTCCATCTTTTCTAACAAAATGGCTATAAAACGCCTGATGAAGTTGATCTTGCCGATCAGAGACTGCAATTGCTTCTTGTCCTTCGGAGGTTGAATAGTCTTGATGGCATTGATGCTTCTCTGAGTGACCTCGATTCCCCTCTCGTGAACCAGAAATCCCAAGAACTGGCCAGCCGATACACCAAACGTGCACTTTGTGGGGTTCATCTTTAGGCCATATTTTCTTGTTCTCTCCAATACCTTTCTTAAATTGGCTATGTGGTCTTCCACCTCCTTGGATTTGACAACGACATCATCAATGTAGATCTCCACTAGTAAGCCGATTAGATCGTGAAAGATATAATTCATGGCCCTCTTGTAAGTAGCTCCAGCATTCTTCAAGCCGAATGTCATGATGACCCATTCATATAAGCCGATTGCTCCCAGGAACCTGAAAGCTGTCTTGTGAATGTCTTCCTCGGCCATAAAGATCTGATTATAACCAACATTGCCGTCCATAAAACTTATGATTTTGTGGCCAGAGGTGGCATCTACCAGCAAATTGGCTATAGAGATAGGGTACTCATCTTTAGGGGTAGCCTTGTTCAAAGCTCTGAAGTCGATGCATATCCTAAGTTTGCCATTCTTCTTCACCACTGGAACTATGTTTGAAACCCATTCGGTGTATCGGTAGGGCCGAATGAAACCAGCATCGATAGCCGAGTGATCTCGGCCTTAATCGCATCATACATATCGGCTTTAGACCTTCTGGGAGGTTGTTTGTATTGCCGATATCCAGGTTTAATAGGGAGCCGATGTTCAACAATGGATCGGCTAAGACCGGGCATCTCAAAATACTCCCAAGCAAAGCAATCTTTATATTCCTTCAATAAATCAATAAGCTTGGTCCTAAAATGAGAAGGCAAATTTTTGCTAATGTATGTCGGCCTAGGCCTATCCCCTGGACCTATATCCACTTCGTCTAACTCATCGGCCGACATGAAACCTTGACCTAGTTTGCCGTCGATGTTGTCCATGGTGTCCTTGGTGTAGACGCTCGAGCCTCCACGATGCCCTCAAAGTAATAATTGAGGCTCTTTGTCTCCAATTGGCTGTCGGCTTGCACGATTTCTGTCTTATCGCCTTGCCATTGGATTAAGCTTTGATGCATTGTGAAAGGGATGCAGCAGTTGGCGTGGATCCAATCCCTTCCGAGCAGTAGGCTGTATGATCCCTTCCCGTCGATGATGAAAAACGTTGTGGGCATGGTTTTGCTACCGACGGTCAGCTTGACGTTTAAAACTCCCTTGGCCTCTATTGGATTGCCGCCAAAATCGTTGAGCACTATGTTGGTTTTTATCAATTCATCGGCTCCCTTGCCTAGCTTCCTGAAGGTTGCGTAGGGCATGAGGTTGACAGCAGCTCCTCCATCGACTAGCATTTTCGACATCGGCTTTCCATTCACGAATCCTTTGACATATAGGGGCTTCAAGTGCCAATTTTTGGTCCCCTCAGGTTTTTCAAAGATGGCTTGTTCTGGGGACAGTACTAGCTTGGACAAGGTGTCTTCGACGGTGTCTTCATCGGCCTCGACAGCCTCGAATTTGGCTAGCAGTATGAACACCATGTTGACCGATGCAGAGGCTACTCCTTTGCCTTTTGCCACCCTTTTGGCCTGATCGACTGGACTTTCATTGGCTGAGGTGTCATCTTTCTTCACGCGCCATTGTTTCTTCGGGCGGTTGTTTTCTTTCTTCCTCCTCAGTCGATAGTCGATCTCGGCCTGGACTTCCTTTATCCGACCCTCGCTTCTTAGCCGTTGCACCTTTCGCTTTTGTGTTTTTGGGAAAATGTCAAAAGGGCACCACTGAGGATTGGTGATCTGCTCTTCTTTGTCTTGTTTTTCATCCTCGCCCTGGAACAAATCCTGATGATTCGGGCCGAGCTGATCATGGACGGAAAGCTTGCGCTGGTTGAGTTGAACAGCTCGGGGGATGAATTAGCTAGAGCTCTCCATTGGTGGGTCTCTGTACTCGTCCTCTCTGTACTCGCTGCAAGCCGGGCAGTTCTTGAGGGTGGGTAGCCTCATTCCCAATTCCCAACAAAATCGGAAGAACTCGCAGCGCCAATGTGGATCACAGTCGTCATGGCGGCGAAAATATGCCGCACCTAACCGATCAGGTGTCCTATGGTATGGTTTACCGCATTGGGCCTCTTCCTCCTCCTGAACCCTCAGCTAGAACCAAAGTCGGTTGTCTGCCTGTTTGAGCCGACGATTGGCCGATCGGCGACTGTTGTAGACCACGGTGACAGGGAAGGGATTGCCGTCAACCTTCATCGGCTTAGCCGATTCCTCGAACTTGATCTTCCCTGCCTCGATGACCGACTGAATCTGCTGGCGGAAGACCTTGCAATCGTTGGTGCTGTGGGAGGTGGTGTTGTGCCACTTGCAATACTTTTTCTTTTTGAGCTCCTCGGCCGATGAAATGACGTGGTTGGCCGGAAGCTATATTTGTTTCTCCCTCAGCAGTAAATCGAAGATCCTATCGGCTTTAGTTATGTCAAAGTCATACTTTTCCTCCTTAGCGAATTTCTTCAGCCATTGGCACGTGATTGCTTTTTTGTTCTTGGTCCACTCGGCTGCCCACCTCTGCATCGCTGTCGCTTGAGTCGGAGTCCGTCACGTAAGCGACGTGGGTGACTTTCTTGAAGGCCTTCTATGATTCTTGAAAGCGTTGCTCATGAGCCGTCACCTTCTGGGCCAAGTGGTCCAAGTTTTCGAAGTCCTGAGCCGAAAATCTTTCCCTGATGGGGGCAAAGAGACCATGGGAGGCTAAATCGGCCAATTGAGAGTCTGACAGCACCAGGCTATTACATCGGTTCCTCATGTCCCTAAAGCGCTGAAAGTAGTCCTGAACCGATTCTTCGTGCTTCTGCTTGATGCTGGTTAAGTCCGACAACTTCATCTCATGTGTGCCGGAATAGAAATAGCTGTGGAACTGCTTCTTGAGATCGACCCAGCTCTGGACCAAGTTGTAAGATAGGGATGAAAACCACGTAAAGGCCGATCTCGAGAGAGATAGTGGGAACAAGCGTACCCTGAGCGTGTCGATGGCCGATGCTTCTCCGCACTAGGCTAAGAATCGGCTGACATGTTCGTATGTGGAGACGTTGTCCTTCCTAGAGAACTTTAAAAAATCTGGCACCTTGTACCGGTTCGGCAAGGGCACCCTCTCAAAATATTCTGGGTATCGGTACCGTTACATATTGCCAGAGTCCTTCGGCTTGAGGCCGAACTGATCACACATAATGTCTATGATCAAATCAGCCCAAGGCTTGCTTTCTTGCACTTGTGGTATCGGCTCGGATTGTTCGTGGTGGATGGGTCCTTGCCAATACTGCATTGGTGGTGTCTGAGGCCGGTAGTATTGCTCGTAGTTGCCTCCTGGGAATTGATGCTGAAACTTGTTCATGGCAGGAGGCCGCCGAGAGGCAAATGGTGGTGTTTGCTCGGGGAGAGTCCGATTGCCGCGGGAGTTATGAGGCGGATCAGGCAAGTAGTTACCAATCGGCACGTTATGTATGATGGATCGCCGATTGGTCTTGGACATGTCATCCACCTGCTCCTGAGCCATTACCGGGACGCCGATGCCCTCGTGTTGAGACTGCTGTCAAACCAGAACCCTGGGATGCGGCCGCGCAACCGATGACTGTGCATTTGGCTGGATTGGGAATCCCCCCTGAGGAGTCAGCTGCCCGAGTGGAGGGACTGGCAATCTATGGGTTGACAGTGTCCTGTAAGACGGGAACCGGCCGTCAGGGAAATAAGTCAGCCCCCTCAGCAGCTACTCGGCTATCTTTGAATGAACCACAATGCTTATCATATTATTCAATGTGTTCACTAGTATCCCTGACTGGTTGACGAGCGCGTGGTGGACAGTCGAGTCGATCTGGTCTTGAAGTGTGTGCAGCCCCGAATCGTCCTGCTCCTGCTTGACGTCCTCCATCTTCTTCATCCCTTTCTTATCCTCGCTGGAGGAGGCGTCGAAGTTTTCAGGGATCATAAACTTTTATTTCTGGACGATTGACCTAGATCTGGTCTGGGCGAAGGACTGCAGATAATGTGCTTGCAACCGCTCCACCATCTGCTGGTAGTCGGCCTGGTGTTCAGCCGACAGTTTGTCCATAGTCACCGAGATGTTGTCTTGGTTGAGATCAGCCGATGGGAATTTCACCATTGTGCTGGATCCGGCAGTTAGGGTCCCACTGGGCGTGCCAAAAGCGTATTGATGAGAATTTTTTTCACGCGCTGGCCTGGGAGTTCTGTTTAGCTCCAATGCAGGTCCAAATTGGTCGCCTTTGGTGATTGAGCAGGCGTGCCAGTTGGTTTGATCCTGTAACCAACAAGAAACAGAGAGATAGGCGTTTGGTTAAGGTTAGATCCTACTCGATCGGCTATGGATATCAATAAATATATAATTATCATCCCAAAGCACGCTTGGACCAAGTGACTGGGATAGATCGGTAGCATACCGAGACAGTATAAACCACTTGTATCCAAAAGCACATTAGGATAATAATTATACCCATTCATAACCTAGCTGATGTCGTAGATCTAATGTAAATCGGCTAGTACTCCGATATATTTTATAACAAGATAATAATCCGAACTAAATGCGCTAAACTAAGATCAATCGGCTGTTAATATAATTTAGCAGACTGATACCAAGCTTAGCACATCTAAGTAGATTAAGATTAATATAAAAGGCAGTTCTAATATATCTAACAGTAATAACACATAAAAGATAATTAGAACAAGTAAGACTGGCTGAAACCCCGGCGCTATCTCTAATAATAAATATTGAGTCGAATAGATCTACATAATTCTAAAAGCGACTTAACAGGTTGATTAGATGCAGCATTAATTACCAAAAGAAACATGAGATCTATCTAGGCTAATGAGAATTCCTCGAGATGGTAGATACGCTATATAATCTGAATTAACATCTAGATCTAACTCTGTTGGCTGCTATCTTCAAAGAAATATTAGCCGATCGCGAGATAGATCTAGATATTGATCTAAATTATATATCGCATATGGTAAATTAAGCAGTTTACAACATCAAAATTAGAGTATCATGATGATGGAAGCACTGGCCTCGATACCCCAAGCCGCTTATAACAAGAAATTACCTTTCCTGGAGATCGAAGTCGATGCAGCCCAAGAACAAAGCAAGAACTCATCGAGAAAAAGTAAAAACAGAAATGTTGGCGATGCGCCAAAGTTGTATTGATGTGTGTGTTATGTTTTTACAAGGTCTGGGGTCATATTTATACTCGAATATACAATGAGTCCGTAATGGACATGATTCTTATTATAGATTAAATCTCAAATATCTTTAAACAAACCGACATTATCTATAAAAGAAACTATACAAAATATCCTAACTTAAAGATATAATTGCCGTCGTAGGGCCTTATCCGTAGATGGCAACATCTTTGAAGTACTTTGGAAACCGAATCCAATAGTTATCTCTTAAGATTTCCCTCAGGATTGGCCCCTCCTTTGGTCTTCCATTGGAATCGGCTATCGGCTATCCTGTTCCAACTCGGACTCAGCCGACTGGCTCCGTAGCCGTTTCAGACTCAGTCGATGTAGTCTCTCTTTTCGTAGATCGTGTGTTTACTCCAATTCCGCTTCAATCCTTGCTTCAAACTTGGGGATTTGCTTACCAAATTTGGTCGTTAACACAACCGTAAAAAGCAAAATATTAAGCATAGATCATACGAGGATGAAGTTGCTAACCTTGTAGATAGCAAAGATTTATGTATTATCACCAAAAGAAATTCACAAAAATTTTAGCAGCACCTCCCCTCTAGCTAGAGAAGTTTGAAGACACTACATCTGACTCGGGCTTGAGGAGGAAGAAGAAGTATAAAAAGCAACTTCATCTTTAATCCCGGTTGGTGTTACCAGTCGACACTAAGGATCAAAATTATCTTTAGTCCCGATTAGTAACACTAACCAAGACAAAAAAATATGATCTTTAGTCTCGGTTGGTGTTACCAACCGGGACTAAAGATCCCCGGCGCCCGACATGTTTCGACGGAATCTAACCGAGACTAAAGATAAGATAGTTGTTGCCTTTTTTAATCAAAAATAAATATATTTTCTAGTCTTGGTTCCTTTGTAACCGGAATTATTATGGTTAAAGATCGTTTCTCCAGTAGTGTCCGTGTGTTGAGTTTCATGTGTGTTTTCTGCAATAAATAAATATGATGGGGATCCTCCCTTTTGTTCCTGTAGTGATAACTGATGCTTGGTCTCTGGAGTACTTCTGAATTTGTAGTCATTCTGTCAGTTGTTTCTGTTTGCAGTGTGTTGTATGCATCAACAAAGATCTTCATTGACGGTTGGTTTTGTGAATCAAGTTTGTCCCTCAATGAATATACTGATTATTTAAGCTGTAATATTGGTTGTAGCATTTTAAAGGTTGGTTCTATATTAATGTTGTGAAGTATGAAAGTGTTTGAGGCAGGCTGTATGCCCATCGGACGAAGCTGAGCTGCAAACGTAGCGAAAATGAGGATGGCGAAGACCACCAGAGGCAGCAAAGGCCGCCCAACATACCGAAGACTATGCTGTAACACACTAAAAATTTCTAAGAATAAAAATCAGTAAAATTTTAATTTTTTTTAAACATCTGCAGCATACTGGGTGTTTCGGTTGCTATTATTGCCAAACCATAAATTGTCACAATTAAATTGAAGTTGTAAATTAGGATCAAAAATATAATTTATGAGCGTATAATATTTAACCCATAAACATAAATATATACACAAAAGAGCAATCCAAATAAAAGACAAGTTACTTATCAATCTCTGTAATCTAAAATACCAATCAAATATTAAATTTTTGAATCTTGTTGGAAAGCTTAATCTTGTTTCCAGTAAAATGAAATAGTTCAAAGTAAATTAAAAGAAACAAAACTGCCTAGACATATTCTCAAGTAAAATAGAATAATTTGGAATAAAATCCATGCTTGTAAATAACTTGTCATACAAATAATTTGAGCCTATACATCATTATCTCTGTAATGGTCTTGTTGGAATATTATAATTTATATCAAGTCTCAAATTGTGAATGTCCACCTAAGGATCAATCTAATTTAAAACAATTCCATTCGCGAGACAAATAAATACTTTAATTTCAAACAAATACTTGAATTCCCAAAATTCCTCTCCACATGGCACCATAGAAAAGAAAAAAAAGAAAATGATGCCGTTAAATTTCGAGGAAAAATAAAGTTTCTCGTTGCCATGATCTAGTGATGCAATGTGGCAAAGAAAAAAAAAAGGCCAAGCACTTACAAGTGGGTTGATGCATGTCCGCTGGTTCTTCCAACGTCCAGTCCTTCGTTCATTTCCATCAGTTACAATTTGATTAAGTAATATAAATTCTGAAAGTACAAAATACACCATAAAAATTAAGGGTTATGTGTTTAACCTATATAGTTTGATATTTTTATAAGTTGTAGTTTTTGTTTCGAACATCGCAAGTGTAACCCCATGGAGGTACAATATGAGTTTAATTTCCAAGTAGTTAACTCCAAACAATTAACGTCGTATAGGTGAATCTACCTATATACGAATTCACTTAACATTCAAATTCAGACTTCTTTACCAGACATTATAAATGTGCCTGTCGTACTCCTTACATTTTGAATTTTTTGCAACCTCGAATGTTCCTATAAAATTTAAGAAACTATAGGCGTCAAATGTGTGTCCGTAGCCTTTTTCATAGAACTCTATAGTTACGGTCAATATTTTCGCATGTGTGTGGGGGTAACTATACCATGCTTCTCTAAAGTAAAATAGACAAGTACAGAAGGGGGTCTGGGGCCAGGAAATCCTCACCAACTCGATGAACTGCTGTTCAAATGGCATCAACCCAACTGTACTCCAATTCATTACCCATCTTTCTTGCTTTCTATAAACTCCACCTCCTGTGAGTTGTCCACGGAAGAGCTATCCGCGTGAACATTAAGTGCTTATGCTTAGCTACTTCCAAGGGCGGAGGGCTCGATAGGACAAGATAGGATGCTTGCCCACCTCCAGGGGTGAATAAAAATAACCAAAACTGAAAAACCGAACCGAATTGATCGAGATCGAAAAAAAATCGAATTAAATTTCGGTCTCAAAAATACAATAACTATAATCACTAACCAAAATAACCGAAATGACCGAAGTTTGGTATACCGTCTGCTAACCTGTTATTTGCTTATTTGTTGTTTATCAATTGTTATTTAGAACTTTTAATTGTTAGCATGTGTATGTTGTATGTTTGTTTGACCTTATTTAATTATTTCTTGCAGCCATTTTTATGTTGGAAAATAACATCATGTTGTTTAGTAACCTAGCTAATTTTTTTGAAATGTGACCTATCCTGAAAATTTAGGTCCTGACCGAAGATCTAACCAAACTAACCGAAGACCGAAATGCTCGATCCCAACTTTTTAAACATTGAATTCGATTCTAACTTTCTGAAAACCAAATTAACCGAAGACCGAAAATCAAAGACTGATTTGAGTGGTTTGGTCAGACTGAACGCCCACACCTACTTGCCTATGCCGCGGATACACGTATCTAGTATCCTGCGCGTGTATTAGTATACATGGCGTTCATGTACATGGCTGCGGCTTCACGTATCCTACGCGTATCTGTTGGTGGTGGCAAGACCCTGCTCGGCAGAGATAGGCAGAGGCCACATGGCAGAGAAGGCCCGTGTAGCATGCGCTGGCTGCTGCTGCCATTGGGCCTTGATGCCTTTGTGGGCATGTTGTGCTTGTGGGCCACACGCATAAAGAGAAGACCTTTTATCTTTTATTTTCTAGCGTAATTCCAGTATTTGTCTTTCGCCGCCGCCGCCGGCCGCTCCCAGGTCTCTCCAAATTTCATCGCAAGGACGCCGGCCGCTCCCAGGACACTCCAAATTCCAACACAGGACGCACGCAGGTCACAAATCATTCAATCATTTGGTTAATCGTGATGGTATATTTGGTTCAATCATTTGGTCACAAATCACAAATCATTCACAAATCACTTGCGTCCTGGTTATTTTTGACCAAATCATTCAATCATTAGCGTCCTGGTTATTTGGTATCATATCAGAAGCACCATCTCACCGGTAAGCTCTCATATTATTCAATCATTTGGTTTGCAAATTAACTTGCTTTGGTTGATTTTGAAACACAGGGAATTATAAAATATTTAGGGGAATATGGAAGATGACTTTGACTGGGACTCAGATGAATATGAACAAGTTGTCACAGTAGTTGAAGAGGAGATGAAAAATGAATTGACAGGACAAGTTGAAGAGGAGATTGAAACTGATGGGGAAGGTATTATAGCTCAGTTCATTCCGGATCATGTTACCACTGATCCGGGGCTTCATATACCGATTGATCAATTTTCTATCGACATTAGGTCCGAGGTTAGAAGGACTTTCATAGATAAGAGTCCAACTCAACCCATTGGTTATAATTTTCCTAAAACAAATAAGAAAATATGCTTTCAGAAAAATTGGTTCAAGCAACATCCTTGGCTTGAATACAATGTGGAGAAGGATAGGGCCTATTGTTTTTATTGTTATCTTTTCAAGCATGATTGAATGGATAACAAATTTGGATATGATGTCTTTACAACATTGGGGTTTAATAATTGGAAGAATGCATATTTGGCGCTTCGGAAACATGATGGAAAAATCCACAATCAGTGTAGGACAGCATATCAAGATTTCAAAAATCAAAGAACAAGTGTGAAACATAAGGTTGACAAACATACAAAAGATGCACTAATCAAATATGAAACTCGGTTGCATACATCATTGGGTATTGTGAGTTTGCTCACATTGCAAGGTGAACCATTCCGTGGACACGATGAGTCCCTTGCTTCTTTGAATAAGGGGAATTTTCTAGAGTTTCTTGATTGGTATAAAGAAAGGAATGAACAAGTGAGGCTTGCATTTGATGAGACATGTCCCAAAAATGCCGAGATGACTTCCGCAACAATTCAAAAAGAAGTTGCAGAGTGTTGTGCAATTGAGGTCACGAAAACAATAAAGGAAGAGATGGAGGGTTGTCTTTTCTCCATTCTTATAGATGAATCACGTGATATATCTGTCAAAGAACAAATGGCAGTGGTTGTGAGGTAAGTAATTGATTACATAATGTTAATTGTTATTGTACATTTTTTTGGTTAAAATTAGCTAATCATATTATAATATCTATGTTGTAGGTTTGTGAACAAGAAAGGAAAAGTGATTGAAAGATTTTTAGGTATTAAGCATGTGAAGGAGACAACCTTAGAAGCACTGAAGACAGCAGTCGTTGAAGTACTTGGTGAGCATGGGTTACACATTGCAAATCTACGATGGCAAGGGTATGATGGTGCTTCCAATATGAGAGGAGAATTTAATGGCCTTCAAAAGCTTATTCGTGATGAGAACCCACATGCTTTCTATGTCCATTGCTTTGCTCATCAATTGAAGTTGGTAGTTGTTTCCATCTCAAGATGTCGTTCATCTATGGAGGATTTCTTTGATTATGTGGCCTTGATTGTGAACACCACTAATTCGTCTTGCAAGAGGAAGGATTTACTGCTAGATAAGCAACGCAGGATTCCTTTAGGCAAGTTGAGCAGTGGAGAGATTTCCACAGGAAGAGGGAAACATCAAGAAACATCCTTGGCTAGACCCGGAGTTACAAGATGGGGTTCTCATTACAAGACATTACTTCATATTGAATCAATATGGCATTCAGTAATTGAAGTTCTACAAATTGTGCATCAAGATGAGCGTAATCCAAGTAGGGCAGGAGGTTTAGTTGAAATCATGGAGTGTTTTAGCTTTGTGTTCATCATCAAGATGATGTTGCAAATCCTGCGCATCACAAATGAGCTCTCTCTTATCTTGCAAAGGAAGGATCAAAATATTGTTCAAACCATGTCTTTGGTTATTGATGTTAAAACACGTTTGATGAATTTGCGGAATGATGATTGGGAGCCACTACTACAGGAAGCCACAAAATTTTGCAGTGAAAATGATATCCCAATACCAAATATGAATGAAGCAATACCAAGATTTGGAAGATCAAGAAAAAGGGGGCAAGAACAACAGCACTCAAGACCATTATTTTCGTGTTGATATCTTCTATGCTGCTATAGATGCTATTACCATAGAGTTTGATCATCGGTTTAACGAGGTATCTTCAGCGTTGCTTGTTTGCTTTTCTTGTCTTGACCCAAGAGATTCATTCTCTAAATTTGAGGTGCACAAGCTTGCTCGGCTTACTGAGATATATTCTGATGATTTCTCCTATTCTAAAAAGAAGGGTATAAAAGATCAACTTGAGTTATTTATTATTCATGTTACAAGAATTAAGGAGTTTAGAGATTGTCATGATCTGGCAAGTCTAGCTACAAAAATGGCTCAACTTTATAGACATACTATTTTCCCATCGGTTTATCGTCTAATTGAGTTGGCATTGATACTACAGGTAGCGACGACATCATTTGAAAGGGTCTTTTTAGCTATGAAGATCATCAAAAGAGAATTGCGCAAAAAGATGTATGATGCTTGGCTCAATTACTTAATGGTGTGCTACATTGAGAGAGAAATATTCAAAGGAATTGGTCTTGAGAAGATCAAGAATACATTTCAAAACAAGAAAGGCAAATGCAATTGCCTAGGCCGTCTAGGCGTGACTGAAGTTTCATCGTCGCATGGTTAGTTGACTTTGCTTGTATTTTCTATATTTTCTATAGTTCTTTATATCCTAAATGCTTGTACTTTGCGCTTCACTATCACTATGTGTAGTGAACCATTTTGAGAGATATTATTTTGCTATACATGTTATTGACTTCGCCCTACCATAAATTGTTTTTGTCCTGCCACTGCCTCTGCCCCAGATACATGTATCTAGTATCCTGCGCATGTATTAGTGTACATGATGTTCATGTACATGGCGGCGGCATCATGTATCTGTTAACGACCAAATTTGGTAAGCAAATCCCCAAGTTTGAAGCATGGATTGAAGCAGAATTGGAGGAAACGCACGATCTGCAGAAACAGAGACTGCATCGGTTGAGTCTGAATCGGCTACGGAGCCAGTCGGCTGAGTCCGAGTCGGAACAGGATAGCCAATAGCCGATTCCAATTAAAGACCGAAGGAGGGGCTAATCCCGAAGGAAAGCTTACGAGATAACTATTGGATTCGGTTTCCAAAAGTGCTTTAAGGATGTTGCCATCTACGGATAAGGTCCTACAACGACAATGTTATTTTTAAGTTAGGATATTTTGTATAGTTTTCTTTTTAGATAATGTTGGTTTGTTTAGAGATATTTGAGACTTAATCTGTAATAGGAATCATGTCCGTTACGGACTCATTGTATATCCGGGTATAAATATGACCCAAGACCTTGTAAAAAGATACACACACATCAATACAACTTCGACGCATCGTCAACCTTTCTGTTTTTACTTTTTCTCGATGAGTTCTTGCGTTGCTTTCGGGCTGCATCAGTTTTGATCTCCGAACAAGGTAACTTCTTATTGCAAGCAGCTTGTATCGTCGGGGTTAGTGCTTCCATCATCATGATACTTTGATTCTGATGTTATGAACTGCTTAATTTATCATATGCGACATATAATCTAGATCAATGTTTAGATCTATCTCGTGATCGGCTAATGTTTCTTTGAAGATAACAGCCGACAGAGCAAGATCTGGAGGTTGATTTAGGTTATATGGCGTATCTACCATCTCGAGGAGTTCTCATTAGCCTAAATAGATCTCTTACCTCTCTTTGTACTTAATGTTGCATTAAGTTGATCTTTAAGTCACTCTTAGAGCTATACAGATCTATTCGGTTTAATGTTTACTACTAGAGATAGTACCGGGGTTTCAGCCGGTCTTACCTGTTTTGATCATCTTCATGTATCATTACTACTAGATGTATTAGAACTGCCTTTTATATTAAGATCTTAATCTATTTAAATGTGTTAAGCTCGACATCAATCTGTTAGGTCATAGTAGCAGTCGATTGATCTTGGTTTAGTGTATTTAATTTACATTGATATCTTTTTATAAAATATATCAGAGTTCTAGCCGATTTACATTAGATCTGCGACATTGGTTAGGTTATGAATGTGTATAATTATTATTCTAACGTGCTTTTGGATACAAGTGGTTTATACTGTCTCGTTATACTACCAATCTATCCCAATCACTTGGTCTAAATGTACTTTGGGATAACAATTATATATTTATTGATATCTATAGCCGATCGAGTAGGATCTAATCTTAACCGAATGACTATCTTTTTGTTTCTTGTTGGTTGCAGGATCAAACCAACTGACATGTCTGTTCAATCACCAAAGGCGACCAATTTTGGACCTGCACTGGAGCTAAGCAGATCTCCTAGGCCAGCGCGTGGGAAAAGTTCTCATCAACACACTTTTGGCACACCTGGTGGGACCCTAACTTCTGGATCCAGCACAATGGTGAACATCTCATCGGCTGATCTCGACCAAGACAACATCATCCCGGTGACTATGAACAAACTGTCGGCCGAACACCAGGCCGACTACTAGCAGATGGTGGAGCGATTGCAAGCACATTATTTGCAATCCTTCGCCCAGACCAGATCTGGGTCAAACGTTCAGAAATACAAGTTTGTGATCCCCGAAGCTTTGACGCCTCCTCCCGCGAGGACAAGAAAGGGAAGAAGAAGATGGAGGACATCAAGCAGGAGCAGAATGATTCGGGGATGCACACACTTTAAGACCGGATCGACTCGGCTGTCCACCATGTGCTTGTCAACCAATCAGGCATACTGGTCAACACTTTGAACAATATGATAAGCACGGTGGTCGATTCAAAGATAGCCGAGCAGGTGCTAAGGGGGCCGACTTATTTCACTGACGGCCAGTTCCCGCATTACAGAATATTGTCAACCCATGTATTGCTAGTCACTCCTCTCGGGTTGCTGACTCCTCCAAGGGGAGCCCCAATCCAGCCGAATGCATAGTCATCGGTTGCGTGGCCGCATCCCAGGGTTCTGGTTCGGCAGTAGTCTCAACACTAGGGCCTCGGCGTCCCAGTAATGACTCAGGAGCAGGTGGATGACATGTCCAATACCAATAGGCGATCCGTCATACATAACATGTCAATTGGTAACTATTTGCCGGATCTGCCTCATAACTCCGGCGGTAATTGGCCTCTCCCTGAGCAAACACCACCATTTGCCTCTCGGGCGCTTCCTGCCATGAACCAGTCTTAGCATCAATTCCCAGGAGGCAACTACGAGCAGCAATACCGGCCTCAGACACCACCAATGCAGTATCGGCAAGGACCCGTCCACCACGAGCAATACGAGCCGATACCTCAAGTGCAAGAAAACAAGCCCTAGGCCGATTTGATCGCAGACGTTATGCGTGATCGCAGATGTTAAGCGTGATCAGTACCGGTACCCATACCCAGGATATTTTGAGAGGGTGCCCCTGCCAAGCCGGTACAAGGTGCCGGATTTTTCATAGTTCTCTGGGCAAGATAATGTCTCGACCTATGAACATGTCAGTCGATTTCTAGCTCAGTGCGGAGAAGCATCAACTACCGACGCGCTCAGGGTACGCTTGTTCTCACTGTCTCTCTCGGGATCAGCCTTCACGTGGTTTTCATCCCTGCCTTACAACTCGGTCCAGAGCTGGACCGATCTCGAGAAGCAGTTCCACAGCTATTTCTACTCCGGCACACACGAGATGAAGTTGTTGGACTTGACCAGTGTCAGGCAAAAGCGTGAAGAATCGGTTCAGGACTACATCCAACACTTTAGGGATATGAGGAACATCGATGTTATGGCCTGGTGCTATCAGACTCGCAACTAGCCGATTTAGCCTTTCATGGTCTTTTGGCCCCTATCCGGGAGAGGTTTTCAGCCAAAGACTTTAAGAGCTTGGCCCATTTGGCCAAAAGGTGACAGCCCATGAACAGTGCTTTCAGGAATCAAAGAAGGCCTTCAAGAAAGTCACTCACGTCGCCTACGCAACGGACTCCGACTCAAGTGACAGCGATGCGGAGGTGACGGCCGCCGAGTGGACCAGGAACAAAAAGGCAATAACGTGCCAGTGGCTGAAAAAATTGGCTAAGGAAGAAAGATTTGACTTTGACATAACTAAAGCCGACAGGATCTTCGATCTACTGCTGAGGGAGAAACAAATACAGCTTCCGGCCAACCATGTCATCCCATCGACCGAGGAGCTCAAGAAGAAGAAATATTGCAAGTGGCACAACACCACCTCCCACAGCACCAACGATTGCAAGGTCTTCCGTCGACAGATTCAGTCGGCCATCGAAGCAGGGAAGATCAAGTTCGAGGAATCGACTAAGCCGATGAAGGTTGACGGCAATCCCTTCCCTATCAACATGGTCTAAGCCGGCCCTAGGCGAGTTGATCGACAGGACAGAATGGCGTACAGCTTAGCCAAAGGTCAACAAACAACTGTGGCCGACTCGGACCAACAGGAGCCATCCAACAAGCCGACTGCAACTAACACCGCGCCAATCAACATGGTCTACACTAGTAGCCAATCGGCCGATCGTCGGCCTAGACAGGCGGACAGCCGACTTCGGTTCCAGCTCAGGGTTCAGGAGTAGGAAGAGGCCCGACGCGGTAAACCATACCAGAGGACGCCTGATCGGCTAGCTGTGGCATATTTTCACCACCATGATGGCTGTGATCCGCATTGGCACTGCAAGTTCTTCCGATTTTGCTGGGAATCGGGAATGAGGCTACCCACCCTCGAGAACTGCCCGGCCTGCAGCGAGTACATGGAGGACGAGTACAGAGACCCACCAATGGAGAGCTCTATCCGATTCATCCCTCGAGCTGTTCAACTCAACCAGCGCAAGCTTTCCGTCCATGATCGGCTCGACCCAATTCATTAGGACTTTTTCCAAGAGGAGGCTGAAGAAGAGCAATCGGCCAACCCCCAATGGTGCCCTTTAGACCTGTTCACCAAGACTCAAAAAAGGAGAATCCAGAGGCTAAAAAGCAAAGGACAGGAGGAAGAAGACCAGCAGATGATTCAGCATCAACAACGGTGAGGCAGGTAGCAATGGCGCGTCAAGAAGCATACGGCCCTAGCTGATGAGAGCCCAGCCGATCATGCCAAAAGGGTGGCAAAAGGCAAAGGAGTAGCCTCTGCATCGGTCAATATGGTGTTCATACTGCCAGCCGAATTCGAAGCTGTCGAGGCCGATGCAGACACCATTGAAGATACCTTGGCCAAGCTAGTACTGTCCCCAGAACAGGCCATCTTTGAAAACCCGAGGGGACAGAAAATCGGCACTTGAAGCCCATATATGTCAAAGGATTCGTGAATGGGAAGCCGATGTCAAAAATGCTAGTTGATGGAGGAGCTGTTGTTGAAGGGTTACGCGGAGGCTACGCTAGCCAAAAACAAAAACTTTTAACCGCGCAAACCAGGAACACTTGCAAGTAAGGGCCGATAGATCGTTACCGATTGGAGTAGAGTGCAGCGGAATAGCCAATCGGGCAATCCGATCCGAACAGTGTAGCCGATTCCTGAGAGGCCGATTCGCCAATCGCCCGATTCGAGTCGTCCGCCGCGTTCTCACGCCTCGCTCCGATGCGCCCGACCACAGCAGATCAAAGCCGATCAACGGCGCGCAACGTAGCAGCGCCTCTACCGGTATCCACACGTCCGGGGACAGAACGCCGAACACCCGTGTGCAAGCACGCGATGCAAGGCTAGGGTTTGGCTCGAAAGTGGGGAGGGTTTCCGTGGAGATTGATCTCGGCGACTTCTGTTGCACGCGATGCAATTGACATGTCGCAACTCTCCACCCCTCCCTCCTTTATATAGAGTTGGCCGACTGGGACTAGTGGCCGATTAGGACTCTATTTTGAATCGGATCTCATCCGTATATCATAGAGTTGGCCGCCCATACGTCGTAAGCCCATAGGACTCTATCCGATCGGATCCCTATCCGATCGAGCCGTATCCGAGTCCAACTCGAATATCTATTCTATCCCCTTAAGCGTGCGACCCGTAGGTTCAGGTATACTCGGTTTCGGCTATAGTCTAACTTAGCCGATCGTCGGCTCGAGTCCAACTCGCCGACCGTCAATAGCGGCGCCTAGCAAGACATATTGACACCATAGTATACAAGAATATAATATTAGCTCTGAACCTGTAATGTGTACACAAATCCCTTTGCCTCACGATACCAGTTAAGCTATAGGCAAGATGTGTGCTATCCCTTCAATAACTTAACCATTCACTCAAACCGTATTGGATTATCTGTCTGTTGATTGACTCCTCAATCAACTTAGCATGGCCATGCATTTCCATAATCCATTACCTCGAGGGGCCCAGAGATATCTCTCCAAAGGAGGGGCAAATTCCATTTTGATCACTCACATCCCACTCCATGTTTCATAGCAAACCCGAAAACTACCTTTATAACTACCCAGTTACGAAATAGCGTTTGGTAATCCCAAAGTAGGCTACTACACATGTTGGAATCCATGGTGATCTCAGGTCTAAGGACTTTGTACCAACACTACCTGAGACCAACTAATGGCACATTAATTCCCGTAGTGTCTCATGGTGGGTCTATCCAACAATGTGTTCTCCAATACATATGTCCATGTTTATTGATTTGGTATCTCCATACCCATGATCTATGAGACATGATCATCAATCAATAAACATGCCGATCTTAGAATCATATTTGTTCCAACAATATGACATATGATCAGGGATCGTTTAGAAATAGATTCATATATATCGAGTCTCATAAATAAGTCACGTACTTATTGATCAATACAAGATGTCTATTTCATGGAACTGAATAACACTTTATTCATAAATACATAAACATTGACGTGATATCCAACATCTCCATGTTGCCTCTAGGGCATATCACTAACAGTTGTCAACCTCATGCCCTGCGCAACCTTTAGGAAGCTAGGCAAGGGAGCCGATGACTTGATAAAAACCAACATAGTGCTCAAGGATTTCGGCGGCAACCCATCGGAGGCCAAGGGAGTTTTAAACGTCGAGCTGACCGTCGGTAGCAAAACCATGCCCACAACATTTTTTGTCATCGACGGGAAGGGATTGTAACAGTCTCAAATTTGTAACCTTAAATAGGAATAAAATAGTGAAGAAATTTTTTGCGAACCAATTTTGTTTTATATTTAGTTTAAAGTAGTAAAAAACCCCAAATACTTTAAAATTTTCTAAAAAACAAGCTAGAAAACCAAATATATAAGTGATTGGTTATAGTTATTTGAAAATCTTAAATATAATTCTTAAATCAAGGAAATTTATAAAAGTTAAAATTTAAAAATTAACTTTAAAATCTAAATAAAATTTATCAAAAATTTTCCTAAAATTTTCCCTTTTCCTTTTATTTCTTTTTTTCCTTTTTTCTTTCTTTTTCTTTTTCCTTCCTTTTTCTTTCCTTCCTCTTCTCCTTCCCAGGTTTCTTCTACCTTTGCTTACGTAACAACCCACGGTTGCGCCTTACCACGGCCAATGGCTCGTGGGCTAATCTTTGCCCATGAAGCAAATCCAACAAACATAGTGACTACCCTATCCACACACCATAGCTATCTTGGATCGAATCAATGAGTCATCGTTGTAATCTTTGGTGAAACAACACAGAGAAGAACCATCGCCGCCGAGGTTTTACCTCTCAGGGACATATATTTCACACATTGGCACACTGAACCAATTCAAAACCATGGCCTCAACTTAGTGAACGTGTTATCGAGCCATTGGCTCGGCCACGGCATCATCCATATCATCGTCAAACCAATATGAACTGCACTGCCATAGCCAACGAGCGTATCCCCGAAGAAAACTGACCTTGAACTTCTATAAATTGACCCCGATAGCTTGAACTTTGTAAACCATTTTGGATCGCCATATTTCCTTCTTAAATACCCCCCCCCAAAAACCCCCAACTATTATAGCTTATACTCCGCCAATTTTGCCAAGACTCAGAGTCGGGTCCGAAGAACCCTAGAACAAGCCGTATCGAGGAAACTTCAAAATTAGAAATCTTCGACCAGTAATCTTTCAAATTTGAGGTATGCCGATGATCTAAGAGCCCTATGCCTACTTTTCCCCAAAATATTTTAAGTGTTTAATTACTAGAGGGTGCTGGCGACGGTAGCCGTCGGCCATGCTCTGTTTTTCGGTCGGAGACACATGGTGATAGCCTTCTCCAGTGCGTTTCCGATTCAACTAGTGGGCTAGGAAGTTTCCCCAAGGTTCATAGATGCTTGTAGACTCCTTTTTCTGGTTAATTTCTTACCAAGCACGCCGGCGCCGAACATCCTCGCTGCTGAAACTCGTGCATCGTCGCCGACTCGTTTCCGAGTTTTACCGACCCATTTAACCACAAAAATGGAACAACCATGAGTCCTAGGTGGAGAAAACCCATTAAATCCTAAGCTTTAGCCATTCCATGCCATGCAGCGCAAGTGTTCAGCTGCTAGTTTCGGAGAGAGAGAGAAAAGAACGGAGGTAGAAGACGATGAACAGTAGTCGGAAGAAGGAACAAAGAAAAGAATAGAAGGGGAAGGGAATTATGAAGTAGGCAAGTGGCGCAGTGGAAAGAAACAAAGGAAATAACAAGAGGTCTTGGGTTTGACCCATGCCTCCACCCAATTTTTTTTATATTTCTTTTTCTGTTTTTATTACTTCTAGAGTTAGAAAGAAGCAAGAGAAAAATAGAAAACCATAGAGAAAGACTCTAGAAAAATAGTTCGACCTTTTCAAACTCTTTTAAACCCTCTTTTCAAATCTTTTTATTCTTTCAAATATATTTCTTTACTCCTTTTGAACTCATTCAAAATTCTTATTTCAAAACCTTTTATATTCTTATAAGAATTTAAAAATCTTTAAACCAAAGGAATGATATCTTCTATATTTTAAAAGAATCTTTTCACCCTAAAGTATTCTTTCTTTTGTAATATTTATTATTATTATTATTTGTTAATTTCTTTTATTTTATCGATAGATCGTGACGTTATATTCTCGAAGAATTAGAACACGACCCGAAGGTTGATATAAACGCCCTTTATCGCCCTCCAACCAAATACAAGTTTTGAGACTGCTGACATGCAAGGCAAGTCAAACTATCCTTGATCATTTATAATATTTAAAAATAATAAACTCTATGTTATTAAAGCATATTAAGTTAGAAATGTTTTGGGGATGGGTTAGATAGTTAGAGACTATTATTTCATATAGATTTAGATATTCTCTAAAATCATGCATGTTAATATTTTTAATTTGAATATGTCAGTAATGCATGCACTAGGTATAGCCTATTATTTCATATGTAGAAAAAAAGGAGTTCATTATTTCATGTTAATAGATACATTCTCCTTCTCTTTAAAAAAATACCTTGATAACTAGGACTAGATATAAAACTATCACCATGATAAAATAAACATTATTACATGTACTAGTATTTTTCATGCTCATAGGAAGTTATTTCATATGACCAAATAGAAAAGTGATCTATTATTTTATGGGATAGGCAAATATAAGTCCTATCATCTCATGTAATATGAGAATGGATTATTATTTCATGTGATAGGTAAATATAAACCCTATCATTTTATGTGATATGAATATGGTTTTGGCTGTATGCCAGAAAATTATCAAAATACTTGTGCCAAGAATATGGACATAGTTTCGCCCATCCGATGGACCGGTCATACCGGCATGACATTTATATATTTCTCTCCGATCTCTCTGGGGACTCAGGAGATTTATAATGCGCATAACAGCATTTGGGGATTGTAGTGTTGATAAAGTCTTATTGGTGGGCAGCTATGTAAACAGCGGATAAAACGCCGATACTAACCAGATCGGTACCGTCTGTTAAGATAGAATCCAGGTTCCACCAAGCCGGGGCAAGTGTGTGACGAGCAGCTATTAAATAGGAGACAGATCCACCAATTACTGGTTAGAATTGGTGCTCCTATTAAGATAGAACTCAGGTCTCGATCACACATCAGAAAAGGTTAGAACTATATAAAAGCCATGTTATCCTTAGCTTTGCAACCTAGGGTTAATCCTCGGGTAAAGCTGGGCAGACACTGCAGAGTCGATTGGTATTCGAATACGCTGTACTTCCGGTTAATGAAGTTATGTCTATGGGTGAATCCAGTACAATGGCATGAGCACCTTTTCTAAATACTATTAAAAGAAATATGTATATCTAGGTATCTTTAGGAAGGGGGTAAAATTTATAAAATTAATACTCATGCTTCATACGATGGTTAGATATACCGATATACTATTAAGGGATAGAACACCGCAAATATTAGTTCTTTCTTTTAACAAAATATTTCTCTTGTCGATATAACATGCATAAGTATAAGAATAAAGCGTATCCAGTTTGGCTTCTTGCGAGTACCTTTGGTACTCACCCTTGCATAATTATACTCGGGTAACCCGAAGGAGAGGAAGAACTCCCAAATACCCTAGAGGATTGGGAAGATGAGTACGATTTCTAGGTCGACTCTACACTCGGGCAATCCCTGTGGAAGAGTCGCGTTTTCTCTTGTATTGTATGAGTTGTATTTAAACATTATAAGTTTGTATTAATATACGAAGTTCTTGTATCTGTATTATCTCATGCATAATCGGACTCCTGGGAGGTTATGTGGTATTGTGGGAGTTGATCCTTTTAGGAGACCCCACAGAGATGGTATCAGAGCCGAGCTTGACTGTAGGTTGACCTAGGTAAGTTAGATTGAATTTGGAAAATTATTTTCAAAATCAGAAAAAAAATTACAAAAAACCCCTAAATATTTCTATCTCGAAGTCTTGGCCTCTTATCTATCCTTTTCTTTCATATTTAGGTAAAAAGGAATTTGATTTCACTTCCTTATCCCCTTTCAAAATATAAGGAGATATTAAAGTATAGTAATAAGAAATAGGACGAGGGTTAGAGTTAGTTAGTCTTTTAGGAATAGAATTATTAATAGTTTGGTTGTCCAAAGTCAATTGACAGGTTGTTCGTTAAATAGAGCGAAGAGTCATGTATTGAGTTATTTTGTGGAAAAATTAGTTAGGATTTAAGGACCTTAAAACCATTAGGGTAGATTCTTGTTGTTTTCAAAAAGTTTTTGAAAAGGAAAACCTAAATATGACTCTACCTCTTCTAAAATTGTAACCTATCCGTTCATTTCTTACCTATAAAGATGATAAAGAATGATTTTATAAAAATTTGTTACAGACCTAGTCAAAGGACTTGAATAAAATGTCGGGAATAGAAGGAGATGGGGCTGCGGGGCACGTCGGGAACAACAACCTCTTGAACAACAAGCTCCGAACAATCAACCATGGGCAACCAAGATAATGTTCTCGTGCTCATGGAGACTATGGATCGGAACTACACCAGGTTATTTGAACAAGTTATCAGTCGCATGGTACAGACTGGAACACCTGGTGGAGAAGGATCTGTTATGGGGTCCCGATGGATTGATTTCCAGAGGACCAAACCGTCGACATTCGCTATTGCCCCAGAACCTTTGGCAGCGGATGATTGGCTTTTAGATGTGGAAAGGAAGTTGGACACACCCAATGCAATGACCGTGAAAAAGTTTTATATGCATCACATCGGTTAAGTGGGCCACCGCAATCGGTGGATAAATTATGTGCCACTCATCCGGATAAAGAGTCCATTACATGGAAGGAGTTTGTAGAAAAAATTCGAGTGCCCATATTCCGAAGGGTTGATTACAGCTAAAATGAAAGAATTCAGAAGCCATGTACAAGGTGGAAAATCTATAGCAGAATATCATGCGGAATTTCAACGTCTAGCTCAATATTCACCAGATGATGTGAATACCGAGAAAAAGAAAATAATATGGTTTGTTGAAGGATTGGATGATCCAGTCAAATATAGATTAGCAGGACTAGATTACTCAGACATGTCAACTCTCCTGGATAAAGTCATGTTAATCGAACAACGGAAGAAAGAACTTGAGGAAGGGAGGAAACGTAAAGCTCCACCACAAATGAGGCCAACATCAAGTTATCAAAAACCAAGATTTACACAACAAATAGGATTACCTCGTCGTTTCCCACCTCCAATGCAAAGAGGCACGGTGCCACAAAGATTTCAATTTGGAAATAATCAGCCTTTAAGGCAACCCCAGTGTTATCAGTGCGGACAAATGGGACATTTACGTCCACAATGTCCACAAAAAGGTTATCCAACGGAGGTAGCCCAGGCCCGGGCAAGGATGCAGCAGACTCCGTCACGTAATATTTCACCAGCTCAGGGCGCGGTAGGACCGGGAGCAAGACCTCAGAATCAGGGATCCATGGTACCCTACCGTGGAGGACAAGTTGGAGGTGCTATGGCTGGACGTGGGCGGCCTAATCCTAGTGCTGTTCAAGGAAGAGTAACAAATGTAACCGCCCAGGATGCTAAGGAAGCTACAGACATAGTACTCGGTATGTTCCCTGTTAATTTAGAACCTGCTTTGGTTTTATTTGACCCGGGTGCTACACATTCATTTATTTCTTTGATTTTGGTAAGAAAAAGAAAATTAAGCCTAGTTGCTTTAAACAATACCCATATGATACATGCCCCTGGATCTGACATGAAATCCCAATTTAAATGTCCAAAAGTAGAGATCCATATTGAAGGGGTCATGTTCACTGCAGACCTTATCCTCCTAGAGATGCTGGAGTTGGATATTATTTTGGGTATGGATTGGTTACATAAACATAAAGGGAGGATGGATTGTGAAAATAAGATTATTCGGTTAACAGGCATAGGGGGTAAAGAGGTAGAATACAGAGCTAAGAAACCCCTATTGCCAACATTACCAGAAACTCTAAATGTTATGGTGGCAGACGGAGTAGAGAAAATACCAGTTGTTAAAAAATTTCCAGATATATTCCCAACTGATCTTCCCGGTATGCCACCAGAAAGGGATATTGAATTCTCTATAAAGCTAAGACCTGGTACCAAACCAATTGCCAAAGCTATGTATAGGATGGCTGCACCTGAGTTAGAAGAGTTAAAAAGACAAGTAGATGAAATGGAGGAAAAAGGATTTATTAGACCCAGTGTCTCAGAGTGGGCAGCACCAGTACTGTTTGCAAAGAAAAAAGATGGAACATTGAGAATGTGCATAGATTATAGAGCTCTGAATGAGGTTACTATTAAAAACAAGTACCCTTTGCCAAGGATTGATGATCTGTTTGATCAGCTAAGAGGGGCAAAGGTATTTTCAAAGATAGATTTAAGATCTGGATATCACCAATTAAGGGTAAAGAAGGAAGATATACCCAAAACAGCCTTTATTACCAGATATGGGCTATATGAATTTACAGTAATGCCCTTTGGAGTAACAAATGCACCGGCTGTTTTCATGAATGTCATGAACAAAACCTATATGGATTATTTGGATAAATTTGTAGTGGTATTTATAGATGATGTTCTCATCTACTCTTCTAGTATAGAAGAGCATAAGGAACATTTAAGGCTAGCTTTGGAGAAATTAAGGGAACAACAACTGTATGCTAAGTTTTCAAAATGTGAGTTTTGGATGGAAGAAGTGTAGTTTTTAGGTCATATTATAACTGCTGAAGGAGTTAAAGTGGATCCAGAAAAAGTAAAGGCAGTGTTAGAATGGGAACAACCCTCAACAGTGAAGGATATTAGAAGTTTTCTAGGCATGGCAGGGTACTATCGACGATTTATTGAAGGATTTTCAAAAATAGCAAGGCCTCTTACCAATCTATTAAAGAAGGATATACCTTTTGAATGGACAGAAAAGTGTGAAAAAAGTTTTCAAGAGCTAAAGAAAAGATTGACCACTGCTCCAGTGTTAGCATTACCAGATAACAGAAAAGATTTTCAAGTATATTGTGACGCTAGTCGTCAAGGATTAGGATGCGTACTAATGCAGGAAGGGAGAGTTGTTGCTTATGCATCCCGTCAATTAAGACCACATGAGAAAAATTACCCTACACATGATCTGGAATTAGCTGCAGTGGTTCATGCCTTAAAAATATGGAGGCATTACTTGATCGGGAACAAATATGAAATGTTTACAGATCATAAAAGTCTTAAGTATATTTTCACTCAACCCGATCTAAACCTAAGACAAAGGAGATGGTTGGAGTTAATAAAGGATTATGATTTAGATATCCAATATCATCCGAGGAAAGCTAATGTTGTAGCTGATGCCTTAAGCCGAAAGGCATATTGCAGTAATAGCATGATTAAAGAGTGTCCAGAGCCACTACAAGTAGAAATACATAAACTAAGGTTAGAATTTGTGGGAAAAATAAGTGTGGCCCAAATGGAAGTGAAGCCTACCTTAGAAGATGAAATAAAGATAGCACAAAAGAAGGACCCGCAAATTCTAAATATTAAAGAAGGGATGCAAAATGGCAAGGCACTAGGATTTATAGAGGATAATAATGGGCTACTTAGATTCCAAGGACGGATCTGTATTCCAGAAGTAAAAGAAATAAAAGAGATAATCTTACAGGAAGCCCATGATTCATTATTTTCTATTCATCCTGGAAGTACAAAAATGTATCAAGACCTTAAGAAGATATTTTGGTGGACTAATATGAAGAAAGAAATAGCTGAATATGTGAGCTTGTGTGAAGTATGTCAAAAAGTAAAGACAGATCATCAGAAACCTGCAGGATTAATGCAACCACTTCCTTGCCCAGAATGGAAATGGGATGAAATCGGAATGGATTTTATCACAGGCTTACCAAAAACTAAAGAAGGATATGATGCCATATGAGTAATCGTTGATAGGCTAACCAAAGTAGCATATTTTATCCCTATTAAGCAAACTTATGGAGGGGATAAATTGGCGGAAATATACCTAACCAGAATAGTTATACAACATGGAGTACCCCTGAGAATTGTATCGGATCGAGGATCGCAATTTACTTCTAGATTTTGGAAAACATTTCAAGAACTCATGGGTACCAAATTAGGATTCAGTTCAGCTTATCACCCACAGACTGGAGGACAAACAGAAAGGGTAAATCAAATCCTTGAGGATATGCTAAGAGCCTGTGTATTAGTATATGGACCAGTCTGGAATATTTGTTTACCCTTTGCACAATTTTCCTATAACAACAGTTATCAATCCAGCCTGGGAATAGCACCCTTTGAAGCATTATATGGTAGAAAATGTAGAACCCCTCTCAATTGGACAGAAGTCGGGGAAAGACAGTTAATAGGACCACAACTGGCACATGATGCAGAAGCTCATGTCAGAATTATAAGAGAAAAATTAAAAGCTGCCAAGAACGACGAAAAATTACGGTGACAACCGAAGAAGGAACTTGAGCTTCAAGGTTGGAGATTTTGTTTATTTAAAGGTAACACTATTTAAGGGTATACATCGGTTTCAAATAAAAGGGAAACTAGCTCCTAGGTATATTGGGCCATATCAGATTCTAAAGAGAAGAGGAGAAGTTTCCTATCAGTTAAATTTACCGTTGGAGTTAAGTGAGGTACACCCAGTATTTCATGTATCACAACTCAAGAAGTGCTTAAGGCAACCAACTAAAGAAATACCATTGCAAAATATCAAGTTACAGTCTGATTTGACTTATATGGAAGAACCTGAGAAAATCTTGGAAGTATCCGAACGGAAATTAAGAAACCGAAATATAAAATTTTGTCAGGTACAATGGAAAAATCATACTGAACAAGAAGCAACATGGGAAAAAGAGTCGGAGATACGAGAAAAATTTCCCCAGTTATTTGAAACTCAGTAGAATCTCGGGGACGAGATTCTTTTAAGGAGGGAAGGTCTGTAACAGTCTCAAATTTGTAACCTTAAATAGGAATAAAATAGTGAAGAAAATTTTTGCGAACCAATTTTGTTTTATATTTAGTTTAAAGTATTAAAAAACCCCAAATACTTTTAAATTTTCTCAAAAAACAAGCTAGAAAACCAAATATATAAGTGATTGGTTATAGTTATTTGAAAATCTTAAATATAATTCTTAAATCAAGAAAATTTATAAAAGTTAAAATTTAAAAATTAACTTTAAAATCTAAATAAAATTTATCAAAACCTTTCCTAAAATTTTCCCTTTTCCTTTTATTTCTTTTTCCTTTTTCTTTCTTTTTCTTTTTCCTTCCTATTTCTTTCCTTCCTCTTCTCCTTCCCAGGTTTCTTCTACCTTTGCTTACAGAACAACCCACGGTTGCGCCTTACCACGGCCAATGGCCTGTGGGCTAATCTTTGCCCACTGAAGCAAATCCAACAAACATAGTGACTACCCTATCCACACAGCCATAGCTATCTTGGATCGAATCAATGAGTCATCGTTGTAATCTTTGGTGAAACAACACAGAGAAGAACCATCGCCGCCGAGGTTTTACCTCTCAGGGACATATATTTCACACATTGGCACACTGAGCCAATTCAAAACCATGGCCTCAACTTAGTGAACGTGTTATCGAGCCATTGGCTCGGCCACGGCATCATCCATATCATCGCCAAACCAATATGAACTGCACTGCCATAGCCAACGAGCGTATCCCCGAAGAAAACTGACCTTGAACTTCTATAAATAGACCCCGATAGCTTGAACTTTGTATACCATTTTCTATCGTCATATTTCCTTCTTAAATACCCCCCAAAAACCCCCAACTATTATAGCTTATACTCTGCAAATTTTGCCAAGACTCAGAGTCGGGTCCGAAGAACCCTAGAACAAGCCGTATCGAGGAAACTTCAAAATTAGAAATCTTCGACCAGTAATCTTTCAAATTCGAGGTATGCCGATGATCTAAGAGCCCTATGCATACTTTTCCCCAAAATATTTTAAGTGTTTAATTACTAGAGGGTGCTGGCGACGGTAGCCGCCGGCCATGCTCTGTTTTTCGGTCGGAGACACATGGTGCTAGCCTTCTCCAGTGCGTTTCCGATTCAACTAGTGGGCTAAGAAGTTTCCCCAAGGTTCATAGATGCTTGTAGACTCATTTTTCTGGTTAATTTCTTACCGAAGCACGCCGGCGCCGAACATCCTCGCTGCTGAAACTCATGCATCGTCGCCGACTCGTTTCCGAGTTTTACCGACCCATTTAACCACAAAAATGGAACAGCCATGAGTCCTGGGTGGAGAAAACCCATTAAACCCTAAGCTTTAGCCATTCCATGCCATGCGCAAGCGGTTTGCAACTGCTAGTTTCGGGAGAGAGAGAGAAAAGAACGGAGGTAGAAGACGATGAACAGTAGTCGGAAGAAGGAACAAAGAAAAGAATAGAAGGGGAAGGGAATTATGAAGTAGGCAAGTGGCGCAGTGGAAAGAAACAAAGGAAATAACAAGAGGTCTTGGGTTTGACCCATGCCTCCACCCAATTTTTTTTATATTTCTTTTTCTGTTTTTATTACTTCTAGAGTTAGAAAGAAGCAAGAGAAAAATAGAAAACCATAGAGAAAGACTCTAGAAAAATAGTTTGACCTTTTCAAACTCTTTTAAACCCTCTTTTCAAATCTTTTTATTCTTTCAAATATATTTCTTTACTCCTTTTGAACTCATTCAAAATTCTTATTTCAAAACCTTTTATATTCTTATAAGAATTTAAAAATCTTTAAACCAAAGGAATGATATCTTCTATATTTTAAAAGAATCTTTTCACCCTATAGTATTCTTTCTTTTGTAATATTTATTATTATTATTATTTGGATGTATTTGTTAATTTCTTTTATTTTATCGATAGATCGTGACGTTATATTCTCGAAGAATTAGAACACGACCCGAAGGTTGATATAAACGCCCTTATCGCCCTCCAACCAAATACAAGTTTTGAGCTGCGACATGCAATGCAAGTCAAACTATCCTTGATCATTTATAATATTTAAAAATAATAAACTCTATGTTATTAAAGCATATTAAGTTAGAAATGTTTTGGGGATGGGTTAGATAGTTAGAGACTATTATTTCATATAGATTTAGATATTCTCTAAAATCATGCATGTTAATATTTTTAATTTGAATATGTCAGTAATGCAAGCACTAGGTATAGCCTATTATTTCATATGTAGAAAAAAAGGAGTTCATTATTTCGTGTTAATAGATACGTTCTCCTTCTCTTTAAAAAAAATACCTTGATAACTAGGACTAGATATAAAACTATCACCATGATAAAATAAACATTATTACATGTACTAGTATTTTTCATGCTCATAGGAAGTTATTTCATATGACCAAATAGAAAAGTGATCTATTATTTTATGGGATAGACAAATATAAGTCCTATCATCTCATGTAATATGAGAATGGATTATTATTTCATGTGATAGGTAAATATAAACCCTATCATTTTATGTGATATGAATATGGTTTTGGCTGTATGCCAGAAAATTATCAAAATACTTGTGCCAAGAATATGGACATAGTTTCGCCCATCCGATGGACCGGTCATACCGGCATGGCATTTATATATTTCTCTCCGATCTCTCTGGGGACTCAGGAGATTTATAATGCGCATAACAGCATTTGGGGATTGTAGTGTTGATAAAGTCTTATTGGTGGGCAGCTATGTAAACAGCGGATAAAACGCCGATACTAACCGGATCGGACTGCTCGTTAAGATAGAATCCAGTTCCACCAAGCCGGGGCAAGTGTGTGACGAGCAGCTATTAAATAGGAGACAAATCCACCAATTACTGGTTAGAATTGGTGCTCCTATTAAGATAGAACTCAGGTCTCGATCACACATCAGAAAAGGTTAGAACTATATAAAAGCCATGTTATCCTTAGCTTTGCAACCTAGGGTTAATCCTCGGGTAAAGCTGGGCAGACACTGCAGAGTCGATTGGTATTCGAATACGCTGTACTTCCGGTTAATGAAGTTATGTCTATAGGTGAATCCAGTACAATGGCATGAGCACCTTGTCTAAATACTATTAAAAGAAATATGTATATCTAGGTATCTTTAGGAAGGGGGTAAAATTTATGAAATTAATACTCATGCTTCATACTGATGGTTAGATATACCAGATATACTATTAAGGGATAGAACACCTGCAAATATTAGTTCTTTCTTTTAACAAAATATTTCTCTTGTCGATATAGCATGCATAAGTATAAGAATAAAACTGTATCCAGTTTGGCTTGCTGAGTACCTTTGGTACTCACCCTTGCATAATTATACTCAGGTAACCCAGAAGGAGAGGAAGAACTCCCAAATACCCTAGAGGATTGGGAAGATGAGTACGATTTCTAGGTCGACTCTACACTCGGGCAATCCCTGTGGAAGTGTCGCGTTTTCTCTTGTATTGTATGAGTTGTATTTAAACATTATAAGTTTGTATTAATATACGAAGTTCTTGTATCTATATTATCTCACGCATAACCAGACTCCTGGGAGGTTATGTGGTATTGTGGGAGTTGATCCTTTTAGGAGACCCCACAGGGATCATATAGACTATTGCTCGGAAGGGATTGGATCCACGCCAATTGTTGCATCCCTTCCACAATGCATCAAAGCTTAATCCAATGGCAAGGCGATAAGATAGAGATCGTGCCAGCCGACATGTCAGTCAACTTTGCTAACGCTGACTTAACTTTATGGGAAGTCGACGGCATTGATTGCCTATCCAGCAAAGTTTGGCAGGCCAATTTTCTGAAGGTGTCCGATTCTTACATGCAACCAATTGGAGACGAAGAGCCTCAATTATTACTTTGAGGGCATCGTGGAGGGCTCGAGCGTCTACACCAAGGACACCGTGGACGACATCGACAGCAAACTAGGGCAAGGTTTCATGTCGGCCGATGAGTTAGAAGAAGTAGATATAGGTCCAGGGGATAGGCCTACGCCAACATACATTAACAAGAATTTGTCTTCTAATTTTAGGACCAAGCTTATTGATTTATTGAAGGAATATAAAGATTGCTTTGCTTGGGAGTATTTTGAGATGCCTAGTCTTAGCCGATCCATTGTTGAACATCGTCTCCCTATTAAGCATGGATATCGGTAGTACAAACAGCCTCCCAGGAGGTTTAAAGCCAATATGTATGATGCGATTAAGGCCGAGATCATTCGGCTATACGATGCTGGTTTAATTTGGCCCTGCCGATACGCAGAATGAGTTTCAAATATAGTTCCAGTGGTGAAGAAGAATGGCAAACTTAGGATATGTATCAACTTTAGAGATTTGAACAAGGCTCCCCCTAGAGACGAATACCCCATGCCTATAGCCGATTTGCTGGTAGATGCCGCCTCCGGCCACAAAATTATAAGTTTCGTGGATGGCAACGCTGGTTACAATCAGATCTTTATGGCCAAAGAGATTCATAAAACAGCGTTCAGATGCCCTGGGGCAATCAGCTTATATGAATGGGTCGTTATTACTTTTGGCTTGAAGAATGCTGGATCTACGTATCACAAGGCCAAGAATTACATCTTTCACGACCTAATCGGCTTCTTGATAGAAATCTATATCGACGATGTCATTATCAAATCCAAAGAAGTGGAAGACCACATAGCCGATTTAAGGAAGGTATTGGAGAGAACGAGAAAATATGGCCTGAAGATGAATCCAACAAAGTGCGCATTTGGCATATCGGTTGGCCAGTTCTTGGGATTTCTTGTTCACGAGAGGGGAACCGAGGTCACACAAAGAAGCATCAATGCTATCAAGACTATTTAGCCCCCGAAGGACAACAAGCAATTGCAGTCTCTGATCGGCAAGATTAACTTCATCAGGCACTTCATAGCCAACTTGTCAGAAAAGATGGAGCCATTCACACCTCTACTACGGCTGAAAGCCGATCAAGCCTTTACTTGGGGGCGGAACAACAAAAAGCTTTGGACAACATTAAGGATTATCTAAGCTTCCCTCTAGTATTGATTCCTCCACAAAAGGGAGTGTCGTTCAAATTATACCTGTCAGCCGACGAGAAGTCTATCGGCTCAGTTCTGATTCAGGAGATCGAAGGGAAAGAGAAGGCAATTTTTTATCTTAGCAGAAGGCTTCTGGATGCAGAGACCAGGTACTCTCCCGTGGAGAAGCTGTGTTTATGCCTATATTTCTCATGCACGAAGTTAAGGCATTATTTATTATCCAATGAGTGCACCATAGTTTGCAAAGCGGACGTAGTAAAGTATATGCTATCGGCCCCAGTCCTGAAAGGGCAAGTTGGGAAATGAATATTTGCTTTGACGGAGTTTGATTTGAGGTATCAGACACCCAAGGCATTGAAAGGATAAGCCATAGCCGATTTTATAGTGGAACACAGAGATGATTCAATCGGCTCAGTTGATATCATGCCTTGGACTTTGACTTTTGATGGCTCGGTTTGCACGAATGGATACGACATCGGCATGGTGATAATCTCTCCCAGGGGGACGAGCTTCGAGTTTGCTTTCTCCATTACGCTTCATGCCACAAACAATCAAGCCGAATATGAAGCCGTTCTCAAAGGTTTGCAGCTACTGAAATAGGTCGAAGCCGATGCCGTCGAAATAATGGGCGATTCACTGTTGGTCGTCAGCCAATTATCAGGAGAGTATGAGTGCAAGAACGATACGCTGATGGTCTACTACAAGAAATGTTGAGAGTTGATGAACAGTTTTCAGCTGGTAACCTTGAAACACATCCCTAGAGAGCAAAATGCAAAATCAAATGACCTGGCTCAGGGGGCATCAGGCTACAAGCCGAGGACAAAGGAGATTAAAGTAGAAATTGCAACCATCTCAGCCGACGACTGGAGGTATGAGGTTTACAGTTATCTACAGAACCCTTCCCAGTAGGCTTCAAAAAAATTACGCTACAAGGCTCTATGATATGTCTTGTTCGATGAACACTTATATTATCGGAGGATTGATGGCGTGCTACTTAAGTGCCTAATTGCTGATCAAGCCAAAGTTGCTATGGGAGAGGTGCATGAAGGGATTTGCGGCACGCATCAATCGGCTCATAAGATAAAATGGTTACTTCGAAGAGCAAGGTATTTTTGGCCGACTATGCGGAAGACTGCTTCAAGTCCTATAAGGGCTGCCAAGATTGTTAGTAATTTGGAGCTATTCAAGAGCACCAGCGTCGGCTATGAATCTCATCCTCAAGCCTTGGCCGTTTAGAGGCTGGGGAATCGATATGATTAGCCAGATCAATCCACCCTCAAGCAAAGGACACAAGTTTATATTGGTGGCAACCGATTATTTTACCAAGTGGATGGAAGCAGTTCCCTTGAAAAAGGTTGGCTCTGGGGATGCAATCGAGTTTGTTAAGGAGCATATCATATACAGATTTGGCGTCCCTCAGACTATCACTACATATCAGGGATCTATCTTTGTCTCCGACGAGTTTGTCCAATTCGCTGACAGCGTGGGGATTAAGTTGTTGAATTCTTCACCATATTATGCTCAGGCTAACGGACAGGCTGAAGCTTAAAATAAAAGTTTAATCAAGTTGATAAAGAGGAAGATCGGTGAGCGCCCAAAGCAATTGCATAGCCGATTAGCCGAATCATTGTGGGCTTATTAGATGGCTTGCCATGGATCAATCCAGGTGCCTCCATACAAGTTGGTCTACGGACACGAAGTAGTTTTGCCATGGAAAAACATCATCGGCTCAAGGCGGATTCAATTGCGAGACGAATTGACAACCGGTGATTATTATAATCTGATGGTGGATGAATCCAAGGACCTAGTTTTGTCAAGGATGCACGCTTTGGAAAAGGTGACCCAGAGATTAAGAACGAGTGGCTCGTCACTACAACAAGAAGGTTATCCCTAAGTCTTTTGAAGAAGACGAGCTTGTTCGGAAGCTGATACTGCCGATCGGCTCTAGAGACAGCAAATTCGACAAGTGGTCACCTAATTGGGAAGAGCCTTTCAAGATCCACAAATGCGTCTCCAAGGGAGCCTATATGCTAGAAGGATTAGACGGAGAAGTGTTTGGAAGGGCTCTTAATGACAAGTACTTGAAGAAATATTACCCCAGTGTGTGGATCAACTCATGATTCGGCTAAGTTCTTGCCGATCCATGCTAGCCGATGTGTTACACACATCGCCTTTAGGATGTTTCTCACTCTAAGTTTTTCATCCTAGTTTTACAAATCGGTTGAATCTAGCCGACAGCTGATGGCCAGTTTTGTCTTATAATTTTATCAATGCTGGTGGCAACATTGAGAAAATTAGGGGGGCATACATCTTACAAAGTCAGAAATCAGAAATCAGAGAACTTCAAAAAATTTTAGGACTTTGAAAATTTTCAAGCAGCCAAGACGCAGAAGACAAATGAATCGGCAAATGTGATATGGATAATATTCAAGGCACAACAAGCCGATTACAGGAGTTATGTGTACAAGACATCAACAGTTCTGAGGGATTAAGTCCCTATTACATACCTAATAATTGTTCAATGGCCGATGTGGCTTCTTCTTTGATGGCTTTGATTTCTTCGACCGTGGCCATGTCTTGTTCTTCGATACCTGGGATCGTTTTGGCTGATTTGTGGAGTTCTCCCAAGTACTTGATGGTGGAAGTTACCTTAGCCTTTTGGTCTTCGGTTGCTTTGGGGAGATTGGCCAGCACCTGCTTTTCCGTGGCAATCTTAGACCTACACTGCTCCAGCTGTGCTAACAGGCTGGCTTTTTCCGCTTCAAGCTGGCTGATCTTGGCCTCTGTAGCCGATGGCCCAGCCAGCAGCTCATCCAACTTGGCCTTCTTAGCCACTATGTTCTGTACGATGGCATCGATCCTGGCTGCCAAGTCGGCTTGAGCTTGCCGATCAACCATCCTTTGCACGGCCTGCTCCAATCTGAACCGGTGCTGGTCGATGAAGACAGCTCACGAGATTTTTAAGGCCAAGTTGCCGGGAAGCTGGCCTTGGACATCGTTGAAGCGCGCTCACGTTGGTCCGCACTCCATGACCAACTGGTCCACATCAGTGCTTAGCTGATGGTGGATATCTTGAAGCCTTTCCTTGATTTCATCGGCTATGGCGGCCTGGTCCTGGCTGGTTGTCTCTTGTTCCTCTTCGCTGACAAACTCTTTTATGTCAAAGGGGAGTAGATCGGATAGAGTCTGCAAAGTAAATCAGAGCGATTAAAAGGGAACAAAATAGTTGATTCTTTAAATTCTCAGAAAGGGAGAGGAGTGGGACTTACTCGTACAGCAGGAGCTGGCGCAACTACTTCTTTGATGTGATGACTGCCCATAGCCGACGGAGTTCGTTCGCTCGATACATGGGGAGCAACCGATGGAGACCGAGGAGACTACAAAAATACAAGTGTTAGTGTTGGCCGGCCAAGGAGGAATAAGCAGAAAGAAGAGATAAGTTCAGAAACTACTGGCGAAGCTAGGTGAGGAGGTCGATTGGCTAATCTCTTGAACTGCAAGGAGGATTTGGTCAAGACTTGAATGATTATAGTTTAAAGACTTGATTCGAAAAGACAAGGTGTTTACCGGTCGCTTCGGAGCAGGAGGGCTTGGTGGAGTTGGATCATCGGCCGGCGGGCTAACTGAGTTATGGCTTGAGCTGCTCGATTCGGCCGCATCTTTGATAGCTTTTCTGAGATCTCCTCATCCACGGCCTCCTTATGGAGGGCATCGTCAATGCTAGGGTCGAGGGAAGGCAGGCTATCAGCTGGTGCGGTCGGCTTTGGTTTCTTTTGCTTCTTCACGGGGGCAGCCGACGGTCCCGTAGCCGATGGGGCGGCCCTTTTCTTCCTTGTCACTGCTTGGCGAGTTTGGCCATGCATCAAGGTCTTCAGCTTCGGCGCGTCCCAACCGATGGCCGATGGGGCATATCCGCATCCGTTCGCGAGAACGCCCAAGCGGTACTCAATGGCAATGGCAGAGTTACTCACGGTGGGGGAATCCGAATCTGTCGTCTACAAAGGAAAAATGTTTAGAGTATTAGCAAGAGACGACAGCCGACTAATCAAAGGAAAAGATGCTTAAGGACAAAAATACTTACAGAGGGGATTTCATCTGGCAGGAGGGTGGTCAGGTACATGGAGGCACGTTGATGGAAGATGTGTTGCTTGATCTCCACCCACCACCTGTCATAGGCCACACTCCTCTTGTGGGCCAACTCTAAGATCGTGATGCTGCCGAGGGGTGAGCTCTCTATCTCCATTAATTTTTTCGTGACCATCTTTGAGTCGACTACCCCTCGGGTTTCAATCTTATCGGCATAATAGCAGCCGATCCGTAGCTGTCCAAGCCCAAACTGTCTTCCAGCTGACATAGGGTAGTAAAATTCATAAGTCTTGATCACATTGTGACCTTGGTGTACCCCAGTCGACAAGATGCATGGAGTAAGTGCCATGGTAAAATTTCTTCGCATTTGGGATATTTGTCTGAGTTGATCTCATCCAGGTTTAGATCAATTGGCAGCTCGAATTCCATTCGGTCTTCATAGAAGAACCAAGTTCGATTGCTTTTGGGCAGGCCGTCATAAAGGGAGATAAACCACTCGGCCAACAGCTCACTTGATTGCCTTGATCCAGGCAGCCTCCCCAAAAGACAGACATCTCCTGGTAGCCACTTCATTTCCCTCATCATCCTCAATCGGCTCTAGGAGGGGGAAGCGGGCGTCGGCTAGTCTCGACCGACCAGATACTTTCTGAGTTAACAGCACAAGCCAGAGCTGAAGGAGCCACCAAGGGCCCCCTGTGCCGATTGTTGTGTCAGCTGCTATTTTTGCCACTGCTTGGCTCAATGTTTGGTAAAGATAGCCGAGGAGAAATTTGCCTAGAGGAAGTTTTTTCTTATCAACCAAGGCTTCGGCTAGTAGTTGCCAGTTGGCTGTGGGACTGCAGCTTTATCCACAAAATATGAACTTCTCCAGCCACATCATCAAGAAGGCAATGTGCTCTCTAGCATTAATCGACCCAGTTCCATATTCATGGCCACATACCCATTCTAGCCGCCAATTGCCTTAGTCTTAAAAGAAAATTGGCCCTTGCTGTCCAGTTGATTGGGGTTAGCCGACGACATGATGTCAAGTCCTGTTGGCATGAAGACATCGGCTAAGGTTGGGGTCATTGGGCCTTGCTGGAAAAGGAAGGCATTCAGAGTGTTGTTCCAAAAGTATGTGGCAGCCGACACTAATGGTTCGTCCTTGGGCATGTCGACTACTAAAAGGGATAGGCATTGATCTATTCCGATTTCTTCCCGGTGACTCTGTTTGCTAGCTTGCATCCTTTTATACCATGACGGCCAAGATTTGTCAGTTAAGGGCCACGATTTAAAGGTGCCGTTCCAATGGCCTAGATTTGGGTTCCTCATCCTGTAGGGCATTCTATTGGTTTTGGCTATGATGAACTCAGTGGGATCCTTGTTGCCAATGGGCCCTAAGTAGTATCTCTCGTCGCTAATTAGGCTTGGAATTACTACTTGATGCGTGAGATGCTACAATCGGAAAAAGACGCGGATTTCAGATTTGGAAAACCTAAAGTTCAGACCTACGGCTAAAAAGCGGGAAAAGAAAAGGTTTGGCCGATTGGGCGTACCTCGGGGAACTCGGCGGGAGAGGAGCCTGATTGAGCAGCGGGGGTCCCCATTGCTGCGATTGAGGTCGCCGGAGAGATGGGATCGCCACGGCGGAGTCGAGGAAGCCGAAGAAGTCACTGGGGAGCTGGAGGACATTTACTGGCCCATGGATCGTGTTGACGACGTGCGTTGTTCGGCGCGGAGAGGCGTTATTTAAAGAGTTTTCATAACAGCCGAAACAGACTCGACCTAGGGTTGTGCTGGAAATAGCCGATTCCGATTGAAGACCGAAGGAGGGGCTAATCCCGAAGGAAAGCTTAAGAGATAACTATTGGATTCGGTTTCCAAAAGTTCTTCAAGGATGTTGCCATCTATGGATAAGATCCTACAACGGCAATTGTATCTTTAAGTTAGGATATTTTGTATAGTTTTCTTTTTAGATAATGTTGGTTTGTTTAGAGATACTTGAGATTTAATATGCAATAGGAATCGTGTCCGTTACGGACTCATTGTATATCCGGGTATAAATATGACCCGAGACCTTGTAAAAAGATACACACACATCAATACAACTTTGGCGCATCGCCAACCTTTCTGTTTTTACTTTTTCTCGACGAGTTCTTGCTTTGCTTTCAGGCTACATCAGTTTCGATCTCCGAACAAGGTAACTTCTTGTTGCAAGCAGCTTGTATCGTCGAGGTTAGTGCTCCATCTTCATGATACTCTTAGTCTGATGTTATGAACTGCTTAATTTATCATATGCGACATATAATCTAGATCAATGTTTAGATCTATCTCGTGATCTGCTAATGTTTATTTGAAGATAACAACCGAAAGAGCTAGATCTAGAGGTTGATTTAGGTTATATGGCGTATCTATCATCTCGAGGAGTTCTCATTAGCCTAAATAGATCTCGTACCTCTTTTTGTACTTAATGCTGCATCAAGTTGATCTATTAAGTCTCTCTTAGAGCTATATAGATCTATTCGGTTTAATGTTTACTATTAGAGATAGTACCGGGGTTTCAGCCGGTCTTACCTGTTTTGATCATCTTCATGTATCATTACTACTAGATGTATTAGAACTGCCTTTTATATTAAGATCTTAATCTACTTAAATGTGTTAAGCTCGGTATGAATCTGTTAGGTCATACTAGCAGCCGATTGATCTTGGTTTAGCACATTTAATTCAGATTAATATCTTTTTATAAAATATATTGGAGTACTAGCCGATTTATATTAGATCTGCGACATCGGCTAGGTTATGAATGTGTATAATTATTATTCTATCGTGTTTTTGGATACAAGTGGTTTATACTATCTCGGTATACTACCGATCTATCCCAATCACTTGGTCTAAATGTACTTTGGGATAACAATTATATATTTATTGATATCTATAGCCGATCGTGTAGGATCTAATCTTAACCAAATGACTATCTTTTTGTATCTTATTGGTTGCAGGATCAAACCAACTGGCACGTCTGTTCAATCACCAAAGGCGACCAATTTTGGACCTACACTGGAGCTAAGCAGATCTCCCAAGCTAGCGCGTGGAAAAAATTCTCATCAACAGTATCCTGCGGGTATCTGTTGGCGGCGGCAAGAACCTGCTTGGCAGAGATAGGGGCGGAGGCCACTCGGCAGAGAAGGCCCATGTAGCATGCGCTGGCTGTTGCTGCTATTGGGCCTTGACGCCCTTATGGGGTTGTTGTGCTTGTGGGCCACTCACGCATAAAGAGAAGACCTTTTATTTTCTAGAGTAATTCCAGTATTTGTCTTCCACCGCCGCCAGCTGCCGCTCCCATGTCGCTCCAAATTCCATCGCAAGGATGTCGGCCGCTCCCAAGATGCTCCAAATTCCATCGCAGGATGCACGCAAGTCACAAATCATTCAATCATTTGGTTATTCGTGATGGTATATTTGGTTTAATCATTTGGTCACAACTCACAAATTATTCACAAATCACTTGCGTCCTAGTTATTTGCGACCAAATCATTCAATCATTTGCATCCTGGTTATTTGGTCTCATATTAGAAGCACCATCTCACAAGTAAGATCTCATATTATTCAAACATTTGGTTTGCAAATTAATTTGCTTTAGTTGATTTTGAAACACAGGGAATTAAAAAATACTCAGGGGAATATGGAAGACGACTTTGATTAGGACTAAGATGAGTATGAACAAGTTGTCACTGCAATTGAAGAGGAGATAGAAAATGAAATGACAGGACAAGTTGAAGATGAAATTGAAACTGATGAGGAAGGTATTATAACTCAAAGAGGAGATGGAAAATGAAATGACAGGACATGTTGAAGAGGAGATTGAAACTGATGGGGAAGGTATTATAACTCAGTTCAATCCAGATCACGTTATCACTGATATGGGGCTTCGTATACCAATTAATCAATTTTCTATCAACATTAGATCCGAAGTTAGAAGTGCTTTCATAGATAAGGGTCCAACTCAACCAATTGGTTATAATTTCCCTAAAACAAGTACTAAAAGATGCTTTCAGAAAAGTTGGTTCAAACAACATCCTTGGCTTGAATACAATGTGGAGAAGGATAGGGCCTATTGTTTTTATTGTTATCTTTTCAAGCATGATTGAATGGATGACAAATTTGGATATGATGTCTTTACAGCATTGGGGTTTAACAATTGGAAGAATGCATATTTGGCGCTTTGGAAACATGATGGAAAAATCCACAATCAGTGTAGGACAACATATGAAGATTTCAAAAATCAAAGAACAAGTGTGAAACATAAGTGTTGATGAGATCTGCTTAACTCCAGTGCAGGTCTTTCTCTACCTATGCTGTTCAAGACGTGACAGTTGGTTTGATCTGTTAACCAACAGTAAAAATAGAGATATATGCGTTAAGTATTAAGTTCCATTCTACTGGATCGGCTGTAGGAGTCAATTTACATATATATACTATTCCGAAGTGTATTTAAACCAAGTGACTAGAATAGATCGGCTACACCGAGACAGTATTAGCCACTTAACCCAAATATACAACAGAACAATAAATATATGCTTTAACAATCATGGCCGATGTCATAAGTCCAACTGTAAATCGACTAATACTCCGATTTATCTTATGAAAAGATATTGATCTGAGCTAAATGCGCTAAACCTAGATCAGTCGGCTGTCGGTTGTAGATGACAAACTGATTCTGGCTTAGGGCATTTAACTAGAGCAAGATCTTAATATAAGAGGTGGTTTTAATGAATCTGATAGCAAAATATACCAAAAGAGCATTAAAACAGATAAGGCCGGCTGAAACCCCGGCACTATCTCTAAGGAATATGCATCTGGCCAAGTAAATCATAAAAACTCTAAAAACGACTTAATAGATCAATACTGATGCAACATTAAGTATAAAAAGAACAATCTGATCTACTGTAGCTGATGTAAATACCTCGAGACGGTAGATATCACATATAATCTAAGCCAACCCTTAGATCTGGTCCTATCGGCTGCCGATTCCTGGCAGATACAAGCCGATGTCGAGACAGATCTAAGCATTGTTTTAGATTATATGTGATATATGATAACTAGCGCAACATAAATTATCGAATTTAGAGTGTCATAATGATGGAAGCACTAAATTCGACGAGATACACCACTAATGACAAACATTTACCTGAACTTGGGGATCGAAACGAAGCAGCCCGAAGCCGGATCAGTTGTTCGTCTGAAGAAAAAGAAGGCGGTGCTCCGAAGGTTGCATTGATTGTGATTGTTTTGTTTACATGGGTCTCGGGTCCTATTTATACCCAAGTACAGCAAAGACCGTGCTACACACGGTTACAACTAACTACTATATCTATACGACAAAAGCGCGGGAAGCAATCCTTTGCCGCCTTTACAATAGGGTTATCCCTAAACAAATCTCTAATTTACATACATTTGCCGTTACGAGACTTTATCCCTAGATGACAATATCTCTTAATGCACAATTTGGAAACCGAATCTTCTATTTTATCTCCAAATATCTGCATCAGAAACGGCTTCAACTTCTCCGAACTTAGAATCGACTATCGGCTGTTCTTGTCCGCTTCAACCTTAGCCGACTGGCTTCGCAGCCGATCACATCTCAGCAGACCCGGCCTCTGTTTCCCCGTCAAACCAGCCGATCCGATTCTGCTTCAACCTTAGCTAGGACTTAGGGATTTGGCTACCAAATTTAGCTGTTAACACATGCCTCCCAACTTTCTCTTTCCACTCTGGCGATTCCTCGGCGATTTCGGTGACCAAGAAACTTAGATCCGCTCTAGCGAACCCCAAGCGGCGGTGATCCCAGCTAGATGGCGTCTTCAAGCACCCCCGTCGGCGCATCGGAGCATCAATACCTGTCGACCCCTATTTTTGATGACGGAAATCATTCGTGTTCATAGTACCATATCCCTGGATCGAGTAGTTTGGTTCCCACGAATATAGTTCTAAATTACCAGGGTCAAACTGCACGAATAGTCTTACATAAAAAATTATTACAATATTAGGCCCGAAGGCAATATCCAATACATATAGGACCTACTGGTACGGATACAACCAAAAAAAGAGTTTAGATGAGATTAGCAGTTGGAAAGCAGCGGCACGTCAATTTCCACAGGCAACGACCGGGGACTAAGACCTAGTAGACGCCTTCTCCTCCATCGTCCACCTGGCAGTAAGCATAGGGGTCCTCCAGTTCTTCGTTTCCTTCTTCTGAGGTTTGTGCGTATAGCAAGGGTGAGTACCCAACATACTCAGGAAGCCGACACGGAATGATGCACATGATAGGGTCATTCAAAGGATGGCTATGGTTCATTTGCACAAAGCCAATTTTCACAAATCATTTCACAAACCTATAATCTAGCCAAGTCAAGTTTTAGTTTCAGAGTATATTAAAAATGGCGACGGTTCTGTCTACCATCCATCGTGATTTCCAAGGATGGCTTCCCGCCTCCGGTTCATCATGGTTTTCTGGGGAGTCCACCCCTTCTCTTATTTCGAGAAGTTGAGTCCACCAGCTCATGAAATCATTATGCAATCCCATCCCACCATTTTAAAAATTTATGAGTCTAGCCATGGGAGAAACTTGTCACGTTGCTCATTAACCGCGAGCACGGCTATTCGAATAGATTGATTGACTCACACTGCAGTGGATGTACACTTTACCCGTACTCCGTGACTACTCATTGAATGAGCTTTCATCCCTTCATATGGGATGGTCACGGCAAAGCCTTTCGATAACTTTGCTTCGGCAGTACCCGGTCCATGAACTTAAATCCTCTTGCACTCTAGCCGTCCTTTCCTAGCAGTGAGAGGAGTTCTGGCACTCCCGGGGTAAGGGAAAAACTTTCACAACATCATTACTCAACACTTAGGCCGCAACCTTATCTCAATAACCAGAACCACCTCTTCACTCAAGAACCACTATGCAGGGATACTGCCTTCGCTCGGCTATCTACTCCGCTAGGTCTATACCCATTCGAGAAGTACGGCTGTACTGGCTCGTTCCAGGTTATAAGTCTCATGGCTCGGTCCTTAATTGACCAGGGGCGGTACCAGCCTTTTCCGGAATCCACCCAAATCCATCCATCCGCCCAGTCCAAAACATTGGTGTTGTACTTTTATTTTTCGTCAAAACTAATTTCATCATGATCAAGGCAATGTGGCGCTCATGTCTCCACATGTCGTATTCCAACTACCTTCCCATAGATAGTTGCCCAAGCACGAAGCTTCTTTGTAAAACCATGGGTATGCAAGAATCTAATATAAGCAGGGCTAAGCATTTTACCGAAGTTAGCCTCCGGTCATATCACATCGAAGGTTACAAGGAATAATTATAATGGTAATCAACATCAAGGCAAGGTTTATCAAGCATAGGTACTCATTTGTGTATAGCATGCAATTTGTAATTGAAATCAACATCATTTCGTAAAGTAGGATCAATATGTTCAAAGGGAAGTGTTGACTTGCCTTGCTCGCACACTTGTTGGCTGGGGTCTTCAACGTAGTAAGTGCTTGCTCCTCGGTTGCTATCCATACGTGCGAAAATCAATTGAATTCGATCGGAATTCAATAAAATACCGAGAGATCGAAAAGAACCATAAAAACAACTCCAATTGTTTAGCCTAAAATTCTACTCGAGTTCGGACGAGAGTTTCGGGATAAAATCCGAGTTTAAAACGAGTTCGGGATTTTAGGGTTTTCGCAAAGCGTCAATCGAATTTAATCAAGGAAATGAATTTTAAAAGCCCTAATCGAAGGGATTTGTGCTTGAGGTTTTGGAGATCCGAGCACTAAAAGAAACATATTTTTAATGGCGGAAAAGAATTAGACAAACTCCGGATTAAAACGACGCGAAACGAAATTTCCAAAAAAATTGATTTCTATTTCCGAATTTGTACCGAGAAAAATACACGGGAAAACAATATATTTTTGCCCAAATATTTTTCCAAATATTTTCTAAACACTTTTCCTAATTTTCCAAAATTTTTCCATATTTTCCCCTTTTTTCCTTTTTTTTTTCTTCTCTTTTCTTTTCTTTTTCCCTTTTTCCTATTCCTCTCTCCTACTGTTCGTCCAGGCGCCCTCTCTCTTTTCTCTCTCTTTCGCCGGTGGTCAGCGCAAGCGCGAAGGGGCGGCTCGGGAACTCACCGGCGGCGACAGCGACGGCAAGGGGAGGCGGCGGAGCACCGGCACATGGCGGCGACGACGCCGGCGACTACGGCGGCTTGTGGCGCTCGGCGACGGCGGCGCTCGGCTCTCGGGGAGGGGGAGAGGCGGCGAGAGGGGATTTGAGGCGGCTAGGTGGGGGAAACGTGGAGGGTTGTGCCCCTACTTATAGCCGCGGTCGAGAGGGAGAAAACGGGAAAGGGGGACCGACGCACGGTAGTACGGCGAGCGACGCGCGTGGCGTGGGTAGGCTGGGCCGGGCGCGGCAAACACGGCGACGCGCGGGACCGGCGGGGTGTTGGCGTGTGGCGCGCGCGCGGGCACGGGATCGGTACGACGGGCGACGCGGCGGCGCGGCGAGGCCGGGGTCGGGCACGGCGGGCGCGCGGCGGGAGCGAGGCGCGCGCGGGCGGGGTCGTGTCGGGCGTGCATGAGCGCATGGCGCGAGGCCGGGGCCGGCGCGGCATGGCGCAGTGCGTGGCGCGTGTCGCGCGCGTGCGCAGGGCGCGGTACGGCGTCGAGCACCTAGTGACGCATGAACAGTACATTTTTCCATTTTCCCGATTGTAATTTCTAATTTCCAAATTAAATTTTCTTTCACTCTAAAAATTCAAAATAAAAATCTAATATTCCCAACATTAGTTTAAAAATATATTTCCAAACTTTTCACCCACTTTTATTATTAAATATATATATATATTTCACCCATTTAATTTAATCCTTTTTCCTAAACTCCATAAATCACAATTTTTAATTCCAATTAATTTCTAGACTTTATATAAATCCTCTAAAATATTTTATTGCCCATTTTATTTTCTAATTAGTATTACACAACCACTAAATAATGTTTTGTTTCCCAAATATATATTTTTATGAATCCACACCCTTTTCCTATTTTATTTTAAAATTCCCAACTCTAAACTCCGAGATTTTTCTCCCCAATGGAAATTCAAATCATTAGGTTTTTCTCAAACATCGAGATGAATTGCTCACATATAAATTTATGCAACCAAGCTGACAAATAAGAAGCGAAAAACTCGATCAAGCAGCAACAAGCAGAGAGTTTTTGTAAGTTCCGACTTTTAAATTCCCGGTTTTTAATTCTCCGCTTTTCAGGGTGTTACAAACCTAGCCCCCTAACAATAAATCTTGTCCCCGAGATTTCTTACTGTTCATGGAATAGGTTCGTGTACTCGGTCTTCAAAAAGTCTTCTTTTCCCAAGTGGCTTCATCTTGTGTGGTTGCTCCATTGCACCTTATATATACGCCACGTCTTGGTCCTAGTCTTTTTCTCAGCTTTGTCCAAAATTTTACGGGGTGTTCGGGTTATGTGAGGTCTTCGCTGATAAGGACATCTTTCGAGGGGATTTGATCTTCTGGTACTCGCAAACATTTCTTCAGTTGTGACACGTGAAAGACAGGATGTACATCGGAAAGATTTTCCGGCAGGTCCAGTTGATAGGCGACTTCTCCTCTTCTGGCGCTTATCGGTAAAGGTCCAACATATCTCGGCGCCAATTTTCCTTTGACCTTGAACCTCTTGGTTCCTCTTAGTGGCGAAACTTTCAGGTACACAAAGTCGCCTATTTTGAATTCCAATTCTCTTCGACGAGTGTCCGCATAGCTCTTTTGCCAGGACTGGGCTACCTTAAGCCGATCTCTTATCAGTCGAACTTTCTCCTCGGCCTCCCTAATGATGTATGGTCCAAATACGGCTCGTTCACCGGTCTCCAACCACATCAACGGTGTTCGGCATCTTCGTCCAAACAAAGCCTCGTTTGGCGACATCTTCAGACTAGCCTGATAGCTGTTGTTATAGGAGAACTCTGCATAGGGCAGGCATTTCTCCCAGTCCTTAGTGAAATCTAATGCACAGGCTCTTAGCATGTCCTCGAGGACCTGGTTCATCCTCTCGGTCTGTCCATCCGTCTGAGGGTGATAAGCAGTACTGAAGGCGAGGTGAGTTCCCAACGCCTCGTGAAACTTATCCCAGAAGTGAGATGTGAATTGAGTGCCACAGTCTGACACAATCCTTGTGGGTACTCCATGTAGGCACACAATTCTAGACATGTATTGTTCTGCCAATTTGGCGCTGCTATACCGAGCCTTGACCAGGATAAATCGAGCCGTCTTGGTGAGTCTATCCACGATCACCCAAATGGAATCGTATCCGATAGCAGTTTTGGGTAGTCCCACTATAAAGTCCATGCCTATTTCATCCCATTTCCACTCGGAATCTTGAGTGGTTGCAGCAATCCCGCCGGTCGCCGATGCTCGGCCTTAACTCGTTGGCATACATCACATACGGCCACATATTCTGCTACGTCTCTTTTCATGTTGGGCCACCAGTATTCCGTTTTTAAATCCTGGTACATTTTGGTGCTGCCCGGGTGTAGCGAGTATGCTGACTCATGGGCTTCTTTTAAGATTAGCTTTCTCAATCTGCCTTTCTCCGGTACGTAAATCCTTTTACGATACCATAGGGCTCCATCATTGTCGGCCGTGAATTCCTTGGCTAGTCCTTCAGCCATGCGCTCCTTGATGAGTTGGATTTCCTCACAATCCTTCTGGGCTTCCCTAATCTGACTTCGTAGGAGAGGCTGTATCTCCAGCAAACTCCGTTGTCCATGAGGAATCAACTGCAGGTTAAGCCGAGCCATCTCTTCTTGAAGCTCGTTGGCCATATATTCCATCCTTAGTTAGTTGCACTGGGCTTTGCGGCTCAAAGCGTCAGCTACAACATTGGCCTTACCAGGGTGGTAATGGATGCCTAGGTCATAGTCCTTGATTAGTTCCAGCCATCTTCTCTGGCGCAGGATAAGATCTGTCTGGGTAAAGAAATATTTCAAGCTCTTGTGGTCCCTGTGTATATCACAGTGGTTTCTGATCAGGTAGTGCCTCCAAATCTTCAAGGCATGCACCACTGCGGCCAATTCTAAGTCATGGGTGGGATAATTCTCCTCATGATGTTGCAGTTGTCTTGAGACATAAGCCACAACCTTTCCATCTTGCATCAACACGCCTCCTAATCCTCGTCGGAATGCATCACAGTATATGACGAAGTCTTTCCGGTTGTCCTTTAGGACTAAGATCAGGGCGGTGGTTTAACTTTTCTTTGAGCTGGTCAAATGCCTGTTGACACTGCTCAGTCCATGCATACTTCTTTTCCTTCTTCAATAGTTGGGTCAGGGGTCGAGCTATCTTAGAAAATCCTTCAATAAATCTCCAGTAATATCCAGCCAATCCCAAGAAACTTCTAATCTCTGTTACCGACTGGATGCTTTCCACTTGGTAACAGCTTCGACCTTGGCGGGGTCTACTGCTATGCCTCCTGCTGAGATTACATGTCCAAGGAAAGCTACTTCCTTTAGCCAGAATTCACACTTGCTGAATTTGGCGTATAGCTGATGCTCTCACAACTTCTCTAGTACCAGGCGCAAATGTTCTGCGTGTTCTTCATCATCCTTGTAATAGATGAGGATATCATCAATGAACACTACCACGAACTTGTCCAGATATTCCATAAATACTTTGTTCATGAGGTTCATGAAGTAGGTCGGGGCATGTAACATCCTGAAAATCGGAGAACCGAAATCGGAACGTAAAAATCGGAACTTTCAAAAACCTTGGCTGATTGCTTCCTCTCGGGTTTTTTGCTTCTTATTTGCCAGCTCGTTGCATAAATTTGGACGTGGTTAATTCCCTTCTCGGTGTATTTGGAGGTTTCGGAGTTGTCGAAACGGAGGTGCGGCTTACCGCATCGGGTTTTAAAAAGGAATTCGAGGGAAAGTGCGGATTTGCGAAAACGCATTTCGGGTAATATAAAATAAAATTTTTGGTGGGGAGAAGATAAATTAAGACACAAAATGAACAATAAAATTCTCGGGAGCGTACTCGAAATTTGGGAAATTTATTTTTTTAATGGGTAAATTATGAAAATTAGGAAGATGGAATTTAAATAAATATGAAAAATAATTATGGAAAAATAAAAGTCAAGAAAAAGTTTAAAATATAATGTTAAAAATTATTTTTGGAATATTAGGATTTATTTTGGAATTTTTAGAAGGAAAGAAAATAGAAAATGGGAAAAGAAAATAGAAAATCGGGAAAATTAACAATTTGCACTGTTCATCGGTCACCACCCGTTCGACGCCGTCCGGCCCGGCCTCGCGCTCGCCGCGCGCTCGCCGTCCGCGCTGCACCGCGTGCGCCACGCGTCGCGCGCGTGAGCGCGCACGCGCCACGCCCGGCCCGGACAGCCCGCGCGCTGCGCCCGCCCCACCGCGCGAGCGCCGATGCCGCCACGCGCCCGCCCGTCGTACGGCCCGCGCCCGCGCCGCCATCCGTCGCCGCCACACCCCGGCCCCGCGCCCGTGCTCAACATCCGTCGCCGCCACACCCCGGCCCCGTCCACGGCTTCACCACGTGCCGCCGCCCCGCACTCGGCCCCGTGCGCGCCCGCACACGCGCGCGCCGGCCCGCCGCCCGCACTCCGCGCGCCGGCCCGGACACCGCGCGCCGCGTGCGCCGCCGCACCGCCCGCGCCGGTCCCCACCCCGTTCCCTCTTTGCCTCGCCCGGTTGCGCCTATAAAGAGGGCAAACCCCATCTATCCCCCACATCGCCGCCCTAGCGTCCCCCTCTCTCCGGTCCCATTCTCTCTCCGAGCGCCGCCGCTGCAAATCTCCGCGAGCTGCCTAGCGCCCTCGCCGCCGTGCGCCGGAGCTCCGCCGCCCTTCCCTTGCCGTCGCCATCACCGGTAAGCCAAGCCGCCACCTCCTCCTTTTGTGCTTGCGCGCGCCGCCGCGGCATGCGAGGAGAGGAGAGGGAGAGGTGTTCGGTCGAACACCTTTGGAGCCGATGAATAGTGTGCTGGGAAAAAGAAAAAGAAAAGAGAAAAAAAAAGAAAAGGAAAAGAAAAAGAAAAAGAAAAAAAATAGGGAAAAATTTGGGAAAAATTTTGGAAAATTTGGAAAATATTTTGGGATGACTTGAGTAAAATTTTGGGCAAAAATAAATTATTTTCTCGCATATTTTCTCGGTGCAAAGTTTGAAAAATCGGAATCGGACGTTTTCCGGATTCCGTTTCGCGTCGTTTTTAAATCCAAACTCCGATTAATTCTTTCTCGCCATTTAAATAGGCTTCTCTTTTGTGCTCAAACCCTCAAACTTCGAGCACGAATTTTCTCCGCTGATATTTTCAAACTTAATTTCCCAATTTATTGCGATCGCCGACTTTGCGGAAACCCTAGGTCATCAACTCGATTCCAAAACCCGGATTTTCCTAGCGACCCTTGTTCTAATTCGAGTAGAATTTTCGGCAAAACTTTTGGAGTTGTTTTCATGGCTTTTATGGTTCTTCTCGATCTCTCGATATTTTATCGAATTCTAATTGAATTCAATTGATCTTTCGCACGTACGGGTAGCACCTGAAGAAACCGGCATCGACCCCGCTGAAGACACCACCCCTCAAGTGTGCGAGCAAGGCAAGTCAACACCCTCTTTGAACATATTGATCCTACTTTGCGAAATAATGTTGATTTCAAATTACAAATTGCATGCTTTACACAAACAGTACCTATGCTTGATATGCCCTGCTTTGATATTGATCACCATTAGAATTTATTCTTTGTAACCTTCGATGGGATATGACCGGAGGCTAACTTCAGTAAAAATGCTTAGCCCTGCTTACACTAGATCCCTGCATACTCATGATTTTGCAAGAAAGCTTTGTGCTCGGGCAACTACCTTAGGGAAGGTAGTTGAAATTCGGCCTGTGGAGACACAAGCGCCACATGGCCTTGAGAATGTTGAACTAGGCTTGTTGAAGATTGAAAATGTTATACAAATGATTTAGACTGGGGTGGCTGGATGATTTGGGTGGATTCCGGAAAAGGCAAGTGCCGACCCTGGTCAATTAAGGACCGAGCCATGAGATAGCCGGGAAACGAGCCAGTACAACCGTACTTCTCGAATGGGTATAGATCTAGCTGACTAGATAGCCGAGCGGAGGCAGTATCCTTGCATAGATGGTTCTCTATGATGTGGTTATGGGATGAGAATGAGGCTGCGACCTTTGTTATGAATGGTGGAATTAAACTGATATTAATTAAACTTAAAGATTGAGAAAGTTTCCCCTACCCCGGGCGCGCCAGAACTCCTCTCACTGCTAGAAAAGGACGGCTAGAGTGCATGAGGGCTTAAGTTCATGGAGCGGGTACTGCCAAAGCGAGGTTATCAAAAGGCTTTGCCGCGACCATCTCATGTGTTGAGGCGTAGGCTCATTTGTTGGGCTGTCGCGAGTACGGGTAAAGTGTACATCCACTGCAGTGTGAGTGAATCAATCTATTCGAATAGCCGTGTTCGCGGATATTGAGCATCGTGACAAGACTTTCGCTTGGCTAGACTTTAAACTTAAAATTTGCTGGGATGGGTATGCATGATGATTTCATTCGCTGGTGGGTCAACTTCTCGAGAAGCGAGAAGGGGTAGATTCCCCAGAAAATCATAACGAACCGGAGGCGGGAAGCCATCCTTGGAATCACGATGGATGGTAGACAGAACCGTCACCGGATTAATGAACTGTGAGATTAAAACTTGATTGGCTAGTCGATAGGTTTGTGAAAAGAATTGTGAAAACTGGCTTTATGCAAAAGAACCCCAGCCATGTTCTTTGAATAACCCTATCATATGCATCAATTCTGTGTTGGCTTGCTGAGTACGGTTGGTACTCACCCTTGCTATACGCACACACCTCCAGCTGATGGAAATGAAGAGCCAGAAGACCCATACGCGTATTACCAGGAGGGCGAAGGAACTGACGGCGCATACTAGATCTTAGCTCCGGTCGTTGCCTGTGGCAAATGACAAGCCGCTGCCTCTTTCCGCTGCCTTATCTAAATTCTGTTTTTATGTTGTATTCGGACCATAAGGTCCTGTGGGTTGAACATTGCCTTCGGGCCTATTGATGTAATAATGGTAATGTAAGACTATTCGTGCATGTGCACCTGATTATCCAGTACTGTATTCGTGGGTACCAACTACTCGATCCAGGGAAATGGTACTATGAACACGAAAGATTCCCGTCTCAAAAACGGGGGTCCACAGGGCATTGGTCAGTCCGAAAGACATTACTGTGAACTCGTACAAGCCGTAGCGTGTAGAGAACGCAGTCTTGGGTATATCCTCAGTCCTAATTTTTAGCTGATGATATCCAGATCGAAGATCGATCTTTGAGAACACTCGGCCTCCCTTGAGTTGGTCGAACAGGTCATCGATTCGAGGTAACGGGTACTTGTTCTTAATGGTAACCTCATTCAATGACCGATAGTCTATGCACATTCTCATACTTCCGTCCTTTTTCTTGACAAACAATACTGGGGCTCCCCACAGTGAAGAACTAGGGCGTACGAAGCCTTTCTCTTGCAGTTCCCTTATCTGCTTCTTAAGTTCCTCCAATTCGTTCACCGGCATCCGGTAGGGTCTCTTAGCTATGGGGGCAGTGCCACGCATGAGGTCAAGGATGAACTCTATGTCTCGGTCTGGGGGCATTCCCGGTAGCTCTTCAGGAAATACATCCGGGTAATCCTGGATTACTGGCATTCCATCAATAGGTAGCATGGTGAATATTCCCGTAGCTCGGTCACAGAGCATAGGGTCCTGATCCATGGCTACTGTCATCGGTGATCCCCATGGGGTAGATAAGGTGACTTCTCTTCGTCCACAGTCTAGTACCCCTTGGTTCTTGTTAACCAATCCAATCCCAATATGATGTCTAGGGTTTGGGGTGGCAAAACCATAAGGTTGGACAGGAATACCACGTCCTTGATCCGAATGGGCACATTAATGCACGCATGGGGTATAGTTACGTCTCCCTCGGGTGAATGTACTACCATTGGTCTCTTAAGGTCTACTCGGTGCAAATTGTGCTCTTTGATTATTCTTGACGATATAAATGAATTCGAAGCTCCAGAATCAAACAAAACTTTAATTGGTGCAGAATGGATAGAAAACATAACCATTAGCACGCTTTGGTCCTCCTAAGCTTCCTCAGCACGCACATGGTTGACCTGACCACGGCGGAATCCGGTTGCAGCTTCCTTTGGTTGGGGCGTTCTGAACAAACTGCGTCCAGGTGCCGGAGCAGGGGTTCCTTGTATTGCAATGGCATTGGCTCCGGTGCGGTTGGGGGTGTTGCGCGGCTTAGGGCAGCTGTTGGCGTAATGCCCGAACTCTCCGCAATTGAAGCAGTTGACATTCCTGGCTCCTGGGGCTGCCAAGGTAGGTGCTGGAGTGCGAGACGGTGTTGCAGGTGGCCTGCTGACGTTGCCGGGCGTGGCAGGGCGATTGGTTGCTACAACGGCTGGCTTCCAACCCGACGGGGTTGCTCCTTTGGGTCGCTGGGGTGTTCCTTGAATCGGATGGGCCATTGCAAGTCTTCTCTTTCGGTTGTTTTCAACCATCCTCTCGTCATGCTCAAGCCTTACAACCTTGTTGATGAGGCTCTGGAAGCTGGCGTGGTCCTGACCGATCATCGGTCCTCTTAACTCGTCGTTCAATCCTTCGGTGAACTTATCCATCTTCTCTTCTTCGTCTGCCAGGTCGCTTGTGGCGTAACGTGCAAGCTGCGTAAACTTGTTAAGGTACTCTTGTACCGTGGTGTTGCCTTGGCGCAGCCTACGGAACTCGTTTTTCTTCATCCTCATAACTGCAGCAGGGACAAAGTTTTCACGGAAGGCAGCCGTGAATTCTTCCCTACTGGGTTCGCCGGCATCTTCAGCCCGGGTTTCCTTATAGGTTTCCCACCAGTCACTTGCGGGTCCTTCAGCTGATTGGTGGCGAAGACGACTCTGTCAGCTTCCCGTACTCGGACGAGAGTCAGCTTCTTCTCTATTACCCTCAGCCAATCTTCAGCATCCATGGGTTCATCTGCCGAGGAGAATGTCGACGGCTTTGCCCTCATAAATTCATCGAGGTTTGATCCTTCGCGTTGTCCTTGGTTTTTGGCGATAGCTTGCAGCAGTTGGGTTTGCAACGCCATGACTTCCGCTAGGGTAGAGGGGTTAGGCTCTGGCGGGTTCTGAGGAGCTGTTGGGGCTCTGTGACGATGCGCCATCTGAACAGCGGGGATGAGGTAAGAGACTTGATTTTCTAATGTCACGATACTAAGGAATTTTCTTTGGGTTGTGTGAAGTGATCTTTCAAAGCAAGCTTGGTGGAATAAACTCATTTATGACACAACATGGAACTTCATTATCAGTTCATAGATGTTACATCAGGGATACATTGGACATGTATAGTCCGTACAACACAATACCACATTAGTAACATCGTTCTAGGGTCTCATAAATAAAAGAAGGTATGGGCATGGTCATTGCTGTCTTAACTCCATCCAAAGCAAGACCAGAGCTGCTGCTGGTATCCAACTAGTCATCTAGCCATCCGCATGATCCAGGCGCTGGCAGAGGGTGATCCTTGTGGACTACCGATGTTGCAGGTCATGCAGTCGCCTTGAGACTGAGGGATTGGGCAGTGGGCAATTTCTGGCCTCATGTCCTGTTCTGCCACAGTTGAAGCAACATCGATCTTCTTTTGCCGGTCTCGGGAGAGGGCATTTATTGAGAAAGTGTCCCAGCTTTCGGCAGTTGAAACAGATCATATCCGATTTGTTACGGGGTGCACTCTTCTGGGTATGCAACATTCCTTTGTTACCACTATTGGCCTTCACCATAGTTGGGGCTGTCTCAGGATCCGGAACACCTCCTTTATTAGTGGTACCTTCCAAGAGTTGATTCGTGGGTCGTAAGAATACCCTTTGATCCTCCCTCAGCTGGTCAAACATTTTCATTAGTTGACAGTCCTTATGTACATGATCTGTCCCTTCACACATGAAGCACGTAACGTCTCTCATGGGGCATTCTTTTGGCATGTGGGTGTCTTCACCGCAGCTACAAAGGTAGTTGCACATTCTTGCATAGTCCCCAACTTCTCCACATCGAGTACACGCCATGGGTTTCAGCTCTCCTTCACTATCACTTTCCATGTCTTCTTCATCATCCTCAGAGGACGTTTCTTCCGGTGTGTCGTCTTCTGGTTTGGGCGGTCCATAAAGCTGGAGATGTCGGGTTAACTGACGCGCACCACGGAAAGTATTGCTCCTTAGGTGTCGGGGAATCCTTGCAGCATCCTCGGGTGTAAACACTGTGCCTGTGACGATCATTTTGCGATCACAACTTATATCCCAGTCTAGCAACTTTCTCTTGTTGTGCCCTGCCCCCTTTCTTGGGTCAGGATCCAGGTATACCCATCCCTTATTCCGTTTCCGATCATGGCCTGCCATCTCCTTTTGAAGGTAGCTTGGGGTTAGAGAGGGGTAATATCAAATAATTTGAGCAAAGGAGATGGGGGATAAGAGTATGAGGGAAAACACATTTGTTTTTGAAAATAGTTTACATTTGCAAAAATAATCCTATGTAGGGATATCTCCCTTTAACCAGCTATTCAGGGGTAGGGCACCAGTTGGTCTTATTCTACAGTCGCACAGCTCTGATACCAGCTCTGTCGACCCCCGTTTTTGAGGACGGGAATCATTCGTGTTCATAGTATCATATCCCTGGATCGAGTAGTTTGGTACTCACGAATACAGTTCTAAATTACCAGGTGCAAAGTGCACGAATAGTCTTACATCGAAAATTATTACAATATTAGGCCCGAAGGCAATATCCAATACATATAGGACCTACTGGTCCAGATACAACCAAAAGCAGAGTTTAGATGAGATTAGCAGTCGGAAAGCAGCGGCATGTTGGTTTCCATAGGCAACGACTGGGGACTAAGACCTAGTAGACGCCTTCTCCTCCATCGCCCACTTGGCAGTAAGCATAGGGGTCCTCCAGTTCTTCGTTTCCTTCATCTGAGGTTTGTGCGTATAGCAAGGGTGAGTACTTAACATACTCAGCAAGCCGACACGGAATGATGCACATGATAGGGTCATTCAAAGGATGGCTATGGTTCATTTGCACAAAGCCAATTTTCACAAATCATTTCACAAACCTATAATCTAGCCAAGTCAAGTTTTAGTTTCAGAGTATATTAAAAAGGCTACAGTTCTGTCTACCATCCATCGTGAATTCCAAGGATGGCTTCCCGCCTCCGGTTCATCATGGTTTTCTGGGGAGTCCACCCCTTCTCGTATTTCGAGAAGTTGAGTCCACTAGCTCAAAAAATCATTATGCAATCCCATCCTACCATTTTAAAAATTTATGAGTCTAGCCACGGGAGAAACTTGTCACGTTGCTCATTAACCGCGAGCACGACTATTCGAATAGATTGATTGACTCACACTGCAGTGGATGTACACTTTACCCGTACTCCGCGACTACTCATTGAATGAGCTTTCATCCCTTCATATGGGATGGTCACGGCAAAGCCTTTCGATAACTTTGCTTCGGAAGTACTAGCTCCATGAAGTTAAATCCTCTTGCACTCTAGCCGTCCTTTCCTAGCAGTGAGAGGAGTTCTGGCGCTCTCGGGGTAAGGGAAAAACTTTCACAACATCATTAGTCAACACTTAGGCCGCAACCTTATCTCAATAACCAGAACCACCTCTTAACTCAAGAACCACTATGCAAGGATACTGCCTCCGCTCGGCTATCTACTCCGCTAGGTCTATACCCATTCGAGAAGTACGGCTGTACTGGCTCGTTCCAGTTTATAAGTCTCATGGCTCGGTCCTTAATTGACCAGGGGCGGTAGTAGCCTTTTCTAGAATCCACCCAAATCCATCCGTCCGCCCTAGTCCAAAACATTGGTTTTGTACTTTTATTTTTCGTCAAAACTAATTTCATCATGATCAAGGCAATGTGGCGCTCATGTCTCTACATGCCGTATTCCAACTACCTTCCCAAAGATAGTTGCCCAAGCAGGAAGCTTCTTTGTAAAACCATGGGTATGCAAGAATCTAATATAAGCAGGGCTAAGCATTTTACCGAAATTAGCCTCCGGTCATATCACATCGAAGGTTACAAGGAATAATTCTAATGGTAATCAACATCAAGGCAGAGTTTATCAAGCATAGGTACTCATTTGTGTATAGCGTGCAATTTGTAATTGAAATCAATACCATTTCGCAAAGTAGGATCAATATGTTCAAAGGGAAGTGTTGACTTGCATTACTCGCACACTTGTTGGCCGGGGTCTTCAACGTAGTCAGTGCTTGCTCCCTCGGTGGCTATCCGTACGTGCGAAAAATCAATTGAATTCAATCAGAATTCAATAAAATACCGAGAGATCAAAAAGAACCATAAAAACGACTCCAAATGTTTAGCCTAAAATTCTACTCTAGTTCGGACGAGAGATTTTGGGATAAAATCCGAGTTTAAAACGAGTTCGGGATTTTAGGGTTTTCGCAAAGCGTCAATCGAATTTAATCAAGGAAATGAATTTTAAAAGCGCTAACCGAAGGGATTTGTGCTCGAGGTTTTGGAGATCCGAGCACCAAAAGAAACATATTTTTAATAGCGGAAAAGAATTAGACAAACTTCGGACTAAAACGACGCGAAACGAAATTTTTGAAAAATCCGATTTCTATTTCCGAATTTGTACTGAGAAAAATACATGGGAAAGCAATATATTTTTGCCCAAATATTTTCTAAATACTTTTCCTAATTTTCCAAAATTTTTCCATATTTTCCCTTTTTTCTTTTTTCCTTTTCTTTTTTTCTTCTCTTTTCTTTTCTTTTTCCCTTTTTCCTATTCCTCTCTCTCCTACATGTTCGTCCGGCGCCTCTCTCTTTTCTCTCTGTTTCAGCCGACGGCCGGCGCAAGCGAGAAGGGGCGGCAGCTCAGGAACTCACCGGCGGCGACGGCGACAACAAGGGGAGGCGGCGGAGCACCGGCACACGGCGGCAACGGCGCTCGGCGACTGCGGCGGCTTGCGGTGCTTCGGCGACGGCGGCGGCTTGCGGCGCTTCGGCGACGGCGGCGCTCGGCGCTTGGGGGGGAGAGAACCGGCGAGAGGGGGGATTCGAGGTGGCGAGGTGGGGGAAAACGGGAAGGGTTGTGCCCCTACTTATAGCCGTGGCCGAGAGGGAGAAAACGGGAAAGGGAGGGACCGGCGCACGGCAGTACGACGAGCGAAGCGCGGCGGCGTGGGTAGGCGGGGCCAGGGCGTGGCAAACGCGGGCGACGCGCGGGGACCAGGCGGGGCGTTTGTCGACCCCCATTTTTGAGAACGGAAATCATTCGTGTTCATAGTACCATATCCCTGGATCGAGTAGTTTGGTACCCATGAATACAGTTCTGAATTACCAGGTGTAAAGTGCACGAATAGTCTTACATCGAACTTATTACAATAATAGGCCCGAAGGCAATATCCAATACATATAGGACCTATTGGTCCGAATTCAACCAAATCATAGTTTAGATGAGATTAGCGGACTGAAAGCAATGACATGTCGATTGCCACAGGCAACGACTGGGGACTAAGACCTAGCGCGCTCCATTGTCTTCATTCATCCTGGTAGTAAGCATAGGGGTCCTCCAGTTCTTCATTTCCTTCATCTGAAGTTTGTTCGTATAGCAAGGGTGAGTACCCAACGTACTCAACAAGTCGACGCGGAATGATGCACATCGTAGGGTCATTCAAAGGATGGCTAACGTTCATTTGCACAAAGCCAATTTTCACAAATCATTTCACAAACCTAACATCTAGCCAGTCAAGTTTTAGTTCCAGAGTATATTAAATCGGCGACGGTTCTGTCTGCCATCCATCATGATACCAAGGATGGTTTCCGTCTTCGGTTCGTCATAGTTTTCTGGGTAGTCTATCCCTTCTCGCAGGTCGAGAAGTTAAGTCCACCAGCATACAAAATCATTATGCATACCAACCCATCATTTTAGAATTTATGAGTCTAGCCACGGGAGAAACTTGTCACGTAGCTCATTAACCATGAGCATGGCTATTCGAATAGATTGATTGACTCACAATGCAGTGGATGTACACTTTACCCGTACTCCGCAACTGCTCATTGAATGAGCTTACATCCCTCTATTTGGGACGATCACGGCAACGCCTTTCGACCTCACTTTGGCAGTACCCGCTCCATGAACTTAAGTCCTCATGTACTCTAGCCGTCATTTCCTAGCAGTCAGAGGAGTTCTGGCGTTCCCAAGGTAAGAGAGAAAACTCACTTAATATTTAAGTCATCGTTAGGTTTAGGTTATTATTCACATAAAGGCCTTTCGTCTCATCACAATCATGGGCACACTACCATTGGTAGGTCCCTTACTCAACACTTAGAGCTGAACCACTATGCAGGGATACTGCCTCCGCTCGGCTATCTACTCTGCTAGGTCTATACCCATTCGAGAAGTACGGTTGTACTGGTTCGCTCTAAGTTATAAGTCTCATGGCTCGGTCCTTAATTGACCAGGGACGGTACTAGCCTTTCCCGGAAACCACCCAAATCCTTCCATCCGCCCCAGTCTGAAAACATTGGTTTGTATTTTTATTTTTCCACCAAAACTATTTCCAACATGATCGAGGCAATGTGGCGCTCATGTCTCCACCTGCCATATCTCAACTACCTTCCCAAAGATAGTTGCCCAAGCACGAGGCTTATTTGTAAAATCATGAGTATGCAAGAATCTTAGTATAAGCAGGGCTAAGCATTTTACCGAAGTTAGCCTTTGGTCATGTCACATCAAAGGTTACAAAGAATAATTCTAATGGTAATCAACATCAAGGCAGGGTATATCAAGTATTGGTACTCATTTGTGTATAGCATGCAATTTGTAATTGAAAACAACATCATTTCGCAAAGTAGGATCAATATGTTCAAAGGGATGTGTTGACTTGCCTTGCTCGCACACTTGTTGGCCGGAGTCTTCAACGTAGTCAGTGTTTGCTTCCTCGGTTGCTATCCGTATGTGCGAAAGATCAATTGAATTCGATCAGAATTCAATAAAATACCGAGAGATCGAAAAGAACCATAAAAACGACTCCAAATGTTTGGCCTAAAATTCTACTCGAGTTCGGACGAGAGTTGTTGGGGTAAAATCCGAGTTAAAAACGAATTTGATGTCCTATGGTTTTCGCAAAATGTCGATCGCATTTAATTAAGAAAATAAATTTAGAAATGCTAATCAAGGGGTTTTGTACTTGAGGTTTTGGAGGTTCGAGCACTAAAAGAAACACATTTTTAATGACGGAAAGGAAATAAACAAAATCCGATGAAAACGACGTGAAGCGAAATCTCCGAAAATCTGATTTCTATTTCCGAATTTGTACCGAGAAAATGCACGAGAAAGCAATATATTTTTGCCCAAATATTTTCCCAAATCTTTCCTAAACACTTTTCCTTATTTTCCAAAATTTTTCCCTATTTTTTCTATTTTTCCTTCTCTTTTTCTTCTCTTTTCTTTTCCTTCTTTTCTTTTTCTCTGTTTACTATTCATTAACCCGCCAATGTTTGACTCGGCGCTCTGCTCTCTCTTTCTTCTCTGTTGCCAGCGATCGGCGCAAGTGAGGGGAAGGGATGGCGGCTCGGGCTTACCAATGACGGCGACGCTCGGGAGGCAATGGAGCTCCGACGCACGGCGGTGGGGTCTCGCGGCGACGGCGGCGCTGGGGAGCTAGGGTTGCGGCGAGGGAACGGCGAGGGACGGCGGCGATGTGGGGGAAAATAGAGGGGGAGAGGGGTCCCTTTATAGGTGCGGCCGGGGGAGAACGGGGAGAAAGGGGGACCGGCGCATGGTACGGCGGTGGCGGACCCGGCGAGCGGAACGCGGGCGACGCACGGGCCGGCGCGGGCGTTGGCGTGTGGCGAGGTCGCGGGCGGGGTCGGGGTACGGCGGCGATGGGAGGCAGCGCGCGCGCGGGTCCGGCGCGGCGGCGACGGTGGCGGGTGCGGGCGCAGGCCGTAAGGCGGCGAGCGCGTGGCGGAAGCGGCGCACGCGCGGGCGAGGCGGGCATGGCGTGCGCGGCGTGCGGGCGTGCCGGGGCCGGGCGCGACGCGTGGTGCGTGCGCACGGCGCGGCGCGGTACGGCGGGCGACGCGCGGCGGGCGCGAGGCCAGGGCCGGTACGGCGTCGAACACCTAGTGACATAATGAACCGTGCCGATTCCGACTTTTCCGATTTTCAATTCCATTTTCGAATTTCTATTTTCTTTCACTCTAAAAATTCCAAATAAAAATATAGTATTCCCAAAATTAATTTACAAATATATTTTCAAGCTTTTCACCAACTTTTATTATTTAAAAATATATAACACCATATTTAATTTAATCTTTTTTCTTAAATTCATAAATCATCATTTTTAATTCCAATTAATTTCTAGACTTTATATAAATCCTTTAAAATATTTTATTGCCCATTCAATTTCCTAATTAATATTTCACAATCATCAATTAATGTTTTATTTTCCAAATATGTATTTTTATGATTCCACATCCCTCTTCCTATTTTATTTTAAAATTCCTAACTTTAAACTTTGAGATTTTTTTTCTCCCCAACGAAAATCCAAATCATTTGGTTTTTCTCAAACACCAACATGAATCGTTCACATGTAAGTTTATGCAACCAAGGTGGCAAATAAGAAGCAACAAACACGATCAAGAAGCAACAAGCGAAAAGTTTTTGTAAGTTCCGATTTTTAATTTTTGATTTTCAAGGCGTTACAAACCTACCCCCTAACAATAAATCTCGTCCCCGAGATTTCTTACCGTTTGCGAAATAGGTTCGAGTACTCGGTCTTCAAAAAGTCTTCTTTTTCCCATGTGGCTTCATCTTCAGTGTGATCGGCAAGCATTGTTCTAGATTATATGTGATATATGATAACTAGCGTAGCATAAATCATCGAATTTAGAGTGTCATAATGATGGAAGCACTAAATGATACGACCATGCCAGCGTCGGCAATCTCGCCAAGCTTTCCCACCTCTTCACCGACCTCTCCGGCTACATCTCCGACCACCGTGCATGGACAGATCACTGGTCCGACCACCATACATGAAGATCCGACCACTACACGTGAAGAACCGATCACCGGTTATAAAGGTCCGATCACTCGCAATCGAGCAAAGAAGCTACAACAAGAGGTGCACGTGCTACTTTGTGAAACTCATTTTATTAATGAGAATTATATACTACCTAAGTCGTGTACTTTGCTATTGCTCAGGTTCACTAAGGAGGATGATAGTTACAAGCCAAGAGTGGACTACAGAGAACAATTACGCTCGAACCAGTCCAGTCCAGGAGAAGCATCTGAAAGAATCAGTCATAACTTTTGATCCACAAAAGATATGAAGGCCCATGAGGACTTGTTGGAAATCTTGTTGAGTCTAGTTTCCAACGCATCTAGTGCCGACCAGTTTGGAGTTACCATCATTACGGCCGACCAGTTTTAGTGAAGACTGGTCGACCGTCTGCATGTAGCTCAAGTTCCTATGCAAAACTGTACCAATCTATAAGGTTTCGTGGTACATGCTATACATGGTGTGAAGTCTTATCCAGTTATCTTTCAAATGCATCCAGCCGCACATCATTTGAAGTTTCCTAGAAGGAGTTATTGTCAAAACACTGAAGACTGCGCAGAAGTCAAACAGCCACGCGGAATCAGCACTAGAGCCATTTCGAGGAGGTCCTTTCACACTAGCGACGAGTTTATTTTAGCTTCATGTTTTCACCTATCCTGGAGGGTTTTTCCATCTATAAATACTCCCCCATACCTCATATGTAAACAACTTTTGATGATTTAAGATTAATCCAAGTGATTTCGCGCCGAGCGCTGAGTGTTCTTACTCACCCTTGTTCTTCCTTGTCCCTCTTGGACTTGTGGGGAGATCTCTCGAGATCCACTAGTTCGTGCTCTACGGGTTCTAGTACGGCTGCCCCGTCTTGTGTGGATTAGCTCCGGTTGTGGTTCTGCGGTCGTTCGGAGATCGAGTCGAAGTCTTCGCGGTTTCGGTGCCTCTCTCCCCGTCGCTTGGTCGCATCCAACCTTTGCACGTATAAAGCTAGTTAACCGCTACTCTTCAACAAGTTATCATATTTCCGCTGTTACTTAGTATAGTAATCTAGTTCATAGACCTACTGCCGTGAAGATCGGGCCAACCTTAGTACCGATCTCGGGTCGGTACCTATCACTAAATTCGACGAGATACACCACTAATGACAAACATTTACCTGAACTTGGGGATCGAAACGATGCAGCCCGAAGCCGGATCAGTTGTTCGTCTGAAGAAAAAGGAGGCGATGCGCCGAAGGTTGTATTGATTGTGATTGTTTTGTTTACAGGGGTCTCGGGTCCTATTTATACCTAAGTACAGCAAAGACCACGCTACACACGGTTACAACTAACTACTATATCTATACGACAAAAGCACGCAAAGCAATCCTTTGTCGCCTTTACAATAGGGTTATCCCTAAAAAAATCTCTAATTTACATACATTTGTCGTTACGAGACTTTATCCCTAGATGGCAATATCTCTTAATGCACAATTTGGAAACCGAATCTTCTATTTTATCTCCAAATATCTACATTAGAAACGGCTTCAACTTCTCCGAACGTAGAATCGGCTATCGGCGTTGTTGTCCGATTCAACCTTAGCCAACCGGCTTCGCAACCGATCGCATCTCAGCCGACCCGGCCTTTGTTTTCCCGTCAAACGCCGATCCGATTCTGCTTCAACCTCAGCTAGGACTTAGGGATTTGGCTACCAAATTTAGATGTTAACAATAAGGTTTACAAACATACAAAAAATGCACTAATCAAATATGAAACTCGGTTGGATACATCATTGGGTATTGTGAGTTTGCTCACATTGCAAGGTGAACCATTCCATGGACACGATGAGTCCCTTGCTTCTTTAAATAATGGGAATTTTCTAGAGTTTCTTGATTGGTATAAAGAAAGGAATGAACAAGTGAGGCTTGCATTTGATGAGACATGTCCCAAAAATGCCAAGATGACTTCTGCAACAATTCAAAAAGAAGTTGCAGAGTGTTGTGCAACTGAGGTCACGAAAGCAATAAAGGAAGAGATGGGAGGTTTGTCTTTTCTCCATTCTTATAGATGAATCACGTGATATATCTGTCAAAGAATAAATGGCAGTGGTTGTGAGGTAAGTAATTGATTACATAATGTTAATTGTTATTGTATATTTATTTTTTGTTAAAATTAGCTAATCAGATTATAATATCTATGTTGTAGGTTTGTGAACAAGAAAGGAAAAGTGATTGAAAGATTTTTAGGTATTAAGCATGTGAAGGAGATAACCTTAGAAGCAGTGAAGACAGTAGTCGTTGAAGTACTTAGTGAGCATGGGTTACACATTACAAATCTACGACGGCAACAGTATGATGGTGCTTCCAATATGAGAGGAGAATTTAATGGCCTTCAGAAGCTTATTCGTGATGAGAACCCATATGCTTTCTGTTTACACCCAAAATTGGCACCTATGATTGAAATAGGGAAAATTGCCAATATTTGGAAAATCTGCCGGTTTCCTTCAGAGGGCCGGTCTGACCGCCATGTATGGGCCGGTCAGACCGGCGGCATGTGGACGGTCTGACCGACAGAGTCCAAAACTAAGACGATTTTATCGGTACTCAGGTTTCCTTGCTCCATAAGGTATGTTTCGGGTTTCCTAAGGTGTTTATCCCGATTTGGACGTGGAGGAGGGCCTGTAGAAGGCAAGACAAACCCCTATTTAAGGGTTAAGGCCGGTTCAATTGGCAAGATAGACATACACAGCACACAAGATCAATCTAGTTTCTAGTTTTTAGCCAATTGAATCGTTCTTTTACTTTGTCTACATTAGTTCGTCCATCTTTGTCGATTTGCGCTATAAATCATTCGCCGCCGCTGTGAGAGTGCGACACCTCTTTGTATGTTTGTCCTAAAAACATTCTGTTCGCCCACGAGACGGGTGTTTATCCATTGTTCTATCTAAATCGGTTTCACTAGTCGGTTTAATCTACAAAGCCCAGCTTGGTTTAGCTTCTTGCTAGATTTGAGGTGGTTGGCGACTCCATATTACAGCAAGGTGTTTAGGTGTGTCGATCGTGTTCGTATTCTTGCCAAAAAAAGGTGCCAACACGATTTTTGGCGACTCCGCTGGGGAAATCCTTTCAACGCCATCTCAATTTCGATGCCACGATGTCGAAGCAAGTCGCACAGGAGGTAGATCCGTCCAAAGTCATGCATGTTTCATTGGATGATCTTGACGGAGAGGCACGCAAGATCATGGAGGAGCGGATCAAAGTGCTCTCGCAGGAGATTTTGGACAAATTGTGCACCAAAACTCGTCAAGGCATGGTCCTCAAGTCCAGAAGTCCGCTCAAAGTCGTCCATCACGAGGTAAGCATTGAAAGAATTGCTCTTCCTATTCAAAAGCTTGTGGCAAGTTCAGTAGATGAATCCGTGAGTGCCGCCGTCAACAACAAACTTGAATCTACGGTAGAGTCTTGTTTTAATAGAATGATTGATACTTATATGACTGCTAAATTTGGCTCTCTCATGGCCGATTTACCATCTACGTCTGTTGCAAGTGCTAGCCGAGCCCCTGTCCATCAAATATTTAGCAAAACCGATGGGGCGACCATGCAACAAGCCGGGGGAGAGAATTCTGTCGCTGCTGCCGGTCTGACCGGACCTTCGGCTGGTCTGACTGGCGCACCCTATATCGGTCAGATCGGCCAACAGGTCGGTCCGACCGCCCCCTTCACCGGTCGACCGATGGCTATATGGCGGGTCAGACCGCATCCCACACTGCCGGTTAGACCAGGCCATGGGCCGGTCAGACCGGCGCATTGGTGCCAATACAGGAGGTTGACCCGATTACAGGCAATTCATTTTTATATCATGTTTCCGTACATGATCCCCCTGTAGCTACTGTTTATCCACAAATTCCTCCACATATATCTAATCAATACAATGATCCTAATAGAGGTTATCTGCATGACACTAGGTATGGCCAATACGACAATATTGTGCCACAACAACCCCTTTTTAGGCCGCCGAACTTACCCGGTCTACAAAGGCCTGAAAATATGGAGGAACGAATTAGAACCATCATTAGAGAATCATTTGGAGTTGAGCCGAGGAATCGTGCTAATGTTTACCAAAAGTTGTATCCCGATCATTTTGATAATATCCCATATCCTCGCGGTTATAGAGTTCCTGAGTTTACTAAGTTTAGTGGTGAGGGTAATAGGACTACATGGGAGCACATAGGCCAATTCTTAGCGCAATGTGGAGAAGCTAGTACTTCCGATGCTTTTAAATTGCGCTTGTTTTCTTTATCTTTGTCCGGTACTGCTTTTACATGGTTTAGTTCTTTACCGGCAAATTATATTCATACTTGGGCTCAATTAGAACAGAAATTTCATGATTATTTCTATACTGGTGAAACTGAGCTTAGACTATGTGATTTAACATCGGTTAGGCAAAAATACAATGAGTCTGTCACTGATTATATTAAGAGATTTAGAGATGCTAGAAACCGGTGTTTTAGTTTGAATATAACGAGAGAGATTTGGTCGATCTTGCTTTTAGTGGTTTGCTTGCTCCTATTAAGGAAAGGTTAGATGGCCAACAATTTCTTGATGTTAATCAAGTCATGTAGAAGGCTCTGGCTCAGGAAAGCCGGGTCAGGGATAGTAAAAAATTTGATAGAGCTAATGACAAAGGACCTCGTGTTAGTATGGTTGATTGCTCCAATGATAGTGATTCTGGTAGTGATGAGGGCGATCATGATATGTATGTTGCTGAGTGGTCCTAGACTAATAAGAACAAACCTTTTGTTTGCTCTAGCTTGACGGCGACTCCTCGCAAGGATCAGCAAAGTGAGATTAAGTATAGTTTTGATGTGGCCAAATGTGATAAAATCTTTGATTATCTCTTACAAGAGAAGCATATTAAACTGCCTAAAGGCCATGTCATACCCTCAGTAGAAGAATTGAAGCGTCGGTCTTACTGTAAGTGGCATGATTCTTATTCTTATTCTACTAATGAGTGTAATGTGTTTCGTCGATAGGTTCAATCGGCCATAGAGGAAGGACGATTGAAGTTTACTTAGGGTTCCAAGATGAAGCTTGATAGGGATCCTTTTTTTTGTCTATGTCATTGATTTCAATGACAAAAAAGTGTTGATTCGGCTGGAACAAGCCGGATCTGCTAAGGGGAAAGGGGTTATGATTGGGCAGTCTAGACCCAAGATGCTCGTCCCCAAGGATCCGGAGGTTGGCGTTTGGAAGAAGAATGTAGGTAAAGCTTCAAGTTCAAGAAACCCCCGGAAGCCGAAGGTCTCTTTCGATATGCTCTTGAACAAATATGAGAAGAGAAGCATGGAGAAGGAGCGCAACTAGTGCAAGAGACCAAGATCACCTCCTAGGGAGCGATTTGGTCATTCGCCAAGGGCGTTGGAGCCACCGTTCTCGCATTGTCCTCAAGTCATGCCATGGGGGCCTTGCCCAATGCCGCCGCCAGGATATCCTTTCCCTTATTTTATGCCATGGGGGGCAATTCCACCAATGTATAATCATATGTCTCCAATGCAATTTCATCAAGGATGGGAAAGGGGGAGGAGATCAGTACATAAGTGTGTATCTTCGTCAGATGGAAGCCGGTTTCCATTGAGGAATCGGTTTGAAGAAGAGAAGAGGGCACAGAAGCGTATTAAGGCAAAGGAAAGGGCTTCGGAGGTGGTCACTGTCAAGATAGGGTCTCATGATGTGCCGATAACATCTAAGGAGAAAGCTAAGATGGTTTTGGGTGATCGAACCAAAGTCAACACAGGTTCTGTGCAGGAGAACAGTCAGACCAGGCCCGCTGGCCGGTCTGACCGAAGATCTACAGCCGCTCGACCAGGCCTAATGGCCGGTCGACCGGTCCTCGACCGTCCGACCGCAGGCACAAGACCGGTCCGACCGGTTACGGGCCACGGTCTGACCGCGGGCCTTCTGGGGCATTACATACCTCCTGGTATGCAGCCAAAGCCAAGGTGGATGCCTAAGGATTTAGATTTGACGGCTACGCAAAGGAGAAGGTTGCAACGTCTTTGGGCTTGTGAGTTGAAAGCAAAGGAGGCCAAAGAATGGAGAGATAGAAGATTCGACGAGTTGCGACCGCCGCCAATGAAAGAATGGAAATCCAAACCGTTGAAGGGTAAAGAGCCAGTAGTTGTTTGAGAGGAAGAGGAAAGGAAGGAAAATGAACAACCGGCTGAAGTGTCATCACCGAGTGAAAGCATGGACATCAGCATGGTGTGCATGTTGCCCATGGAGTTTTGTGCCATGGAGGAGACTGAAGTTGCTCAACTTTCATTAGGTCCAAGAGATGCGGTTTTTTAGAAGCCCGATGAATCTAACCGTCGTATGAAGCCTCTTTATCTTAAAGGTCATATTGACAGGAAGTCGATCTCAAGGATGTTAGTGGATGGAGGTGCCGTTGTGAACCTGATGCCGTATTCGCTATTTAAGAAGTTGGGTCGCGAAGAAGCTGAATTGAAGAAAACCAATATGATACTCAACGGCTTTAGTGGAGTATCGACGGAGGCCGGGGAATCCTGTCCGTAGAGCTCACTGGGAAACAAGACGTTGCCTACCGCTTTCTTCATCGTCGAGGTGCAAGGTAACTATAGTGTGATTTTGGGGCGTTGTTGGATTCATGCCAGCTGTTGTGTTCCCTCTATTTTGCACCAATGTTTAATTCAACAGGACGGCGATGATGTTGAAGTTGTTCAAGCGGATGCATCGGCTGATCTTGCAATGGCCGATGTTTCGATGGGGTGGCAACATGGGAATGTACAATGCTTATCAGGGCTAGATCTCTCTGGCTTTGATTTTATTAGTGTTTGCAAAAATGGCTTTGTACCTATTTCTCTAAAGCCGGCTAGTTTAGCACGGCTAGGTGGTATTACTTTATATAATGAGTAAAAAGGCCAATTTAGAGTGGTTGCAAAGGAGGGTGTAAGAATATCGGTCTATAAAGAATGATATTGGGGAGACTAATGAAGATTTTGACGAAGTAGAGAAACTTGGTGAAGGATTTACATTGGCTGATCCATTAGAAGAAGTGGACATAGGAGATGGAAATATTGCAAGGCAACTTTTGTAAACAAAAACATGAAGGCCGATTATAAGGTTAAAATAATCGAGCTGCTTAAAGAATACATTGATTGCTTTGCGTGGGAGTACCATGAAATGCCAGGACTTAGCCGTGATCTTTTTGAGCATCGGCTTCCTATAAAATCAGGATTTAGGCCTCATAAACAACCTCCTCGTCGCTTTAACACTCTCATATATGATTGTATCAAAGAAGAGATAGACCGATTATTGAAGGCGGGGTTTATTAAGCCATGCCGGTATGCGGAGTGGGTGTCTAACATTGTTCCGGTGGAAAAGAAGGGGAGTGGCAAGATTAGAGTGTGCATAGATTTTAGATATTTGAATAAAGCTACTCCTAAAGATGAATATCCTATGCCTATAGCCGACATGTTGATAAATGATGCTTCGGGTCATAAGGTGATTAGCTTTTTGGATGGCAATGCCGGCTACAATCAAATCTTTATGGCGGAAGAGGACATGTATAAGACGACTTTCAGGTGTCCAGGGTTTTTTGGATTATTTGAGTGGGTTGTCATGACGTTTGGATTGAAGAATGTCGTGCAACATATCAAAGGGCGATGAACTTGATTTTCATGATTTACTAGGTTTTATCTTGAAAATCTACATTGATGATACTGTGGTCAAATCGGATGGCAGATGGTCATATGTCCGATTTGAGGTTAGCTTTTGAGAGGATGCGTCGGTATGGTTTGAAGATGAATCCACTCAAGTGTGCTTTTGATGTGTCGGCAGGGAAGTTCTTAGGATTCATGGTGCATGAGAGAGGAATTGAGATTGATCCTAAGAAGGTTGAGAAGATTCAAGAGTTCAAGGCGCCGACATGCAAAAGAGAAGTTCAAAAATTGCTAGGTAAAGTAAATTACTTGAGGAGATTTATATCTAACCTAGCAGGTAAAATTGATGCTTTTGTTCGTATCTTACGTTTGAAAAAAGAAGCCGATTTTACTTGGGGGGCAGCACAACAGGAGGCGTTTGAGGGATTAAAGAAATATTTGTCTACTCCACCTATGGTGCGAGCGCCTAAAGCCAGAATTCCATTTCGGTTGTATATTGCTGCTGAAGACAAAGTTATTGGAGCCGTTTTGGCACAAGAGGAAGATGGCAAGGAATACATAATCACATATTTGAGTCGCCATGTTTTGGATGCTGAGACGAGGTATGTTTTTGTGGAGAGACTGTCTTTTCTTATACTATGCTTGTACAAAGTTGTGCCATTACTTGTTATCTAGTACTTGCATAGTTGCTTGTTAGACCGATGTTATTAAACATATGTTACAAAGGCCAATTCTGAGTGCGAGAATTGGTAAATGGGCGTATACATTAATTGAATATGATTTGGTTTATGAATCCTTGAAATCTATGAAAGGCCAAATTGTAGTAGATTTTATAGTAGATCATCATGTGGATATTGCTTACGAAGATGAGGTTTACTTGCTTGGAGTTATACCTTTGAAGATTTATTTTGATGGTTCTTCGTGCAAAGAAGGTCAAGGTATAGGTGTAGTTTTAATTTCGCCCAATGGTCAATGTTTTGAAGCATCGGTTCGTCTAGAATATTTTTGTACAAATAATCAAGCCGAATACAATGCTTTATTATTTGGTTTACAAGTGATGGAGATCATTGGAGCAACACATGTGGAAGCGTTTGGTGATTCAGAATTGGTGGTGCAACAAGTTGCTAGAGTTTATGAATGCTTTGATGGGTCGCTAAACAGGTATCTTAATCAATGTTTAGATATTATCGCCAATTTTGATGATTTTGCTATTAAACATATTGCTAGGAGTGAAAATTTGAGAGCAAATGATTTGGCTCAGCAAGCATCTGGTTATAGTGTCAAGAGAAGGATATTTCTTATATTAGAAAAATCGGTGCTTGATTATTACTTTTTGAGCGAAATTAGTGAAGATACAGATCGCAGGCGGTCCGACCGGTGCATTGTCGCCGGTCGACCGTGGATGGCATGCGGTCGACCGAGAATTACTTTCGCCCGACCGCGGGTTGTCAGCGGTCTGACCGGCATTGCTTGGTCCGGTCAGACCGGGTTCACAGAAGGTGCTGGGGGGCACAATTCGTCTGATACAGAGGCCGTATTAATTTTACGGACGTTTGTGCCCTAGAAACAATAGAAGATTGGAGAATTCCTTTGATTCAGTATTTGAAAGATCCTAGTCTTAAGGTTGATCGAAAAATTGGAGGCAACCGTTCAAATATACTTTGCTTGATGGAGATTTATATCGTGAAAATATAGATGGGGTGCTATTAAAGTGCTTAGATGATGATCAATCTAATGTTGCTATGGGAGAAGTGCATGAGGGTATTTGTGGAACTCATCAATCTGCCCATAAAATGAATTGGTTGTTTAGGTGAGCGGGATTCTATTGGTCGAAGATGATTGATGATTGTTTCAAATATTATAGAAGATGCGAAGCTTTTCAACGGTTCGGCAATGTTCAATTGGCACAGGCTGCGGTGTTGAATCCTATTATTAAACCATGGCCGTTCTGAGGTTTGGCTTTGGATTTCATTGGTCAAATTTATCCTTTGTCATCGAAAGGGCATCGGTTCATGCTAGTTGCGACAGATTACTTTACCAAGTGGGCCGAAGCCGTGCCGCTCAAGAATATGACTCATACGGAGGTAATTGACTTTATCTTGAAGCATATTATACATAGATTCGGTGTTCCTCAAACATTGACTACAGACCAAGGAGCTTCCTTCATGTCCAAAGAGGTGAAAAGTTTTGCCAAATCTTATGGTATCAAATTGTTGAGTTCTTCTCCTTACTACGCTTAGGCTAATGGACAAGCCGAGTTGAGTAATAAAACTTTGTTAAAACTAGTCAAGAAGAAGATCGAAGAACATCCAAAGAGGTGGCATGAGGTGCTTTCTGAGACGTTATGGGCGAATAGAATATCTAAACATGGTGCTACAAAGGTAACCCCTTTTGAGTTGGTCTATGGACAAGAAGTTGTTTACCAGTTGAGATGAATCTTGGCTCTCTTCGATATATAAAGCAAGACGATTTGTCGGTTGAAGACTACAAGATCTTGATGGGATATAATCTTGATGAGGTGATCAAAAAGCATTTGAAGGCTTTGGAAGAAATGGAGAAGGAGAAGAAGAGGGTGGCTAAAGCATATAACAAAAGGGTGAAGGCAAAGACGTTCCAAGTAGGAGATTTGGTATGGAAGACAATTTTGCCTTTGGGTTCTCGATCTAAAGAGTTCGGTAAGTGGTCACCAAGTTGAGAAGAGCCTTATCGGATATGTGGAATCATTGGAGGGAATGTGTATTTTCTGGAGACACTTCAAGGAGAATGTTTTCAGCGAGCTATCAATGGTAAATACCTAAAGAAATACTTCCCGAGCGTTTGGCAAGATGCTTAGGAGGTTCTGTGGCTGGTAATTACATTATCGCCCTAAGACAACATGTTCTATGCTTATAGATTCACGATGTTCATCATAAAAGGCAGAGGGGCATGTGTTTACACTCAAAATTGACACCTAGAATTGAAATAGAGAAAATTGTCAATATTTGAAAAATCTGCCAGTTTCCTTCAGAAGGCCGGTCTAACCGCCATGTATGGGCCGGTCAGACCGGGCCTGAGGGCCGGTCATACTGGCTGCATGTGGCCGATCTGACCGGAAGAGTCCGAAACTAAGACGATTTTATTGGTACTCGGGTTTCCTTGCTCCATAAGGTATGTTTCAGGTTTCCTAAGGTGTTTATCCCGAATTGGACGTGGAGGAGGGCCTGTAGAAGGCAAGACCAACCCCTATTTAAGGGTAAGACCGGTTCAATTGGCAAGATAGACATACACAACACACAAGATCAATCTAGTTTCTAGTTTTTAGCCAATTGAATTGTTCTTTTATTTTTTCTATATTAGTTCATCCATCTTTATCGATTTGTGTTGTAAATCGTCCGCCGCCACTGCGAGAGTGCGACACCTCTTTTTAGGTTTGTCCTGAAAACCTTCCGTTCGCCCACGAGACGGGTGTTTATCCATCGTTCTATCTAAATTGGTTTCACTAGCCGGTTTAATCTACAAAACACATCTTGGTTTAGCTTTTTGCTATATTTGAGGTGGTTGGCGACTCCATATCACCGCAAGGTGTTTAGGTGTGTCGATCGTGTTCGTATTCTTGCCAAAAAAGGTGCCAACACTTTCTATGTCCATTCCTTTGCTCATCAATTGCAGTTGGCACTTGTTTCCATCTCAAGATGTTGTTCATCTATGGAGGATTTCTTTGATTATGTGGCCTTGATTGTGAACACCAGTAGTTCGTCTTGCAAGAGGAAGGATTTACTGCTAGATAAGCAACACAGGATTCCTTTAGGCAAGTTGAGCAGTGGAGAGATTTCCACAGGAAGAGGGAAACATCAAGAAACATCCTTGGCTAGACCCGGAGTTACAAGATTGGGTTCTCATTACAAGACATTACTTCGTATTGAATCAATGTGGCATTCAGTAATTGAAGTTCTACAAATTGCGCATCAAGATGAGTGTAATCCAAGTAGGGCAGGAGGTTTAGTTGAAATCATGGAGTGTTTTAGCTTTGTGTTCATCATCAAGATGATGTTGCAAATCCTGCGCATCACAAATGAGCTCTCTCTTATCTTGCAAAGGAAGGATAAAAATATTGTTCAACCCATGTCTTTGGTTACTGATGTGAAAACACATTTGATGAATTTGTGGAATGATGGTTGGGAGCCACTACTACAGGAAGCCACAAAAATTCGCAGTGAAAATGATATCCCAATACCAAATATGAATGAAGCAGTACCAAGATTTGGAAGATCAAGAAAAGGGGGCAAGAACAACATCACTCAAGGCCATTATTTTCGTGTTGATATCTTCTATGTTGCTGTAGATGCTATTACCACAGAGTTTGATGATCGGTTTAACAAGGTATCTTCAGCGTTGCTTGTTTGCTTTTCTTGTCTTGACCAAAGAGATTCATTCTCTAAATTTGAGGTGCACAAGCTTGCTCGGCTTACTGAGATATATTCTGATGATTTCTCCTATTCTGAAAAGAAGGGTTTAAAAGATCAACTTGAGTTATGTATTATTCATGTTAGAAGAATTAAGGAGTTTAGAGATTGTCATGATCTGGCAAGTTTAGCTACAAAAATGGCTCAACTTGATAGACATACTATTTTCCTATCGGTTTATAGTCTAATTGAGTTGGCATTGATACTACCGGTAGCGACGATATCATTTGAAAGGGTCTTTTTAGCTATGAAGATCCTCAAAACAGAATTGCGCAACAAGATGTCCGATGCTTGGCTCAATGACTTAATAGTGTGCTACATTGAGAGAGAAATACTCAAAGGAATTGATCTTGAGAAGATCAAGAATACATTTCAAAACAAGAAAGATCGGCAAATGCAATTGCCTAGGCCGTCTAGGCGTGACTGAAGTTTCATCGTCACATGGTTCGTTGACTTTACTTGTATTTTCTATATTTTCTATAGTTCTTTATATCCTAAATGCTTGTACTTTGTGCTTCACTATCACTATGTGTAGTGAACCATTTTGAGAGATATTATTTTGCTATATATGTTATCAACTTCGCCCTACCATAATTTTTTTCGTCCTCCGCCACTGGCTACTCCCTCTGTTTCATATTATTGGAGGTTTTACATTTTTCTAACTCAAACTATTTTAACTTTGACAAAGTTATATAGAAAAAAGTAGCAACATTTTCAACATGGAACAAATATAGTATTAAAATAATTTCAATGAAATAAATATGGTGTTGTGGATGTTGCTATATTTTTTATAAACATGTTATGACTTAAGATAATTTGGCTTAAAAAAAGCAAAGTGTTTTATAGTATGAAACTGAAGGAGTAGTAAGCATATATGTAATGTTCTTTTGCAAAGCACCCGTCACCAGTTTATGAGTATTCAATATACGTTCAGGAGCACATGGTCTTAGTCCTCCACAAATTACAAACGAACACAAAAAGTAATGAACCGATTGTATATAGATGAACATCGCAGATGAGAAAATATAGTCTACACATCCACACACCGGTATAGTGCATAGCACAAAAATCACGCATGTAGGCTGCCTTGGCCGACGACTAGATGAAGAAATCCGAACTAGCTAGTATAGGAAGTGAAGACACCATATATAGGGATGTTTCTTTAACATGTAATCCCATGAAGAATTAAATTCGAATTACAATATTTTAGACTTAAATTTAAAACATTTCAGCCAGCGTATTCAGCAGCTGCTGACAATTTAACAATAATCCCAGTGACATTTGCTATGCTCGATCGACGTGCCGGCCATTGCACATCTAGAAACCGAGTGACCGGATCGATCACTCTGTGGACCAGCACATATAGTTTTCCCAGATATGCACAGGTTTGCCTGGTAGCAGCAGGTGTGCAGACGTGACACATCCAAATCATTACCAAAGCCTCCTGTTCCCATATGGGTGCGAGCATCAGCTGCCGGGCTGCCTATAATTGAAGCATTGGACCATATTATTGTCAAAATTTGACCCCCTAGCTAGCTCTAGAACAAATGTGTCAATGGGGGCAACAGCATGTAGGTAAGGATATTTCATTGTTTCGCTGTTGCAGTTAACTGCATATGTACATGGTAAGCCAGAAGCCAGGCCTTTGTCAGGGAACTCAAGAACTCTCACGAGATAGACAGGAATTGTTTACGCAACCATGAAATTCTTCCTCTCAGATCCAACCGCATCGAGCCGCCGCCACCAACACCTCCTGTTGCCAGTTCAGCCAACAGTTTATAGTTTCATTATTGAAAAATCTTTATAGTTTCGGTTTACAACCACATTTAATCTCGGGTTCATAAACCAGGACAATGAAAGCGAGACTAAAGATTTCGATCTTTTAGTCTCGATTGGTGTTACCAACCAGAACGACTAAAAGTATTTTTTTAAAATTTTGCTCCTATTCCTTGTTGCTTATATATATGTGTAGATACAAATATATGCATATATATGTATAAATACATATTTTACATATATATGCACTTAAGTCAATATATACATATTTTACCAAAATATATACACACACATATAAATATATACACATATTATAATCCTTCTTAATTTCTAATATCTAATATTCTATATCGTATATTACAAGATCTAATCCGTGGGGTGAGGTTGGATAATGGATTTCTATCCTAGTGGAACTCTCCCGTGGGATCAATAATCTACTCATTGATAAATCCCATCATTGATTCTTGAACAACCTTTATAAATTCGTCATGGGAGAGTTTGTCCCTCATGTGAAAAATCTAACATTTGAAAAAAATGAGAAATAAATAAGAAATCGAGACAAATATATGAACTTTTATGCATATCCAGATCCTTGTCAAATTTGATTTGGTGAACTAGGCGGTGCCTATACTCGCAGACGTAATAGCCACACAAGTTCGTCCCTCGCTCCTATTTTGTACAGTAAAGGAGAAATGACGAGAGATTTAATATATATTTCTATTTTACAACAAATTAATGATTCAATATAATTTTGGAGAATGTACTCACTAGAAATTTGGTCCTTATCTCAAGTTTTTCCTTCCAACCTATGCACCGTTGCAAGCTATGATTAATTATCCGAGATCTGTATAGTAGGAATAGCAACATTTATAATAACAGTGGAATAGACGGCATTACCTGTCTATCACTTCTAAAATATTTGCGAAGATAGACTCTGGTTTATCCATTGAGTCATAGAAATTGATTTTGCATGAGGAAATGTCAAAAAGAAAAAAGACCCAATGTAATCTATAAATTGCGGGAGATGATATATATGAAACTGTATATGTATCAGAAGGAAATTGGTACAAAAGGCAGTAAAAAAACACACACTGTGTTGTACGGCAGGAGTATCCCAGTCTTGTAACGCGACTACACAAGCAATGGGAGATATTCTTCTCTGTTTATTTCTTAAATGACGTATCATGTCCATGTTTATTTTGCGGGGGTCCATGAATCCAATGTTGAAACACCCCTCCTTACAGCACTATTGAATCTCCGATCTACAATGGATAAAAGGAATTTTCATCAGCTACACACTAGGAGCTAAGGAACTAAATAAATTTAACTAAACGATACTTACAAAACCCAGCAACTGGAAAGAGAGATGTCGAGGGCATCTAGCTGGTATAGGTCGAATACATCCTGGAAACGGACCCACATGATATCATCTCCTTGGAAGAAATCTTCATTTTTTTATCCGCACGCCGAACATCTCTCTACCTTATCCTGAATTTTGCATGTACCATTGATGGAATCAGTACATTTGTGTACAGAGAGTTTTCACCCGAGAAGGCTTGACAAGATGTTCATGGAGGGTAAACTTGTATTACAAATTCTCTTTTGTCACCTTTTTTATTGTCGAATCTCCAAACAGTTGCTCCCTCGTTAGTCCCGTCTCTGCCATAAATTTTCTTAACTCATTTTCACCATCTGGCAGCAACAGCTCAAGCGATTTTTTTGGTTGCTCCCTGAGCTGAGGGACAACTTTCCACTTTCCTTTCGCCTTCTAAAATAGGCATCCTAATTGATCAGTCATAGTCGAATTCTAAAATAGGCATCCTAATTGATCAGTCATAGTCGAACGGTAAGGCCAGTTTAACCGATGCGCTCATCTTCTTAAAGAAGGCCTTAGCCGTCGGGTCGATAGGAATCTTCTTGTCAAGACTCCAGGCTTGAAATGCGCCTTCACTTCCATAGCTACGATCTCGTCAATCTCCTCTTGAGTGTGGTTGTACACCCTTTTCTTTAGAGCAGGGAGCCTTGGCGTGTCAAATTTTGGCTTCTTTGTTTGTTTCGTTGACCTTGATGGAGTGGCACGAGTTGGGTGCGGATGAGGCTGAGGAGTCGGTGACTGTTTAGGAGTCGGTGCTCGCAGAGGTGACAGAGGATGCAGAGGAGGCTAAGGAGTCGGTGACCGTTCAGGAGGCGACGGAGGAGGCAGAGGAGGCTGAGTAGTCGGTTCTCACGGAGGCGATGGAGGAGGCGGAGGAGGAAGAGGAGACAGTCCATGTGGAGGAGACGGAGGAACGGAAGCCACTTCTAGCCTAGGAAACACGGTGAACAGCTTGTGCCATAGTATAATTGTGTGGGTTGTGTCTCCTAGTTTCATCTCCTCATCTCCTCCGGGGATATCCAGTTCGATATCTTCAAAGCCTCGTTCCACCTTCTCAATTTCGACCTTTGAATACCTAGGTAGAATCGGCCTGGAGTGATATGTCCCGTCTCATTCAACTGGTATGGCCATGCCCGATGCCACCTTCACGAGAAGAGCGGTTATTAATTAGTAATCGACCTATGCACCAACTTTCACAATGTGCAAGTCATATATCATAAAACTATGAGCATACCTTGATTGACAAGTTCTTGAAGGGTATATGCAGCTCACAAGGTGTCCGCCGCACGATCTCATCAACGGGGCATAGGGGTTCGTCTTCAACTTCAATGGCCTGTTCTGGTACTTGGCCTCTAGATACGCAGCTGCTGCGCTTGCCTGAGGGGCTCACCATGACGGTTGAAATTTCTGGCTGGCTTTGTTGGCTCTGCTGTTTGGCTATCTGTTAGTCCACCTGTCTGGACACCTCCTCTTGCATCTTGAGCTCGTGGGTCGCGAGCCTATACTCGAGATCTATTAGCTTCACCAACGTATCTCGCTTGCTCCTCATGCGGCTCGTGTATGTTTGGATGTCCTCTTGGAATCCATATCTCCAGGGAACGACGTCTTTTCATCGCGTTTGTCCTGGATGCTCGGGATTCTATAGTGCGAGCATAAGCTCGTCCTTCTCTTTGTCGGGCTAGAATGTGCTTGAAGCAGAGGCCTCTACTGCATCCTTCACTCGGTTGGCGGCTTCACGAATCTCATGGCTGAGTATAAGGGAGCCATCGCTAGGATTGAGCGCTCCACCGTGAGTGTAGTACCAATGCTTCGATCGTTCCAGCCAATCAACTGTGGTCGGAACGATACCTCTTGCTCCGAGGTCGGCTTCCATTCGCTCCCATCTCAGCACTACCTTGTTATAGCCGCTTGAGCCTAGCTTGTGATGCTACTCCTTCTTAGCGGCATTCGATTTATTTTTTCTCTATCAGCGCTTGCACTTGCTCTCATGTCTTGTATTTGACAAATGCATCCCAATCATGTCTCAGCTTGGGGAATTTGTTGAAATCTGGTGTCTAGCCTTTCAGGATATATATCTTGTACAATTCCTTCTTATAGTTCCTGAACAATTCGGTCATCTTCTTTAGTGTCCATTCCTTCACTTTGGCCTGTTATGCCTCAGGGATTCTAAAGGTCTCGAGCATTGTGGTCCACAACATCTCTTTCTCCATATATGGGAGATAGCTTTGGTAATCCCCGCCTGTCCTTATTCGGCGCCAGTACACCGTGCTAATGGGCACGTGATCCCTCACTACCAAAATCGTAAAGAAAATCTATGAAAGTCAAACTAATTAAATAATAATATAATAAATATATATAAATAATCATACAATAATTATATAATAATCACATATACTTAATGTATTGTACTTAATAAAATTTATAATTATTTTCAAAGTTTTTTAAAGTTCTAAACATATTTTTAATGTATTATACTTATTTCTAACTATTTTAATGATTTTTAAATTAACTTAGTTTTATATTCTTTTATCTTAATTTTCTATATTTTTCTTTGACATCTCTTTTATAACATTTTTATCCACAAGATTCTAATTTTAAAAAGTAACATAATTTTCGCTAAATAAATTTTCTCTCTCATCATCTTTCACAAACCTTTTTAGAGATAAAAATCTATAGAAATATACCTACAAATGTAATATGCTAAGCATACATCGTTAGAGTATAGAGTTGCTAACCTTTTAGATCCCTCCGATTTATACATTATCATCAAAACAATCTCACAAAAAATTTGGACATCACCTCCCTTCCTCCTCCAAGCTTTGTAGCAATGGCTCGGGCTAGAGGAGGAAGAATACAAAAAGGACCTTCACTTTAGTCCCAGATGGTGCTACCAACAGGAACTAAAGACCATGTTAGTATTACAAATTATGACTAAAGTTAAGATCTTTAGTCCCGGTTGGTAACATCAACTGGGACTAAAGAACCCCGGCGGCCTGACATATTCTAACAAGAAATAAACCAGGACTAAAATTGATCTTTAGTCCTGATTGGTAACACCAACCGGGACTAAAGATCATAAAGAGTCGTTGCCCTTTTTAACCGAGATTAAAAATATTTTTTTAGTCTCGGTTTTTATTGAAACCAAGACTATTGTGGATTTTGGTGGATGGATCAAAGACCACTTCTCCAGTAGTGTTTGATTTGGAAAACAGATTGTTTAAGTATAAATCCTACCAACTCGCTCTCACGCAAACACGTGTTGTTCACAGGCAAGCACTTACATCAAATGACCCTTGCATTCTGGAAAACAGACTCGAGCATCGGGCTGCTTCTCCCAAATTAGCCTTTGGCCCACTTGTTGTGGATTGCTTCCCGCATTTAAATTCCTAGCTCCATCTTCTTCTTCCAATTCAGCAACAGCTTCCTGGACCATCTCTCCATCGATGCTTGCATCAAGCTTCATAGATGGCACTATTACATAAAATATTGTTATGTACAAGACCCATAGTAGGTTGCAGGTGGGCCATAAGTGACTACGCCTGCAAAAACCAGTCCCTGGGGACTGGTTGATGGATCGCATGCAGCTGCTTAAGTTGGCTGCATGCGATAATAGCCATATTATTGCATGCGGCCGCCGTAAGGATCCGCATTCATGCGATAACTCAACCGGCTCGTTAAGATGGACGCATGCGATAATACGACTATTATCGCACGCGGCTCACTTAAGCAGCCACATGCGATGATAGCCCGTATATCAGCACCCACCTCAAGCTGCACCTATTTGAAGCTGAAGTTTCTCTCTCCTAAACCAAGCAACAAATATGGGGGAGGTTTTCAACTCGAAATCTTTGCTTGAATTTGATATAGAAGGTAACATACTTGCTCTCCTCCTTTATGTGCCTCCATTTATTTCAAATTTCATCGGTGCAATGTGGAGAAATTCACATTTTATTATAGAACTGTTTTGAGCTTTCCCCCAAAATTTAGCTCTAATAGGATGTTTCGATGAGCAAATTGATATTGTAATCACTAGTACATACTACTTCAATGTAATGTTGCATTAATTTTGAGGAGATACATGTATTTTCATGTTTTTTCAAAATACCTGTGCTCTATTTCTATTCGTACTAGGGTTTTTTATAGATGGATCAGTTTTGGATGTATGAGATTCGAAGAACTCATCCGAAGTTCATGAAGAAAGCATCCAAATTTGTTGCCGAGGCTAGGCACATGCTTTGACGGAGAATATGAGGAAATTTTTTTGTGCGTGCTTTGATTGCAAGAATAAGAAATTTGTTGATAGATATGAGTGAAATATTGGGGCACATAGTTGAGCGTGGATTCATGGATAATTACAAGGTTTGGACCTATCACGAGAAACACCGCTCCTAAAGATGACGTTGAAGAGTTTAATTTTTAGATGGATGAGGCGGAGAATTTTACAATCAAGGACATGACTCGTGAAAGGATGGAAAGAAGACGGTTCCATTGGTAGTGATGATTTGGAGGCTGATTTCGATTTGGAGTATATGCTGCGACACGCTGAACTAGACGTGCAAAAGGGTATAACACAAGGGTTAGAGAATTGGGAGACATTAGAGAAGTCAGTGAAGGATCTTCTTTACAACGAATCCAAGGGATGTAAGAAGCATTTTACAGTGTTGCATTTGGTACTTCACTATCAATGGGTAGGTCGACAGTCCTCCAAGGGTGCTGCCCAAGGAGGTGAGTGAGTGGTCGGGAAAGCATTTCCTCTTAGGATCTGATGGTCGACTCGAGTCGCTAAGATGAGCCAAGAAAACAAGAGGCACGAGATTTATACTGGTTCAGCCCTCCCAAAGGATAATAGGCCTACGTCTGTGTTCTTTGATGGGGTGGATGATGAACATGGTTTACAAGTGTGAGTTCTTGGGGCTTAGAGCAAGCTCGCCAAGAACAAGCTAGGAACTGAGTGATGTATGTCTGTCTGAGTTCTCTCCTCTCCCCTTTCTCGGCCTGTCCTGCCCTCCCTTTTATAGTTCAAGGGGGCAGTTACATGGGACTTGGAGGCCAAGAAAGCTAGGACTAAAGATCTAAAAAGGGAAGTACAAACAACAACTAGAAAAGGTACATGGAGATGCTCTCTGGGTCCTTCGCACCATGGGTGTCTTGTGCCTTATCTTGTCTTGGGATCCCTCCTTTGCAGGTACCACCTGTACTGTGCTGTCGGGTGATGTCATTCCTTGCCGGGTTGTCCCCTCCTCGCCTTCTTGCAAGACAAGTCTTGTCTCGAGGAGGCCGAAAGTCGGGTCGAGGAGTCAAGGTAGAGAAAGGAGTGCCGAGGTCAGAACGGGGGGAGGTCGGGGCGGTCGACCCCGAGGGGAGGTCGGGCTCCTAACCACATCCCGAAGACTCACAATCCAACTTCAGCTTGACTTCAACTCTGGTCCGAGTGCTACCCTAGGGTGACACCCCCCACAGCAGCCCCCGAGCCTAAGGAGGAATGAGACATCCATCCTTAGGATCTAAGGTCCTTCTTGTTATCGTCTTCAGTGGGTTCCCAAGGCATTGCAACAATGATTTAGCAGGTTCTCGAAATCTTGTAGCTCGAGCTTCAGCAGGTGCACCGCCTAGGTGCACCCGCCGGGTGTAGCTCCCGAGCCTAAGGTCGAATGCTACATCCATGCCTAGGGTCCAGTCTGTAGGATCGCTTTTTATTCCTCCTCCGATCTGACTCATGCGGTGATTATTGGGTTCCATGGGTCTACTGCCCGAAGGCACATGGTAGTCCCTGAATTTTCTTTGTTGTAGACCAAAGGCTACCGATCGAATTGGGGAGCCCATGGCCCGGAGGTCAGTGGCGGTTGGCGAATTGGTCGGGACTACCGCCCTGAGGCCTATGGTAGTTCCAACCCCGACCGGAGGACGGCCCAGAAGCCATCGCCCGAGTCAGCAAAACCACAGCCCGGAGGCCTATGGTGGTCGGCGAGTCGATCAAGACTACTGCCCGGAGGCTTACAGTAGTCCCGACTGTTAGTGATATGCCCTAGAGGCAAAATGGAGATGTTGGATATCATGGTCAATGTTTATGTGTCAATGAATAAAGTGTTATTCGTCTCCATGAAATAGACAACTTATATAGATAAATAAGTATGTGACTTATTTATGAGACTCTTTATGTATGAATCTATTTCTAAATGATCCCTAATAATATATCATATCTATGAAACAAATATGATTCTAAGATCATCATGTTTATTGATTGATGATCATGTCTCATAGATCATAGTATGGAGATACCAAATCAATAAACGTGAACATGTGTTAGAGAACACATTGTTGGATAGACCCACCTTGAGAAACTACAGGGAATTAATGTGCCATTAGTTGGTCTCAAGTAGTGTTGGTGCAAAGTCCTTAGACCTGAGATCATCATGGATTCCAACATGTGTAATGGCTTACTTAGGGACTACCAAATGCTATTCCATAACTGGGTAGTTATAAAAGTAATCTTTGGGTTTGATATGAAACTTGTAGTGGGATGTGATGATCAAGATGGAATTTGCCCCTTCTATAGGAGAGATATCTCTGGGCCCCTCGATGTAATGGATTATGGAAGTGCATGGCCATGCTGAATTGATTGAGTAGTCAATCAATAGATAGATAATCCAATACAAGATCGAGTGAATGATTAAGCTATTGATAGGATGTCACGAGTCTTGCCTATAGCTTAATTCATATCGTGAGGCAAAGGGATTTGTGCACATATTATAGGTTCAGCCGATATGATCGTCTTGTATACTTTGGTGTCAATACTTTCTGCTAGGGGCCGCTGTTGACGGGTCGGCCGAGTTGTATTCGGGTCGAAACCAAGTATACCCTAACCTACAGGATCGCACACTTAACGGGATGCAACGTGTATTTGAGTTGGACTCCGATACGGCTCAGTTTGGATACAGATCCGATTGAATGTAGAGTCTCGATGGCCACAAGGCCCAGTCGGCCAACTCTATATAAAGAGGCGCTTGGGGTGGAAATCAGAAGAGAACAGAAACAACAGATCATGAGCGTAACTCCAAGTCGTCGGGTCAAGATCTTCCACAAAAACCCAAGCTGTCGACTTCTAAGCGAAATCCTAGCCGAGCGCCGAGTGTTAGCACACAAGGTGTTTGGCGATTCCATCCCTGGATGCGTGGATACTGGTAGAGACATCGCTATGTTGTGGTGTTATTCGGCGGATTGAATCTTATGAGATCCAACTAGATGAATTCAATTCGGCGGTTGGGTCGAGCGGTCGGGAGGTCGGAAGGCTGGGCAAATCGGCACAGCATCGTCGGCATCGACAAAACAGCAAGGAGTCATCGGCATCGGTGAATCCTAGCACCACCGGATGTTCAAGTGCTGCGTGTGGAGTTTGGTTGGGTCGGGCGAGATGAACCGAGGTCGGCGGGGTCGAATGATTAGCACCCGGAGTCGGCGAGGTCAGCTGAAGTATTATGAGGTCGGCAAAGGCTATTTCGAGGTCAGCAAAGCTTTTCTGAGGTCGGGTAGCAACAGTTTGACTATTTTCACTACACTGCACGTCAACTGGTAACGATTTATAGACCCTTACTTGCAAGCTTTCCTAGATTGCGCGGTAGAAAATTTTTGTTTTATGCTATTGTAGCATCCGTGTTTTCCTTCACCGACCCCAACTAGGAGGTGGCCTGGAAGCCATCACCCGAGTCGGTAAAGCCACAACCCAGAAGCTAATGGCGGTCGACGAGTTGGTCGGAGACTACTGCTCGAAGGCTTACGGTAGTCCCGACCCCGACCGAGGGATGACCCAGAAGCCATCGCCCGAGTCGGTAAAGCCACAGCCCGGAAGCTAGTGGTGGTCGACGAGTTGGTCGGGACTACCGCCCGGAGGCTCATGGTAATCCCGAAATTGACTTGATTCCAGCCCGAAGGCTAGGAATTGAGTCGTTTGGGTTATAGCCCAAATGGCTAATGATAGTCGATGAAGTCAAAGGGTGGCCCTCTGTCAGTTTTAGGCAGAGTGCCAATCACATCACATTAATGGCGTGATAACCAGTGCTACGCAGCGGTTAGTCCAACTCCTAGTTTTTCACTTTTTCCCAGGCGACAGGCAGGGTTGGCAGTATAAGATGCAAAAAAGATGGTTTGCTTCGGCGGCGATTTCCCCGGAACATGCAACGGAAGTCTTGCGGATGCCGTTAGGCATTCCACATAACCGACGGTTCTGATTTACTCCAAGGATGACATGGCACGCCAGGGAGATGGATGGGCGAGGGCGCTTCCGATTCCCCGTGCCCGTTATTAACGGCGCTGTGCATGTTTTCCAAGAACGACGCCACCAGGCCCATCATTGTCCCTTTTTAAGCCTGGTCATTCTCACTTCCTTTTGTCTCACACCATCCTTTCGTCAAGAGAAAAACTTCAAGACTCCCACCCTCCTTGGTCTTCTGCTGTCTCAAAACTTTCTAAGGCTCATGGAGTCCTCTCTAAGTTCGTCAGCAAGGGGAAACTAGAGAGACAACCCCGATCGTCGTCAACCGGTAAAGTCCTGAATCCTGGCCTTTAATCAAATGCTTTCTCTCTTCTCTCGTCTTCTTTGTTTTTCTATTGAAGCCTCACCTACCAGGTGTTGGTGCCATGGCAGGGTGTTGGAGCCCGCACCGTGCTGTCACAACTGGACATTGCGAAGATTCACCTTCCTGTTGTGACGGCCAATCCGAGAGGGAAACGGACACTGTCCGCTTCCCTCGAGGCGGGACCAAGGTCACGTGGGGTGCTGGAGGCATAGGAGTTGGAACCAGCTAGGAAAATACCACGCTGGGGTGCTGTGAGGTTCACAGCCTCCACCAGGTGAGTTCCAACATTTTATTGTATTCTTCACTTTATTGACGCTGATCAAACTGTCTAGAGTCTTCGATAGGGAGCCATCGGACGTCGATCCTTGCATTGAAGGGTCATCCTCCCGAGCCGGTGCTGAGGAGCTCGCAGCTCAGCGTTGGCACTCCGAGGACCTTTTCCAGGACCTATTCGTCACGCTCGATTATGCTGAGGCGAGGGCGAGGGCATCCGAGGCAGGTAAAATCAAAGCGGAGAGGAAGCTGGAGGCCGTTGAGGCAGCGAGGGATGAAGCACCGGCCAGGATGGCCATGGACAAGGCCGTCGGTAAGAAGCCATCCGTGAGTTCTATTCTTTATTTATTTCTACCTTCGGTTTCGGCCTATGTTCTTGACCGACCTCTTTTTGAACAGGCCAACTTGCGGCCCTCCATCAATTCATTTATGCAATTAAATAAACAGAAAAATAAATTAAAAATCAAAACCCAATTCCTCGGCTGTTTTTGGCCCATCCCAAAAGGTTTGCTTTGCGTCCCTGCTTTTTCTCTCTCCGGCCCGGCCCGCCCTCCTTCTTTCCTGTGCGCCGCGCCTCCCTCTCTCCCGTGGGCCAGCCCAGGGGCCATGGGCCGGCTCAGGGGCCATGGACCACTCGCTCGCCCGTGGGCCGCCCTGAAGTTCGCGACCCCTCCCTTGCGCTCGGGGTCACCGATAGGTGGAGCCCACCTGTCGGGCCCTTCTTCCTCCTCCGACCACACCACCGTCGATCCCGACCGCCCTGTGGACCCCCTTTTTGGAACGGGAATCTTTCGTGTTCATAGTACCATTTCCCTGGATCGAGTAGTTCGGTACCCATGAAATACAGTACTGAATAATCAGGTGCAAACGCACGAATAGTCATGCAGCAAAAGTATTACAATATAGGCCCGAAGGCATTATCCGACATATAGGACCTCATGGTCCAGATACAACCAAAAGTAAAAATTAGGTAAGGCAGCGAAATGAAGGCAGCGGCTTGTCGATTGCAACAGGCAACGACTGGGACTAAGACCTAGCAGGCACCATCGTCTTTCCGCCTTCCTGGTAGTAGGCATATGGATCCTCCAAGTCTTCATTTCCACCAGCTGAAGGTTTGTGCGTATAGCAAGGGTGAGTACCAACCGTACTCAGCAAGCCAACACGGAAGTGATGCACATGATAGGCTCATTCAAAGGATGGCTGGGGCTCTTTTGCATAAAGCCAATTTTCACAAATCTTTTCACAAGCCTAACAGCTAGCCAAGTCAAGTTTTAGTTCCAGAGTATATTAAATCGGCGACGGTTCTGTCTGCCATCCATCGTGATACCAAGGATGGTTTCCTGTCTCCGGTGCGTCATGGTTTTCTAGGGAGTCTACCTCTTCTCGCAGGTCGAGAAGCTAAGTCCACCAGCATACAAAATCATTATGCATACCAACCCATCATTTTAAAATTTAAGAGTCTAGCCAAGCGAAACTCTTGTCATGATGCTCTATATCCGCGAGCACAGCTATTCGAATAGGTTGATTCATTCACACTGCAGTGGATGTACACTTTACCGTACTTCGCGACTGCCCAACAAATGAGCCTACGTCCCAACACATGAGATGGTCACGGCAAAGCCTTTCAATAACCTCACTTTGGCAGTACCCGCTCCATGAACTTAAGCCCTCATGCACTCTAGCCATCATTTCCTAGTAGTGAGAGGAGTTCTGGCACTCCCGGGGTAAGGGAAAACTTCATTCTTCAAGTTATAAATAAATTTCGATTTTCAATCATCCATTCCCAATCTCATCTCATACATAAGAACCACTATGCAGGGGTACTGCCTCCGCTCGGCTATTTACTCCGCTAGGTCTATACCCATTCGAGAAGTACGGTTGTACTGGCTCGTTTCCCAGCTATCTCATGGCTCGGTCCTTAATTGACCAGGGTCGGCACTTGCCTTTTCCAGAATCCACCCAAATCATCCAGCCGCTCCGGTCTAAAACATTTGTTTGGTATTTTCAGTTTTCACCAAAACTTATTTGATTATTCTCATGGCAATGTGGCGCTCATGTCTCCACATGCCGTATCTCAACTACCTTTCCTAAAGGTAGTTGCCCAAGCATATAGCTATTTGCAAAAGCATGAGTATGCATGAATCTAATAATAGCATGGCTAAGCATTTTACCGAAGATATTCTCCGGTTGTATGTATCACATCGAGGGTTACAAGGAATAATTCTAAAGGTAATCAATAACAAGGCATGGCATAGCAAGTATAGGTAATTCTTTGTGTATAGCATGCATGTTTAAAGTTTAACACAATATCATTTCGCAATTGGGATCAATATGTTCAAAGAGTGTGATGACTTGCCTTGCTCGCACACTTGTTGGTTGGGGTCATCCGCGCACTCAACGCCTCCCTCGGACGCTAATCGTACGTGCGAGAAATCAAATTTGAATTCAATTAGAATTCAAATAGAATCTAGTAAGATCCAAAAGAAAACCAAGTAAATCGCAATAGCGGCTCCTAACACTAGGCTATGACTCTACGCGAACCTAGGCTCGAGTTTCGACGAAATCCGAGTTAGAGCGAAAGGGTTATAAGGATTTGAAGTTTTGTAATGAATCCGATTTTGTTAAGAAGGGTGCGATATTTATTTTAAGTTAACATGCTTAAGGTTTGAGAAATATTAGAGTTGATGATTCAATTAATAAAAGGAAGTGGTTATCTTTTCAATTTCATCGAATTATTTCTCGGGTCGAGAAGTCCTAGGGTTAATAATAATCGAATCTCGAAATATTTGATAAACCTTGAAGCTTAGATGCCAAATAACTAACTTGGATTTTTGAGTTTAGAAACTCCATATATATATATATAATAATATTTAGGTGAATAATGGGTTTCATAAAAGATAGGAATTTTTTTGGAGAGAGAATATGCTAAGAAGTTTGACTATAGGTTCATAATTATTTGCAAAAGAAATTTTAGAAAAGAACAAATAATAATCTCTTGTAAAGATGTAAAATTCATTGTAAATAAGGTTTAGGAATTCAAAAGAGTAGATATAATTTGTTTATGATATTTTTTACTAGGTTTATCCTTGTTTTTGATCCCCATAGAAAAATTAAAATAAAAATTTTCAAAAAATTTTGCTAAGCCGGGGATCAAACCTGCAACCTCTCTCTCAGCCCAGCTCACTCTCTCCACTAGGTTATCGCCCATTTCTCGTTTTCTTTCCCCCTTTCTTTCTTTTTCTTCCCTTCTTTCACTCTCTTCTCTATTCTCTGTTCTCTGGATCTCTCTCTCTCTGACGTGTTGGCCGGCGGGAGAGGAAGGAGAAAGAAAAAATGAAAATCGGCAAAATTTCGCGCGGTTGGGGGTTCGAACTCGCGATCTTCGGCATTATACGGCTCAGCTCCAGCCACTGCGCTACCGAGCCGATCTCGTCTATCTACCACCCTCCGTTTCTTTTCTTTCTTCTTTCCTCTCTTCTTCTTCCTCGCGAGGCCGACGGCGCGGCACAGCCGAACAACGGCGAGGGGGACCGGGGCTAATCGATCCTACTCCCTCTAGGTGACATAAGGAACTCTCCCCGAGGCATAACCGAACCAAGAAGGCGGCGGAACGAGCCGGCCATGGTGGCCTTGCCGCGGTGGCGGTGGCGCACGGTGCCGGCATGCTCCGGTCAAGTTTCGGCCGAACCAGCGGGTCTCAGAGCAACTACGGGATGTGGAGAAGCTAACTAAAGCATCAGTTTGCCTGGAGGAGTTACGTAGCAGCCTAGCGACGTGCACGGCGGCTGCCAAAACAGAGGGGCTTGGCGCCGCTCGTCGCCGGCGAGTTCCGGCGGCGCATTGGCTCGGGAAACATGGGGGAAACGAAACCTAAAGCACGTAGGTTGTGAACGTACCTTCAATTTGAGAAGAACTCGACTGAGGGCGACGAATTTGGGATTTTTGCTTCGGGCGGCCGGCGCTAGGGTTCTTCTGTGTTCTTCAAAATTCGAGCGATACGGTGGGGGAAATTTGGGGGAAACTTGGGGGAATTGAAGGGGCGTGACTCACGAAGAAATTTTATATGTGAAGCTTGCTCTGCCATGGCCTTTTTATAGGTGTTCCGTGGCGATTTTTAGCTCGGGCGAGGCCGGCGGCCATGGCGCGCGCGCGTGGGGGGGCATGGCGACGTGTGGCGAGCACCGGGGAGGGGGCCTGGGTGAGCAGCGACGCGTGGCGGCACTCAGAAGGGGGCCGGGCGTGGCGAGTGGCGCGTGGGAGCGAGGACAGCGGGGTCCGGGCGAGAGCGCGGCGCGTGGTGACGCTCGGGGCGGGGTTCGGGCGCGAGCGCGGCCGTGGCCGACGCACGGCGCAACGTGGTATAGTGTGCGCAATGTAACGGCGTGGTACGGCGCGGCATGGGCATGGTATGGCAGCATGGGGCGCGGTGCTGCGAGTGTGACGCGCGGCGCGCGGTGGTGAGGCGATCCGGGGTACGGCGTCGAACACTTGGCGCGCAATGAATAGTGGACTTTCTGAATTTTCCGATTTTAATTCCTAATTTCCCAATTCTATTTCCCTTCACCCCTAAAATCCAAAATAAAATATAACACACCCAAAAATAAGTTGTAAAATATATTTTCAACCTTTTCACCCACTTTTTATTATTCAAAATATATTTTTCCTTTCTAATTTTCTTTTCTTTTAAATTCAAGAAAGTAAGACCTTTGGTTAAAATCAATTTTCTAACTCCATATTTTCTTTTCAAAAATATTTTTATCACCCATATTTAAATAATATTTACTTTTACATTATTAAATTAGAGTTTAAACCAAGAGTATATACTTTTCAAAGTGACTTTTATAAATTCCCAAATCTTAATTATTTATTGCTTCCAATCTATATTTTGAACCTCTTCTCCCATCCGGAATTCGAAACACTTGGTTTTTCTCCAACCTCAAATTAAATCATTTCCAAAATGAACTTTATGCAACCAAGTTGGCAAATAAGAAGCAATAAACACGATCAAGAAGCAACAAGCAAAAAGTTTTTGTATGTTTTGATTTTTAATTCCCGGTTTTAAATTCTCCGATTTTCGGGTGTTACACGCCCGGTCACCGTTTCCCACCCCTTCCCATGTCGTCCCCGTGCCCGTGCCGCCCCGCCTCGCGTCATCCTCCCCCGCATGCGACGGGCCGAGAATGGCACAAGATTCAAATTTGAATCCCACCGGCCATTACTCCCCCGCCATTCACGCCTGGAAGGAATCTGGCTGTATTCCAACCGTTGCCGCTCCTACAAAGCCTGACCGCGCCCTCCCCTTCATTTTCCCTCTCGCTCCTATGCCCGAAACGCCCATCGCTATCGTGCGCCTTTGTTCGGCCATGCACCACTGCCGCTCTGAGCTCCACCACCGCATGCCAAGGCCACCCTCAGTTCCGCCGATTTCCCCTGCTCCTCGACCACCACCTCTTCCCTCTTTTTGCCGCCCGAGCAACGTGTCGCCGTGCGCCCGAGCCGCCGCCGCCATTGCCGCTCTTTGACTGCCATTCCCCACCACCTTGCTGCTCCCCATGCCGCGCCGCCCCCTTTTTCTGCTTCGCGTCACCGAGCCGCTCCTCGGTCGCCCCTCCCCTATTGCCGGAAGAAGCCGGAGCGTGCCACCCGTGCTGCCGCCTGAGCGCCGGCCGTTCTCCTTGCCGCCATCCGTGCCGTTGTCCTCCTATGTGCGCTCGGTAAAACCTTTCTCCCTTTCGCCCCCCGCACCATCCTCCCATGCACGACACCGCGCCGATGGCCGCCGCCGACGACCATTGGGCCACGTCGACCTCCAACAGGCCTTGCCTCGCTCTCGGCCGTTGGATCGTCCTTAGGCCGATCTGGGTCATCGGTCCCCGTGGCCGCTCGATCCCCTTCGGGGTGATTTGGGCCGTCCACGTGGCTCCCAGCGGCGTTGCCGTGTCGGTGCCACGTCGGCTGGCTCATCCCCCGTGGCAGCCGCGTGGCAACCATGTGGTGCGCGTGGACCGGTCCCTATGGAACTGGTTCACCCTGGACAGCGCTGCCGCTACCACGGCTGACGTCAGCCCTAGCCCTTTTCCCTTGTAAAAATAATTAATAATTGCGCAGTAAATCAATTTAATTTTCAGAATTCATTTAAATGGTCCAAAACTTCTAAAATCCATATCTAATTCATACAAACTCCAAATTACGCTATTCAAATTGCAAAATTAATCTAAAATTAAGATATACATGTTGTTTTACTTTTCATTACTTTTTATTAGGTTTTTATTAGGGTTTTCCTCGTTTTGCATGCTAGTGTGTAGATTCTGCTGTTTCGAAGGTTCACGCTCGTGAGCAAAAGAGTCATAATATTGTTTGAAGAAGCAAGGCAAGTCACACGTTTCCCCTTGAGCATGTTTTACCTAATTTACGAAATATTTTACGTTTGCAAATAAAGTGCATGTTTTGCTAATCACATGGGATAATGGAATTACCTATCTACTTGCTTGTGCCATATTACTTGTTATCCATTCCTTTTTCAAACTTGGGTGATAATTTGACTAGTTTTAGTCATTGATGTTTACTTTCGCTAGAATTATATGCTTAGCCATGCTTAATTACCGCTAGCTCATTAAATGGGATAATTACACTAGTTACTCTAGTATCGGAAACACCTGATCATGTTTCTTTGGTTGTAATTACCCAACTAAAATATGACTTAATGGTGGGCTGTGGGTCCATGATTTTTTTTGTCGCACCCATGGCAATTAAGGATCAGTTCATGGGAAACCCTGGAAGACTAATAGTGCTTACCACAAGCAAGAATGGGCAACTGTTAGACTCGTAGTGTAGCTTTCCTCTAGCCGACATTCCATGGCAAGGGTGCGCGTGATGGAGTCGAGTTGGCCAGGGTATACCGGTTGATTGGCTGTCGTATTCACCGTGGCACGAAGGGGGGCTGCCTATTGCCTTTCGAGGGGTGGAGGCAAAACCCGAGATGTGGTGCGCTTGGTTGGAGGGAGTTATGCGAAAGGTCTTGTCATGATTTGTCGTGGCGATACTTCAGGGCATGGCAACATGTGTGAAATCATGTCTTGTGGGTAAATTTGTGCACCTCTAATCAGAGTAAAACTATTCAAATAGTCGTGCCCACGGTTATGGGCAATCAACCAGATTCACCATGATTAGTCTCACCCTTAATAAATTGGCTTTATAATCTGGTGTAGTTCAAGTGGAATGGTTGGGCCTGTTCAACGTGGTTTAGCATTGTTCAGTGGAGGATAAAACTTGACTTCAATTAATCAACTATTTTCTCATTTTAAATTATAAAGGTTTTCAACCACTTTTTTGCAAAATAGCCGCAAGCCTCCCTTTGCCTTCCCTTGCACGTCTACCTTTTATACGAAAACAAAGGACAATAAAAGAATAGCCAGAATAGTGGTGTTCATGTTGAAGCGTTGGACACAACAGGTCAGAAAAATCACATTACGGGATAATAAAGGAAATTTGGGAACTTGACTATGGACTAAACATCCAGATCCCTATGCTCCGATGCCAATGGGTGAAAGACGCAAAGACGTTTCCCTGGATAACTACGGCCTAACGATCGTCGACCACAAAAAAACAAGGCACAAGGATGATCCGTGGGTACTTCCTGAGCGTGTGGCCTAGGTTTTCTATGTGAAGGACCCTTCCGATAAGATGAAAGAGATAATTGTATCCGAAAAGCAACACATGATAGGTGTCGATAACATGGAAGATGGATCTGATTAAACCTAGTACGAAGACCATCCATTATTCACCGATCTTCCTGTTAGGATCAAGCGCATAGAGAGGACCCTAAGCGAAGAGAAGATCCCATATGTGCGCCCGATGGTGTTGTAAAAACTGTTAAACAATAGTTCCATTCTGTAATGAAGTTGTTTTGATATAGTATGTAATGAAGCTTTATTGAATATAATGTGTCCTTACGGTGTTGAGATGAATATTGGACGAACATGTTAATTAGTTTTTTATTTCCATAGGGAAAACACTTAATTTTAATATATTTACGGGACATAAATATTATGAGACCAATTTTAAATATTATTTGTATTATAATCAATTACTTATGCTCTCTAATTAGTTTGCACTATTTTAAAACAAAAACTATTCTTAATTACCTTTGCATGCTTAAGCCGGTCGCATGCATGTTCTTTGCATGCGGCTGGGTTAAGTCACCCATGCAAAACTGATCTTTGCATGCAGACGGCTTAAGGGACCGCATGCCAAGATGTTCTTTGCATGCGGCCGGCTTAGGTTGACTGCCTGCAAAGATTATTTTCGCATGCGGTCACTTAAGCCGACCGCATGCGATGATCTATCTCTATATAAGCCCTTGGCAGGACTTGGTAAATTTCCAAGTCTTGGAGCCTGTGTGCCCTAGCTGTCAGGTTGCTAAAAGTTTTCATGCCGCACTCTCTCTATCGCTTACCACCTCCACGCCACCCGTCGCCATCCTCCATGTCGGTCATCCTCTCTCCGCCACCCGCCGCATCCTCGCCACTCATTGTCGGACTCAACGCCGACCGCCTTCTCTCTGCCAGCTGCCGCATCCACCCACCCGTCACCGGCCACACCAAGCTTGTCCAGGCATACATTCCGCCCGTCGCCGGCCTCCACGCAGGTCGCCCTCTAGCCACCATGTCGTCCACACCGGCAGGCTGCCCTCTCTCCGCTGCCCACCACCTACACGCCACTCATCGCCAACCTCTCCACCGGCCTCATTGAGCCCACGTCAGTCACATTGACCGACGTGTCAATGCTAGCAGCCCAACTCCTCCCTACCCACCTCGCTCCAGTGAGACATAAAAAATGTGAAATTTGCAATTTTTGAATTGTGCAAAATTGATGTGAAAATTTATGAAAGATTTATGCAAAATTAAGGTGAAATTTTTATGTGAAATTTGTGAGATGTGCAAATTTGTAATGTGAGATTAGATGTAGAATTATTTATGTGATAATTATGTGTGGAATTTTTAATATGAGATTATATGTGAAATTTGTGAGATGTGCAAATTTGTAATGGGAGATTATATGTGAATTTTTTATGTCATAATTATGTGCAAAATTTTTAGTATAAGAATACATGTGAAAATTTTGATGCAAAATTTGTGAGATGTGCAAATTTGTAATGCTAGATTAGATGTGGATTTTTATGTGATAATTATGTGCAAAAAATTTTGTATGAGATTAAATGTGAAATTTTATTATAAGACTTATATTATGAGATTTATATTGTGAGATTTAATTAATTTTGTATGAAATGTTAAAGTTTTGTTATGAAATTTATGTTATGAGATTTATATTGTCAGATTTCTTTAATTTTCTATTAGATGTGAAATTTTTTATGAGATTTATATTTGTTATGCCATTTTTGCGACGGTTCATTTTTAATTTTTATGAATGACCGAGAAAAATATGTCGAACGATAAAGTTGCCTCCGATGCACCCGCAGCAGCTGAACAAATAGAAGATGTAGAGAAAACCAGCAGCGAAGTTCACGAAACGACATCTAATGAAGAAACATGGTGCACCCCAAGTGACCCTTTTCGCTGGAAATAACACAAGTGGCCCCTCATGATGATTATCTGGACTAATGTACCTATCGATCAGGTAGTAAGATACATACATTGTTAGCCCATTATAACAAGCATGTCCGGAGATCGTAGCCGCCTAATGGTTCTTCATGATGTGTTTGTGCAGATGGTTATACGACGTCTCTCAAAACAAAAGGCAGCCCAAACAGTCGCCATTGATGAAATAGAGCTAGATACCGCCACGTCTACCCCTGAGCATACGAACAGGTCGACAAGTGCAGGAGGGCGTGCAAAAAAGAAAGACATGGTGAGAGAAGTAAGAACCAGCTGCTGAAGGAAACATATTATGTGACTTCTCTCGACTGGGATGGGAAGCCGGTCGAGCCAAAGACTGTGGTGTCCAGGTTCAGCAACACATGCGGAACTCTGGTGAGACTCCACTACCCAATAAATGTAAAGTTGTGGGAGACGGTAGACGAGAACCTTAAGACACTACTATGGAATGAGTTGCAAAAATATGCAGTGTATCCATCTGGTTCGGAGGTTAGCGAGAGGGAGTTTGCACTTGGCGAGAGATAGTGTTGGTTTAGTAGAAACAAGCCCTTACCCTATAGATGGTATAACTAGACCGACTCCATGTTCACTCGTCATACCCATCGGCAGGGCTGGGAAGACAAAAAAAGGTAGCAACGGGCTTAGTGATACCCGACCGACAGTTTCACAACATGCCCATTCCGGAGGACTATGCAAGGGTGCATAGCGAGCATTATGCGTTGGAGCTAGATATCCCCGTACTGGACGAGATTGAGCTTCTCGGTGATATAGTAAATCAGTTTAGCTCGTGGCATCAGTGAGACATCATCCTTACTGGACAAACACCTTCAATCCCAGCTCCACGATAGCTGCCTGTTGCAACACCACCTTCCCCACCAGTATCACCATCCCCTCAACCTTCCCAATCTTCGATTAGGTCACCACCTAGTCTACCTTCTCCACCTCCTTCCCCAACTACAGAGAGGTCACCACCTTCCTCAACTCCAATGAGGTCTCCACCTCGTCTACCTTAGCCACCACCTTCCCTAACTCCAGTGAGGTCACCACCTCGTCTACCCTCTCCACCTTCTTCCCCAACTCCAGTGAGATCACCACCTACATCCCCTCCTCAAGCGCCAGCTCCTCCCGTCCGCCGATAGTTCAACCATGTCCACCTATGCCGCAATCTGCTCTTATCGAACAAGTCCATCCGCCACCCCAAGTAACTACATCTGGCCCCAAGTCTATTACGTTGGAACCTCGTCGTCTAATACCAAAGTTGGTATCCACATAAAACCCAAAGGAAATGGATCGAGATAAGGAGAGGTTCATGTTTTCGGCCTTCAGGGGGACAGGTTCATCAAGTAAGGACAAGGGTAAGAGTACAGAAGCCAAACTTGAGCTATCAAAGTCAGTACTAGCTGCCCAAGACAAATTGCAATCTTGGGTATCTGCAGATGTGGCCAAGGAATATGAATTTGGCAAGCCTTTCTTACCCACGTACCTTTTGAATGAACTACCATGGCAAATGAGGGTCATGCATGATTGGTACCTCAAGGCAGCTAGAAAGGGCGTCGAATTCATTAGTGTCGCCGTCCTAAAAGGAGCTTTAACAACTGGACCCAACGGGATATTCCTAATCGATTTCTGTGACCTACACGCCTTTTTCAAGCTAGACAAAATGGAGGTGAATATCGTTGTCGCGTTTTGCCTATAAGTCTTAACTCTTTTACATTCTACGTAAATCTCTAGAAGAAAACATCCATTTCATTAAAGTTTTGTTGTACAGGTCCCAATATTTCATGAAGCGGATAGAACAGGGACACCGGTTGGCTATGTTGACTCAATTAGGTTTTGCAAAACACAACACAACATACAGATGCGTGCCGATGCCGCAAAATTAGTGGATAAGACACCCGAGGAAAGAGAAGAATATATCAACAATTTGCACAAGCGCAAGAAGCTGGAGGTAGCAACATACTTGGCACTAGCAATGTTGGCGCACGCCGAAAAAATGTCTTAATGGTCCCTTACGCGTTCACAGAAGAATCCACTCGTAAATCTAAGTTTTTTCATAGTAGTACATCATTGTAAGCAATTGATTTCGAATGATTCATCTTTGTTATTTGCAACGATCACTATATATTATTCTTGGTATATCCGAAGGACCAATTGATCATAGCGTGTGACCCAACACACTACGAGAAGGAAACATTCATGGAGTTCCTCACTGTTCTGAATTTGTAAGTAATAAAATAATCCATATGCACATAATTGCTAGTTTGAAATTTCTAAGTGACTATAACAATTGTTTTATCCAAACAGTGCACACAAGTACTACCAAAAATGACGGGCCAGTAAAAGATCAAAAAAAAGGTTAAGCTAACCATCAAGACAGGTTGGCTGGTACTTACATATGCCATTAATACAAATTCTCTTACAATCTTTACTTATTTGTATTGACCGGTCTCTTATTATTATTATTATTATTATTATTATTATTATTATTATTATTATTATTATTATTATTATTATTATGTTTGCAGTATTTCAAACAATCATCGTAACCTAACCTATATGGATATTACGTGTGTGAGATGCTTAGAATGAACGGGAGGTACACAACAACTAGTGACCATGTAAGTTCGGATATTGTTCTCCATATTTAGAGTAGTAAATTGGATCCCGCAAATCAAGATTCTAACATTTATTGCTTTGTTTGTCCATGGATACCTGAAATCTCGTATGTAGCAAATCGGATGGATGACAAAACCATAAGAAACTTGTCCACAAATTGTGCCGCTTCCTTCGTCCTGATGTCTGCAATGCACTTGGGCTATTCTACGATAAGCAGAGTCAACCTGCATTAAAAGACAAATTCAAGCTGCTAAGATAGTGGGAGAAACAACATAGATAGTGAAAATGTAATAGTTTTATCCATGATAAAACTATTGTTTATTTGTAATATATGTATGATATGTACATAAAACTTTTATGTGTTATATATTCCAACACTATTTACATGTCAAGATTGCAGTAAAACGATAACTCAGTTTGCTCCTATGCATAGCATTTTAAATTTCGATCATGAATCGTAGGAAATATTATATTATATATGAAACATGATCTTCCCAAATGGCCAGTATAGAAAAATGATACACCTGAAAAATCTATTTTCACGTGCGACCCACTTAACTTGACCGTATGGCCAAATATATATTCGTATGTGGCTGTGTTAAGCGGACCGTATGGCCAAAGATCGGTTTTCGCATGCAGTTGTACCGGTCGCAAGCGAAAATCGTGATCTTCACAGATCTTTTCTTGCTTGTGGGCCGGCCAACCACGTGCGAAAATTGATTTTGGCCGTCTGAAAAAAACCATTTATGTATTAGCATGAAGTTGTCAGCATTCCTGACAACCCACGTCCCCTAAATTAAAATAGAGGCAGATCAAATAATGGAGAAATTAAACCGGTAGTTGCTGGTACAGCTGGTACAAGAATAGTAGCTTTTTTTCATTTTTGCGAAACAGTTTTGAACTCATCCGGTCATCGTGCTAGGATCCATGTCGCTTGTCGCTGGGAGTAGTGCCGAAATAACCATTGCCACTGTGCTCATTTCCTCTTGTGCTTTCTGGATGAGGGAGTACAACTTCTGCACGAGTGGTTATATTTTTCTTTACGGCATTAGAGGAGTAATTGATGTACCCATAATGTGTAGCATCTTCTGTGGTGGCAGTAAGTACAATTCCTTGATATCTCTATAATTGAGTTGCCCTTGCCCTATGTGAGTGGCTGTATCGCTTAGAGGTTCTCAAACTTCACCGTATTTGTGAATCCAATGAAACTAAAACAAAACCTTGTCGGCGACTCGCATCATCCCCTCCGGCCGGCTCGATCCTCTGGCGGGGAGGCCCGGGACAGAGAAGAGAGGGGGAAGAAGAGGGAGAAGGAGAGGGCAGGGTGGTGAGACGGAGAGGGAGGGGAGAAGAGGGCACGAGATGACAATTCGCATTCTCCCTTCTGGCTGGCTGGATCAGTTGGCGGGCAGACCAAGGACAGAGTGGAGAGGGACTGTTGATGAGAAATTTCTCTCACGCGCTAGCCTGAGAGATCTGCTTAACTCCAGTGCAGGTCCTTCTCGGCTACCTATGTTGTTCAAGGCATGCCAGTTAGTTTGATCTGTTAACCAACAAGAAAAATAGAGATATATGCGTTAAGTATTAAGTTAGATCCTACTGGATCGGCGACAGAAGTCAATTTACATATATATGCTATTCCGAAGTGTATTTAAACCAAGTGACTAGAATAGATCGGCTCCACCGAGACAGTATTAGCCACTACACCCAAATATACAACAGAATAAAAAATATATGCTTTAACAATCTTGGCCGATGTCATAAGTCCAACTGTAAATCGGCTAATACTCTGATTTATCTTATGAAAAGACATTGATCTGAGCTAAATGCGCTAAACCTAGATCAGTCGGCTGTCGGCTGTAGCTGACAAACTGATTCTGGCTTACGGCATTCAACTAGAGCAAGATCTTAATATAAGAGGCGGTTTTAATGAATCTGATAGCAAAATATCAAAAGAACAATAAAACAGATAAGGCCGGCTGAAACCCCGGCACTGTCTCTAAGCACATACGTCTAGCCGAATAGATCATGAAAGCTCTGAAAACGACTTAATAGTTCAACACTGATGCAGCATTAAGTATAAAAAGAACAGTCTGATCTACTGTAGCTGATGTAAATACTTCGAGACGGTGGATATCACATATAATTTAGGCCAACCTTTAGATCTAACTCTATCGGCTGCTAGTTCTTGATAGAAACGAACCGATGACGAGACAGATCTAAACATTATTCTCGATTATATGCAATATATGATAACTAGCGCAGCATAAATCATCGAATTTAGAGTGTCATAACGATGGAAGCACTAAATTCGACGAGATACACCACTAATGACAAACATTTACCTGAACTTGGGCATCGAAACGATGCAGCCCGAAGCCGGATCAGTTGTTCGTCTGAAGAAAAAGGAGGCGATGCACCAAAGGTTGTATTGGTTGTGATTTTTTTGTTTACAGGGGTCTCGGGTCCTATTTATACCCAAGTACAATAAAGACAGCACTAAACACGGCTGCAACTAAATACTATATCTATACGACAAAAGCACGGAAAGCAATCCTTTGCCACCTTTACAATAGGGTTATCCCTAAACAAATGACTAATTTACATACATTTGCCGTTATGGGACTTTATCCTTAGATGGCAATATCTCTTAATGTACAATTTGGAAACCGAATCTTCTATTTTATCTCCAAATATCTGCATCAGAAATGGCCTCAACCTCTCTGAACTTGAAATCGGCTATCGGTTGTTCTTGTCTGATTCAACCTTAGCCGACTTGCTTCGTAGCCGATCGCATCTCAGCCGACCTGGCCTCTGTTTCTCCGTCAAACCAGCCGATCTGATTCTGCGTCAACTTCAGCAAGGGTCGTCCAAATTTAGCTGTTAACACATTCCCCCTAAGTCCGTGATATGAAATGTTACGGATTTGTCGCCCTTTTGAATTCCCGCTCTTTTCGACCTAAACCGCTTCGGCTACCCAAAATATTCTTTAAATAATCCTTCCCCTCCACTGAAACATCCACGCTTTCATTTTCACTCTCGAGCACTCTGTGACCAGCTTTCTCTTTCCTCTCCGATGACTCACCGGCACGCTTGGCGAATCTCGGTGATTCCGGCGGTCAAAAACCCGAATCCACTCCAGCAATCTCGATGGCTTCCTCCACCGCCGCCGCATCGGCCGCCGCTGCCGCTGAGTTCCCCTAGGTATGTCCCGATCGGCTCAAAATCCCTCTTTCTCTACTTCCCTTTTCTTAACTTGCATTCTAGGGTTCTTGATTTGTAATTTCCTCCCTTTTTTCGACTATAGCACCTGCCCATCAGATAGCAATTCCCAGTCTTACTCAAGAAAAAAGATATTTTCTCGGCCCTATCAGCAATGCTGATCCAACTGACATCATAATAGCCGAAACCGATAGGATGCCTTACAATATGAACAAACCATCCTTAAACCACTGGGCGAGCACTTTTAAGTCATGGCCGACCACGGATAATGCCTGGATCGAATGGTATAAGAGAGTGCAATCGGCTAAACAAGCCTAGTGGGAGGAATCAGGGATAGCCCAGTGCTTAGCTCTGTCCACGGCCAATATGGAAAAGGATGAGCCCCTCATGTCGGCCGCGACTTACTTTTGGAACAACACCCTTAATGCCTTTATGTTTCAGCAAGGCCCCATGACTATAACCTTAGCCGATGTAGTTATGACAACCGGGTTGGACATTTTGACATAAGCTAATCCTAGAGACCTGAGCAGAAAAGGCTAACATCAGTTCAAAACAAAGGCCATTGGTGGATGGAGTGGCTACATCACCCAGAACATGAAGGACGAATCAGTCGGCCATAGGGAACACGCCGCATCCTTATGATGTGGCTGGAAAAGTTCGTGTTCTGTGGCTCAAGCTATGGGCCGACTGCCAACTGGCAGGTTGTAGCCGAATCCCTAGCCGAAGGAAAGAAGCTTGCTCTGGGCAAATATCTTCTCGGCTATCTATACCAGACTCTTCATCAGGCCATCGCAAAGATAGCTGCCAACGCTTCCATCAACACCGGCGGCCCCTGGTGGTTTCTCCAAATCTGGCTCGTGTTGATGACCCAGAAGACAGCCGGTCGGCTACCCCTGACCGAAGCCCGTTTTCCCACCTGGAGCCGATCGAAGACGACGACGGCAACGAGATCACCAGCACCAGATGCATGAGTTATGGAGAAGCAGCAGCCACGCATGCGGGTTCGAGGCAATCGGCCGATCTGCTGGCTGAATGGTTCATCTCCCTGTACGACGGGCTCTCCCATGACAATTGGACTTGGTACTTCTACCGGGACCGGGCATTGTTTGAGCTGCCGATCGACTTCAACTTGGAGGAGATCAACTCAGCCGACAACCCCAGGTGCAGAGAACTGTTCACTGCTGCTCTCACCCTTTGCATCCTGCCGACCGGGATTCATCAAGGCCGATCAGTGGCCAAGAGTTATGAGTTCTATCACCCCGTGTCGGTTGCCAAGCAGTTTTGGTTTGGGCAACTGCCCATCAACTGTTATTACGGTGATAAGATCGAGACCAAGGGGTCTGTGGACCAGGCCCTCATCATGCATCGGCTGCTGAACATAGCCAGTCCCCTCCTCGGCAATATTGGCGAGATGGTGCTGGCATACAAGAAGAGCATAACCTACAACCGCTGGTGGACCGAGATTAAACAGACACATCTTTCATCACCGGTCCTCCTACTACGTCGACTCGCTGCTTCCCGAAGAAATCCCTTCGGTGAGTTTTGAACTCTAAATCATTCTTCTTCTCGCATCATCAGTTAACTTAGTCGGCTAACACTTGTCTTCTTTTGTTCGCAGGAAACCGAAATAGAACGGCCAACGGTGAGTAACTCCGGGATTCCCATTGAGTACCGTCTAGGCGTTCTGCCGGACAGAAGTGGCCTTGCCCTGTCAGCGATCGGCTGGGACGCGTCGAAATTAGCGTCCTTGCTGCACGGGTAGACGCGTGAGCCGATAGCCCGCAAGAAAAGAGTTGTGCCCCCCACAAAGCCATCGGCCGCCCCTGCCCCCAAGAAGAAGAAACAGCCGATCGCGCCTGCCGATAACCTCGCTTCGGTGGATCCGGCGTCGAGCAACACCTTGAGGAAGCTGTGGCCGACGAGGAGATGTCGGCGGCCGTCGGGCAGCGGCCAAGTCGGCGGTTCAAGTCATCAATCCGTCGGCCCTCCAGCCGATAATTCGCCGGTTCCAACCCCTCCTATGAAGAAACGGTTGGTGAGTCTTCACCTTGTCGAGCTTGGCCTTAATATGATATCACTCTGTACTCTGCCGAACGTGCCTTCTACCGGTTAAGAAATTGGCTGCCCGCACTCCGCGTCGTGCTCCATCAGTCATTACCTCTTTCGGCTTGCGCCTCACCCACAAATTTTAGCCGACTTAATTGCTAATACTTGTCTTTCTTTTGCAGCCTCCTCGATCTCCATCGGCTGCCCCCCAAGCGTCGAGCGAGCGCACAACGTCGGCCATGGGTGACCAAGGAGTTGGAGACGCCCCGGAGCCGGCCGAAACTGAAGCAGAAGCCGACCCAGCGCCCGCGGCGAAGGTAAGTTCACTCTTGCCCTCTTTCTTGCAATATCTTGAGCAATCGGCCATCTGATCTAATCTTGTTGTTCCTTTTGCGCAGTCTCTGGCCGATCTACTTTCCTTCAACATCAAGGAGATCCTTGGTGAAGATGAGGGAGAGGCAGCCAGTCCTAGCGAGGCCCCAACCGACGAGCTCAAGGAAAGGCTCGAAGATATACATCGTCGGCTAGACATCAACATTGACAGGCTCGTGGAGGAATATGGATCGGCCAGGAGCCGATTCTTCGAGATCGAGGGCCAACTCCCAGATGACCTATCTGCCAAGATCTCGCCCGCAGTCTGCATTGATATACACCGGTCAAGGCTTGGACGTGTCATGCAGCGTATGGTTGAAAGGCTTCCCCAAGCCGACATAACCGCCAAGATCCGAGACACGGTCAAGACTGTGGAGGCCGAAAAGGCAAAATTGAATGAGCTGGAAGCCGGCCCAAGCGTCTTCAAGGTCCAGATTGCTAATCTGAAGGAGAAAGAGGCCAATTTGATGAAGCAACTAGAGGATTGCCGCGCCGAGATCGCCGCTGAGGAGAAAGCACTGGCTGACTTGCCCAATACTACCGAACATCAAAAGGGCAGGTTGATAGCCACGATCAAGTATTTGAAAGAACTCCACAAATCGGCTAAAGTGCTCCCCGACTCCGATGCTGAAGATCAGGCCGTCGTCGACAAAGTCGATGCGATAAAGGCCACGGCAATATCGGCCATAGACACATTTTTGGCTCAATAGCTGATGTAACAGAACTTAAACCAGATTATCCCGTAATCGGCTTTAGCTCTTTGTAATCGACCACTTGAAACTTTTATAATCGGCTTCGGCCTTCTGTGAATGTTTACCACCTTTTGTAATTTGCTAAATCTCGAAACTGTGCCTGTACTCAAGCTAGCTTCAGCCTTGCATGCTTAATATAAGTTAACTTTTGAAATATTCATTTGTGAACGAAATCGGCTTCGGCGTCGTGTATTATCATTGAAAACGCTTATTGACCGATTATGATGACCGCTAACAACGACGCTCGAAACATTTGATTCCTGCAATAATGCCGATTACGAAGTCCGAAAATTTTTTGACGTCCACCTTTTGTAATCGGCTTGAATCTTGTGTGTGTATATGCCCCCCCTAATTTTGTTGATATCTTCGATGTCGACAAAATTATGAACTCAATTGCGCCGTCGCGATCGGCAATCCGCAGCCGATCAAAAATTAGGGAAAAACATGCCACAAAAATGGCCTAAAGGCGATGCCTGATTGAAACAGGACATCGGCTAGCACGAATCGGCTAAGCAAACAGCCGAATCATGAGTTGATCCATACGCTTGGGTAGTATTTTTTTCAAGTATTTTCCATTAAGAGCCCTTCTAAACACTTCTCCATCTAAAGCTTCTAGCATATAAGCTCCTTTAGAGACACATATGTGGATCTTGAAAGGCCCTTCCCAATTTGGTGACCACTTGCCGAATTTATTGTCTCTAGATCCAATCGGCAGTATCAATTTCCAAATGAGCTCGCCTTCTTCAAAAGATTTAGGCACAACTTTTTTATTATAATGTCTGGCTACTCATTCTTTATCCCTTGTAACTTTTTTCAAGGCCCTCATCCTGGGTAAAACTAAGTCTTCTGATTCGTCCACCATCAAGTGATAATAACCATCGGCTGTGAGTTGATCCTGTAGTTGAATGCGCCTTGAGCCGATGACGCTTTCCCATGGTAGCACTGCCTCATGCCCGTAGACTAGCTTGTATGGAGGGACTTGAATTGATCCATGGCATGCCATCCGATATGCCCACAGTGATTCGGCTAATCGGCTGTGCCATTGCTTGGGGTACTCAGAGATCTTTCTTTTAATCAATTGAATCAGACTTTTATTTGAAACTTTGGCTTGCCCGTTGGCCTGTGCGTAGTACGGTGAAGAATTAAGTAGCTTGATCCCCATGTCATCGGCAAACTGAACAAATTCATCTGATATGAATATAGATCCCTGGTCTGTTGTAATTGTTTGTGGGACACCAAATCGGTAGATAATGTGTTCTTTAATAAACTCGATTGCGTCTTTAGAGTCAACTTTCTTTAAGGGAATTGCTTCTACCCATTTTGTAAAATAGTCTGTTGCCACCAGAATAAACTTATGTCCTTTGCTTGAGGGTGGATTGATCTGACCGATCATGTCAATGCCTCGTCCTCTGAACGGCCAAGGCTTGATGATTGGATTCATAGCCGATGCTGGTGCTCGTTGTATAGCGCCAAATTTTTGACAATCCTGGCAACCCTTGAAATACTTGAAACAGTCTTCCAGCATTGTCGGCCAGAAATATCCTGCTCTTCGAAGTAGCCTCTTCATCTTATGAGCCGATTGATGTGTGCCGCAAATCCCTTCATGCACCTCTCCGATAGCCACTTTGGCTTGATCAGCTCCCAAACACTTAAGCAGCACACCGTCAATCGTCCGATAATACAGATCTTCATCGAGCAAAACATATCTTAGTGCCTTGTATCGCAGTTTCCTTATAGCCGGTTGAGAGGGGTTTTTGAGATAGTTGTAGACTTCAAACCTCCAATCATCGGCTGTAATGGCAGCAACTTCGATTTCAATATCTTTTATCATCGGCCTGTAGCCGGATGCCCCTTGAGCTAAATCATTGGCCTCAATATTCTGTTCTCTGGGGATATGCTCAACATGACTAGCCGAAAACCTTCCATCAATTCCCGGCATTGTTGATAGTAGATCATCAGCGCATCGTTTTTGCATTCGTACTGTCCTGATAACTGGCTGATGACCAACAGTGGATCTCCCATTATTTCGATGGCGTGGGTTTCAATTTCCTTGAGTAGATGCAATCCTTTAAGTACGGCTTCGTATTCGGCTTGGTTGTTTGTAGCATGGGGGTTAATAGCGAAAGCGAATTGAAAACTTGCCCCCCGTTGGTGCAAGCCGATGCCGCAGCCGTTGGTGCAAACCGAGCCATCAAATGTCAATGTCCAAGGCAAGATTTCTACTGAGCCGATTGAGTTATTCCTGTGCTCCACGATAAAATCGGCTATAGCTTGTCCTTTGACTGCCCTAGGTGCCTGATACTCCTGATACTTCAAATCAAACTCTGTTAGAGCAAAAATCCACTTCCCAATTCTTCCTTTCAATACTGGAGCCGATAGCATGTACTTAACTACATCGGCTTTACAGATTATTATGCACTCGTTGGATAGCAGATAATGCCTTAACTTGGTACATGAAAAATACAGGCATAGGCATAGCTTCTCCACTGGTGAATACCATGCTTCTACGTCTAGTAGCCATCGGCTGAGATAGAAGATAGCCTTTTCCTTGCCCTCAACCTCTTGGATTAAAACTGAGCTAATTGACTTATCATCGGCTGATAGGTACAGTTCGAGTGGTATCCCTTTTTGTGGAGGCATTAAAACTGGAGGGGAGCTTAGATAATCCTTGATATTGTCCAAAGCCTTTTGTTGCTCTGCCCCGCATGTGAATGCTTGATCGGCCTTCAGTCGAAGCAGCGGTGTGAACGGCTCTATCTTTTCTAAAAGCTTGGCTATGAACCGCCTGATGAAGTTGATTTTGTCGATCAATGATTGAAGCTGCTTCTTGTCCTTCGGAGGTTGTATCGTTTTGATAGCATTGATGCTTCTTGGTGTGACCTCAATTCCTCTTTCATGAACAATAAACCCTAGAAACTGCCCGGCCGACATGCCGAACGCACACTTCAATGGATTCATCTTCAGGCCATATTTTCTTGTCTGCTCCAAAACCTGCCTCAGATCAGCTATATGGTCCTCTATCATGAAAAATATAGTTCATGACCCGTTGATATGTTGCCCCAACATTTTTTAGCCCGAACGTCATAACGACCCATTGATACAAGCCGATTGCCCCAGGACATCGAAAGGAAGTTTTGTGAATGTCCTCTTCGGCCATGAAGATTTGATTGTAGCCTGCATTGCCATCTGAAGGGTTACGCGGAGGCTACGCTAGCCGAAAACAAAAACTTTTCTACCGCGCAAACCAGGAACACTTGCAAGTAAAGGCCGATAGATCGTTACCGATTGGAGTATGTAGCGGAAATAGCCAATCAAGACTATCCGATCTGGAATTGTGTTGGCTGACTGGGACTAGTGGCAGATCAGGACTCTATTTTGAATCGGATCCCATCCGAATCTCATAGAGTTGGCCGCCCATACATCGTAAGACAATAGAACTCTATCCGATCGGATCCCTATCCGATTGAGCCGTATCCGAGTCCAACTCGAATGGTTGTTCTTATCCCCTTAAGCGTGCGACCCTGTAGGTTCAGGTATACTCGGTTTCGGCTATAGTCTAACTTAGCTAATCGTCGGCTCGAGTCCAAATCAGCCGACCTGTCAATAGCGGCGCCTAGCAGCACATATTGACACCATAGTATACAAGAATATAATATCGACTCTGAACCTGTAATGTGTACACAAATCCTTTTGCCTCACGATACCAATTAAGCTATAGGCAAGATGTGTGCCATCCCTTCAATAGCTTAACCATTCACTCGAACCGTATTGGATTATCTGTCTATTGATTGACTCCTCAATCAACTTAGCATGGCCATGCATTTCCATAATCCATTACCTCGAGGGGCCCAGAGATATCTCTCCAAAGGAGGGGCAAATTCCATCTTGATCACTCACATCCCACTCCATGTTTCATAGCAAACCCGAAAACTACCTTTATAACTACCCGGTTACCGAATAACGTTTGGTAGTCCCAAAGTAGGCTAATACACATGTTTGAATCCATGGTGATCTCAGGTCTAAGGACTTTGTACCAACACTACCCGAGACCAACTAATGGCACATTAATTCTGTAGTGTCTCATGGTGGGTCTATCCAACAATGTGTTCTCTAACACATGTGTCCATGTTTATTGATTTGGTATCTCCATACCCATGATTTATGAGACATGATCATCAATCAATAAACATGCCGATCTTAGAGTCATATTTGTTCCAAAATATGACATATGATCGAGGATCATTTAGAAATAGATTCATACATATAGAATCTCATAAATAAGTCACATACTTATTGATCAATACAACATGTCTATTTCATGGAACCGAATAACAGTTTATTCATAAATACATAAACATTGACCATGATATCCAACATCTTCATGTTGCCTCTAGGGCATATCACTAACAATCTCCCACTTGCACGAGTCAATCATGTAAGTATCTAATACCCATTGCTCTTGTGTGCGCCTCATGTTTCGGCCGAGGGAGAAGTTTTGTCACGGATCGGCTATGTTGAGATCCGTGTGTACTTTACATATCTTGACATCACCTCTGTCCACTATCTCGCGGATGAGATGATATCGCCGAAGTATGTGTTTGGACTTCGATGTGATCTTGGCTCCTTGGCTTGCGCAATGGCTCCACTATTATCACAAGTATAGAGACATTGGACCGTCGTACTAGTCATCACACCAAGCTCGAAACAAACTTCTTGATCCAAACAGCTTCCTTTGCGGCTTCGAAGCAGCAATATACTCGGCCTCCTTTGTAGAATCAGCAACAGTATTCTGCTTGGAACTCTTCCAGCTGACTGCGCCTCCGTTCAGACAGAACACGAGCCCAGATTGCGATCTATAATCATCCTTGTCTGTTTGGAAGCAAGCATCGGTGTAACCACTTACAACGAGCTCTTCTTCACCTCCATAGACCAGGAACATATCCTTGGTTCTTCTCAAGTACTTAAGGATGTTCTTTACGGCGATCCAGTGACCTTCACTGGATCTCGACTGTATCTCGCTCATAGCATTCAAAGTGTACGAGACATCGGACGTGTACAAAGCATGGCATACATGATGGATCCAATTGCCGAAGCATATGGAACCATACCCATCTTATTCCGCTCATCATGTGTCTGAGGACACTGCTTCTTGCTAAGATTAATGCCATGTGACATGGGCAAGAAACCTTTCTTGGAATCATGCATGTTGAACCTTTTCAACACCTTGTCAATGTATGTACTTTGGCTTAATCCAATTAGCCTCTTGGATCTATCTCGATAGATCCGAATGCCTAATATATGTGCTGCCTCCCTAAGTCTTTCATGGAAAAACTATTTTTCAATGAAGACTTGACGATTCAAGCATAGGGATATCATTTCCAATCAATAATATGTCATCCACATATAAGATTAGAAATACAATTGCGGTCCCACGACCTTTTGTAAACACAGGCCTCCTCTTCATATTTGATGAAACCAAACCCTTTGATTACTTCATCAAAACAAATATTCCAACTCCGATATGCTTGCTTCAATCCATAAATGGATTTCGTAGCTTGCATATCTTTCAGCGATTGTGGATCGACAAAACCTTGAGGTTGTATCATGTATACATCCTCGATTAGGTTTCTATTTAGGAAAGCCGTTTTGACATCCATCCGCCATATCTCATAACCGAAATATGCAGGAACCGCTAGGATAATCGAATAGATTTAAGCATTGCGACGAGCGAGAAGGTTTCATCAAAATCAACTCCTTGAATCTGTTTAAAACCTTTCGCCACCAATCGCGCCTTATAGATGTGAACATTTCCATCCATATCGGCATTTTCTTAAAAACCCATTTACAATCAATGGTTTTGACACCATCGGTGGATCAACCAAGTTCCAAACTTGATTGTCGTTCGGGGATTCTATTTCGGATTTCATGGCTCCAAGCCACTTGTTGGAATCGGGTCCCACCATCGCTTCCTCATAGGTCTTAGGCTCATCGTTGTCCAACAACAATATATCACGTTGTTCCGCACTTGTGTACCTGTCGGGCGCATGACATGATCTTTCGGACCTCCGTGAGGCCGGTGTATCTACAACCGGTGACGCAACACTTTGCTCCTCCTGTTGTGGTTCGTGGTCGCTGAAATATTTTCGGTGTTTCTTGAACTTCTTCAAGATGCACCCCGCTCTCACTAACCCTTCTTGAAAGAAACTCTTTCTCCAAGAAAACACCGTGTCGGGCGACAAACACTTTGCCTTGTTCCCGATTATAAAAGTAGTATCCCTTAGTTTCCTTAGGATATCCCACAAAGAAGCACTTGTCGATTTGGGTGTGAGCTTGTCGATGTAAATGTTTTACATAAGCTTCGCATCCCCAAATTTTATGGAAAGACAAACTAGGGGTTGCCTGTCCATATCTCATATGGTGTCTTTTCAACCGACTTAGATGGAACTCTATTTAGTGTCGCCGTTTTTCAAAAGCATATCCCCGAAGGATAACGGAAGATCACTTTGGCTCATCATCGACCGTACCATGTCCAACAAAGTGTGATTTCTCCGTTCGGACACTCCATTCCATTGCGGAGTTCTGGCGGAGTCACGTGGAACAATTTCACAATCTTTCGATGATTACCAAACTCTTGGCCCAAATATTTCCCTCCATGATTTGATCATAGAAACTTGATTGTTTTTCCTAAATGATTCTGTACTTCATTCGGAATTCTTTGAACTTTTCAAAGGATTCGAACTTATGCCTCATTAAGTTGATATAACCATATCTACTAAAGTCATCGGTAAAGGTAATGAAGTACCGATAACCACCTCGGCCATTGAGCTCATCGGTCCACATACATCGGTATGTACGAGTGCCAACAAGTCACTTGCTCTCTCACTGTGTCCCGTGAAAGGTGCCTTTGTCATCTTACCAAGTAAACAAGATTCACATGTCTTAAATGATTCAAAATCAAAAGAGTGAAGCAATCCATCCTTATGGAGTTTCTCCATGCGTTTCGATTTATATGGCCTAAGCGACAATGCCGATAAATGTGGGGTTTGTATCATTAGATAGTTGCCTTTTCGTATTAATGTTATAGATGGGAGACGCTTCAAGATTCAAAACGTATAATCCATTCACCAATGGAGCATGAAAATAGAACATATCTCGAGATATATTGAACAACCATTGTCCATTGATCTAAAATTATATCCTTCCGCTTGCAAACATGAAGCGAAAATAACATTTTGACATAGTGTTGGAACACAATAACAATTATTTAATTCCAAAACTAATCCCGAAGGTAGATGAAGTGGTACTGCATCGACAGAATCGTAGCAACGCTTGCTCCATCGCTGAAGCGCAGGTTTACCTCGCCCCTTCTTAAGCCTATACTTCTTCTCATTCCCGCAACGATTTGCAAATATGAGCTACGATCCGGTATCAAATACCCAAGAGTCGGTAGTTGAAGTAGCAAGATTAATGTCTATAACATTAATACCGCGTAAGTCGTACTTTGCTTCTTTTTGAGATCCTCCATGTACTTCTTGCAGTTCCTTTTCCAGTGGCATGTCTCCTTGCAAGTAGAAGCAAACGACATTTGATGTCGCCGACCCTTTTGCCCTTCTTTGCATTAGAGGCACTCGCGATCTCATCGGGAGTTAACTTCCTCTTGGTGCAAAGTTTCTTGACATGTGGTTTGCGCTTAGCCTTCGCATCATCATCACATGATGACCATTTTTCTGGATACTCTCCTCAGCCGTCTTTAGCATCTCATGCAATTCAGCCATGGTCTTATCCATACTGTTCATGTGATAATTCAATATGAATGGCTCGAAGCTCGGAGGAAGCGACCAAGAATCTCGTCTCGTAGCCAACTCTTGGCTAAGAGAAAACCTAGTTTCTCAAGACTCTCGATATAGCCAATCATTTTTATCACTGCGGACCGACGGGATTCCCTCAACAAGCGTGCACGCAAACAAGGACTTCGAGGTGTTGAACCTCTCGGCCCGAGCTTGGTTCTCAAACATGCCACACAGTCCCGAATAATAGTGTGAGCATCGCTGCTCTCATATTGCTTCGAAGCTCGGGGACATTGTAGTAAGCATGAGACGCTTATATCTAGGGCATCATTAGTGTGCTTCTCGTAAGCCCTCCATGCGTTGCGGTAGCATTGTTAGGCAAATCATCGGATAAGGTACTTCAAGAACGTACTCCTTACGCTCTTGCTTGAGAACAATTCTCAAGTTGTGATATCAATCCATAAAGTTTGTTCCGTTTAATTTCTCTTTCTCGAGAATAGATCGCAAATTAAAAGGGTGTAGTATTAGCCGCCATTTATTCTACAAGAAAAAGCAAAGTTTAGCACAATGTTTATGCTATGTCTATTGTTAAACAATTTAACATTAGACTCTCATTACGTATTTTACACCTTCCCTCTAGGTTACGTATTGGGTCAAGATCCACATGTTAATTAATTTCTAGTGAGCTTTGGCATCACTGCTAGAAGATTAATAACATCGGTAAGCAACTCCTTGCTAATCACATCTCTATGTGACTCTTGTTGTTGGTGTGGCATCTTCATGCCCGGCGCCAACCTATGTCCCAAGACCCAAAACTATTTTGATAGCCTTGTTAAGTAAACCAAATGCTACTGCTATATATGTCGACATATACCCCTCGTGTTATGATAGAGAATGGCACTCTGCTTTGGCAAACCCACCATTGACGAGCATAACGGTGACGGGTGCAACATTTGGAAGGGCATCATTGATACTTAATATTGTGAGGGATACTATCCTATCAAACAAACATATCACATATATGAAAGCAGGTAGAATAGCATATAATGAAATAGTATGGCCACCTTCACATGGTGATCTCCATCTCTATCTTGGTGTAGAGGATCTCCTTCTTCATCACCGTTCTTCCGAGTGCCGAATGCTTGATTTCTTCAAACTAAGCCACTACTGTAGTAGCTCTAAATGAAGATTACATCGACTCATAGGTCGTGAAAGAATATTACAAGCATTGCACGTAAGAAAGAATATTACGGGGATTGCACATATGAAATAATATTACAGGCATCACATGCATCTCATACATACAACAGGGCCATACCATCTCAAAGCATTCTCTGCAAAAAAAAGTTAGGCGTAGAACGTTTTCTACTTATCGCAGAGAAACGGCCCCCTCGCGAGGGGTCGAGGGGGAAGCCGCCCCCTCGCGGGCTTCGGGCAGCGCCCGGAACACCACACGAAATTCATAGTCCAATCTATGAAATCGCTTACGGAAACCATATCGACATAATCACATTATGCCGTCCCGATACACTATCAAGGGAGATGGTTTGCGTAGACGCAAGGCAGCAAACAAGGTCGGACTACGAGATAGCTTCGGTATAATCACATTATACCGTTCCGATACACTATCAAGGAACGCTATCTCAAACCCGACTCAAACCGAGTTCTATGGATATTGCTTCGACGTAATCACATTACGCCGCTCCGATACACTATCAAGGAACACAATTACCATCTACTTTCCTCTCCAGATCCCGTAAAACCGATTGATCTAATCAACCCGTGTGCAAAACTTGGTCTAGATCCAATCTAAAACCTGAACTAAGCAAGATTAGCTCTGATACCACTGAAGGGTTACGCGGAGGCTACGCTAGCCGAAAACAAAAACTTTTCTACCGCGCAAACCAGGAACACTTGCAAGTAAGGGCCGATAGATTGTTACCGATTGGAGTATGCAGCGGAAATAGCCAATCAGGACTATCCGATCTGGAACTGTGCTGGCCGACTGGGACTAGTGGTTGTTCAGGACTCTATTTTGAATCGGATCCCATCCGAATCTCATAGAGTTGGCCGCCCATACGTCGTAAGACCATAGAACTCTATCCGATCGAGCCATATCCGAGTCCAATTCGAATGCTTGTTCTTATCCCCTTAAGCGTGCGACCCTGTAGGTTCAGGTAAACTCGGTTTCGGCTATAGTCTAACTTAGCTGATCGTCGGCTCGAGTCCAACTCAGCCGACTGTCAATAGCGGCGCCTAGCAGCGCATATTGACACCATAGTATACAAGAATATAATATCGACTCGAACCTATAATGTGTACACAAATCCTTTTGCCGCACGATACCAATTAAGCTATAGGCAAGATGTGTGCCATCCCTTTAATAGCTTAACCATTCACTCGAACCGTATTGGATTATTTGTCTCGTTGATTGACTCCTCAAGCAACTTAGCATGGCCATGCATTTCCATAATCCATTACCTCGAGGGGCCCAGAGATATCTCTTCAAATGAGGGGAAAATTCCATCTTGATCACTCACATCCCACTCCATGTTTCATAGCAAACCCGAAAACTACCTTTATAACTACCCGATTACGGAATAGCATTTGGTAGTCCCAAAGTAGGCTACTACACATGTTGGAATCCATGGTGATCTCGGTCTAAGGACTTTGTACCAACACTACCGAGACCAACTAATGGCACATTAATTCTGTAGTGTCTCATGGTGGGTCTATCCAACAATGTGTTCTCTAAAACATGTGTCCATGTTTATTGATTTGGTATCTCCATACCCATGATCTATGAGACATGATCATCAATCAATAAACATGTCGATCTTAGAGTCATATTTGTTCCAAAAATATGACATATGATTAGGGATCATTTAGAAATAGATTCATACATATAGAGTTTCATAAATAAGTCACGTACTTGATCAATACAAGATGTTTATTTCATGGAACTGAATAACACTTTATTTATAAATACATAAACATTGACCATGATATCCAACATCTCCATGTTGCCTCTAGGGCATATCACTAACACCATCCATAAATCTTATAATTTTATGGCCTGACGCAGCGTCTATGAGCAAATCGGCTATGGGCATTGGGTATTTATCTTTGGGGGTAGCCTTATTCATGTCTCTGAAGTCGATGCATACCCTGAGTTTGCCGTTCTTTTTCAACACTGGGACAATGTTTGAGATCCACTCGGCGTATCGACAAGGCCGAATGAATCCAGCATCGTATAGCCGAGTTATTTCGGCTTTGATCGCGTTGTATATATCGGCTTTGAACCTCCTGGGAGAACGGCCGATAGCCTGCCTTGATTGATAGTTGGTGAACGACAATAGATCAGCTAAGACCAGGCATCTCAAAGTATTTCCAAGCAAAACAATCTTTATATTCTTTTAACAAATTAATGAGTTGGGATCTATAATGAGAAGATAGATTTTTGCTAATATACGTCGGCCTCGGCTTGTCACCAGAGCCGATGTCAATTTCTTCTAACTCATCGGCCGACGTAAAACCTTGCCCGAGCTTGCCATCGTCTTCGTCCGCGGTGTCCATGCCGAAGACGCCTGAGCCCTCCACCATGTCTTGTTCAAAGCAGCAGCTGCGGCTCATCATCTCCAATCGGCTGTATTGTGGAATCGGACACATTTAGAAAATCGACTTGCCAAATTTTCCCAGACAAACAATCAATGCCTTCGATTTCCCATAGCGGCAAATCGGTACTGATGATGCTAAACGACCTGTCGGCTGGTACGATCTCAATCTTATCGCCGTCCCATTGGATCAGGCTCTGATGCATTGTAGAAGGAACCCAACAATTGGCGTGTATTCAGTCCCTTCCGAGCAGCAGGCTTTAAGACCCCTGCCCGTCGATGACAAAGAACGTTGTGGGCACGGTCTTATTACCGATGGTCAGTTCGACATTCAGGACGCCCTTGGTTTCTGACGGGTTGTCGCCGAAGTCCTTGAGCGCCATGTTGGTCTTGATCAGGTCTTTGGCCCTTTTGCCTAGTTTTCTGAATGTTGAGTAGGGCATTAGGTTGACTGCGGCTCTCCCATCAACTAGCATCTTGGACATCGGCTTGCCGTTGACGAATCCTTTAACGTACAACGGCTTCAGGTGCCGACTTTCGGTCCCCTCAGGTTTGTCGAAAATAGCTTGGTTCGGGGAGAGTGCTAGTTTCACCAAGTCGTCTTCGATAGTGTCTGCATCGGCTTCAGGAGCACCGAATACTGCTAGCAATATGAATATCATGTTGACCGATGCAGAAACTTTGCCTTTCCCTTTGGCTGCCCTCCTGGCTTGATCGGCTGAACTCTCCTCGGCTTGCTCCTCGTCGGCTGTGGCGGTTTTCTCATTGGGGATCCATCGCCTTTTGATTTTACCCAGCCGACGGCATTGTTCTTGGATCATCTGTCGAACTTCTTCTTCCCTTCCTTCACGCTTTAGCCTTTGAATTATTCGTTTCTGAGTTTTGGTGAAGAGGTCAGAGGGGCACCATTGAGGGTTGGCCAATTCTTCCTCATCGGCTTCTTCTTCATTGTAGTAGTCGTCGTTCCCATTTTCGTCGAAGAAGTCTTGATGGATCGGCCCTTGCCGATCGTGAACGGACTGCCGATGCCGGTTGAGCTGAACGGGCCTTGGGACGAACCGAGTTGGACTGGTGATCGGCCGGCTTCTGTGTTCGTCTTCGAGGCACTCGCTGCAAGTTAGGCAATTTTCTTGATTGGCAGCCTCATCCTAGTCTACCAGCAGTGCCTGAAAAATTCACAATGCCAATGGGGATCGGCACCGCTGTGATTCTTGTCGTACCGGTGGCCTCGTGTTTCTGGCTCTTGCCGATAAAACCTTTCAAATCGGGCCTCCTCCCGCCAAGATTGCTGCTGGGGGCGGCGTCGGCTGTTCGTGTTGATCGGCTGTCGATCAGCCGATCGGGCAACGGGGCGCACCATGTTGATTGGCACGGCTTGACTTCCAGTCGGCTCATCCTCTGTACTGACCCCTTTCAATGTTTCGGCTCAGCTGTACGTCATTCTGTACCGCCGATCAGCTTGCCTGGGGCCGGTTTGAACCATATTGATTGCGAAGGGGTGGCCATCTACCTTCATCGGCCAATTGGAATCGGCGAACTTGAGTTTCTTGGCCTTTATTGCCGACTGGATTTGTTGCCTGAAGACTTTGCAGTCGTTGGTGGCATGAGACGTGGAGTTGTGTCACTTGCAATATTTTTTCTTCTTGAGTTCTTTGGCCGATAGGATCACGTGGTTCTCAGGAAGCTGGATCTTTTTCTCCTTGAGCAATAAGTCAAAAATCCTATCGGCCTTGGTGATGTCGAAGTCATATCTTTCCTCTTTGGCCGTCTTCAGTAGCCACTGGTAGACGATGGCCTTTTTGTTCTTGGCCTATTCAGCTGCTGCCACTTCTGTGTCATCGTCGTTGGATTCGGAGTCTGACTCAACGATGATTTGAGTTATGTTTTTGGCAACCTTCCTGGTGTCCTGAAAACTTTGTTCATGGGCTGTCACTTTCTGTGCCAGATGCACTAGGCTTTCGAAGTCCTGAGCGGAGAAGCATTCACGGATCGGCGCGATCAGGCCGTGAAAGGCCAAATCGGCTAGCTGAGCATCGGACAGCACCAGGCTGTAGCATCTGTTCCTCATCTCTTTGAAGCATTGAATGTATTCTTGAACCGATTTGTTGTGCTTCTGCCTGATACTGGTGAGGTCCCACAACTTTATTTCACGGTTGCCGAAGTAGAAATAGCTATGAAATTTTTTGTTGAGATCGGCCTAGCTCTGAATTGAATTGTAAGGCAATGAAGAGAAGTGAAAGCCAATCCCGAAAGCGACAATGGGAACAGGAATCGGCGTCTGTAGCCGATGCTTCGCCACACTACGCCAGGAATCGGCTGACATGCTCGTAGGTCGACACATTGTCTTGCCTGAGAACTTTGAAAAATCTGGGATCTTGTATCGGTTGGGCAATGGAATTCGCTCAAAATGTTCCGGATAAGGATACTGATACATGTTCCCTGAGTCTTTTGGCTTGAGGCCGAATTGATCGTGCATGACGTCTGCAATCAAATCGGCCCAGGTCCGGTTGTCCTGCTGTATTGGCTCATATGGATCATATGGTGCAGGTGCTTGCCAATACAGTGGTGCTGGCGTCTGAGGCCTGTAGTGATGGTCTTGATGGCCTCCTTGATACTGGTAGTGGAGTGGATGATCAGCGGGAGGCAGCCGATTTGCCGGTGGTGCCGGTGGTAGGCCCGGGAACAGCTGTCGGCCACCGACGTTGTACTGTCTGTCCAGGCCAATGTGGGCAACCGGCTCTAACTGCCAATTGTTATCAAACATGTTGGCGACCTGGTCCTAGGCAGCGGTTGTTGTCGGTTCTGCATAGTGATCACTGGCCTCGCAGCCGATCCTGACGGATTCGGCTGGTTGAGGACCTCTCCTAGCGGCCCTGGTTGTGCTGGCGATGGAATCGGCCGATTCTGGGTGGCCAACGTCCTGTAACCAGGAAACTGGCCGTCTGTGAAGTAAGTCGGCCCCCGCTGTAGTTGGTCGGCTATCTTGGCGTCGACCACAGTAGCAATCATGTTGTTAAGGGTGTTGACAAGGATGCTACTTTGGTTGACTAGCGCGTGGTGGACGGCCGAATCGATTCGGTCTTGCAGAGTATGTAGGGCCGAATCGTCTTGTTCCTGAATCGGCTCCTCCACCTTCTATTTGCCCTTTGATCCACTGGAGGAGGATGCCTTGAGGTCGTCCATGCTGAACTTGTACTTTTGATGTACACCCTGGACCTTGTTTGGGGGAAAGATTGTAGGTATTTGGCCTGGAGCTCCTCTACCATCTTTTTGTAATCGGCTTGCTGTTCAGCCGATAGTTGCTCCATTTTCACAGGCACGACGTTGCCCTGAGAAATGCTGGGGCTCTTGGAGTCGACCATCTTGTCAGCTGCGTCGATGCGTCCTAGTCGAGTTGACAAAGAAAGTCCCACTGGGCGTGCCAAGAAGCGTGTTGATGAGAAATTTCTCTCACGCGCTGGCCTAGGAGATCTGCTTAACTCCAGTGCAGGTCCTTCTCTGCTACCTATGCTGTTCAAGGCGTGCCAGTTGGTTTGATCTGTTAACCAACAAGAAAAGTAGAGATATATGCGTTAAGTATTAAGTTAGATCCTACTGGATCGGCTGCAGAAGTCAATTTACATATATATGCTATTCCGAAGTGTATTTAAACCAAGTGACTAGAATAGATCGGCTACACCGAGACAGTATTAGCCACTTAACCCAAATATACAACAAAATAATAAATATATGCTTTAACAATCTTGGCCGATGTCATAAGTCCAACTGTAAATCGGCTAATACTCCGATTTATCTTATGAAAAGATATTGATCTGAGCTAAACGCGCTAAACCTAGATCAGTCGGCTGTCGGCTGTAGCTGACAAACTAATTCTGGCTTAGGGCATTTAACTAGAGCAAGATCTTAATATAAACGGCAATTTTAATGAATCTGATAGCAAAATATAAAAATAACATTAAAACAGATAAGGCCGGCTGAAACGTCGGCACTGTCTCTAAGCACATAAGTCTAGCCAAATAGCTCATGAAAGCTCTGAAAACGACTTAATAGTTCAACACTGATGCAACATTAAGTATAAAAAAACAGTATGATCTACTGTAGCTGATGCAAATACTTCGAGACGGTGGAAATCACATATAATTTAGGCCAACCTTTAGATCTAACTCTATCGGCTGCCAGTTTTTGACAGAAACGAGCCGACGACGAGACAGATCTAAACATTGTTCTAGATTATATGCAATATATGATAACTAGCGCAGCATAAATCATCGAATTTAGAGTGTCATAACGATGGAAGCACTAAATTCGACGAGATACACCATTAATGACAAACATTTACCTGAACTTGGGGATCGAAACGATGCAGCCCGAAGCCGGATCAGTTGTTCGTCTGAAGAAAACGGAGGTGATGCGCCGAAAGTTGTATTGATTGTGATTTTTTTGTTTACAGGGGTCTCGGGTCCTATTTATACCCAAGTACAACAAAGACCACGCTAAACACAGCTGCAACTAACTACTATATCTATACGACAAAAGCACGAAAAGCAATCCTTTGCCGCCTTTACAATACGGTTGTCCCTAAACAAATCTCTAATTTACATACATTTGTCGTTATGGGACTTTATCCTTAGATGGCAATATCTCTTAATGCGCAATTTGGAAACCGAATCTTCTATTTTATCTCCAAATATCTGCATCAGAAACGGCCTCAACCTCTCTGAACTTGAAATCGGCTATCGACTGTTCTTGTCCGATTCAACCTTAGCTGACTGGCTTCGCAGCCGATCGCATCTCAGCTGACCCGCCTCTGTTTCTCCGTCAAACCAGCCGATCCGATTCTGCTTCAACTTCAGCTAGAACTTAGGGATTTTTCTACCAAATTTAGCTATTAACATGGATAAGGAAAGAGAGGGTAGGAAGGCAAGACGGAGAGGGAGAGGAGAAGAAGGACCCACGGCCTCCCCTCTGGCAGATCTTCCTCCCCTCCGGCCGTTGGATCCGTCCGGAGTCGTGGGGAGAGCGACGACAACGGCGGTGATGCACATGAGGAAACAAAGAGCTCACTGGAGGACAAATGGATGGGGTGAGCGGCGTGACGACCAGGGGAAAGCGTTGCCCGGCCGGGTCCTTTTTTCTTTACTGGGTCGAGCTTTAGGCAGACCTCCTAACGGGCTAGATGAAGATGCAAATCTTGAAGACAATCCAACGTCTACAAATCTTGCTGACAGATCAAAATAAAACAGTCTATAGCTGTGTAGCATATCCCTTTCTTTAATTACTAGTTACATACATTGATCGGTATCCCCCCAAACTTTACAATTTGGATTGCTCCCGATCACCCTCGTTGCGATACTAAGGACATGTATAAAAATAAAGTCTAACATGAGCTGAGATTATCCTCCTACAATAGTTGAGACAATAAGATCTTTTAATCATTAATGCACTAAATAATTTTTTTATTATCCATTCCTTTTCTCCATCTTCATGCAGCAAACTTTCCGTTAATAAATGTTAAGACTCAACTCTAAGCCGTTGAAATGCATAGCAATGATGTTTCTCTTTTTCTTCTCTCTTTTTTTCTTTCATGTCACCAAATTTATATGACAACGAAGAGAGCCTATTATTAGACACCAGTCCAGCCATAAGATTGGACACTCCTGTAGGAATATGCATAGGCTACAATAGCATAAATCAAAATTTTCTATTGCGTAAACCAGGAACCATGCAAGTATGAGATCATGGATCATTACCACTCGACGCGCTATGCAGCGAAAGTAGGTGCTAAGAAGCCAATGAAACATTGACGACGTAGCACGCATCGATATAGAAGAAGCAGTCGATCGCAGCAGCCCGACCTTCTCCTCCTCGTGCATTTGCCTCGCTGTGCTCTCACGGTGATTAGCACTGCAGACCAGTGGCACCGGTATCCAAACGTCCAAGGATGAAACACGTCGCATGGACGTGCTAGCGCTCGTGCGCGGTTAGGGTTTGGCTCGGGAGGGGAGTGACGGCTAGGGTTTCTCAGCACCACCACCCTCATCACCCGAAGATTATATAGGATTCATAACTGGGCCTCCGAGGCCCACAAGAGTCGTACTCGGATCTCTATCCAAATTGAGCATATATTGGATCTCTATCCAATCCCTTTATTCCAGTTCATTAGGTGTGCGATCCTGTAGGTTCATGTCAACTCAGCTGCAACCCGAAAACTCTTTTTGTGGTCCACGTGTGAATAACGACCCCTAGCAAAACATATTGACCCACCGGACATACATAAAGATCATATCGGCTGAACATCTAGTGTATACTTGTATGAACCCCTTTGCATCACGATATCGGTTAAGCTCAATGCTAGATATGTGTCATCCTTTAATAGCTCAATTATTCACTTGATCCTGTAATAGATTACTTAACCTAAGATTAACTCCTCAATCACTTTTGACATGGCCACACACTTCCATAATCTATAACATCGAGAGGCCCAAAAATATCTCTAAAGGAGGAGCAAATCCTATCTTGATTATTTATATCCCACTACATGTTTCATAACATGCCTGAAGATTACTTTTATAACTACCTAGTTATGGAGTAGTGTTTGGCAGCCCCTAAGCAATCTACTACACATGTCGGGAACCATGATAATCTCAGGTCTAAGAAGTTTATACCAACACTAAATGAAACCACTGATAACACATCACATATAGCTCTCGTAGTGTCTCATGTTAGGTCTATCCAACAGCATATTTCCCAACTTGTGGCCACATTATTAAATTTGGTATCTTCATACAATGATCCATGAGACATAATCATCAATCAATACATGTGTTGATCATTGAACCATATTTGCTCCATATATGATATTTGATCAGGGATCTTTTAGAATTAGTAACACACAACATAAATAGCCTCATGAACTAATCACATAATCATTAACCAATAGTGAGATATCTTTTAAGGAACAACGTATGATAAATATGTAAACATAGTATGTGATATAATCATCTCTATGGTTGTTTCTAGGGCATATCACCAACAACTCCTTCACAATTATCTTCTACTACCCGACAACATAACCCTAACCGGATCACTTAGGCCCTTGAAGGACAAAATCATAAAATCTACAAAACATACCGACTAACCAATTTCAATTTCCTTCAAGAATATGGTAAAACTAAAATTAGAATAATTTATTTTATTATGTGTACTACTGTGGTGGGGTTACACATCTATCCTTTATCATTTATGAACATGTCAATACATCGCACTGAAAGTAGTGTCAGAGGTTCATATAAATTTCAACCAGTTAATTTGGCCTTAACGAGTCAGCTTAAACCATTAATTAGATATCTGCATGCATGACACCTTCTTCTCACTCAGAATGAGCTGCATCAGGGAATGGAGAGCACCAAGTCTTCGTTGCACCAGCGCAAATCCAGCAGTGTGAAGGCCAGCCACCTTGGTAGGAGGATCTCAGTTTGGCTTCTGCTTGCAACTTCTATGGAACTAAGCTACTGGATGTCAAAATGAGAGTGATACAGATGAGTCCCTGCTTCTCAGCAAAGTATTCTGCAGACTACCGCACTCTTGTTTTCCATCCAGTTGTGAAGGGATGACTTGGAAAAAAGAATGCCAAACTCAAGTATTCATGCGCCCATGCTTGCCAAAAAGAAAACTTACCAAATATATGGAATCAAATCTGATTATAACATAATACTATATGTTTGCACCGAGGCAGTTAGTTATATCCTGCCCATATATATATAAATCTGACAGAGCTCACAGAAATCACTAGTTGTAACAAAACCAAGAAGATCCAGATGCCTAAGATGTAAAACAGTTTTTCATTGTTGAAAATTAAAAACAAAAACCAGGCCTTTTAGTGCATGGTGATGGGAGAGGCCATGACGCTTCTGGCTACGCTTTTTTATAACCCCCTGCAGCACGTACTGTTTTGATGTAGCCTGGTTGCTTGGGGGTCGGTACCTTCTTCTTACCCTGTAGCATTTCAAGAACATCAGGCATGGTTGGCCGGTCTGTTGGTCTGTTCTGAGTACATAGCAGTCCAATCTCCATGCTTCTTTTGATCTCCTTGAGTTGAGGCTCGTCACACAGGGAGGGATCGAATAACTTGTTCACTGCAACAGAGTTACGTACATTCCATGCCTGGATAAAGACAAAACGGCATCAACATGACAATTAGTTTAGCTACAGTAATCGACACCTGGTTTTCATTCATAACCCCTAAAGGCAGTAATATCGGCATCTGATTTTCCTATGTAAAACTTTGATACCTACAGAGTATCGTAAATTTTTTTAATTAATTGGGGCTTGCAGGTATATTAGTAAGCAAATTTGCAATATGTACTTTTCTTAAAAAAATATACCAATGATATATATATATATATATATTACAAATTACAATCATTTTACGAATCACTAGTACAGAAGAGATAAAAGGTGCCGGTTGAGAAACCCCATTAGGTGCCGGTTTCCCCAACCGGCACCTATTGGTCGGCACCAATGACCAAGGTCATTGGTGTCGGTTCTTCAACCGGCACCTATTTAGGCGAATAGGTGTCGGTTCTACACGAACCGACACCTATTTATCCGACACCTATACGGACCGAACCCCATTCAACGAGGTGCTCCCAATTTCTTCTTATGGACCCACTCATTTAACCGGACCCACCATATTTACCGGACCCACCAAATTTTTCCACGCAACTAAGCGGGCCCTCTTTCGCGCCCGCGAGTTAGAGTTACAGGCACGAGCGACTGAGTCCAGCTGGCCATGCGCATGAGAGATGCATATTTAAGTTGGTGTTGGTCTTGTTCGGCAAGCAGTATGGTACTAATCGAGAGAATAGTGTTTTCTGAGAATAGGTCCCGGTTCTTATTACGAACCGCCACCTATATAGTATAGGTGCCGGTTTTACTATTCATCCGACACCTATTCACGAAGAATAGGTGTCGGTTCGTAATAAGAACCGCCACCTATAATATAGGTGCCGGTTCTACTATTTATCCGACACCTATTCGCGAAGAATAGGTGGCGGTTCGTAATAAGAACCGTCACCTATAGTATAGGTGCCGGTTCTACTATTTATCCGACACCTATTCGCGAAGAATAGGTGACGGTTTGTAATAAGAACCGCCACCTATACTATAGATGTCGGTTCTACTATTCATCCGACACCTATACATATAATAGGTGCCGGATTAATTGAACCGGCACCTTTTAGACCGTTACCTATGAGGTTTTTTGTAGTAGTGAATGTTTTATAGATTTTAAGTTGTAAGAATATATTGTATGAGAATACGATAGTAAAAGAAAAAAATATGTATTACTTACCCACTCAATCGAAGCTTGATGGCGAGTATCTCTTCCAGACTTGCTCATTCCACTAATGGTCTCCAGCAGTGTCACGCCAAAACCATAGACATCATTTTTTACGGAGATAACGCCTTGGACAATATATTCTGGAGGCATATAGCCCCTACAATACAAAATTGTCGGAATAGTCAGTAGAGTAAGAGAAAAGAGAATAACTTCAGATGCAGTTAATGGAACGCTGTATATCTTACAGTGTTCCACGAACCCTTGAATTAATCTTATCATCCTGTAATATTTTAGCTAGTCCAAAATCACCAATCTTAGGGTTCATGTCTGAATCCAAGAGGATGTTGTCTGGTTTAAGGTCGAGATGGACTATAGGCTTGTGGGACTCAGTGTGAAGGTAAATGATTCCCTGGGTTATCCCTTGAATTATTCGGAACCGGGAGGACCAATCAATCTTTTCCCCTGCAAAAACAATGCAGTTTGAACAGAAAAAACCATTAGAAATGACAAAGTTATGAAGAGAGTTTCTCTAGAAATCACGTATGATCAACATTATAGCTGAAAGTACGTGCCATAGATAAAGTTGCTCAAGTTTCCATTGCTCATGTACTCTTCGACCAACAACAGAGATTCTTCGTTTGAACCAACAATTTCCTTTGCCGAATATGCATTGTGCATATTAAACCCCCTGTTTTCATGGCAATATCCCAGGAGTTTAACTATATTTTTGTGGTCAAGCGCTGAGCAGAGATGAATCAAACGATAAATTTCGGGCTCCTCGTCATATCGAGAAGGGCGTGCATTTCCATGTTTCCTGATGGCAACCTCGAGCCCATCACGTAACACACCCTGAAAACCATAACAACACCCAAGTGTTACCAGTCACATGTACTTCCTAAAGTATCACGAACACTGAGTGTTGTTTCATCTATAGATTTTGAAAATTACAGTACAAAATACATGTAATAAAGTACAAAATTAATCAGTAAGCAGCAAATGAGATAAATTTATGACGTTTCCTCCTTAATTTTGTGAAATAGTTAAGAGAATGTTTGTCAGTGTTACGGATCAGGTATACCTCATATACATGGATTCATACCAGTCAAAAATACTAGATACCTAATTTAATTTTATATGGAAGGGTGTATCCAAGTATGTGGTATAATCAATGGATAAGATGGAATTTTTATTCTAATTATGAGAAGTATGTCGACTTCTTCGGGTCAGGCGCTGATGAGCACATTGAACTATCCATGTGGCTGAGAGCCCTCACAGCCCAGGCACAACGACGCAATTATCAGGGGCGCGCTCTACCACTGAGCTAATAGCCCGTCGCGCGGGCCTCCCAAAGGGAGGCCTGCTACGCCAAAAGCGAGAAAAACTCCATCCCTTTTCTTTTGACATCCCCATGCCGCCACACCACACGGGGGATATGGGGACGTCAAAAAGGGGATCCTATCACTATCAACTAATTTGTTTCGACCTAGGATAATAAGCTCATGAGCTTGGTCTTACTTCACCCTAAACGAAAGAAGACTTCCATATCCAAGTTTAGCTCAGACGTAGCTGCCTTCTTTTTGGTGTGAAGCAGTGTCAAACCAAAATACCCAATAAGCATAAGCATTAGCAATCTACCCATTATCTACTTGGAGTCGCCAAGTTATACTTAATGGACTCATCTGTCCGTATAAATACAAGTCCCTCAAAAGAGAATAGCAAATCATAAGAAATAGACACAATACACATTGTTTATTAAGGAGGAAGACTACAGCTAGCTGCCGCTTACAATGTTGGATTGCATCTCGTCGAAGACTAGATGGTGGACAAAATTAGCTAGCTTACTTCCTCTCTGTAATCGGTGTGATCTATTCTATAGCTATACATATAAACTGAAATAAAGATATTACTCACATAAAAGGCTCGAACCAGTATAAAAACCCATGTATCCTATTATCTCGTTACTAATCTTGCAGTATAAAAACCCATGCATTACTGGAGAAAGCCACAACTGTCCCGGTTTGTAACCCTCAGTAGTCCCGATTGTCAAACCGGGACCTATGAATCCAGGATTAGAGATATGTGATCTCTAGTCCCGGTTAAATAACCGGGACTAGAGATGCATCTACGTGGCCGGCTCCGCCATCTTTAGTCCCGGTTGGTGGCTTCAATGATAATTTCATATTCACTCGTTTTAATTACGTCTACGTTCCTTTGGACTATTAAGTGGATGGACCTATTGATAAAATTATTCTTTTGATTGAATAGATCAATAGTTATCCATGAGTGGACCAACTTCCATATTCCTGCGTGTATATAAGAGGCCATGGTTGTCATACCTATATTATCAAGAAAAATATAATAATACACCATTTATTACTGTACTATCAATATCTCATTATCTCATTGACATAGGAATTTATGTAACTAAGATCACCATACAGAAAGGGCATGACCAATACTATGTGCATGTCAAGTATGAGGAAGAACATGCATCCTTATTTTTCGTAAGAAAATTAATTAGAAATTCGATCTTAAAGACATGCCTGAAAAGGGTAACGATGACTTCTCGCTGTCTCTGCTTTCTCTGCAGCAATTGATATAGAGTAAAAGTGAAGGCTTCTTTAAGAAGTACAAAATCAAGAGAGCGGAACCACAACCGATCAGTAGAAATTACCTAATATCGGGTATCTACATGGCAATCTTATTCGACTGAAGGTAGGGATAGATTGCGCTTGCCATATCTGTAAACCAAACATGACTTGGGTGTTACGATTGCCGATAGAGATAAGGCAATCGGCCTATAGTCACGGTTTGGTAAGATTGAGGAAACCGACTTAGAGTAAGATAGGATTTCCGATCTGTAAGCCCTCCTCCCAAGACTATATAAGGGGGGTAAGGGACGTCCCTTGAGGGATATCATATGCTAGATCAGAGATTCCAATAGGAGATCAGCTTTTAGCCTTCAGCTTTAGATCACGAGATCAATAAAGACACTCGGCGGATCGAATCCACCGAAACAGGAGTAGGGTATTACCTCGCGAGAGGGCCTGAACCTGTCTAAATCTTCTTTTCCTCCTAACCCATTGTGCTTGGCGATCTTGACTGCGACCCCAAAAATTATATTGCCGAAACCAAGTTTCGACAGTTGACGCGCCAGGTAGGGGACCGTGCGTCGAGACTTCTTCAACAATCTCGCCGACAAGCGTGATGGGATCTCCTTCAAGATTCGGCGACTTCGCCGCCTACTTCGTCGACGATTCCTCCTTCGACTCGGATTCGGACCAGTCGAAAGGAGAAATCCACTCGACGCCGTTCGGACTCCCGAACAGCGCCAAGATCTACAACAACGTCTTGAAGACCAAGATGCAATCTACTCTCTCCAACGAAGGACTTCGCTCGGCACCATTCGGATTACCAAATATCGTCGAAATCTGCGCCAATCTTTTCGCCTCCCCGCCGGAGACGATCTACTCGGACGAAGACCTCTCGGTGCCGTTTGGGTTACCAAACGCCGCCGAGATCTATAGCAAACTTCTCTCCCCCGAGTCGGGGGCGACCCACTCGGAGGAGCCCGCATCCCAAGCTCTGACTCGGACTGGAACGATCCTGACCCGGGCTACCCAGGATCAAGGGAGGTCGCCGTCATCCTCCCATCATTCGGCTCCTGCTCATCTTCGAAGCTCAATGAATACCTCAGCTCCGTCGGCTTCGACGACCTCTATGGCATCCCCTCTGACGAAGCCGACGACTCTGACTGCCGCAAGGACTATGAGCCGAAGTGCTTTGATGTCCTCATGACCGAGCCGGATAAGTCCGACTCAGCCATGGCCAGGAGGCTTGCTGAAGAAGAGTGAGCCAAGATTGAGCACGGGCGCAAGATGGCCGAAGAGGAGAAGCAACGCAAGGACGAGGCTGACAAGAGGAAGCAGGATCTACGCGCAACCGGACGATCCGCCCAGGAGGCCATCCTCCAAACACGAGTTCGCAACACCAACATCTTCCAGACGCCACAGGAGAACGCTGTTGCCGCGCTCACGCTCTTGGACACCGTCATGGAGACGGCACCCGCCAATGTGACTCCGATACTCGACAAGATCAAGACCATCGTCGCAGCCACAGCCAACGGCCACCCCACCACCTCGGCACAAAGACCGACTGAACCGTGGCTGAAACGCCCGACAAAAGCCGACTCCCGCCTCTAAAGTCGGAGACTATAAGAGGCCCGAGCGATCGGTCGACGACAAGGCCAAGAGGCCCACCCCGCGAGTCCACGCAGAAGTACCAGGAGCAAACGGCCGACTCCTGCGACAAACGACATGGACGTCCACCCGTCCACCACCGTGTCCGCCGCAACAACAGCTCTAGCTACCCAACCAGCCAACCGAAGACCCCGCCGAGTGATCTGCGGGAAGTTCTCGATCGCCGCTACCAGGAGCGGGACCGACGCACTCGGGAGGATCGAAGGGGATCACCCGATAGCGGCGACGACGGAGTGCCGGCTTTCACTCGGGAGCTTCGCCGAGTGCACTGGCCGAGTGGATTCAAGCCCACAGGAATTGAAAGGTACGACGGCAAGACCGACCCTGAGTCATGGCTTACCGTCTACACCCTCGCCATCCGCGCAGCAGGCGGTGACAACAAGGCCATGGCCAATTACCTGCCTATGACCCTCGCTAACTCAGCCAGAAACTGGCTCACGAGCCTGCCAAGAGGCTCAATCGGCTCGTGGAGCGAGCTGATGGACCACTTCATCGCCAACTTCCAGGGAACCTTCGAGAGGCCCGGTACACACTTTGATCTATACAACGTCATCCAGAAGCCGGACGAGCCTCTGAAGGATTACATCCGTCGTTTCTCCGAGAAGCGCAACAAGATCCCCAACATCACCGATGACATAATCATCGCCGCCTTTCAGAAGGGAGTCCGTGATGAGCTGCTAATCGGGAAGTTCGGACGCAAACCACCGAAGACGGTGAAACAGATCTTCGAGATGGCGAATTCATACGCCAAATCCAACGACGCCATCAAGGCCGCCCGTCAAGATCGGCCCGACAGAAGGGAAGACTAGCAGGCAGGAGGAAGCCGGAATCCTAAGAAGGATAACGGCAATAGTAACAACCAGGCCCAAAAGGATCGCAAACGCCGATCTGAGGACCTAGTGGCTGCAACCTCCAATTCTCAACGCCGCCCCCGAGTCGCCGCCTACGACGCCATCATGAACGCCCAGTGCACTCACCATCCCAACCATAAGCACGCAGCTAAGGACTGCTTCATCTACAAACAGATCGCCGAGCAGTACGCGGCGCAGCTCAACAAGAAGCCGAATGACGAGGCTGGTCCATCGGGCGCCAAGAAGAACAACGCGGCTGACAACGCCGAACCTTTCCAAGACCCTGTGGGAGAGCTCAATCACATCTTCCGGGGGCCGCTAGCCTATGAATCCAAGAGGAAACAGAAGCTAACCGACCGAGAGGTCAACGCGGCTCAACCCAAAGTCCCTCAGTACCTGCGATGGTCGGAGGTGGCCATCACTTTTGACCGCTCGGATCACCCTGACCGAGTGGTTTATCCGGGGCGCTATCCACTCATCCTAGATCCCGTGGTCCGCAACATCAGGCTCAAGCGCGTCCTCATCGATGGGGGCAACGCCCTTAACATCCTGTTCGCCAAGACCATGGATGAGATGCAGATCCCGAGGGCAGAAGTGAAGGCAAGCTCAGCCCCCTTCCACGGAGTCATTCCGAGGCTATCGTCTACACCACTCGGGCACATCTTCCTCCCTGTCACCTTCGGGGCTCGAGAGAACTTTCGAACGGAGAACGTCACTTTTGAGGTGGCCGACTTCGAAACAGCATATCACGCCATCATCGGAAGGCCTGCGCTTGCCAAATTTATGGCGATCCCACATTACACCTACCTCTGCATGAAGATGTCGGGTCCCAACGGCGTCATCACTCTTCGCAGCGATGTGAAGCAAGCCTTCACCTGCGATAAGGAGAGCTGCGACATGGCCCAATCTCGCGAGAGATTACGTGGCCAACAAGAAGTCCGATTGGCTGCATCAACTTCGGCAGAGGGCGAAGTCCCCGCGAAGAAGATAGCCAAATCGGGATCCGGCAACGCCAAGACCAAGAAGATCTCCCTTGATCCGTTGGATCCCTCGAAAACTGCTGTAATCGGCGCTGACCTAGATCCCAAATAGGAAAGCGCGCTCGTCACCTTCCTCCAAAATAATAAAGATGTTTTGGCTTGGAAACCATCTGATATGCCTGGAATTCCTAGGGAGGTGATCGAGCACTCTTTGCATGTCAAAGATGACGACAAACCGATAAAACAACGATTACGCAGATTCGCGCAGGACCGAAAAGACGCTATCAAGGAAGAGCTCACAAAGCTCTTGGCTGCCGGCTTCATCAAAGAAGTCCTTCATCCCGACTGGTTAGCCAACCCAGTCCTGGTCCGCAAGAAGATGGGGCAATGGCGCATGTGCGTTGACTACACCGACCTCAACAAAGCATGTCCCAAAGATCCGTTTGGGCTGCCTCGCATCGACCAAGTCGTTGACTCAACAGCCGGCTGTCAACTCCTGAGTTTCTTGGATTGTTACTCGGGCTATCACCAGATCAGCTTGAAAGAATCCGACTGCCTGAAGACATCGTTCATCATGCCGTTTGGGGCCTACTGCTACATCACCATGCCTTTCGGCCTGAAGAACGCCGACGCCACATACCAACGCATGATCCAAAGATGCTTCCAGACGCAGATCGGCAAAAACGTAGAAGCTTATGTCGACGACGTTGTCATCAAGACCAAGCAGAAAGAAGACCTGATCGCTTACCTAGAAGAAACTTTTGCAAACATCCGAGCCTTCATAATGAAGTTGAACCCGGAGAAGTGCACCTTCGGCGTTCCATCAGGCAAACTGCTCGGCTTCATGGTGTCACGTGGCGGCATTGAAGCCAATCCAGAGAAGATCAACGCCATCTTGAGCATGAAGCCCCCGAGTAACCCGAAAGACATCGAGAAGCTCACTGGCTGCATGGCGGCACTAAGCCGCTTCATCTCTCGACTCGGCGAACGAGGCATGCCCTTCTTCAGATTGCTAAAGAAGACAGACGACTTCCGGTGGACCGCGGAAGCCAACAAGGCCTTTGAAGATTTCAAAGAGTTCCTTACAACGCCGCCCATCCTGGCCTCGCCTCAGCCCCAGGAACCTTTGCTGTTATACGTTTCAGCCACTCACCAAGTGGTTAGTACGGTCCTCGTGGTCGAACGCGAAGAAGAAGGACGGGCTCAGAAGATTCAGAGGCCGATCTACTTTGTTAGCGAAGTGTTGGCAGGAGCCAAAATTCGCTACCCTCACGTACAAAAATTACTCCATGGTGTTCTAATAACTGCGAGGAAATTGGCACACTTTTTTCGGGGTCACTCGGTCACCGTCGTCACTTCTTTCCCACTCGGCAATGTCATCCACAACCGGGAGGCGACCGGACGCATCGCCAAGTGGGCTTTAGAACTGATGCCGTTGGACTTGACTTTTAAGGCGAGGACATCCATAAAGTCACAAGCCTTGGCGGATTTCCTGGCCGAGTGGACTGAGCAACAAGAGAACGTACCTCGGGAAGACCTCCAACACTGGACCATGCACTTCGACGGATCCAAGAGGATCACCGGCTTGGGAGCAGGAGTTGTGCTGATCTCCCCGACCGGGGAAAGGCTAAGATACGTCCTTCACCTCCACTTCTCCGCCTCACACAACGTTGCCGAGTATGAAGCTCTGCTACATGGATCATGCGTCTCGCAGCTTCACTCGAATACGCCACTCATCGTGAAAGGCGACTCCCACTCGGTCGTCAATCAAGTAATGAAGGACTGGTCCTGTCTAAACGACACCATGGAGGCCTACCGGCAAGAGGTCCGCAAACTTGAAGACAAGTTTGACGGGCTCGAACTCTCACACGTCTTGAGGCATAACAACGAAGCGCCGATGAGTTGGCACGGTTCGGGTCCAAGCGCGAAGCTGCCCCAGACGTCTTTGTCGAACACCTCTATGAACTAACCATCACGGCAAAGACAACTTCCAACGAGCAAGCTGCGAACAAGTCGCCATGATCGACGCCGACCGGAGGACGCCGCTCATCAAATTCTTAACCCAAGAAGAGCTGCCGGAAGACCGGGATGAAGCAGAACGCGTCCGACGTCGTTGCCAAGCATATGTCATGGTTGACTCCGACTTATACAAGAGAAGCCCCTCCGGAATCCTAATGAGATGCATCACACCCGAGGAAGGGAAGCAGCTACTTCAAGACATCCACTCGGGCATATGCGGAAGCCACGCGGCAGCACGCACCCTGGTCGGCAAAGCTTACAGGCAAGGTTTCTTTTTTGGCTTACCGCGGTCTCCGACGCGGACAAAGTCGTACGAACCTACGAAGGCTGCCGTTTTCGCCCGACGAGCCATGTCCCGCCCAGAGCTACAAACAATCCCACTATCCTGGCCGTTCGCGGTATGGGGCTTTGACATGGTCGGCCCCTTCAAGAAAGCTCCAGGAGGATTCACACACCTCTTCGTCGCAATCGACAAGTTCTCCAAGTGGATTGAAGCCAAGCCGGTCGCCACAATTACTGCTGACAAGGCACGGGACTTTTTCCTCAACATCGTGCATCGCTTCGGCGTCCCAAACAGAATCATAACTGACAACGGGACTCAATTCACGGGAGGCATCTTCAAGGAATTCTGCAAGGACTTCGGAATCAAGATTTGCTATGCATCAGTTGCCCATCCCAAAAGCAATGGACAAGTCGAACGAGCCAACGGCATGGTCCTCCAAGGCATCAAGACCCGCGTGTTCGATCGCCTAAACCCTTACGCAGGCAAGTGGGTCCAAGAGCTTCCCTCGGTCCTATGGTCTCTGCGGACCACACCCAGTCGGGCTACCGGTCAAACTCCCTTCTTTTTGGTCTACGGCGCAGAAGCCATGTTGCCAAACGAGATGGAGTATGAATCCCTCCGAGTCCGCAGCTTCAACGATCAACGCTACGACCCCGACCGAGTGGACGACCTCACCCGGCTAGAAGAGGCTCGAGAGGCAGCCCTAATCCAGTCGGCCAAATATCTTCAAGGGCTCAGGCGATACCACAGTCGCAACGTTCGGGCACGAGCTTTCATCGTTGGCAACCTAGTTCTACGCAAGATCCAGACCACCAAGGACCGTCACAAGTTATCCCCCTTATGGGAAGGACCGTACATAATCGCTGAGGTGACTCGGCCCGGTGCATACCGGCTAAAGCGTGAAGACGGATCTATGGTGGAGAATTCCTGGAACATCGAGCATCTTCGACGATTTTATGCTTAATTTTACTAAGGTTTCATGTTTTCCTTGACTGCCAACCTCAAGCAAGATGACTTCTTGAGTTAGCAGTCGGGGGCTATACATATGTCAATAAAGCTTAAGTTTTCCTCATCAACTTCTGTGCATGATTTGGTTTATCATTGTTTAATGTTCTTCGATTCGAGTTCAGTGTCTAAGGACTGAGAGTTTTCTGATGACCTAATCGAGCCTAGGCTTAGTGACAGTCAGACGAAAATTACTTAAGAAATTTCGCACAAAAACTCAGACAAGGCATTAACATAAATAAACCAAATATATCACAAAGCCTGTATCAGAGCACCACAATCATATGATATTTACAAGCCAATGTTCACAAGACAAATTAAATCCGGAAGTTATTCACTACATCTACAGAAATCTTCTTCGCCGACTCTTGCGCTTCACTCAGCATGTCCAGGGCCTGCTCATCTGTGGTCCCGTCAGCGAAGCCCTCTCCGACCGAGTCGATATCCACTCGGGGGTAGAGAGATTTGGTCTGCGCAAGAGCCAGGCCAGCCCCCATGTTGGCGGCTTCGGTGATGTTGGTCAGATACTGGTCAGGGGCTCGCCTGAGCTTGTCGAAGACTTCAACTGGGTCCAATGAGCTGGTCCCGACCCCATGGTGGAACAAAGACAGCAAAATCGGCGTCGCTGCATTGACGACCTCTTCCCGGACCTCTCCGGCTCGTTTGACCCGCTCAAGCAAGACGTCATATTGAGCTCGGGTCTTAACCTTGTAAGCTGCCAAAAGCATCTGATCATGCAAAGCACTCAGAAATAAAGCAGCACAAGGAATGTAACTTCAAAGAGGCTTACCTTCAAACTCGGCTTCCAGTTCGGTTTTGTCGAGGCTGACTGCCTCCAGCTGGACTTGGAGCGAATGGACCTCCGACGAATTTTCTACAAGTAAAGAAGATCATTAGCAACCGTGGTCAACATGAGAATCATAAAGAAACTCGGAGAGACGAGCTTACTCCCGACTGATCCTCGGAGGTCGAGGTTCGCCTCCCGAAGCTCCACGATCTCCCTCCTTAAAGCCGCCTCCCTTGACGCGGCTTCCTCTTGAGTAGTCTTCAGCTTCCGCTGGACGTCCTCTAAGGAGCTCAGGTGAGGAACATGTTTTTCCAGCACCTCGGACTTTGCCATGGAACGACAATACTCCTTCTGCGCATGAAATCTGAAGAGTGACCGACTAGAAAAGGATGATAACACAATAAAAGAAAAAGACTAAGGCTTACGTTGAGTAGCCGAGTCGCTTCGTTTAAGCTTTCGACAAGGGCATCCCTTTCTTCCCTTTTCGCACCGCTCGTCCGAGACGATGCCCCGCCTTTGGCCTTCCGAGTCCCGCCACTCGATCTTGATTGGGGAACCTGTGTTTCGAAGACTCAGAACGGGGATTTCCTCCACGTGGTGGCGAGATAGGAAGAACAAATGAAGACATGAAAGATTCGAACTAAAAGAGCAAAGAGAAGATTCTGATACAAGACTCACCGGCTTCAGTGGCTGCGCACTTGGGTGGAATAGCCCGGCTGGCCTCCTTCCTCTGGCTCTTCGCCAAGTGACCCTCAGTCGGGGCTGATCGAGCCGTGGCCCGAGGTTTCCGGCCGCGACGGCTTCCGTCGGGACGTCCCGGCGGCGGTCGGGGGCTCCTTCCTGGGGGCATCCTTCTTCGGAGGCGAAGGTTTTTGCCCGGAGCGCTCTCGCTCGGATGCGGGCTCCGAGGTTTCGGCTCGCAGCTTCGGTGCCTCGGGAGCAGCGGCGGGGGTCGGCCCCTCACCCTTCCCGGCAAGATCTATGTCCTGGGGCCTCCTGCGGTAATGAATACAGCTGGGGTGAAGACAAAGAAAGCTTTCAACAAAAAAGTTCGGACTTCAGTCATAAAGCATACCTGGACAACCGGCGGATCTTCGACGCCGTCCTCGGCGATCGCCTTGGAGGAGGAGTCTCGACTGGAGGAGCCGGGACGTCATCGTCCGAATCCTCAATGATGAGCCTCCTTTTGCTCGCCCGCTTGTTTGTGTCCTCACTCGGGGCCGCCCGCTTTCCGACTGGATCACTTTGGATTTTGATCCCACCAGCCGGCTTCTTGGCAGGACGACGCGGCGCGTCATCGTGGGACACCTTATACGGTTTTGAAGTAACAGAAGCATTTTCCTGCAAGAGAAGTTCGCACAACACTAAGAGACAAGATATCAAGATTGCAAGACATTATGAAGCAGCCAGTCGGCTTACCGGAGGAGGAGGCCGGTGGATGCTGAAGGGGAGAACCGGCAGAATGAGGGCACGCTCAACTGCAATTCCAGCCGTGAAGATCTTGTACATCCGGATCTTCAGGATCTCGTAGCTGAGTGGATCTTGATCTTCCCGATTGGGGTCCTTCCTGCCTTCGTATTCAAAGGCTGGCTTTGACCTCTCTTTGATTGGAGCCAGTCGGCACCGAATGAAGTGCCGAGTGATCTGCTCGCCGCGAAGACCCTTCTGTTTCATTGCCAGGATCTTTGCAAGCAGTTTGTTGGCCTCGTCCCAATCTTGGGCCACTGGAACGGTGCTCCAAGTTGGCCTGGGGACAGGGGGAAGGCCGACGAAAGCTGGCAGGCTGGGTTCGAGGTTGCTAATATAGAACCAGCCCGCGTGCCATCCCTTATTGGAAGATTTTAAGGGAAGAGAGAAGTACTCCTTGCGGAGAGATCCGCGGAGTTGGAAACCTGCCCCGCCAACGACGCATGGGTGGTCTTTATTCGGATGTGGTTTAAGATAAAACATGCGGCGGAACAGTTGGAAGTGGGGGAGGATGCCAAGGAATGCTTCGCATACATGAATGAAGAGGGCGATGTGAAGCATGGAGTTGGGGTTCAGATGGTAGAGCTGGAGACCATAGTAATCTAAAAGCCCCCGGAAGAACTCGGAGGTGGGAAGGCTGAACCCGCAATAGAAGAAAGAGGTGAATACAACGAGCTCACCGGTGTTCGGGGTTGGGAAGTCCTCACCCGCCGCCGGGCGCCAGCCCACGATCTCCTTTGGGGGAAGCACGCCGTGCTTCACCATCTCCTTGAGGGTAGATTCCCTCACATCCGATGTGGCCCATTGGTCAAATGGGATTCTCTTTTCCTCCGCCATGAGTGTGGTGTGGATGGGAAGTGGATCTGGTCGGAAAGGATGGCGATTTGAGCAAGAGATCTTGGAAGATTGGCTGTGAAAGCTGGTTGTGACAAGAAGCAAGCTTTTGGATGAATGGATTTGGGAGCGCGCGAGTCTAGGGTTCTTCGCAGGGAACTGGTGAACAGTGCTGCGAAAAGAGGAATCTTTTGGAAGACGAAGAGGCGGGGACGACCTCGAGCCTTTATAGAAAGATTTGAGGGTTGCGCTAGGTTTTCTTGTGATTGGGCCGAGCCCATGAGAGAATCTGCGACCCAGTTAAGGTGTGGCCCGACGCGTGTCCTTAGGGACTTAAGCAGATGAGTTTAAGCAGATTTGCCCTGGCAATATGCATGTGTCCGAATGCTCTATACCTTTGAAAATCCTTTCGTACCGCGGTTTGCTTGACTTCATGAGAAGCTGGCGTGATGCAACTTGGAAGGTGACCAACAGTGAAGCTTTTTATGGCTGCCTTGATGACAAGGGCTGTTTGGTTTTTTAGCATTTGATTAAGTGATTTTATCAATGCTATTTTTTCCACCTTGGTGAAGATCTTTATAGATTGAGACCAGTATTATGGCAAAAGCTATTTAATAACTTGGTCATATTTTTCATACGATTGAAAGAACTCGTTTTCCCATGAGGAATGATTAAAATATTTGTTCCAGGATAACTCGGGCAGATCCACTCGGATAAGCATGAGCTTACCGAGTGCTTTTCACCCACGAGGGTTGGTTGGGTTATTTGTTCGAGATGACTCGGGCAAATTCACTCGGATAAGCACAAGCTTGCTGAGTAATGAGGTTGCTTTAGCTTGAGTTAAGCATCTACATGAGAATGATTTTTTTTATAGTTCTTAACTATATGTTTAGTCTGTTTTTGACTAATCACATAGTCGGGGGCTACACCTAATTAGGTGCATCAGGAGATGCACCTAGATATTTATTTTTAAGAATTTTTTAGATATTTTTCAGCCCTTCACAGTCTTTGGAGCCACTCGGAAAGATTCAGGCAGAGATGATGGAATCACTCGGCGTCAAAAGCACTCGGTCAAAGGGATTTTTGGCTGTGTGCTGTTTTGGTTTGAGTTGAGCTGTCTCGTCGACTGAAAAGGACTCGGGGGCTACTGTGGAGATTACGGCAATCGGGTATCTACATGGCAAGCTTATCCGACTGGAGGTAGGGATAGATTGCGCTTGCCATATCTGTAAACCGAACATGACTTGGGTGTTACGATTGCCGATAGAGATAAGGCAATCGGCCTATAGTCACGGTTTGGTACGATTGAGAAAACCGACTTAGAGTAAGATAGGGTTTCCGATCTCTAAGCCCTCATTCCAAGACTATATAAGGGGGGTAAGGGGCGTCCCTTGAGGGATATCATATGCTAGATCAGAGATTCTAATAGAAGATCAGCTTTTAGCCTTCAGCTTTAGATCACGAGATCAATAAAGACACTCGGCGGATCGAATCCACCGAAACAGGAGTAGGGTATTACCTCGCGAGAGGACCTGAACCTGTCTAAATCTTCTTTTCCTCCTAACCCATTGTGCTTGGTGATCTTGACTGCGACCCCAGAAATTATATTGTCGAAACCAAGTTTCGACAGCTGTGCTCTTAAAGTGAAACATACTTACGGGTTTGAAAAGTGAATTGTCGTTCATGTAATTTTGTTAATCAAACAGCCTTGAAATGTAAATGGTCGTTCGTGTATTTTATTTATTTAAACAGAACGTACTGGTATACACGCACGAAACAGTTGCAACAGAAAGTATAAGAACGCATACTATTTACATAGGATCTGCGTGATTTTTGTATGATAGACTTATTAGATTCTTATTTCTAACCTTTCCTAAATTTGAGTTCTGAACTTGGCGCTGTTGTACAATTTAGATATGAATTCTGAACTCGGTTCTGTAGTATATTTTCTACCTGAAGGAAAATTTTGATACCCCAATCACCAGCATTGTCACCGTACAATGATCCTTTAAATTACTCTATTTGTTTTTAAATATTAAACCGTGAAATTATAGTCAGTCATGTCAAAAAAACATCCCATGCAAATTGTACATCGAGTCGGTAAACAAAAATGGAAGTTTCACCACTAAATTATATTCCCATTATTAACTATGAAACTTTGTGAGATTTTAGAATTATATCAGTACAAATATACAAATAATTTCCATGTAAAAGTCCTGCATATTTTTTAATGTCATCATGCTCATTCTTTAGTGTCCTAAATTATATGAATGTGAGCAGAGAGATCTGAAGAACTATTTCAGTTCAGCAAATTGTAAAATAGATCATGCGATCTGTTTCTGAAATGGAAATAAAATGTGTGAATTATCGAAAAAAAATTAATGTGACTAGCATAATCATGCATCACATCCACGAGAAGAATGTAATGTGCATATCTGACCTAGCAGGAGACAAAGCAGATCTACAAATAGCAGGAGAGAGTGACCATCCTTCAGACTGAAAAACCAAAATAGCTCATTGAGATTATGGTATGACAAATGAAGACTTCACAAATAATAATTGAACAACAGTTAGCACAGTATGTTTTTTCTGTGGAAGCAATTAATTTAAATCCACCAAGAAATACACAGACTTTGGGCCATTTGTACCTCCATATTGGAGGATCATGTTAGCAGTACGCAAAATATGACGTTTTAATTATTACCGTATGATTAATTAAATATTATAAATTTAAAAATAGATTTATTTGATTTTTTTAAAACTTCTAATAGAAATTATTAGAAATTATTTTGTACAACCCGTTTGTTTGAAAATTGTTCTTCTATACAAATACACTATACAAATACATTTGGCAGGTTTTTTTAGTACTTCTAGAATTTAAATTATATGTCCTAACTTCAGTTTTTTAGCCTTCTACCTATACCCGACGTACAATCAAAAAGTTTTATTCCGTCATTTTAGTAAACCTTATTTACCCTCCCATTAACCGTACTTTGGTAAGTTTGTTTCTTTCCCTACAACTTTTTCTTCGAATGATGGTATCTTTGGCGTGATGGGGTAGCTGTGGACGTATCGATACTATCTAGCTAGAGGGTATAAATCTATATTAATATAAATAATGATAGTAGAATCTATATTAATATAAATGATGATAATAGTGCTGGTGAATCTGCCAACAGCACATCCAACTACGTTAATTACATTACAGTACCCACAACACCAAAACACAATCAGATATGACTTCTTTGATCCCGAGCCTCATAGGCCACATACATCCTAGCATAGTAGACACATGAAAAGCGACGGCAAAAGTAGCGTGGAGATAATATATTATATAGGAAAAATAATTTTTATGGACTTTAATATGTAGACATTGAGCTATATATTTTTTAAAAAACCGTTGGATCACACCGGTATTATGCTAGTCCTAATAATTAGAAGAAAAAATGCATCCATAAAACAGACATCAAAAGTATTCCATCAAAGTTATAGGAAAAGGAGTCACGATGTTCGCTTTTAAGGTCTAAAATAAATTCGAATTAATAAAATTAAACAGTAATTAATATTGAGATAAGAGTCATGTAGAAATATAATTTAGGAAAACTAGAATGTTCGGGCTAAAAATTAAAAAATAATTGATACTGAGTGCAAAGTTCGTGTAGAAATACAATTTAGAATGGTACAAAATTCGAATTAAAAAATAAAAAAATATTAAAGAGAAAGAGCCCATGTAAAAACAAATATTATTTAGAAAACCCAACATGCATGAGTACAATTTTAAATTCTGATTGATAATATATAATATTAAGCGTAAAATTTTAAATTTGGATTTACAGTAAATACTTTTAATGCATAAAAACAATTCATCAACATGTTAAATTCGGGTAAAAATAAATACAGTTGAGAAAAGCTTTCGTGTAAGTATAGTTTATAAATACTTTTCATTTCAATTAAAATAAATAATATTGAGGGAATGCTTATATTGACAGGAGGCTCTCCAAGGAGCACCACAATAATCCTCGCGAGGTAAAAATAACTACAAAATTCTCACATTACAAAAATTCTTAGAATTCACACGTTAATCAAAGAAAAACAAAATAGCTTGATTGCCAATCTACATTACAAAAATACGACCAACAGGTGAGATTGGATCACCAAACCTATAGTAACACGAAGTTCCTAGTGTCCAAACCATGAGAAACAACAACAAAAAAAATATAAGAAAACCTAATAAAGAAGTGTTTTGACGATCGAAATTTTTGTATTTACAACGGAACAATCACGAATATATACGATACACTATGTTATCTTTATTAGGTGTAAGAATTAAGATGCCACAAAAGTCTTACAGATAGGGGTGGGTAGAAAAAGAAAACAAATATATTATTGATCATTAGAGAGTAAATTTAACTTTGGATCTCCTTTTATTACCGAAGAATCACCTTTTAACCTATGCTTTACTTTGTACCGGTTAATCTTGTCTTTGTTTCACTTTGAACTACACAGTCTCTTCTCAAGCATATGAACAAAGTCGAGCATGTCGGCTTCTATTCATCAATAAACTCCCTCAATTCTATGTATACCATTTCTTTAATATATAATTTGATGTAGATGGATTAAAGAGTTGGAGGTGATCCAAAATGTCATAAAGATAAAATTATCTAATTAAAAATAAAAACATTGTTTGAAGGGTGATCGAAGCGAAACATTGGCAATAAGAGATGGCCCAAAATGGAACTCTTGAGATTATATATGTTTGATTTATTGTATTATTAAGAGATAATAGAGGAACCATCATGTTTGCTTTATGGACAATGAATTTCTATATTAATGAGAATATCATACATATAATAAGTTTTATCAAGTTATGCCGGAGTTTAAAATTATATTGTCATTTTAATATTTTATACTAAAATATGAAAGTATATATGCCATTATATATAAAAAATTTATAGCGATGGCAGCGGGCTACCACACTAGTTATGTAGAAAAAGACCGACTGTCCCACCATTGCTGCTTGGAACTATATTAGGTATCCAAATTCTTGCACAATAAAGGCAAAGGCAACAGCAGTGCATCCCTGAGATTTGTCGGGCCTCACATGCCATATAGACCAAGAATGTGTTAAGCTACATGCTCCATAGTGCAAGTTACTTATAGGGGGTCTCACCAACATCACGTTTTTCATTTTTCATCTCTCCTCTCTCTCTCCTCTCTTCCTTTCCCCACCGACACCAGAGGAAGCCGAGGCTGAGCGTGAGGCACCAGGCGGACCAGCCCAAGCAGCGACGGAATTGGGCTGAGCGGCGGCGGCCGGCGAGGCAGCGCAAGTGGCGATGACACCAGGCAGAGCGGCGGCAGGACGGACATCCTCCTCGACCGGCAGTAGCGCAGTCTGTAAAATCAAAGTGTGTTTGATTCTTCTATGGTGATGAACAATTGACATCTGTGATTAGTGGTTTTGATATTTGGAAATTATTGGCAAAGTAGTTTTGGATATCATTGGATTTTCAGACGGTGAACAGTGTTTTGAGGTCCAGTCAGATCGGGTGTGTGGATTTACAGACGGTGAACAGTGTTTGAGGTCCGATCAGACCGGGTGTGTGCCACCGGTCAGACCGAAGGTTTGTGTGCAGTCAGACCGGGTGTGTATCACCGGTCTGACCGATCGACTCTGTCCGACTGCAGGCCGACTTTGTGTCTATTTCAGTTTTGGAATGTTTCCTTGCATATCCATGATTATTTCGTGTTTCTATGCGTATGAATATTGTTGTGTGCTGACAATGAGTCAAGTTGGAGATAGCTTGTGCTCGGATATGGTTTCTTTGTTTAATTCATGTGCAGGTAATCTTTACGCCTCGGGAAAGTGTTGCCGGTGATAGAATTGAAGTCAACTTGGAGATAAGGGTCAGACCGAAAGAGATTATGTGGGATACTAAGGCTAGAGATTGATGCACGTGGTTGGTGAAGTTTCCATATGGCATATGATGGAGATATTGTGTGTGTATGGGATGCGGAGTTAAATTTGGAAGGAGTTCAATTTGGTTACAATTGGAATTTCTAAAGTTTGTTTCTTGTATGGGAAGATTTTATAGTGGATTAGAACTTCTTGTATGAGTAGGATTCGTGGCTTTGGGCTGCCTATCTTGTGTATAAATAGAGAGGGAAGGCGTGGTTTCCCGGTATAAGTTTTAGAGAGAGTTGAGTAGAGAAAAAGTTAGGGTTTCGAGTTTAGTCAAGATTTTGTGAGGAGTGCTATTGTTGCTCTTTGTAACACAGAGAGAAGTAATATATTTTCAATCTACTTTGAGAGTTCGTTAATTTGTGTCTTCTCGGGTGAGACGGTCCAACTGGCGAGATACCTACGGTTAGACCGGAGCTTCTCACCGGTCAGACCGATCAGGTTGCGGCGGTCAGACTTCCGACTTCCCCCTCATCACGGCAGTAGCGTCAATCGAGGCCGTGCCCCCAAATCGCACCGGCAACAAGCTTCGCTGTCGTCTCTCGCCTCTCCCTTGGCGACGAGCTCGGTGCCATCGTCGACACGGAACCGCAGACGGATGCCTTGACCGCCGGATCTAGCCTAGTGCGGGACGGCGGGCCCGAATATGGAGCTCGTCGACATAGATCCAGTCGGTGGGCGATGAGCTCCTCAACGGCGGCGTGGAGTGGGAGACTTTAGCCACCGTTGAGCTCCTCCGGTCCATGGCGGGACGCGAGCTCCTCTCTCTTTTTCTTTTCTTCTTCCTCTCTCCTCTTTCTCTTTTTTGCTTTCTCTTTCCTCTCTCCTAATAGCTCTAACAATCAGGGTGGGCATGAAATACCGAAAACCAAGAACTGAACCGAACCAAAAAAATACCAAAACCGAAAAATTTGGTTACTGTTCGGTTCCTACTTCTCAAGAATCGAAATTACCAATGTACATTCGGTTCTGTACCTCGATAAACCAAAATTACCGAAGTACCGAAATGAAACTTGTGCTTGATTTTTATACTACTCATGGCTCTATTGTGGATAGTTATATTATGTATTTGTGGTTATCTACTCCCTTACACTTGTGGTTTTTTATATGTATGATTTTGGCACTGTTATTCTATATGAGGTCATGTTGAATTCATGTCAAAATTAGCTATTGAACCTGATGTTACATGTTGTTGTACTTTGTTTGGTACTTTTGATAAATACCGAAACCGAACCAAATTTACCGATACCGAATTTTCTCGGTACCGAGTCTTTTTAGAAACCGATCGGTTCCACTTTCCCGAGGAACCGAAGAACTGAACCGTTCGGTGCAATAATACCGAACGCCCAGGCTGCTGACAAGGCCAACCTTTCTCCATTTGGTTGAGAGGAGCTTCCTAGGGACTCGACCTATAAATACGTGGAAGGGAATCCTATGTGACAGGTTAGGGCTGAATGCCACCTAGGAGCATGTGAATGGCCTAACCAGAGTTATAAGTAAAATGTGCCACACACGTAGTACTTTCACCACTGGGGAAACCATTTGTATAGTCCCGGTTTGCAACCCCATTTAGTCTCGGGTTGCAAATCAAGACTACGAAAACAGGACTAAAGATGTCTATCTTTAGTTTCGATTGAAATAATGAGACTAAAAATGGATCTTTACTCCCAGTTGGTAACACCAACCAGGACTAAAGATATATAGGCACCAGTATGCTCCCTGACATAGCTAAATATTTTTTTTGTTTTTTTCATTGTTCTTTTACTGGTGAAATTTATATCACCATACTAAAATCGGTCAAATTAACATCCCGAAATTGAATTCACATCATAAATCAAAAATAAAATTCACATCCCGACATCAAATTCACATCACAAATCGAATGAACATACATCACAAATTCACATATATCACAGTCAAATTCGAGTAATGAACATCAAAAAATTCTAAAAATTCAAAGCTAGCGCCGTGAGCCGGATCGCGGAGGGGACGCCGGTGGAGGAGAGGCCAGATCCGACGGAGGGGACGCAGGATCCGGCGAAGGGGAGGCCAGATCTGACGGAGGGGACGTCGGATCCAACGAAGGGCGGCGCCTGCGAGCCGGACACCATCACCACCCGCTAGCTTCCTCCCCGTCGTTGTCGCGTTCCGCCCTTGCGCCCGCGGCCCGTCCCCGCCCGCCGCTGCCATATCCTCCCCTCCCACCGCCGTCGTGAGAGAGAGAGAGAGAGCTGAGAGACGGAGAGCGAGAGAGAGCCAGTGCGCCCATGGCCCTGCCGCCGCCATCTCCTCCCCTCCCACTGCCGTCGTGAGCGAGAGAGCTAAGAGAGGGAGAGATAGATCTAGAGGGAGAGCCGGTACGCCTGCGCGCGCCCCCGTCCTTTCCCCGCCACCGCCATCTCCTCCCCTCCTACCGCCGTCGCGCGAGAGAGAGAGCTGAGAGAAGGAGAGGGCTTGCCACCGTCACCGATAGAGAAGAGATGTGTGAAAGAGGGAGAGAGCTTGCCTCTGCTGCTGAGATGTGTTTGAGGGAGAGGGCTCGCCTCTGCTGCTGAGATGTGTATTGCTGCTGAGAGGGCCGAGCGCGAGGATATAAGGACACCATTAATGGTCGAGCGTGGGGAGATCGAGGCAGGAAGGCATGCGGCCGAGCACGCGTGTTCCGATTTTTTCGCTGGTCCCGGTTGATATAAAAAACCGAGACAAATATTGATATTTAGTCCTGATTGGTAACATCAACCGGGACTAAAAATAATGAGGGTCTGACATGGCCTGATGATTTTTGAACCGGGACTAAAAATAATATTTTTTCTTGGTTGGTAACACCAACCGCGACTAAAGATTATAAAGTCTCATCGTAATTTTTAACCGAAACTAAAAATATTTTTAAGTCTCGGTTCCTATTGGTTTCAGGACTATTGTGGATTTTGACAAATGGATGAAAGGTCACTTCTCCAGCAGTGCTTGTGGAGGATTGTCAAGGGTGGTAAAAGAACACCTCAGATTTATTGTCCAGCGCTCCCTTACAGCTTTCGCGATAGTGATGGTTGAGGATGATAAATCATCCTCATCACTAAGAACATGTAATGAAACTAAACACCAGCACCTTTTTTATTCTAAGTTTGCTAGTTTAAGCACACAGATAACCGGTGCAGCGTTGGTTTTTGACCAAATTGAAGTGTTATTCAATAATATTATTTGTGCTCTATCCAGCACTACTAATATAGTATTACATTGATTCATGCCGTGAATTGGTGGAGGGTAAGGGCTCCCTTGTCATGCCCCACCAGCGGAAGAAAAAAATATATGCTTGTGTTGGTGACGTTATTGTTGCACCCAAATTGCCTCTACAATGACCAGTTTGGAATCTTCTTGATGTAGATTATTCAAGCTTAGATCCCCAAATTGATAGCATTGAGATATATGTATTTTTCATATTTAAATGAATACTGACATGAACTGTATGTAAAGTTGTAGAACTCATTGAAGGATATAACTTTATATAAATTTCATTGGTATTAAGTTCAATGAAAGTTTTTTGGGTTTATAAAGTCGTTACAACTATCACTAGTACATCTTATCATCTATGACGGTCCCTCATAAGCCTGGATTTTGCGGGTCGTCACAACGAAATCATCTCTAACGGGTCTAAAAAGAGACCGACAAAGATATACTCACACAGACATATTAGATATACATAAAACTCGAGTCTGTCATGATGATACCTATCGGTGACGGGCTCGAATCATGGCCCAACAAAGATAACCTATGATATCTTTGTCGGCCTGAACAGAAGCATGTCACCGATGACACGAGCACCAACCTGAGGCCTGATTGAGATAACAATTAGGCTCGTCACTAATGAGTGTCATTGGTGGCGGGCTCCAACCTGAGGCCCGATTGAGATAACAATTAGGCCTGTCACCGATGAGTGTCATCGGTGACGGGCTTTTAATTAGGCCCAATTGAGCTGATTTCATCTCTCTCAGGCTTAAACTTAAGCCCATCACAGATATGTTTTGAAATCATTTAACCTAACCCGAGTGTCGATTCAGATTTACACATGAGCGCGGAAATTTTCTAAGTTCTCACATTGCAAACCCTAGCGTCGCCGCCGTCTCTCGGAGCCCATTACCACCGTCTCTTGGAGCCTATTGCCACCGTCCCTCGTGCCCTCCCAAGCCTGGCGCCGTCGTTCTCCCTCACCGCCACTGAGCGCTACCGTCCCCGAGCCCGGCCACCGAGCGCCACCGTGCTTCAAGTAAGTCCATCTCCCTCATGTGCTATTATGCTCCTTCATGTATACATCTGAGATGAATGTCATACCATGTATTGAATTTGTGATGAATGTCAAGTCATATATTGGTTGTATATTGGTCACTGTTAATGGGACATATATAGATATGAGATAATATCACTTTTCTTTTAGTTCTATAATGAGACATGTATATATTCTCCTCCATTTCAAAAATAAATTATATATATGAATGGATGTGTGAAATATGTGAATGTCATATGTGAGTTCTGAATTGAATTTCCTATAAATAATTGTATATATGAATAGGGATGCTGGGAATGAGAATATATATCTCAGTTTCTCTAATTTTTCGCGGGATTGGCTAGCAAAGGCCTGAGACTAGCAAAAAGAATATAATTTATTTTTTTTGGAAAACACTCATCGGTAACAGGCTTTAACTTAAGCCCATCACAGATGACATCATTTGTGACGGGCTTATGACGGGCTTAAGTTAAAGCCAGTCACCGATGTTAGTCATCTGTGACGGATATTAATTAGGGCCCGTTTGAGATTATTTCATCGGTGACAGACCTTTGATTGGCTGGGTTTCTGCATCAAATCTATCGTTGATGGGCTTCAGTTTAGGTCCGACAAAGATAAGTGTATCGGTGACGGGCTTTTACCCGATAGAGATGACTTCTCACATCATTGACCTTTGTACCGTGACGGACGTCATACCCGACACAGATGAGGGTTGCCGCCCGATTGAGATGAGGGTTTCCATTGTAGTGTATATTTTTTACTGAGTTACTCTACCATTAATACTGCAAGTTACCATAGCTTTCTACAGTTTATACAAATTGGCCCCTCGTAACCTCTCATAGTGGAATAGTCCAATATGGTTCAAACAAACAAATAAATAAATACCATATATTTTAAAGTAAACAAAGTATATTTGATAAAAAAATCATGGTTTGTTTATGACATATTATACATATTCTCTTTTATTTATTGTAAAGCATGGACATTTTGCTAGTATGTTTCTACAGGTCTGTTTCAGGACCTGTTTGGTATGGCTACAACTATTTATTATTACCAAAAGAAAGTTGTAAACAATATCAATAAAGAAACAAAGAAAGTTGTAAACTAAAACTAAACTAGTGCAATACTCTTATTTTCGTTGAAAACTACAAAAAGATACTAGTGTACCATTAACTTCAACTCTAAAATATATTGGGAGCTAAAGTATATAGCTCAAATAATTTTATAGTTGGATGGAGCTATGCCAAATGGTTCCAAAATTATGCTGTGATTATACCAAGATGAAGCGATTTTTGGAAAGAAAGGAGAAAATATTCTATCCCCATCTATCTATACATATACAAATGTACCGGGCATTTCGTGGTCTATTGTTGCTAAGATGGTTGACATAAAAGAAGATAGCTTTAATTAGTAGTGCACCTGTGATGACAGAGGGGACGAAACTGGTTCCTCTTGTTGGTATGGAGGGCGCGCTAGTGATTATCTCCATTGTGGTGGTGGAGGGGGCTGATCTAGCGGCAGTCGACGCCGACATGGTGACACTGGTTCGTCATCGTCACATTCGGTAGTCATTCCTGGGGCAGCGCTGCGGCTGTAACCAAACTTAGGCGCGGCTGCGGCTATGCTGTTTGCCGCATCATTAAAATGTCCAAGATTATGCTGTGATTATATATACCAAGTGATTATTCCTTGTAATTAAGCCATTGCTAAGACAGTTGACATGAAAGAAGCTAGATATATAGCTTTAATGAGTACTGAGTACTGTACCTGTGATGACCAAGTCTCATCGTCACGTTCGGTAGCCATTCCTGGTGCAGCGTTGCCGCTGTACTCCATGTTATGCGCAGCTGCGGCTGTTGTGCTGTTTGCTGCTGCAGCTGTCTCGGGCACAGCTCCAGCACTGGAACCCGAAGCCGGAGCCGGAGGGGACTCTGGTTTCTCTTCTAATGGTGACTGAGTTACTGCTGCTTGCGCCAGTCTCGACCGACGTCGTGGTAGAAGGGTTCCTTGTTCCTCTTCTGGTGCCATGCAGGGTGCTACTTCTACTAGTTCCTCGGATCGCCGACGACGTTGTATCTCAGGTTCATGATTGCTGCCCCGAATCGGAGTTTCCCTTAGAGCAATCGTAACATGGACGGTGGTCGCAAAGATCCCCACCATCACCTGATCCGAGATGTCATCCTTCACCCGGCGCAGCTTCTTGGCGAGCGTGGTAGCCGTGCAGAAGAGGCACACCATGTTCTTCTCCTGGCAGGCGATGACGAGCGTGTGGGCGCGACGGAGCGTGTCGGCGAGATCCTCCAGCGCGGCGCTCATTGCCGGGTTGCTGCTCACGATGTTCTCCGTTTCCTGCAGCTGCGACAGGATATCGCTGACATTCACCACTCGCCTTCTGATCTGAATGCAGTCCTCCTTGTTTCTCCGAACGGTTTCTACTGCTTCCTTGATCTTCAGAGCCACCTCCGCGATATGCTTCACTACCACTGCATGATCGGCCATCTCAATTCTGAAACTAAAAAGAAACAAACTTCATAAAAGGCTGTATGCATTCTTGCTTGCAATTATGAAGTATTTAGGCAATTATAATTTTGCACTGAATAATCTGCTGCAGAAAGTGCAGATTAACAACCCGGATCGATGGACAATACAAAACTGCCAAAATAATAATGAAGCAAGCAAACCCGGATCCATCATTAACCTTGATGATTGATTCTTAATGCTTCCTGCTACGCGTCTCCTCCTCCTATCTGATAGAAGCTAAGCGCTATGTAGAAGACGACCACGACGACCTCAAGTCTTCCCCCAACCCAACTGGTTGATCTGATCGCCTATGCCCGTGACCACTTCTGGCCCCATTGTCGTACGTTCTGAACAAAGAACCAACCTTCTGTGTTAACTTGGGCCCATACGTTGTTTTTTTACCTCTTCACACCAATAGGATAGAGACTGGTTCACATTACTTCCTTTTTTCGCATTATAACCCGTTTTGGGTTTTTAATACATAGATCCATGCACTATACAGATGTTTTATATACGTGTCCAAATTTATATACGAAAGATGAAAAGACCAAAATGTCTTATAACATCTTATAGGTTGGAACGATTGAAATATTTTCTTTGTGGCCATTGTCTACAGTATTCGTTAACTCTTCATCGATTTTGTTCTCATCTCGCAATCATTTCTCTCAATCACTACATTAGCTTCCAACTTATTATGTGCCAAATTTTTAAGGAGTGAAACACGATACATGTCGAATCTGAAAATCGGCAATAAGAAATAGGGGTAGCATACTGTTGCTATTTCTTACCATCACAGATAAATCTGTAAGCACGCACGGATATTTCGTTGTAGCATTTCACGCAGGAGTATTCTGGGGTACCGTATTTGTTTTATCCCACAGGAAGACGGCAGTTGAGAGGAAAATAGTAACTTACTATGAATATTCATATGTAATAGTTGAGATGTCAAAATCTAAGCAGATGTAAGAGGTAAATAATAAAAAGGGTAATGTGACACATAGAAGAGTTCTAATAAATGATATAATAATGTTGTTTGTAGAGTATAGTATTAGAGCTAAGTTTCTAATATACTTCTAATACAATTACACAGATTATATAAAGAATTATGTTAATGGTTAGTTACCCAGTTCTATGTTCCGAGGCTATGGGCGTACCGCCTCTAGTGGCCAAGCCTGTCACCCAGAGTCGATCTCTTACCATTCGTCCTATGCCATACCCGAATATGAAGAATTACAAATGACAGATAAGGTTATCATCACTTATCGTCTACCTCTACAACCAGTGGGATATGACCATAACCAATGTCTATTAAACAATCTAAGCACCACGCTTATATTGCCATAGATACTCTTGCCTCTCATGGAGTCAATGACTAAGACAAGAGCATACCTAGATCCTAATTGCATATTGGACCGTGACCGTGGCAATAGAGTTACTCGTCTAACCATGATATAATTATCATATAAACTATGGATGGAACATATAACCAACCAACTAGCATATGGACCATACTTAAGTATACGAGAAGATATAAGTATATTAAATAGATCAAAGTTGTACAAGGTAAGTAAGATACAACAGCTATACCTGATTCCCCAATGACAACTTGGGAACCGAGTAGAAGCTCTAACCTAACTCCTAACTTCACTAGCCTAGAGACTAAGTGAAAAGTAGAAACTCTCTCTTGTGTTGTGTATTGTGATGTGAAACTCCCTCCTCCTCTTATAGCCTTCAAATGGCAGTTGATAGGTCGGTTTCTTCCCACGAATCAAGCATAACCGCCATCAGGAGTGGATGAGGATTCGCCACGTGAAAGGGGGGAGCCGGGGGTGCCAAGCCTGGTTCGGCCGAACCCTGGCCACCGCCTTTGGCCAGGGGATTACAGGTGGGCCCCTTAGTCAGTTCCTGGGTGTTTGGTCCCACTTTTAGTCGATTTCAGCTGACATATGGGCCCTCCAATTCATGGGATGCTGACATGGTGAGTGTCGATTGGTCGGAGTTGTGTTTCTTCGTCACGTAAGCGTGCTTTCACCTCATTTATTTGTATAAGTGCCTACACTCAAATAATCTCTAGGGACATGTGGAACTTTATTAATTTTAAACCTATATGCGTGTAAGAGATGCTAATTCCCCTTTTACTCCCAAGGTATATGACGGTCGGAATCAGTAGGTAACGATCATCGACATGTACGAGATCTAAAGTAGATGGGTAAAGAGACAACAGTTTAAACAGGTTCATGCCTTCTTGATGAGAAGTAATACCCTACTCCTGTTTAGGAATTGTATCCGTCGGGTGTTATATTGATCTGACAATTGAGTTATGGTTATGCCCTTGGAGGGCCTCCTACCTACCTTATATAGGTTTGGAGGCATGATTACAAAGATAGAAAGCTAGCCAGATACGGTATCGGTTTTCTAAATCTACTTTACAATATTATCAAGCTAGGACTTTGGACCATTCCTTAATATACAAGGAACATAATACCCAAGTCATGGTCCATTACATATTTCATATACATAATCTGTAGTGATATGCCCTAGAGGCAACATGGAGATGTTGGATATCACGTCAATGTTTATGTATAAATGAATAAAGTGTTATTCAGTTCCATGAAATAGACATCTTGTATTGATCAATAAGTACGTGACTTATTTATGAGACTCTATATGTATGAATCTATTTCTAAATGATCCTCGATCATATGTCATATTGTTGGAACAAATATGATTCTAAGATCGGCATGTTTATTGATTGATGATCATGTCTCATAGATCATGGGTATGGAGATACCAAATCAATAAACATGGACATATGTGTTAGAGAACACATTGTTGGATAGACCCACCATGAGACACTACAGGAATCAATGTGCCATTAGTTGGTCTCGTGTAGTGTTGGTACAAAGTCCTTAGACCGAGATCACCATAGATTCCAACATGTGTAGTAGCCTACTTTGGGACTACCAAACGCTATTCCGTAATCGGGTAGTTATAAAGGTAGTTTTCGGGTTTGCTATGAAACATGGAGTGGGATGTGAGTGATCAAGATGGAATTTGCCCCTCCTTTGGAGAGATATCTCTGGGCCCCTCGAGGTAATGGATTATGGAAATGCATGGCCATGCTAAGTTGATTGAGGAGTCAATCAACGGACGGATAATCCAATACGGTTCGAGTGAATGGTTAAGCTATTGAAGGGATGGCACACATCTTGCCTATAGCTTAACCGGTATTGTGAGGCAAAGGGATTTGTGTACACATTACAGGTTCGAGCCGATATTATATTCTTGTATACTATGGTGTCAATATGTGCTGCTAGGCGCCGCTGGTGTGGCCGGTGAGTTGGACTCGAGCCGACGATCGGCTAAGTTAGACTATAGCCGAAACCGAGTATACCTGAACCTACAGGGTCGCACGCTTAAGGGGATAAGAACAGGCATTCGAGTTGGACTCGGATACGGCTCGATCGGATAGGGATCCGATCGGATAGAGTCCTATGGGCTTACGACGTGTGGGCGGCCAACTCTATATGAGATACGGATGAGATCCAATTCAAAATAGAGTCCTATGGGCTTACGACGTGTGAGCGGCCAAACTCTATATGAGATACGGATGAGATCCAATTCAAAATAGAGTCCTATGGGCTTACGACGTGTGAGCGGCCAAACTCTATATGAGATACGGATGAGATCCAATTCAAAATAGAGTCCTGAGCGGCTACTAATCCCAGTCGGCCAACTCTATATAAAGGAGGGAGGGGTGGAGAGCTGCCATATATCAATTGCATCGCGTGCAACAGAAGTCGCCGAGATCAATCTCCACGGAAACCCTCCCCACTTTCGAGCCACAAACCCTAGCCTTGCATCGCGTGCTAGCACACGGGTGTACGGCGTTCGTCCCCGGACGTGTGGATACGTAGAGGCGCTGCTACGTTGCGCGCTATTGATCGGCCGTTGTCTCCGGAATCGGCTACACTTCCGGATCGGATTGCCCGATTGGCTATTCCGCCGCACTCTACTCCAATCGGTAACGATCTATCGGCCCTTACTTGCAAGTGTTCCTGGTTTGCGCGGTAGAAAATTTTTGTTTTCGGCTAGCGTAGCTTCCGCGTAACCCTTCAAAGTGGTATCGAGCTAATCTTGCTTAGTTCGGGTTTTAGATTGGATCTGGAACAAGTTTTGCGCACGGGTTGATTAGATCAATCGGTTTTACGGATCGTTGAGGAGAGTAGATGGTAATTGCGTTCCTTGATAGTGTATCGGAACGACGTAATGTGATTACGTCGAAGCAATTTCCAATTAACTCGGTTTGAGTTGGGTTCGAGATAGCGTTCCTTGATAGTGTATCGGAACGGTATAATGTGATTATACCGAAGCTATCTCGTAGTCCGACTTTGTTGCTGCCTCGCGCCTACGCAAACCATCTCCCTTGATAGTGTATCGGGACGGCATAATATGATTATGCCGATATGGTTTCCATAAGCGATTTCATAGATTGGATCTATGAATTTCGTGTGGTGTACCCCCTTATAGGTCGTCTCGATGCCGTAGCTCGCGATAAGTAGAAAACGTTTCTACGCCTAACTTGTTTTTGCAGAGAATGCTTTGAGATGGTATGGCCCTATTGTATGTATGAGATGCATGTGATGCATGTAATATTCTTTCATATGTGCAATCCCTGTAATATTCTTTCATACGTGCAATGCTTGTAATATTCTTTCACGACCTGCGAGTCGATGTAATCTTCAATTAGAGCTTCTATAGTAGTAGCTTAGTTTGAAGAAATCAAGCATCATGCACATTGGAAGATGGTGCCGAAGATGGAGATCCTCGCGCCGACATGGAGATGGAGATCACCATGTGAAGGGGGCCATACTATTTCATTATATGCTATTCTACCTGCTTTCATATATGTGATATGTTTGTTTGATAGGATAGCATCCCTCTCAAAATTAAGTAGTAATGATGCCCTTCCAAATGTTGCACCCGTCACCGTTATGCTCGTCAATGGTGGGTCTGCCAAAGCAGTGCCATTCTCTATCATAACACGAGGGGTATATGTCGACATATACATGCAGGAGCATTTGGTTTACTTAACAAGGCTATCAAAACAGTTTTGGGCCTTGGGGCATAGGTTGGCGCCGGGGCATGGAGATGCCACACCAACAACAAGAGTCACATAGAGATGTGATTAGCAAGGAGTTGCTTACCGATGTTATTAATTTTCTAGCAGTGATGCCAAAGCTCACTAGAAAATTAATTAACATGTGGATCTTGACCCAATACGTAACCTAGAGGGAAGGTGAAAAATACGTAATGGGAGTCTTATGTTAAATTGTTTAACAAAAGACATAGCATAAACATTGTGCTAAACTTTGCTTTTTCTGTTGTGGAATAAATGGCGGCTAATACTACACCCAGTACCTTTAATTTGCGATCTATTCTCGAAAAGAAAAATTAAACGGAACAAACTTTATGGATTGGTATCGCAACTTGAGAATTGTTCTCAAGCAAGAGCGTAAGGAGTACGTTCTTGAAGTACCCTATCCCGAGGATTTGCCAAATAATGCCACCGCAACGCACGGAGAGCTTACGAGAAGCACACTAATGATGCCCTAGACATAAGTGTCTCATGCTTGCTACAATGTCCCCCGAGCTTCGAAGCAATATGAGAGCAGTGATGCTCACACTATTATTCGGGACTGCGTGGCATGTTTGAGAACCAAGCTCGGGCCGAGAGGTTCAACACCTCGAAGTCCTTGTTTGCGTGCAGCTTGTTGAGGGAATCCCGTCGGTCCGCATGTGATAAATATGATTGGCTATATCGAGAGTCCGGAAAACTAGGTTTTCCCCTTAGCCAAGAGTTGGCTACGATGTGATTCTCCGCCGCTCCCTCCGAGCTTCGAGCCATTCATATTAAATTATCACATGAACAACATGGATAGAACCTTGGCTGAATTGCATGGGATGCTAAAGACATGAGGAGAGTATCCAGAAAAATGGTCATCATGTGATGATGATGCGTAAGGCTAAGCGCAAACCACTCGTCAAGAAGCTTTGCACCAAGAGGAAGTTAACTCCCGATGAGATCGCGAGTGCCTCTAATGCAAAGAAGGGCAAGAAGGGGTCGGCGGCATCGATGCCGTTTGCTTCTATTGCAAGGAGACAGCCACTGGAAAAGGAACTGCAAGAAGTACATGGAGGATCTCAAGAAGAAGCAAAGTACGACTCTCGCCGGTATTAATGTTATAGACATTAATCTTGCTACTTCACCTACCGACTATTGGGTATTTGATACCGGATCGTAGCTCATATTTGCAAGTCGTTGCGGGAATGAGAAGAAGTAGAGGATTGAGAAGGGGCGAGGTGAAACTGCGTGTCGGCAATGGAGCAAGCGTTGCTACGTTGCTTGTCGGCACGATACCACTTCATCTACCTTCGGGATTAGTTTTGGAATTAAATAATTGTTATTGTGTTCCAACACTATGTCAAAACGTTATTTCCGCTTCATGTTTGCAAGCGGAAGGATATGATTTTAGATCAATGAACAATGGTTGTTCAATATATCTTAGAGATATGTTCTATTTTCATGCTCCATTGGTGAATGGATTATATGTTTTGAATCTTGAAGCGTCTCCCATCTATAACATTAATACGAAAGGCAACTCTCTAATGATATAAACCCCACGTTTATCCGGCATTGTCGCTTAGGCCATATAAATAAGAAACGCATGGAGAAGCTCCATAAGGATGGATTGCTTCACTCTTTTGATTTTGAATCATTTGAGACATGTGAGTCTTGTTTACTTGGTAAGATGACAAAGGCACCTTTCACGGGACACAGTGAAAGAGCAAGTGACTTGTTGGCACTCATACATACCGATGTATGTGGACCAATGAGCTCAACGGCCGAGGTGGTTATCGCATCTTCATTACCTTTACCGATGACTTTAGTAGATATGGTTATATCTACTTAATGAGGCATAAGTCCGAATCCTTTGAAAAGTTCAAAGAATTCCGAATGAAGTACGTAATCATTTAGGGAAAACAATCAAGTTTCTACGATCGATCGTGGAGGAGAATACTTGAGCCAAGAGTTTGGTAATCATCGAAAGATTGTGGAATTGTTCCACGCTGACTCCGCCAGAACTCCACAATGGAATGGGGTGTCCGAACGGAGAAATCGCACCTTGTTGGACATGGTGCGGTCGATGATGAGCCAAAGTGATCTTCCGTTATCCTTCCGGGGATATGCTCTTGAACAATGCGCTCACACTAAATAGAGTTCCATCTAAGTCAGTTGAAAAGACACCATATGAGATATGGACAGGGCAACCCCTTGTTTGTCTTTTCTCAAAATTTGGGGATGTGAAGCTTATGTAAAACGTTTACAGCCCGACAAGCTCACACCCAAATCGACAAGTGCTTCTTTGTGGGATATCCTAAGGAAACTAAGGGATATTACTTTTATAATCGGGAACAAGGCAAAGTGTTTGTCGCCCGACACGGTGTCTTCTTGGAGAAAGAGTTTCTTTCAAGAAGGGTTAGTGGGAGCAGGGTGCATCTTGAAGAAGTTCAAGAAACACCTAAAAGCGTTTCGGCGACCACGGAACCACAACGGGAGGAGCAAAGTGTTGCGCCACCGCTTGTAGATACACCACCCACGGAGGTCCGAAAGATCACGTCGTGCACCGACTGTGTACAGTGCGGAACAACGTGATATATTGTTGTTGGACAACGATGAACCTAAGACCTATGAGGAAGCGATGGTGGGACCCGATTCCAACAAGTGGCTTGGAGCCATGAAATCCGAAATAGAATCCATGTACGACAATCAAGTTTGGAACTTGGTTGATCCACCCGATGGTGTCAAAACCATTGAGTGTAAATGGGTTTTTAAGAAAAAGGCCGATATGGATGGAAATGTTCACATCTATAAGGCGCGATTGGTGGCGAAAGGTTTTAAACAGATTCAAGGAGTTGATTATGATGAAACCTTCTCGCCCGTCGCAATGCTTAAATCTATTCGGATTATCCTAGCGATTGCTGCATATTTCGATTATGAGATATGGCAGATGGATGTCAAAACGGCTTTCCTGAATGGAAACCTAAGCGAGGATGTATACATGATACAACCTCGGGGTTTTGTCGATCCGAATCGCTGGAAAGATATGCAAGCTACGAAATCCATTTATGGATTGAAGCAAGCATCTCGGAGTTGGAATATTCGTTTTGATGAAGTAATCAAAGGGTTTGGTTTCATCAAAAACGAAGAAGAGGCCTGTGTTTACAAAAAGGTCGTGGGAGTGCAATTGTATTTCTAATCTTATATGTGGATGACATATTACGATTGGAAATGATATCCCTATGCTAGAATCCGTCAAGTCTTCATTGAAAAATAGTTTTAACATACAAGAGGCTAATTGGATTAAGCCAAAGTACATACATTGACAAGGTGTTGAAAAGGTTTAACATGCATGATTCCAAGAAAGGTTTCTTGCCCATGTCACATGGCATTAATCTTAGCAAGAATCGTGTCCTCGACACATGATGAGCGGAATAAGATGGGTATGGTTCCATATGCTTCGGCAATTGGATCCATCATGTATGCCATGCTTTGTACACGCCGCATGTCTCGTACGCTTTGAGTGCTACGAGCAGATACTCGTCCGATCGTGAAGGTCACTGGATGCCGTAAAGAATATCCTTAAGTACTTGAGAAGAACTAAGGATATGTTCCTAGTCTATGGAGGTGAAGAAGAGCTCGTTGTAAGTGGTTACACCGATGCTAGCTTCCAAACGGACAAGGATGATTATAGATCGCAACTGGGTTCGTGTTCTCGCCCGAACGGAGGCGCAGCACTGGAAGAGTTCCAAGCGGGATACGTTGCGATTCTACGACGGAGGCCGAGTACATTGCTGCTTCGGAAGCACATACTTCGGCGATATCATCTCATCCGCGAGATTGTGGACAGAGGTGATGTCAAGATATGCAAAGTGCACACGGATCTCAACATAGCCGATCCGCCGACAAAACCTCTCCTCACCGAAGCATGAGGCGCACACAAGAGCAATGGGTATTAGATACTTACATGATTGACTCTAGTGCAAGTGGGAGATTGTTAGTGATATGCCCTAGAGGCAACATGGAGATGTTGGATATCACGTCAATGTTTATGTATAAATGAATAAAGTGTTTTTCGGCCCATGAAATAGACATCTTGTATTGATCAATAAGTACGTGACTTATTTATGAGACTCTATATGTATGAATCTATTTCTAAATGATCCTGATCATATGTCATATTGTTGGAACAAATATGATTCTAAGATCGGCATGTTTATTGATTGATGATCATGTCTCATAGATCATGGGTATGGAGATACCAAATCAATAAACATGGACATATGTGTTAGAGAACACATTGTTGGATAGACCCACCATGAGACACTACAGAATCAATGTGCCATTAGTTGGTCTCGTGTAGTGTTGGTACAAAGTCCTTAGACCCGAGATCACCATAGATTCCAACATGTGTAGTAGCCTACTTTGGGACTACCAAACGCTATTCCGAATCGGGTAGTTATAAAGGTAGTTTTCGGGTTTGCTATGAAACATGGAGTGGGATGTGAGTGATCAAGATGGAATTTGCCCCTCCTTTGGAGAGATATCTCGGCCCCTCGAGGTAATGGATTATGGAAATGCATGGCCATGCTAAGTTGATTGAGGAGTCAATCAAGACGGATAATCCAATACGGTTCGAGTGAATGGTTAAGCTATTGAAGGGATGGCACACATCTTGCCTATAGCTTAACCGGTATCGTGAGGCAAAGGGATTTGTGTACACATTACAGGTTCGAGCCGATATTATATTCTTGTATACTATGGTGTCAATATGTGCCGCTAGGCGCCGCGTGATGTGCCTGGCGAGTTGGACTCGAGCCGACGATCGGCTAAGTTAGACTATAGCCGAAACCGAGTATACCCGAACCTACGTGGTCGCACGCTTAAGGGATAAGAACGGCATTCGAGTTGGACTCGGATACGGCTCGATCGGATAGGGATCCGATCGGATAGAGTCCTATGGGCTTACGACGTGTGGGCGGCCAACTCTATATGAGATACGGATGAGATCCAATTCAAAATAGAGTCCTATGGGCTTACGACGTGTGAGCGGCCAAACTCTATATGAGATACGGATGAGATCCAATTCAAAATAGAGTCCTATGGGCTTACGACGTGTGAGCGGCCAAACTCTATATGAGATACGGATGAGATCCAATTCAAAATAGAGTCCCGAGCGGCTACTAATCCCATCGGCCAACTCTATATAAAGGAGGGAGGGGTGGAGAGCTGCCATATATCAATTGCATCGCGTGCAATGTGAGTCGCCGAGATCAATCTCCACGGAAACCCTCCCCACTTTCGAGCCAAACCCTAGCCTTGCATCGCGTGCTAGCACACGGGTGTACGGCGTTCGTCCCCGGACGTGTGGATACCGGTAGAGGCGCTGCTACGTTGCGCGCTATTGATCGGCCGTTGTCTCCGGGAATCGGCTACACTGTTCCAGATCGGATTGCCCTGATTGGCTATTCCGCTGCACTCTACTCCAATCGGTAACGATCTATCGGCCCTTACTTGCAAGTGTTCCTGGTTTGCGCGGTAGAAAATTTTTGTTTTCGGCTAGCGTAGCTTCCGCGTAACCCTTCATAATCTATCTCCTATATCTAGTCGGATAGACCAGCCATGTGGATATATGGTACTCATATTCTTTACAGTAGCCCCTGAGACCTTTACAGTCAAAAAGATAATCTTCTCTGGAACAAAATTAATCCAAAGTCGAGTGCTTCAATCATCTTCGTCATAGTCTCCCGAGTGATTTTACCAAATGAGAAGACTATGAAGGGATAAAAAAATTTCAAAAAATAACCAAAAATATATATCCAGGTGCATCGAGTAGATGCACCTAATTAGGTGTAGCCCCCAACTATGTGGTTAGTTGAGCAAACTAAGCATATAGTCAAGGAATAAATAATCTAACCAATCGAGTAGTCTATGATAATTGTAGTCAACCGATTGACTTAATATTAATATATAGCACATACAGTATAATCTGAGCGATATACTGATTGCTTTAATATACATAACACGCATAGCCTAAAACCAATTTGCATCTTTAGGAAATATATGGTATACATGGTATAAAATCCAAGTAAAATATCACTCATAAATATATCTATGAACCACCTAAAAATGACAAAAAAATATTATATTTAGCCTAAACTATAATATTGGTTGTTAAATAAAAATTCACACATATGTGGCTCAAAGCAATGATATAGTATCTAATCGATTGCTTTATGAAATCCAAACAATGCCTTAATCTATAAAAAAGTTAACATGTTAGCTATATATAAAGTTTCACTGTTTGTCACCTTTAAATTTCATTATACCAACTCCTAAGAAGTTGTGTAACGCGGAATAAAAGGATTTTAAGGTAATGGACACTTGAGCATGCTTATATTGCTAAGAGCAAATATGCCAATGTCCCTAAAGGCACGCGACAGGCCACACCAAAATAATATGGGCTGTAAACGCTGCATGGGCCTTGGCCCAAAAGAAAACCATTTATCGATACCCTTAAAATATTTGCCAAAATTGCTCATCGTCTTCTTTGCCGCTTCATCTTTCTGAAATTCCCCTTTCACGCTATGTTGATGAGAAATTTTCCCATACACTAGCCTAAGAGATTTGCTTAGCTCTAGTGCAGGTCCAAATTGGATTGCTTTCGATACGTAGGTCGTGCCAGTTGGTTTGATCCTGTAACCAACAAGAAACAAAGAATAGATAATTAAATTATGATTAGATCCTACTCGATCGGCTATAGATATTCATAATACATAATTACTATTTCAAAGCATGTTTAGACTAAGTGATTGGGATAGATCGGTAGTATACCGAGACAGTATAAATCACTTATGTCTAAAAACACATTAGAACAATAATTATATATATTTATAACTTAGACGATGTCGTAGATCTAATCTGAATCGGCTAGTACTCCGATACATTTTTATACAAAGATATTATTTTAAGCTAGATATACTAAACAAAGATCAATTGGCTGTTAATATGACTTAACAGATTGATACCAGGCTTAGCAGATTTAACTAGAATAAGATCTTAATATTAAAGGCGGCTTTAACACATCTAGTGGTAATAAAACATATAAGATGGCTAAAACAGGTAAGATCAGCTGAAACCCCGATACTATCTCTAATAGCAGTCATTGAGCTGAAGAGATCTATATGATTCTAAGAGCGACTTAATAGATCAGACTGATACAACATTAAGTACAAAAAGAAGCATGAGATCTATATAGACTAATGAAAACCTTTCAAGATGGTGGATACGCCATATAATCCAAATTAACCCCAAAATCTAATCCTGTCGGTTGTTATCTTCGAAGAGACGCTAGCCGATCATGGATTAGATCTAGACATTGAACTAGATTATATGACGTATATGATAAATTAAGCAATTTATGATAACGAGATCAAAGTGTTATGACGATGGAAGCACTAACCCCGATAGCACAATCAGCTTGTAACAAGGAATTACCTTGCTCGGAGATCGAAACCCGATGCAGCCCAATGCGAGGCAAGAACTTGTCGAGATTGCAAGTAAAAGTAAAAGGTGGCGATGCGCCGAGATTGTATTGGTTGTGTGTTGTTAATTACGTGGTCTCGGGTCATATTTATACCTGGATACATAATGAGTCCGTAAGGGACACGATTCCTATTACATATTGAATTATAAACATTCCTAAAACAAACTGATATTATCTATAAGGAAACTATACAAAATATACTAATTTAAAAATATAATTGTTGTTGTGGGACGTTATCTGTAGATGGCAATATCTTTGAAGCACTTGAAAAACCGAATCCAATGATTATCTTCACGCTTTATTTCCGGGATTGGTCTCATCTACTCACCCAATCGGAATCGTTTGTATCGGCCACCTTGTCCAACTTGGCCTCAGCCGACTGGCTCCTTAGCCGATTCGGACTCAGCCGATGTATACTCTGTTTCCAAAAACCATGTGCTCCCTCAATTTCGCATCAACCCTTGCTTCAAACTTGAGGATTTGCTTACCAAATTTGGTCGTTAACACGCTCCTGTTCATCACCGCCGTCGTCGAAGCTAGGTTAAAGTTTCCCTATGCATCCAGCCGCCAAAGTGCCCCAGATCTCGCAAAGATCCAACACGGGTTTCCATCGCTCATCATACATTCCCAAATCCAGAGCCAAAAAATCTGAATCCAAGCTCTCTCCTAGCCATGGCGGAGGAGAGAGATATCCCTTTCGACCAATGGATGACCTCGAATGTTGAAGAAAGGCACCTTTGGGAGATGGTGAAGGATGGTGTACTGCCAACAAAGGAGATCATTGAGTGGCGACCAGCAGCCGGCGAAGAGTTTCCCACACCCAACACGGGTCAGATAGTTATTTTTACTCATTTCTTCTACAACTGTTTTGGTCTTCCCACATCTGATTCCTTCTGCGGTCTTCTGGAATTTTATGGAATTAAGATTTGCCTTCTTAACCCTATTTCTATCCTCCACATTGTGGTCTTTATCCACTTGTGCGAAGCCTTCCTTGGAATTCTCCCTCAATTTAGCCTCTTCCATTGCCTTTTTCTATCTGAAAGCCCAGCCATCTAAAGAGAACCCTTGTGTAGTTGGGGGCTCAGATTTCCAACTGTGAGGGAATCTTTAGAAATTTTATTTCTCCTTGACTCTTAAATCTTGAAACAAGGGGTGGCATTCCAAGGCATTCCAATTGGTTTTACATCTCAAATCCTCCTCCTTGCCTCCCCGACTTCATCGGATTCCACCTAAGTCCCTGCCTAAAGGCATAGAAAAAATTGGAGCTGATATCTTGCTGGCCCGGATTATTCCCATAAGCTCCCAGTCACACCATCCATTCTGCTTCATTCTTCTCCCCTGGTTTGTAGACTTCATCTCTTGTTAATAGTTCAATACTCCCAATTGCAGCAAATCTTGATCACTCTCTTTTATGCAGGAAAACAATCATCGTATTTCGAACCCCCCAACTCCAACTTGCTACTGTCCAAAGAAGAGACCGAGTGGTAGCAGTCGGGCGACCAGGGTGCCAACAATCAAACCGCAACAAGGAACCAAGCGGTTAGCCACAGAGCCAAAAGTGAAAAAGGTCAAAAAGAAGAAAAGAAGAATAGTTCTTAAGTCCTCCGATGAAGACAAAGGCCCAGCTCAAGAAACCAGAGAAATCCCAAAGTCGCCTCCAATGAAGAAAACCGGCTTCAAACTCAGGACATCTTCTAGGTACGCCATTAATTCCAATACTCTGAACAATAGACTTCAAACACATGCCTTTTTTTGTATCCGCTCTTCCCAGGAAACCTTAGGATATTGATCCAACCGGTCGCAAAGAGGCTCAGAAAAACGCCAAGTCAGTGAACCAAGATGCCGGCGAGGTTCTTAACAAGCCCTTGATTGGCGATCAATCGGAAGAGACCAAAAAAGCAGATGCAAGCCAGGAGCCCCCAACTGGAGATCAGTCAGGTTTTTATGAAGAAACTGCAGCCAACCAGGACCAGCCAACCGAGGACCAGTCGCCAGGTGCCACTTCAGAATCGCCTCAAATGGGTGAGGACAAAGAAGAAAATAACGAAGCTGCTCCTGGCGAGGATCAAACTAGCCAGGACAAAGAAATGCAAAGTCCTCCTCCTCACAGTCAGCCAGAAGTAAACGAAGGTAAACCACTTTGACAGACGCCTTTAGACTCCATATCTTACATAATGTGCTGCTTGATTATCGATTCAGAGTCGATACCAAATGAAGAAGAAATCCTCTGCATCAAGTTTTCAGAGGATTGGCTGTCGCCAGTAAAAATCCAGTGGCGAGATGTTGATGGCTGTGCTCATGGTATCATTCTGAAAAAATAGAGGGAAGCTGAAGAACATAATATGCTAGTGAAGAGCCTCAATGAGTCAACCAGGCTGCTGAATGTAAACAAGTATGTTATTTTACTCTAACTTGATGCCTTGCTGCACTCATATATAGAATTTACCGGCAATCACAAGCCAAATCAGAAACCCTAGAGAAATTGGCGCCTCATCTCAATACCTTGGAATCAGTTCAACAAGAACTTGAAGAAGCCAAAGAAACTGCCAAGGCTAAAGAGAAAGAGTTGAGAGATGACATAACCCAGCTATGGGATACTGTCGAAACTTGGTTTCGGCAATATAATTTCTGGGGTCACAGTCAAGATCGCCAAGCACAATGGGTTAGAAGAAAAAGGAGGTTTAGACAGGTTCAGGCCCTCTCGTGAGGTAATACCCTACTCCTGTTTCGGTGGATTCGATCCGCCGAGTGTCTTTATTGATCTCGTGATCTAAGGCTCAAAGCTAAAAGTTCATCTCCTATTGGAATATCTGATCTCACATAGGATATCCCCCAAGGGACGCCCCTCACCCCCCTTATATAGTCCCGGGAGGCGGGCTTACAGATCGGAAACCCTACCTTACTCTAAGTCGGTTTCCTCAATCTTACCAAATCGTGACTATAGGCCGATTGCCTTATCTCTATTGGCAATCGTAACACCCAAGTCATGTTTGGTTTACAGATATGGCAGACGCAATCTATCCCTACCTCCAGTCGGATAAGCTTGCCATGTATATACTCGATTACCATAATCTCCACAGTAGCCCCCGAGTCCTTTTCAGTCGACGAGACAGCTCAGCTTCAAACCAAAAACAGTACGTAGCCAAAAACTTCTTTGGCCGAGTGCTTCTGGCGCCAAGTGATTCCATCATCTCTGCCTGAATCTTCTCGAGTGGCTCCAAAGACTGTGAAGGGCTGGAAAATATCTCAAAAATTCTCAAAAATAAATATCTAGGTGCATCTCCTGATGCACCTAATTAGGTGTAGCCCCCGACTATATGGTTAGTCAAAATTAGACTAAACATATAGTCAAGAACTATAAAAAATTATTCTCATGCAGATGCTCAGCTCAGGCTAAAGCAACCTCATTGCTCGACAAGCTTGTGCTCATCCGAGTGAATTTGCCCGAGTCTTCTCAGAACAAATAACCCAACCAATCCTCGTGGGTGAAAAGCACTTGGCAAGGTCATGCTTATCCGAGTGGATCTGCCCAAGTCATCCCGGAACAAATATTTCAATCGTCCCTCATGGGAAAACGAGCTCTTTCAATCGTATGAAAAATATGACCAAGTTATTAAATAGCTCTCGCCATAATACTGGTCTTAATCTATAAAGATCTTCACCAAGGTGGAAAAATAGCATTGATATAATCACTTAGTCAAATGCTAAAAAACCAAACAGCCCTTGCCATCAAGGCAGCTATAAAAAGCTTAACTGTTGGTCACATTCCAAGTTGCATCGTGCCAACTTCTCATGAAGTTAAGCAAACCACGGTATGAAAGGATTTCCAAAGGCATATGGCATTCGGACACGCGCATATTGCCAAAGCAAATCTGCTTAAGCTCATCTGCTTAAGTCCCTAAGGACACGTGTCGGGCCACACCTTAACTGGGCCGCAGATTCTCTCATGGGCTCGGCCCAATCACGAGAAAACCTAGCGCAACCCTCAAATCTTTCTATAAAGCCTCGAGGTCGTCCCCGCCTCTTCGTCTTCCAAAAGATTCCTCTTTTCGCAGCACTGTGCACCAGTTCCCTACGAAGAACCCTAGACTCGCGCGCTCCCAAATCCATCCATCCAGGAGCTCGCTTCTTGCCACAACCAGCTTCCGCAGCCAATCTCCCAAGATCCCTTGTCAAAATCCCCATTCTTTCCGACCAGATCCACTTCCCATCCAAACCACACTCATGGCGGAGGAAAAGAGAATCCCCTTTGACCAATGGGCCACATCGGATGTGAGGGAATCTACCCTCAAGGAGATGGTGAAGGACGGGGTGCTTCCTCCTAAGGAGATCGTGGGCTGGCGCCCGGCGGCGGGTGAGGATTTTCCATCCCCGAACACCGGTGAACTCGTTGTATTCACCTCTTTTTTCTATTGCAGGTTCAGCATTCCCACCTCCGAGTTCTTCCGGGGGCTTCTGGATTATTACGGGCTCCAACTCTACCATCTGAACCCCAACTCCATGCTTCACATTGCTCTTTTCATCCATGTATGTGAAGCATTCCTTGGCATCCTCCCCCACTTCCAACTCTTCCGCCGCATGTTTTACCTCAAGCCACATCCGAACAAGGACCACCCATGCGTCGTTGGCGGGGCAGGTTTCCAACTCCGCGGATCTCTCCGCAAGGAGTACTTTCCCTTCCCTTAAAATCTTCCAATAAGGGATGGCACGCGGGCCGGTTCTATATCGCAACCCCGAACTCACTGCACCCTTCGTCGGCCTTCCCCCTGTCCCCAGGCCAACTTGGAGCACTGTTCCAGTGGCTCAAGATTGGGACGAGGCCAACAAATTGCTAGCGAAGATCCTAGCAATGAAGCAAAGAGGTCTTCGCGGCGAACAGATCACTTGGCACTTCATCCGGTGCCGACTGGCTCCAATTAAAGAGCGGTCGAAGCCAACCTTTGAATACGGAGGCGGGAAGGACCCCAATTGGGAAGATCAAGATCCACTCAGTTATGAGATCCTGAAGATCCGGATGTACAAGATCTTCTCGACTGGAATTGCAGTTGAGTGCGCCCTCATTCTGCCGGTTCTCCCCTTCAGCATTCATCGGCCTCCTCCTCCAGTAAGCCGACCGACTGCCTCATAATGTCTTGCGACCTTGATGTCTCGTCTCTTAGTGTTGTCCAAACTTCTCTTGCAGGAAAACGCTTATGTTACTTCAAAACTGTACAAGGTGTCCCACGATGACGCGCCGCGTCGCCCTGCCAAGAAGCCGGCAGGCGGGATAAAAATCCAAAATGATCCAATCGGGAAGCGGGCGGCCCCGAGCGAGGACAAAAACAAGCGGGCGAGCAAAAGGAGGCTCATCATTGATGATTCGGACGATGACGTCCCGGCTCCTCCAGTCAAGACTCCTCCTCCAAGGCCATCGCCGAGGGCGGCGCCGAAGATCCGCCGGTCGTCCAGGTATGCTTTATGACTGAAGTCCGAACTTTTTCATTGAAAACTTTCTTTGTCTTCATCCCAGCTGTATTCATTATTGCGGGAGGCCCCAGGACATAGATCCTGGGAAGGGTGAGGGCCGTCTCCCGTCGCCCCCCGAGGCACCCAAACCTACGGAGCCGAAGCCTCGGAGCCCGCATCCAAGTGAGAGCGCTCCGGGCAAGAAACCTTCGCCTCCGAAGAAGGATACCCCAAGGAAGGAGCCCCCGACCACCAGCCGGGACGTCCCGACTGGAAACCAGTCGACAGCTAGGAAACCTCAGGCTGCGGCTCGGTCTGCCCCGACTGAAGATCAGTCGGCGAAGAGCCAGAGGAAGGAGGCCAGCCGGGCTGTTCCACCCAAGAGCGCAGCCACTGAAGCCGGTAAGTCTTGAATCAGAGTCTTGTCTTTGCTCTTTAGTTTGAATCTTTCATGTCTTCATTTGTTCTTCCTATCTGCCAGCCACGGTGGAGGAAATCCCCAGGTTACAGTCTTCTGAAACCTGGGTTCCCCCGGTCAAGATCGAGTGGCGGGACTCGGAAGGCCAGAGGCAGGGCATCGTCTTGGACAGGCAAGCTGAGAGGGAAGAAAGGGACGCCCTTGTCGAAAGCTTAAACGAAGCGACTCGGCTACTCAACGTAAGCCTTAGTCTTTTTCTCTTATTGCGTTGTCATCTTTTTCCAGTCGGTCACTCTTCGGATTTCATGCGCAGAAGGAGTATTGCCATTCCATGGCGAAGTCCGAGGTGCTGGAGAAGCTGGTTCCTCACCTGAACTCTTTAGAGGACGTCCAGTGAAAGCTGAAGACCACTCAAGAGGAAGCCGCGTTGAGGGAGGCGGCTCTAAGGAGGGAAATCGCGGAGCTTCGGGAGGCGAACCTCGACCTCCGAGGATCAGTCGGGAGTAAGCTCATCTCTCCGAGTTTCTTTATGATTCTCATGTTGATCTCGGTTGCTAACGATCTTCTTTGCTTGTAGAAAATTCGTCGGAGGTGCACTCGCTTCTGGTCCGGCTAGAGGCAATCAGCCTCGACAAGGCCAAACTGGAGGCCGAATTTGAAGGTAAGCTTCTTTGAAGTAAAATCCTTGGCGCTGCTTTATTTCTGAGTGCTTTGCATGATCAGATTCTTTTGGCAGCTTACAAGGTTAAGACCCGAGCTCAATATGACGTCTTGCTCGAGCGGGTCAAACGAGCCGGAGAGGTCCGGGAAGAGGTCTTCAATGCAGCGACGCCGATTTTGCTGTCTTTGTTCCACCATGGGGTCGGGACCAGCTCATTGGACCCAGTTAAAGTCTTCGACAAGCTCATACGAGCCCCTGACCAGTAGCTAGCCAACATCACCGAAGCCGCCAACATGGGGGCTGGCCTGGCTCTTGCGCAGACCAAGTCTCTCTACCCCCGAGTGGATATCGACTCGGTCGGAGAGGGCTTCGCTGACGGGACCACGGATGAGCAGGCCCTGGACATGCTGAGTGAAGCGCAGGAGTCGGCGAAGAAGATTTCTGTCGATGTAGTGAATAACTTTCGAATTTAATTTGTCTTGTGAACATAGGCTTGTAAATATCGTGTGATTGTGATGCTCTGATGCAAACTTTGTGATAAATTTAGTTTATTTATGTTAATGCCTTGATCCGAGTTTTTGTGTAAAATTTCTTAAGTAATTTTCGTCTGACTGTCACCAAGCCTAGGCTCGATTAGGTCATCAGAAAACTCTCAGTCCTTAAACACTGAACTCGAATCAAGGAACATTAAACAATGATAAACCAAATCATGCACAGAAGTTGATGAGGAGAACTTAAGCTTTATTGACGTATGTACAGCCCCCGACTGCTAACTCAAGAAGTCATCTTGCTTGAGGTTGGCAGTCAAGGATAACATGAAACCTTAGTCAAATTAAGCATAGAATTGTCGAAGATGTTCGATGTTCCAGGAGTTCTCCACCATAGATCCGTCTTCACGCTTTAGTCGGTATGCACCGGGCCGAGTCACCTCAGCGATTATGTATGGTCCTTCCCATAAGGGGGATAACTTGTGACGGTCCTTGGTGGTCTGAATCTTGCGTAGAACCAGTCGCCAATGATGAAAGCTCGTGCTCGAACGTTGCGACCGTGGTATCGCCCTGAGCCCTTGAAGATATTTGGCCGACCGGATGAGGGCGCCTCTTGGGCCTCTTCCAGCCGGGTGAGGTCGTCCACTCGGTCGGGGTCGTAGCGTTCATCGTTGAAGCTGCGGACACGGAGGGATTCATACTCCATCTCATTTGGCAACATGGCTTCTGCTCCTAGACCAAAAAGAAGGGAGTTTGGCCGGTAGCCCGACTGGGTGTGGTCCGTAGAGACCATAGGACCGAGGGAAGCTCTTGGACCCACTTGCCTGCGTAAGGGTTCAGGCGGTCAAACACGCGGGCCTTGATGCCTTGAAGGACCATGCCGTTGGCCCGTTCGACTTGTCCATTGCTTTTGGGATGGGCGACTAACGCATAGCAAATCTTGATTCCGAAGTCTTCGCAGAATTCCTTGAAGATGCCTCCCGTGAATTGAGTCCCGTTGTCAGTTATGATTCTGTTTGGGACGTCGAAGCGGTGCACGATGTTGAGGAAAAAATCCCGTGCCTTGTCGGCAGTAATTGTGGCGACCGGCTTGGCTTCAATCCACTTGGAGAACTTATCGATTGCGACGAAAAGGTGTGTAAATCCTCCTAGAGCTTTCTTGAAAGGGCCAACCATGTCCAAACCCCATACTGCGAACGGCCAGGATAGTGGGATTGTTTGTAGCTCCTGGGCCGGGACATGGCTCTGTCGGGCGAAAAATTGACAGCCTTCGTAGGTTCGTACGACTTTGTCCGCGTCGGAGACTGCGGTAAGCCAGAAGAAACCTTGCCTGTAAGCTTTGCCGACCAGAGTGCGTGCTGCTGCGTGGCTTCCGCATATGCCCGAGTGGATGTCTTGGAGTAGCTGCCTCCCTTCCTCGGGTGTGATGCATCTCATTAGAATTCCAGAGGGGCTCCTCTTGTATAAATCGGAGTCAACCATGACATATGCTTGGCACCGACGTCGAACGTGTTCTGCTTCATCCCGGTCTTCCAGCAGCTCTTGCTGAGTCAAGAATTTGATGAGTGGCGTTCTCCAGTCGGCGTCAGTCATGGCGACTTCATTTGTAGCTTGTTCGTTGGAAGTTGTCTTTGCCGTGATGGTTGGTTCATAGAGGTGCTCGACGAAGACGTCTGTTGGGGCAGCTTCGCGCTTGGACCCAAACTATGCCAACTCGTCGGCTGCTTCGTTGTTGTGCCTCAAGACGTGTGAGAGTTCGAGCCCGTCAAACTTGTCTTCAAGTTTGTGGACCTCTTGTCGGTAGGCCTCCATGATGTCGTTTAGACAGGACCAGCCCTTCATTACTTGGTTGACGACCAGCTGGGAGTCGCCTTTCACGATGAGCCGACGTATTCCGAGTGAAACTGCGAGGCGCAGTCCATGTAGCAGAGCTTCGTACTCGGCAACGTTGTGTGAGGCGGAGAAGTGGAGGTGAAGGACGTATCTTAGTCTTTCCCCAGTCTGGGAGATCAGCACTACTCCTGCTCCCAGGCCGGTGATCCTCTTGGATCCGTCGAAGTGCATGGTCCAGTGTTGGAGGTCTTCCCGAGGTACGTTCTCTTGTTGCTCAGTCCACTCGGCCAGGAAATCCGCCAAGGCTTGTGACTTTATGGACGTCCTCGCCTTAAAAGTCAAGTCCAACGACATCAGCTCTAGAGCCCACTTGGCGATGCGCCCGGTCGCCTCTCGGTTGTGGATGACATCGCCGAGTGGAAATGAAGTGACGACGGTGACCGAGTGACCCTGAAAATAGTGTGCCAATTTCCTCGCGGTTATTAGAACAACATAGAGCAATTTTTGTACCTGAGGGTAGCGAATTTTGGCTCCTGCCAACACTTCGCTAACAAAGTAGATCGACCTCTGAATCTTCTGAGCCCGTCCTTCTTCTTCACGCTCGACCGCGAGGACCGTACTAACCACTTGGTGAGTGGCTGAAACGTACAGCAGCAGAGGTTCTTGGGGCTGGGGCGAGGCCAGGACGGGCGGCGTTGTGAGGAACTCTTTGAAGTCTTCAAAGGCCTTGTTGGCTTCCGCGGTCCACTGGAAGTCGTCTGTCTTCTTTAACAATCTGAAGAAGGGCATGCCTCGTTCGCCGAGTCGAGAGATGAAACGGCTTAGCGCCGTCATGCAGCCGGTGAGCTTCTGGACGTCTTTCTGGTTACTCGGGGGCTTCATGCTCAAGATGGCGTTGATCTTCTCTGGATTGGCTTCGATGCCGCGATGTGACACCATGAAGCCGAGCAGTTTGCTTGATGGAACGCCGAAGGTGCACTTCTCCGGGTTCAACTTCATTCTGAAGGCCCGGATGTTTGCAAAGGTTTCTTCAAGGTCAGCGATCAGGTCTTCTTTCTGCATGGTCTTGATGACAACGTCGTCGACATAAGCTTCTACGTTCTTACCGATCTGCGTCTGGAAGCATCTTTGGATCACGCCGGCGTTCTTCAGGCCGAAAGGCATGGTGATGTAGCAGTAGGCCCCAAACGGCGTGATGAACGATGTCTTCAGCAATGGATTCTTTCAAGCGATCCGGTGATAGCCCGAGTAACAATCCAAGAAACTCGGAGTTGGCCGGCCGTTGAGTCTACGACTTGGTCGATGCGAGGCAGCCCGAATGGATCTTTGGGACAGCTTTGTTGAGGTCGGTATAGTCAACGCACATGCGCCATTGCCCGTCTTCTTGCGGACCAGGACTGGGTTGGCTAACCAGTCGGGATGAAGGACTTCTTTGATGAAGCCGGCAACCAAGAGCTTTGTGAGCTCTTCCTTGATAGCGTCTTTTTGGTCCTGCGCAAATCTGCGTAATCATTGTTTTATCGGTTGGCGTCATCTTTGACGTGCAAAGAGTGCTCGATCACCTCCCTAGGAATTCCGGGCATATCGATGGTTTCCAAGCAAAAACATCTTTATTATTTTGGAGGAAGGTGATGAGCGCGCTTTCCTATTTGGGATCTAGTTCAGCGCCGATTCGGCATGGTTTTGCGGGTCCGACGGATCAAGGGAGATCTTCTTGGTCTTGGCATCGCCGGATCCCGATTTGGCTATCTTCTTGCGGGGACTTCGCCCTCGTCGGTTGATGCAGCCAATCGACTTCTTGTTGGCCACGCAATCTCTCGCGAGATTGGGCCATGTCGCAGCTCTCCTTATCGTAGGTGAAGGCTTGCTTCACATCGCTGCGAAGAGTGATGACGCCGTTGGGACCCGGCATCTTCATGCGGAGGTAGGTGTAATGTGGGATCGCCATAAATTTGGCAAGCGCAGGCCTTCCGATGATGGCGTGGTATGCTGTTTCGAAGTCGGCCACCTCAAAAGTGACGTTCTCCGTTCGAAAGTTCTCTCGAGCCCCGAAGGTGACAGGGAGGGAGATGTGCCCGAGTGGTGTAGATGATAGCCCCGGGATGACTCCGTGGAAGGGGGCTGAGCTTGTCTTCAGTTCGGCCCTCGGGATCTGCATCTCGTCCATGGTCTTGGCAAACAGGATGTTGAGGGCGCTGCCCCCATCGATGAGGACGCGCTTGAGCCTGATGTTGCGGACTACGGGATCCAGGACGAGTGGATAGCGCCCCGGGTGAACTACTCGGTCAGGGTGATCCGAGCGGTCAAAAGTGATGGCCACTTCCGACCATCGCAGGTACTGAGGGACTTCGGGTTGAGCCGCGTTGACCTCTTGGTCGGTTAGCTTCTGTTTCCTCTTGGATTCATAGGCTAGCAGCCCTCCGAAGATGTGATTAAGCTCCCTCACAGGATCTTGGAAAGGTTCGGCATTCTCAGCCGCGTTGTTTTTCTTGGCGCCCGATGGACCAGCCTCATCAGTCGGCTTCTTGTTGAGCTACGCCGCGTACTGCTCGGCGAACTGTTTACAGATGGAGCAGTCCTTAGCCGCGTGCTTATGATTGGGATGATGAGTGCACTGGGCGTTCATGATGGCGTCATAGGCGGCGACTCGAGGGCGGCGTTGATTGTTGGAGGTTGCGGCCACTAGGTCCTCAGGTCGGCGCTTGCGATCTTTTTGGGCCTGGTTGTTGCTGTTGCCGTTATCCTTCTTAGGATTCCGGCTTCCTCCCGCCTGCTTGTCTTTCCTCCTGTCGGGCCGGTCTTGACGGGCAGCCTTGATGGCGTCGTTGGATTTGGCGTAGGAGTTCGCCGTCTCGAACATCTGTTTCACCGTTTTCGGTGGCTTGCGTTCGAACTTCCCGATTAATAGCTCATCACGGACTCCCTTCTGGAAGGCGGCGATGATGATGTCATCGGTGATGTTGGGGATCTTGTTGTGCTTCTCGGAGAAACGACGGATGTAATCCTTCAGAGGCTCGTCCGGCTTCTGGATGACGTTGTACAGATCGAAGTGTGTGCCGGGCCTCTCGAGGGTACCCTGGAAGTTGGCAATAAAGTGGTCCCTCAGCTCGCTCCACGAGCCGATTGAGCCTCTTGGCAGGCTCGTGAGCCAGTTCCTGGCGGAGTTGGCGAGGGCCCTGGAAGATAATTGGCCATAGCCTTGTTGTCGCCACCTGCTGCGCGGATGGCGAGAGTGTAGACGGTAAGCCATGACTCGGGGTCGGTCTTGCCATCATACCTTTCAATTCCTTTGGGCTTGAAACCACTCGGCCAGTGTACTCGGCGAAGCTCCCGAGTGAAAGTCGGCACTCCGTCGTCGCCGCTATCGGGTGACCCCCTCCGATCTTCCCGAGTGCGTCGGTCCCGCTCCTGGTAGCGGCGATCGAGGACTTCCCGCAGATCACTCGGCGGGGTCTTTGGTTGGCTGGTTGGATAGCTGGAGCTGTTGTTGCGACGGACGCGGTGGTGGACGGGTGGACGTCCGTGTCGTTTGTCGCGGGAGTCGGCCGTTTGCTCCTGGTACTTCTGTATGGACTCGCGGGGTGGGCCTCTTGGCCTTGTCGTCGACCGATCTGGCTCGGGCCTTTTATAGTCTCCTGACCTTAGAGGCAGGAGTCGGCTTTTGTCGGGCATTTCAGCCACGGACTCAGTCGGCCTTTGTGCCGAGGTGGTGGGGTGGCCGTTGGCTGTGGCTGCGACGATGGTCTTGATCTTGTCGAGTATCGGAGTCACATTGGCGGGCGCCGTCTCCATGACGGTGTCCAAAAGCGTGAGCGCGGCAACAGCGTTCTGCTGTGGCGTCTGGAAGATGTTGGTGTTGCGAACCCGCGTTTGGAGGATGGCCTCCTGGGCGGATCGTTCGGCTGCGCGTAGATCCTGCTTCCTCTTGTCAGCCTCTTCCTTGCGTTGCTTTTCCTCTTCGGCCGTCTTGCGCTCGTGCTCAATCTTGGCCATGGCTGAGTCGGACTCGTCCGGCTCGGCCATGAGGACATGGAAGCACTTTGGCTCGTAGTCCTTGCGGCAGTCGGAGTCGCTAGCTTCATCCGAGGGGATACCATAGAGGTCGTCAAAGCCGGCGGAGCGAGGTATTCATTGAGATCCGAAGATGAGCATGAGCCGAAGGACGGGAGGATGACGGCGACCTCCCTCGATCCTGGGTAGCCCGGGTCTGGATCGTTCCAGTCCGAGTCAGAGCTTGGGGATGCGGGCTCCTCCGAGTGGGTCAACCCTGACTCGGGGGACAGGAGTTTGCCGTAGATCTCGGCGGCGTTTGGTAAACCAAACGGCACCGAGAGGTCTTCTTCCGAGTAGATCGTCTCCGTCGGGGAGACGAGAAGATCGGTGCAGATTTCGGCGGTGTTCGGCAATCCGAACAGTGCCGAGTGAAGTCCTTCGTTGGAGTGAGCAGATTGCATCTCGATCTTGAGGATGTCGTCGAGGATCTCGGCACTACTGGGGAGCCCGAACGGCGCCGAGTGGGTCTTTCCTTCTGACTGGTTTGAATCCGAGTCGAAGGAGGAGTCGTCGAAGAAGTTGGCGGCGAAGTCGCCGAATCCTGAAGGAGATCCCATCACACTTGGCGGCGAGATTGTTGAAGAAGTCTCGACGCGCGGTCCCCTACCTGGCGCGCCAACTATCGAAACTTGGTTTTGGCAATATAATTTCTGGGGTCGCCGTCAAGATCGCCAAGCACAATGGGTTAGAAGGAAAAGGAGGTTTAGACAGGTTCAGGCCCTCTCGTGAGGTAATACCCTACTCCTGTTTCGGTGGATTCGATCCGCCGAGTGTCTTTATTGATCTCGTGATCTAAGGCTCAATGCTAAAAGTTCATCTCCTATTGGAATATCTGATCTCACATAGGATATCCCCCAAGGGACGCCCCTCACCCCCCTTATATAGTCTCGGGAGGCGGGCTTACAGATCGGAAACCCTACCTTACTCTAAGTCGGTTTCCTCAATCTTACCAAACCGTGACTATAGGCCGATTGCCTTATCTCTATTGGCAATCATAACACCCAAGTCATGTTTGGTTTACGATATGGCAGGGCGCAATCTATCCCTACCTCCAGTCGGATAAGCTTGCCATGTATATACCCGATTACCATAATCTCCACGAATACTAACTTGGAACACCGTGGATCCATCAATGGTAAGCAGATATCTCTATAAGTGCTCTGTCGAACTTGTCTTTCAGATATTAACGTGGGTGTGTATTTCTCAGTCCATGTGTCTCAGATTGAAGCTCTAAAATCCCAACTAAAGAAGTCTGAGGAAGCAAACACCAAGCTCTAGGAAGACAAAGATAATGTCGTAGCTGAGTTGGAAGGTAAATCATTATGCTTCTCATCTTGAATCTTGAAAGATACTTGAAAATATGCTGCTTGTCTTGACTTGAATTACTTCAGCCCGCTGTTGACGAAAAATTTCGTGCACGGGCGATGGTGCCAAATCTATGTTGACTCAAACTATGTCGATACACACAATGGCCTGGGAGATATGCTTAGCTCTAGTACAAGTCCTGAAATATTTATGAGATGTGGATGTGCCAGTCAGTTTGATCCTGCAACTGACAAGATGTAAAGCTGATTTCCCTGAGATATGTGTCAACCGATAGATGATAGCTTGATGTAGAACCGGCCGATAGCGTGATAGCCAATAGCCAATAGTTGTTGATGCCAGCCGATAGCCGATAGGGTTCTCAACGATCAGCTATATGTACAATGTAGATTATGTCACTTAGATAAATAATGATATAAAAGCAATCGGCTGATAATAATGTAGTGAGATAATGAACCAATCGGATGATATAAATATAACGAAGCAAATATCCAACAGACCAATCGACCGATAATAATATGATATAATAAATGCCGATTCGATGAATCCTTATAAGCAAGCCGATGTCATTAGATCCAAATGATTAAGTAATCAATGAAACCTTAGCTACAATCAGCTAAAACCAACTTGTATATAATCCTTATAAGCCGATGTAACGTCCAGATAACTCACCGGCTGAAACCGACGAAACGATGATTGATGCCTATTGACTTAAATAAATCTAACTTACAACCACAACCTCATAGATCAGACCTAACCGATGCAACATAAGGTTGATAATTGCTCTGTAGACTTAAACTAGCCGATATGACACCGATCAAAATGGTCATGTATTAAATTTAACCAAGACAGTAAAACCATCAAAGTGAAATTTAACACATCAGATAATCGGCTAACCCTCCTATGAAACATTAGCATGAACTATTGGCTTAACAAGACCTAGATTATCAACAATAATCTAGTAGGTCAGCCCTAACCAATGTAGTATGAGATTGTATATGGTAATCTAATACCCAAGGAGCCGATAAATCTATCTAATGTGATGGATATAACAAATCTATCTAAAGTGACATTATGTTTAAAGAGACAACAACTTGATCAGAATATAGGACCTAACCGAGAAAGTCCTAACTAAGCCGATGTGACCATAAACAGTAATGGAACTAAAGACAGAGATGATATACCGGATAGACAACACTTGCCTCGGCCCGATTAGAATACCAAACTCAACTGAGAGAGTCCTAGCCACGCCAGCGCAAGCAAACATGACGAAACTCACATCTTGTTGGAGGTCAAACTCAATCGATGCAGCCCATGCGCGAAAACAAGAACTCGTCGAAATAAAACCTCATAAGAGGGTGGCGATGCGTCAAAAGTAATTGTATATTGAACTGTGGAGATATATTACAAAGACCCTAGTTGTACATATTTATACCTACAGGCCGATACGAGTCCTAATTGGACACAAAACAAACTTTCCAAAAGATAAAAGGAAAAACATAAAGTTTGAAGGGCTACGCGGAGGCTACGATAGCTAATAACAAAAATTTCTACCGTGCAAACCAGGAACACTTGCAAGTAAGGGTCGATATATCGTTACCGATTGGAGTGGAGTGCAGCGGATATAGCCAATCAGGAGCTATCTGATTCAGAACATGCTGGCTGATCACAGCCGATTCGCTCACAGCCAATTCCCCACACAGCCGATTCGACGAATTGCCTGACCGCAGCCGATCCGATGTAGCCGATGCGCCGATTCCACAGCCAATCCGCCGAGTTGATTTGCCGATTCGCCGAACCGCGCTCGCGCTGCCGATCCACCACAGCCGCCTCGCTCCGATGCGCCACAGCTGATTCACAGCCGCCGAACAGCACCACAATGTAGCAGTGCCTCTACCAGTATCCACACGTCCAGGGACAGAACGCCTGACACCCGTGTGCTAGCACAAGAAGCAAGGCTAGGGTTTGGCTCGGGAGTGGGGAGGGTTTTCGTGGAGATCTCAAACTTGCCGACTTCTAAATCCGCACGATTAGATTGATTCGGTTCAAGTGCAATCACGCGACTCTCCACCCCTCGTCCCTTTATATAGAGTTGCCGACTGGGCCTATAGGCCCATCGGGACTTTGTTTTGAATCGGATCCCATCCGAATCTCATAGAGTTGGCCAGCAGGACTTCGTAAGCCCATAGGACTCTATATTAAATCGAATCTTATCCGAATTGAGCCATATTCGAGTCCAACTCGAATGTCTATTCTATCCCCTTAAGCGTGCGACCTTGTAGGTTCAGGTATACTTGGTTTTGGCTCGAGTCCAACTCAGCCGACCGTTAATAGCGACACCTTGCAGCACATATTGACACCATAGTATACAAGAATATAATATCGGCTCTGAACCTGTAATGTGTACACAAATACCTTTACCTCACGATACCAATTAAGCTATAGGCAAGCTATGTGCCATCCCTTCAATAGCTTAACCATTCACTTGAACCGTATTGGATTATCTATCTGTTGATTGACTCCTCAATCAACTCGGCATGGCCATGCACTTCTATAATCCATTACCACAAGGGGCCCAGAGATATCTCTCCAAAGGAGGGGCAAATTTCATCTTGATCACTCACATCCCACTCCATGTTTCATAACAAACCTGAAGACTAATTTTATAACTATCCAGTTACGGAATAGCGTTTGGCAGTCCCAAAGTAGGCTACTACACATGTCAGAATCCATGAAGATCTCAGGTCTAAGGACTTTGCACTAACACTACTTGAGACCAACTAATGACACATTAATTCCTGTAATGTCTCATGGTGGGTATATCCAACAATGTGTTCTCTAACACATGTCCACATATATTGATTTGGTATCTCCATACCATGATCTACGAGACATGATCATCAATCAATAAGCATGTCGATCTTAGAATCATATTTGTTCCAACAATATGACATGTGATCAGGGATCATTTAGAAATAGATTCATACATAAATAGTCTCATAAATAAGTCACGTACTTATTGATCAATACAAGATGTCTATTTCATGGAACTGAATAACACGTTATTCATTTATACATAAACATTGACCATAATATCCAATATCTCCATGTTGCCTCTAGGGCATATCACTAACAGTCTCCCACTTGCACTAGAGTCAATCATGATAGTATCTGATACTCATTGCTTTTGTGTGCGCCTCATGTTTCGGCTGAGGGAGAGGTTTTGTCAGCGGATTGGCTATGTTGAGATCTGTGTGCACTTTGCATATCTTGACATCACCTCTATCCACTATCTCGCGGATGAGATGATATCACCGAAGTATATGCTTGGACTTCTGATGTGATCTCGGCTCCTTGGCTTGCGCAATGGCTCCACTGTTATCATAATAGAGAGACATTGGACCAGTTGCACTGGTCATCACACCCAGCTCAGAAACAAATTTTTTGATCCAAATAGCCTCCTTTGGAGCTTCTGAAGAAGCGATATACTCGGCCTTCGTTGTAGAATCAGCAACAGTATCTTGCTTGGAACTCTTCGAGCTAACTGCGCCTCCGTTCAGGCAGAACACGAACCCAGATTGCGATTTATAATCATCCTTGTCCGTTTGGAAGCTAGCATCGGTGTAACCACTTACAACGAGCTCTTCTTCACCTCCATAGACTAGGGACATATCCTTAGTTCTTCTCAAGTACTTAAGGATACTCTTTACTACAGTCCAGTGACCTTTACCTGGATCTGACTGGTATCTGCTCATAGCACTCAAAGCGTACGAGACATCTGGACATGTATAAAGCATGACATACATGATGGATCCAATTGCCAAAGCATATGTAACCATACCCATCTTATTCTGCTCATCATGTGTCCGAGGACACTGATTCTTGCTAAGATTAATGCCATGTGACATGGGCAAGAAACCTTTCTTAAAATCGTGCATGTTGAACCTTTTCAACACCTTGTCAATATATGTACTTTGCCTTAATCCAATTAGCCTCTTGGATCTATCTCTATAGATCTGAATACCCAATATGTATGCTGCCTCCCCTAAATCTTTCATGGAAAAACTATTTTTCAATAAAGACTTGATGGATTCTAGCATAGGGATATCATTTTCAATCAGTAATATGTCATCCACATATAAGATTAGAAATACAATTGTGCTCCCACTGACCTTTTTGTAAACATAGGCCTCCTCTTCATTTTTTTATGAAACCAAACCATTTGATTACTTCATCAAAACGAATATTCCAACTCCGAGATGCTTGCTTCAATCCATAAATGGATTTCTGTAGCTTGCATATCTTTTCAGGCAATTGTGGATCGACAAAACCCTCAGGCTGTATCATGTATACATCCTCTATACATCCTCGCTTAGGTTTCCATTTAGGAAAGTCGTTTTAAAATCCATATGCCATATCTCATAATCGAAATATGTAACAATCGCTTGAATAATCCGAATAGACTTAAGCATTGTAACGGGCGAGAAGGTTTCATCATAATCAACACTTTGAATCTGTTTAAAACCTTTCGCCACCAACCGCGCCTTATAGATGTGAACATTTCCATCCATGTTGACCTTTTTCTTAAAAACCCATTTGTACTCAATGGTTTTGACACCATCAGGTGAATCAACCAAGTTCCAAACTTAATTATCATACATGGATTCTATTTCGGATTTTATGGCTCCAAGCCACTTGTTAGAATCAGGTCCCACCATCGCTTCCTCATAAGTCTTAGGCTCATCGTTGTCTAACAACAATATATCATGTTGTTCCGCACTTGTGTACCTGTCAGGCGCACGACGTGATCTTTCAGACCTCCATGGGGCTGGTGTATCTACAACAGGTGACACAACATCTTGTTCCTCCTGTTGTGGTTTCATGGTAGCTAAAACATTTTCTGGTGTTTCTTAAACTTTTCAAGATGCACCTTACTCCCACTAACCCTTCTTGAAAGAAACTCTTTACGGCAGTCCAGTGACCTTCACCTGGATCTGACTGGTATCTACTCGTGGCACTTAAAGCGTACGAGACATCTGGGCGTGTACAAAGCATGGCATACATGATGGATCCAATTGCCGAAGCATATGGAACCATACCCATCTTATTCCGCTCATCATGTGTCCGAGGACACCGATTCTTGCTAAGATTAATGCCATGTGACATGGGCAAGAAACCTTTCTTGGAATCATGCATGTTGAACCTTTTCAACACCTTGTCAATGTATGTACTTTGGCTTAATCCAATTAGCCTCTTGGATCTATCTCTATAGATCCGAATGCTCAATATGTATGCTGCCTCCCTAAGTCTTTCATGGAAAAACTATTTTTCAATGAAGACTTGACGGATTCTAGCATAGGGATATCATTTCCAATCAGTAATATGTCATCCACATATAAGATTAGAAATACAATTGCGCTCCCACTGACCTTTTTGTAAACACAGGCCTCTTCTTCATTTTTGATGAAACCAAACCCTTTGATTACTTCATCAAAACGAATATTCCAACTCCGAGATGCTTGCTTCAATCCATAAATGGATTTCGTAGCTTGCATATCTTTCCAGCGATTGTGGATCGACAAAACCCCGAGGTTGTATCATGTATACATCCTCGCTTAGGTTTCCATTCAGAAAGCCGTTTTGACATCCATCCGCCATATCTCATAATCGAAATATGCAGCAATCGCTAGGATAATCCGAATAGATTTAAGCATTGCGACGGGCGAGAAGGTTTCATCATAATCAACTCCTTGAATCTGTTTAAAACCTTTCGCCACCAATCGCGCCTTATAGATGTGAACATTTCCATCCATATCGGCCTTTTTCTTAAAAACCCATTTACACTCAATGGTTTTGACACCATCAGGTGGATCAACCAAGTTCCAAACTTGATTGTCGTACATGGATTCTATTTCGGATTTCATGGCTCCAAGCCACTTGTTGGAATCGGGTCCCACCATCGCTTCCTCATAGGTCTTAGGCTCATCGTTGTCCAACAACAATATATCACGTTGTTCCACACTGTGTACTTGTGTGCACGACGTGATCTTTCGACCTCCGTGGGGCTGGTGTATCTACAACTGGTGGCGCAACACTTTGCTCCTCCTGTTGTGGTTCTGTGGTCGCTGAAACATTTTCTGGTGTTTCTTGAACTTCTTCAAGATGCACCCTGCTCCCACTAACCCTTCTTGAAAGAAACTCTTTCTCCAAGAAGACACCGTGTCGGGCGACAAACACTTTGCCTTGTTCCCGATTATAAAAGTAATATCCCTTAGTTTCCTTAGGATATCCCACAAAGAAACACTTATCATATTTGGGTGTGAGCTTGTTGGATTGTTATCAGATTTGGGTGTGAGCTTGTCGGATTGTAAACGTTTTACATAAGCCTCACATCCCCAAATTTTGAGAAAAGACAAACTAGGGGTTTGCCTTGTCCATATCTCATATGGTGTCTTTTCAACCGACTTAGATGAAACTCTATTTAGTATGAACGCACTGTTTCAAGAGCATATCCTAGAAGGATTACGGAAGATCACTTTGGCTCATCATGGACCACACCATGTCCAACAAGGTGCGATTTCTCCATTCGATACCCCATTCCATTGTGGAGTTCCTAGCGGAGTCAAGCGTGGAACAATTCCACAATCTTTCGATGATTACCAAATTCTTGGCTCAAGTATTCCCCTCCACGATCTGATCGTAGAAACTTGATTGTTTTCCCTAAATGATTCTGTACTTCATTATGGAATTCTTTGAACTTTTCAAAGGATTCGGACTTATGCCTCATTAAGTAGATATAACCATATCTACTAAAGTCATCAGTAAAGGTAATGAAAGTACCGATAATCACCTCTCGGCCTTTGAGCTCATTGGTCCACATACATCGTATGTACGAGTGCCAACAAGTGACTTGCTCTCTCACCGTGTCCCGTGAAAGGTGCCTTTGTCATCTTACCAAGTAAACAAGACTCACATGTCTCAAATGATTCAAAATCAAAAGAGTGAAGCAGTCCATCCTTATGGAGCTTCTCCATGCGTTTCTTATTTATATGGCCTAAGCGACAATGCCAAATAAACGTGGGGTTTGTATCATTTGGGGGTTGCCTCTCGTATTAATGTTATAGATGGGAGATGCTTGAAGATTCAAAACGTATAATCCATTCACCAATAGTGTATGAAAATAGAACATATCTTTGAGATAAACTGAACAACCATTGTCCATTGATCTAAAATCATATCCTTCCGCTTGCAAACATGAAGTAGAAATAACGTTTTGACATAGAGTTGGAACACAATAACAATTATTTAATTCCAAAACTAATCCTGAAGGTAAATGAAGTGATGTAGTGCCGACAGAATTGTAGCAACATTTGCTCCATTGCCGACGCGCAGTTCACCTCGCCCCTTCTCAAACTTCTACTTCTTCTCATTCCCCGCAACGATTTGCAAATATGAGCTACCGATCCGATATCAAATACCCAAGAGTCGGAGGTGAGGTAGCAAGATTAATGTCTATAACATTAATACTGAAGCAAAAGTCGCACTTTGCTTCTTTTTGAGATCCTTGATGTAATTCTTGTAGTTCCTTTTCCAAAGGCTGTCTCCTTGCAATAGAAGCAAACAACATCAAATGCCGCCGACTCCTTCTTGCCCTTCTTTGCATTCGAGGCACTCGCGATCTCATCGGGAGTTAGTTTTCTCTTGGTGCAATGTTTCTTGACAGTGGTTTGCACTTAGCTTTCTGCATCATCATCACATGATGACCGTTTTTCTCGGATACTCTCCTCACCGTTTTTAGCATCCCATGCAATTTGGCCAATGTCTTATCCATATTGTTCATGTGATAATTTAATATGAATGGCTCAAAGCTCGGAGGAGTGACGGAGAATCACATCGTAGCCAATTCTTGGCTAAGGGAAAACCTAGTTTTTCCAAACTCTCGATGTAGCCAATTATTTTTATCACATGCGGACTAGCGGGACTCCCCTCAACAAGCCTGCACGCAAACAGAGACTTTGAGGTGTTGAACCTCTCGGCCTTAGCTTGGTTCTCAAACATGCCACGCAATCCCGAATAATAGTATGAGCATCGTGCTCTCATACGCTTCGAAGCTCAGAGGACATTGTAGCAAGCATGAGACAGCTTATGTCTAGGGAATCATTAGTGTGCTTCTCATAAGCCCTCCGTGCGAGAGCGTAGCATTATTAGGCAACTCATCGGGATAGGGTACTTCAAGAACGTACTCCTTGCGCTCTTGCTTGAGAACAATTCTCAAGTTACGATAGCAATCCATAAAGTTTGTTCCATTCAATTTTTCTTTCTCGAGAATAGATCACAAATTAAAGGTATTGGTTGTAGTATTAGCTGCAATTACTCTATAATAGAAAAACAAAGTTTAGAATAATGTTTATGCTATGTCTATTGTTAAACAATTTAACATAAGACTCCCAGTACGTATTTTACACCTTCCCTCTAGGTTACGTATTGGGTCAAGATCCACATGTTAATTAATTTTTAGTGAGCTTTGGCATCGTGCGAAATTTAATAACATCGTAAGCAACACCTTGCTAATCACATCTCTATGTGACTCTTGTTGTTGGTGTGGCATCTCTATGCCCCGGCGCCAACCGATGCCCCAAGGCCCAAAACTGTTTTGATAGCCTTATTAAGTAAACCAAATGCTCCCGCTGTATATGTCCGACATATACCCCTCATGTTATGATAGAGAATGGCACTCAGTTTTGACAGACCCACCATTGACGAGCATAACGGTGACGGGTGTAACATTTGGAAGGACATCATTATCACTTAATTTTGTGAGGGATACTATCCTATCAAACAAACATATCAATATATGAAAGCAAATAGAATAGTAATTAATGAAATAGTATGGCCCCCTTCACATGGTGATCTCCATCTCCATGTCGATGCAGAGGATCTCTATCTTCATCACTGTTCTTCCAAGTGCCGAATGCTTGATTTCTTCAAACTAAGCTACTATTATAGAAGCTCTAATTGAAGATTACATCGACTCATAGGTCGTGAAAGAATATTACAAGCATTGCACGTATGAAAGAATATTACAAGGATTGCACGTATGAAAGAATATTACAGGGATTGCACATATGAAAGAATATTACACGCATCACATGCATCTCATACATATAATAGGGGCATACCATCTCAAAGCATTCTTTGCAAACATAAGTTAGGCGTAGAACGTTTTCTACCTATCGTACAGATACGGTATCGAGACGACATAAAAGGGGTACGCACACGGCGGTCCCAATATCGGCATAATCACATCATGTCGTCCCGATACACTATCAAGGGAGATGGTTTGTGTAGGCGCGAGGCGACAATCAAGATTGGACTACGAGATAGCTTCGGCATAATCACGTTATACCATTCCGATACACTATCAAGGAACATTATCTCAAAACCGACTCAAACCGAGTTCTATGGATATTGCTTCGACGTAATCACATTATGCCGTTCCGATACATTATAAAGGAACGCAATTACCATCTACTCTCCTCAACAGATCCCATAAAACCGATTGATCTAATCAATCCGTGTGCAAAACTAGTTCCAGATTCAATATAAAACCCGAACTAAGAAAGATTAGCTCTGATACCACTGAAGGGTTACGCGGAGGCTACGATAGCTAATAACAAAAAATTTCTACCGCACAAACCAGGAACACTTGCAAGTAAGGGTCGATAGATTGTTACCGATTGGAGTGGAGTGCAGCGGATATAGCCAATCAGGAGCTATCCGATCCGGAACAGCAAGCCGTGTCGATCACGCCGATTCGACGACGCCGATTTCCCCACACCGACCTCGCCGAATCGCCTCACCACAAACCCAATCCGATGTAGCCGATGTGCCGATTCCACAGCCGATCTGCTGTAGCCGATTTGTCAATTTGTCGAACCACATTTGCGCAGCTGATCCGCCGCAGCCGCCTCGCTCCGATGCGCCACAGCCAATTCGCAGCCATCGAACAACACCACAATATAGTAGTGCTTCTACCGGTATCCACACGTCCAGGGACAGAACGCCTAACACCCGTGTGCTAGCACAAAAAGCAAGGCTAGGGTTTGGCTTGGGAGTGAGGAGGGTTTCCGTGAAGATCTCAAACTCGCCGACTTCTAAAGCCGCGCGATTAGATTGATTTGCTTCAAGTGCAATCACACGACTCTCCACCCCTCGCCCCTTTATATAGAGTTGCCGACTGGGCCTATAGGCCCATCGAGACTCTATTTTTGAATCGGATCCCATCCGAATCTCATAGAATTGGCCGGTAGGACTTCGTAAGCCCATAGAACTATATTAAATCGAATCTTATCCGAATTGAGCCCATAGGACTCTATATTAAATTGAATCTTATCCGAATTGAGCCATATTCGAGTCCAACTCGAATGTCTGTTCTATCCCTAAGTGTGTGACCCTGTAGGTTCAAGTATACTCGGTTTCGGCTCGAGTCCAACTCAGCTGACCGTCAATAGCGGCGCCTAGCAGCACATATTGACACCATAGTATACAAGAATATAATATCGGGTCTAAACCTGTAATGTGTACACAAATCCCTTTGCCTCACGACACCAATTAAGCTATAAGCAAGATGTGTGCCATCCCTTCAATAGCTTAACCATTCACTCGAACCGTATTGGATTATCTGTCTGTTGATTGACTCCTCAATCAACTCGGCATGGCCATGCACTTCCATAATCCATTACCTCGAGGGGCCCAGAGATATCTCTCCAAAGGAGGGACAAATTCCATCTTGATCAATCACATCCCACTCCATGTTTTATAGCAAACCCGAAGACTACTTTTCTAACTATCCAGTTACGGAATAGCGTTTGGCAGTCCCAAAGTAGGCTACTACACATGTCAGAATTCATGGTGATCTCACGTCTAAGAACTTTGCACCAACACTACTGTAGACCAACTAATGGCACATTAATTCCTGTAGTGTCTCATGGTGGGTCTATCCAACAATGTGTTCTCTAACACATCTCCATGTATATTGATTTGGTATCTCCATACCATGATCTATGAGACATGATCATCAATCAATAAACATGCCGATCTTAGAATCATATTTGTTCCAACAATATGACATGTGATCAGGGATCGTTTAGAAATAGATTCATACATAAAGTCTCATAAATAAGTCACGTACTTATTGATCAATACAAGATGTCTATTTCATGGAACTGAATAACACTTTATTCATTTATACATAAACATTGACCATGATATCCAACATCACCATGTTGCCTCTAGGGCATATCACTAACAAAGTTCTCATCGCACACTAAACACACTTTCCTAAAGATCAAAACAAAAATTAATAAACCATGCCTAATTAATAGATAAATTAAGCTGCCATGCCGTGGTCTTCACGTTTTCTTCTTGAACTTGGTCTCTTCCGAATAAATTTTTATCGGATGGTTGATCTCTTCCCTTAATCGAATCTGTCAAGGAATCTTACCAAATTTTGGCGTTAACACATTCCCCTCAATTTTGGAGTATGAGGACTCATGCTTCAATATTATCTTCATTTTCCTGGCTTTGGTGACTCCAAAATTTTCTTCCTTTTCCTCTTGCAATTGGCTTTCATGAGCCAATACCTTCTGCATCAAATGTACTAAACTCTCAAACTCTTGGAGGAAAACCTTTTCTTTAACAGGCGTTGATAATCCTTGAAATGCAAATTCTGCTAATTGCCCATCACTTAAGTTCAAACTATAACATCAGCTGTGAACATCACTAAATCTTTGAATATATCCCAAAACTAATTCATCCGCTTGTTGCTTAACCGATGCCAAATCTGATAGTTTCATCTCATCGACTCCAGCAAAGAAATACTGATGAAACTGCTTCTCTAGATCGGCCCATCTTTCGATAGAATTCTGTGGCGATGATGAAACCATGTAAAAGCCGATTCGGACAATGATAATGGAAACAACCTAATTTTCAGAGCTTCTTCAACCAATACTTCACCACATTGAGCCAAGAATCGGTTGATATGTTCAATTGTAGATATGTTGTCTTGCCCCTAAAAACATGGAGAAATCAAGGACCCTGTATCAATGAGGCAATGGAACCCTATCAAACCACTCAGGATATGGATGTCGATACACATATATATGTTCCTTAGGTTTGATCCCAAATTGTTCCCTTATCGTCTCAATAATTCTATTGACCAACTCATTTTTCCTTGCATTGTCCATGTTATAATGATGTGCCACTGTTCCTTGCATATATTGATACTCTTCACCATACCGATACTGATGAGGTTCTTCTGGCCGACATTGATATGATTGCCCCTTGAGCCAAATTCCTTAAGCAATTGATTCATCAACTATTTTCTTGATCAAATACTGCAATGTATTCATTAAAACTCTAGATTGATCGAACAAGGCACGATGAACTGCTTCATCAATTGTATCTTGAAGTGTTTCAACCATCGGTTTGGGGAATTGAGTCTTCTGAATTGGCCCCTATTGCGTCATGATGAAAGAATGAAGACAACATTTTTGAAAATCTACCACGGATTGCTCCATCTATTGCCTCTGTTCCTCCGTCAAACTCTCCATTGTGACCAGGATCTTGGCATCAACTTCTTCTTCATACATGTTGGTATAAAATTCGTGCCCCACAGGGTGTGCCAAATCTGTGTGGTATCGTTTGGTCAAGGAGGGTTATGCGAAAGGTCTTGTCACGATTTCCCCCTTTGCAGTATCATGGTGGTACTTTAGGGCATTACAACATGTGTGGAATCATTTCTTGTGGGTACAGTTGTACACCTTTGATCAGAGTAAAACTATTCGAATAGCCGAGCCCACGGTTATGGGCGATCAACTAGCTTCACCGTGATTAGTCTGACACTATTATTGAAATTGGCTTAATAAACTGGTTTAGTTCAGGTGAGATGGTTGGCCCTATTCAACATGGTGTCGCATTGTTTAGTGGAGAATCAACTTTGACTTAATTAATCAACAGTTTTCTTGTTTTTAACTATAAATGTTTACAACCGCATTTATGCAAATAGCCCTAAGCCTCTCTTTGTCTCCTCTTGCATGTCTACATCATTGGCGTGGCTTGCGGAGTACGGTGGTTGTACTCAGCCTTGCTATCTTTTCCCCTTTTCAGAGGTGCAGTGCTTCAGAGTTGAAGACGGAGTTAGAAGACCAAGGCTCATACCCTAATTGAGTTTTCTCTATGGAGTGGAGCTGAAGCCCCGCTAAGATCGTCTCTTTTGTTGTTGCTTTTTTTCGGTGCAAGGACCAAGTGCCTCTGTTGTAAGTATTTATGCTTTATTTACGTTTGTATCTGTATATTGATTTGTCATTTTGTGCACCCTGGCTAATTCCTGGACAGGGATTTATATACAAAATAGTCTGAAATTTTGGCTAAATTTCTGGGCATGACAAAATGGCCCTTCCCACATGGGAAACAACTTATGTCTATCTTTGGTTGTCTGAATCTTGTGCAGGACCAAATCCCCAACAACAAACGCCCTGGAATTAACGTTACGATTATGATATCACCGAAGCCATTGGAGATATTTGGCCAACTGAACAAGAGTGATGTCACGAGCTTCATCTAGTCGGTTTAAATATTTTGTTCGATCTTGATCACTTTTATCTTCAATAAAATTGTGGACCTGAAGGGATTCGAATTCCATCTCATTCGGCAGCATAGATTCAACTCCATATACCAAGAAAAAAGGAGACTGACCTGTTGCCCAACTAGGTGCAGTCCGTAAAGACCAAAGGATCAAAGGCAATTCTTCTACCCATCATCTGGCGTAAGGTCGTAGCCTATCAAAGACTCGAGCTTTAACCCCTTGGAGAATCATTCCATTGGCTTGTTCCTTGACCATTACTCTTTGGATGTGCAACTGAAGCATAGAATATATTTATACCAAAATCTTCACAGAAATCCTTAAAAGCTCCACTGGTAAATTGAGTACCATTGTCAGTAATTATCCTGTTAGGAACCCCAAACCGATGCACAATGTTAAGGAAAAAAATCTAGTGCTTTATCGGCCGTGATCGTAGCGACCAGCCTAGCTTCAATCCACTTAGAGAATTTGTCTGTTGCAACAAAATAGGTGTGTAAAACCTGTTGGTGCCCTTTTAAGAGACTCACCATGTCTAGCCCTCAAACCGTAAAAGGCTATGAGAGCTAAATCGTTTGCAACTCTTGAGGTGGAACATGAATCTGTTGAGAAGAAAACTTACATCCTTTGCTGGTCCGAACAATTTTGTCTGCATCAGTAACAGATGTAAGCCAGAAAAATCCATGCATGTACGCCTTGCCCACCAAGGTGTGTGCCACAGCATGACTGCCACATATGCTCAAGTGGATATCTGTCAATAGCTGACGTCCCTCAGGAAAAACACATCGTAGTAAATATATAAAATAGGTTGTGTTTATACAACTCACCATCCGAGATTACATAACACTGGTTGTGAAGGTGAATCCACTCAGCCTAATTCCGGTCCTCAGGCAACTCTTGCTTAGTTAAGAATCTGATGAAAGGCGTCCTCCATTCGGTTTCTAGCATTGAGACTTGTCTTGACATTTCTTCTTCTTGAACTTCCTTCTTAGCAATAGTTAGCTCATGAAGGTGTTCAACAAAAACATCTCTTGGAACAGCTTCTCACTTGGATCCAAAATTCGCCAACTGATCAACAGCTTCATTGTTGTGATGCAAAAAATAAGACAGTGTAGTTATTTCTTACATTCACAGATAAATCCGTAAGCACACGGATATACCGTTATAGTATTTCACCCTAGAGTATTTTGGGGTATCGTATTTGTTTTATCCCAAAGGAAGATGATGGTCTAGAAGAGAATATTAAGTTACTATGAATATTCGTATGTTATAGTTGAATTGCCAAAGTCCAAGCAGGGGTAAGAGATATAGATAATTTGGTAGTGTGACACAGAAGAGTCCTAACAAATAGTACACCAATGCTAAGTAGAGAGTATAGTGTTAGAGTTAGGTTCCTAATGTACTTCTAGTATAGTTGTATAGGTTATACAAACAATTATATTCATGGTTAGTTACCCAGTTCTATGTTGTTAGGACTACGGGGGTACTGCCTCCAATGGCCCAGCCTGTCACCAAAGGCGATTTCTTACCGTCCGCCCTACGTCATACCGGAACGTGGAGGATTACAAAGGACGGACAGGGATGTCACCACCTGCCACCTACCTGTAAAACCCGTGGGATATGACCATAACCAATGTCTATGGAACAATTTAAGCATTGCGCTTACATTGCCACAAATACTCTTGCCTCCTAGGACGTCAATGACTAAGGCAAGAGCACACCTACATCCTAAATGCACATTCTACCATGATCGTGGCAATAGAGTTACTCGTATAACCTTATTATAATTATCATATTTACTATACATGGGACATATATCTTAGCAAGTAAAATATGAACCATACTCAAATATAGGAAAAGATAAATATATTATACTGATCAAAGTCATACAGAGGAAGTAAGATATAAAAGACATATCCGACTCTCCGAAGATGACTCGGAACTGAGTAGATGCTCTAAACTAACTCCTAACCCCACTAGCCTAGAGACTAAGTATGAAATGTAGACACTCTTGTGGTGTGTGTTGAAAGTAAAGTGAATCTCCCCTTTTATAACTTCCAAATGACGGTTGGGAAGTCGGTTTGCAACTGCTAAACTTGCACAACCGTCATTGGGGCTTCATCTGGGCCGTCCACATGGAAGGTGGGGATGGATTGGAGCTTGAGGGTGGTTCGGCCGAACCCTGGTTCGGTCGAACCCCCAACTGCTCCAACACCCACCGACTTTCTCCAGTGACTTACAAGTGGGCCCTTATGGCGGTTCTCAGGTGTTTGGCCCCACTTTAAGTCAGTTTCAACTAACTTGTGGGCCCTCCAATATGTGGGATGCTGATGTGGCGAGTGTCGATTGATTAGAGTTGTGTTTCTTCTCCATACGAGCATACTTTCACTTCATTTATTCATATAAGTTCCTACATTCAAATATTCTCCAAGGACTTATGAAACTTTATTAATTCTAAACCTATATGCGTGTAAGGATAGCTAATTCCCTTTTATTTCTGAGGTATGTGACGGTCAGAATTGGTACTTAACGACCGTTAACAAACTCCCCCAAGCTTACCCTTTGCTCGTCCTCGAGCAAAGACAAGACTTAGGCTCGGTTGGATCAGGAGTTGCTACCATATTTTATCTCTAAAGTACCATGCCTACAACAAAGTATTCTACCTTGAATTGAATAAGTTGGCAATGGTAAACTCACCCTTTTTACCTTAGTCCTCATGGGGCTTTTGGCGTCTCTTTGTCTTAGGTGGTTGAGAGATAGAATGGCGATCGTGAGAGTACTACTCCCTCATTCCTTGTTTCACTTTCATTCGGAGGTTTTAACACTTTTGAAAAAGAAATCAGGGTTCCCCGAATGATACTCTCAGATCGCTCAATGTGTTTACTTCCTTAGCAAGGCCTTGCTTTGCCTCTTTTCTCCAACTTTTAATAAGGCTTATGTGGTGCTCAAGGTAGGGAAAATTATGAGGCATACTTGCATCAAATATTTTGTAAAGTCAAAAAGTAGATCCAAGAAGAATAATAGTCATGCAACCATGATCAAGCTTGTGCATATAGGTGGAAAGGGATATATGGGTGGAGAATTGGAAAAAGGAAAAGAAAAGAAATAGGCTAGTGACTCCTTTTTTTATGTATGATCCTCCTCGCTATCCTTTATTTAGAGAACATGGCTAAAAATATACTTTTTTCATCATCAATGCTCGAGAAGAATTGTTTCTTCTCTTGTGAGCATTATGAATTTTCTACTATGACTTTGTATATATTATTTTAGCTCATGTCTCATTTGACATGGAGAGGAGGATAGAGGATAGTTGATGGTGGATGCAGACTTCTAGAGTAAAATTTTGCATATGGTGGAAAATGAGATATTTTTTTGCTAAACCTCTAAGGTAGAGGGAGAGCAATTTTTATGGTGGATATGCACAAGGCTTTGATCATGAAAGTATGAAAAAAATTCTAACAAGGGTCTAACTATTTGACACAACTCAAAATGACTACAAGCAGCATATGTATAGGATTTTGTATTTAATCATCATATGACTTTGGTAGGAATTTATAATCATTGAGGAACTCATCATTTTTGTCTTTTTGAAAATAAAATCTTCAGACTCAAGTTCCACTTAGAATAAGATTATAGCTACTCTAACTACCACATCATATCCCACAACAACCTAGACTTAGATCATGCACTTGCTACCCACAAGTTTTCTTGTTCATGGTGATATACTCAAGTCAACAAACTCAAAACTTGGAGAATGCTAAGTTGTAAACTAGGCACAAAAGGGAAATAAAATAGAGCAACTATTCATCATTTCCAAAATAGAATTAAGCATTCCTACCATGCATAGCAACCTTAGTGTATATATATATATATTAAAATGTTGTGCGATAAATAAATAAATGATACAAGTTACCTCACGTGGGGACCCTACCCCAAGCTTGATCCTTGCTCATGATCTGCGATAGGGGTTGAACCTTTGCGAATGGAAGTAGGTCATCAAGTCGGACTGGCCTTGCTGCAGTGTAGTGCTGATTTCCTTGAGCTGCTCATTGCTCTGGTACTACCACTGATGAGTTTCTTGGACATGTTGTTGGAGTGTATCTTGAATCTCAGTGGTTCTCACGTCCAATTCACTCATCCTTTGAGTGATATCCACAAATCCTTGGTCATGAAAACCTCATGCTGAGAATGAGCGTTGAACACCAAAAGATGGAGGTAGACCACTGGAGTTTGATGACCCCATGGCTTGTCCATGGTGCCCATTGTTCACTATTAGCTTATTGCCATGACAAACCTCCAGCCTCATGGTATTGTGGGGTTTGTTCCCAACCAGATGCATATCCAGTCAAAACCCACCCCGGCTAATGAGTGTACTGAGGAGGTTGTTGAAGTTGTTCCTCCATAGCATCCCTTCTTGACCTGCTTCTTGTGACTCTGCCAGAAATATTATTCCTGCAAGCAACCTCTATTGGTTGAAGAGTTATGGTAGCGTCTGACACTTATAAAAATGATATTTTGGGTTAGGTAACGAAATTTCATTTGTATATATAGGTAAAAAATACAAGGGATCCTTCGGGACCGTGTTTCAAAGTATGACCTTGCACTAAATAATCCTCGTCTATTATTTCGTGGGGTTTGGTGATGTACAGGACTTGTATATCTCACAGGGCCCCAACATTAAATGCAATACAAGTGATTAATGAAGTGCACTTAATGAGTCCCTTCATCCTAAATTGTTCTAAACATTATTTTATCATAACTTTCACATGAGAGATTTTAATTTTCTTAACCATGGCATAAAGGATCATTAGTTCATCAGCTCTTATTGGCCTAACATCTTCTCTAGGAAAGATAGTAAATGCTACCCATTTATGCATTAACCTCAAGGTAGGATTATGAATGTCATTAGCTCTGCGCTTAACACAAAAAGTTTCACTTGAAATACTTTGCCAAAAACTATGTTTATTAAAATTTGATAATGGTGACTCCCAGTTCACAGAACAATGTTGAGCATGACCAAGAAGGAGACTAAATTCTATGAATGTATAATAGTATTCCTTTACAAAAAATCAGAAAGTAATATCATCTCCTACTTCTTTTGAGGTACAAATAAATTGGATGGTAAGAAGGCGTGAACCTTCTTTCCCCACATGTGCAAATTTATGCCACCCTATAGTATGCCAAACATTAAGAAACTCGATATCCCTACCTATTTTGGTGAGCAATGCCGGATCATATGCTCCGGTGTGAACAAAGTCTCGGTCGTTGAAGCTTGCTTCTCCCCTCGATGCAGTGGCTTGCAGTTCAACTTGTATTGTTGGGCTAGGTGCATAGCCGGTGGACAGTGCTGAGGTTGAATGGCTCGAGCCCGACCCCATTGCTTTGCACATTGCACCGAACAACCGCTTGACACCTTTATTGATCACTGTAGCTTGCAAAAGAACAAGAACAACACAAGAACACTCAAGACGGGTTAAGTGTTAGCTCAAAGCAAGTTAGCCATCCAAGAGTTAGTCATTCTTGTGGAGCTTGGATGCCACCAAATTTCGTCTTGTGCGACAACACGCGAAAGAAACTCAAGATGCAAGAAAACTTTGGGAAATATATTTTTTATGAACTTAGAGCAAGAATACTATGAGAACTCAAGGAAGGAGGAGAGAACTTGAGAGCAACCAAGTGCAACTCAATTTGGGGCAAGGAGAGCAAGCTCCATGCCTTGGCTTTTATAGAGTGAGCTCACCCTTGGTTCAGTTGAACCAAGGGGTGCTCCTCTCCTCTCTAAACTTTGGATTCTGTAACGCACACATCAAACATTTTGCACACAAAAAGTTTGAACACAAGTGGGCACCATAATGGTTTGGCCGAACCACTATGGGGGACATTTTCCCCACCCAAGAATCTAATGTTCAATAATGCATTTTAGTTCAGCTATGTGCAGGTTTGGTGTTTGGAATCAAGGGAAAAGTCGTGTCAACTAGTGCACAAGAATTCTCATTAATAAAATCCTAAGTTCAAGTATTTTTCTATGCATGATTCAAAAAATTAGACATGCCATGCTAGTATGCAGAAATTGAACTCAAAAATTGCAAGGAAATTAAACATGCATTTGGGAAAAGTAAATATGAGATACATACCGATTTTCCTGTCGGCAAGGACTCCCAATTTAAAGTCCGATGAGTAGGCACTTCCTCCGTGCAATCATGTTGAAGTTGCATCGCCCGGCTTCGGACAAGAAGACGTGGACGGCTGCACTTGTTTCACTCATCACACCTTTTTGTTCTTCCTTGGCTTGCTTGGTGTGGTTGAGGATTTTTCGACTTTGGAGGTGGTGATTGAGCTGACACCTCCTGCCTTACCATCGTTCTGATTTTTCTTTGGTGCAACGGTAACTCCTTTTCCAGGAATTTCATCATGAACATGATGAGGTTGTCCTTCTTCGAGGGTTTCACTTTGACCTCTTTGATATTCCTTGTGTTCGACCCATATTTGATTATGACCATTGAACATTGTTCCACTCTAGGTTGGAAGTCAAACTTATCCTTCTTTCCATTGGTTTGGAGTCGGATTTGTCCAGCTCCCACATTGATGCAGGCATTCGCGGTGCTAAGGAATGGTCTCCCAAGAATGAGCGGTGTTCTCTTATCGACATCCATGTCGAGCACCATGAAATCGACGGGAATGAAGCAACCCTGGATTTTCACCAGAATGCCTTTGGTAATTCCCGCCGGGTAGCAGACTAAGGAATCAACAAGCTGCAGCCGCATCAAAGTTGCTGACAAAATGGTGTAGTTCGATCGGTCGAATACCTCCTTGGGCGTAACACCGATGATTGCTCCAAGGTCAGCATGGTCGAATTGTTGTGTCCAATTAAACAGCTGATTGTTGGGCACCACAGATCTTTCTTTTTATCAGGAAACTGATTGAGTATAGCTGCACTACACTCCTCCATCAATTTGATAATTTCCGTGGTAGGCATCGGCCTTTTGTTGTTGACGATGTCCTTGAGATAGCGAGCATAAGTGGGAACTTGCATCGCATCCAACAGAGGGACATCGATGTGGATTTTCTGAATAACCTGAACAAAGTGTGCAAATTGCTCGTCCACAGTTGACTTCCTGTTGCGATGAGGGAATGGCAGAAAAGTTGTACCATGGAATTCTTGTAGAGCCGTATTTTCCTCATGTACTTGATCCTTGTTGGATGGTCTATCTTCCTTCTATTTTTCTGTTGCATTCCCTGTATTGTTAGGATTTTGCAGATCACGAGTGGTTTTATCCCCTCGTGTGGTCACCACACTAACATTCTCTAGGGAAGGTTTGGGTTGCCCCAAAATCTTCCCTGGTTCAGATGAAGGATAGCGGCAGCCATCATAGTTCGAGCGTCATCAATCCATTCGAACAGACATGGTCAGTGCAAGGCTAGTTTTCTATAACTCAAGACATGTTGATCTTTAAAATGAGATTGCATAGCCTCAGAAATATAGGAGAGAACATATTCACAAATCTTAAAGTACAAAGAAGGTAATCGGAATTTAATGGTTCTATGAAAATAATCTGACAGGTTGGCATCCAAGCAAGTGATGTCTAAATGATACAAGCAGGTTGGTGCAGTGGTGCAAAAGCTGTCGCAGCTTAAACCTTGAAGCCCTTGATGTTTCACCCTTTGGCTCTAGAAAATCTTCCTTTGGCTTGTCATTGTCTACTGAGATTGAAGAGTAGAATCACAACATTGTTGTATTACGCTTCGAAGTGAAAAAAATGTTTGCTCAAAGTTTATCCATATCAATGCATACACAATATACTTACAAAAAAATTGTTTATTCTTTGACTTTGCATTGACAACCAGATCCTTTGATACCTCGTTCATTCAAGAGGATATATGCCTCTGTGCATTATGAAATAGTGAAATAGCAAATAAATCGTAAGGGCCAAATATATAAAAGGTACAGAAAAATGTTCGTTAGAAGTTTCATGAGAAACAATTCTTAATACCTTCATATTTCACACCATAATTTTATAATTTTATATAGGCTCCTAAAACACAATTCCGATATCAAATTAATCAAACAGAGAAAACTTGCAAAAACCAAGTAGAGTTTTCATTAAAGAAAAAAGAGTTCAGTGATTGGGAATAGAGGAGAAAACATGCTTAAAATGTGAATGAAAGTTGTGCTCATGGCCAACCTTGAGCAGGCTGAGCTGCTACAGACCCATGGAAGATGTGCTTCAACAGAGAAGACCATAGCACTATGTGTTTTTCGTTCAATTTAGTGAATCCCAATTTTAGTGAGTAAAATCCAACAGATAAGCAAGAGAACAGGAAAAGGCTATAGAAAACAAGAAAATTTTTGAACCACTCACCTCTTGTCAACAAGATCAGTTTTGTTCCCAAGGAGCACAATGATAGAAATCCTTTGCCCCTCTCAGTTCTAATTTCCTCTATCAATTTGAAGTGTCTAAGGAAATACTGCCTGCCTACAACATGTAAAATAAATTTAAGGAAAAAGGAGGCAGGACAAGGAGTGTTTATAACGCAAACTATTAAAAATCACATTTTGCTTGGCAAGTGTAAGAGCAGTTGGGGAGAATACATGTGCTACCCGTGCAAGCACATTGAGATGAGAGAGAACATACTTGCAACGTCATATATGATGACAACAATGGAAAGAGTCTGATAAAGCTTGGAATCAAACTCCTGAATCTTTCCTGACCAGCTGTATCCCTGCAAGAAAAAAAACAATACAAAATGCATAAGATAATGCCAACAGATTTCCACGGAATATATCAACCAACTTGAAATGCAGCAAAAGGTACCCTAGACATCAGTGTGTACATTCATTCAAACTAAAGTAACTTGAAATTTCATATCAGCGTATATATTCAAACTAAAGTAACCTAGACATATGATCCTGTTCAATTATAAAATCATGTCAAGAGATTTTTTTTAAAAAAATGACCATCAGACAAGAGCAAGCTTATATGCTCCAATTTTATGTGCAGATACTTCAAGGAAACCAAATTGACAAATGCATGATGTATTGAGAACTGGCTCTCTGTTAAACTTGAAAATGCATAACAACATACAGTATGATCAAATCAGTGCATACATAAAAATTAGCACATCTGATTCTGGATCATATTCAGAACCGTTTGATCAAATCAGCAGATTGTATATGTGAATCATTGTAAAACATTTCACCAGATTTCCATGCAAACAAATTGTGTCCTTTAAATTCAAAGTAGAAAAAATGTGAACCTTTTGACAATAAATATGTTACCCTATCAAGTGAATTTATCACTTGTAGTAGTGCTGTCCCATCAAATTCCTGCATTGAAATTTTACCAGGTTAGTATTCATTCGCAACCAGTTATTTTGTTCTCTTTTTCAGTGTAATCAGAACAATTTAAATAAAGAAATGTTTGCAAGATGTAATAAAAAAAGGACAGACTAATGGTCAGATAAAAAAAATACATTTGGAACTGTCACTTGCATCATCTAACACAAAGAGGAACGAATATTCAAAAATAAGGGCAAAAAATAAACCCCATAAAAAGAGGAACGATGGTGGGGCAGCGGCAGCGCGAGGGGCAGGGGATCGACGGCGCGTGACGACGATCTGCACTTGGTGGGGCATCGGCGGTATCTGAGGAAGATAATAAGATAAAATTCAGAATCAATATTCAGGTAAGTAAGTCAGAGCGTTCTCATCAACCCTATAAAACAGAGTGTTCAGAATCAATACTCATGATGATATCGTGGATTGCCACATGGTTCTGTGTCGAAATGCACCGAGTTGTGAAAAAGGAACTCACCATCCTTTGACATTGAATTCGGAATCCAGCAGGAGGAAGCCATTGCCAGCAGCATTTCCCTCCTTATCCCCAAGGCAAGAAAAGATTATTCCAAAAAGGATTACGAACAAAAAGCTGCTACTTTAGCATCATTTGGTTCCAAAGTAGCCAAATTAAATCACCCTCACATATATGAGACGGCCGGAAGCACAACTTACGTAGACATTAAGTTAGGTTATTTGGCCTTGAAATCAGGGTTTGCAATTTTTAGGAACTATTTTTTTATAAAAAGATGAAAAAAATTTGATTGAATTCACAAAAAACTGAAAAATTCAGGTAAAATATAGTGTCATGCGGCTCATGCCAGGGGGCATTAATTCCTGAAATTTCGAACCGGAACTGCAAACAATGCTTGATTCTCTCACATCGAGCAAGCACAACAATAACACCTATTTGAAGGTTGCAGTTTATCATACTTACTCCTTTCACATACGCTCTTTCATGACGACGATGATCCGCAGCTGCCACCGCCGCCGCAGCGACAGTGGCTTGATGGTTGTTCAAGATCCTCAGCCATGAAAGAGCGTATGTGTGCGTGCGCTAATCGGCGTCGTTTATATATAGAGATTTATGTAAACTTGACACATTGTCAAAGAAGATATATCCAAACCAACAAACCACATTGTCTTTCATGTAAAAAAATGAGGCTTGCTCACATCATAATACCTGAGTGTAAAAATTTGAGGCGCCACGGTAGTCCTTTCTCTTAACAGCTTTCTGACCACATAGTTTGAGCTGAGATTTTTCAATCTAATCATCCTGCTTGTCCTACATCACGAACACAAACCAATTTAGGCAATGTACCAACATTAAATGTACAAAATCTTCTGAAGATAAAATATAATTTCATGAAACAATTTCATATAGCAATAAAAGCCATATTGAATTTTGATTTAAAAATGAAACCACAATATATAAGGTGCAAACTGAGACAATAAACCACTCTTGTATGTTTCAAAATAGAACACCACAAGGGTGATATCAATTTCTACCTGATATTCCATTCACATATAGTTGGGAAAAAATGGTACTAATTACAACAAAAATAAGCCAATAGGTGCTACAACAGCCACACCGTTTCCATGGACCAAATAATAGAGGCCACACCATGCTGTCTAGATAACAGTGATAATGAACCAAACACGACAGTTTTAGTCTGCACAAGAACAATGAATCAAACTGGAGTAATTCCTGAAACAGTACCAGCATTAATACGGCCTGCGTTGGATAAATATAACAAGATCAACAGCTAGGAGTGGTATGTAGCTTACAGTCTGAAGGCTGAGATGACACCAATTAATCTCTAGCCAACTCATTTCTGTATATACCACGAATTAGCTTACTCGTAAATACCAACATGATCAACTTTGTAATGATCTGGGTTAGACTCCTTTTACATAAAGCTTGATTATAACAATCTCGTTTAGCGCAACTGCTTGTTTAAAAAATTGATGTGTGGCCAATTGTTTTTTTTCATCCAAGTTGCAAGCCAAGATTTATCATGTTTCGAAGAAAGAGAAGTTGTGACAAAAACATTTGGTTACAAAATTCGTATACACTTAATTTGATTTCTTGAACAAACAATAAAAAACTTTCAACTGAATTTCAACAATAGCTTAACACCAAGCATAGCAGTACAAAACCGTAAATTGAACCTGTTGACACCTATTTTGGCTGTGTCCAAAATATGGACATTAAATTATAAAATTAATATATTATCTCAAATATAATGCATAAAAGTATAATGAATATAATAAATAAGAATGTAATTGGTAATAAACATGATCTAAACCCCTTAACTACAAATAACACGTTACAAATTGGGTATGCACGAATTTGTTTGTTACTCCTTTGCAGAAAGATGGTCTGAATCCCTTATCTACGAAAAGTTTCTACTACGTTATAAATTGGACATACGCAAATTTGTTTATTGCAACAGTTAGCTAAATATAGAAGTATAGAACAAGTAATACCGAAGTAAGAATTTTTTTTTTTTTTACCTGGGAGACGACCTGCATGACATCGCCCTGGGCAGTAGCGCCGTTCCTATTAGCCGATGGCGCTGGGCTGGAGCCGACGCCTCCAGCTGCTGCCTCGTGTACATGTCCTGCGTCGATTTCGACCTCGGCGGCTGCTTCCCTGATTCCTCCCCTGAGGCACCGAACGACCCCACCGACTGGTTCCTCCTCATGTCGGGCCGGAAATCGTCGTCCCAGTCATCCCATCCGCCGCCCCCGCCACCGAGTCCGGCGGGCAAGGGTGGCTTCCTGGTGGGGGCGGGGGCCCAGATCCGGGCGTCTCCTTCACGACGGGCGGGTCGGTCCACTGGCGGCCCTCGGCGACGGCGACGATACGGTCACGGTATGCGGCGGCGGCGTTGGAGTTGTACTTGGCGGTCTCATTGGGCACGTCCATCGCGCGCGCCCCAACTGCTCCATCCCGATCCATCGTGCGCCCCCAACCGCCGCTGCGCGCCTCAGGACTTGCCGCCGCGCCGCTACCCCCATCCGCCGCCGCGCGCCTCCAGGCGGCGCCGCTGCGCCCAGCCGCCCCGCCTCATCCCCATTGCGCAAGGCCGCCTCCGCCGCGACTCTTTCTCCTCCTTTCCCCTCCCCTTCCGTCCCGCGGCCACACCACCCACCTCCTCCTCCCGGATCCCGGATCCGAGGGCTGCAGCTCCGCAAGATGGAGGCCGGCGGCAACGACAGCCTCAACGCCTTCCTCGCCGCGCGGGAGGGGCGGAGCGGCGGCGGCGGCGGATGGAGGCGGCGGAGCGCCGGCGCGGGCGGCGGATGGGGAGGCGTGCGGCGACGGATGGAGATAGCACCCGCGCATCATGGGGAGAGCGATGGCGCCCGCGCGTGATGGGGGGAGCGATGGCGTCCACGCGTGATCTTGTCCGTTGAATGATGATCAAGTAAAACAAGAAAATATATCTGAACCGTTAATAAAGTAAGTTATAAGTGGTATAGATATAGATGCATGCACAGATATACTGCAAGAAAAATCGCGTGAGCAGTGTGAACCGAACCAGTGGTCACGTCTAAATGCCCAGTAAAATATAAAATATATTTTTGGTTTTTTGTGCCTATGAAACTGTGGAAACCAGTGATACCCTTGTAACACTTCAAAATCTCTTCATAGGAATGATGGACATTTAATTTAGTGTGCAAAATTTCACAATGCAAACACAAACCCATAATTATGCATGTAGGTCTCTGAGTTCGTCACTCCATAGCCTCTCGTGATTACTTGGCCTCATTTTACACAAGCTTCTGCCTCTCGATGTTCAACATTGGTTTACATCGGATTCCCCCTTATCAAGTACGTGGAAGCTCCAATACCATCATAAGTGATATCTTTTCATTGAAATTATGATGAAATAATATTGGATTTGTCCATCTGTCAAAATTCATAATATTTATCAATTGGGACTATTCCAGTTCACTTTTCATCAGACTGTGTCAGGGAACCGAGAATCTTTACTCCCGATCTTAACTTTAGTTCAAGTTGATGTTACCACCGACATTAAAGATCTAAATGATCTTTAGCTTCTGCTAGTAACATCAACCAGGACTAAAGTGAAGTTGTTTTTATACTTCTTCATCATCCTCTAGCTCAAGCCATTGCTACAAAGGTTTGCATGAGAAAGGAAGGTCTTTGCCAAATTATTTTGAAATTATTTTGATAATAATATACAAATCGAAGGGATCTAAAAGGTTAGAAACTCTATCCTCTAATGATGTATTTTTAGCATATTGCATTTGTAGATATATTTCTATATATTTTTATTTCTAGAAAGGTAAATAAAAAATGATAAGAGAGAAAATTTATGCCTTCTTCAACTATAGTCTCTGAAGCGCCTGTATGTTACTTTTAAAATTAGCAACTCAATCATCTAATGATGTATGCTTAGCATATTACATTTGTAGGAATATTTCTATATATTTTTATCTCTAAAAGTTTGTGAAAAATGATGAGAGAGAAAATTTGTTTAGACAAAATTATATTACTTTTTAAAATTAGAAGCTCGTGGATAAAAATGTATAAAATAGATGACAAAGAAAAATATAAAAAATTTCATAAAAGATTAGAAAACTAAGGTAATTTAAAAATTATTAAAATAGTTGGAAATAAGTACACTATATTAAAAATATGTTTAGAACTTTAAAAAACTTTTAAAAATAATTCTAAATTTTATTAAGTATAATATATTAAGTATGTGGGATTATTATATAATTATTGTATTATTATTTATATGTAATTATTTTATTATTATATAAATAGTTTGCCTTTCATGATTTTTTACGATTTTGTACATTTTATGTAGATAGATCGGCAATGGATGTACACCGTGACTGACGGTTGACGAGTTTATTTAAGACGTGTATTATCTTTTGAGTGTGACCAATGCCAACAAGTATAAGGGCTTTATACGTTGTCCTTGCAAAACATGCAAAAACCAGAAAGAGTATTCTACATCAAGAACTCATGCCCACTTGTTTCAGTCGGGATTCATACCTAACTACACTTGTTGGACATCGCACGAAGAGATAGGGGTTGCAATAGAGGAAGATAAAGAAGAAGACGACAATATTCCGGACTATGGTCAATACAGTGGATTTGAAGAAAATACAGCAGGCGAAGGGGATGGGGATGTTGAAGATAACGACGGTGCCGATAATCTTGGTTAGATGTTGCGCGACGTAAAGGAGCACCGCGAAGATGAAAAGGAGATGCAGAAATTAGGGTGTATGTTAGCGGACCAAAAAACATCCTTATACTCAGGTTGCGAACAGAGGTAAAAAAGTTGGGTACCACGCTGGAATTTTTGCAATGGAAGGCTAAAATTGGTGTTAGTGATAAGACATTTGGCGAGTTATTGAAACTCATGAAGAACATTCTTCCGGAGGAAAACGAATTACCGAAATTAACATACGAAGCTAAAAAGTTAGTTTGCTCTCTAGGATTGGAAGTAGAGAATATACACGTATGTCCGAACGATTGTATCCTCTATCGCGATGAGCATGCTAGAATGATGTGTTGGCACGGAGAAGAGCGCCAACAAGACGGGATGCTGAGACACCCCACCGATGGATCGCAGTGGCAAAACATCGATAGAACATTTAAAGACTTCGGAGCGAATGCACGAAACATAAGATTCAGTTTAAGTACGGATGGCATGAATCCATTTGGAGAGATGAGCACTGACCATAGCACTTGGCATGTTACGATGTGTATCTATAACCTCCCCCCTTGGCTATGCATGATGCGGAAGTACATCATGATGCCGATTATTATTTAAGGTCCAAAGCAACCTGGTAACGACATTAATGTATACCTAAGATCATTGGTCAATGATCTGAAACTACTGTGAAAGAAAGAAGGTGTCCTCGTGTGGGATGAGGACAAACAGGAGCAACTTAACCTACGAGCATTGTTGTTTGTAACCATCAATGATTGCCTGCACTTAGCAACCTATCCGGATAGTCAAACAAGGGGTACAAGGTTTGCACCCACTGTATGGATAAAACTGAAAGTATGTATCTTAAACATTATAAGAAGGTTGTGTACATGGGTCATTGTCGCTTTGTTGTTACAAGCCACACTGTTTGGAAGAAAGGCAAACATTTTGAATAGAAGGCAGACCATCGTACTAAGCCAAAACATCATATGGAAAAGTCGTGTTTGCCATGGTGAAAGATCTGAAAGTAGTATTTGGAAAGGGACCTGGCAGCAAACCTATAGCAAGTGAAGATGGTCACTTGGTGATGTGGAAGAAGAAGTCTATTTTTTGGGAGTTACCCTATTGGTGGACATCTGCCACGTAATCGACATGATGCACCTCACTAAGAACCTTTGTGTCAACCTGCTGGGCTTTCTAGGAGTATATGGGAAGTCGAAAGATACACTTGAAGCACGTAGTGATCTCAAGGATATAGAACAACACGATGGCCTTCACCCGGAACCAAAGGAGAAAGGAAGCCATTACTTGAGTGCAGCTAGCTACACTCTGAGCAAGGCAAAGAAGGAAAACATGTTTGAATGCCTGGAGAGCATCAAGGTACCATCTGGATACTCCTGGAATATAAAAGGGAATAATAAGCACGAAGGAGAATAAGTTCACAAACCTAAACTCCCATGACTGCCACGTGCTGATGACACGGCTGCTTCCTGTTCTAATTCGGGGTATCCTTCCTGATAATGTCCGGGCAACAATAACAAGCTATGTGCTTTCATGAACGCAATTTCGCAGAAGATCATCGATCCAGATAGATTAGAAGCCCTTCAAAAATAATTTGGTGCAATGTCTTATCAGCTTTGAGATGATCTCTCCACCTTCCTTCTTTAATATAATGATGCATCTTCTATGTCACCTTACCAAAGAGATCCGTATTCTCGGTCCTATATATCTACACAACATGTTCCCTTTCGAGAGGTACATGGGCGTTCTAAAGAAGTACGTTCATAATCGTTCTCGTTCGGAGCAAGCATCGCCAAGGGGTATAGAACAGAGGAGGTCATTGAGTTTTGTGTAGAATTTATTGAAGACCTTCATCCAATCGGGCTGCCCGAATCAAGCCATGAAGGGAGACTACGGGGAATGGGGACTCTATGAAGGAAAGCAATAATGACTATATACAACGATTTATTCCGTAAAGCACATTTCATGGTTTTGCAACAATCTTCGTTGGTGGCTCCTTACATCGAGGAGCACTTGGCGATTGTTTGCTCCAAAAACATCATAAGTCCGATGCCTGGATTACACACCATCACATTGATACTTTTCCCGCTTGGCTGCGACAACATCTCATGAGTAACGAGACGACTGACCAACAACTAGCCTTCTCGGTGTGGGGACCATCTTGCTCGATCACGACATTCCAAGGATATGAAATCAATGGGTATATATATTTTACACAAGAGCCCAAGACAAAAAGAGCATGAACCAGAATAATGTTGTTCGTATCGATGCGATGAGATACGATGGTACAACTAGCACGTAATATAGTGGCATCGACAACATATGGAAACTTGACTATGGACCTCTAAAGGTTCCTCTGTTTCGGTGCCAATGGGTTAGGCTGACTGGTGGAGGCATAACGATTGATGATAGTGGAATGACAATAGTTGACCTTAACAAGGTTGGATACTCAGACGAACCATTAGTCCTAGCATATGATGTAACACAAGTTTTCTATGTGAAGGACATGTCTAGCAAAGCAAACAAGGGGAAAGGAACAGACGAGCCAAAGCACCACTAGGTTCTCCCGGGCAAAAGGGAAATCATCAGAGTTGAGGATAAGACTAACGAAGATTACGATCAGTTTGACGGGCAATCTCCATTCGTGGTGATGGTTGACCTGAGCATCCTCCTATTAAATGAGGACACCCCTTACTCACGCAACGATCATAGCGAAGGAACATTAGTGAGGAGAAAGTACATGAGGTCAACCATCACACTGTAAATTATGTTAAATGTACTAACCTATGTTGTTGCAGGGACAATGCAAATTACATATAATTATTACAATTTAAAATAATTTTAAATCGACCATATGTTAATTATATATGATTATTACAATACTACGACTATTATAATTTTAAACAATTTTGAATAAGACATATGTGAATTATCTATGATTATTACAATTTAATAACGGTATTAAACAACTTTAAATGTTTTCTCATTAATTTTGTGATTTTATTAAATTTTAATGCATAAAATTAATTTCGCTTGGTTTAATGGATTATTTATTAAATTTTATTGAATTAATGCATTAAACTTAATATTGTTGAAAATCTATATTTAATAAAATTAATTTGGTCTGGTTTAATGGATTATTTAATGTTAGTACGGTTGTTAACCCTAGCCGAGACAGAAGAAAGAATTGGAAATAGCGGGAAATTATCTTTAGTCCCGGTTGGTGGCAACAACCGAGACCAAAGATAAATTGGAAATAACAGAAAATTATATTTAATCTGGTTGTTGTCACCAACCGGGACTAAATATTGTATTTTTAGTCTCGGTTGTTGCCACGAATAAGGAGTATATATATATACTAGGGCGCATCGTCTTCTTCACTGAGATCCAAACACTTAGCCGTTTCTTGTTCTTCTTGCGCCGAGCTCTCGGTTTTGCCCTAACCGCCGTCGTCTCACCTCATCGTCTCGCTATCGTCGCCTCGCCACATTCTTGATGGTAAGACCGAATCCGGACGAATCTTTGTCTCCGCCGTCATCGATCCGTCTTCTCACCATCCTCGTCATCGTTGTCACTGCCACATGCCGCAACCGCTGACGCCGATGCCGCACGTCGCAACTACCGATGCCGCAACTGTCGATATCGATCTCTTAGTTTTTCAAATTAGACAAATATCATCCAAATTTTTGTGAGATATATATGGTTTGCTCTGTTTTAATGTGTGGATGAAAGGGAGGAAATTTGATCATCTAAATTGACAATATATATATGTACAATGTAATGTTTTTCCTCTGTTCTTTTCTTTTTTTCACAGAGAGGTTGGTAATTAATAATGGGATTTGTATATTTATGTATATATTGATGTGTTATGTTAGGGAAGAACTTAAAGTAATAATTTAAAGTGAAGTATGATATTTATGTGAATGGAAACACACATTAAGTTTTACTTTTATTTTAAATTAGAAAGGAAAAAGTTTTAAATTATAAATCAGTAATTAGACACATTATTGTTTCCTAAAAATTTTATTGTTTCCCGAAAATTAGTAATTATACTGATTTTGTATATATATACGATGTTTTTTTATTTACGTATGAACGATAACGATAGAACGAACGTGAACGAATGATAGAACGAACATGAACGAATGATACAATGACATTCACGACCGAACGAATGTGAACGATAGAACGACCGAACAAGTTTATTCATTTGGTCGTTCGTTCGCTCGTTACAAGGGGGCAGTGGTTCAAGATATTGGCTGAAAACAAAACTCCAAAACAAATTTTGTCCTGACTCCTATGCATCGAGAATCAAAACAAAATTTTGTCTTTACTCCTATGCATTGGGAATGAAGATAAAATTTGTTCGGTTGTTTTCACCATATATCATGAGTCATTATCTCTCACATAACGATGTATGTATGCATTGGGAATTTAGACTTAGGACCATTGTACATGTTTTAACTAAATATTTTTTCCTTATCAGAATTACTTGGTCAAGCTGCTGACCGCGGCCTTCGCTCAAGCTTAAGTGGTCCCAAGGCCTCCAAGCAAAACTAACAGATGGTAGATCACACCGACGAACAGATCATCTTGGATGAGATAGCAGAGGATCCCAACCAGTACGTTAACGAGGAGGGGAACGAGGAGGACAATGATGAGGGGAATGAGGTGGACATTGATAGCACACGGGCCGTTGGAGAGAAAAGGGCTTGCGGACAACGCGGTCACAAAAATATTGAGGGTCGACATATTATAACCGAAGTGGCACAGACGGTCAACCATGTGCCCCCCGCCGACGCAACAAGGGAGTTTGTGGCACACAGCGGTTGGAGCGGTTGGGTAGTGAGGGATCATGTGCCCATCAGCACGGTGTACTTGCACCGAACAAGGACAGGCGGGAATGACCAAAGCTATCTCGCAGATACGGAGAAATAGATGTTGTGGACCACAATGCTCGAGACCTTCAGAATCCCTAAAGCAGAACATGCCATAGTGAAGAAATGGACACTAAAGAAGATGACCGAACTGTTCAGGAACTACAAGAAGGAATTGCACAAGAGATACATCCTGAAGGGCTAGACACCAGCTTTCGACAAATTCCTCAAGCTGAGAGATCATTGGGATATGTTTGTCCAATACAAGACAGGAGAAAAATTAATCGAATGCCACTAAGAAGCAGTACCATCATAGGCTAGGGTCAGGCGGCTATAACAAGGCAGTGTTGAGATGGGAGTGAATGGAAGCCGACCTGAAAGCAAGAGATATCGTTCCGAACACAACTGATTGGCCAGAACGATCGAAGCATTGGTACTACGCTCACGGTGGAGCACTCAATCCTGGCGATGGCTCCCTGATATTCAGCGATGAGATTAGCAAAGCCGCCAACCAATTGAAGGATGCAGTAGAGGCCTCTACTTCGGGCACATTCCAGCCCGACAGAGAGATGGATGAGCTTACGCTCGCACTACAGAATCCCGAGCATCCAGGATGAACACGAGGAAAAGGCGTCGTTCCCTAGAAATATGGATTCCAAGAGGACATCCAAACATACAGGAGTCACATGCAGAGCAAGCAAGATACGGAGGCGAATCTAACAGATCTCGAGTATAGGCTCACGACCCACGAGCTCAGGATGCAAGAGGAGGTGTCCCGGCAGGTGGACCAACGGTTGGCCGAACAGCTGAGCTAGCAAAGCCAACCAGAAATTCCAACCATCATGGTGAGCCCCTTAAGCAAGCGCAACAGCCGCGCATCTACATGCTAAGTACCAGAATAGGCCATTGAAACTGAAGACGAACCCCCATGCCCCAGTTGATGAGATCACGTGGTTGGCATCTTGTGAGCTGCATATTCCCTTAATGAACTTTTCAATCAAGGTATGCTCGTAGTTTTATGATATATGACTTGTACATTGCGAAAGTTGGTGCATAGGTTGATTACTAATTAATAACCTCTTTTCTTCTGAAGGTGGCGTCGGGCATGGCCATACCAGTTGAACGAGATGAGACATATCACTGCAGGCTAATTCCACCTAGGTATTCAAAGGTCGAAATTGAGCAGGTGTGTCACGCCCAGAAATTCCTACTCAAAATTTCTGAAGCTGAATGTGTATTTAAATCCCTGTTCAGGACCAGCCAGGGTACACAAATGACAAATTATATATATAGATCCACGTCTTAAAAACATATAAAAGTCTTATAGAATGCAGTGAAAAAAGAAAATAAACTGGCTAAACTAAACTTAACGCTTGCGGCATGGTGACTCCACTCCACAGACATCCCTTGATGGTAGTGACAAGCCTACTCATCGATGAACTCATCTGCAGTTTCATCCTCCAGCTCTGAGGTGGGGGAAAGGAAGAAAGACTGAGTACATTCCACAATACTCAGCAAGTCATACCAAAGGGAGGTATGATGCAGGATAATTCAAGGGGGGCTAATGGTTAAATTTTGCATAAAGCAAGCATTTCACAAAAATTAGTTGAAAGCAGGATAATTCAAGGAGGGCTAAGGGTTAAATTTTGCATAAAACAATCATCACAAAGATCAGTTGAAAGTAGTAAAACAATACTGAAGTTTAATGAAGCAAGATTAATCATCTCTGCTCAACGTTACACCACGTTGAGACAGGCTCAGTCCATCAATCATGATGAATCTGGTTGATCGCCCATAACCACGGGTTACGACTATTCGAATAGTTTCTAACTTTGATTAAAGGTGTACGTCGTACCCACAAGACACGAGACCCACAACACATTCTCCTGCGTCGACATGCCACTACGACATATCGAAAAGGGGTCTGTGATAGGACCATTCGAATAACCCTCCCTGACCAAGCAACACCACACCTCAAGTTTCGTGCCTACCCCTAAATCTAGGGTAGGCAGCCCCCTCTTGTGCCTACGTGAATCCGGAAGCCGCATAGACCTTTCTCGGTCCATCCAAACTCCATCACGCCCACCCTTGCCTGGATGCGTCGGCCAGAAAAAGCTACATTACAAGCCCAGTTGTTACCCACGCTGGCTTGTGGTACGCAGTAATAATTCTTCCAGGGTTTTCCGTGAATCGGTCCTTAACTGTCATGGGTGTGTCTATCAAAACCATGCATCCACAACCCACCATGTGGTCATATTTTATTTAACCATTATCTTTTACCATAGTATCTTAGGTCTAAGACCATCATTTGATATGACTATAAACTAGTAATATAGCTCTCCCATTAATGATCTAGTAGAACTATGCGGGCTAAGCATGTCCTAACCCAACAACTAGTCATATTAATTCCCAGTCAATCAATGAATTAGGGTAAACGACCTAGGCTAAGTACTATAGGACCTATCTCGATGACATTATAAAACAATGCAATTTAATAGATAAAGCGAGATAATTTGTAAAGTAGGTACAATATGATCAATAGTTAACATGACTTGCCTTGATCTTGCCCTTGGTGAACTTTTGCGACTACTTCAAAATAAACCGGGGCTTCGACGAAACCAGAATCTAATTGACAAACAAAGCACGACAAAAATAGGCTATAAGACTACTGAAAGAGACAATTAAACTATTTTTAATGGATTCTAGATATTTTTATGAGTCTCACTACAACCTGAACGGACTCAAACGGAGTTCGGATGCATTTTATATGATTTTTAGAAGTTTCTATGACTTACTAATAAATAAAAACAAGAAAATTACAATTTATGGTGCAAGCGTCGACTAGGGCATATGTCAGCCGACGGTGGGCGGCGCCGCCGACAAGCGGGGCCCGTAGGTCGGTGGCCCAATGAGGGACGGGCGCACGGTGGACTTGGTCCACCAGCCCGGGCAAGAGCGCACGCACCATGTGGCGCTTGCGTGGAGCCTATGCGACGCCCACGTGCACAGCCACGTGGATGGGGGTCCCACAGCGACACGGGTCGGCAAGCGGATGGCTCGAATACATCCGCCGGATGGATCCGACGACCGAGAGAGGAGTGGCGCTAAGCGGTCGGCGGCGGGGCATGGCGCGGCAGCCGACGGCGGGCGACGCGATGCATGGGCCCTAATGGCACCGGCGGGCGGCGGAAGAGCGGCGAATGGTTCGAACACACATGCGTGACGAGAGACATGGCTTGGGACCGACAAAAAACAAGGAAACGAAAGGGGAAGAGAGAGATGCTCACCGGAGTCGGCCGGACTTGGAGGGGACGGCGGCGGCGAGGCGATTTAGCGGCTAAAAAATTAGGGGAAATGGGTGGCTGGCGACCTACTAGCAATGGTGAACACGGCGGTGCAGGCGATTGGGAGCGACGTGCGGCGGAAGCGGTGAACCGAGCGGCCGGAGTGCGCGAGATGGCGGCAGAGAGAGGTTCTTCGACGAGGGAGCATGGGAGGCTTGGGTTCTTGCGCATGCGAAAGGGAAAAGCTCGCTGGGGGCTCAGGGAGTATTTATAGAGGGTGGAGGCGGTGCGGACGTGGTCGGGATGCGTAGGATGGTGGCACCAACGTGCCTCGGGTATGGCGGTGGTGGCCAGAAAACTCAGATCGGCCATTTCGGCCCATGCGCGCGTGCGGGGAGTGGGGGATGTGGGGCACGAGGTGCGAGGGTGTGCGGGGTGGGGCAAGGCGGCCGGGTAGAGCACGGGTCGGCTGGTTTCTATGGCGGCGGGAGGTTGGGGACAAAGCGACGGGTGGGCCTCACTGTTAGCGTCCCAACCGGCGGAGGAGGAGAAGCGGACTTGCGCGGCGCGGCTCGGCTCGGCTTGGGTCGGCCCAGTGGAGAAGGCGGCGCACACACGAGTGGAGAGAGAGGAGTGGGCCGGCGGCCCATGACCAAAGAAAAAAGAGAAAAAAAGAAAAAGGGAAAAGAAAAGGAAAAGACCCTTTTCCTCAAGGAAATAAATTCTGATAAGCCTAAATCAATTTAAAAAAAAATGTTTTCTTGCTTTGAAAATTCCGATAAAAGTCCTGTTAGTGTATTTTGAGATGAGGAATTTTAAAAAAAATCCCACCAAGCCTTTTCCAATTATTAAATGAATTTTATTTTAGAGTTTATCTTCTTTTAATTTTCTCGATCGATTTCTTTTGCTCCAAAATTTCACAGTGAATTTTAAGCTAGGGAGAAAAGCGGGGCATGACAAGGTGGAACGAGGCTTTGAAGATCTCGAACTGGATATCCGCGAAGGAGATGGGGAGAGGAAAGTAGGAGACACAACCCACGTAATTATACTATGTTGCAAACCATTCATCATGTTTCACGGGCGAGAAGCGGCTTCCGTTCTTTGTCTCCTCCACATGGACCGTCTCCTCCGCCTCCTCTGTCTCCTTCATCGCCTCCGCAAGCACCGACTCCTAAATGGTCACGGCCTCCTCTGCCTCCTCCCACGCCTCCGCAAGCACCGACTCCTAAATGGTCACCGACTCCTCCGCCTCCTCCGCCCCCAACTCGTGTCGCATCGTCAAGGTCAACGAAACAAACAAACAAGCCAAGACTTGATGCGCCAAGGCTCGCCGCTCTCAAGAAAAGGCCATATGACCGCACTCCTGAGGAGATTGACGTGATTGTCGCTGCGGAAGTGAAAGCGTATTTCAAGCCTCAGAGCCCTGAAAATAAGATTCCTATCAACCCAGCAACTAAGACCTTGTTTAAGAATATGAGCACACCGGTTAAACCGGCCTTACCATCCGACTACGACCAATCAATTAGGAAGTCTTTTCAGAAGGAGAAAGAAAGGTCGAAAGTTGTCCCTCAGCTCGGGGAGCAACCAGAAAAATCACTTGAGGCGTTGCTGCCAAATGGTAAAAATGAGTTAAGACAATTTATGGCAGAGACGGGACTAACGAGGGAGCAATTGTATGGAGGCGCAACAATCAAAAAGGCGACAAAAGAGAATTTGAAATACAAGTTTACCCTCAGTGAACCTCTTGTCAAGCCTTCTCAGGTGAAAACTCTCTCTACATAGATGTACCAATTCCATCAATGGTACATGCAAAATTCAGGAAAAGGTAGAGAGATGTTCGGCGTGCGGATAAAAAACGTAGATTTCTTTCAAGGAGATGATATCATGTGGATCCACTTTGAGGATGTATTCGACCTGTACAAGCTAGACATCCTCAACGTCTCTCTTATCAGTTGATGGGTTTTGTAAGTATCGTTCAGTTAAATTTATTTTGTTCCTTAGCTCCTTGTATGTAGCTGATGAAAATTCCTTTTATTCATTGTAGATCGTAGATTCAACAGTGTCATAAGCAGGGGTTTCTCAACATTGGATTCATGGACCCCCGCAAAATAAACACGGACATGTTACATGATTTTGAGAAAGAAATATAGGACAATATCGTCCATTTGCTGGTGCAACACCATTAGAAGACTTGGATACTCTTGTCGTACAACACAGCGTGAGTTTTTTTAATGTCTTTCGTACCAATTTCCTTCTTATACATATACAGTTTCATATATATCATCTCACGCAATTTGCAAATTCAATTGGGTAATTTTTGTTTTTGACCTTTCCTCGTCCAAAATCCATATCTTCGACTCAATGGATAAACCAGAATCTACATTCGCAAAGATTTTTGAAGTGATAGACAGGTAATGCCGTCTATTCCACTGTCATTATGAATATTGCTATTGCTACTATGTGGATCTCGGATAATGAATCATAGCTTTCAACTATGCATAGGGCATGGGCACGGTCCGTACAACCGTACGTAGGACTTGAAAAGAAAAACTCTCCTCGACAACTTTATAAAGGTTGTTCAAGAATCAACGATGGGATTTATTGATGAGCGATTATTGATCCCGTGGAAGAGTTTCACTATCATGGAAAACTAGTTATCCAACCCCACCCCAAGGATTAGATTTTGTAATATACGATAGAGAACATTAGAAATTAAGAAGGATTGTAATATATGTATATATTTATATGTGTGTGTGTATATTTTGGTAAAATATGTATTTATACATATATATATATATATATGCATATTGCATACACTACTAGATACCCCCCTGTAGCTACGCCAGATTTAGGGTTAGACACACTATATTTCATCTATATATCAATGTAGATACACTTTCATAAAAGCGTGTTAGTAGCGTCTTCGTACGTAGCGTGTCAGGCCTTGTAGATATGAATTATTTAAGCGTTGCTACGAAAGAAAGAGACATTTCATAAACACGTTTTATGCATATGTAAAAATATAGATACAATTTTGCAGACACATGTATAAAACGTCTCTAGTGGTGTAGTTACGTAGTAATGTAATGCTTCATTGCGTGTTAAGAAACATAGACACAATTTATAGATACATATACAAAACATACATACTAATATAGACGCGTTTTGTAATGACGCCTTATAGCGTAGCAATTATTGTAGAGACGATTTAGTAGAGCGTGACAGATGACATGGCACGTGACATGGCGGATGATGTGGTGCATGACATGGCACGTGACGTGGCGAATGATGTGACGGGTGACATGGCACGTGACATGGCGGGTGATGTGTTAGGTGACGTGGCGGGTGACACGTTTATAGTAACACCAAAATACGTGTTAACAAATGTAGAAACAATATCATACATACATTTTTATTACGCGTCTACGGATATAGACACGTTTTATAGTTACATCATATTGTGTATTAAGAATTGTAGAGACGATTTATAGATACATCTATTTTTGTGTGTACTAATATATAATGATTCTTTTATTTGCATTTATAATTGTAATATATCTTTATATTTACTAATTGGCTAATAATTTATAAATAAATGATCCATGACATTGCATTGATAATCAATTCTTTGCTTCACCAAAAATAAACTGAGTACTTTGAACCAACAAGTGCAGTACTTAAGGTACTCTGGGCATGACAATTGTCTTGATAAAGAAACACAAAAAGTGATAGTATCATACAAATAGTTCAAAATTTTTCACTAACAAATAAAACCTATGCTTCATTGTCCGTTCTTGCCCTTCTCCATCGTAACTTCACTTCTCCCTTGAGAACTTGTAATGGGGTTAGATGAATGACACAATTTAAAGATACAATGAAACTAGGTTTAATCTTTTAAAAAAACTTACGTGTGAACGAGGCCAAGGAATAGTATAGCCAATAGCATCTAGTAGTGTACGAATCTCAAAAATAGGCCTAGGTATCAGCTCATCTCCTTTATTTCTAATGTCAACGTTTTCAAGCCCTTCAACATAAACCCCAACATATTCCTTTCCAAGCATGGTTCCTCCAATCTCTTGTCTGCAATCATTAGTCACTAACTGCGCTTTGGCCACAATTCTTCCTTTGTTTCTTATGGAAAGAAGATAGACTGGATAATGTCTCTACCATTTTGCAAAACATGAAGATAAGAGTCTTGTACATTTAACTAATTTAATTACAAAAGAGATAAATGAAATAGAAGCATACCGATTCTGACGGTTTGAAACTATTGGCTTTAATTCTTCGAGTCCTCTAGAATAGGCAGAACTTATATTAGTCAAAATACAACATCACTAAAGCAAGTAACTCATTATAAATAATATTGCAATGTAGACATGCCATGTTTGCCAATATTGGATCTTCTGAAAAATTTGGGCTGCATTACCATTATCTTCATCAATTGATCTATAAAAATGTGCTTCCCAAGTAAAAGGGTTGGAGTCAAAAGTCATCATGGACATCTCGATTGTTATAGATGGACATCTCAGTTGGAGTTAAAAACCAGTCAAAACTAGCTTAGAGTGTTATAGATACACGTTTTCGTATTAGCGAGCGTGATTAGTACGAGATATTGCACTTAACTGTGCTTGTTTTGCTTCGATTGCAAAAACTAGTCATGCATATAGCAATAGTCAGTATAAAAATGCATCCCCCTAGTAATAATATAGTCTCCATTCACATTGCCATGTTGCCTGATAGGTTATACAATAGGATAAATATGCTACAATAATAATGTAACATCCTGAAAATCAAAGCAACTAAAATCGGAACGTAAAAATCGGAACTTTCAAAAACCTTCGCTTGTTGCTTTTTCCTCGGTTTTGTTGCTTCTTATTTGCCAGCTCAGTTGCATAAATTTAGTTGTGATCAATTCCCTTTTGGTGTTTGTGGATGATTTGGAGTTGGTCGGAGGGAAAAATCTGAAATTCAGAATTAGGAATTTTAAAAGGAAATCGGAGATGAAATGCGGGTCTATGAAAATACGGATTTGGAGAAATAGAATATTAATTGTGGATGGTGGAAGAAAAATTAAGATATAAAATAGACAATAAAATATTTGGGGGGCTTACTCGAAATCCAGGGAATTTTTGGAATTTAAAAATGGTGAATTATGAAATTGGGAAAAAGGAATTTAAATAAATAAATATGAAAAATATTGTGGAAAAATAAAAGTGGAGAAAAAGTTGAAAATATAGTATTAAAAATTATTTTTGGAATATTGGAATTTATTTTGAATTTTTAGAAGGGAGGAAAAATAGAAATAAGAAATTGGAAATTGAAAATCGGGAAAAATATGAAATTGCACTGCTCACACCGCGCGTGTTCGACGCCGTACGGCCGTACGCGCCGCGCCCGCACGCGCGCCCACGTCGGACCCCGCCGCGCCTGCGCCCCGGCCGCACGCCCATACCCGGCCCGCGCCCGCGCCCACTCGCCGCGCCACGCGCCGCGCGCCACGCGCGCCGCCCGCCCGCGCAGCGCCGCGTCGCCGCACGGCCCCCGCCCGTGCCCGCGCCCTCGCGCCACGCGCTCGCCGTCATACCGCCCCGCCCGTGCCGTGCGCCATCGTCGCCATCCGCCGCCGCGCGTGCTGGACCCCCGCCCGCGCCGCGCCGCGTGTCGCCGCCCGACCCTTGCGCGCCGCGTGGCAGCCGCCCGCCGCCCCCTTTCCTCCCGTTCCTCCTCCCCGGCCGCGCCTATAAAAGGCCGAACTCCCCTCCCTTTTCCGCACCGCCGCCGCCTCCCTTCTCTTTCCCGAGCACCAACGCCACCCTAAACGCCGTCGCCGCCGTGCCCCGAAGACCGCCCGAGCCTCGCCGTACCTCCCGGAGGGCCGCCATCGCCGGTAAGCCCCGCCGCCGCCCCCTTTTTCCTTGCGCGCTAGCGCCGCCGCCGCCTCTGTTTTGCCGAGCCTCGGTCGAACACGTTGCGGGCAGTGAACAGTGGTGCAGAGAAAATAAAGAAAAAGAAAAAGAAAAAGAAAAAGAAAAAGAAAAGAAAAAGAGAAAAAGAAAAATAGGGGAAAAATTTGGAAAAATTTTAGAAAATTTGGAAAAATATTTTGGGATGACTTGAATAAAATTTTGGGCAAAAATAAATTATTTTCTTGCATGATTTCTCGGTGAAAAATTCGAAAATCAAAATGCGACTTTACGAAATACCGTTTCGCGCCGTTTTCAACTCCGGGTTTCGTTTAATGCATTCTCGCCATTTAAATGTGCTATTCTTTTGTATTCAAATCTTCAAAACCTCGAGCACCAATCTCTCCGCGGATATTTTCAAATCCATTTTCTCGAACAAATCGCGATCGTCGCTTTGCGAAAACCCTAAGTCATCGACCCGAGTCAAAACTTGGAGTTTTCCCGGGCGATCCTAGTACAAACTCAAGTAGGTATTTAGGCTAAGCGCTTGGGATCGTTTTTGTGGATTTTACGGATCTTTTCGACCTTTTGGTGTTATATTGGATTCTAATCGGATTCGATGGATCTTTCGCACGTACGGTAGCACCCGAAGAGGCCGGCATCGACCCCATTGAAGACACCACCCCACAAGCGTGCGAGCAAGGCAAGTCATCACACTCTTTGAACATATTGATCCCACTTGTGAAATGATGTTATTTTAAACTTTAAACATGCATGCTATACAGAATTACCTATACTTGTTATGCCATACCTTGCTGTTGATTACCTTTAGAATTACTCCTTGTAACTCTCGAAGTGATACAAACAACCGGAGAATAACTTTGGTAAACTGCTTAGCCCTGCTAAACCTAGATTCATGCACACTCATGACTTTATGAAAAACTTTGGGCAACTACCTTAGGGAAAGTAGTAGAGATGCGGCCTGTGGAGACATGAGCGCCACATGGCCATGAGAATGATGATCTAAGTTTGATGAACATTGAAAGTACCACACAAATATTTTAGACTGGGGCGGCCAGATGATTTGGGTGGATTCCGGAAAAAGGCAAGTGCCGACCCTGGTCAATTAAGGACCGAGCCATGAGATAGCCGGGAAACGAGCCAGTACAACCGTACTTCTCGAATGGGTATAGACCTAGCTGATTAGATAGCCGAGCGGAGGCAGTATCCTTGCATAGATGGTTCTTCATGATGTGGTTTATGTGATGAAGATGAGGTTGCGGCCCATGTTGTGGATGGTGAAATTAAATCAATATTAATTGAACTTAAAGATTGAGGAAGTTTTCCCTTACCCCGGGTGCGCCAGAACTCCTCTCACTGCTAGAAAATGACGGCTAGAGTGCATGAGGGCTTAAGTTCATGGAGCGGGTACTGCCAAAGTAAGGTTATCGAAAGGCTTTGCCGTGACCGTCTCATGTGTTGGGACGTAGGCTCATTTGTTGGGTTGTCACGGAGTACGGGTAAAGTGTACATCCACTGCAGTGTGAATGAATCAATCTATTCGAATAGCCGTGCTCGCGGATATTGAGCATCGTGACAAGACTTTCGCTTGGCTAGACTTTAAACTTAAAAATGCTAGGATGGGTTTGCATGATGATTTTATTCGCTGCTGGATCAACTTCTCGAAAGGCGAGAAGGGGTGGACTCCCCAGAAACCATGACGAATCGGAGGCGGGAAGCCATCCTTGGAATCACGATGGATGGTAGACAGAACCGCCGCCGAATTAATGAACTATGGAACTAAAACTTGACTTGGCTAGTTTTTAGGCTTGTGAAAAGATTTGTGAAAATTGGCTTTATGCAAAAGAGCTCCAGCCATTCCTTGAATAACCCTATCATATGCATCACTTCCGTGTTGGCTTGCTGAGTACGGTTGGTACTCACCCTTGCTATACGCACAAACCTTCAGATGTCGGGAGTGAAGAAACAGAGGATCCTTACGCCTACTACCAGGAAGGCGAAGAAGCTGGAGGCGCTTACTAGGTCTTAGTCCCCGGTCGTTGCCTGTGGCAACCGACATACCGCTGCCTTTAATCCGATGCCGTATCTAATTTCTGCTTTTGTGTTGTATCCGGACCATGAGGTCCTATGTGGTGAACAATGCCTTCGGGCCTATCCTTGTAATAATTTCGTTGTAAGACTATTCGTGCATGTGCACCTGGTTATTCAGTACTGTATTTCGTGGGTACCAACTACTCGATCCAGGAAATGGTACTAAGAACACGAAAGATTCCCGCCCAAAACGGGGGTCCACGAGCCGGTATCGAGCCATGCGACCGTAGGATAAGACCAATTGGCGCCCTACCCCTGACTAGTTGGCTAAAGGGAAGTATCCCTACGTAGGACCATTTCGCAAACTATTACTTCTGAAAATACAAATATACTTTCTCCTATACCTTTATTTCCCTTCTTTACCAAATAGTTTTGATGTTATCTCTCTCCCTCTAACCCTAAGTTGCTTTCAAAAGCAGATGTCGGACCATGTTGGAGTCTGGGAAATCACCATCCCACGAGATGAGGGATTCGTGGCACAGCTTCAGTCATTACTGTGGTGTCTAAGATACCCAGAGCCACCCACTTACCAGATCAGGAGGCATGGCTCCGAGGGATATCCAATATGGGAAGCGGCAGTTTCCGTGGAGGCCCGCATGGGGAGTGAGACACCTTTTTGCTTCCACACCCGCTACCACCGAGATTTAGTGGAAGCAGCCATTCAAGACGCGGCCCGAGAAGCATTCCTTCGCCTCAATGCTATACACCGTGGTGAACTCACAGTGACTGAGTTTGTGCACCACCCCTATCGCGAGGAAGGCAACCCAGTCTGCACCGTGGAAGCCACCCCCTGCTGCTACAACCCTATGGTCACCCGCCTATCCCGCGGGCGAGACGGAGATGATCGCTACGAAGAAGCTTTGCTCGAGATCAACGACCAGAGCAACGCCTCAATGATCGGTCGAGAGCCACCGAGCTGCGGGGATCGGATCGACGTGCTGCACTCGCCATGAGCCAACGGTGCCCAATATGAGCAGCTCTCGGACCGTTACATGGCCCGTGGGGAAGCCCTGGTGGAGCTGGAGGAGCAGCTCAGAAAGAGCAAGCAGCAAGTCAACCAGCTGGAGGAACAGTTGCGCTCCCGCCCTGTCCCTACTACAGGTACATCCACCGGAGTTGCACCAACCCCTCCTGCCCCTATGCCCGACCACTACTACCTCATGACTCCAGCATGCTTGGACACTTTTCAAGCCATGATGGAGCAAGCTTTTATGTTGAGCACAGAGCCGGCGCCGTACCCGATAGACCCCACTGCTGCCACCTCCATGGGACCCACCTCAAACTCCATAGCAGTGCCATTCGAGCCTGGATCGGGAGAGGAGAACCCCATCCAGATCCACACCGACTCCGAGTCTGAGACGGAGCCTATGGAGATCAAGTGGGAGTCCAGCCGACACCGATCCAATGGAGGAGGAAGCTCCCACTCGTCGCCCGACTCACACCCGAGGTCCCCTCACCCGCAAGACCGCTCGGAAGAGTACCCGGCCACCGAGCAGCGGATCCAAAGATGACTCGAGGCCACCACCTCGAGCCATGGGGACTCCGATTTGCTTCAGCAGAGGATCACCCCTTCCGCACTGGCTCCTGCGGATGGTTGGATGATTAGGCGAGAGAACCGCCTCAACTTGATCTCACTTTGGACGGTTTGGCAGCAAGGATCACACCCTTTCCCCCTAATAGCTAAAGGCGTAGTACGATGTAGCTTTCGTATCATGGCATGTGGGACTGTGCATGTACAGTCCATTGTACCCCTTTGATGTAATATTATGGACCTATGTATCGTTTTATAGCATGCTATTAATGAGCTTATTCTACCATGCTTGTTTGGTTGAAGATCATTTAAAAACAACCTGAAGAGAAATCACCTAGGAACCATGACCTTAATGGGTCCAATCTCTTAATTCATCTATCTCCTTCAGATGGTACATTGTCGCAGAGCTGCAGCAACCAACGAGAGCCCACCAGAGCCTAACCCCTCCACTCTGGCGGAGGTTATGGCTTTACAAACCTAGCTGCTCCAAGCAATCGCCAACAACTAGGGAAGTCAAGGAGGATCAAGCTTAGGAGAGTTTATGCGAGCTAAGCCACCTACCTTCTCTGCCGAAGAACCCATCGATGCTGAAGATTGGTTGAGAGAGTGATAGAGAAAAGCTAACCCTCGTCCGAGTTCGAGAAGCGATAGAGTCATCTTCGCCACTAGCTAGCTGGAAGGTTCCGCAAGTGACTCGGTGGGACACCTACAAGGAGACTCGGCTGAAGATGCCTGAGAACCGACATGGGAAGAATTCACGATCGCTTCCGTGAAAATTTCGTACCAGCCGCGGTTATGAGGATGAAGAAAAATGAGTTCGCAGGCTGCGCCAAGGAAACACCTTGGTGCAAGAGTACTTGAACAAGTTTACCCAGCTTGCCCGTTACGCCACAAGTGACCTGGCGGACGAAGAAGAAAAGATGGATAAATTTATTGAAGGACTAAACGACGAGCCGAGAAGACCAATGATCGACAAGACCACACCAGCTTCCAAAGCCTCATCAACAAGGTCGTAAGGCTTGAACATGACCAAAAGATGGTAGAAAATAACCGCAAGAGGAGGCTTGCTATGGCCCGCCCTTTCGTGGAGCGCCGGCGTCCCAAGGAGCCACCCCGTCCGGATGGAAGCCAAACGTTCAAGCAACCGGTCGTTCCCCCGAAGGGTTACGCGGAGGCTACGCTAGCCAAAAACAAAAAATTCTACCGCGCAAACCAGAACACTTGCAAGTAAGGGCCGATAGATCGTTACCGATTGGAGTAGAGTGCAGCGGAATAGCCAATCGGGCAATCCGATCCGAACAAGTAGCCGATTCCCGGAGACAGCCGATTCACCAATCAGCCACCCGAGTCGTCCGGCCGCGTTCTCACGCCTCGCTCCGATGCGCCCGACCGCGGCCGATTCCACCACGGCCGATCGCTCCGATTGCGGCCGATCCGAAGCCGATCAAGAGCGCGCAACGTAGCGCGCCTCTACCGTATCCACACGTCCGGGGACGAACGCCGTACACCCGTGTGCTAGCACGCGATGCAAGGCTAGGGTTTGGCTCGAAAGTGGGGAGGGTTTCCGTGGAGATTGATCTCGGCGACTTCGTTGCACGCGATGCAATTGATGTGTCGCAGCTCTCCACCCCTCCCTCCTTTATATAGAGTCGGCCGACTAGGACTAGTGACCGATCGGGACTCTATTTTTGAACCGGATCTCATCCGTATCTCATAGAGTTGGCCGCCCATACGTCGTAAGCCTATAGGACTCTATCCGATCGGATCCCTATCCGATCGAGCCGTATCCGAGTCCAACTCGAATATCTATTCTATCCCCTTAAGCGTGCGACCCTGCAGGGTTCAGGTATACTCGGTTTCGGCTATAGTCTAACTTAGCCGATCGTCGGCTCGAGTCCAACTCAGCCGACTGTCAACGCGGCGCCTAGCAGCACATATTGACACCATAGTATACAAGAATATAATATCGGCTCGAACCTGTAATGTGTACACAAATCCCTTTGCCTCACGATACCGCTAAGCTATAGGCAAGATGTGTGCCATCCCTTCAATAGCTTAACCATTCACTCGAACCGTATTGGATTATCCGTCGCGTTGATTGACTCCTCAATCAACTTAGCATGGCCATGCATTTCCATAATCCATTACCTCGAGGGGTCCAGAGATATCTCTCCAAAGGAGGGGCAAATTCCATCTTGATCACTCACATCCCACTCCATGTTCCATAGCAAACCCGAAAACTACCTTTATAACTACCCGCATTACGGAATAGCGTTTGGTAGTCCCAAAGTAGGCTACTACACATGTTGGAATCCATGGTGATCTCAGGTCTAAGGACTTTGTACCAACACTACCCGAGACCAACTAATGGCACATTAATTCCGTAGTGTCTCATGGTGGGTCTATCCAACAATGTGTTCTCTAACACATATGTCCATGTTTATTGATTTGGTATCTCCATACCCATGATCTATGAGACATGATCATCAATCAATAAACATGCCGATCTTAGAATCATATTTGTTCCAACAATATGACATATGATCGGGATCGTTTAGAAATAGATTCATACATATCGAGTCTCATAAATAAGTCACGTACTTATTGATCAATACAAGATGTCTATTTCATGGAACCGAATAACACTTTATTCATTTATACATAAACATTGACGTGATATCCAACATCTCCATGTTGCCTCTAGGGCATATCACTAACAATCTCCCACTTGCACTAGAGTCAACCATGTAAGTATCTAATACCCATTGCTCTTGTGTGCGCCTCATGCTTCGGCCGAGGGAGAGGTTTTGTCCGGATCGGCTATGTTGAGATCCGTGTGCACTTTGCATATCTTGACATCACCTCTCGTCCACTATCTCGCGGATGAGATGATATCGCCGAAGTATGTGTTTGGACTTCGATGTGACCTCGGCTCCTTGGCTTGCGCAATGGCTCCACTATTATCACAATAGAGAGACATTGGACCGTCGTACTAGTCATCACACCAAGCTCGAAACGAATTTCTTGATCCAAACAGCCTCCTTTGCAGCTTCCGGCAGCAATGTACTCGGCCTCCGTTGTAGAATCAGCAACGATATCCCGCTTGGAACTCTTCCACTGATCGCGCCTCCGTTCGGCAGAACACGAACCCAAATTGCGATCTATAATCATCCTTGTCTGTTTGGAAGCTAGCATCGGTGTAACCACTTACAACGAGCTCTTCTTCACCTCCATAGACTAGGAACATATCCTTAGTTCTTCTCAAATACTTAAGGATATTCTTTACGGCAATCCAGTGACCTTCACCTGGATCTCGATCGGTATCTCGCTCGTAGCACTCAAAGCGTACGAGACATCTCGGGCGTGTACAAAGCATGGCATACATGATGGATCCAATTGCCGAAGCATATGGAACCATACCCATCTTATTCCGCTCATCATGTGTCCGAGGACACCGATTCTTGCTAAGATTGATGCCATGTGACATAGGCAAGAAACCTTTCTTGGAATCATGCATGTTGAACCTTTTCAACACCTTGTCAATGTATGTACTTTGGCTTAATCCAATTAGCCTCTTGGATCTATCTCTATAGATCCGAATGCCCAATATATATGCTGCCTCCCTAAGTCTTTCATGGAAAAACTATTTTTCAATGAAGACTTGACGGATTCTAGCATAGGGATATCATTTCCAATCGCAATATGTCATCCACATATAAGATTAGAAATACAATTGCACTCCCACCGACCTTTTGTAAACACAGCCTATTCTTCGTTTTTGATGAAACCAAACCCTTTGATTACTTCATCAAAACGAATATTCCAACTCCGAGATGCTTGCTTCAATCCATAAATGGATTTCGTAGCTTGCATATCTTTCCAGCGATTCGGATCGACAAAACCCCGAGGTTGTATCATGTATACATCCTCGCTTAGGTTTCCATTTAGGAAAGCCGTTTTGACATCCATTTGCCATATCTCATAGTCGAAATATGCAGCAATCGCTAGGATAATCCGAATAGACTTAAGCATTGCGACGGGCGAGAAGGTTTCATCATAATCAACTCCTTGAATCTGTTTAAAACCTTTCGCCACCAATCGCGCCTTATAGATGTGAACATTTCCATCCATATCGGCCTTTTCTTAAAAACCCATTTACACTCAATGGTTTTGACACCATCAGTGGATCAACCAAGTTCCAAACTTGATTGTCGTACATGGATTCTATTTCGGATTTCATGGCTCCAAGCCACTTGTTGGAATCGGGTCCCACCATCGCTTCCTCATAGGTCTTAGGTTCATCGTTGTCCAACAACAATATATCACATTGTTCCGCACTGTACTGTCGGGTGCACGACGTGATCTTTCGCACCTCCGTGGGCTGGTGTATCTACAACCGGTGGCGCAACACTTTGCTCCTCATGTTGTGGTTCCGTGGTCGCCGAAACGTTTTCGGTGTTTCTTGAACTTCTTCAAGATGCACCCTGCTCCCACTAACCCTTCTTGAAAGAAACTCTTTCTCCAAGAAGACACCGTGTCGGGCGACAAACACTTTGCCTTGTTCCCGATTATAAAAGTAATATCCCTTAGTTTCCTTAGGATATCCCACAAAGAAGCACTTGTCGATTTGGGTGTGAGCTTGTCGATCGTAAACGTTTTACATAAGCTTCACATCCCCAAATTTTGAGAAAAGACAAACTAGGGGGTTGCCCGTCCATATCTCATATGGTGTCTTTTCAACCGACTTAGATGGAACTCTATTTAGTGTGAGCGCAATGTTTCAAGAGCATATCCCCGAAGGATAACGGAAGATCACTTTGGCTCATCATCGACCGCACCATGTCCAACAAGGTGCGATTTCTCCGTTCGGACACCCCATTCCATTGTGGAGTTTCGGCGGAGTCAACCGTGGAACAATTTCACAATCTTTCGATGATTACCAAACTCTTGGCTCAAGTATTCCCCACCACGATCCGATCGTAGAAACTTGATTGTTTTTCCTAAATGATTTCGTACTTCATTATGAAATTCTTTGAACTTTTCAAAGGATTCGGACTTATGCCTCATTAAGTAGATATAACCATATCTACTAAAGTCATCGGTAAAGGTAATGAAGTCGATAACCACCTCTAGCCGTTGAGCTCATTGGTCCACATACATCGTATGTACGAGTGCCAACAAGTCACTTGCTCTCTCACTATGTCCCGTGAAAGGTGCCTTTGTCATCTTACCAAGTAAACAAGACTCACATGTCTCAAATGATTCAAAATCAAAAGAGTGAAGCAATCCATCCTTATGGAGCTTCTCCATGCGTTTCTTATTTATATGGCCTAAGCGACAATGCCGATAAATGTGGGGTTTATATCATTAGAGAGTTGCCTTTCGTATTAATGTTATAGATGGGAGACGCTTCAAGATTCAAAACGTATAATCCATTCACCAATGGAGCATGAAAATAGAACATATCTCTAAGATATATTGAACAACCATTGTTCATTGATCTAAAATCATATCCTTCCGCTTGCAAACATGAAGCGGAAATAACGTTTTGACATAGTGTTGGAACACAATAACAATTATTTAATTCCAAAACTAATCCCGAAGGTAGATGAAGTGGTATCGTGCCGACAAGAATCGTAGCAACGCTTGCTCCATTGCCGACGCGCAGTTCACCTCGCCCCTTCTCAATCCTCTACTTCTTCTCATTCCCCGCAACGATTTGCAAATATGAGCTACCGATCCGGTATCAAATACCCAAGAGCAGAGGTGAAGTAGCAAGATTAATGTCTATAACATTAATACCGGAAGCGTAAGTCGTACTTTGCTTCTTCTTGAGATCCTCCATGTACTTCTTGCAGTTCCTTTTCCAAGTGGCTCTGTCTCCTTGCGGTAGAAGCAAACGGCATCCGATGCCGCCGACCCTTCTTGCCCTTCTTTGCATTAGAGGCACTCGCGATCTCATCGGGAGTTAACTTCCTCTTGGTGCAAAGTTTCTTGACAGTGGTTTGCGCTTAGCCTTCGCATCATCATCACATGATGACCGTTTTTCTCGGATACTCTCCTCACTGTCTTTAGCATCCCATGCAATTCAGCCAAGGTCCTATCCATATTGTTCATGTGATAATTTAATATGAATGGCTCGAAGCTCGGAGGGAGCGACCGGAGAATCACATCGTAGCCCAACTCTTGGCTAAGGGGAAAACCCAGTTTTCCGGACTCTCAATGTAGCCAATCATCTTTATCACATGCGGACCGACGGGATTCCCTCAACAAGCTCGCACGCAAACAAGGACTTTGAGGTGTTGAACCTCTCGGCCCGAGCTTGGTTCTCAAACATGCCACGCAGTCCCTCAATAATAATGTGAGCATCACTGCTCTCATATTGCTTCGAAGCTCGAGAGGACATTGTAGCAAGCATGAGACAGCTTATATCTAGGGCATCATTAGTGTGCTTCTCATAAGCCCTCCGTGCGTTGCAGTGGCATTAGTTGGCAAATCCTCGGGATAGGGTACTTCAAGAACGTACTCCTTACGCTCTTGCTTGAGAACAATTCTCAAGTTGCGATACCAATCCATAAAGTTTGTTCCATTTAATTTTTCCTTTTCGAGAATAGATCGCAAATTAAAGGTACTCGGGTGTAGTATTAGCCGCCATTTATTCTACAACGAAAAAGCAAAGTTTAGCACAATGTTTATGCTATGTCTATTGTTAAACAATTTAACATTAGACTCCCATTACGTATTTTCCACCTTCCCTCTAGGTTACGTATTGGGTCAAGATCCACATGTTAATTAATTTTCTAGTGAGCTTTGGCATCACCGCTAGAAAATTAGTAACATCGTAAGCAACACCTTGCTAATCACATCTCTATGTGACTCTTGTTGTTGGTGTGGCATCTCCATGCCCCGGCCCCAACCTATGCCCCAAGGCCCAAAACTGTTTTGATAGCCTTGTTAAGTAAACCAAATGCTCCCGCATATATATGTCCGACATATACCCCTCGTGTTATGACAGAGAATGACACTGCTTTGGCGGACCCACCATTGACGAGCATAACGGTGACGGGTGCAACATTTGGAAGGGCATCATTACTACTTAATTTTGCGAGGGATGCTATCCTATTAAACAAACATATCACATATGAAAGCAAGAAGAATAGCATATAGTGAAATAGTATGGCCCCCTTCACATGGTGATCTCCATCTCCATGCTGGTGTACTGGGATCTCCATCTTCATCACCGTTCTTTCGAGTGCCGAATGCTTGATTTCTTCAAACTAAGCTACTACTATAGAAGCTCTAATTGAAGATTACATCGACTCGCAGGTCGTGATAGAATATTACAAGCATTGCACGTATGAAAGAATATTACGGATTGCACATATGAAAGAATATTACATGCATCACATGCATCTCATACATCTCATACATACAATAGGGCCATACCATCTCAAAGCATTCTCTGCAAAAACAAGTTAGGCGTAGAAACGTTTCTACTTATCGCGAGCTACGGCATCGAGACGACCTATAAGGGGGTACGCACACGGCGTGTCCCGGGGGTCGAGGGGAAGCCGCCCTCGCGGCGGGGGTCGAGGGGAAGCCGCCTCGCGGGCTTCGGCAGCCGGAACACCACACGAAATTCATAGATCCAATCTATGAAATCGCTTATGGAAACCATATCGGCATAATCATATTATGCCGTCCCGATACGCTATCAAGGGAGATGGTTTGCGTAGGCGCGAGGCAGCAACAAAGTCGGACTACGAGATAGCTTCGTATAATCACATTATACCGTTCCGATACACTATCAAGGAACGCTATCTCGAACTCCAACTCAAACCGAGTTATTTGGAAATTGCTTCGACGTAATCACATTACGTCGTTCCGATACACTATCAAGGAACGCAATTACCATCTACTCTCCTCAACGATCCCGTAAAACCGATTGATCTAATCAACCCGTGCGCTAAACTTGTTCCGATCCAATCTAAAACCCGAACTAAGCAAGATTAGCTCGATACCACCGAAGGGTTACGCGGAGGCTACGCTAGCCAAAAACAAAAATTCTACCGCGCAAACCAGAACACTTGCAAGTAAGGGCCGATAGATCGTTACCGATTGGAGTAGAGTGCAGCGAATAGCCAATCGTGGCAATCCGATCCGGAACAGGTAGCCGATTCCCGGAGACACCGATTCACCAATCGCCAATTCGAGTCGTCCGCCGCGTTTCACGCCTCGCTCCGATGCGCCCGACCGCAGCCGATTCCACCACGCCCGATCGCTCCGATTGCGGCCCGATCCGAAGCCGATCAAGAGCGCGCAACGTAGCAGCGCTCTACCGGTATCCACACGTCCGGGGACGAACGCCGTACACCCGTGTGCTAGCACGCGATGCAAGGCTAGGGTTTGGCTCGAAAGTGGGGAGGGTTTCCGTGGAGATTGATCTCGGCGACTTCGTTGCACGCGATGCAATTGATGTGTCGCAGCTCTCCACCCCTCCCTCCTTTATATAGAGTCGGCCGACTAGGACTAGTGACCGATCGGACTCTATTTTTGAACCGGATCTCATCCGTATCTCATAGAGTTGGCCGCCCATACGTCGTAAGCCTATAGGACTCTATCCGATCGGATCCCTATCCGATCGAGCCGTATCCGAGTCCAACTCGAATATCTATTCTATCCCCTTAAGCGTGCGACCCGTAGGTTCAGGTATACTCGGTTTCGGCTATAGTCTAACTTAGCCGATCGTCGGCTCGAGTCCAACTCAGCCGCACTGTCAACAGCGGCGCCTAGCAAGACATATTGACACCATAGTATACAAGAATATAATATCGGCTCGAACCTGTAATGTGTACACAAATCCCTTTGCCTCACGATACCGTTAAGCTATAGGCAAGATGTGTGCCATCCCTTCAATAGCTTAACCATTCACTCGAACCGTATTGGATTATCCGTCCGTTGATTGACTCCTCAATCAACTTAGCATGGCCATGCATTTCCATAATCCATTACCTCGAGGGGCCCAGAGATATCTCTCCAAAGGAGGGGCAAATTCCATCTTGATCACTCACATCCCACTCCATGTTCCATAGCAAACCCGAAAACTACCTTTATAACTACCCCATTACGAATAGCGTTTGGTAGTCCCAAAGTAGGCTACTACACATGTTGGAATCCATGGTGATCTCGGTCTAAGGACTTTGTACCAACACTACCGAGACCAACTAATGGCACATTAATTTCGTAGTGTCTCATGGTGGGTCTATCCAACAATGTGTTCTCTAACACATATGTCCATGTTTATTGATTTGGTATCTCCATACCCATGATCTATGAGACATGATCATCAATCAATAAACATGCCGATCTTAGAATCATATTTGTTCCAACAATATGACATATGATCGTGGATCGTTTAGAAATAGATTCATACATATCGAGTCTCATAAATAAGTCACGTACTTATTGATCAATACAAGATGTCTATTTCATGGAACCGAATAACACTTTATTCATTTATACATAAACATTGACGTGATATCCAACATCTCCATGTTGCCTCTAGGGCATATCACTAACACCCCGCACCCGACCATGTCAACAAGCCGCCGCACCTCGCCCGTACACCGACGCCAACCCTAGCCGCTCCGGAAGAAGGAATGTAAACCGCTTCAACCGTGGAGAATTCGGGCACTACTCCAACATGCCCCAAACCATGCAACACTTCCGTGCGTACCGACACCAATGCAACGGCCGTCCGAGGAACCCCCACTCCCGCTACGGGACGCGCTGTTTAGGACCCCGCAACCCAATGAGACTGCCATCGGATTTCGACGTGGCTGGTGAATCATGTGCGTGCCGAAGAAGCACGGGAGGATCGAACGTCTGATGGGTATGTTCTCTATCAACTCTACCCCGCTTAAAGTCTTATTTGATTCCGGAGCATCGCATTCATTCATATCTTCACAAGTAAGCAAACAACACCACCTACACTAGGTAGAACTTAAGAGACCCATGTTGGTACACTCGCCTAGGGGAAACATAACCGTACCCCATGCTTGCATCAATGTGCCCATACGGATTAGAGACGTGGTTTTCCTTTCAAACCTTATGGTACTATCGCCCCAAACCATTGATATCATACTCGGGATGGATTGGTTGACCAAGAACAATGGGATCATTGACTCATCGAAGGGAAGTCACGGTATCCGCCCATGGGGATCACCAATGAACATAACTATGGACCAAAACCCGATGCTATGCGAGCAAGCTGCGGGAGTATTCACCATGCTACCTCGAGCGGGATGCCGTAGAGCAAGAATACCCGGACGTATTCCCGAGGAATTGCCGGAATGCCCCGGATCGCGACATAGAATTCAGCATCGACCTAATGCCTGGTACTGCCCCCATATCCAAGAGACCTTACCGAATGCCGGCTAACGAGTTAGAAGAACTCAAGAAGCAAATCAGAGAACTACAAGAGAAAGGGTTTGTACGCCCAGCTTCTTCTCCTGGGAGCCCCAAGACTCTTCGTCAAAAAGAAGGATGGGAGTATGAGGATGTGTGTGGACTACCGATCGTTGAATGAAGTGACTATCAAAAACAAGTACCCACTACCTCGAATCGATGACCTATTCGATCAACTTAACAAGGCGCAAGTGTTCTCAAAGATTGATCTTCGGTCGGGATATCATCGTTGAAGATTAGAGCCGAGATATTCCCAAAACGGCGTTCTCTACACGTTACGGCTTATATGAGTTCACAGTAATGTCCTTTGGATTGACCAATGCCCCAGCATATTTCATGAATCTGATGAACAAGGTATTCATGGAATATCTGGATAAATTAGTAGTGGTATTTATCGACGATATACTTATCTACTCTAAGGACGATGAGGAGCATGCAGAGCATCTACGACTGGTACTGGAAAAGCTGCGAGAGCACCAGCTGTATGCAAAATTTAGCAAGTGCGAGTTCTGTCTCAAGGAAGTCGCTTTTCTTGGCCATGTAGTCTCAGCCGGAGGAGTAGCGGTAGACCCTGCCAAGGTCGAAGCTGTTACGGAATGGAAGGCACCCAAGTTAGTAACGAAAGTTCGGAGTTTCTTGGGATTGGCCGGATATTACCGAAGGTTCATCGAAGGGTTTTCCACAATAGCACGACCCATGACTCAACTTCTGAAGAAGGAAAAGAAATTTGTATGGAACGAGAAGTGTCAAGAAGCCTTTGACCAACTAAAAGAAAAGTTAACCACCGCCCCAATCTTAACCCTACCTAACAACCGAAAGGATTTCGTGATGTACTGTGATGCGTCTCGGTAAGGACTGGGAGGCGTATTAATGTAGGATGGAAAGGTCGTAGCATATGCCTCGCGACAGTTACGACCCCACGAGGAGAACTATCCCACATACGCCCTGGAATTAGCGGCGGTTGTTCATGCATTGAAGATCTGGAGACACTATCTGATCGGGAACCACTGCGATGTATATACTGATCACAAGAGCTTGAAATACTTCTTTACTCAGTCTGATCTCAACCTACGACAAAGATGATGGTTGGAATTGATCAAAGATTACGATCTAGGAATCCATTACCATCCCGGCAAGGCAAATGTAGTGGCCGATGCGTTAAGCCACAAAGCCCAATGCAACCATATGAGATTGGAAGGTATGGCCAGCGAGCTCCAAGAAGAAATGGCTCGGCTTAATCTGCACCTGATTCCTCACGGATAAGTAAACTCACTAGAAATCCAACCCCTTCTGAGGACTCAAATAGAAGAGGCTCAAAAGGGAAATGAGGAAACACAGGAAATCAAAGAGCGCATGGCCGCTGGACGCGCTAAGGAATTTTCGGTAGACGACAAGGGAACCCTGTGGTATAAGAAAAGAATCTGCGTGCCCGAACAGTGTGGTTTGAGGAGGTTGATCTTAAAAGAAGCACACAAATCAGCATACTCGTTACATCCAGGAAGCACGAAAATGTACCAGGATTTGAAGGGAGAATACTGGTGGCCCAATATGAAGAGAGACGTAGCCGAATACGTAGCCGTATGCGATGTATGCCAAAGGGTGAAAGCTGAGCATCAACGACCGACAGGCTTGCTGCAGTCGCTCAAGATTCCCGAATGGAAATGGGACGAGATAGGCATGGATTTCATCGTTGGACTACCCAAAACCGCAACTGGTTATGATTCCATTTGGGTAATAGTAGATCGTCTCACCAAGACCGCCAGATTTATTCCCGTAAAGACCAACTACAATAGCGCCAAGCTAGCAGAACTATACATGAGTAGGATTGTGTGCCTTCATGGTGTACCAAAAAGAATTATATCAGATTGCGGTACCCAATTCACGTCCCATTTCTGGAGCAAAGTTCATGAGGCACTCGGAAGTCACCTAGCCTTCAGTACCGCTTACCACCCACAGACCGACGGGCAGACCGAAAGAACAAATCAAGTGCTTGAGGATATGTTGAGAGCCTGTGCATTGGATTTCACCAAGGATTGGGAGAAATGTTTACTGTACGCCGAGTTCTCCTACAACAACAGCTACCAAGCCAGTCTGAAGATGTCACCAAACGAAGCCCTATTTGGTCGCCGATGCCGAACCCCATTGATGTGGTCAGAAACCGATGAAGGAGCCGTATTCGGGCCTGACATAATCAAAGAGGCCAAGGAAAAGGTTCGTCTGATCCGGGACCGATTACAAGCTGCCCAATCTCGACAAAAGAGCTACGCGGATACCCGTTGAAGGGAATTAGAATTCAATGAAGGCGACTATGTGTATCTAGAGGTCTCACCACTACGAGGAACTCAGAGGTTCAAGGTCAAAGGGAAACTCGCACCAAGATATGTGGGCCCATTCTTGATAAGTGCTAGAAGAGGTGAAGTGGCCTACCAGCTAGAGTTGCCCGAGAACATCTCCGACGTCCACCCTGTTCCATGTGTCACAGCTTGAAGAAATGCTGCTGGTGCTAGAGGAGCAAGCTCCTTTGGAAACCATCCATATCAACAAGTGATCTCACATACCCGTAACATCCAATAAAGATACCGGACGAGGCGTAAAAGAAGACACGGACCAAGTCATGGCGCATGTACAAAGTACAATGGAGCAACCACACTGAAGAAGAGGCTACCTGGGAAAGCGAGGATTTCCTGAAGACACACCTACTCAACAACCGGTAAGAAATCTCGGGGACGAGATTTATTGTTAGGGGGGTAGGTTTGTAACATCCTGAAAATCGAAGCAACTAAAATCGGAACGTAAAAATCGAAACTTTCAAAAACCTTCACTTGTTGCTTTTTCCTCGGGTTTGTTGCTTCTTATTTGCCAGCTCAGTTGCATAAATTTAGTTGTGATCAATTCCCTTTTGGTGTTTATGGATGATTTGGAGTTGGTCGGAGGGAAAAATCCGAAATTCAGAATTAGGAATTTTAAAAGGAAATCAGAGATGAAATGCGGGTCTATGAAAATACGGATTTGAAGAAATAGAATATTAATTGTGGATGGTGGAAGATAAATTAAGATATAAAATAGACAATAAAATATTTGGGGGCTTACTCGAAATCTAGGGAATTTTTGGAATTTAAAAATGGTGAATTATGAAATTGGGAAAAAGGAATTTAAATAAATAAATATGAAAAATATTGTGGAAAAAAGAAGTGGAGAAAAAGTTCAAAATATAGAATTAAAAATTATTTTTGGAATATTGGAATTTATTTTGAATTTTTAGAAGGGAGGAAAAATTGAAATAAGAAATTGGAAATTGAAAATCGGGAAAATATGAAATTGCACGTTCACACCGCGCCTGTGTTCGACGCCGTACGGCCGTACGCGTCCGCGCCGCAAGCGCCACGCGCGTGCAAGCGCGCGCGCGCCGCGCCGCGCACGCCACGCGCCGCGCGCACGTGCTCCGCGCGCGACCCCGCCGCGCCCGCGCCCGCCGCGCGCGCCGCACGCGACCGCGCCCGCGCCGCCGCTGTCGCGCCACGCGTCGTGCGCCAGCTCACGCTCGCCGGCCCCGCGCGAGCGCCGCGCCGCCGCACGGCCCTGCCCGTGCCCAGCGCCTCGCCGCCACGCGCCGCTGCCGTCACGCCCCGCCGGCAGCCGTGCACCATCGCCGCCATCCGCCGCCGCGCGTGCCGGACCCGCCCCCGCCGCGGCGCGTCTCGCCAACCCGTGCCCGGCCCGACCCTTGCGCCGCCGCGTGGCGGCCGCCCGCCGGCCCTCCCCTTCCCCTCCCGTTCCCTCCTCCCGGCCGCGCCTATAAAAGGCCGAACTCCCCCGCCCTTTTCGCACCGCCGCCGCTCTCTCCTTCTCTTTCCCGAGCACCAACGCCGCCCTAAACGCCGTCGCCGCCGTGCACCGAAGACCGCCCGAGCCTCGTCGTACCTCCCCGAGGGCCACCATCGCCGGTAAGCCCCGCCGCCGCCCCCTTTTTCCTCGCGCGCTAGCGCCGCCGCTGCCTCTGTTTTGCCGAGCCTCGGTCGATGCGATCCCGCTAGGGTTTAGTCCCGATCTTTCGATGAGAGGTGGAGGATAACTCGATTGGGAAACGGAGGCGACGTTCACGGCCCGACTACAACCGTCCAAGGACGACGCGCCTTAGCAACCGATACACCGTCTCCGATGGTTGACGTGATCTTGCGGTGCGCGACAACCCGGCCACTAGGGCACTCGTCCTGCAAGCAATCGAAGAACAAGCAAGAACAAGTATAACAAGCACTGAAATTGCTATATATTAAGATGAAAGATTCAATCTGAATACACGATATGGTGGGGTTCCGAAGACAAACAGACGGACAGTCTAGCCGACACGCGCGCTCGTGTGCAAGTAGCAAAAGGCTAACTCTAATCAACAAAACCCACCCTTCTCGGTGGCGGCTGAAGGTTTAAGAAGAGGGGAGAGACGACCACAGGGGTGCCGGAGTCGTGCTAAACCCTAGTACGCGCCCCTAATGGGCCCAACTTGATACACGGCCCATTGGGCCAAAAGAGGTGACGCAGCACCAAAGACAAAAAACACTCGGTAGAAAAAGAACAATTGCGGCCGCTCCAGGATAGATATTGACATGGGGCTGGATCCATTTGAAAGTAGACTTGATAACCTTTCCATCAAGTACTTGCACGCCCAAATCGGAGTTTGCATGAAGTCGTGGCGGCCGTTAGAAGTTGGCACTGTGCTGCAGTCCGAATCCACCCCGCGCGAATCCTCTTCCCGTTGGATCCTCTCCATCGTTCTGAGTAAAACAAAAGTGCACGCGCCTCCAGGGTATAAAGAAGAGGAACATAAACTTAAGAATGAACTCACCTGATGGTTGAGTTGACGTGCACGAGCGCGGGTTATTGGGCCATGAAGTTGTACGTGTGGAGGTGTGGATGTATCGGTAGTATTGATGTCCTCATCAGATCACGTTGCGGGCAGTGAACAGTGGCGCAGAGAAAATAAAGAAAAAGAAAAAGAAAAAGAAAAAGAGAAAAAGAAAAATAGGGGAAAAATTTGGAAAAATTTTAGAAAATTTGGAAAAATATTTTGGGATGACTTGAGTAAAATTTTGGGCAAAAATAAATTATTTTCTTGCATGATTTTTCGGTGAAAAATTTGAAAATCAAAATGTGACTTTACGAAATACCGTTTCGTGCCGTTTTCAACTCCGGGTTTCGTTTAATGCGTTCTCGCCATTTAAATGTGCTGTTCTTTTGTATTCAAATATTCAAAACCTCGAGCACCAATCCCTCCGCGGATATTTTCAAATCCATTTTCTCGAACAAATCACGATCGTCGCTTTGCGAAAACCCTAAGTCATCGACCCGATGTCAAAACTTGGAGTTTTCCGGCGATCCTAGTACAAACTCAAGTAGGAATTTAGGCTAAGCGCTTGGGATCGTTTTTGTGGCTTTTACGGATCTTTTCGACCTTTTGGTGTTATATTGGATTCTAATCGGATTCGATGGATCTTCCACACGTACGGGTAGCACCTGAAGAGGCCTGCATCGACCCCATTAAAGACACCACCCCACAAGCGTGCGAGCAAGGCAAGTCATCACACTCTTTGAACATATTGATCCCACTTGTGAAATGATGTTATTTTAAACTTTAAACATGCATGCTATACGTAATTACCTATACTTGTTATGCCATACCTTGCTGTTGATTACCTTTAGAATTACTCCTTATAACTCTCGAAGTGATACAAACAACCGGAGAATAACTTCGATAAACTGCTTAGCCCTGCTAAACCTAGATTCATGCACACTCATGACTTTATGAAAAACTTTGGGCAACTACCTTAGGGAAGGTAGTAGATGCGGCCTGTGGAGACATGAGCGCCACATGGCCATGAGAATGATGATCTAAGTTTGATGAACATTGAAAGTACTACACAAATGTTTTAGACTAGGGCGGCCGGATGATTTGGGTGGATTCCGGAAAAAGGCAAGTGCTGACCCTGGTCAATTAAGGACCGAGCCATGAGATAGCTAGGAAACGAGCCAGTACAACCGTACTTCTCGAATGGGTATAGACCTAGCTGATTAGATAGCCGAGCGGAGGCAGTATCCTTGCATAGATGGTTCTTCATGATGTGGTTTATGTGATGAAGATGAGGCTGCGGCCCATGTTGTGGATGGTGAAATTAAATCAATATTAATTGAACTTAAAGATTGAGGAAGTTTTACCTTACCCCGGGTGCGCCAGAACTCCTCTCACTGCTAGAAAATGACGGCTAGAGTGCATGAGGGCTTAAGTTCATGGAGCGGGTACTGCCAAAGTAAGGTTATCGAAAGGCTTTGCCGTGACCATCTCATGTGTTGGGACGTAGGCTCATTTGTTGGGTTGTCACGGAGTACGGGTAAAGTGTACATCCACCGCAAAGTGTGAATGAATCAATCTATTCGAATAGCCATGCTCGCGGATATTGAGCATCGTGACAAGACTTTCGCTTGGCTAGACTTTAAACTTAAAAATGCTGGGATGGGTTTGCATGATGATTTTATTCGCTGCTGGATCAACTTCTCGAAAGGCGAGAAGGGGTGAACTCCCCAGAAACCATGACGAATCGGAGGCGGGAAGCCATCCTTGGAATCACGATGGATGGTAGATAGAACCACCGCCGAATTAATGAACTATGGAACTAAAACTTGACTTGGCTAGTTGTTAGGCTTGTGAAAAGATTTGTGAAAATTGGCTTTATGCAAAAGAGCTCTAGCCATTCCTTGAATAACCCTATCATATGCATCACTTCCGTGTTGGCTTGCTGAGTACGGTTGGTACTCACCCTTGCTATACGCATAAACCTTCAGACGTTGGGAGTGAGGAAACAGAGGATCCTTACGCCTACTACCAGGAAGGCGAAGAAGCTGGAGGCGCTTACTAGGTCTTAGTCCCCGGTCGTTGCCTGTGGCAACCGACATGCCACTGCCTTTAATCTGCTGCCGTATCTAATTTCTGCTTTTGTGTTGTATCCGGACCATGAGGTCCTATGTGGTGAACAATGCCTTCGGGCCTATCCTTGTAATAATTTTGTTGTAAGACTATTCGTGCATGTGCACCTGGTTATTCAGTACTGTATTTCATGGGTACCAACTACTCGATCCAGGGAAATGGTACTAAGAACACGAAAGATTCCCGTTCCAAAAACGGGGGTCCACAAATAATGCTAAGGGCATTAATTAAGCTGTAACATGCACATGTATGTCTAAAATACAACAAACTGTAACGTGCACATGTATGTCTAAAATAGATGCACATTCAACTTGGTCTACAACAAAGGCGTAATGAAAGGTTACCTTTGCAACTGTTTGCTCAATAGGTAAAGACGTACTGGCTTCGCTGGATGTCTCATTCTGCAAAGTGTCATCGGTCATATTACATAATACATTAGAAAAAACTTTAATATTATTGTTGTAGCTGAGTACATTAGAAATAAAGTATGTACTCTATTACCTGCACTTCAATTGTGGGAGAGTGCACATTACCAATTGAGTGTGCAGGGCTGTGATCAATATGACTTTCTGGTTCTATATGTTCATCCTTGAAAAAAATTAAGAGAGGGAGGGATTACTTTTAGGTGGTAGGCATATATACAGTTCATTGTAATATGAAAGGTCACATATATGTATAAGTAATAGATTGAACCATTAAGATGTTTAGAGCATAATAGAATATCTAATCATTGTTATCAATGAGAAAAAATGTAGTTGTCATTCTAAAGGAGGAACAGATGCTTACTTCATCATCATGTAGATCGACTACCATTTCCTTTATGAAATCCTCTTCAGGAAACTTTTTTAACATGAAACCAAGCCAGTGCTTCATGATACCACCCATGTTTTGCATTTTATTGTCCATTTCATTCACTTTCTTTTGGTAGCTCCTTTCTTCCTCATTTTGAGTGACAAAAGTTAGACTTTGAGACACTCGAACATCACTCCAGTACTTATCATCATAGTACCCCCCGTGCTTTTAACTCCTTAGCAACTATCTCATTGAACACCTCATTAAAATCTTGAGCCGAAAGACTACCGTTGTTGTTTTGTTGCCTTTTTTAATTTCTCATATGATGCATTCTATAGAAATAAAAACAAGGTAATCTCACAACATGGTAAACAGAAATTCAAAGCGAACATAAATGCTTAGGATCAGAAAATGTACCATTACTGTATCCACTTTGTGGGTAGTGTAACTGCCATTCTTTTTCTTGTGAGAAGCCTCCCATAATTCAAGCCTATTAATATTCCTTTTATGGTTATCTTTCTGCACAAGAGAGTAAATTGAGGCTCATTACAAATATCAATTAGATGATTGTGAATAAAATAATTAACTTCAGATGAATATATTTCACCATCTCTTTTTTCATCCTAGCATGGCTTTTTCTGCCTGATGTGTGTGTATTCTTTTGTTCTTTTGCGATCCTAGAGTTTGTCGCACATAGTTTCTGCAAGGATAAAAGTGTGATGAAGTGTTGTTACACTCGTTGATTTCAAACTGCATATAAATGGTAAATAAAATGATGGCACCTTATGTGGTTCTCGGCACCAAAATCCGACAAGAGCTTTTCGTTGAAGTTCATTCACTTTGTTTGGTAAAGCTTCAACAGAGTATTGTGATGACACTATGTGATATGGAGAGAACTTTCCTGCCATCATTCTTTACTATGAGCGTGCATTTGATGGTGCATTTGGTAGAAGAAGTTAAACTTGGTGGCCCTATTCAGTACCGGTGGATGTACCCCATGGAGAGGTACGCAACTACATTTAGTTTGCACGGTCGTTGTCAATATATAATTTTTACAACTTACACTTGTCCATAATTGCATATTTGCATATAGATTTTTTGTTCGGCTAAAGGCACTTGTGAAGAATAGAGCTCACCCAGAAGGATCAATTGTTGAAGGATATTGCATGGAGGAGTGCCTGGACTTTTGTGCTAGATTTTTAGAAGGACCTACACGTTTTACTATGCCATCTAGAAATCCTGAATCTTCTAATGAAAAAAGGACAATATTTGTTTGATAGTGCTGGTGAACCAATTGGAAAGTATACTACGGTCAACCTTGATAAACATTTTCTTGTTCAGGCACATCGATACGTCTTGCGACATTTTGATGAACTTGAGGATTTACGCAGGTTTGTTCATATAGTGCTCCATGTTATATTTATTTTTGTACTAACTTGATGACATGACAATGATTCGATTGTTTTGAGAATTCTTGGAAGAGGAGAAAAGCAAAATGGGGCCATCAACAAATTTGACACCTTATTCCATTGAGAAGTTGATCGATGAACACTTTCCTGATTGGTTGGAGCAAAAGGTGTGTAAATCTTAAATTGATGCATTTTAGACATACCATATATATAATAGATGGAAAGGATGTAATATAATTCATTATACAAATAGGTTATCCTATGGGGATGGAACAAACTTCACGGCAAAGATTAGAGCATTGGTTGCAAAACCTAGCATATTTGGTGTGAGATGCAGTGGTTTCAGTATTAATGGTTTCAGGTTCCACACTATGAGCCGTGAGGCTGCACGCTTGACACAAAATAGTGGCATAGTGAACATCGCACATGATGGTGTGAATTATTATGGCGATTGTCGATATAATTGAATTGTCATATGCGAGTACAATGTAGTGCTTTTCAAAGGTGAATGGTATGATGTTCATCATCAAGTCGGGTTACGTCAAGATGAGTTTGGATTTAGCCTTGTGAATTTTTCTCGAAAGATACACACAGGACAAAATTTAGAGCATGATCCTTTCGTCTTTCTCTTCACAAGTGCAACAAGTCTTTTATGTCCAAGATCCAAAAGCTGAAGCATGGCACACCGTGGTGAGAGTTATACCACGTGATAATTTTGACATGGGTGCTGAATTGTTGGCGATGAAACAGATTAGAAGTCACAAAGAAAATATATGCAGATATTTTAAGTTAGATACCTATGTTGTTTCGCAATGCATGAAAAATTGGAATGTGTTCTAGCTATGTGGATCCCAAAATATGCGACTGTTCTACATTGATCCCTTACTTCTGACCAAGCAAAATATGCGACTGTTTTGCAATGCGGTAGCCTGAATTAGTGATAGACAACTGTTTTAGCTAAACCTAAGTATGCAATTGTTGTTTGGGTGATTACTAAGCTTTCTTTCATTATAAATTCCCTATAGTGAACAAAATAGAGTAGTGTACAACTGCCGTTTTATATCATAATCTTTTCGTGATCGCATGCAAACTTATTTCAGATAGTTTGCTTATGCAGAACTTATTTTGCATGCAAACTTATTTCAGAACTCATAACCTTATTTCAGATAGTTTGCATGCAAGATTATGCAAGTTATGCAGAACTTATAAATTTACTTATGCAAACCCATATAGATTGTTTGCTTTTCTTGGTGTCTCCGTATCCCTCATGTAACGACTCTCTTTATTTTGTTAACTTGCTTGAAAGATTTGCTCTTTTATAAAAACATGGTAACATTTCTAACATATATTTGAACAGGTTTAAGGAAAGAAGCAAGCAACAGTGATCCTCGGGAGGCGGAAGCAAAGTGGCAAGCCCCAAAAGTCTGGGAAGGGCAAGAGAAGGAAATAAAATACATGATTAAATGAAAATTGAGTTCATGTTATGGGTCTTATCACCTCGAGTTGAAAAGTATCTCTACCGATCATGTGAAATCCTAATCTCTTTTAAATCTCATATACAAGTGTGTTCTAGCTCGTTGCAGTTTTTAATCTCAAAAGTCATGTTATGGGTTTTCAATCTCAAAAATCATGTTATGGGTCTATTGCAGCTCTGTTCCAGCTCTGTTATAATCTCATGTTATGGGTTTTATCACTGTCGAGTTGAAAATATCTCTACTGATCATGTGCACTCCTAATCTCAAAAGTCATATGCAATTTTTAATCTCTCCAGCTTTCCACGGTCCTTGATTAGGATTTTATGTTGTGGATCTAAGCCCAGATTTGTTAATTCTTCTTCGTTATTTTCGTGAGACCGTATAATTTCCTTGGGATTCTTTTTTACCCGAGTTCCATTTCTTTTTCCTTCGAAGGTTTCTTCTCGAACCTCCACTAGATCACCAACCAAATAATCTTTGTTTCAATTGCACCGGATCACCTCTCTTTGATCCTTTAATTTGCTTCCAGAACGGCCTAGTCAATCTGGTGAGCCCGTCCATTTAATTATCCAATTTGTCCACCGCTGTTCAAATCCTTTTCTTTTTCGATTAGTGTTATTTTTATTAGTGTTTAGTTCTAGGAATCCCCAACCGAGCAAATTAATCCTCAAATTTCACTTTTTGCTCGTCATACAAATTTCATCTCTCTCGATTAGTTTCAAAGAGCATAATTTAATTTAAAAGCGATAACTCGCTTGTTAACGACCAAATTTGGTAACCAAATCCCTAAGTTCAAGGTTGAAATTTAAGTGAAATCAGATCGAAAAATGATCTGCGGAGAAACAGAGGCTGCATCGGCCACGATCAAATTGGCGGAAACTAGTCGGCTAAGGCCGAATCGGAAAGGGACGATCGATAGCCGATTCCGATTCGAGAGAAGAAGATGGAACCGTTTCGATAAAGAAGCTTGAAGATAAAGAGAAGATTCGGTTCCCAAATGTTTGTTAAGATATTGTCATCTATGGATAGAGTCCTGTAACGACAATTGTATCAGTAAAATAGGGATTTGTATAGATTTTCCTTTTGTAATGCAGTGTGGGATTACTTTCTGAGATATTGTCGTACCATGTATAGTAGATAGATAGAAACCATATTCTACACGGACTTTGTTGTACTTGGGTATAAATAGAACCCGAGACCTCTTGTAAAAAACACAGACACATCAATACAATCTCGGCGCATCGCCAAAACCTCTTCTTTTAGACGAGTTATTGATCCTGCTTCGGGCTGCATCGATCTTGACCCCCGAATAAGGTAAATACTTGTCATTAGTAGTTTGTATCATCGAATCTAGTGCTTACATCGTCATGATACTCTAGATTCAATGTTATAGACTGAGAAATTTATGATATATGGCATATAATCTAGGATAATGTCTAGATCTATCTTGCAATCGGCTCGTTTCTCTCAGGAGACAGTAGCCGATAGAGCTAGATCTAGATGTTGAACTAGGTTATATGCTGTATCTACCGTCTCGAGGGGTTTACGTCGGTTTATATAGATCTGGTACTTCATTTTGTACTTAATGCTGCATCATTATGACCTATTAAGTCACTCTTAGAATTATTAAAATCTATTCGGCTAGATGTTCACCATTAGAGACAGTGCCGGGGTTTCAACCGGCCTTACCTATTTTAATTGTCTTTTAGCATTATTTACTATTAGATATATTAAAGATGCCTCTTATATTAAGATCTCAGTCGGATTAAATGCTTTAAACCGATATCGGTCTGTTGGCATCAGCCGATAGCCGATTGATCTAGGTTTAACGCATTTAGGTTAGATTAATATCTTTTCATAAGATGTATTAGAGTAATAGCCGATTCACGTTAGATCTGCAGTATCGGCTAGGTTATAAGTGCATATATTTGTTATCCTGATGTATATTTAGATTAAGTGGTTTATACTATCTCGGCATAGCCGATCTATCCCAATCACTTAGTTTAAATGTACTTTGGGATAGCAATTATATGTAAGCTGGTTCCCTGAGCCGATCCGGTTGGATCTAACATTAACCTTAATGCATGTATCTGTTTATTTCTTATTGGTTAACAAATCAAACCAATTGGCACGCCTTAATCACCAAAGGTAGCCAAGGACGGACCTACACTGGAGTTAAGCAGATTTTTCAGGCCAGCGCGTGGGAAAGATTTCTCATCAACACACTTCTTGGCATGCTGTGGGACTATCAACTTGGCCAGAACGTAGTAACAATGTCGACGTGATGGTTAACATCAAGAGCCCCGTCAAGATGGAACAATTGTCGGCTGAGCAATTGGCTGACTACAAGAAGATGGTGGAGGAACTACATGCCAACTATCTGCAATCTTTTGCCCAGACCAGGTCTTGGGCCGTCCACCAGAAGTACAAATTTAGCATCGACGATGTCAAGGCATCCTCCTCAGATAAAGGAAAACACAAAATGGAGGAGCCGAAGTAAGAACAAGACGATTCGGGACTGCACACTTTGCATGACCAAATCAACTCAGCTGTACACCACGCTCTCATTAATCAGAGTGGTATCTTGATCAACACTCTCAATAATATGATTGCCACTATGGTCGACTCGAAGATTGCCGATCAACTGCAGCGGGGGCCGACTTATTTCACCGGTGGCCAGTTCCCCAACTACAGGGTCTTGGCAACCTAGAATCGGCCGATGCCACCGGCAGCACAGCGAGGGCCGCCAGGAGGGGTCCTCAATAAGCCGAATGCATCTGCATCGGCTTCAAGGCCGCCGCCCGTCATTTTGAACCGGCAGCAACCTCCCTCCGAGGAACAACTAGCCGGCATGTTCGACTTCAATCGGCGGCAAGAACCGGTCACCAACCTCATTCAAGGGGCACAGTACAACGCAGGAGGCCGTCGGCTCTTCCCTGACCAATCACCACCGCCGGTGAATCGGCTACCTCCCGCCGTCTACCCAGCTCAATATCAGTACCAGGGAGGCCAGCATGACCACCGTTACCGGCCGCAGACACCGCCACCTCAGTATCGGCAAGCACCCGTGCAATACGATCAATATGAGCCGATACAGTAAGCCCAGGATAACAGGGCCTGGGCCGATTTGATCGCTGACGTCATGCATGATCAATTCGGCCTCAAACCGAAAGATTCTGGCAACATGTATCGGTATCCATACCTAGAACATTTTGAGAGGATGCCATTGCCCAGCCGATACAAAGTCCCAGATTTCTCCAAGTTCTCAGGACAGACAATACTTCTACATATGAACACGTCAGCCGATTCCTAGCGCAATGCGGGGAGGCATCGGCTCCAGACGCCCTGAGGATCCGCTTATTCCCGCTCTCACTATTGGGATCGGCCTTTACCTGGTTTTCTTCACTGCCTTACAATTCCATACAGAGCTGGGCCAATCTCGAGAAACAATTCCATAGCTACTTCTACACCGGCAATCACGAGATGAAGCTGTCGGACCTGACAAGCATTAGGCAGAAGCATGAGGAGTCGGTTCAGGACTATATTCAAAGATTCAGGGAAATGAGGAACCGCTGTTATAGCCTGGTGCATTCCGATTCCCAGTTAGCCGACTTGGCTTTTCATGGACTGCTGCCCCACCAATCCGTGAAAGGTTTTCGGCTCAAGACTTCGACAGCTTGGCCTATTTGGCGCAGAGGGTGACGTCCCACGAGCAAAGATTTCAGGAATCAAGGAAGGCCATTAAGAAGGTTGCCCACGTCATCGTTGAGACCGACTCATACATGAGCGACGATGACGCAGAAGTCGCGGCAGCCGAATGGACCAAAAATAAAAAGGCCATCGTCTGCCAATGGCTGCTGAAAACGGCTAAGGAGGAAAACTACAATTTCGACATCACCAAAGCCGATAGGATCTTCGACTTGTTGCTTAAAGAGAAGCAAATTCAGCTTTCGGCCAACCACACGATCCCATCGGCTGAAGAACTCAAAAAGAAAAAGTACTGCAAGTGGCACAACTCCGCTTCCCATAGCACTAACGACTGTAAAGTTTTCAGGCAGCAAATTCAGTCAGCTATTGAGGCCGGGATGTTGAAGTTTGCCGATTCACCTCGGCCAATGAAAGTCGACGACAATCCCTTCCCGGTCAACATGGTTCAGGCCGACCCCAGGCGAGCTGATCGGCAAAATAGAGTGACGTACGGCTTAGCCGAAACTCTCAAAGGGGTTAAGGCAGAGAAGAAGCCGACTGAAGATCATGCTGCGCCAGTCAACATGGTGCATCTAGCCGGCCAATCGGCCGGTCGGCGGCCGATCCACATGGATAGTCGACGCTGTTTCCAGCAGTTTTGGCAAGAAGAGGAGGCCCTGTGCGGCAAACCGTACGTTAGGGAACCTGAGGCGATAGGCCTCCGAGTTTTCAGACATCACACCGACTGCGACCCGCACTGGCGTTGAGTTTTTTCGATTCTGCTGGGAATCGGGGATGAGGCTGCCAATGATAGACAACTGTCCGGCTTGCAGCGAATATTGTGAAGACGAATACAGGGATCCGTCGATGCAAAGCCCTACCCGATTCGTCCCCAGGGCCGTGCAGCTTAACCAGAGGCAGCAATCGGTACATGATCGGCTTGGACCGATCCACCAAGACTTCTTCGAGGACAAAGACGAAGATGAATACTACGAAGAAGAAGCCGAAGATGATCAATCGGCTAACTCACAGTGGTGCCCTTATCACCTCTTCACAAAAACGCAGAAGAGAAGAATTCAGAGGCTGAAAAGCGCGGGGCAGGACAAAGAGGTCTAGCAGATCATTCAGTATCAACAACGTCGATAGGGCAGGAAACAGTGGCGTCCTAAGAAGGAGGACACCCCAACCGACGAAAGTGCAGCCGACCAAGCCAGACGGGCGGCTAAAGGAAAAAGAAAGGCCACCGCATCGTCAACATGGTTTTCATATTGCCAGCCGAATTCGGTGCCACAGAGGCCGATGCAGATAGTGTCGAAGACGCCTTTGCAAAACTAGCATTCCCCTCAGAACAAGCCGTTTTTGAAAATCTAGAGAGGACTGACAATCGGCATCTCAAACCATTGTACGTGAAAGGATTTGTCAACGGGAAGCCGATGTCAAAGATGCTAGTCGATGGATGGGCAGCAGTCAACCTCATGCCCTATGCCACTTTTCGCAAGCTGGGCAATGGAGCCGAAGATCTAATCAAGACGAACATGGTGCTCAAAGTCTTCGGCGGCAACCCATCGGAGGCCAAGGGCGTGCTCAACGTCGAGCTGACCGTCGGCAGCAAAATCGTGCCCACAACATTCTTTGTCATCGATGGGAAGCAATCTTACGCCGCTACTTGGGAGGGACCGGATCCATGCGAACCGCCGTGTCCCTTCCACAATGCATCAAAGTCTAATCCAATGGCAAGGCGACAAGATTGAAATCGTGTCGCCGACAGTCGTGAGCGTTGCTAATGCCGATTTGCTACTTTGGGAAATCGACGGTATTGATTGCCCTGTCCGGCAAATTCGGCAAGCCGATTTTTAAAGGTGTCCGATTCTGCCATACAGCCTATTGGAGACGAAGAGCCTCAATTATTATTTTGAGGGCGTCGTGGAGGGCTCGAACGTCTACGGCAAGGACACCGCGGACGACGACGTTGGCAAGCTTGGGCAAGGTTTTATGTCGACCAATGACCTAGAAGAAATTGATATAGGTCCTAGAGATAGGCCTAGGCCGACATAAATTAGTAAAAATTTGTCTTCTCGTTGTAGATCCTAGCCATTGATTTATTAAAGGAATATAAAGATTGTTTTGCTTGGGAGAATTTCGAGATGCCTCGTCTTAGCTCGTCTATTATTGTGCATCGACTGCCTATCAAGCCACGTTATCGGCCATACAAACAGTCTCCTAGGAGGTTTAAGGCCAATATGTATGATGCGATCAAAGACGAAATCACTCGGCTATACGATGCTGGATTCTTTCGGCCTTGCCGAAACGCGGAGTGGGTTTCAAATATTGTTCCATTAATAAAGAAGAATGGTAAACTTAGGGTGTGTATTGATTTCAGAGACCTCAACAAAGCTACCCCTAAGGACGAGTACCCAATTCCCATAGCCGATTTGCTCGTAGATGCTGCTTCTGGCCACAAGATCATAAGTTTTATGGATGGTAAAGCAAGTTATAATCAGATCTTTATGGCCGAAGAGGATATCCACAAGACTGCCTTCAGATGCCCAGGTGCAATCGGCTTGTATGAATGGGTCGTCATGAAGTTTGGCTTGAAGAATGCTGGAGCAACTTATCAAAGGGCCATGAATTACATTTTCCATGATATGATCTCGCTCTCTTGTCGAGATTTACATCGATGATGTTGTTGTTAAATCCAGGAAATAGAAAACCACATAGCCGATCTTAGATAGGTTTTGGAGCGGACAAGAAAATATGGCCCGAAGATGAATCCACCGAAATACGCGTTCGGCGTGTTGTTGGGCAATTTTAGGGTTTCTTATTCATGAGAGAGGGATTGAGGTTACACCAAGGAGCATCAAGGCGATACAGCCTCCGAAGGACAAGAAGCAACTACAATCTTTGATCGGCAAAATCAACTTCATCAGGAAGTTCATAGCCAATCTTTTAGAAAAGATGGAGTCGTTCACACCTTTGCTTCAGCTGAAGGCCGATCAAGCATTCACTTGGGGGGCAGAGCAGCAAAAAGCCTTGGATAACATCAAGGATTACTTGAGCTCGCCTCCGCTTTGATTTCTCCACGAAAGGATACCGTTCAGGCTATATTTGTCGACCGACGACAAATCCATCGGCTCGATTCTGATTCACGAGATTGAAGGAAAGGAAAAGGCCATTTTTTATCTTAGCCGACGACTGCTGGACGCAGAAACAAGGTCTCACCGGTGGAGAAGTTATGTCTTTGCTGTATTTTTCATGTACAAAGTTGAGGCATTATTTATTATCCAACGAGTGTACAGTGGTATGCAAAGCCGACGTAGTCAAATGCATGCTATCGGCTCCAGTGCTCAAGGGACGAGTCAGGAAGTGGATTTTTGCTTTAACAGAATTTGACCTAAGATATCAGGCACCCAGGGCAGTTAAAGGACAAGCCATTGCCGATTTTATTGTAGAACACAAAAATGGTTCAATCGGCTCGGTGGAGATCATGCCTTGGACTTTGACGTTTGATGGCTTGATTTGCACGAATGGATGTGGTACGGTTTGGTCATCATATCACCAAAGGGGCAAGCTTTGAATTTGCCTTCTCGATCAACCCCCATGTCACAAACAATCAACCCGAGTACGAAGGAGTGCTTAAAGGGTTATATCTTCTCAAGGAAGTCGAAGCCAACGCCGTCGAAATAATGGAGGATTCACTGTTGGTCATCAGCCTGTTGTCGGAAGAGTACGAGTGCAAAAATGATGCGCTGATGGTCTATTATCAATGATGCCGAGAGCTAATGGACAACTTTCGGCTAGTAACGTTAAAACACATCCCCAGAGAGCAAAATGCAGAAGAAAATGATTTAGCTCAAGGGGCATCAGTGTAACATCCTGGCCGAGGGCTTAATAGGATTAATAGAATACTCATACCAACAAGTTGCAACTTCTTTTGCGGAAGCTCATCTCATATGAACTCTAAGGTTAAGCGTGCTTGGCCTGGGGCAATTTGGGATGGGTGACCGACCGAAAAGTTCTTCTGGGTGCGCATGAGTGAGGACAAAGTGTGCGAGAAAAGGCGGTGTTGGTCTGCGTGAGGGCGCTCTAAGATCCTAGAGAGCTTCCGGATATAGGCGGGCCTAGCCCAGGAAGGGTGTGCAGAAAAGACTGGTGTTGGTCTGTGAGGGCAGTCTAAGATCCTAGAGAGCTTCCAGATATAGGCGGGCCCAGCCCAGGAAGGGTGGGACGTTACAATCAGGCTACAGGCCGATGACAAAAGATGTCAAGATAGAGATTGTCACCATGACAGCCGACGACTGGAGATTTGAAGATTTGAGGTCTATGACTATCTCGCAAAACCCCTTCCGGTCGGCTTCAAGAAAATTGCGCTACAAGGCCTTGAGATATCTCTTGCTCGATGAAGATTTATACTATCGGACGATTGATGGAGTGCTGCTCAAATGCCTCAGTGCCGATCAAGCCAAGGTAGCTATCGGAGAGGTGCATGAAGGAATCTACGGCACACATCAATCGGCTCACAAGACGAAATGGCTACTTCAAGAGCGGGGTATTTTTGGCCGACGATACCGGAGGATTGTTTCAAGTACTACAAGGGCTGCTAGGATTGTCAAAAGTTTGGAGCTATACAAAGGGCACCAGCGTCGGCTATGAACCCAATTATCAAGCCTTGGCCATTCAGAGGTTGGGGAATCGACATGATCGGCCAGATCAATCCACCCTCGAGCAAGGGACATAAATTCATATTGGTGGTAACCGATTATTTCACGAAATGGGTGAAAGCAATTCCTTTAAAGAAGGTCAATTCAAAGGACGCAATCGAGTCTGTTAAGGAGCACATTATATACCGATTCGGCGTCCCTCAGACAATAACAACAGATCAGGGATCCATCTTCATATCGAACGAGTTTGTTCAGTTTGCCGACGGCATGGGCATCAAGTTGCTCAATTCTTTGCCATATTATGCTCAGGCTAACGGACAGGCGGAGGCCTCGAACAAGAGTCTAATTAGGTTGATAAAGAGGAAGATCGCTGAATATCCTAAGCAATGGCACAGCCGATTAGCCAAATCACTTTGGGCCTATCGGATGGCTTGCCACGGATCAATCCAAGTGCCTCCATATAAACTGGTCTATGGACATGAAGCAGTTCTGCCATGGGAAAACATCATCGGCTCATGAAGGATTCAGTTACAAGATTAGCTTGCAGCCAATGATTACTACAACTTAATGGTAGATGAATCAGAAGACCTGGTGTTATCACGGATGAGGGCCTTGGAAAAGGTAACAAGAGATAAGGAACGAGTAGCCCGTCATTATAACAAGAAGGTTGTGCCTAAATCATTTTAAGAAGGCAAACTCGTTTGGAAATTGATATTGCCGATCAGATCAAGAGACAATAAGTTCGGCAAGTGGTCGTCGAATTGGGAAGGGCCTTTCAAGATCCACAAATGCGTCTCTATAGGAGTTTATATACTAGAAGATTTGGATGGAGAAGTGTTTGGGAGGGCTCTCGACGACAAATATTTAAAGAAGTATTACCCAAATGTATGGATCAACTCATGATTCGGCTATGGTTGTGCTGATTCGTGTTAGCCGATGCGTTGTGACGCACGCATCGCCTTTAGGACGATATTACGCCAAGTTTCCCTAATTTTTCTACATTGGCTCAGCCTAGTCGACGGCGACAAGATGCTTGATTTGATAATTTTGTTAATGCTGGAACACCATCAACAAAATTAGGGGGCATATACAATACGATATGATGTTAAGAAGGCACAGCGAATTTTTTTCAAAATTTTTGAAGCTTTCAAGCAAGTTCAAAGTACTTGGCCAGCACACATATGAATAACATTAAACAAGGTCAAGTTGCAGTCAGCCGATTATGGGGGAAGTTTAAGCTGATTACAAAATGTATAGAGAATTTGTTACAAGGGTGTTCTAGTTGGCTATTACAATCGGCTTAACGCTTCAGAAAGTCAGCAATAGCCGATATCGCCTTGCGACGAATCTCATCGATCTCATCGATCGCCTTGGTGTCAGCTGCATCAGTGCCGGTCATCGGTTTCACCGCCTTCATCAAATATGTTAAGTAGGACACGACCGCTTTGATCTTTGCTCGTTGATCTTCGATTTCTTTCGGTAGGCCGGCCATTCGTTCTTCTTGGAGTTGGATCTTGGTGTTGGCCTTGACGAGTTCGGCCACCAGTTCATCCCTGCGTGCACGAAGGCGATCAAGTTGGGCAATCGGCTCTGCCTTTAGACTGTCGAACTTGGCTTTCTCTGCCTTGATCTCTTCTTGATTGACCTTGATCATGGCTGCCAATGATTTGTTTTCGCGGCGGTCGGCTATTCGTTGCTTTGCCCTTTCATACTTGTGCCGGTGTGCTTCGAGGAAGGTTGTTGGCGTGATGGTGTCGACTAGGTCGCCTAGGAACCTGGCTTGGATTTCTTCAAACCGGTTACGGACAGAGCGACAATCGGCCACCAGGGCATCTAGGGAGCTATCCAGCCGATTAGTTATGTCGGCCAGCGTGGCCCTTAGATCTTCGTCGAGCAGCACCATGGCCTTGCCAGCATCCTCATCTGGGTCGACGAACTCAGACAGGTCGAAACCTAGAAGATTGGCTATGCTCTGTAGAACAAGGGACAGTTGTAACTTGAGTGGAAATCGTAAAGCCGATTCCGAAGAAGACAATAATAGTACTTACTTGAACTACTAGGGCCGACGTAGCCTCATCATCAGCATTTTTGCCACCTGCAGCCGATAAAGTGTGCTCTCTTGAGAGTTGGGGGCAGGTGTCGGAACTCGTGGAGGCTGAAAAAGAGTTAGTTCAAGAATCGGCTGATTAAACAAGGAGAGCACAATGGCTAAGGGCTTACCGGAGAAGGGGCCTTTCTCGGCCTGGCGACCACTTCCTTCCTCTGCCGATGCAACAAGGACAGTGAGAAAATGCAAATGAAGTTATTAAAAGATTGAGCAAGGGGAATGGCTTACTGGCGTCAGACGAGCAGCCTGCTTTGGAGGACTCGGGGTTTTCTGAGCCGATTGCTCGCCAGGCGACGATGTTTGAGCATATTTTTCTGAAGAGCTGGTGTCGGCCATGGCTTCATGAACAACTTTCTCCATTTCTTTGGATCTGACCTCATCGTCCAAGAAGGCGTCCAAATCCGGGTCGATTGGGGAGAGGTCGTCGGCTGGAGCTCGTTTGGGTTTCTTCAAAGCCTTTTTCTTTCGTTCGGCAGCAAGGGTGGCGGTAGCCGACAGGTTCACTCTCTTCGGCCGTTGGAGTGGTTCATGAGTTTAGCCATGAAGGAGCATGCCTACCTTCGGTGCATTGTGGCCGATGATGGACGGTGCCAGCCCGCAGCCATTGGGAAAGACGCCGCGAGCGTAGAGGATGGCTACTCCTGTATTGCTCGTATGTGGAGGGGAGTCATCGTTTGTTTGTAAAAGAATAAGATGCATTCAGTTGAGAACACAAGTGATAGCCGATGAGGAAAAGGTTTAAAAGGCAAAGTACTTACCGAAGGGACCAAGTCAGGGTCGACGATTGTCAGGTACATCGAAGCCGATTGTTGGAATAGATGTTGTTTCCATTCATTCCACCATCAGCTGAAGATAGCTGTCCTGGTCACTGCCAACTCAATCTTGTTGATGCTGCCCAAGGAGGGACCAGGGATGCGTAGCAGTCGATGCATCATGATACTGCCTTCAATTTTTCCTCTGGCCTGGATCTTGTCGGCATAATAAAGACCAATTGGCAGTTGACCCAGTCCGAACTGCCTTGCAGCTACCATTGGATAATAGAATTCATAAGTCTTGGTGACATTGCGCCCTTGATGGATGCCGACAGGAAGGATACAGGGAGTGATGGCTGTTACATAGATTTCCCTTGGCTGTAAATATTCTTCAGAATTAAGTTTGTCTAGCTGAAGATCATCTGGTTGTTCAAATTTATCGAAGTTTTCAGAGGCAAACCAGATCTTCAAGGTATTCGGAAAGCCACTATATAGATGCTCAAACCAATTCTTGAACTAGTCGACTTTTAACTTGGATCCGGGCTAAGTGGCAATTGCCTCCCCATATGACATGCACCTCCGAGTCGTTTTCTCTTCATCATCTTAGACTCGTGGCTCGGGCAAAGGGAAATCGACTTCAAGTGGGGATGGTCTTTCGACAACCTGGTAGAGGTGAAGATTGAGCCAGAGCTGTAGTAGCCACCAGGGCCGCCCTATGCTAATGGCTTGTTTTGAAGCCAACCTGGCCGATGTGTTGCTCAACATCTGATACACATAGCTGAGCAGATACTTTCCCAGAGGGATCTTCTTCTTGCTCACTAGGGCTTCGGCTATATGTTGCCAATTGCTGGTTGGTCCACAGCTTGATCCGCAGAAGACAAATTTTTCTAGCCACATTAAGAGGAACCATTTCCTATAAAGAAGCTTGAAGATAAAGAGAAGATTCGGTTCTCAAATGTTCGTTAAGATATTGCCTTCTATGGATAGATTCCTGTAACGGCAATTGTATTTGTAAAATAGGTATTTGTATAGATTTTCCTTTTGTAATGTGGTGTGGGATTACTTCCCGAGATATTGTCGTACCGTGTATAGTAGATAGATAGAAACCATATTCTACATGGACTTTGTTGTACTTGGGTATAAATAGAACCCGAGACCTCTTGTAAAAACACGTACACATCAATACAATCTCGGCGCATCGTCAAAATCTCTTCTTTTAGACGAGTTCTTGATCCTGCTTCGGCAAGCATCGATCTCGACCCCGAATAAGGTAAATACATGTCGTTAGTAGTTTGTATCATCGAATCAAGTGGTTACATCGTCATGATACTCTAGATTCAATGTTATAGACTGCAAAATTTATGATATATGGCATATAATCTAGGATAATGTCTAGATCTATCTTGCCATCGGCTCATTTCTCTTGGGAGACAGTAGCCGATAGAGCTAGATCTAGATTTTGAACTAGGTTATATGCTGTATCTACCATCTCGAGGGGTTTACGTCGGTTTATATAGATCTGGTACTTCTTTTTATACTTAATGCTGCATCATTATGACATATTAAGTCACTCTTAGAATTATTAAGATCTATTTGGCTAGATGTTCACCATTAGAGACAGTGCTGGGGTTTCAGCCGGTCTTACCTGTTTTAATTGTCTTTTAGCTTTATTTACTATTAGATATATTAAAGTTGTCTCTTATATTAAGATCTCAGTCTGATTAAATGCTTTAAACCGATATCGGTCTGTTAGCATCAGCCGATAGCCGATTGATCTAGGTTTAACGCATTTAGGTTAGATTAATATCTTTTCATAAGATGTATTAGAGTAATAGCCGATTCACGTTAGATCTGCAGTATCGGCTAGGTTATAAGTGCATATATTTGTTATCCTGATGTATATTTAGATTAAGTGGTTTATACTATCTCGGCATAGCCGATCTATCCCAATCACTTAGTTTAAATGTACTTTGGGATAGCAATTATATGTAAGCTGGTTCCCTGAGCCGATCCGGTTGGATCTAACATTAACCTTAATGCATGTATCTGTTTATTTCTTATTGGTTAACAGATCAAACCAATTGACATGCCTTAATCACCAAAGGTAGCCAAGGGCGGACTTGCACTGAAGTTAAGCTGATCTCCTAAGCCAGCACGTGGGAAAGATTTCTCATCAACACTGCTCCAGTTAAATACTGGGTGCATGCTGCATGCCCTGCAAGATTGGCTAGCAAAATATATTTGTCTCAGCATAAAGGCTAGCACTTAATAGAAACCCCATCCCTTCTCCTGTTCCTCATTCCCATGGACAATAGTGATCCTTGTACGATCTAATTCAGAGCTTCCCACTGGCGAGATGAATCATGGATGTTTAGTTCAATCATGGAATCATATCATTCCCCTTGATGCACACACACATAGTGCCACTGCTGATGGCTCGCATGTATATAGGAAATTGGTCAATCAATCCCTTTTTGAAAAATTTCACGGTTAGGCCAAGTGCCAAAAAAGAGAAAGAAATTGGATATATATAAATAATGTTTGAGAAATAAATAGCGACTAATCCTTTTTGACTGATGGTAATCTAGAAATAGAGTCAATTTTATATATTTTAACTAGTTTTGGTTATCTGTAACACAGAACATAAGTTCTAGAATTTGTTTCAAGGAATCCAAGTTTCCTCAAGTGACAAAGTTCAATTAGATTTCTTTATCCGTGTCAATGATTAAATATAAATACTAGGTTATATGGTATTTGTATTTTTTTATAATTCAAATATATTATTTGTTCATCCTTTTTAATGATTACAAAAATTATTTACAATTAAAATATATCATTTATTCATCGTTGTCAATAATTAAATAATGTATATGTTATATGATAGTTGTATTTTTTTACCAGTTCAAATATATTGTTTCTTCATCCTTCTCAATGATTACAAAAATTAGATTCTCTTGATCCAAATAAGTGTCATTTCCTTTTCAAATCAAACTTCATATTTACGTGTCTATTGTTGGTTATTTGATATGCTTTACGACGTATATACATGTTATTCGCGATTCAAAGCATGTCAAACTTTGTATCAATTTGATACTTTTTCTAATCAAGTCAGAAAGCATCTATACCCGGATATAAATAATTGTTTTATATGCTTTACAATGTGTCTATGGGATAATGATGCTTCAAAGCGTGTCTAACTCCGTGTCATTTTCTATTGATGGTTAGTTGATATGTTTTATGACGTATATACATGCTATTCACGGTTGAAAGCATGACAAACTTTGTATCAGTTCGATACATTTTTCTAATCAAGTCAAAAATCATCTATACCTGACTATAGACAATTGTTTGATACGTTTTATAACGTATCTATGGGATAATGACGCTTCAAAGCGTGTCTACCTCCGTGTCATTTTAAGATGACTTCAATATCGTGTTAAAAAATGTCTTTATATGATTAGTAACACTATAAGCGTGTCTAATATCATAACGATCCGACACATTTTCAAAATCGTGTCAAAAAACATCTTTGCATGCCAAAATAAAGACGCTTTTATACGCGTTACATTACTACAACGTATCTACAGGGGTTTTTTTCTAGTAGTGATATATATATATATATTACATATATACATATTATATATATTATGCATATATACGTATTTACACACACACATATATACACATGATATATAAACAAGCAGCATATATACACATGATATATAAACAAGCAGCAAGTAGTAGGAGCAAAATTAAAGAAAGAAAAAAATACCTTTACTTCCGGTTGATGTTACCAACCGATCTTTAGTCTCGGTTATTTCAACCAGGACTAAAGATAGGCATCTTTAGTCTCGCTTTCCTTGTCTTGGTTTGCAAACCGGGACTATAAAGGGTTTCCCCAATAGCGTTTTTACTAGCATCAACTCTTTGTTAACACGAAATTCGCCATTCACATGAAGACTTGGGAGATCCGCTTAGCTCCAAAGGCAAATCATATCAATTAAGTTTAAGGCATGCCGATTAGTTTTATACTATAACTAACAAGATAGATAGATCGATGATCAAGGAACTGATTGACCAATAAGCCAATAGGATGTAGCGAAGCTAGCCGATATCAATTGGGTTTTGATCAATCAACTATAGATCCAATATAGACTCAAATAATCATATGAATAATGAGATTTATGTCATCATGGGCTAGAACTAAACTATGCATAATCATCAATAAACTGTTTTTTATCCAAAGCAATCTTGATAGATCAGAGCAAATCGAGACAGTATAAGATTGAAGTTAATAAAGATAGATTTAACTAAGGATTATACAAGTTTGAGTATAAGTCGATGTAACTCAAAAGATACAACAAGATAATATAATGTGAACCAATCGGTCAAAACTGATATAATATGATACATGTAAATCAAATGATTAAAACATACATTGGTTGGAGATCCAATGTAAGTAAACTAAAGTGTATATCGGCTAAGTAACCGATATATCTGATAACTAAAGTTCAAAGTAATGATAACTCATCATCTAGAACTCCGACGAACGTTGCATAAAAACCTATCGGCCTGCTAGAATTAAACTTATTAACAATAATCTAATAGATCTGACCTAACCGAGACAGTATGAGATTAAAGATAATAAGAAAATCCTTAACTGAAGATCTACACAAACATGATGGATATAAAAAATTTATATAGAACAACATTATGATAGAGAAATATCAATTTAGCCAGAATATTAGACCTAACCAAGAAATTCCTAACTAAACCGATATAACTCTAAATAGCATTGCAGTCAAAGATAAAATCAATATATCCAATAAGCAATGCTTACGTCAACTTGAATAGAATATCGGACCTAACCAAGAATGTTTTGGCCACGCCAATACAAGTAAAGGTGACGGAACTTACTTTCCCGTCGGAGATCAAACTCAACCGATGCAGCCCAACTCGAAACTAAGAACTCACTGAAAAAATGATGGCGATGCGCCGAAAGTAATTGTTCCGATATGTAGAGATGATTTACAGAGACTGTAGGAGTACATATTTATACCCTCGGATTGAGACTAGTCCTGATCAGACACTAAATATAACTTTCTCAAGATAAAAGGAAAAATACAAGTCCTGATCGGATACTAGATATAACTGCCTAAAGATAAAAGGAAAATTACTAAGTCCTGCCTAATTAATAGATAGAATTAAATTATAATGCCATATTTTTCATAATTTCTTTTTGAACTTGGTCTCTGCATGATAAACTTCCATCGACTGGTTGACCTCTTTCCTTAATCTAATCTACTAAAGAACCTTACCAAATTTTGGTGTGCACAGTCTTGCAATTTCGTCCGTAGTATCACCTCACCTATTGTATAGTCTTGGAGTATAAGTGAGTTTTCCATTTTTCCCCAACAATTCAAGATTTTTGTGGGATGAATTGGTTAGTGCATATAACTCAACATAGTAGTATTAGAGTCAAAGGTCTTAAGTACAAATCATGGTTGACGCGCAATCCATATCTATATATCGTTGTCACCACTAGCTTAATATGCATTGAAACACATCATTCAGAATGAAAAGCCATTGGATTATTTCCATGCTTAATCATAACCATTCATTTTGTAACCACTATTTCTTATTTCTTATTAATTAGTATATAACTCAGGATTGAGTGATTAACTTAATGTAGAATGTTGTTGCCATAAAAAGTTATACCATCACCATCTTTGACACCATTAGATGACACTTTTATAATTTATATCAGACTATATATAACCTTTCTCATAGAAATTTTGCAACTGTATTGCACACACCAATATCTCGTTGCACCGCACGGGGTGTCATCTAGTATCCTATATAGTTGGCACAAAAAATTTAACATGTATTGAGCCACATCACCTACAAAATAAGAGCCATTGGATTATTCTCATGCTTCATCACAATCATCCAATATATATTAAATATTTACAATTACTCCCCCATCAGTTTCTCGATAACCTAATATTCATTACCCAACTTTTCATTACCCAACTTAGTATAGTTATGGTTACTTAAAAGAAGGCATCCAAGAGGTCATGTTATTTGTCATCTTATTATCACATAGTGTTTTTATGGTTCAGATCAACTAACAATGTTCCTCATATTAATATATATAATTTATAATTGTATTGTACGTACGAATATCCCGTCATAACGCGTGGGGTGTAGTCTGAATCGAGTTTGCACTTTTAAAATTCTGCTGGATAGTATACGTACACTATATAAATGTTGTAAAATATTCCAATATTTGTTCGTAACTATTTACTCAGTTTTCCTTCACAGTTAAGTCTAAATATTAATGCTACAAATGGGTAAGATAAAAGTTCCATTTCCTGTTCAAAGTAGAGCTCCAAATTATTTGATGATTTTTCATAACTACTTACATGGTTGAGGGTTCAAAAGAGAGTTTCCGAGGCAACTTTCGTGATAGCAACCATGCATGTTCCCCATAATTGTAAAGAAGTCACATCCAACTTCCCATCCGCACAAGCCAAAATTGACAAAAAGATCCGCTGAATTAGGCTTGTAAATTAAGAACAGACAACTAATGATCCAAGTGTTGAATTTCTTATTCTAACGTGGTGGAGCAATTGTGTTCAATTTTTCTCTCAACCACACCAAAGGAGATAATAACTAAGAGCATCCCCAACAAATTCTCAAAAAACAATTCTCAAAAAGCTCATTTAGAGAATTTCTAAAAAGTTTAGAGAATAAAATCAAAAATTGATACGGCAGATTCTCAAAATTGATTCTCTATTTTCCCTTTTTCAATCACAAAACTCGTGTTTGCATCAGTATTCTACATTCATAACAGCTGAAAAATGAATAGGCTTGGAGATTTCAGTATAAGTAGCAACACCGATTTTTTACATACACGGGTGACTAAACCGAGTAGCCGACTACCGCTTGCGATGGCATGCGTCAAGATGTAGCGGCAAGCTTTTTTGGCGAGATGTAGGATGACGGCAGCGGCGCAGACGGCAGACGACGCAAATATGCTTTTTCCGTGTAGGCCTCGCGGTAAAATAATTCTCACCGTGACAGAGCTATTTTAGAGAACCAAAACTATATTCTCGTTTGAGCATGAGATGTTGATTTTAGAGAATCTATAATTTTTGAGATCCATATGGAGTCTCGTTGGAGCTAGTTTTTTAAAAAAAATTCTCTAAAACGAAATTAAAGATTCATTTAGAGACACTCTTAGAGATGCTCTAAGGTCGGCAAGAATCTTGTACATTGCTTGTCGCGGAGCTATTATACGGTAGGAATTTGTAGTCCAAGATAACAACTAATTTCATATTCTTGTGATGTTTTAGGCTCTTCCCATGCAAAAACATTCTACCACTGATTGCAGAGAATGATGTCCAGTTTCGATTTTTAACTGGATGATTGCTCTTAGTTATAGTTGAAACATAAAATTTAGGAACATTGATGTTTTTCAATCAACTGTACTAATATTTCTCTCGGCTGTTCAGCTAAATGGATGAAATTTACAAGGCGGTGGTATGTTTGCTGATAAGTGTAAATGTATTTTTAAAAACAAAATGTCCCAAATATCGTGAACCTTTACATCTCCATTTAGATTATATGTTTGACTAAGAGTTCTAAAAGGCAATGATGTCATACTATGCCTTTCCAATACACCCTCTTCTAGCTTCCAATTTTTTTCTTTGCCTCATCTTATGGAACTGGATTCGAGGATTCATTGTTGGCACTTGAGAGAAATATTTTCTTATTCCTTACGTGTCGATGCTTCTACTTGTTTGGCCAAATAATTAATTTTGCATTCACCAAATTTTTTTGCTAGATAATAGAAACGGCTAATACTATTTTGGCAGTGCCAATCTTTTCGCTTGATTGAGCTTGTCTGCAATCCAATTAACTCATAGTAGTCCTTATGTAGATACGTGTTGTGAATAGGACCCGAGTTAAATAGTAATGGACCCTTTTGTCGCCTTATTTGAACAGCAATACCGTAGCATAATTTATTTGCACATTCTAGACTCAAATAGCAGCAATAACACACATAGAGCTTCATAAAGTTACTACTGTCTACAAAGTACATCATACATATTTATGTTTTATAGATATCATCTGCGGAAGCTGTTTAAGAGAACCGCAGTTTCAATTCTGAAACTATGTCATTTCTGATCAGATCATCCATGTGACCACAAGACGTACTCTGCATTTCAGCTCCATCAACGGACACCTGAATTGCGATGTTGAGATGCCTTCCGCTTGTTCTTTCTCCATTTCCACGGCTTCACGGGGTTATCATACGCCCAAAGCCCTCGACGTGCATCTTGTGCTATTTTTTCCCACTTCACAATTGTCAGGAGACCAAGCAACCGAACAGTTTAGTTTGGTTAGAAAACGCACAGAGATATGCACACCTGTATGCCTATAGAGTTCAAGAACGAGATTTGAAATTCAACAGTATGACACATTTTATTTTCGAAATTTAAGTTCAGAGTGGAGAACTACTAAAATTGGATCGTCTTACATGGCATATCAGGTATACTACGTTGTTTTAAGTTCCAAATAATCAACATGGAAAAAGAAAAGCTCACACATGTGGTGCCGCACCAAATTGTTGTAATTTCAACACAAATTGAATTTGAACTAAAAGTTATACAGGAAGTACTGTCTAAAAAACAGAAGTCGTGTTGATTCGGTGTGGGGACAGAACTGTAGTCGTATAATATGATCCCTTACTTTGATACTGTAAGTATGACTAAGAATTTAAGAGTGTAAAGGTACTTAATAATATTTATCATTTTCAAAGTTCAAAATGGAATATATACGTAGCAGAATATATATGAATATTGTTATAGTTGAATACTCCATAGTTTCTTACCTGTGCAAATTGTGGCCGTTTGTCATAGTTCTTGAAATGCCATGCGTGACCATTCACCAGCATTTGCTCCTGAAATTAAAGATTAGACCACATTCACCATCATTTCCATCCAAAATTATACTACTAAAATCAATATCTTATGACACAATGGTGTCCACCTGGATGAACACACCACCACAATGGATATCACAGACGAAGCGCTTAAATTGGTCTTGCCCATAAACATGAATCGTGACACACTTCGTAGCGATAAGTTTCACCAGTGCATCCTGCGATTCCTTTCCATACTGCATGTCCATCTCCGGTGCATCAATGCCCCTGTCAATGCATGCCAAATTTAACACAGTATATCTGATTATTTGCTGTTTTGAGTTGTTTTGTGCATAGAGTATACCTCAGTCTGATTTCGTATTTTCTTGCGAGGATCTCACGCCCCCCAGAGAATATTTTCCTGCTCGTAGAGATTAGTATGGTATGCTTATATGTGATTTAAATTGATGTATACATTTCTGTGCGAAGGAAAAAAATCAACAGCATAATAAGACTGGATTAACCTAGACCTCCCGATTAGTTGCTTTGCAATCCTTGCACATTTTGATTTATAACTGTGTAGAAAATAGTAATTGATCCATATTTGCAAGATCATTGTGAGTGCTAAATTTACTCTGCTTGTATAGGTTTTCAGAGAGAATAGATTGCTTATCCTGTTGCGGTAATTGTTTCACAATTATAATAGCATTTTTAATTACGTTTTTCATTGCAGTGACTATTTTTAGTTAAGTTAATATTATAATGTTCAGCGAGATGCAATCTTAACATATTATACATAATTCGTAGTATCTTCTTGTACATACTATGCTCTTGTATGTAATACATAGAAACTATTTGCCCTTATACATATAGTGCAATAGGAGCATCTGCTGTTGTGTTTTTGTGTTTTTCTAAAAACAACATTCTATATAAACATATTTCTAATGTAGTTTTGTTTGGTTTCTTCGATAGTTTCTCTTCATTCTCCTGAGAAGTTTAAATCCCACTTAATTAAAACTGAATATGTATCAGAATATTGAAAACCGAATGCACATTTGTTCTGGCACTGATTGGTGACTATAGGAGTATATCATAATACTGAAACCTAAATGCATTTCTTCTGCTCTGATCAATGACATATACAGTTTTTTTGAAGAAATTATTGACTTCCAGACAACTTGGAGAAGAGGGGAAGTTCAGTTTACATACATTTGTGCAGTATTTTCGAGACTCGTTTGTAGCTTAGTTGCTCTTTTCTTCCACAATTTTTGCTTCTTGCAGTTGGGGGCTTGACCGCTTGAATTGCAATCCTCGCGCGGTTCTATAGGGTTCAGGGTGTCGACGTAAGCAGTAAAGCCATCACCATCTACTATGAAATTTGCGTCAACCTGATCAAATTATTGATTTGTGAGAATCATTATTTTACTCAATTGCTCGAAACACACGATGTTGGTGACAAATCGTGTGAAATCTGACCGGCAATGTTTTTAGCACGAACAGCACGCCCTCTGGTATTGACGATGGATGCTTTTCTGATACCTCTTTGGAGATTGAAGGAATTGGAAAGCCATAAAATGCAAGAACACCCTGTGGACCAAAACACACATTGTTCCCATGGTTATAGAATCCATAAATTGAACTATTATGCCAACTGTAACATTAAATAGAATCCAAATAATATCCTGGATGATTAAGGATTTTGCACAATTTATTTGGCTTACAAATATCCTTGAGTATTACAAAGTATAAACAGCAGACGTGTGAGAATTTATGCAGACTTGCTCATTTACATTGACAATAGGCATAAAAATGTTTTGGAAGGGCAATTTTGCATTGATACCAATACATGCTCTACCAATTTGTTGGCAACTTGAATAGCAATTGGGATAGTTTGAATTAAAGTGAAATAATTGGTGTTGCCCACGATCGATTTGGTCATATTCTGGAATTCTATTCTCACCTTAGTAAGATTTGGCTTCATATCGGTAGCAAACGAAACATTAACTAGACAAAATGTATTGCCAAAACTTGCCTAGAATTTTGCACTATCAAAATTTTGGTAGGCTTCAACCCAAACTCATACGAAATTAATGAAGCATAGTAGTGCTTTCCTATGCATCACTCACATCAACTATCAAGTCCTTATCTATGTCAATTCTTGATTGACATACAAGAAGGAGTAGGCGGCAGTGGTGAACAATAGTCGGTATTCTTCTTTTCCCCATAAACAAGCACAACATTTGTGATTGTTCTTGGAATAGCATAGTCCTACTCGTGTGAATGCAGCTTCACTAGAGGGTACGGAATCGGAGGACTCACTTGTTTAATCATATAAGGTGAAAGAACTTCTCCTATCATGGGTTGTGAATGTCTTAAGTGATTGCTTGGTTGTGCACCATGTTCATTACCCCAAGGATGTCTTAAAGTTCCTCTACCAAATTGCAATACATAATCAACCCCAAAGATTCCGGTAAGAGATGGTATATGCCAAACATGAACACCCCCTAAAGCCATCGTTTAACACTTGGCACGCATACCCAGCTTGAGTGAAAAAGACATCGCGAGCACAATCTTTTCAATATAATCATCGGGCAATAAATCAACAAAACCTAAAGTCATTTCGTGTTTCTCTTCTAACTTACCTACTACTGTACCAGCATGGATATGATCTCCCCGAGACATACGCAATGTGTTGTATGCAACTCACGCGAAGCGCATATTGAAGGGTAGCTCTTCGAGATTTCTCCACCTACGACTTATGTAGTGGTCGGTATTCCTATATGATCTGACTGATCCCCACAGGAGATTATACGACAAGTCTTGGAAACTGTCATGATGCTTTGGTGATGAAGGTCACTGTCGGCGGGTGGGTCAGCAGTCCTCAAAGGGGGTGCCCAAGAAGGTAAAAGAGAATGGTAGGGAAGTTGTCCTCCGATAGATCTGATGGTCGACTCGAGTCCTAAGACGAGCCAAAGAGCAAAGACACAGTGAGTTATATTGGTTCAGCCCTCTCGAAGAATAATAGGCCTACGTCCAGTGTTCTTTGTTGGGGTGTATGATGAACAAGAGTTACAAGGGAGCAGTTCTTGGGGCTTAGAGCAATCTGGCCAAGAACTGAGAACGAGAAAGCAGGGAATTGATCGATCCATTGGCCCCGTCGCCTGCCCTCCCTTTTATAGCTCAAGGGGGGCAGAAACATGAGTGCTTGGAGGCCAAGAAAGCTATGACTAATGTGCGAAAAGATGAGTACAAACAATATCTAAAAAGGTACAAGATGGTCTGCTATGTCCTATACACCGTGGACATCTTGTGCTCTATCTCTTGCCTTGGGATCCCTCCTCCGCTGGAGATGTCTGTATTGTCCTGTCGGGTGATGTCAGTCTCTACCGGGCTGTCCCCTCCCTCTTCCTCCTTGCACGCCAAGTCTCGTCCTGAAGATGGTCAAGGTCAGGTTGTGGTTGTCGGGGTCGAGAGAGGACAGCCGAGGTCGGGCTTGGGGGAAGGTCGAGACGTCCGACCCTGCAAAGGGGGTCAGGCCATCAACCACATCCCGAGGACTCTCGGTTTTGACTCCAGTTGGACTTTAACTCCAGTCCGTGGGGTACCCCGGGGTGACACCCCCCACAGCAGCCCCTTAGCCTAAGGAGGAATGGAACATCCATCCTTAGGATCAAAGTTTGTTCTTCATTGCCATCTTCAAAGGATTCTCAAAGCATCGAGCCATGGTTTTGGCAGGTGCACCGCATAGGTGCACCTGCCAGGTGTAGCCTCTAAGCCTAAGGGCGAATGGAACATTCGTCCTTAGGGTCAAGTTTCCTTCCAAGGTGCTAGTTTCCTGCAGGTTGTCAAAGTTTTGGGAGTTCTCGATTTTACAGGTGCACCGTCCAGGTGCACCTGGCAGATCTAGCCCCCGAGCGTAGGGGCAGATGACACATCCGAGCATAGGGTCTTATCATCAAGAGTGTCTTTCGTTCACCCTCTAATCTGAGCATCGCCCGAGATGTAACAAAGATTTATCAAGAACAATAGGTCCACTGCCCGGAGGGATAGGGTAGTCCCTGCTTCGACCAAGGGAAAGTCACCGCCCGAAGTCAGGAAGGTCACCGCCCGGAGGCAGTGTAGGTCAGCCAAGTGGTCGGGACTACCGCCCAGAGGCCTATAGCAGTCCTGACCCTGACTGGGGGCTAGCTCGGAAGCCCATGCTTGTGTCAGAGATGCCACTACCCTGAGGTAGGGGAGGTTGGTAATGTGGTAGGGACTACCGCCCGAAGGCCTATAGTATCCCTGACCCTGACGGTGGGCTAGCTCGAAAGCCCACACTCAAGTCACTGAAGCCACTGCCCTGAGGCAGTGGAGGTCGACGACGCGGTTAGGACTACCATCCGGAGCCCTATAGTAGTCCCGACCCCGACGGTGGGATAGCTTGGAAGCCCACGCTCAAGTCACGGCCACAGCCCTAAGGCCGTGGAGGTCGGTGACGTGGTTTGGACTACCGCCCGAGGCTATAGTAGTCCCAACCTCGACGGTGGGCTAGCTCGAAGCCCACGCTTGAGTAACAAGTCTCGATCCGAAGGCCGCCGACGGCCGCCGAAGTCAAAGAAGAGATCCTCTGTCATCCTTGTGTAGAATTCGTCACGCCCGTTGAGGGCGCAAAACCGGCGTAACGTTACGTGATGGGACGGGACGGGAGACGGAAGCCATGCGGGCGCCGTTTGCCATTCCGAGGATCCGACGGTCAAGGCTTTTCCCAGGGGCGACATGGCATGCCAGGAAGACGAATGGGCGGGGGGTGCTTCGAATGCTTCGCGCCTGTCATAAACAATGCTAGGCACGTTTTTCGAGAATTACGCCACCGAACCCATCATTGCTCCCTATTTAAACCCGGTGATTCCAGGTTCCTTTCTTCTTACGCCATCTTATTCCTTCAGTTCAAAAGAAAACATCAAGACCCCCGCCACTGCTCCAAAACCCTCTGCTTCCTCAAAGCGTTCTAGGACTTATGGCCTCGTCGCTGAGTTCTACCGAGGGTTGGAGCAGGAACGGAAGCTCCGAGAGCCACCGCCAACGGGTAAGTCTTGGATTTCATCTTCTACTTAGATGCTTCTTCTTTTGTTGTCTTTTTGTTCTTCTACTGGAGCCTTACCTACCAGGTGTTGATGCCATGGTAGGATGTTGGCGGTCTGCCGCAAGTGGATTTTGCAAAGATGCGCATCCCCGTGGTGATCCCCGACCCGAAGGGGAAGCGAAAGTTAACTGCTTCCGTGGAGGCGGAGCCAAGCGCACGCGGGGAGGCGGGAGGACGGGCGTCAGAGCCCGCCCAAAAAATCCCACGCCGGGGTATAGTGAGGTTCACAGCCTCCACTAGGTGAGTTGATTTTTTGTAGTGTTTTTGTTTCATTGGCGTTTCGAGCGCTAACTAGCATCGTTGATAGGGAGCCCTTGACCATCGACCCTCGCATTGAAGGGTCGTCCTTCCTCGCTGGCATGGGGAGGCTGATGCTCTTCAGCGGCACAACCAGGCCCTCCTCCAGGACCAGACCGCCATGCTCGATGATGCCGAGGCCAAAGCTTTGGCGTCGGAAGCGCCGAGGGTCGAGGCGGAGAGGAAGTTGATGGCCGCCGAGGCGACCCGAGATGAAGCCTTGGCCAGAATGGCTGAGCTCCATGCCGAGCGGGCAGAAGCTGTCCGTAAGTACTGGCTTTTTGTTTCCCGTACTGTTGACTCTGGAGCGTGCTCTGATCGACCTATGTACTAACCAGGCCTGCTGGCGAGCATGCGTCGTCAAGCCGGCCGGCTTCGGGACAACTTGAAGACGGTCGACGGGCACTAGGAGATCTGCACGGAGGTGGCCCGAAGGCTCCTCGCCGTGATCGACCCGGACACGTTGTCGGCCATCCCGAATGACGACATGCTCTAGGCGCGTCTCGAACGGTTGGGAGCTTCTCCAGACCTTCGCTCGGGGCATGGAGAAGACGGTGGCAACACACGTCCTTGGTGTGGTATAGAAGCTGTACCCCGAGCCGATGTCGAAGCGGTTGCCGAAGGGTGCCCCGCTGGTGTCGAGGAGGGTGATGTCGATGACATTTACACCGCCGTGGAGCCGACGACGGAGAAGATCATTGCTTCCATGGAGCTGTAGGTTAGGGGGACCTAAGGCCCTATGTATGATCGTCACCCCACAAAATATAATAAAGAAAACTTTTTCAGTCTCCTTTGTATGCCGCCTGCGATTCGCGATATGTCCAATATGAAATTTTTTGATTATATATATATTGGACACCCGACACGCCGCTATGTGACACCATCCGAGCGACCATGTCCTTCAACAACCCGAACTGGAGGGCGGCAATCGAGCTCGGGAAGCTACCACTTCGGGTAGTTTGCATCGAGCGATTTAGGCCATCAATGGACCGACGACTGGAATGCTTCCAGTCAACCTCAAGGACGTCTGTCTCGTGGAATGGATCGTGCTGAGCGATCTCGGCCATCTACAGACCAAGTCCGAAGGGCTACCGATCAAACTCCAAGCAGATCCTTCTCCTTCATAGCGGGTCAGAATGCGAAGAGATGGCCTTCTATTCGCCACATGACCGACCTCCAATGCCGAGTGTTCTTCGGGCCTTAACGGACTGATCCGAAGGCTTCCTCAGTTTACTCGGATCAACTCAGCCGAGTGCAGGGCGAATAGGTGGGCGGGGGAGGATCAACGATCATCTGGTACGCGTATAACTCTCATGACCGAGCGGCGGAAGCCGGCAGGACGGATCCAGGCGGGCATTCGATCGAGCAAGGTCACTTAGTTGTGTACATAGCGAATGAATGCGAGGTCGTCGTCGTCCAACCAATCTCTATGTGTCTAACCCTCGAAGTAGTGTGAGTCGGGCCATCGATAGACATTGTCCGGTGACCCGAGTCGAGCTCCCGGTGTCTTAGTCGTATACACAAGATTTAGTCATTAAGAGCCCCAAGATCATTCATCGGCACTTGACCGAAACAGGGCCTGTCCCGACCTCACCAGCCCTGTGTAGGAATGAAGTCACTATCCGAGGGACTCGGGTCGAGCCGACCACGTTCGTTGAAGAGGGTAATGAATGAGCCCCCGAGCAGCTCAAGCTTAGCAGCGGAACATCTTCTCGAAACCCTTAGCTAACAAGCTAGGGCCGCATTACACGTGGCTTGCCATGAGTACATTTGCGGGAGAAGGGATCAACGCAGCCGGCGATACTGCTCAGGAAGGCTTCCGAGCCCCCGAGCCGTTCGGGGGTCGGGAAAACGTCCTGAAAAAAAGGTCAAGAAATAATCAAAATTGTGGAATTGAAGGGATTGAGGGCTAGGTACTTAGTTGTTCAATTGTAGAATCGGCGCAGTGTTCGATGTTCCATGAGTTCGACACTTCCCGTCCGTCTTCGCGAATCAGCCCGTAGGAGCCCGGACGTGTAATGGCAGAGACGATGAAGGGACCTAGCCATGGAGGTGAGAGCTTGTTCATGCCAGCCGAGGACTGCACCCTTCGAAGCACGAGGTCGTCGACCTTGAAGGACCTCCTTTGGACGTTCCTGTCATGGTATCAGCGGAGTGCCTGCTGGTACCAGTCCATCTGGATTGTTGCCGCCATGCGTTCTTCTTTGATGCTATTAATGTCCTCGGCCCACGTTTTCTCGGCCATTCCTTCATCATAGAGCTGAATTCTTGGGGATTCGAGGAGCATGTCGATCGGGAGAATGGCCTCCGAGCCATAGACCAGGAAGAATAGGGACCGTCCTGTGGCTCAGCTCGGCTGAGTGCAAAGCCCCCAGAGTACGACGAGGAGCTCGTGCAACCAGCAGCCTTCATGCTTTCGGAGTGGGTCGAAGACCCGGGCCTTTAGGCCTTGTAGGATCATGCCATTAGCACGTTCGCACTGCCCGTTCGCAGGGGTGTGTGCCACCGAGGCATATTAGCATATTTGACCTCGATGCATCTTTCTTCATAGAACTCTCAAAAGTCGTTCTAGGTGAACTACGTTCCAAGGTCGGTGATGATTTCCTTCAGGACGTCGAAGTGGAATGTAATGCCCTCGATGAACTCGGTCGCCATCTTGGCGGTGCAAGATTTCAACGGCGCTACTTTGATCCACTTCGTGAATTTGTCGATTGCGACAAAGAGGTGGGTGAAGCCCCCGGGTGCCTTCGGGAACGGGCAGACCATGTCGAGCCCCCAGCACGTGAAGGGCCACGACAGCGGGATCGTTTGGAGAGCCTATGCCAGGAGATGGTGATGTTTGCTGAAAAACTAACACCCCTAGAAGCGCCAAATTAGCTCCTTGGCGTCCTCATTGGTGGTCGGTCAATGGTAACCCGCATGGAAGGGTTTGCCGACCAACGTCCTAGCGCCCGTGTGGTTGCCACAGATGCCCAAGTGGATCTCGTCGAGGATCTGGATTCCACGGTCCCAGGGGACACACGGCAAGAGTATTTGGGTGGAGGCCACACGCTTGAACAGCTCTGAGCCTACCACGACGTACTTCTTGCCGTATCAAACGACGCGTTCGGCCATGGCCTTGTTGGGAGGAAGCGCCTTGGTAGTGATGTAGTCAAAGCGCCTCGACGCCGCACACTGAGCGCGTTGATGGCGAGCACCGACTCAGCCGGAGGCGGAGGGGCCGGCCTGGAAGCTCCAAGTCCTTGATCAATGGTTTGTGTAGCTTGTGGATAAAGATCCCCTATGCAAAAGAAGCTCGGGAAGACCTAAAATTGGCCAGCTGGTCAGCTGCCGTATTGGCCGCTAAACTTGTGTTTACACCCAAATTTGGCACCTAGAGTTAAAATAGGGAAAATTGCCAAGATTTTGGAAGCTTGCCGATTTCCTCCGAGGGCCTGGCTCGATCGCCATTTATGGGCCGGTCAGACCGGGCCCATGGGCCGGTCAGACCGGCGACATGTGGCCGGTCTGACCGGCAGAGTCCAATTCCAAGTAGGTTTCGTCGGTGCTTGGGTTTCCTTGTTTCAAAAGGCATATCTCGGGTTTCCTAAGGTGTCTATCCCGAATTGGACGTGGAGGAGGACTTGTAGAAGGAAAGACCAACCTCTATTTAAGGGACAAGGCCGGTTCAATTGTAGAAGCAATCATACACAATACACAAATCTACTTGAATCATTTTTTCCTATATCCTTCTATCTTTTAGCCATGTTTTCTATTTTACTCTAGTTTAGTCCATCTTTATCGGTTTGCGCCGTAAACAGTCCGTCGTCGCTATGAGAGTGCGACATCTCTTTTGTAGGTTTGTCCTGAAAACATTCGGTTCGCCCACGAGACGGGTATATATCAATCTATCTATCTAAATCGGTTCCGCTAGCCGCTTGATCTACAAAACCCACTTTGTTCTAGTTCTTGCTAGATTGAAGTGGTTGGCGACTCCATACTAAGAACCACCGCAAATCTTTAGGTGAATCTTTTGTGTTCGTGCCTTTTGCCAAAAAAGGTGCCAACACGATTTTTGGCGACTCCACTGGGGAAGACACGATGCCAACTCGGATTCGACGTCGCCATGTCCAAGCAGGCGGCGCAAGATGTGGAGCCATCCAATGTTGTCCACATATCATTGGACGACTTGGATGGGGATGCTCGCCAAATCATGGAGGAGCGCATTCGGGCGATCACGCAAGAAGTGCTAGATCAATCTTGCACTAAAACACGACAAGGCATCATCATCAAGCCCGGAGCCCGCTCAAGGTAACTCGCAGCGAGGTAAGCGCTGATCACGTCTCTGTTCCTATTCAAAAACTTGTTGCTAGTACGGTGGATGAGTCCGTTACTGCCGCCGTAAACAATAAGATGGAATCCGCTATGGAGGCTTGTTTTAATAAATTGTTTAGGGCGCACATGAGCGGCAAATCCGGTCTTCCCGCGACCGATTCGCCGCCTACCTCGATTGCAAGTGGGAGCCAGCCCCCTGTGAACCACATATTTAGCAAAACCGACAGGGCGATTGCCCAAGGCCCCGGCGAAAATAGTTCTGCGCGCCTGGTCTGACCGGCCCTACGACCGATCTGACTAGCTCTCACCACGTTGGTCTGACCGGCCCTACAGCCAATCTGACCGGCCCACCGTATCTCGGTCTGACCAGCCCGACGGCCGGTCTGACCGAAGCACAGTATGGCGGTCTGACCGGCCCCATGGCCGGTCTGACTGGGTCGCCTTACGTCGGTCTGACCGGCCAAGCAGCCGGTCTGTCCGGCTCGCCATACATCGGTCATACTGACCGTCAGGCCGGCCCGAACCCATACTACACCTGTCTGACCGGCGGCTATATGGCCGGTCAGACCGCTCCTTATATAGCCGGTTAGACCGGCCCCGGCCGGGACCGGCGCTTGGTGCCGCAGACAGAAGTAGATCCTATCACGGGCAACTCGGTTCTATACCATGTTCCCGCACACAACTCCCCCGTGGCTACTGTTCATGCACAAATTCCCCCACACGTTCCCAATCAATACAACGATCCTAATAGGGGATACCCCTGCAACACGGGGCATGGCCAATATGATAATATTGCGCCGTGACAGCCACCTTTCAGGCCGCTGGTCTTGCCCGACCCGCCTAGGCCTGAATATATGGAGGACCAAATTAGGAACATTATTAGAGAGTCATTCGGAATTGAGCCCAGGGATCGTGCTAAGGTTTACCAAAAGCCGTATCCTGACTCTTTCGATAACATCCCATATCCTCATGGTTATAGAGTCCCTGAGTTCACCAAATTCAGTGGAGAGGATAGTAGGACCACATGGGAGCATATCGGCCAATTCTTAGCGCAATGTGGAGAGGCTAGCACTTTGGATGCTTTTAAATTGTGCTTATTTTCTTTATCTCTATCCGGCATACGCTTTTACATGGTTTACTTTTTTACCGGCAAATTCTATTTGTACTTGGGCTCAATTAGAACAACAATTTCATTATTACTTTTATATCTGTGAAACTGAGCTTAAGTTGTCTGATTTAACATCGGTTAGGCAAAAACATGATGAGTTGGTCATTGATTATATCAAAAGGTTTAGGGATGCTAGAAACCGATGTTTTAATTTGAACATAACTTAGAAAGATTTGGGCAACATTGCATATGATGGATTGATTGATTCTATTAAAGAGAGATTGAATGACCAAATATTTCTTGATATTGATCATGTGTTGCATGAAGCTATGGTTCAGGAAAGCCGAGTGGATGATAATAGCTTAAATGCTAGTTTGGATGATAATGTAATAACCAATATAGCCGAACCAAGCATTGGTTCAGATTGTGTTTCTATTTTGATCGATGATGGAATAACATGCATAACCGGACCAAGTGATGGTTCGGATTGTGTTACTAGCTTGGACAACGATGCATGTATAGCTGAACCAAGTATTGGTTCGGATTGTGTTGCTAGCTTACATAATGACATCATTGAAAATATAGCCGAACTAAATGATGGTTCGGATTGTATCACAAGCGATAGTGAAATAGTATTGTCACCTAAGACCGAGTCACAGATCAGTCATGTGAATGTGGGAAAAGGTAGTGACAATGTCTTGTAGGGTAGTGGTGAAATAGAACTTAAAGCAACATTACATACATGTGAAAGGCCGTATCCAGAACATATAGATTCGGTCCCATACCTGCAAGGATTTGAGGTGCCCAACTTCACAAAATTCATAGGCGAGGATGCTAGAACGACAACGGAGCATATCGGCCAATTTATTGATCGATTTGGTATGGCCGGTAATGATGATTTGCCTAAGTTAAAATTGTTCCCTCTTTCTTTGTCGAACTATGCATCTATATGGTTTAGTTTACTTGCTCCTAATTCAATTTCTACATGGTCACAAATGGAGCATGAGTTTCGTGATTATTTTAAAGATGCAAGCTTAATGGAGCAAAGACCGATTAATAATTCATCGGTCAATTGTGATAATATTTTGGTTACATCTATTGCTAAGACTGGAATTATTCATGATTCCCTTCCTACTGTTTCTATTGATTTTGACGACAAGAAAGTATTGATTCGGTCCAGCCAAGCCAAATCTACAAAAGGGAAAAGTGTTATTATTAGGGATCCTCGGGATAATTAGTATCAATAATGCTAAGGCCAAAGATCGTAAAGTTACAAAGGATGAGTCATCTAGTTTTGTAAAGACTAAAAAGCCGAAGCTCACTTTTGAGATGCTTATGGCTAAATACAAGAAGGGATTAGCGGTCAACGGCTTGGTAATCGTACTAGTGATGCAAAAGGACCAAGATCACTTTCTAGAAAGAGATTTGGTCAAACGCCAAAGCAATCGGAACCATCGACAACATCAACTCCATACAAACTTCCGGTTGTGATGCCATGGTATTCATATCCAATATCACTATATGATTATCCTTTTATATATTATATGCCATGGATGCCTCAACCATCTATGCCGTCTCATCAAGAATGGAAAGAATCACCTAGGTCAGTACCAAGACATTCATATAACTCAAGACAAGACCGCTTTCTCACAAAAGAATCGGTCCGGTAGATCAAAGGCAAACAAGATGAAGAAGGTGTGGGTGAGAAAAGAAGTCAAAGCTCCGGAGGTTAGTACTATTAAGGAGGAGTCTCAAGATGTTCAAGTACCTACTAGAGATGTGACAAAGGAGATACAAGCAGAGAAGACCGAAGCTGGCATCGTGACTGCCAACAATGGTGGTCTGACCAGGACAGTTGAGCGGTCTAACCACCAGCCTACGACCGGTCTCGATCGGGATCATTAGGCCAGCCGACCGACAAGATGGAAGCGCCTGGCCCGACCTGGCCTGTGAGGCCGGTCTCGACCGGGGCATCTGAGATGAGTAAGAAAATTGAGGGCAATACAGGAGGTTCCACTTCGACCACAAATATCAAAAATCATTGCTTGGCTTCTAGAAAACAACCACAATCAAGTGGATACCTTCCGGCTTATCTCGCTCTCAAAAGAGGAGGCTACAACGTCTTCGAGCCATAGGTCAAAAAGAAAAGAAGGCCGAAGATGTGGAGAACAAGACATGTGATGATTTGAAGCCTCAAATAACACATAAGCAAGTGTGGAGACCCAAGAAGGAAGAAAAACTTAAGCGACCGGTGATTTCCCAGAGCAGTGATAAATCAAATTCGATGAGAGATGAATTATCGGTCATTAGAGGTAAATCTCCTCCACATATTGCTATGGATGCTACTACGGTGTTTATCTTGCCTTCAAATCGTGCGATCAAAAAAGCCAATTTTGCTCGAGGGGCAAGACATTAATATGCTCATGAAGAAATCAAGGAAGATGAACGGCGATGGGTACGACAAAGACATCTTTGAACCACCGTTTGTTGGATGCTAAGGCAAGGTATGGGTTTATCGTGTTCATCATTATAGTGTGCCTATGCCATGTTAGAACATTGCTTGCTGTCTAGCACATGTGTGTTTTGCTTATCAAATTGATGTTATGCATACGTGTTGCAAATGCCAATTCTGAGTGGTGGAATTGGCAAGTCGGCATATAATTTATTTAAAGTATGATTTGGCTTGTTGGTCTTTGATATTTATTAAAAGCCAAATCATGCATGTTTTGATGAATCACCATAGAAAATATAGATTTCATAATTGTTGCATCATGAAAGTTTGCTTCTTAGTAATCCGGCTAATGTCAATGGTCAATGTGATGATTTGTTCTAGAGTTGGTTTCTTTAGGAACATTGGCGTTGTTATAATATTTTGCATACATGTTTAAGCTGATTACTTACACTTGTAGTTTATTGGAATTCATGCATGTGAGACATATGACTTTGGTGGTTCATTATTGGTCATACTTCAAGTGGCTATGTGTTTTGATGCCTTGATGATTATTGTTTCAAAAGCCGCTTGAATTAGTATTCATCTAGGCATATTAATTGCATTTTATGGTTTTCATATGTCTAGAAAGGGTGAATTTTGGTCCAATAATTTGATGTAACAAGCATTTGGCTATGATATTAAGAAGGGAGTATTTTTAATACTGGAAAATCCGGTGCTTGATTTTAATTTTTTGAGCAAAATTAGCGAAGTCACAGACTGCAGGCGGTCTGACCGGCGCATCACTGCCGGTCTGACCGCAGGTGGCCGGCGGTCTGACCGGCTTTGTATGGCCGGTTTGACCGATGAGAGGTGGGGCCCGACCGGCATTGTGTGATCGGTCGACCGGGTTTGAACAAGGAGCTAGGGGGCACGATACACTTGATTCAAAGGCTGAATTAATTGTATATTCGGACATTTGTACCTGTGGAGACGATAAAAGACTAGAGATTTCCTTTGATTCAATATGTGAAAAATCCCGGTCTCAAGTTTGATCAAAAATTCGCGGCAAGTATTCAAATACACTTTGCTTGATGGAGACTTATATCGCCGAAATATGGATGGAGTGCTATTAAAGTGTTTATATAATGATCAATTTAAAGTTGCTATGACATAAGGCACTTTCTAAAGCATTATGAGTTCACAGGATATCTAAACATAGTGCTACCAAGGTTACTCCTTTTTAGTAGGTCTATGCACAAGAAGCCGTTTTGCAGTAGAGGTGAATCTTGGCTCTCTTCGATATATAAAGCGAGATGATTTGTCGATTGAATACTACAAGATCTTGATGAGGTGATCGACAAGTGTTTGAAGGCTTTGAAAGAAAGAGAAGAAGAGGGTGGATAAGGCTTACAATAAAAGGGTGAAAGCAAGATACTTGAAGAGATACTTCCCGAGTGTTTGGCAAAATACTTAGGAGGTACTATGGCCGGTAATGTTGGTTATCGTCCTAAGGCAACATGTTCTATGCTTTTAGATTCACGATGTTCATCATAAAAGGCAGGGACATGTGTTTACACCCAAATTTTTCACCTAGAGTTAAAATAGGGAAAATTGTCAAGATTTGGGAAGTTTGCCGGTTTCCTCCAAAGGGCCGGTCTGACTACCATGTATGGGCCGGTCAGACCGGGTTTCATTGTTTCAAAAGGCATATCTCGGGTTTCCTAAGGTAGTCAAAAAAGGTGCCAACACGACTCGTGTTGGCACCTTTTTTTGGCAAAAGGCACGAACACGATCGATTCACCTAAAGATTTGCGGTGGTTCTTGGTATGGAGTCGCCAACCACTTCAATCTAGCAATAACTAGAACAAAGTGGGTTTTGTAGATCAAACCGGCTAGCGGAACCGATTTAGATAGATAGATTGATAAATACCCATCTCGTGGGCGAACGGAAGGTTTTCAGGACAAATCTACAAAGAGATGTCGCACTCTCGCAGCGGCGGCGAACGGTTTACGACGCAAACCGACAAAGATGGACTAAACTAGAGTAAAATAGAAAACATGGCTAAAAGATAGAAGGATATAGGAAAAAACGATTCAAGTAGATTTGTGTATTGTGTATGATTGCTTCTACAATTGAACCGGCCTTGTCCCTTAAATAGGGGTTGGTCTTGTCTTCTACAAGTCCTCCTCCATGTCTAATTCGGGATAGACACCTTAGGAAACCCGAGATATGCCTTTTGAAACAAAGAAACCCGAGCACCAACGGAACCTACTTGGAATTGGACTCAGCCGGTCAGACCAGCCACATGCCGTCGGTCTGATCGGCCCATGGGCTCGGTCTGACCGGCCCATACATGGCAGTCAAACCGGCCCTCTGGAGGAAACTGGCAAACTTCCCAAATCATGGCAATTTTCCCTATTTTAACTCTAGGTGCCAAATTTGGGTGTAAACAACTTGCCCTCAAGATTTTGGACCTCGGTGCAATAGGCGTCCATCTTCTCGCTTGAACAGGACCAGTCCTTGTTGACTTGGCTAATTACTAGCTTCGAATCACCGCATACCATAAGGTGGTCGATGCCGATGGACTTGGCGATTCGAAGACCATGGAGTAAAGCCTCGTACTCGGCGGCATTATTTGATGCTTTGAAAAGCAACTGGAGGACATACTTAAGATGCTCTCCCTTCGGGGAAAACAAAAGCACGCCAGCTTCAGGGCCGTCGATGCTGAGGGAGCCATCGAAATACATGGTCCAGATCGGCTGAGTCTCGGAGGTCGGCGGGAGCTGGATCTTCGTCCATTCGGCCATGAAGTCGGCAAGGACTTGGGACTTGATGGCGTTACACGGCTTGTAGTCGATGGAGAACTCGCCCATCTCCAAGACCCACTTGACTATCCGCTCAGTGGCCTCGCGGTTCTAAATGATGTCCCCGAGGGGGAACCCGGTCACCACCACCATCTTGTGAGCCTGAAAGTAGTGTCTTAGGTTTCTGGTGGTGATGAGGACTGTGTACAATAGCTTCGCACTGTGGGTAGCACGTCTTCGACGGCTCACGACCTTAGATACATACTAAATGTGCTTTTGGATCAGGTAGGCACGACCCTCTCGGGCGCTCGACAACCAACATTGTACTAACGACAAACATGGTTGCGGCGACATACGAAGCGTTGTTCCTCGGGGTTCGAAGCGGTGAGGGACGGCAGCATAGTCAAGAGGTATTTGAAGTCGGTGATGTCCTTGTCGGTATCATCCGACCATTAGAAATCTTTGCCCTTCTCGACCAGCTTGAAGAATGACGCTCCACGCTAGCCGAGTCGGGAAATAAACCTTTCGAGAGACGTTATGCTGCCCATGAGCTTCTGCACGTCCTTGACGCAGGACGGCTTTCGCATGTTCAGGATTGCTGATATCTTCTCGGGGTTGGGCTGGATTCCTCGGCTAGAGACGATGAAACCTAAGAGCTTTCCGGAAGGCACGCCGAAGACGCACTTCTCGGGGTTAAGCTTCCATTGGTACATGCGCAGGTTCGCAAAGGTCTCAGCTATGTCGGACAGGAGATCGCCGGGGCTTCGCGTCTTAATCACCACGTCGGCAACGTAGGCTTCGACATTACGACCAACTGGCGGCCAAACAACGCCGGATGGTTCGCCGATAGGTCGATCCGGCGTTCTTTAGACCAAAGGCCATGGTGGTGTAAATGTGAGGCCCCGAACAGCCGTAATGAAAGACGTCTTCTCCCGGTCGGACGCTTTGAGACCTATTTGATGATAGCCCGAGTAGCACCAGAAACACAGGAGGGAACAACCCATGGTAGAGTCGACGACTTGATCGATGCGGGGAAGAGTAAACGGGTCTTTGGGGCAATGTCGGTTAAGATCGGTATAGTCAACACACATTCTCCATTTCCCATTTTTCTTCTTTACAAAACTGGATTGGCTAACCATTTCGGATGATACACTTCTTGAATAAAACCCGTATCTACAGCCTAGTCAACTCTTTCCGGATCTCGTCCTTGCGCTCCCGAGCGAATCGATGCAGCCTTTGCCCGACCGGCTTGGCATTGGGGAGGACATGTTCATGCTCGACCAACTCCCTGGGTACTCCCGGCATGTCCACCGGTTTCCAGGAGAACATATCAATGTTTGCGCGCAGGAAGTTGACGAGTGTGCTTTCCTATTTTTCCCTGAGGTGTGAGCCGATCAGCGCCGTCTTGGAGGGATCGATGTCGGAGAGGGAGACGACCTTGTACTTGGCGGAACCAGTGGAGGGTCTCAACACTGGTGGCGCCGGGCATGGGTCATCCCCGACCATCGGTGCCTTCCCTTTCGGGTCAGCACGCAGGGGTGTGAATCCTCCGACGTGAGCCGAGGGATCGGCGGCCTCTCCCAAGGTGAGGCTCTCAGTCTCGCAGGCGTAGGAGGTGGCGACATCCCCTTGCACGAAGAATTCCCCATGGGGCCCCAGTATCTTGAGGACTAGGTATGTGTAGTGGGGGACCGCCATGAACTTGGCGAGGGCCGAACGACCGAGCGTCGCATGGTAGGCCGTCTCAAAGTCTGCCACGTAGAACCTGAGGAACTCAGTGTGAAAGTTCCCCGTGTTTCAAACGTCACGGGGTGGGAGATCACACCAAGGGGGAGGCTTGCCCGCCCTGGGACAATGCCGTAGAACGGTGAGTCCATGGGCTCGAGAGCGGAGAGGGAGACCCCAAGCTCGCAAAGGGTTCCTCGGAAGAGGACATTGATGTCGCTCCCGTTGACGAGGACACGCTTGAGGCGCAACTTGAGCACCACCGGATCCACTACTAGCGAAAACCGGCCCGCTTTGGGACGTCGGCCCACTAGTCAGCCAGAGAGAAGGAGATCAGGATTTCCGACCATCGAAGGTGCTCGGGCGGCTCGGTGGAGATGGCGTTCACCCGATGGGAGGGAGCTTCTTCTAGATCGACTCTCTAAGGTCCCCTACCTCCAAGTATCATGTTGACGGTGTGGGTCAGCTCCTAGAAGCCGTCCTCCCATTGGTGATCTTCTTTTCGGTGCTTCGAGTCCGTACTCCTTCCCTTTCCTGGCCTCGGGCGTCGGGGACTCTGAGCCTCCCGGGCCATGTGGTCCTGGAGGGTGTAGCACTGCCGAATGGTGTGGTTACCTTCCGAGTGGAGAAAGCATGGCTTGTCCAATGCATCCCAGAATGATTCGCCCTAGGGCTCTCTCCTCGAGCTCAGCCTCTCTTTGGCCACGACCTCCGGGGTCGGCTTGCGCTTTATCTTGTTCGGCCAGGCCCGCAGGAGCGGTCGGTGATCCATCTTCTTGGCGAGCGATGCTGGGATTCGCCCGCTGCTTTCCTGACTCCCTTGGGAGGCGGGAATCGTGGCGATCATTTCGTGCCATTCGGCATCCTCGGCATCGGCGAAGCTCTCGGCAATGGAGATCACTTCAGTCGGAGTGGTTGGCTTCGTTTGAACAAGGAAGTTGAACAGCTCGGAGGGCTTTTGAAGGCCCTCGGAGAAAAATGCGCATGACGTCTTCATCGGTGATGCTCACAACCGTGTTGCGCGCTCCGAGTAGCATCAAATGTAGTCCCGGATGGACTCGCTAGCCCCTACCGAACTTGGCGGAGGTCGTAGCGAGTGGCCGAGCACTGCTAGGTGCCATGGTAGTTGGCAACGAAAGCATCGCAGAGATCATCCCAAGAGTCGATGGAGTTCTCGGGGAGAACTGTGAGCCAGTTAATGGTAGTCGGCGCTAGAATGACCGGGAGGTAGTTTTCCATCATGTTGGCATCACTGTTTGTGGCTGGGACAGCTATGCAATACAACTGGAGCCACAGGGTGGGGTCAGTCTTGCCATAGTAGGGGTCGATCCCTGTTGGACGAAAGCCTTTGGGCCACGTGACCCGCCAAAGTTTGGCGGTGAAGGCCACAAAGCCATCGCATTGGGGCACAACATCAGGAGCTCCATCAGAAGGTCCATGCATTCGGTCGTACTCATCCCGACGCCGCATCTCCTGGTGTCTCCGATCGGTGGTGTGTCACTCGACAATGTTGCGGGCATTGACCCTTTGCGTGATTATCTCACGCAGGTTCCCCGTGTATGAGCTCCCTTGGTGCTCGGCCTTGCGAGCACTCCTGGAGCGACTGGTCGTGGCTCCAAGAACAGCCCCGGTCATCATGGCTGCGTCCTTAGGACGACACGGGGAGGCCGAAAGACTGGCACTCTGATGCGCCCATGATCACGAGCGTCGAGCACTATCGAAGGGGCGCTCAGATGGGCCCGGAACGTTGAGCTACGCAGCGGCTGCCTGGGTCATGGCCATGGCCTTTCGGACCTCTGGAGAGTCAGGAAGACCATTGAGCGCACGTTAGATGGCGACCAAGTTGATCGCGGGCGTCCGGAAGACCTCGAACTCCATGGTGAAGTCGGACTTTAGGCGTCGGAGCTGGACGCGGGGTCGACAGTCCTGCTCGTGCCGCGCGACCGGCCCCACGTTGGGAACGACGCGCATTGTGGTTGGTGTCGACTCTTGAGAACCCGAGGCCTCGCTGCCGCACACCACATCCGCCATCATGACGAAGTTGGTGGGCCAGCGGTTGCTAGGGATGAACACTGGACCGTGGAGCCGCATGGCCGACACCGTGTGAGGAAGAAAGGCATAGTTGGCGATCTTGCCGATGCTCTCCACGCCAGCAGACGCGGGAGTACGTCCAGCAGCATGCGAAGGTGAAGAAGGCGTCCCTTGCAAAGTGAGGTGGCGTAACACGTGGAGTGGAGCCGCCAAGACGCCGATTTGGGTCCATGCGTCGTCCGCCCTCGGGACTCGCATGCGGGCGTCGGGGCTTGGGCCGCCAAACCTTGGTGGTTGTGCGGGCCTTGGGAGCTAAGGCCACCGGGCGCGAAGCCGCGCGCATTGGCCCTACCACCGTGCACTGTGGCGCGACCGCATGCTCTAGCTCGCCGGAGGCCGCCTGAGAGAGAGTGAGGCGACGAAAGTCGTCGGTGTGGAATTTCAAGGTGCCAAAGGCGAAGGTCGTCCCGGCGGGAATGGCGAAGTCGGTGGAGAAGGAAACCGCCATCAAATCACCCGAATCAAAGAACAACGCCCCTACCTGGCATGTCAACTGTCGACGGGTGGGTCGGCAGTCCTCAAAGGGAGGTGCCCAAGGAGGTGAAAGAGAATGGTAGGGAAGTTGTCCTCCGATGGATCTGATGGTCGACTCGAGTCCTAAGACGAGCCAAAGAGCAAAGACACAGTGAGTTATACTGGTTCAGCTCTCCCAAAGAATAATAGGCCTACGTCTAGTGTTCTTTGTTGGGGTGTATGATGAACAAGAGTTACAAGGCAGCAGTTCTTGGGGCTTAGAGCAAGCTGGCCAAGAACTGAGAACGAGAAAGTTGGGAATTGATCGATCCCTTGGCCCCGTCACCCTGCCCTCCCTTTTATAGCTTATGGGGGCAGTAACAGGAGTGCTTGGGAGCCAAAAAAGCTATGACTAATGTGCTAAAAGATGAGTACAAACAATATTTGAAAAGATACAATATGGTCTGCTAGGTCCTATACACCTTGGGCATCTTGCGCTCTCTCTTGCCTTGGGATCTCTCCTCCGCTGGAGATGTCTATACTATGCTGTCGGGTGATGTCAATCTCTGCCAGGCTGTCACCTCCCTCTTTCTCCTTGCGCGCCAAGTCTCGTCTCGAAAGATGGTCGAGGTTGCGTTGTGGTTGTCGTGGTTGAGAGAGGAGAGTCGAGGTCGGGCTCGGGGAAGGTCGGGACGCCCGACCCCGCAAAGGGGTCAGGCCATCAACCACGTCCCGAGGACTCTCGGTTTTGACTTCGGTTGACTTTGACTCTAGTCCGTGAGGTACCTCAGGGTAACACCCACCACAGTCACCGGGGTGGCTATAGAAGGATTCGGTGGTAGTCTCTGACTCCCTTCAACTCAATCAATATCAAGAACATGTCGTGAGCATAGGGGTTTGGCCGACTAACTATACTAATGGCTAACTTTAGGCTAGTTATCTTGGATAACATCATTCCGAAATGATGTTCAATTCTAATAACAGATAAGATAAAAATTATTACTTATATGAGTTTTGGAGGCTGAATATATCAACTATGTCCACATTAACATGTTATAATATTAATCTGAAGAGTGAATTATTTTAAAGATTCACAAAACTGTTATTCGATATAAATGAAACTATGGCAACAAGTTTCTACACTAAGTAAAAATGTCATTTGTAGTCCAATTTTTGGAAAATCATCAACAATTAACAGATAATGTTCTGAGTTGATATCATCCAAAACTATTGAGTTGATACAAAGAGAATGCCAAAACAGAGAGATCAACGGTTTATTTAACTGACAATATTCCCTAAAGGCAAACCAGGCATATGTACACATTCACTTATGCTCCGTGGGAAAAGAATTATCTACTTACATTTTATTTGTTAAATGTGCACAATTTTGTAGTGTATTTAGCCTAGCCAAACCAACTGTCCCAGGAAATACGAACAATCTACAATGCCCTTTATGAAATTTCGTGATATCTGTATGCACTATATGCATCACCAAAAATTGAAATATGTTTTAAGAATACAATTTGATGAAAATCAACATAAGTGTCCTTTGAGTAATAATTAAATTAACTAACAATGTTTCGTGTCATGCATGTGTTATTATTTGTTATTATTGGATTCATATTTAAAGGAACTTTCATATGACATTATAATTTTGTAGGCGTTGATAATATATTATGGACTGAATGAATTAATGGAAAAAACATGTAAACAAATTCTGCTTCAGTTGTTTAACAAGTAGAGAAACAACTTGCCTTCAAATAATTTTTTTACTTGCTTCATCCGTAGATGAATTTTGCAACTATGCTAATACCTTCAAATAGTTACCTCCAAATTAGTTCGTTCGATCCCTCTCAAGGCTGTAGCAACTAACACAGTAGCATCTGCCGATTCCTTGAGTGGAGATTTTATATCCTCGTATGCAGCCAATATTTTCCTATACCTATCAAAAGTAAAAGTGAAAAACTATTATCTTAATTTAGTTAGAGAATTTGTTTTTAGCAGAATGGCACTTAACTAAGAATATTGTCCCCAGTAAAAAAGATATGAAAATTATTTTTACAAGTGTTTGGGTAACGTGTCTCATGGATGATGATGTGGCCTAAATAAATTTTGAATTAAAATTCTGAAAAAAACTACAAGATGTAAGTTCATTACTTATAACCTATATAAATTTATAACAGTAAAACAGAGTACAAATTTCTTTCAAAAAAATTATCGATGCGCTCATTAAACTACAGATAGACAGCAGTGACAATTGTGATAGTTCCATTGCTAAAAAATATTAGATATTTTCGAAAGGGTATTGTACCTTATAGCAATCGAATTGAGTACCAGCTTTGGCTCATTAGATTTTTATATTGAACAATAGGAATCAAAGAAGCTTTGGAATTAATGAGTTCTGTATACCAAATATAGTGGTTATTGGAAAACTAAGCTCATTAGCTGTTAAATTTGGATGTTCTCCTACCATGTAACCTGTGACGTCATGGGTGATGTAACATGTTGTGCAAGCCCTTCAGGAACCTAAATATCACAAATATAAATTCTCCCTTAAAAACTTATCACAAACAAAATATTCTTCTGCATTGGAGGAATGTAGAAGGCAAAACTGTTAACAGCAAGCTCAATATATTGCTGTAAGACATGGATGCAGACCCTAATAACAAAAGAAATATTTCACATATAGCATATTGAAGAAGAAATACGTGACCTTGGGAATTGTAATACCACACATGATTCAATTAAGCACTTTCAAAATATAATAATTAAATTAGGGGCAGGAAAAGCTGACTTCAAAACCATATATTTGATTGACGACCAGAAACCAGGGATCGGTAGAGCTTCCAGAGCTCCGTGAATTTTAGCTTATTTGTATTTGGAATTTATATCATTAAGTATTGGTTGTATTGATTAACTAGCTTTGTGGTTGTTCCAATTTAGATGCTAAGTGTTATTTATTTTTGTTAGAAAAAGTTTAATTTACTCTCCAAACTATTTCATTGGATCATTTAACCCTCAAACACTTTTTTTTTCTTATTTTACCCCTAAATTATTAAAAAAGAATCAAATTATATTATTTTTTATTTCTCTTTACATGAATAGTATTTTAAACTTAATAGAGTCATAGATGACACCATCATGAATGTTTTATAACATAGTTTTAAAAATTATTATTATTATTTGATTAAAATTTAAAACTTTCATGTTTAAATTAGTCTTAATTTTTCCAACCTATGTAAAAAGCGATTAAAAAATTTCAAAAATATTGAAAGATAAGTTATAATGCATATATTAATCCCACAAAATTTCATTACAAAATATGACCTATATAAAAACAATTTTATTACAAAATATGACCTATATAAAGAAAAACAAAAAGACAAATATCATGTATCACTAGAGAGTACGATGAACTATTTTGAATAGTTCGGTAAGTAGAATGAGCCAATTGTTTAGGTGTTAGGTGCTTCGGCAAAAAAATTTAAGAAGTAAAATGGACTTTTTCTAGGTTGAGGGTTGTAACACCATTGCATCTTTCCTTCCTTAAAATTCACATTTGAGTGAACCGATATTCATAATCTGTTTATATTTGTTTGTTTTATGTAAAATGGTTAAGTTAGAGTACCACTGTTAGAACATCAAGGCTATAATTAGATACTAACCCACCTAAATTTTTAAAGTCTGTGCCTTATAAATATAGCGAGTTACCTTAGTGGTTATCGTGAAGTCGAGGAGGTCATGCACCAGGGCAGCTACCCCACAAGGGGGCCGAGGTGACCGCTTGGTCCGAGGGGTTACTACATGGTCGTCTTTGCTCTTGATCCGCCAGATCTTACTGCTGCCAAGGTCTTTTTCATCCGTACACCTATGGGTCCATATACATGTAGTGTGAGTCATTAGAAATTCCTCAATTCGCTGAATCCAGACGTCAATTAGTTTTTTTACTTAATAATTCTTTTTAAAAATATGTCAATACAAATGATTTTATATAGTGCGAAAAATTACATGTACAATTTATTCTTATTTTCTTATGTATGAACCATTTCTATAGGTGCTAATGAGAACCACCACTGCAGCGCTGCCTCCCCGGCTATTTAGCTTGGTGAAAAATTCTTAGATCTACAAAATAAGTAAGTTGTAGGATGGTTTTTTTCTAAAACAATTACAAAACAGCTCAGAGATATATGTATCACTATGTATATGTGTCGCAACTATTAGAAAATTCATCAAACAAAAATATGTTAGGATCTGATGCCTACCGATTAAAGTCCGTCTTCCTGATGATGTAGTGTGATGCTTGGGTCCTTCACACACCTACCAATATTTTGTATAAGTATTATATAGAAATACAGTAGGCAAAAATATATCATGTAGACAAAAATAATCTACAGTTTCATGGAACTGTTGTGCCTAAAACCTGGTTTTCCATTGCCCCCAAGATAAAGATTTTTTAAAATTTATTCTTTTTATTACTTAAAATTACTATAATTCAAGAGGAAGTAACCAACTCGGGCCATGTGCGCTTGTGCACATGCAGTCATTGAATCATCTTTTTAAAGAAAAATAGCATGATAGTGTTTTTCATTGAATAAAGTGAAGTCATGGAATCATTGAACACATGCCTAATTCCCTATGTATTTTTTTGGCAATTCTTTTGTGTGTATGGGTAGACCAATCAACTTTTTATAGTTGACATGGAAGAAATGGTTGAACTCTGTCAAATTAGAGAGAATAAGTATATGTGTTTGCGCTTTATTAGCACAAATACGCCCTCTTGTCAAGAATGTGGCATTTGACTTTTTTTAACTTTTAAAAAATACTATCAATAAATTATATAGATTACTATAGATTACTTAGTTTCAAAATATACAAGGTATGCGTATATTTGTCATGAAAAATACTTTTATAATATCATAAATCCATTAGGTTCTATAAACTTTCATAAAGGTACCGCTTAACCATAAGCAGGGTATAATGTGTCACACGCCCTAAGTAAAAAAAATTACTAGCAGATATACCCAGTACATAAATACACATAGCGAGTAAATATTTCGTCCGATCCCACTTTGTTTTGGGCTTGCTGTATAAGGCATACAATGAACTGATGTGCTATACTAGTTCTATCTTTTATAACAAAAAGTTAGGATACGGAGTCATGGATATAGTGTTGTGTGCTCCCTCCATTTCTTAATACATGACAGATGTTAATTTTTGTTGACGTTTGACTAGTCACTTATTGAATAAATTTAGTGTAAATATGCAAAGACGTTATTAAAATATCTTTAATGATAAAGAAGTCACTGTAATACTTACATAGTTTTCTTCAATAAACTTCATCTCTAAAAGACTAAAAGTCAAATGTGTCATATTAAAAATCAAGGTAGTACTTTGAACACCATAAAAAAAAGTCATACATCATTTTTTTTGACTGGAGGATCTGTTACGTACTTGGGCAGAATTTGACTAGGTTATTAAGTGGGTTATTGTCACGAGTTTTCTACTCCATTATAATAATAAAATATATATTTTCAAAAATAAACATACCAAACAGTTTAAATAAGTAGCCTAAAAATGTAGCAGAAAAAGATTTAACAGAACGTTATTTTTCAAAACTTGAAGAAAATATTCGGTGAATAAGCTAAAAAAATGGTCAAGGGCAATTCCTGACAGACTTTGTTCACATGTTCAGTGATTTTTAACATTAATTTGGTCTGGTATTCACCATGCTCTATCCTCTGTTAACGTCCAACATGTATATATCTTCTTGACAGAGAGATATGCATTCGATATTTGCTGAACATATAGGTATCTTTGGGGCTTGTTTAACCACTATGCAAACATATAGTAAGGTTTTCACAATATCTTCCCGGAGAAAATGAAGAGCTGGAATTACCCTATCTTGCACAGGAAGCGACGAAAACATTAAATTGAAGAGGTTGCCAAGAGGTAATACAACGTTCCATGGTAATTAATTTGTGATGTTGTCTTCCGACCGACACATAGTACAAATTAACACTAGAAAATAAAAAAGAAAAGAAAATCCCCAAAGGAAAACAGAGATAACCTCCTATAAAGCAACATTTAAGAAGATAAGGTTCAGAAAAGAGGGATAAAAGTCTCGAAGGCATATAATAAAAATGACAACACTTTTAAAACGCGAAAGTAACGAACTCTATGACTTCACCAGTTAAGGGCATATACAACCACTACACCATGACTTAAAAAGTTGCAACACTCATCTGTCGTCATCCTCTCTATCCTTGTTTGGAGAACTACCGACGGATCATCTGTCACAATGCTTTATCGAAAGAACATATGACGTTGAATATAAATCTTTCCCAACAGATGTCTGTCATCAATTCAGGTACATGGTGTAGTGAATAGTGTTTAATAACATGATTTTTTCATTGTCACCCAAGTGTAAATTTGATGACGTGGATGAGAAGAAAGAAGGAAGAGAAAATACGGTTGCTACATATAACAACGGTTTAGTGTTAACTCTTAACATTTATTAAAAATTGTTGCATATATATATATATATGATGGTGGAGAAAAATAAATAAAAAGAGTAATATAAAATATTTTGGTGTATTAATGGTTAAGAGGTATCAATTAAGAGCCTATATTAGACTCTACTTTTGTACATGCCCCAAACGCATCCACATAGCAAGACATGTCGTGAAAAATGGTCCTCGTAATTGTTCTTAAGATTTAATAAGATCACAGTGATGGTTCAACACTATCGTTTTATTCCTTTTATGCACAAGTAAAAGTGGCAATTTCAATCTTCTTTTACTGCGTTACTCTGATAGCTATTTATGTGGAGGAAAATACTTTACAAATAATATTTTTCTCAAAATAAAAACTCTTCTTTTTCTTGGGGGTTGGTGGTGGGGACGGTGTAAATCTTTAGTGATTCAGAAATAATTAACTTAGATGAAAATTCCACTAGTATATTGGTTTATAATACTACGATAGCTATTTATTTTGAGGAACATAGTTTCTACCTGTAAAAAAATGTCTAAAACTTAAAACTTAAAGTATGAAATGCAAAGTCATGATCAGATGACAATCCAGGAATTATCAATTGAATGTTTAGTTCAATTGGTTACAGCAAAAAAAATTATGCGTATGTATAATGGGTGACATGTTAAATTATTTTACTTTGAGTTACTAAGGTGTCGAGCCTTAGTGTACATGCATAGAATATTATGTTACTATGAATTATAATTAAATTACCGTAGATGAGATTTCCAAGTTGTGAGGTCGGCCACTCTGGGCGGTGACGATCTCTACCCTGAGCCAAGGGACTCCATGACGATAACCTAGAAAGGGTGTCGCCGGCGGCGGTGCTGGCTGCGGCTGCTGCTGCCTTGGTCGTGGTGGCAGTGACAATGGCACTTGAAGGTCAGCCAGACGCAGAGGCTGGTAGTGGGGCCTTGAGGCCGGAGGGTAGCTGTTGGGGAGGTGACCATAGCCACTTCCACCATCTAATTCGTCTTCTCCGTCGAAGCAACCGATGAAGCACTTGAGGGTGTTCCCCATGGAACCCTTTCAGCTGGTGATACTCTGATATCCCTCTAGTTTGCCATCTGCTCCTTGTACGTGGCTATTAATATGAGTGATGGAATCATGGAAAGCTAGCCTTGCTTCAGAGCTAAGGACCCAAAAGGATGATGCTACAGTGTGGTCAAGTCTTTGCCTTACTAATATGTGCAATTGTACCTATATTTGTTTAGCAACTTTCCATTGCTCCATCATCCCAGCCGCTGGATCAAAGCAAAGGATGCTACTGGGCGACGACGAATCTCCTACGTCCATCTTTGATTCTACCATTGATACTGATTATCGAAAGGCACCCGTATACTCTCCCACTTTCAAAAGTAAAAGATGTGTACTATGCCTGCCTATGGACCAAATAAAGTTGGCAGCATAGTAGTGGAAAGACGACACTTAATTAAGGCATTTGCTTTTAGTAATCAACTCATCCAGTCATCCTGTCTAACATGCTGCGATCTCATCATGTGGTCTTTTGAGTGATGACATGGAAAAGGATAAAACGTCATTCCCTTCTTTAAAGTAAACAATGTGTTAGGTTTCGAGTACAATCAGATGTTCAATTTCACTGTTCTAAATATGAATCCAAACATAACGCTGTTGTAGCCAGATAGTCCAACTGCAGCCAAATGAGCTAGGGAAGTGTTGCTCTGCAGTGTAGAAAAAGTGGTAGTATTTTAAAGCCTTTCTTCTTCATGCACAATGAAATACTTCCTTCATGTCTTGATTTTATGTGTTGAAAGTTTAATAGAAGTGTTTATACGAATAAAACCACAATTATGTATCAAAACTGCAATGGGACTTTATGATCTTTACTCCCGGTTGATGTTACCAACCGAGACTAAATATCATTTAGTCCCGGATTATTTCTTGTCAGACTTTGTCAGACCATCGGGGATTTTAGTCCCGGTTGGTAACACCAACCGGGACTAAAGATCTTAACTTTGATCCCGGTTGATAATACTAACCTAGACTAAAGATCTAAATGATTCTCGGTTGATAACATCAATCAATACTACAGTGAAGGTCCTTTTTATACTTCTTCTTTCTCCTCCAGCTCGAGCCATAGCTACAAAGATTTGGAGGACAAAGGGAGGTTGTTAACCACCAAATTTGGCAAGCTAATCCCTGGGTTTGAAGTTACAATTGAAACGGAATTGAAGGAACGTGCGATTCTCAGAGTCAGAACGCATATCGACAGAGTCTGAATCGGCTAAGGACACAGTCGGCTAAGACTGAGTCCGACAGGGATGTCTGACATAGCCGATTCTGATTGAGGTAATTAAATGTGACCGATCCCGGTGGGAAAGCGTGAAGATCATTATTGGATTCGGTTTCCAGTGCTTCAGAGATATTGACATCTACAGATAAAGTTCTGAAAAGGCAATTGCATCTATTAATTAGGATATTTTTTATAGTTTTCTTATAGATAATGTCGGTTTGTTTTAAGCATATCTATTAATTCAGTTTATAAAAGAGATAGGAATCGTGTCCGTCACAAACTCGTCATGTATCTAGGTATAAATATGACCCAATACCCTATAATCCAAAGGAATAAGAAGACACAATTAATACAATCTCGGCGCATCGCCACCTTTTCCTTTTAGTTTAATCTCGACAAGTTCTTGCTTCGGGTTGGGCTGCATCGGGTTTCGATCTCCGATAAGAGGTAATTCTTGTTACAAGCAGCTTGTTACAAGGCCGAGCTTGAGGAGATAATGAACAAACCGCAGAGTCGCACTGCACTCCTTTACCCAAACTCGGTCCAAAGATGGTCGTCCGTAGGTACAAAGTGAAATTGCCACCGATGACGAACCCGAATCTAGCTCGACAAGGGCAAAAAGCCCCAAGAAATCAAACAGAGGATGGGCCGGAGCTAAACAATCTCCAAGACAGATCGATTATGCCGTCCATCATGCTTTGATCAATCGCCCGAATATTGGTCAATACCCTCAACAACATGATCAATACAGCTTGTCGACTCCAGGATAGCCGAACATCAAGCCAGGGACAGATTCCTCCCCGAGGGAAAATTTCCTCGCATAGGGCCTTGGAAACAGATGGGTTGCCGATCGCTGGAGTTCCTCCGAACAACCGATCGCGCTAGTATCGGCTCCCCTCAAGCCGTTTGTGCCACCATCGGCATCAAAACCGCCAAGTGTTTCAACCTAGAGTCCCGATGAGGCCGCAACCTCAACATGCGTACTATGAGATCCTCGATGTCTCCAACAGATTGGGGCCATGTTCAGCGCAAATCGGCCACCTGTTCTGCCCAAGGTGCCGATAGGATCCTATCCATCAAGCTTTCCTCAACATCCTATCGGCTCTCAACCTCTACATGATCAGCAGCCTCACATGGCGCATCAATCCCCTCAGCAGTGCGTAGGAGGCAATTTCAACCACTAATATTAGCCTCATTCGCCTTAGATGCCGTATCGGCAGGGACTGCTCCAGTTCGACCAATACGAGCCGATACAGCAGCAAGCGCAAGATGCACATCAACAAAGCAAACCTTGGGTGGACCTAATTGCCGATGTGATGAGAGAGAAGTTCGGTCTCAAGCCCAAGGACAGTGGCAACATGTATCGGTATCCGTATCCTGAGTATTTCGAGAGGGTTCCATTGCCCAACCGATACAAAGTGCCAGATTTTTCTAAATTTTTAGGGCAGGACAATGTTTCTACCTATGAGCACGTTAGCCGATTTTTAGCCCAGTGCGAAGAAGCATCGGCTATAGACGCCCTGAGGGTTAGGCTTTTCCCCTGACTAGATTTTTAGGGCAGGACAATGTTTCTACCTATGAAGGATCGGCTTTTACTTGGTTTTCTTCGCTCCCATACAACTCGTACGAGTTAGGACGATCTAGAAAAGCGCCATCGGTACTTTTACACCGACATCCATGAGATGAAACTGTCCGACTTAACAGCCATCAGGCAAAAGCACGATGAATCAGACCAAGATTATATCCAAACATTCAGAGACATGAGAAATCGGTGCTACAGCTTGGTGCTATCCGATTCTCAGCTAGCCAATCTTGCCTTCCAGGGTTTGCTAACACCCATCAGGGAGAGATTTTTGGCTCAAGATTTTGAAAGCTTGGCGCACTTGGCCCAGAAAATCATTGCCCATGAGCAACATTTCCAGAAGCCAAGAAAGCCTTCAAAAGGTTAGCCACGTTGCTTACGCTTTCGACTCCAATTCGACCAACAGTGAAGCCAAAGTGGCAGCAGCTAAATGGGCCAAGAACAAGAAGATCATGACCTATCAATGGGTGAAGAATTCGGCTAAAGAGGAGAAGTACGATTTTGACATTACTAAAGCTGATAAAATCTTTGATTTGCTGCTTCGGGAAAAATAGATCCAACTTTCGGCCAATCACGTCATCCCATCGGCTGAGGAGTTGAAAAAGAGAAAATACTGCAAGTGGGACAACATCGGTTCCCATAGCACGAACGACTGCAAGGTGTTTCACCAGCAAATCTAGTCAGCTATAGAGGCTGGGAAAATTAAATTTGAAGATCCAAAGAAGCCGATGAAGGTTGATGGGAATCCTTTCCCGTTAACATGGTTTATGCCAGCCGTCAATCAGCCGATCATCACCCCCGAGAGATGGACAACTTGGTCAAATTTATGAAGGGGCATGAAGAAAGAGAGACGGGCAGAGTCTACAGGGTGCATCCAAGAAAACATGATCGGCAGGAACAGGTTTACCATCGGCAACATAATGACTTTGATCCCCATTGGAGCTGTGAATTCTGCAGTTTTGCTGGAATCAGGGGATGAGGCTACCATCGCTCCAAGACAGCCCAGTTTGCGGTGGTTATGAGGATGAGCAGTGAAAGCTCCACTGATTCCCGCCCGAGAGAATCGGCTAAGATAGAGAAAACGCCCGTTCACCAAAGGCTAGGCCCAATCCATGAAGATTTCTTTTAGGAGGACTTCGAGGATGACGAAGAACAAACGCCAACCCGCAATGATGCCCCTCCGTCACTTTCACAAAGACCCAGAAAATGGAAGGTACAACAGATGAAGAGCGAGGGCTGGCTATAAAAAGTTTAAGCCGAAATTGATTGTCGGCTAAGAAAGAAGAAGGAACAAGAACACCCAAAGAAACAAGTGGTGTGTTAAGAACAAGTTTGTGCCACCGACGAAGCTCAAGCCAGCAAGGCAAAAAGATTGGCTAAGGGAAAAGTCGTGGCCTCTGCATCGGTTAACATGGTTTTCGTGTTACCACCAAATTTGAAGCGGCCCAAGCCGACGCAGACGTCGTAGAGGAGTCGCCGGCCAAACTCGTATTGTCCCCGAAACAAGCAATCTTTGAAAAACCGAAGGGATAGAACATCGTATCTTAAGCCTCTTTTCGTCAAAGGAATTGTCAATGGGAGGCTGATGTCAAAGATGCTAGTTGATGGGAGAGCGCGGTCAATCTCATGCCCTATGCTACTTTTGAAAGTTGGGCAAGGTTTCCATGACCTCATCAAGACAAACATGGTCCTTAAATATTTTGGTGGGAACCCATCTCGCAACAAAAGGGGTTCTTAATGTTGAGTTGAACGTCGGCGTAAGACAATGCCTACCACCTTTTTGTCATCGACGGAAGGGGTCATACAACCAACTAATAGGGAGGGATTGGATCCACGCCAATTGCTACATCCCTTCTACCATGTACCAGACCTTGATCCAATGGCAAGGCAACAAAATCAAAATCGTTCCAGCCGACAGGTCAGTAAATGTAGCCAATGCCGATCTAACCCTTTGGGAAATCGACAACATCGATTGCTTGTCCGACAAGGTTTGGGAGGCTGATTTTCTAAAAGTGTCCGATTTTACTATACATCCAATTGGAGACGAAGAATCTCAATTGTTACTTTAAGAATGTCATGGAGGACTCAAGCGTTTACACCAAGGACACCGTGGACGATCTCAATGGCAAGCTGGGGCAAGGTTTTTGTTCGGCCGACGAGCTTGAAGAGGTTGATATAGGTCCATGAGATAGGCCTAGGCCGACATACATTAGTAAAAATTTGTCTTCTCATTTTAGAACCAAGCTTATTGATTTATCAAAAGAATATAAAGAATGTTTTGCTTGGGAGTATTTTGAGATGCCGTGTCTTAGCCGATCGATTGTGAAACATCAGCTCCCTATTAAGCCGTGATATCGGCAATACAAACAACCGTCTAGGAGATTTAAAGCCGACATGTATGATGCGATTAAGCCGGAAATTACTCGACTATATGATGTCGGTTTTATTCGGTCGTGCCGATACACCAAATGGGTTTCGAACATAGTCCCAATGATCAAGAAGAACAACAAGCTTAGGGTGTGTATCGATTTTCATGACTTAAATAAAGCTACTCCTAAGGACGAGTACCCCATGCCGATTGCCGATTTATTGGTGGATGCCGTCAGGACATAGGATTATAAGTTTTATGGACGGCAATGCTGGTTACAATCATTTTTTTATGGACGAGGAAGACATCCACAAAACTACGTTTCGGTGTCCTGGTGCGATCAAATTATATGAGTGGGTCGATGACATTCAGATTGAAAAATGCTGAGGCTACTTATCAGAGAGCCATGAACTATATTTTTCACGACTTAATCAGTTTTTTAGTGGAAATCTACATTGACGTTGTTGTGGTAAAATCCAAGGAAGTCGAAGACCACATAGCTGATTTAAGGAAAGTATTGGAGAGAACGAGCAAATGTGCTTTTGGTGTATCTACTGGACAATTTCGGGTTTTCTTGTTCATGAAGGGGGATTGAAGTGACACAGAGAAGTATTAATGCAATCAAGAGCATTCAACCTCCACAGGACAAGAACCAGCTGCAATTTTTGATCGACAAGGTAAATTTCATCAAACGTTTTATTGCTAATTTGTCTCAGAAGAAGGAGCTGTTCACGCCTTTGCTAAGGCTGAAAGCCGATCAAGAGTTCACTTGGGGGCATAGCAGCAGAAAGTTTTGGATAACATTAAGGATTATTTAAGCTCTCCTCCAGTTTTGATCCCTCCATAGAAGGGAGTGCCTTTTAAATTGTATTTGTCAGTCGACGAAAAATCAATCGGCTCAGTTTTGATCCAAGAGCTTGAAGGCAAGGAAAGAGCAATATTTTATCTCAGCAGAAGATTGTTGGATGCAGAAACAAGGTACTCTCCTGTGGAAAAGTTGTTCTTGTGCTAATATTTTTCTTGTACAAAGTTGAGGCATTATTTGTTATCCAACGAGTACACCATTATTTGCAAAGCCGATGTAGTCAAATACATGCTATCGGCTCCAGCTTTGAAAGAATGAGTTGGAAAGTGGATTTTTGCTTTAATAGAATTCGACCTAAGATATCAAGCACCCAAGGAAGTTAAGGGTCAAGCTATAGCCGATTTCATTGTTGAACATCGAGATGATTCGATCGGCTCGATCGACATGGTGCCTTGGACATTGGATCGCCCGCACCCATGGTCGTGGCATCGGCTTGGTTATCATATCACCCAGGGCAAGTTTTGAGTTTGCTTATACTATTGCACCCAATGCTACCTGTCACATACTCAAATTCTAGGATCAACGAAATTTTGTCCAAACAAAATAAAAGTAAGGTTTTTCAATTATGTGAACCAAAACTTTTCATTTTCTAACTTGGGTTAAGGAACTTCAACCTATTCGCATGATTAAAGTTTGAGAACCAAAATTTTTCTTTTCTAATTAGGTGAGACCAACCTAGACCTTTGCATGAGAACCTAAATTTTGGAACAAATTAAAAACTTTTTCATTTATAATCTAGGACAAAAATGCAAACTCATGTGAAAGCATGCAAACCATCATTTGCCTGTTTTTGACTTGAGTCATTCATGTGTATTTGGATTTTCGAGACGCATTTCATTATAGGTCATATAAGCATTGCCTAAACGATTTAAATTTACTAGCCTTCGATAACAATATGAAAGCGTGAAAATTTAATTCAAAGTTCACCACCTCAGCCCAAGGGAAAGCTAAGATGAACCCAAAGAATATAATAGTTGCCTGCATATAGGGTAGACACCTAAACCTATGAAGGCTACCCTAATTTTCTAGATTAAATCATATATGATAAAATCATGGAAAAATTCATGTAGGTGCCATAGGTTATACCCAACCTAACATAATTTTTGTGCAATTTAAAAACTAGGGTTGATGCCCCAAACAAATGAAACAAGGCAGTCCAATATTAGGCTAATTAGGATCTTTAATCGACTAAAATAACAACTTGCCTAAAAGGTCATTTAAGTGCACATAAACATATACATGAAATAATTTATTCAAATACTAGTTTAATTGACATGAACAAATTTAATTTTTCTAGAATTTTTCTCCTCTATTTAGGCCTTCTAAAAATTCAAACTAGTTTCAAAATGGGCCATCTTTGTTTAATTTCTAGGAACAAACCACTAAGTATTTCAAAATGGGCCATCTCCGATTAATTTTTGGGAACAAAACACTCAGTACTTTTGAGTGAAACAAAAGAAAATGGAACCTAGGGATGATTAACTACCTCCGGTAAAAATTTCATGAATTTACCATGACCACAGATTAAACTATGAAGCTACCAAGATTAGAGGGTGAGAAAATAATTTGAAAATTAAGTTGAGAGACAAAGTGAGGGAACGTGTCCACTGCGCCAGCCCACCTCGCCATGCACCGCCGCTCGTACTCTCACCATTTGAAAACCATCTCGCCACCGTGCTCCTCATCACTTCCTCATTGTGTTCCACAAAGAAAACCAGGGAGAGCAGCTCAGAATCGCCGGAACGGCCTCGTCTTCATCCATGCTGGAGGGTGTTTGATTCTTGTTGTGTCTTCACTGGTGAGTTTCGCTGCAATCTACTCTCAGGAACGTGATCCTCATCCTAGGCCTAATCCATCCCTGCCTTTTACTTCCTAGGTTGCGGTGGTCGAGATCCCCGGAGTGTAGCCACCTCTGTCCTTGCTGACCCGAGCGCCACCGCCGTGACGTCGTCGCCATTTTGGACGCCGTGGACCACCTCGAGCTGAGCCTGCTCGCCATCAACCTCGCCTCGGTCACCACTACAAGACGCCCCAAGAACCCTAGGTAATGGTCCAGTGAATGCGTGGATCGGCTGCCTTCTTCCTCAACTTTGGCCGTTGCCTTCAACACCAATTCCGACCGTCCCGGTGAGTTGGAGTCCGATTCCTCGCGCATGGAGCATCCCAAAGGCATCGTTGAGCCATCCCTCTTCTTCCCTTGGCAGATGAAAGACCGAATGGAGCTAGTGACGTTGGCCCGAAGGTTTTCGCCGCCGCCGGGTCTTTTCCACGCGTTGCCGCCAATGTCCAAGCCTCCCCGACCTTTGCCAGCCGTTCGGTGAGTTTCCTGCGGACCAAAGCACACACATGCATGCATTTTCTTGGGTAGAACTGGCCTATAACCTAATACGCAACCGCAGCCCGAGCCGCCCCTCCGCTCGCGCCTTCGCTGCCCATGATTCCGGCCCTCACCGGCGACGAGACCACCATCATCGTGTGTGCAAGACTCTTGTGCAGATTTCCTTTTTTGGTCGCATCACCAAACTCGTCGTCGTTCGCCGTCGCCGCCGTCCGAAAAGGTCACCGGCGCGCTTTACTCTGCACCAGGCTCTGCCCCCTTCCTCCTTGTCTCGCCGACACGCAGGCCCCACGTCATTAGGCTCCCAAAAAATCAATTAGGAGGAAGTTTAAATCTTGTAGGGTCTATTATGTAAATATTCACCGAATGACATGTGGACCCTTGGATCTATTTGTAAATAAACTAAAACAGGAGCACTCTTAAGAAAGATCTCAATTACCACGTGTTCTGGACTGTGGGTTCTAATTCAAGAATTCCAGGGGTTTTTCGCAAAATGACCAGTGACTGACCTGTGTGCCCTATGAAATTCTGTTTTTAAAATATAAAGAAAAATAACTACAGCTCTATTTATTCAATAGAAAAACCTATAACTTTGTAAAAATCTATATAAAATAAACTATAACTCATTTTGGGGTGGGACAAATTTCTGTAAACTCACAACAAGATGTATTTTATTTTAGAAATATAAGACTTGACCATCATTGTACAAATTTAGTGTCAAAAATTTAAATAAGCAGAGTCACACATAGGGATTGCACAAAATTATAAAATACATAGAAAATTCAATTTAACATATTTTTGGACCAACTTAAATCATATAGATTCCTCAACTCACACTATCTATTTTGGGAAAATAAAAACATAGGGTTACCTTGTACCAACTATCCTTAAAACTATTTACATTACAATGATGAATTATAAGTATGCTGAACTTTAGGGATTTATATAAATTTCATTTTAATTCCTTTTGAAAAAACTCAAGTTCTGTAGATCCCCCAAACCCCTATTTTCAAACTATAAAATAAAAACATATTCCTACTGTATAGAAATATCACTTAAATATTTATATAAGGAATAAGCAATTTAGAGTACACTACAACTTGAAAAATTTGTAGTAAATCCATTTTTAATCCTTTTGGAGTGAACTAAGTCTCTATGAAACCAGCAAGAAATGAAATTCAATTTGGTAAAATATAAAATTGCAACTCATAAACTAAACATGTAGGAAAACCTTGAACAAGATAACCTAATTTCAAATCACCCTAATTAGGCTAAGCATCATGTGTATATAAATATGTATATACATGAATTGAATCCTAGCCTAAGTAAATTAGGATAGAACATGTTGGACCATAGGAACCATAGTTCCATCCTTATTCACTAGTATTTAGAGCACCTAGCCCTTATAGCAACATCTAGATTAGTATGTTAGAAACTATAACAAAGAACACCTCTAGTTGCAAAGTATAAGGTAAAATAAAATAAAATCTAAACTTATAAAACTAGAGTGGAATAAATATAAAACATAATTAGTTTACTTAATTATGTCATGAATTAACAAGTTCTGAACCCAAAACCCTAAAGCCATATATATAGAACACTATAGGCCTAAAACCCGTTATAAGTTTTTAATGGGCCTAAAGAAATCATAATAACTTTAAAATAATTATGAAACTAATTGTGTTAGAAATATAAAATGAATTCCCTTGCTCCTGTAAAGTCAAATTAATAAAAATCAAAATATTGAAACACTGCCTAAACCTCACCCAACCTTATACCGCTACGACCCAACAAAACTTCTAAAAATCATAACTCTTAAATGGGATAAGATAAATGGGAAAATTTTTCACCAAAATTCATCTTAGGTCAGAAACTACTCAATATTCAAAACTCATGCATTTTAGAGCATTTTGGATTTTTGTCTATTTTCGGTGTTTAATTGCACATCGTGTATTTGTTTAGATGAATTACGTAAACGGTGTTGGAGTGGATTAGAGGCTAACATTTCTCTAGACCAAGGCAAGTTCATGCCCCTCCTTTAAACACTTTGAATCCCATGTTTTCGAGCTAAATGATTTGTTTGCAAAGTTCCATGCGTATTTTACTCTATCGACAATTTGAACCTATGATCTCTAGCTATGTCCTGAAAATACTTGAACCCCTTTTAAAAATCAATTTCATGCTGTTTTGAACCATAGGATTAATTAGAGTACTTTAAATATGCTCATATGACTATGTTATCTCTTATAAAGATGAAATGCTTAGCCTTGGTTAGTAAGAAACGAAACATGGTCATGGATTTATTACTAAACTCTTTATAAATCTTTTTGGATATTTTGAACCAGAGGTGAACCTCTGAATATTTGTGAAATTAAAATTGAAATAAAATGTGATTTTATACTTGGACGGCTAGTGGCATGCAATTGGTGTATTTGTATGCCGATAGGGGGAGTGTTTGCCCTAGTCGATTAAAGACTGAACTACATGTCATTCATTGTGTTTACCATACATCCACTTGTGCTAGTATGAGATAGCCTTAGCTGAGTAATCTATTTAGCACATAGACTTGCATTATGGTAGGCTAAAGTGTATGGGTTTGGATAACCAGAGGAACTTCCTATTTACCGCCGATGTGGTAGTTTAGGTGACTAAGTCTGTCCAATACAACGGTATCGTGTCACATGGGTGGGTTCTTGTCGTGTCCGCCACCATGGAGTTAAGTTAATATGTGGGCCCGCCACTTAACGGTTCTAGGTCTTATTCCAGTATGACCTAGGATGGAAGAAACACGTATCGTGCTGGTGCAAGGCTAGGGACTAAGTAGTGTAAAGGCTACGTTATGACCTCTAGATCACACTAAACGTGAAGAGTGTGATAGTGCAAACTTGAAACAAACTAAAGTGTTCATATCATGTGGGTAAAGCTGTACAAACTCTACAGAGTTAATAAAACTAATCGATTAGTTGTGCGGATGTGCGACATGATGAAATGCTATGGGTATAAACTTTGAATTTTGTGTTTTCCCTAAAATTGTCGAGACGCCCGAACCTCTTGATATAGTTAAGAGCGGAATGAAACTCATCCACTCATCTCATAAGTATAGCAAGAAATCCGACGCTCCGAGAGAGTGATAACCGAGACATTGCTGGACCTTTAGCCTGTCACCAACTTCAGCCTGGGTTGTACTGCAAACTACTTGATGGGCCGACCAGATGTGTTACACAATCAGGAGACTTGACTCAAAATGGCTAAAGATCTACACTGGCTCAATTATCTTTAACTCATACTCGTGGTTAATATGTTCCTATCGAAAGGAACATGCTAACCACTTTCATCCAAGCATTTGGTATGACTAGCTGATTTGAAGTTCAACCTACCAATATAAGTATTACAACATAGTAGTCCTCATAAGTACATATGGCTGTTAGGCTAGATAGTTTTATAGATAGCATTAACAAGCGAAAACAGCAATATTTCCTAGGATCTTTTCTTCAACCGACTAGGGAATGCCCTAGTATGAACCGTCCGGGTAGAATGCCACCTCCTCGGCAAGCTCTTCCTCCTTGGGAGGAAGTTCCCCTGCAATCATTTCTATGCACAAACAAGTATAGATACACAACAAGTGTCAGTACAATAATTTGTACTGGCAAGCAACCATCAAGCCTACATGCTACATGATTGGCATTAACAAGGGTAGCTCATATTGGGTTCTTTTAGCACAAAGCAAATTTTATTTTGGGAAAGCCCCACTGTATATTCCAGGTTTTGCACAAATAATTTTCAGCAAGCGGTCACTTTGCTAAATTAGGCATTTAGTAGATAGTAGTACACATATAACGTCATCTCTTTGTACTTTAGGGCAGCAAAGGAGATAAATAAGATAGCAATCATATTTGAACATTTTCGATCAAATCTTTCAGAACAACCATTTCGAACACATAACACTATACCCATGACACATTCACGCGACGCTCATAACCGTGAGCACGGCTAACCGATTAGTTTTAACTCTACATAGTGTGTACACTTTACCCACATGATGTGACATAATAATCATGCAAAGCATGGCACGCGGTACGAAAGTACCCAATTTATTACACACAACAAAGCCCTTCTAATATTCGTGATTTAGCCTTACACCAACACGATATGTGTTTCCTCCATCCTATACCATTTTGGAAGTACGGCATAGGACCGTTATGTAGTGGGCCCACGCCTTAAACTTAACGCCGTGGGGGCGGACATGACAGGAACCCACCCACGTGGCACATTACCGTTGTATTGGACAGGCTGAGTCACCTAAACTACCACATCAGTGCATAAAGGAAGCTCCTCTGAGTTATACGAACACATACACTTTGGCCTACCTAAATGTAAGGCTAAACCACAAATAGTATACTAAGCTAGGGTTATCCCATACTAGCACATGTGGTTGTACTATATTCGAGATGAACATACGTGGAGTGAAGTCCTTAGGGTAGTTTGGGCACACACTCCCCCTATCGGTATACAACTAAACACCATATGTATACCACTTGCGGCCCAAACTTGAAATTCTCATTTGTTATCTTTTTTTTGTTTTGGCAAGTAATATTTTTATCATAATATAATTTTTAGAATAGAATTTTTAAAACAAAACTTAGGTACTTTGCCCCATAAGTATAGGAAAATGGCTCTACAATCAATACTAAGCATAGGGGTATGTCATCCAGGGTTTCAGATTTTTCAATCACACATTAACATCTTGATCATTCCTAAGGTTAGGGATTTGGCTAAGTAATTATGTGGAGTTTGAGATAGCATGCACATAGGTGGTTGTACTATCCATCTTTTCCAGGTTTTTAGTGTCGTTATAACAAACATCATGCAAGTTCCCAACCATTTTGAAATAACCTCCATAAATCTAGGATCAAAGTGTTCACAGGGGGAGGTAGGACTTGCCTGGTTCTTCTTCCTCCCGATCGTACAAATACACGGGGTCTTGGAAAGATGCCGACGGTTCGTCTAATGCATACATATAGTAATTTTAGATTGCAAGCATTTTTTTTAAAAAATCTTTATGAGCTATGATGAATGCATATGAGATGCAAGTGTTTTAGCTTCAGATTGACCTATTAGGTAAGGTTTTTATTTTGTCCCTTCCTACCAAAGTGAAAGATTTTGCGTATAGCCCCTTTTATAGTGTAAGGGTTTGGTTCTGCATCTTCTATAGTGAAAGATTTTGTTATGGCTAAAGTATAGGATTTCTGGTATGTAATTTATTTTTAGTTAACAAAACACAGAGAGGTGGTCCTAACAAAATTTAGTTTGAATTTTTAGGAATTTTCATGGTTTCCCACTAATTTTTAGAAGTTGGAGTGTTCTAGATTAACCCTTTTCCCAAATAAATCTATAAGTAGTTTATCTGCCACAGAAGGTGCATGGTCTCATATTTTTAACTTAAGGTACATTTTTCACAGATTCTACAGAGTCTTGGTTCACCTTATTCGGAGCCAGGATGATTATCCTATAATTTTTACAAGTTAAACCTATTCTATTTGGCTGGGTTCATAAAATGGATCTTTCTAAATAAATCTGCTACTGTGTGCAGTTGTTTTTATTCTCCAATACTAAAGATCATAATCTTGTGGATCTAACAAAATTTGTTCCAAGCCAAAATGTGTTGTTTTCAATTTTATATGGATTTTCAAAGTCTAGCAACTTTTTTGTTGAAAAACCCTTATTCGGATTAATCTTTTATTTCGCATGGGGCCTAAATGTCAGCGGCAGCCGGTGTTTAAACCGTCTAATGGCACGCCTGTTAAGTGGGTCCCGGCTGTCAGTGGCTCATGGAGAGGGGAAAAGCAGGGCAGTGGCACGCGGCGAGTTTCTCGCCGGCGCCGACGGCGAACGGTGGCCGGTGAGCGGTCGCGACCAAAAGGAAAGATGTAGTAGAGGCTATGGCGATACTAACGGTGGTTGTCTCGCGTGCTACCATGGCCAGAACGGTCGTTGGCGACGACGAGGGCGGCGTCGTGGTTTGGGGTAGACATGCATGTGAGTTTCTAGCTTGTGCCTTGCTGTGCATATGATGGAAATAGCTACTAGGGATGCTGAGGGTGCTTACCGAGCAAACACGGGGTGCTGGCGAGGTCGAGGTGACGGTGGCACCGTGCAGGGTCTCATGGCGACAACGATCCTTGCTTCGGGTGAACGTTGACAAGGCGTCTTGGTGTGCGGCTGCGAAATGTGAATGTGGGACCTTGTCAAGGGGTCATTGGGGATGCTTGAATCGAGAGGAATCGGTCTAGAACTCACCGGAGAGAGAAAGAGGGAAGTTCGACGGCGACGGCCGGAGTTGGGGAAGAAATGAGTGATTCCTTCCTCGAGCTTTTCCCATCGATTCCTAAGGTTTCAACCAATGTTAGGCATCAAGGAACACAGTGGCGAAAGGACTACAGCAATGGCTCACCGTGGATGGCTGGCGACGAGTGGATGGTTCGGCGGTGGTCAATGCAAAGCATGCAGTTCACTGCTTCGGTTCGATGGCGTTCCTGGTCAATGGCTGCGTCATTTGGAGTGAAACTTGGGCGTTATAGAGAGCAAGGATCGAGAAGTTGGGAACGGGCATTGGCTAGAGGAGTAGCTCATCGGAGCAATTGCGGTCGGATCTTGCTTGCCGACGAAGAGGATTCCTTGGAGGTTTCATGGTGTTCTCGGGGTGTTCAGCGTCAGTTTCTTCGTGGAACAAGACAAGAGTGAGACAAAGAGGAAGATTTTCGACCAGTCGGGCTTAAATATCGTCGCCGGCGATGGGAGGAGAGGTGAGGGCTTGGCTTGACGCGTGCACGGCGCGTTCCTCACGCGCGACACATGCTCTTGTGCGTGGCGCGGGCGTCTGAGCGAGTGAGACTGGGGAAACACGATATGTCACTGGCAACGCAGCCCCACGGGTCAGCATGGCCCGCTTAGCAGTGGGCAAGGGAAGAAGAGATGGAAAAGGCTGAAATTTTCCAAGTCTGGTTGCAGTGATGACGTTACAACTTTGGGCTTCATTTAAATTTATTTACAGGCTGATTCAGGGGCGGTGCCCTATGGCAAACTTGTAAAGCGTGACTCAATCTACAATACTGCTAAGTTTCACAGCCTGAGGCTTGCTGTTTTGGCAGCAGTTCAAAGTCTGCTCCAGAGTTCTGTGTCGGCCAGCTCAACACTTGGAAAATTTTCCTTAGGGATAAATCTAGTTTCTAGTAAATTTCCATTTTTTACCTTAGTGATGTGTCCCTAAATCTTGGGGTTAGTTTGCTGAGGTTCCTTTCATGCTTTTGGGTATTTTTCTTAATTTTTCTTGGGCCACCTTTGATCAAATTCCAAGGGAGAACTATGCCCCTATTGTGCACATGCACATTATTTTACACCGCAACCGAATACCCGTACTTCGTTCAAATGAAAACTTTTGGTTCAATATTTATAGTACACTTCCTCCCTCAGTTCACTGGTTTCACGATTTGTCAGGGTGTGACAAAAATGGTCTTGAAAATGAAACGTATTGAGTAGGAAATGATGTTGTTTTATGTTTTGAATTACTCCCCGACGTGAGTAATAGATTAGTATATACCTTTATATATATGATGAGACCATGCCATGGTTAGTAAAGATTTGTGTTCTGTTGAAAATGCCTTGGTTAAAAACTACATTGCAAATTGATTACGAACTAAAATCTGCTTTATGCCATAAATTGAAACTACTACTAGCCTTCCTTTGAAGTAGAGTTGTCATGTACTTAGGGTTGATTGTGCTCTTGCCGGTACATTATTTCAGATAATGTACTGACACTTGCTATTGAAATATCCATTTTGTTGAAAGACTTAGATTTAGTTTTTGAGAGATGCGGGTGATCGATTTGTTTCTACTAGGATTGAACTTAACGGGGTAAACCCCTAGTCGGTGTGCTTGTGGGTGGGTAACTAAGCCATCGCTGTTCGCTGTACTCTGATTTTATACCTATTTGGCCGGTCGGCCTATGTAATAAGTAATGTTTGTGTAATCCGTAATTGTTTCTCAATCTAGTTGTATTTACTTTGTATGCTCATGCTTGGGAAGAAAGTGTAAATCTAACACTCATCCTGGAAGTTAGATTCACATGAGTATGAGTTAGGAATAATTGAGATGTTGTAGATCTTTAGCCATTTTTGTCAAGTCTTTTGAGTGTGTAACACATCTGGTCGCCACCCTCGAGTGGTTTGACGGGCACACTTTAGGCTGAAGTTGACTGAGAGGCTAAAGACCCAGCAATGTCTCACTTATCCCTCTCTTGGGATGTCGAACGTTTCGTTATGTTTGTCGAATATTTTGAGTTGATTCACTTCATCCTGCAAATATAATGGGAGGCCCAGGCCATCTCCGACAAGGCATGGTATGAGAGCAAATACCGACTATAGAAGCCTCGTAAGTTGGTCGTTTAGAATGGATTCTCAAAGTTTTATTTTGAGAGCTTCGCTCTCAGCTACAAATTATTTGCGAAAATCATATTCAATCTTATATCTCATCCCTCTCTAGAGATTATTCTTCTCTAAATCTCTATTTCAAATTTTGAAACTCTTATCTTGCTCTATAGGACCGCATCCTTTTGAAAATTTCTACTTCTGAAAATTGAAGTTTTAAAACACTAAATTAAGATAACTAATCAGTGCCTAAATGTTTAGAAAAGTTTTGAAACCCAATTGCAAATTATACCTATGTATTAGTGCGGTTTTGCAAAATATCGGGTTAGGAAATAACCTCTAGTAAATGGGTTTCGAAATGAGTTAAGAAAACTTAAAACTTGCTAGACATTATAAGGATTCCATCTCTTCATGTTACCTCTGCACCAAAAATGAATTGGGTTGATTTTGAGCTTCTCTCTCGACTTTTCAAAATTTTATCGGTACGACCTAAAAGCAGATAGTTGGTATAGGATGGGAATTGTCATGCTAAACCTCTAGATTGTTTGCTTAGATGGACCTCCCCAAAATATCATCTAGCCTCTGGGACATCCTAACATAATGAGAATAAAAGATGATGAACTTAGACAAACTAAAACTTGAATACCATCTCATTTTGTGCTAATTGCTTGCATCCTGGAATTTTGAGTCAGTCTGTTTTCAAAATAAGCATAGGCAAAACCATAGGTGGTAAACCTGAGAAATTTTACAGGAACAAATTAAACTAACCAAGAAATCCCCACGAATTTTTGCAAAATTTTTGAACCCTTCCAATACAGTGAAAAAAAACTTGATTTGTCAGCCTGACCGTGTTCTGAAAACTGTAGGCAGCCACATTCATCTTTTTGTATAGGCCAAACCATGCATAGTAAAATATGCATATTTTACAAGTATCTCCTGGACTTACCCAGTATGCTCCACGACTTTTTGTCGAATTTTTTAGTCATTGCAATATGACATAAAAATTTACATATCCCTGCATAGTCCTGCTCTAGAGCCCGTAGGTCGTCTGTTTTGCAAATCTGTGTAGCCTAGACCATAGGTGATAAAATCTTTATTTTCCTAAGGTAGTTCCCAAACTTATTTACCTATCACCATGATTTTTGCCCAAATTTTGTACCTTTGGGATCTAGCCCAAGGAGACCAATAAAGACAGCAAGCCCATATTTTCCAGCACAGCGGCGTTTGGCCAAATCATTTCCTCTAGGGCAAACCACCCATTTAAAGATCGCAAAAACTTTTTCCAGCCAAAGGAAGCATTGTGGAGTGCCAAGGATGAATGTCAAATAAACCTATCACTTTTTCTAGATTGACCGCTAAGCCTTGTTCTTACCAGATTGACATGTATTTGTACCAGAGACAGTCATGGCAACCTTAACCTCCATTTCCCAAGTTGTCCCAATCAAGAGTCTTTTTAAATTTAAGGGGGGATAGTGTATCATGGCCTTATAAACCCAAAGATAAATACTTAACCTTTTCAAGCCCCCACAAGCCTAAATGTAAACGCCATGCTAAAAGTAAGTCATACGCAAATTATGTGAATTAGGTTGAGATGGCTCGGTTCACAAAATTTTGTGCCGCTCCTCGGATGGGTGCAAAATTTGTAAATCTTAGCAACTCACAAACATAGTTTGGAGACTTGACTCATAGATTTGGCAAATCTCTCAATTTATATATACATATATGTATATCCCACATACTTGTTCTATGGCATGAAGGCAATGCAAAACTATTTTCATGAGCATTGAATCAATTCATACATTCATCACATCATTCATCCATCATGATATCATAGCATTTATGCATGCCTTTTTCGCATGAAAGAAAAAGATACTGCCACATATGCCATATAACAATCATTTTCCTATCATGACCCAAGTATATATAAACCATGGGTAGCCACGACCTTTTCCTATGCCCATAAAAATTTTCGGGTAGGATCAATTGGCTTGCAAAACCACCTTTTAGGAAAGACTGTCCATGAGACGGATACCGCCATGACCTATTACCCAGTTGGACATTCTGCCCTATTCCTAGCAGAACAAGGTATAGATAGACTTGAGGCTACCAGATCAGCTTATCTCCTATTACACGAATCCTCCTAGCCATAAATTCTCCAAACTTTAAGGGGGATAGCATAGCTTGTTAATCGCAAACACTCGAAACAATGCTTATGTTGCCATTACTCGCCTTCGCTATAAACTGCCCAAGCGGGGAGAGTCCTACCACTATTTTCCATTCTAGCTTAATAGACCTTTATGGAAGAAGAAAATGATAGAAAGGGACCCGTTTATTTCTACTTCCATAACCTCGTGCTTGCTATTCATAGGTATAAGCTCGACCAAGCTACGGTTTGACCCCCAGATTTTCCGTCATTGTGCCCATATGAAAACCCGATACCATCGGACCTATGCACCATTCCTTCCTCGCCCATTGAAAAAACCGGATAGCTATCATGCTTGACAAGAACATTTTCCCCCACCTCTCCAAAACAGGTTTCGACCACTTTGATAAAACAAGTCTATTATACAACTTAGGAAAAACATAACCTAAAAATATTAAATATTGTATGTTTGAAAAGTTTTCAAACAACAAGAAGCCGATAAAAACCACGTTATCCAAAAACCCATGCCCGCTACGGTAGCACCATTTTTATACCAAATCTAGAATATCTCGCCATAGCCCCCAAAACAAAGACTAGTGGGTATACTGCCCTGCCCAGTGAAATACGAATGACCGAACCCACATACTTCACTTTTGCCCACGCCTATCGCCAAGTGGCATCCACTTTCCCCAGTATATAGCCTCCTTGACCAAGGCGCCTCAGCACCACTAATATCTGAGCAATGTCAACTACAATAAATCTATCTATTTCCCTGAGCCAATAACCTTTTTCCTCTTGGACCCTGCGACTACAAACCCCAGGTGTCAATGAACTCTACCTTATCCTAAGCCAATATCCTACCCATCGATATGATAGGATGAAGTCCTAGGTACGAAAAACCCACTTAACCCGACGAACTCCTGACCATAACCCAACCCAAATCTCGGGGACGAGATTTCCTTTAAGGTGGATAGAGCTGTCACATACTCAAATTCTAGGATCAACGAAATTTTGTCCTAACAAAATAAAAGTAAGGTTTTTCAATTTTGTGAACCAAAACTTTTCATTTTCTAACTCGGGTTAAGGAACTTCAACCTATTCACATGATTAAAGTTTGAGAACCAAAATTTTTCTTTTCTAATTAGGTGAGACCAACCTAGACCTTTGCAAGATAACCTGAAATTTTGGAACAAATTAAAAACTTTTCATTTATAATCTAGGACAAAAATGCAAACTCATGTGAAAGCATGCAGACCATCATTTGCATGTTTTGACTTGAGTCATTCATGTGTATTTGGATTTTCGAGACGCATTTCATTATAGGTCATATAAGCATTGCCTAAACGATTTACATTTACAGAGAGAGCCTACACTAGCCTTGGATAACAATATGAGAGCGTGAAAATTTAATTCAAAGTTCACCACCTTAGCCCAAGGGAAAGCTAAGATGAATCTAAAGAATATAATAGTTGCATGCATATAGGGTAGACACCTAAACCTATGAAGGCTACCCTAATTTTCTAGATTAAACCATATAAGATAAAATCATGGAAAAATTCATGTAGGTGCCAGAGGTTATACCCAACTTAACATAATTTTTGTGCAATTTAAAAACTAGGTTTGATGCCCCAAACAAATTAAACAAGGCAGTACAATATTAGGCTAATTAATATCTTTAATCGACTAAAATAACAACTTGTCTAAAAGGTCATTTAAGTGCACATAAATATGTACATGAAATAATTTATTCAAATACTAGTTTAATTGACATGAACAAATATAATTTTTCTCCTATGTTTAGGCCTTTTAAAAATTCAAACTAGTTTCAAAATGGGCCATCTTTGTTTAATTACCGGAACAAACCACTAAGTATTTTTGAGTCAAACCAAAGAAAATGGAACCTAGGGATGATTAGCTACCTCCGATAAAAAATTCATGAATTTACCATGGCCACAAATTAAACTATGAAGCTACCTGATTAGAGGGTGAGAAAATAATTTGAAAATCTGCTTTAAACCATTTTCACATGTGTTTCTACCCATACCTGTCTCCCTTGCCTTGCCCTTTTCACCCTGGACCCACTGACAGCCACTCCAGCTAGCTCCATCCAAGTAAAAAACGTTCCACCGCTTAGAAACTACCTGGGAAGAAGAGAGACAGCTCAAACTCTCACCATTTGAAAAACCATCTCGCCACCGTGCTCCTCATCACTCCCTCATTGGGTTCCACAAAGAAAACCAGGGAGAGCACCTCGGAATCGCTGGGAACAGCCTTGTCTTCATCCATGCCGGAGGGTGTTTGATTCTTGTTGTGTCTCCACTGGTGAGTTTCGCTGCAACCTACTCTCGGGAACGTGATCCTCATCCTAGGCCTAATCCATCCCTGCCTTTTACTTCCTAGGTTGCGATGGTCGAGATCCTCGGAGTGTAGCCACCTCTGTCCTCGCTGACCCGAGTGCCACCGCCGTGACGTCGTCGCCATTTTGGACGCCGTGGACCACCTCGAGCTGAGCCTGCTCGCCATCAACCTCGCCTTGGTCACCAATACAAGACGCCCCAAGAACCGTAGCTAATGGTCCAGTGAATGCGTGGATCAGCTGCCTTCTTTCTCAACTTTGGCCGCTGCCTTCAACACCAATTCCGACCGTCCCGGTGAGTTGGAGTCCAATTCCTCGCACATGGAGCATCCCAAAGGCATCATTGAGCCATCCCTCTTCTTCCCTTGGCAGATGAAAGGCCGAATGGAGCTAGCGACGTTGGCCCGAAGGTTTCCGCCGCCGCCGGGTCATTTCCATGCATCGCCGCCAATGTCCAAGCCTCGCCAACCTTTGCCAGCCGTTGGATGAGTTTCCTGGGTACAGAACACACATGCATGTATTTTCTTGGGTAGAACCGGCCTCTAACCTAATACGCAACCACAGCCCGAGCCGTCCCTCCGCTCCGCCGTCGCTCCCCATGATTCCGGCCCACACCGGCGACAAGACCACCATGTTGTGTGCGCAAGACTCTTGCGCACATTTCCTTTTTTGGTCACATCACCAAACTCGCCGTTCGCCGTCGCCGTCATCCGAAAGGTCACCGGCGTGCTCTGCTCTGCACCGGGCTCTGCCCCCTTCCTTCCTGTCTCTCCGACACACGGGCCCCACGTCATTAGGTGCCCAAAAAATCAATTAGGAGGAAGTTTAAATCTTGTAGGGTCTATTATGTAAATATTCACCGAATGACATGTAGACCCGTGGATCTATTTGTAAATAAACTAAAACCGGAGCACTCTTAAGAAAGATTTCAATTACGATGTGCTCTGGACTGCAGGTTCTTGAATAAGAACTCCAGGGGTTTTTCCGCAAAATGACCAGTGACTGACTTGTGGGCCCTATGAAATTCTGATTTTAAAATATAAAAAATAACTACAGCACTATTTCTTCAACAGGAAAATCTATAACCTTGTAAAGTCTATATAAAATAATCTATAACTCATTTTGGGGTGGGACAAATTTATGTAAACTCACAACAATATGAACTTTGATTTAGAAATATAAGACTTGACTCTCATTGTACAAATTTAGTCTCAAAAATTTAAATAAGAAGAGTCACAGATAGGGATTGCACAAACTTATAAAATACATAAAAAATTAAATTTAACATATTTTTGAGAAACTTAAATCCTATAAATTTCTCAACTCACACTCTCTATTTAGGAAAAATAAAAACATAGGGTTACCTTGTACCAAATAACCTTAAAACTATTTACATTGGAATGATGAATTATAAGTATGCTGAACTTCAGGGATTTATATAAATTTGATTTTAATTCCTTTTTAAATAAACTCAAGTTCTGTAGATCCCCCAAAACCCCTATTTTAAAATTATAAAATAAAAACATATGTCTACTGTATAGAAATATCACTTAAATATTTATATATGGAATAAGCAATTTAGCATACACTACAACTTGAAAAATTTGTAGTAAATGCATTTTAATCCTTTTGGAGTGAACTAAGTCTCTATAAAACCAGCAAGAAATGAACTTCAATTTGGTAAAATATAAAATGGCAACTCATACACTAAACATGTAGGAAAACCTTGAACAAGATAACCTAAGTGCAAATCACCCTAGTTAGGCTAAGCATCATGTGTATATAAATATGTATATACATGAATTGAATGCTAGCCTAAGTAAATTATGATAGAACATGTTGGACCAGAGGAACCATAGTTCCATCCTTATTCACTAGGATTTAGAGCACCTAGCCCTTATAGCAACATCTAGATTAGTATGTTAGAAACTATAACAAAGAACACCACTAGTTGCAAAGTATGAGGTAAAATAAAATAAAATCTAAACTTATAAAACTAGAGTGGAATAAATAGCAAATATAATTAGTTTACTTAATTAGGTCATGAATTAACATGTTCTGGACCCAAAACCCTAAAGCCATATATACAGAACACTATAGGCCTAGAACCCATTATAAGTTTGTAATGGGCCCAAGAAAATCATAATAACTCTAAAAAATTATGAAACCAATTGTGTTAGACTTAGAAAATGAATTCCCTTGCCCTGTAAAGTCAAATTAATAAAAATCAAAATATTGAAACAGTGCCTAAACCTCACCCAACCTTAAACCGCTACGACCTAATAAAACTTCTAAAAATCATATCTCTTAAATGGGGTAAGATAAATTAGAAAAATTTTCACCAAAATTCATCTTAGGTCATAACCTACTCAATATTCAAAACTCATGCATTTTAGAGCATTTTGAATTTTTGCCTATTTTTGGTGTTCAATTGCACATCGTGTATTTTGTTTAGATGAATTACGTAAACGGTGATGGAGTGGATCAAAGGCTAAGATTTCTCCAAACCAAGGCAAGTTCATGCCCCTCCTTTGAACACTTTGAATCCCATATTTTCGGGCTAAATGATTTGTTTGTAAAGTTGCATGTGTATTTTACTCTATCGATAATTTGAACCTATGATCTGTAGCTATGTCCTGAAAATGCATGAACCCCTTTTGAAAATCAATTCCTTGCTGTTTTGAACCTTAGGATTAATTAGAGTACTTTAAATGTGCTCATATGACTATGTTATGTTTTATAAAGATGAAATGCTTAGCCTTGCTTAGTAATAAACAAACATGGTCATGGATTTATTGCTAAACTCTTTATAAATCTTTTTGGACATTTTGAACCAGAGGTGAACCTCTAAATATTTTTGAAATTAAAATTGAAATAAAATGTGATTTTAGACTTGGGCGGCAAGTGGAATGCAATTGATGAATTTGTATAACGATAGAGGGAGTGTTTGCCCGAGTCGATTAAGGACTGAACTACATGTCATTCATTGTGTTTACCGTACATCCATATGTGTTAGTATGGGATAGCCTTAGCCGAGTAATCTATTTAGCACCTAGCCTTGCATTATGGTAGGCCGAAGTGTATGGGTTCGGATAACCAGAGGAACTTCCTATTTATCGCCGATGTGGTAGTTTAGGTGACTAAGTCTGTCCAATACAACGGTATCGTGCCACATGGGTGGTTTCCTGTCGTTTCCGCCACCACAGCGTTAAGTTAAGGCATGGGCCCGCCACTTAACAATTCTAGGTCTTATTCCAGTATGACCTAGGATGGAGAAAACACGTATCGTGCTGGTGCAAGGCTAAGGACTAAGTAGTGTAAAGGCCATGTTATGACCTCTAGATCACACTCAACGTGAAGAGTGTGATAGAGTCTTTCAAACTCGAAACAAACTAGAGTGTTTATATCATATGGGTAAAGTTGTACAAACTCTGCAGAGTTAATAAAACTAATCGATTAGCCGTGCTCACGGTCATGAGCGACATGATGAAATGCTATGGGCATAAACTTTGAATTTTTTGTTTTTCCCTAAAATGGTCTTGAAAAAGAAACATATTGAGTTGGAAATGATGTTGTTTCATGTTTTGTAATTGCCTTACTCCCCGACGTGAGTAATGGATTAGTATATACCTTTATATATATATGATGAGACCATGCCATGGTTAGTAAAGATTTGTGTTTTGCTGAAAATGCCTTGGTCAAAAACTACGTTGCAAATTGATTGTGAACTAAAATATGCTTTATGCCATAAATTGAAACTACTACTAGCCTTCCTTTGAAGTAGAGTTGTCATGTACTTAGGATTGATTGTGCTCTTGCCAGTACATTATTTTAGATAATGTACTGACACTTGCTATTGAAATATTCATTTTGTTGCGGGACTTAGATTTAGTTTTTGAGAGATGCAGGTGATCGATTTATTTCTTCTAGGATTGAACTTAATGGGGTAAACCCCTAGTCGGTGTGCTTGTGGGTGGGTAACTAAGCCACCGCTATTCGATGTACTATAATTTGATACCTATTTGGCCGGTCAGCCTATGTAATAAGTAATGTTGGTGTAATCCGTAATTGTTTCTCAATCTAGTTGCATTTACTTTGTATGCTCATGCTTGGGAAGAAAGTGTGAATCTAACACACATCCTGGGAGTTAGATTCACATGAGTATGAGTTAGGAATAATTGAGATGTTGTAGATCTTTAGCCATTTTGTCAAGTCTCCTGAGTATGTAACACATCTGGTCACCACCCTCGAGTGGTTTGACGGGCACACCTCAGGCTAAAGTTGACTGGCAGGCTAAAGGCTCAGCAATGTCTCACTTATCCCTCTCTCAGGACGTCGGATGTTTTGTAATGTTTGTCGGATGTTTTGAGTTGATTCACTTCATCCTGCAAATATAATGGAAGGCCCGGGCTGTCTCCGACAGCTACAAACAATCAAGCTAAATACGAAGTAGTCCTCATGGGTTTACAACTTTTGAAGGAAGTTGAAGCCGATGTTGTGGAAATTATGGGCGATTCCTTGTTGGTCATCAGCCAGTTAGTAGGAGAATATGAATGCAAGAATGACACATTGATGATCTACAATCAAAAGTGCTGAGAATTGATAGATGGTTTTTGGCTTGTGACTTTCAAACACATCCCTTGAGAGCAGAGTGCTGAAGCAAATGATTTGGCTCAAGGGGCATCAGGCTACAAGCCGATGACCAAAGATATTGAAGTTGATGTTGCAACAATCACTACAGACAATTGGAGTTATGAGGTTTTCAATTATTTAAAGAACCCTTCCCAATCGGCTTCAAGAAAGTTGTGTTACTAGGCTTTGAGATATGTGTTGCTCGATGATGATCTCTATTATCGGACGATTGATGGAGTCTTACTTAAATGTCTGAGGGCCGATCAAGCCAAAGTTGTAATGGGAGAAGTGCACGAAGGTATCTGTGGTACTCATCAATCGGCTCACAAGATGAAGTGGTTACTTCGAAGAGCATATTTTTGGCAGACAATGATGGAAGATTGTTTCAAATATTACAAGGGTTGTCAAGATTGTCAAATATTTGGAGCGATTCAGAGAGCACCAGCATCGGCTATGAGCCCTAGTATCAAGCCTTGGTCGTTCAGAGGATGGGGAATTGATATGATCGGCCAAATTAATCCACCCTCGAGTAAAGTACACAAGTTCATATTGATGGCAACCGATTATTTTATGAAGTGGGTGGAAGCAATTTGTTTGAAGAAGGTTGATTCTGGGGATGCAATCGAGTTTGTCAAAGAACACATCATTTACCGATTCTGTGTGCCTCAAATGATTACAACCAATCAGGGGTCTATCTTTATTTTGGATGAGTTTGTCCAATTTGCAGAAAACATAGAGATTAAATTGTTGAATTCGTCACCATATTATGCACATGCTAATGGACAGGCAGAAGCATCCAACAAAAGTTTGATCAAATTGATAAAGAGAAAGATCTCTGAATATCCAAAGTAGTGGCATAGCCGATTGGCCGAAGCACTATGGTCCTATCGGATGGCTTGTCATGGAGCAATCCAAGTGCCTTCCTACAAATTAGTATATGAGCATGAAGCTATACTGCCATGGGAAAGTGTCATCGGCTCAAGAAGGATTCAATTTCAAGATGAGTTAACAGCCAACGATTATCACAATCTAATGGTGGATGAGTCGGAAGACTTGGTTTTGTGTAGGATGCATGCATTGGAAAAAGTGACCAGGGATAAAGAGAGGGTGGCTCATCATTATAACAAGAAAGTTGTGCCTAAATCATTTTCAGAAGGTGATCTAGTCTGGAAATTAATCTTGCTGATTGGTACAAGAGATAGTAAGTTCAGCAAGTGGTCACCTAATTAGGAAGGGCCCTTTAAGATCCACAAATGCATTTCCAAGGGAGCTTACATGCTAGAAGGACTCGACGGAGAGGTGTTTGGAAGGGCTCTGAATGGAAAGTATTTGAAGAAATATTATCCCAGTATATGGATCAACTCATGATTCGGCTATACTAAGCCGATACATAGTAGCCGATGTGTTTACATCACCTTTAGATGGCCGATATAATACATATCGCCCTTAGTCTCTTCAAACTTACTATAATCGGTTGTGTTCTGCTGATATTGGTTGGCTGATATAAAATATATCGCCCTTAGTCATTTCATTCTTATAATAATCAGTTACGATTTAACGTATACATTTTGGCCGATTTTGTGTGTTGTCCTCGAGATGTAATTTTGTCAATGATCGACTCACATTGAAAAATTAGGGGGCACATACATATCTAAAGTCATAATCGAGTGGACTTCAAAATTTTTGCGGAATTTGAAATTTTTCAAGACAAGATAGGTCACAAAAATCGGCAGGAGTTATATTATACGACGTGAAGTTGAAGTTTGCCGATACAAAAGAATATATTACAAGTGTTTTTGAAGTCACAAGAGAGCTAGCCCTATTACAAGTATTGGTTCAGTTGCCGGTTAGACTGTTGATAGCCGATATCGCCCTTTGCTTGATTTGCTCAATTTCATCTATAGTTTGGGCGTCGGCTGCATCGGCTCCTGGAACTATCTTCAATGATTTTCTCAAGTCTCCCAAGTATTTTATCAAAGCTTTTAACTTGGCCCTTTGTTCCTCAGTGGCTCTTGGGAGATCGGCTAGCTTTTGATCTTCACTTGCCAGTTCAGCCCTACACTGCTCCAGCTCGGTGACAAGTTCGGCTTCTGTTTTCTTTAGCCGATCGATGTTAGACTAGGTAGCGAGGGCCCGGCGATCAGCTCATCCAGCTTGGTTTTCTCAACAATGATACACTGCTGATTGGCCTCGATCATGGCTTCAAGACTTTGCTTCGCTTTCCTGATAGCCATCCGCTGCCGTGCCCTTTCTAGCTTGTGTTGATGTTGATCAAGATGGGCAGCATGGGAGATGGTATCGGCTACTTCGTCTAGGAGTTGGCTTTCGATCTCTTCAAACCTGGCTCTGATCGGCCCGCAATCGGTGACCAAGTAATCCAATGAGGCTTCCAGATGGCACGCTGTAAATTATGTTTAATGTACTGACCTAGGTTGTTGTATGGATGATGCAAATTATTTTGAATGTATTGAAGATTCATCTGTTTCAATTGATTTTTAATATATTCTCCTTATTTTCATGATTTCATTTCATCTTTAATGCATTTTATCGGGCATATGTTAATTATATATGATTATTACAATTTATAAGAATTTTCAATTGGGTATATGTTAATTATATATGATTGTTACAATTAAATAACAATTTTATATCAGGCATATGTTAATTATATATGATTATTACAATTTAATAAAAATTTATATCGATCATATGTTAATTATATAGATTATTACAATTTTAAATTGGTCGATGTTAATTATATATGACTATTATAATTTAAAACAATTTTAAATCAGGCATATGTTAATTATTTATGATTAATACAATTTACTTCTCATTAATTTTTTGATTTTATTCCATTTTAATGCATTACTTATTAGTGTTTTAAACCTATACTTAATGAAATCAAATTGACCGGTTTAATGGATTATTTAATTTTTAGTCCCGCTTGTTAACCCTAGTTGGGAATTTTTTTGAAATAACGGGAAATTATCTTTAGTCTTGTTTAGTGGCAATAACTAGGAGTGAAAATTGTATCTTTTGTCCCGGTTGTCGCCACCTACCCGGACCAAAGTATATCTTTAGTCCCGGTTGTTGCCACCCACCAGGACTACAAATAATTTTGCACTATTTTCATCATTAGTCCCAGTTAGGTTCTTGGACTAAAGATATCTTTAGTCTCGGTTGTTGCAACCAACCGGGACTAAAGATCCAGGGTTGTATATAGGCACCGGCATGCTTCGTCTTCTCCACCAATCCAACACTTAACCGTTTTATCACTCTTGCGCCATCGATCTAGGTTTTGCCGTCGCCGTCGTCTCGCCGTCGTCGCCATGCCGCATTCTTGAAGGTAAGACCGAATCCAGCCAATTTGATTTCTCTGTCGCCGCCGATCCGTCCTCATCGTCATCGTCTTCGCCGCACGTTGCAATCATCGACACTGCTCTATTCGCCATCCTCATCGTCGCCGCCGCATGGCGCAGCCACCAATGCCGCACACTCTGTTCGCCATCCTCGTCGTCGTCATCGCATGCCGCAACTGCCAACGCCGACACGGCGCACTCTGTTCGCCATCCTCATCATCGCCGACGCTGCAACCATCGACGTCGACGCCGCACGCCAAACCGCCGATGCCGCGTGCTCTATTCGCCGTCCTTGTCATTGCCACAACCGTCGATGAAGCTGGCCCCAGCGCCGCTTGCCGTCAACAAGCTAGCCCCGTGGCGCCGCACTCGGCCTTCCCTTCGGATAGATGGTAGGAAGAAGACATGGACCTATTCGTCAATAGCCAAAACCCTAGGTTTAACATATAAAAGGGGGATACACTTGCATGTAGGACCGATGACCTAAAAATAAATAGTAGAAGGCATAGGGCTCGATTTGCAAAATATCAAGGCACTGACATGTGGACCCGCTATTTAAACTGTATAGGAAAGCGCCGTCCTAGTAGGAACGAGTATTCTTCAAACTACGCTTTCTTTCTTTAATAAAGAAAATTAAAAAATCCGAGAAAAGGTTTTCTGTTAATTATTTTCTGGTGAAAAATACTAAAACTTTGGAAAATCATAGAAAAATCATTCTAACTTCGATTGAGGTGAACAAAATTTTTATAGACTCATAATAATTTTCTTTTTAAAACTTTACATTCAAACTTAGCACCACTGTCGTGAAGATTTCACTTACCATATTTTAATTCTTAGAAACATCATAACTTGCTCATATGACATTGGATTTAGGCATTTCTTTCTTCTAATTTTATATTAAATCGCCCCTTACACAGTGAACATGTTCATGCATCATGCCTCTATTATATTGTGAAAATTGAAACGTGAAAACAATGTGTTCAGACTTGGGCAACAAGTAGTGCGCATATGATAGTAGTTGCACAACGATAGGTGGAGTGTTAACCCGAGTCAATTAAGGACCGAACTATGTCTCACCAACTAAGATATACGGCGCAACTCTTAATTAACCAAACACACACTAGATCGAATAAACAAGAACATGAACGAGAACGAGTTTATTTGTTCAATAACATGAAGGTAGAATAATTAATAGATAAGTTGTAAGCAACCGAAACCATAAAGAATCATCTTAACAGTTCATCAGAGATGGAATATAAAACTACATCATCAACACTAGCCTTCCACCACCAAAATTAACCAACAAGCTTTAAGGGATAACATTATTTTCAATATTAGCAAATGAGACATTCGGAGAATCATGAAGTGTGGATCCGTGCAGCAACATCCCTTCCCCACATGACATGCCTCAACTACCTGGAGGGGGAATACAAGGCTGAGATTCAAAAATCTCAACAAGTAAACTTATTTTGACAAGCTATTTAAACCACAGTTTGATTAGGCCTCGGCTTAAAACATCCATAATTGACAAATCATTATTAGAATATCAAGTGTCATATCATTTCTACCATTAAGTCATATTTCATTCTTTGTCATCACACCAAATAGTTACTACTAGAACAACTATTGTAATATTAGAGAATCATTAGGATACTAACAACTTAATATCCGAGCAAATAATATCAAAGATATCATGATAAGAATATTTAAACCATATTCATCCTACTACACCCAAACTGTTATTTCTTTCTTCATGTAAACAATATTTGATCAACCCAAAATTACCATCATTTGGGTATTATAGATTAGTCATGGGAAACACACAAGTCCATGTCAAAAATAGCAAAGGACTAGAATAAAGGATCCAATGATCCCTTTCATACTAATTCCAAACACAATAATAATTATAAGACGAATGAAGTGCATAACAATACAATGCAAATCCACACAAAATATTTCACAACTCCATCAATACAAACATAGTGCACACAAATGCTATTCAAAACCGCACATACAATTCCACCCATATCCACAATACCAAGGGTTATCCACATTACATACACACTCCTTGAGAAGCATCACTTCTCATGATTACTTCAAATGTTTATGCAATGCATAAGACAATCACTTCCATGCTTCAAGTGCACATAAATGCATATGAACTCTTGTCTGCATACCCAACAAGGTATGGAGCCGCATCCATGGATGTTGTACCGGTACGGTCGTAACCTTAAGATCACGACATAACTTCCAATACAATGCATATGCAAATGCACATGCATATAATATGGTGCATTGATAATTTCACCAATAAATCTTCAACTTTCTTCTCAAGTGTGGACTAGCCACACAACACATGATAATACCACCAACTAATATTTAACCCCTTCCTGAAGTGGGAAATTCACAACATACCACAACCATCACATATAGCAAGAATATTAGGACATACTTTAATGCATATCAAATTCCACACATGTCACGCCCCGATTTTTGTTCGGGATTAAAAATCATTAAATAATTCATTTTCTAGAAATTAAATAACATGAAAAGCATATTAATCAAGTGAAAGTATTAAGAAAATAAAAATTTCCTTTAAAAATCATGGCTGAAAATATTCTCCATGCCATAAAGTACTCTCTGAAATTTTTCGAAAAATTTTGGAGCTCCAGAAATAATTTTAATAATACAAAGAACATTTAAGTAATTATTTAAATAAATTAATTCATCAGTAAATAATCTGGTTGAATTTTTATTAAATACTTTGAGTGTTCATTTAATTTCAGAATTTTTATTGGAATTATTTGAGCATTGGAAGTATAGATAAAAATTCAAGGAAATTTGGAAGGAAAAGTCTGCTTTTCGTCCCTCCGCTACAGTATCGTCTTCCTCCTAGAGCTGCCTGTGTACTGTTCATCCGAACAGCCATCTCTTTCCTCCCTTCGCAAATCCCGTCGAATCACTTGCTCAAATCCAAAATTAATTGAGGAAAATTAATCCTGACCTCTTCCTCTCCACTTCCCCCATAATTCCCCACCCAATCCCGTAATAATTTGTGGTGGATTTTGATTTTGTTCTTCAATGGTTGAGCACCACCATGGCCGGCCAACCTTCTCCTCTCCCTGACCATTTCCCTCCTCGGCGCCCTTCCCTCTCCCTCCCCCGCCTATAAAAGGGGCCCCCAACACCCTCCTCACTCCCCTCACACCACCTCGAGCTCCCTTGCTCTCCCTCCATCCCTCCACTCGGCTTCCTCTCTCCTTGACACCGGCGAACTTCGGCGGCCCTTCCCTGTCATGTCGAGCAACACAAGACCTTGCCACCACCTCCATCAGCACCTCAGCAACCTCCTCTCCCCCGGCCTCGCCTCCGTTTCATCCGGACACCACCGTGCCGGCTTGCCCATCCACCTCACCGCACAACTCCGGCCGGTCTATCCTCCTCGCCCGTGCGCTGGTTGGTTGCGCCAACGCCACTTACGGCACCGCAGCATCGCCCTCCACCCCGGCCAAGCCTCATCTTCATCGAAACCCCGCTGCAACGATGACGGCCGTGCCACCTCATCCGCGGTCTCGCCGAGGCCAACTTCGGCAGCCTCGCCGCCTCACCGATGTGTCGCGTGACATCGCCGTCTCCTTCCTCGGCATTGTGGCATCATCCTCTTCCTCGTCCACCGCTCCCCGCCCTCGGATCGCCGCCAGAGCTCGCCGTCCTTGTCACCGCCGAGCGCCGGTTTCCCTCGTCGTCATGCGCCTGCACCGCCTTTTCTCGCTGTTGAGCACACGGTGAGCTGCCCCTCCGTCATCCTTGCCCCTTGTCGTTATCCTACTCTTTTCCTTCCAAAAATAATTAAAAATTGCCTAATAAATTAATTTAATTTTTAGAATCCATTTAATGGTCCAAAACTTCTAAAATTCATATCTAATCCATACAAACTCCGAATTGGGCCATTCAAATTGTAAAATTCATCTAAAATTGAGCTCTACATGTTTGTTTACTTTCTATGTATTTTTTATTTGGTTTTTATTATGGTTTTTGCTTGTTTTGCGTGCCAGCATGTAGACTTCGTTTTTTCAAAGGTTCGCGCTTGCGAGGAAAAGAAGATTTGTTCGAAGGAGCAAGGCAAGTCATGTCATTTTGATCATATTGCTATCCGAGTTTACAAAATTATGTTTATTTAAATTATTGCATTTCGCTTTATTAAATTCCCGTGTCTATCACTGTTTTATTTAGCCTTACCGATTCTCCTTGTTATAGCCCTACTACTTGTATTATGATCCTTGATAACCTAGGAAAAACAAAACTAGTGAGCACTTTATATATGTGGTACTCACTAGAAAACTTAGGAATATGCTTAGACATGCTTGAATAGAAACAATTAGATGTTTTCAATAATTAGACTAAGGAATAACTTATAAATGATGGAAATTTTGGCTGTTTAGCCGTGGCAATAAATGTCCCCTTCAAAATTCCCCAAACATGTTTTCGGCTGGGCACGGGGTGCTTGGTTTTGCTAGTCGCACCTCGGCCGTCATAAGGATCGGTCTTCGGGCCTCTATTGCAAAGCATTTCCGTACTACCACCTATCTAATGGGTAAGGCTTAACACGTCGACTAGTACGGTCAGAAACAAAAAACACATGGATAGGGATGGATGAAGCCCTAGGAAGGGTTGAAGCCCATGGGCTGACATCTCTGGAAAGTGAAGGCTCAGAACGAGTTGAGATGCCTGGGGCATAGACTGTCAGCTCGACCCAGGGCACATGGCAGGGGAAGTCTATGTCGGTCTTCTTTGTTTAGGGTAGTACTAAGCGATGAGTTATGTCATGGCTTTCGTCCGTATGCCATGGTGGCATGTGGCACGTCGCAACACGTGAGGAAGACATGTTTGGTGGGTAAAGATGTACACCTCTGATCAGAGTAAATCTATTCGAATAGCAGCGCCCTCGGTTATGGGCAAGCCGAGCAATGTACCCAAGTTAGAATTTAATTCTGTTTAAAACTGAAAGATTTGGAGTTAGCACATATTGGCCTGAGTTAAGGCAAGATCGGGTTGGTGCGCGACTTGATAATAATTTGACTAGAGATAGGCTCGTGTTTATTAAAATGCCTTAAAATATTTAAATGCTTTGAAATGCTGGTTTTCTGCAAAATAGCCCTATATATGAATCCTTTGTACCACCTTGCATTATATTTGCATTCTTCCGGCATGGCTTGTTGAGTACGGTGGTTGTACTTAGCCTTGCAATTTATTCTTCCTTTCAGAAGTGTAGTGCCTTTGAGTCAAAGACGGTGTTAGAGGACCAAGCCTCAGACCCCAGTTGAGTTTGCCTGTGGAGTGGAGCTGAAGCCCCGCTAGGATCGTCCTTCTTTTCCGCTGCAGTTTTCTTCGAGTGCGGGGACTAAGTGCCTCTTCTGTAAGTATTTATACGCTTTAATTTACGTTTGGATCTGTGTATTGATTTCTCATTTTGTGTACCCTGGTTGGTCCTGGATAGGGAATTAATACACAAAATAGTCTGAAAATTTGGGATAAATTTCCGGGCGTGACAACACGTATGCGTAAGATACTTGTATTGCCAATATCACAAATAACACTTCAATATATCAAAAACATACTTCAAACACGAAACACAGGATGAAACTCTCCTCTAGAATCCAAGTCTCCATCACATAAGCCCCTTCTTAAGATGCCAACCATATAAGCCAACAATCCGTAGTACATTAATACATAATACTATTTTGGGAAATTTTGCTCAGAGACACTGAACAACGTTGTTATTTGCCGCTGGACACCGCCAACTCGATAATCGGCTGAGTACCATTATGAAAGCCAGTTTCTTTGCCAAAAGACACCGCAGCCATTATTTTAATCGTTTACGTGGTTTGGGAGAGAGAAAATTTTGAATATGACATTGGTTGCCCCCTGGATCAATGCGGACCCGAACCCACCCCAGATTTGGTTGGACCAGACCGTATCGGCAGTTCGTTAAACCCTTGCCCTCCTCTCACTCGGCCACAGGTCCCGCCGCCGCCTTCCTTCCCGCATCGACCAAGCTCCAGCGACCTCGTGCCTTCCGCCGCGTCTTCCACCACAGCTCGTGCTCGTGGATTGATGGACCAGTGAGGATGGTGTCCCCTGCGAAAGTAAAGCGCCTGCGCCCAAGTGTAGATTCACCTGCGCCCAAGGCGATGGCAGGAAGAAGACGGCGACGAGTCGACGACTTGGTTCAACCGAACCACGTGCCAGGGTCAACATTGTCCATTCACCGCTGCTTCTCTCTCCCAAACCACGGAAACAATTAAAATAATGGTTGCGGTGTCTTTTGGCAAAGAAACTGGCTTTCATAATGGTACTTAGCCGATTATCGAGTTGGCGGTGTCCAGCGGCAAATAACAACGTTGTTTAGTGTCTCTGAGCAAAATTTCCCTACTATTTTAAATATAAACATATTTGCATTAGACTGAACTATAGAAATTCATACCAAGGCCAAGGCAACATGTGCACCTATAATTTTCGCACACCATCCAACCACAATATTAATCATATATGGCCATAACCAAGAAGTGAAGTCCATTTTTGAACAGGAGCCGAATTCTAGTTCGACCTCAGTGCTATCACATCACGATGATTCAATAACAATTGATTAAATCCAAACAAACTCCTAAAGTGATGACAGATTCCCTAATCTTTATATGTTGGTAAAGCACAAGGTGCTTGATTGAACCTTATTATGAATAATATCACTTAAGCATGTAATTATCTCTATGCACCCAAAATACCAACATAAACCCTAGATTATTCATCATATTGATTTAACTCCATTTTGTTAGATTACTCCACCCAGCAAATAAATCATGTCCAATCTTTCAATTATTGAGTATAGTCATATGCGCTAAGTTTTAGACATTTAAGGTGGTAAAAATAACAAGTCAAAACGGTAGCAAATCACTGCTACGTTTACTTGCCTGTAACTTGGCAGAGATGAGCGTCCTAGGCATGACCTGGAGCAATACCACCTGTTGAACATCCCACAATCTCAGCATATAACATGAAATAAACATACACAATAATTAGCTAGCTCGCACCTATGTCCAATACCGCAAATAGGCAAACAAAGACAATAGCACACGTCCTGAAATATTCAGCTAAAGAAGCAGATCTTATATTTTTCATATCTCCTGATTCTTATGGATATAAATTCTCAAATATTTCTGTGAGTAACATAACTTCATAATCTACAATTCTTTAGTTATTATCATCTCCAACAAAAGTCAGTAAGGTTATCAAAACAGCAGTCTAAACTCAGCCTGACAGTCTGCCCCAAACTACAGAGCAGTCACACTAAAACAGTAATATATTTTGATACAAAACTCCAATGAACATGTGCTTTACCGATCTGGAAATATTATGAAATTATCCACGATTTCGACAACTTCCACAAAGTCTGATTCGGCCTCTAAACAGGATTAATTTGTAGTTGAACAGATACTACCCAAAATCGCAGGACAGAAAAGTAGCCAGAAAGAAACATCCATAACTCACCAACCACTAATCCGATTGAGGTGTTCTTTATGTCCATGGAAAGATCTTTAAATCCCCTACAACTTTTAGAAAGGCTTATTATTTTCTTGGAGCCTCTAATACATCAAAATAGCCGATTTCTAAGACTACATAGGTTGATGAGTTTCAGATTAAGGATGAAACTGCATTTCGGGAGCATCTCCTCTAATCCCATCCCCTAACCACGGATCTAACCCACAAAACATCATCCAATGAGAAGGATTAGGGTTTCTCATCTTGCCTTGAGTTGGAGCAGCAAGAACCCTAGGTTTCCCACCTCCTCTTCTCCCCCATCCTTTTCTTCCTTCTTCGCCTTCTTTCCTCTTCTTTCCTTTCCTCTCTCCTTTCTCTACTTTGGGGCAAGAGCAGCAGCAAGCAAGGAGAGGGAAAAGTGGGCTGGGGTTGGAAGAAGCTAGGGTTGGGTGCCCTTTTATACTAGAGTTCTCTAGACACACATCCAATGATCCACAATTACTCGGATCATCGGAGGGGCTATACTTAGCCGAATTGGGCGAGTGAGTAGTCAAACGGACCTGTCTCGACGAGTTCTACGCAACCACGGTCTTCTCGTTGTTCCGAGCAACAGATTTAAAAGTCAACTTTTACCCCTCTCGGGAGTAATTAGTCAACTCTCTCCTTTTTCTCCAATTATTATGGATTACGGGTATTACAACATTGATAGCACATCGGCCATCTGAGAGAAGAGGGCTTGCGGACAATGCGGTGTCACCAAAAAGATTGACGGTTGGCATATTATAACTGAAGTTACACATGACGGTCGACCATGTGCCCTTGCCGACGCAGCAAGGAAGTTTGTGGCACACGACGGTTGGGTAGTGAGGGATCACGTGCCCATCAGCACGGTGTACTGGCGCCAAACAAGGATAGGCGGGGATGATCAAAGTTATCTCCCAGATACGAAGAAAGAGATGTTGTGGACCACAATGCTCGAGACCTTCATGATCCCTAAGGCAGACATGCAAAAGTGAAGGAATGGATACTAAAGAAGATGGCCGAACTGTTTAGGAACTATAAGAAGGAATTGTACAAGATATATATCCTGAAGAGCCAGACATCGGACCTTGACAAATTTCCCAAGCTAAGAGATCATTGGGATGTGTTTGTCGAATACAAGACAGGAGAGCAAGCACAAGCGCAGATAGAGAAAAATAAATCCAATGCTGTTAAGAAGCAGTACCTTCACCGGCTAGGATCAGGCGACTATAACAAGGAAGTGCCGAGGTGGGAGTGAAAGGAAGCCGACCTGATAGCAAGAGGTATTGTCCTGGCCACAGCTGATTGGCCGAAACGATCAAAGCATTGGTACTACGCTCATGGTGGAGCGCTCAATCCTGATGATGGCTCCCTGATATTTAGCAATGAGATTTGCGAAGCCGTCAGCCGACTGAAGGATGTGGTAGAGGCCTCTTCTTTGGGCACATTCCAGCCCGACATAGAGAAGGACGAGCTTACACTCGCACTACAGAATCCCAAGCATCTAGGACGAACGCGAGGAAAAGACATTGTTCCCTAGAAATATGGATTCCAAGAGGACATCAAAACATACAGGAGTCTCATGAGGAACAAGCGAGACATGTTGGTGAAGCTAACAGATCTCGAGTATAGGCTTGCGACCCACGAGCTCAGGATGCAAGAGAAGGTGTCCAGACAGGTAGACCAACGCCTGGCTGAGTAGCGGAGCCAGCAGACCCAACTAGAAATTTCATCCATCATGGTGATCCCCTCAGGCAAGCGCGGTAGTTTTGCATCAACAGGCCAAGTACCAGAACATGCCATTGAAGCTGAATACGAAACCCCATGCCAGAACATGGCGGACACCTTGTGAGTTGCATATGCCCTTGAAGAACTTGTCAATTAAGCTTTGCTCGTAGTTTTATGATATACGACTTGTACATTGCGAAAGTTGGTGCATATGTTGATTAGTAATTAATAACCTATGTTCTCGTGAAGGTGGCATCAGGCATGACCATACCAGTGGAACGAGACGGGACATATCACTGCAAGCCGATTCCACGTAGGTATTAAAAGGTCAAAATTGAGCAGGTGGAACGAGGCTTTGAAGATCTCGAACTAGATATCCCTGAAGGAGACATAGAGACGGAACTAGGAGACATAGCCCACACAATTATATTATGGTGCAAGCCCTTCATCGTGTTTCCCAGGCGAGAAGCGGCTTCCGTTCCTCCGTCTCTTCCGTGTGGACCGTCTCCTCCTCCTCCTCCGCGTCTACCCCGAGCACCGACTCCTTAGCAGGCATCGACACATCCACAAGTGCCTACTTGTTAACACTAAAATTTGGTAATTGAATCCCTAAGTCTGCAAAGGCGAAGCAGAATCGAATCGGCTGGAGACAGGGGTCGCATCGGTTAAGGAGTGATCGGCTGTGAGGCCAATCGGCTAAGGATTGGATCGGACGGGGGCAGCCGATAGCTGATTCCAGGTCCGGAAGAGATGAAACCGTTTTTGATGCAGCAGTTTGAAGATAAATAGAAGATTCGGTTGTTAGTAGCGCGTTAAACAATATTGCCACTTATGGATAGAGTCCTGAAACGGCAATTGTATCTGTAATTTAGGGGTTTATTTAAACTGTCAGTTGTAACACGGCGTGGGTCCCGTTCGGGATAATGTTGTGTTTTAAATGGTAGTTTAGATAGAGTCCAGGGTTTGTACAGATAATTGTATCTTGGGTATAAATAGGACCCGAGACCCCCTGTACTCATACAATCACAATCAATCAAACCTTTGGCGCATCGCCAACCCTTTTTCTTCAGACGAGCACTTTGTTTGGCTACGGGCTGCATCGTTTCGACCCCTAGATCTAGGTAAATGCTTGTCATTTAGTGGTATGATCTACTGTTTCTAGTGCTTCCATCGTAATGACACATTAGAATCAAGAATTTGTACTGCGCTATTTATCATATAGTGCATATAAATTAGATCAATGTTTAGATCTATCCTGTCGTTGGCTAGTTCTATCAAGAACTTGCAGCCAATAGGGCTAGATCTAAAGGTTGGCTGGTTTATATGCGGTATCCACCGTCTCGAGAGGTATAAATCGGCTACAACAGATCAGGTTTTTCTTTTTATACTTAATGCTGCATCGGGTTCGAACTATTAAGTCGTTTTTAGAACTATCAATGATCTGTTCGGCTAAGATTTATATTATTTAGAGATAGCGCCGAGTTTCAGCCGGCCTTATCTGCCCTGATATGTTTCTTTTAATATATTTATTGTTAGACTTATATTAGGACTGCCTCTTATGTTAAGATCGCATTCTTGTCGGACGTTGTCAGCCAAAATCGGCCTATCATCAACAGCCGATGGCCGATTTCCAGGCTATGCATCCGTTTCAAGAGTGATATCTTTCTATAAGATTCATCGGAGTACTAGCTGATTCCTTGTTAGCTTTCCATTATCGGCTAGGTTATCGATCCATATATTTATTATTCTTTACTGTATTTGGGTTAAGCGACTGATGTTGTCTCGGTATAACCGATCCATTCCTGTCACTTGGCTTAAATCTAGTTTAAAATAGCATATATATGCTCATGGATTCCCTTAGCCGATCCCGTGGGGATCTAACCTGACGCATATTCTCTTGTTTTTCTTATTGATTAACGAGATCAAATCAAGCGCACGCCCGCACAAGACAGCGTGAGAAGGACTGACCTTGGAGTTAAGCGAGATCTCCGGCCGGCGCGTGAGAGAAATTTCTCATCAACACTACTCCTCCGCGAGTGCCTACTCCTTGGAGAGCACATACGCATCCACCAGCTACCAAGTCGTGCCCAACTCATCCCGCGCCATCAAGGTCAACGAAACAAATGAAAAAGCCAAGACTTTACGCACCAAGGCTCCTCACTCTAAAGAAAAAGGCATACAACCACACTGAAGAGGAGATTGATGAGATCGTCGCTGCGGAAGTGAAGAGGCATTTTAAGCCACTGAATCCTGAAAAGAAGATTCCTGTTGACCTGTTGAGCCAAAATTGCGCTGCAAGTGTCTTGACTTGGAAAATCATGCGTTGGCCTGAGAGGTTTGCTTTACTCTAGTGTAGGTCCAAAATATTGTTTCTTAGGTTCGTAGGCGTGCCAGTTGGTTTGATCCTACAACCAACAAGAAACAAAGAAAGAAAGAAAGTGTTAGCTTGTAAACGATAGCCGATCGGCTGGTGACCGATGACGTATCGTTCATTGTTAAGCCGATACGGTATGCACTAAATCGGCGAGGAAAAATTAAATCTAATCGATCAGCTATAGATATTCATGATACATAATATAAATATCAAAATACTTTTAAACTAAGTGATTGGGATAGATCGGTAGCGTACCGAGATAGTATAAACCACTAAAGCCCAAAAGTACCTTAATAAACAGATTATATATATTTATAGCATAGCTGACATCATAGATCTAATGTATATTGGCTATTACTCCGATACCACTTTATACTAAGGTATAATTGCAGACTAAATACATTAAACATGAACCAACCAAGTGTTAAGATAGCCTACCAGATCGATAACAGACTTAACATATTTACTTATAGTGAGATCTTAATATAAAGGGCAGCTCTAGCGTATCAAGTAAACATAAAATAAACAGGACAGATAAAACTGGTAAAATCGGTTGAAACCCCGATGCTATCTCTAATAGTAATCATGAGACAAAATAGATATTGTGGTTCCAAGTATTACTTAATAGGTCGGACTCAACCGATGCAGCATTAAACATAAAGAGAAACATACGATCTAAACAAATCTATGAAAACCTTTTAAGATGATGGATATATTATATAATCCAAGTCAACAATGATATCTAACCCTATCGGCTGTTGTCTATTAACAGAGACTAGCAAATTAGGGTTAGATCACAACATCGATCTAGATTATATAACATATATGATAACTCGACGATTGATGTAAACAGGATTAGAGTGTCATAACGATGGAAGCACTAATCCCGAGAGCGCAAGCCGCCATAACAAGCTTTTACCTTTCGTTGGAGATCAAACTCAATGCAGCCCAACTAGAAGCAAGAACGCATCGAAACTATTAAAAGGAAAAGGTGGTGATTCACCAAGATTGTATTGAACTTGATTGTTCTTGATTTACAAGGTCCTAGGTCGTATTTATACCTAGATACAAAATAAGTCCTTGACAGACACGATTCCTATCTCTATTACAATTTAAATTACAGATACATGCCTAAAACAAACTCTCACCAACATTATCTATAAGGAAACTGTTTAAAATATCCTAATTAACAGATACAATTGCCTTTCCTGGACTCTATCCATGTATGGCAATCCTCATGAAGCACTTTAAACCAATCCGAAGACGATTCCAATATTATCTTACCGGGATCGGCTACATCAGCTTATCTTGTACGATTCGGTATCGACCGACGATTACCTTAGCCGATTCGGTTATCAGCCGACGAACTCCCCAGCCAATTCAGTCTTAACATGTGCGTACTCTGTTTCCGAAAAAACCTGATCCCCTCCAAATCAGCTTCAGCCTTAGTTCCAAACCTGATAATTTGCTTACCAAATTTGGTCGTTAACACATGTCTCCCAAGTCCGCTATATTGTTAATGTTGCGGATTTGCCAAATCATATCTTAGATAGATTTCAGGGCTTTCCGTTTCGGCCATCATCGCTCTTCCTTAAATAACAACCACCGCCTTAGAGTTTTTCACGCCGTCACTTTTGCCTCCGCCGCCTTAGCCCAAAAACATCTCCAATCTTCACCGGCGACTTCCTCGAAGCTCTCGCCGCACTCGTAGGCGATTTCCCCCTCTGGCGGCAACCTCAACTCCAGCAATGTCTTCCTCTACTACCCCCTCCGCCGCGCCATCGGCTGAGTTCCTGGAGGTACATCCCATCAACCCTATTTCTTCTTTCCCCGTAGATATGCGTTCATGCTTTTCATGACTTCTCCTTTTTCCTTCCATTGTAGCACCTTGCACATCAAATCGTGATCCCTAGTATCATTCACATCAACTGGTATTTTATTGGCCCAATCGGCAATGAGGAACCAACCGATTTCATTAATGCCGAGACCAACATGGTCCCCTATAAATTAGCAAATCCTAGCTTAACACATTGGGCCGGCACCTTCAAATCATAGCCATCTACTAATAAATCCTGGCCAGAGTGGTATGATAGGATATCGTCCAGCAAGCAAACTCACTAGGAAGAGTTAGGGATAGTGCAGTGCCTAGCGCTCACTCTTGCCGATATGCCTAAGGATGAACCCTTGTTGTCAGCTGCCAGTTACTTCTGGTCAAATACCTTCAACGCTTTTCTCTTTCAGCAAGGACCGATGACACCAACCTTGCTAGATGTAATCATGCTCACCAGTCTGGACATCACCACATCGATCAATCCTGTCCGATTCAACACTAAGTGCCAGTATTCCTTCAAGACTAGGGCCATCGGAGGTTGGAATGGTTTTATAAGCCAAAACATGGGAACTGGATCAGTAGGCCCTAGGGAGTACACAACCTTCCTGATGATGTGGCTAGAGAAATTTGTATTCTGTGGCTCGAGCTGTGGTCCCACATCAAATTGGCAGCACATAGCCGAAGCCCTCACAGAAAAGCAATCAGTCCCCTTGGGCAAGTATCTTCAGGGCTACTTGTATCAGATGATGAACGCAGCGTCGGCTAAGTTTGCAACCGATGCAGTCATATGCACTGGGGGTCCATGGTGGTTCCTGCAGTTGTGGTTAATCCTTCATACCCAAAAAGTTGCTGGACGGCCTGAATTGGCATATACCAATTTTCCAAGAGTGCAGCCGATCATAGATGAAGATGGCGAAGAAGTCACTACGCGCCGATGTATGTCGTTTGGAGAAGCCACGTCTTCTTATCCAGGTTCCAAGCTATCGGCTGAACTCCTTGCCGATTGGTTTACTAACCTATATGATGGTTTCCTGAAGAACACTAGAATGTGGTTCCCTTATTCGAGCTATGAATACTTTGAGCTCCCCCATGACTTTTGGTTCAACGAAATCAACTCTGAGAAATATGAAAAACCTAGGAAATCTTCACAACCGCCATCACTCCATGCATCCTCCCAGTCGGCATCCATCAGGGCAGAAATGTCCCCTTATCATATGAGTTTTACCATCCAATGGTGGCTGCTAGACAGATGGGAATGGGCCAACTGCCGATCGGATTATATTTTGTCGATAAGATTCAGACCAGAGAGAGATCATCTCAGGCTTAATCATGCTCAAGTTTCTAAGTATAGAAGGCCCTCCCCTCGACAGTATTGAGAACTTAGAGCTGGCCATGATGAGGAGTGTGGCCTTTGACCGATGGTGGATTGAACTGAAAAGACATCTTTTTCATCAGACGGCTTCAATGTACCTCACCACCATCCTTCCAGAATTGGTTCCTCAAGTAAGTGTTCTTTGCTTTGTCAAATTCTTCAGTTATCGGCTAACATTCTCTAACACTTAACCATATACTCTTATATTTATAGACAACCGATTCCTCCCCTCCTTGCATCATCAACACCGGGGTCAACATCCACTATGCTCCAGGGCTCATCCCAAATGGTGGTGGCCTCGCTCCATCTATAATCGGCTTCAACACGCCAAAAGTTGTTACCTTGCTGCATGGCCAGACTCGTTAGCCGATTTCTGAGGCAAGGAAGAAGAAAAGGGCCAAGCCATCGACCGTCGATCCATCGGCTGTGAGAAAGCTATTGATATGGAGGATTTGCCGCCGTTGGACCCAGATATGGAGGAGGCTATTGATCAAGAAGTAATGGAGGAAGAAATGAGGAAGCTGTTGATGAGGCTGCGGCAGCCATAAGTGATACAAGAAGAACTGTGCAAACGCCGCCAGCCGACGATCCAGCCCCTCAAAAAATGCCAAGTCCTCCAAGACGCCAACCTCAACGTCGACTGTAGTCGGTATGTGCTTTCCTGAAATCCTCTCATTCTAAATTTTCACATTTCAATTCTCACTAAGCTTTTGTCTTGTAGAGAAAGAAACTGGCTACAAGGAAAATACCGGTTCCACCTCCATCGGTAATTCTATATTCAAATTGCTCTCAATTTTTTATTCAACTGATTCTGAACCAATCTTGTCTCTTTTCCTTTTTTGTAGCCTCCTCGTTCTTCATCGGTTGCCCCTCATGTATCAAGCGAACGAACTCAATCGGCTAGGGGCAGGCACCATGTCGAGGCAGAAGAAGCACCAGCTCCCATCATCCGTGTAAGTTTTTCTTTGAAACCCAAATTGACTGTTTAAATCTTTTCAACACTTAACAATCTTAACTTTTGCTTTGCAGACTTTAGTCGATATGTTTCCTTTTGACAAGGAATTCATGGATGATGATGAGGGGCCCTTTTCAGTAAGAGGGGCTATAAGCCTTGTAATATAACTCGTACCGATTTCTGCAACCCAAAATTTTTGAAGTCCACAAAATTTTTGAAGTCCACTAAATGTTGAAGTCCTGTTGAAGTCCACAAATTTCATCTCTTTGTATGTATATGCCCCCCTAATTTTGCAATGTCAATCGATCATTGGTAAAATTAGGATAGAACAAATATCGACCATCACGCATTGGTTTAACTCACCCGATTATGATAAGAATAAAAAGACTAAGGGCGATATAATTTATATCGGCCATTACATATCGGCAGAACACAACCGATTATGATAAATTTGAAGATACTAAGGGTGATATAACTTATATCGGTCATCTAAAGACGATGTAAACACATTGGCTATCATGTATCAGCTAAACACAGTCGAATCATGAATTGATCCAAACACTTGGATAATATTTTTTCAAATACTTTCCGTTGACAGCCCTTCCAAAAACTTGTCCATCATGCCCTTGCAACATGTAAGCTCCTTTGGAAACACACTTGTAGATCTTAAAGGGCCCTTCCCAATTCGATGAACACTTGCCGAATTTATTGTCACGAGTACCAATCGGCAAAATCAACTTCCAAACCAACTCGTCTTCTGAAAAAGATTTTGGCACAACCTTCTTGTTGTAATGACGAGCGATTCTCTCTTTATCCCTTGTCACCTTTTCCAAAGCATGCATCTTGGATTGAACCAACTCTTTCGATTCATCTACCATGAGATTATGATAGTCGTCGGGTGTCAGCTCATCTTGCAAATCAATCCTTCTTGAGCCGATGACAATTTCCCATGGCAACACGGCTTCATGCCCATAAACTAGCTTGTAAGGAGGAACTTGGATCGATCCATGACAAGCCATCCGATAGGACCACAATGCTTCGGCCAATCGGCTATGCCATTGCTTTGGAAATACAGAGATCTTTCTTTTGATCAATTTAATCAGACTTTTGTTAGATGCCTCTGCTTGTCCATTGGCTTGTGCATAATATGGTGAAGAATTCAACAACTTGATCCCCATGCTTTCTGCAAACTAGACAAACTTATCATACACAAAGATAGATCCCTGATCGGTTGTAAAGGTCTGAGGAACACCAAATTGGTATATGATATGCTCTTTGACGAACTGAATTGCATCCCCATCAACTTTCTTCAAAGGAATTGCCTCCACCCATTTCGTAAAATAATCAGTTGCCACCAATATGAACTTATGTCCCTTACTCGAGGGTGAATTGATCTGGCCGATAATGTCAATTCCCCAACCTCTGAACGGCCAAGGCTTGATTATAGGATTCATGGCCGACGCTGGTGCTCTTTGAATTGCCCTGAACTTCTTACAATCTTGACAACCCTTGTAATATCTGAAGCAATCTTCCAACATCGTCGGTCAAAAATACCCAGCTCGTCAAAGCAGCCACTTCATCTTGTGAGCCAATTGATGAGTACCGCATATGCCTTCGTGCACTTCACCCATCACAACTTTTGCTTGATCGGCACTCAAATATCTTAGCAATACTCCATCAATCGTCCGATATTATAAATCATCATCGAGCAAAACATATGTTAAAGCCTGGTATCGCAATTTTCTCGAAGCCGATTGAGAAGGATTCTTGAGATAATTATAAACATCATACCTCCAATCATCGGTTGCGATTGTAGCAATTTCTACCTCGATGTCCTTGACCATCGGCTTATATCCCGATGCCCCCTGAGCCAAATCATTTGCTTCAACATTTTGCTCTCTAGGAATATATGTCAAAGTTATTAGCCGAAAATTTTCCATCAACTCTCGGCACTTTTCGTAGTAGATCACCAATGCATCATTCTTGCATTCGTATTCCCCAGCTAATTGATTGATGGCCAACAAAGAATCATCCATGATCTTCACGGCATCGGCTTCAACTTCCTTCAAAAGTTACAATCCTTTGAGAATTGCCTCATACTCGGCTTGGTTATTGGTAGCATAGGACTTAATAGTATAGGGGAACTCAAAACTTGCCCCCCTAGGTGATGTGATGACCAAGCCGATACCACAGCCATGGGTACAAACCGATCCATCAAAGAACAAAGTCGAAGGAACTATGTCAACTGAGCCAATTGAGTCATCACGATGCTCAACAATAAAATCGGCTATGGCCTGTCCCTTGACTGCCTTGGGTGACTCATACCTGAGATCAAACTCTGTTAAGGCATAGATCCATTTGCCACCTCGTCCTTTCAGCACTGGAGCCGATAGCATATACTTGACACATCGGCTTTGTAGACTATGGTGCATTCATTGGATAACAAATAGTGCCTTAACTTTGTGCAAGAAAAAATATAGGCATAAGCATAACTTCTCCACCGGAGAATACCTTGTCTCAGCATTCAGAAGCCTTCTGCTCAAATAGAATATTGCTCTTTCCTTACCCTCAAACTCCTGGATCAATACCGAGCCGATTGACTTCTCATCGGCTGACAAGTATAACTTGAAAGGCACCCCTTTCTGTACCCTCAAACTCCTGGATCAATACCGAGCCGATTGACTTCTCATCGGCTGACAAGTATAACTTGAAAGGCACCCCTTTCTGTAAGGAATCAATACTGGAGGGAAACTCAAATATTCTTTGATATTATCCAAAGCTTTCTGTTACTCTGCCCCCCAAGTGAACTGCTGATCGGCTTTCAACCTAAGCAAAGGTGTGAAGGGCTCCATTTTTCTAGACAGGTTAGAGATAAATCTCCTCATGAACACCTTGCTGACCAAAAATTGCAATTGCTTCTTGTCCTGTGGAGGTTGAATATTTTTTATTGCAATGATGCTCCTTTGTGTTACTTCAATCCACCTTTCATGCACAAGAAAGCCCAAAAACTGTCTAGCTGACATGCCAAAGGCACACTTTGTGGGATTCATCTTCAGGCCATATTTTCTTATTCTTTCAAGCACTTTTCTCAAATCGGCTATATGGTCTTCAACTTCCTTTGATTTTATGACCACATCATCAATGTAAAATCTCAACCAACAAGCTGATTAGATCATGAAAGATGTAATTCATAGCCCTCTGATACATAGCTTCAGCGTTCTTCAGACCAAAAGTCATCACAACCTACTCGTATAAGCCGATTGCACTAGGACATCTAAAAGCAGTCTTATGAATGTCTTCTTTTGCCATGAAAATTTGATTATATCCAGCATTGCCATCCATAAAACTTATAATTTTGTGCCCTGAGGCAACATCAACCAACAAATCGCAATCGGCATTGGGTATTCATCCTTAGGGGTAGCTTTGTTCAAATCTTGAAAATCAATACATACCCTAAGTTTGTCGTTCTTCTTGATCACTGGAACTATGTTAGAAACCCATTCAGCATATCGGCAAGGCCGAATAAAACTGACATCATACAAACGAGTGATTTCGGCCTTGATAGCATCATACATGTCGGCCTTGAATCTTGTATGTGATTGCTTGAACGGCCGATATGCTGGTTTGATAGGAATCCGATGTTCGACAATCGATCGGCTAAGTCCTGGCATCTCAAAATACTCTCAAGCAAAACAATCTTTATATTCTTTCAAAAGTTCTATTAGCTTAGTTCTAAATTGAGAAGACAAATTTTTACTAATAAATGCCGGCCCAGGCCTATCTCCTGGACCTATATCGACTTCTTCTAAATCGTCGGTCGACATGAAACCTTGTCCTAATTTGCCATCGAGATCATCTACAGTGTCCTTTGCGTAGAAGCTTGACCCCTCCACGACGCCCTCAAAGCAGCAGTTAGGGCTCTTCATCTCCAATTGGTTGTATTTCAGAATCGAACACTTTTAGATAATCGGGTTACCAAACCTTGCCAGACAAGCAATAAATGTCATCCATCTCCCAAAGGGTTAAATCGGCATTGGCAATGTTAACTGACCTGTCGGCTGGCACGATTTCAACCTTGTCGTCTTGCCATTGGATTAAGCTCTGGTGCATGGTAGAAGGGATGCATTAATTGGCATGGATCCAATTCCTCCCCAGCAACAGGCTGTATGAAACCTTCCCATCGATGACAAAGAAGGTGGTAGGCACAGTCTTGCTGCCGATTGTCAGCTCCAAATTTAAAACTCCTTTGGTTTCTGATGGATTGCCTCCAAAGTCTTTCAAAACCATGTTGGTCTTGATGAGGTCGTCAGAACTCTTGCCTAATTTTTTGAATGCAGCATAGGGCATCAAGTTCACAGCAGCCCTCCCTTCCCCCCTGTCGACCAGCATCTTGGACATCGGCTTGCCATTGACAAACCCTTTAACACAAAGTGGCTTAAGATGTCGATGCCCTGTCTCCTCTAGTTTTTCAAAGATAGCTTGCTCTGGGGACAAAACCAACTTGGCCAGGGACTCCTCAACCACATCTGCATCGGCTTGAGCTGCTTCATACTCAGTTAACAACACAAAAACCATGTTGACCGATGCAGAAGCCACAACTTTTCCCTTAGGCAATCTCTTTGCTTTGTCGGCTTGAACCTCATCGGCTGAGAGCACCCTTCTCTTAACACACCACTCTTTCCTCAGGCGTTCTTGCCTCTTTTTCTTCAGCCGATGGTCGATCTTGGCTTGAACCTCCTAGAGACGACCCTTGCTCTTTATCCTTTGTACCCTCCTTTTCTGACTCTTCGTGAAAGTCTTGATGAATCCTGCAGAAAATCTTGATGAATCATTGTGGGCTCATGGTCTCATCTTCATCTTCATCAGCATCCTGCAGAAAATCTTGATGAATTGAACCCAACCTTTGGTGAACACGGAGTTTCTTTTGTGGCATTCGATCTCTCTCAGGACGAGATCGGCTAGAATCTCCTGCATAGTTGCCACCATGATTGCTGCATGCTAGATAATCTTCGATTGATGGTAGCCTCATCCCCTCGTTCCAGCAAAACCTGAAAAATTCGCAGCCCCAATGGGATCAAAACTGTCGTCTTCTTCCTGCCTATCATATTTTCTCTGGGGCTTATTGGTGATCCTGGCAGAATTGGGCCGCCGATAATCCCTTCTATCGGCTACTCTACCACTTGTGTGGACCATGTTGACAGGAAAAGGATTGCCATCAACTTTCATCGGCTTCTTTGAGTCTTCAAATTTGATTTTTCCTGCCTCGATAGCCGATTGGATCTGTTGTCTAAATACTTTGCAATCATTAGTGTTGTGAGATCCAATGTTGTGCCATTTGCAATACTTTCTCTTCTTTAATTCCTCAGCCGATGGAATCACATGACCGGCGGGAAGTTGGATTTGCTTCTCCCGAAGAAGTAGGTCAAAAATTTTGTCGGCCTTGGTGATATCAAAATCATATTTCTCTTCCTTAGCCGAATTCTTGACCCACTAGCAAGTGACAACTTTCTTGTTCCTGGCCCAATCGGCTGCTGCCACTTCGGAGTCACTTTCCTCTTCCGATTTAGAGGCGTATGCGACATAACTAACCTTCTTGAAAGCTTTCTTGGCCTCTTGGAATCTTTGTTCATGTGCCGATACTTTCTTGGCCAAGTGAACCAAACTTTCAAAGTCCTGAGTCAAAAACCTTTCCCTTATTGGTGTTAACAGGCCCTGGAAAGCAAGATCGGCTAGCTGGGAGTCTGACAGAACCAGGCTATAACATCTATTCCTCATGTCTCTGAATCTTTGGATGTAGTCTTGGACGGATTCATCATGTTTCTGCCTGATAGCAATCAAATCGAACAGTTTCATCTCGTGAACACCGCTGTAAAAGTATCTATGAAACTGTTTCTCTAGATCGGCCCAGCTTTGCACAGAATTGTAAGGTAGAGAAGAAAACCACGTAAAAGTCGATCCAGAGAGAGGGAATAATCTAACCCTCAGGGTGTCAGTGTGTGAATGAGGCTGATATTGTGGATTAAAATTTGCCCTCATGTGATGCTGAGGAGAATGATGCACCCCGTGAGCCGGGTGATCGTGAAGGAGCTGGGGACTGATAGGGTGTTGTTGTAAGTTTGACGTGTATGATTCTATCAGCACTCGTGAAATCAGCTCCACCGGTGGACGATTCGTGTTGAACATGGCCGCAACCTGGTCCGGAGTGACTTGGGGGATGTCATGTCCCGTGTGCTGAGGTTCGGCCTAGTTAGGAGTATAGGACTAAAACTGGCTGCTTTTGGGCCGATGATGATATAATCGGCTTCATAGGAGCCGATGTTGATGCCATCGATTGCCTGGGGGTATAACAGGCAGATCGTAACGTCGGTAACCAAGGTCCTGTATGGTGGAAATTTGTCATCAGGAAGGAAGATCGGACCCTTGGATTGATGCTCAGCGATTCTGGAGTTGACAACAGAGCTCATCATGTTGTTGAGGGTGTTGACCAGTACTCCAGATTGATTGATCAAGGCCTGGTGGACAGTATAGTCAATTATGTCCTATAGATTGTTCAGCTCCCTGCCCTCCTCTTGTTTGGTGTCTTGAGTCTTGGCACCTTTGCCAGAGCTTGACTCAGGCTCATCATCACCTGGTAATTTTATCTTATACCTTTGGATGACGGTGCCTGACCAAGTTTGGACAAAGGAGTGCAGATACTAGCTCTGCAGTTTGTTCATCATCTCCTCAATCTTGGCCTTTTGCTCTGGTGTCAGCTGGTCCAATGTGATAGGAATGATGTTTTCTTCGTCAATCTCAGAAGTCTTGATGTCAACCATTGCGTCTGGCTTGTAATCGTATCCCACTGGGTGTGCCAAAAGCGTGTTGATCCCAAATCGTGCCAGAAGTGTGTTGCTTGGAAAATCACACACTGCCCTAAGAGATTTGCTTTACTCTAGTACAGGTCCAAAATATTGCTTCTTAGGTTCGTAGGCGTGCCAGTTGGTTTGATCCTGCAACCAACAAGAAACAAAGAAAGCAAGCAAGTGTTAGCCTGTAAACGATAGCCGATCGGCTCGTGGCCGATGACGTATCGTTCATTGTTAAGCCGATGCGGTATGCACTGAATCGGCCAGGAGAAATTAAATCTAATCGATCGGCTGTAGATATTCATGATACATAATCTAAATATCAAAATACTTTTAAACTAAGTGATTGGGATAGATCAGTACCGTACCGAGACAGTATAAACCACTTAAGCCCAAAAGTACCTTAATATGCAGATTATATATATTTATAGCATAGCCGATGTCATAGGTCCAATGTGTATCGGTTAGTACTCTGATACCACTTTATATTAAGATATCATTGCAGACTAAATACATTAAACATAAACCGACCAATTGTTAAGATAGCCTGACAGATCGATGACAAACTTAATATATTTACTTACAGTGAGATCTTAATATAAAGTTGTTAATGCCCCAGAGTCCCTATCGGCTTCAGTGTTCATATCGGCTCAAAGCTAGAATCGACTTAGAATTTTACATCAGCCGATAAGGGTTTTCTGTTATCAATATCTCCAGCGGTCGGATTCTTGTTGGATTCGGTTTGGAAAGATCTTATCCAGAAGAGACCGAGTTCAGGAAGGATGCGGCTTGTATCTATTAACTAGGAAGAGTTTGTTAACTTTGTATTTTATCTTTTGGAAAGTTTGGATTTGTAATCTGTTAGGATCTCTTTTAACCTGTGGGTATAAATATGTAAGCCCGAGATCCATGTAAAATTATCTCACGATCAATACAATTCGGCGCATCGTCACCTTTTTTTATCTGTTCTGCTTTATCATCCGGTGGAACTTGGCACCTGACACGGGGCTGCATCGGCTTCGATCTCCGGTGAAGGGGTAAGTCCAGGCTCCCGCTGGCTTAGGCAATCGTATTGGCTACGTCAACGTCATCCAAGGCTGTATCAGTACATTTGACCTCTTGGATTGCTTCGATTCGGTTAACATCTTTGCCTAATTATTTATCACATGTCCTTGTTGAATCTAGTCCTAGTATCTCGATTTGGCTCTATCGGTTGTCTCTCATTTTAGGGTTTCTGCCGATATAGACTAAATTATTTACTATATTAGATTAGCTTAGGCATCTACCACCCTGAAAATTGGTCAAGGGCTTCATTGTCTAGATATTACATTTCTTTTCATACTTAGTGTTGCATCAGTTTAGTTTGATCTACTAAGTCGTGATTAGAATCGTGATCTCTAGCCTGTCTGTTGGCTGCCAATAAGGGTTTCATCGGGGTTTCAGCCGATGAGTTATCTAGACATCATATCGGCTATGCTATGAATATGTATAATCTATGTCTTAAAGTACATTTAGACATAAGTGATTTATACTGTCTCGGTACACTACCGATCTATCCCAGTCACTTGGTCTCAACATATTTTGAGACCTAGATTATATGCTATTGATATCTATAGTCGATCAAGTAAACCTAATTTTCATGGACGTTGCATCGGCTTGTAAGGATTGCCTACGAGTTGGTTTTTTAGCCGATGACAACAGAGCATTCATCGATCATTGCTTATCTTTTGAATTTCATCCCATCGGACCTCCAGCCGATGTATGTTGTAATGTTCAGATTAATCGTTGCTATATCATCATGTTATCGTCGGCCGATCACCTTTATATACATGTTTGCTCAGCACATTGCCGATGGATTAAAACCCTAACGGCATTGGCTGACATCGACATCGGCAAGAATCAGATCATCGGCTTATCTATCGATCGACTGTTTTGGTTATTGGCCTACCGGCTGACATGCTTTATGTTCGTCTGTTTTGCATATCTTATTGGTAGTAGGATCAAACTGACTGGCATGCCCGTGCTTCATTGATTTTAGGACCTACACTAGAGCTAAGCAGATCTCCCAGGCCAGTGTGTGATCTGACGTCAACACATTTTTTAGCACCACAGCTGTGGTATGGATTTGGCGTCAACAAAAGGGCAGTTCTAGCATATCAAGTAAACATAAAATAAACAAGACAACTAAAACAGGTAAGATCGGCTGAAACCCCAATGCTATCTCTAATAGTAATCATGAGACAAGATAAATATTATGGCTTTAAGTATTATTTAATAGGTCGGACTCAACCTATGCAGCATTAAACATAAAAAGAAATATAAGATCTAAACAAATCTATGAAGACCTTTCAAGATGATGGATACGTTATATAATCCAAGTCGACAATGATATCTAACCCTATCGGCTGTTGTCTATTAACAGAGACTATCCGATTAGAGTTAGATCGCAACATCGATCTAGATTATATAACATATATGATAACTCGACGATTCATGTAAACAGGAAGAGTGTCATAATGATGGAAGCAATAATCCCGAGAGCGCAAGGCGCCATAACAAGCTTTTAACTTTCGTCGGAGATCGAACTCGATGCAGCCCAACTAGAAGCAAGAACTCATCAAAACTATTAAAAGGAAAAGGTGGCGATGCGTCAAGATTGTATTGAACTTGATTGTTCTTGATTTACAAGGTCCTGGGTCATATTTATACCTAGATACAAGATAAGTCCTTGACGAACACGATTCCTATCTCTATTACAATGAATTACAAATACATGCCTAAAACAAACTCTCAACGACATTATCTATAAGGAAACTATTTAAAATATCCTAATTAACAGATACAATTGCCTTTCCTGGACTCTATCCATGTATGGCAATCCTCATGAAGCACTTTAAACCAATCCGAAAACAATTCCAATATTATCTTACCGGGATCAGCTACATCGGCTTATCTTGTCCGATTCAGTATCGACCCACGATTACCTTAGCCGATTCGGTTATCAGCGACAAAAGCCTCAGCCGATTCGGTCTGAACTTGGAGCGTACTCTGTTTTCGAAAAAACCTGATTTCCTCCAAATCAGCTTCGACCTTAGTTTCAAACCTGATAATTTGCTTACCAAATTTGGTCGTTAACACGACCAGACAGCTAAGGCCTTTTTGAACAATATGAGTGCACCAGTTAAATTGGACTTACCATCCGACTACGACCGATCAATTAGGAAGTCTTTTCAGAAAGCGAAAGAAAATTCGAAAGATGTTCCTCGGCTCGGGAAGCAACCAAAAAAATTCGCTTGAGTCGTTGCTGCCACCTGATGAAAATGAGTTAAGGCAATTTATGGCATAGATAGGACTAACAAGGGAGCAACTGTTTGAATGCGCAACAATCAAAAAGAAAAACTTGTTGTAAGGACAAAATTTCCAGTGAGTACATGCTTCAAACCTATATTGAATCATTAATTTGTTCTAAAATAGAAATGTATATTAAATCTCTCGCCATTTCTCCTTTAGTGTGCAAAATAGGAGCAGGGGACGAACTTGTGTGGCTACTACATCTGCGAGTATACTCACCGCCTAGTTCACAAAATCAAATCTGACAAAGATCTGGATATTCGTAAAAATCATTCATACAATATATCTCGATTTCTTATTGATTTCATATATTTATTCCTCTTTTTTTCAAATGATAGATACCTCACATGAGGGACAGTCTCTCCCACGACAAATTTATAAAGGTTGTTCAAGAATCAATGATGGGATTTATCAATGAGCATATTATTTATCCCGTGAGAGAGTTTTACTACGATGAAAATCCAGTTCATCAACCCCACTCCACGGATTAGATTTTGTAATATACAAAATAGAACATTAGAAATTAAGAAAAATTATAATATTTGTATATATTTGTATATGAGTATATTTTTGATAAAATATGTACATATTTACTTAAGTGCATATATGTGTGTGTCAAATATGTATTTATACATACATATATATATACATATTACATATTATATATATTATGTATATATATATGTATTTACACATATATATATATGTGCATAATATATAAATAAGCAGTAAACAACAAAAACAAAATTAAAAAAGAAAAAAATATCTTTTGTCCTGATTATTTCAATCGAAACTAAAAATCTCGCTTTCATGGTATCGATTTATAACCCGGGATGAAAATAGGTTACAAACGAGAAATATAAAGGATTTTCCCAGAAGTGTACCTTAAACTAGTCGAGCTGCATTTCAATGCTTTGTAGATGAGCCAGCACACTCAAATACATATAAAGCACACCAAAGCCGAAGCAGAAAAAAAATAAAGTGCAGTCAATCACGTCCTTGTCTATTGTGAGATTAACCATTTCCCGAATGCACGTACCGGTAATAAATCTTGTTTTTAGAATGAGATTTACAGGTTTCGTATATTGTTTGTACATCCTTTTGAACATTTGAGCAACATCTGTTCTTCAACTTCAAATGTAGTGCTCCTGAGCAGGACGAAATCTCAATTTTTGAAATTCCTGGTCCTTCGCCCATTTCATTTCTCGAAATATCATGGAATCAAGCTTTTGAAAAACCAACGAAGAGGTTCATATAATATCAGGGATGTTATATATCATGAACTTTTTGACAGGGATAATCTTACAGAGATATAACATATCATAGAAAACAGAATAAGAGAAACTACATTGATTCCAGAATATTTGTATGTTCCGAACAACAAAGACCACCACCTGAATAAAAATGAGATATCACAAAATGATCTGACCGATGCTGATCTGATCACAATTCTTTTAAGAAAAATAAACATAGCAGCCTTACCAATTGCCACGGAGTAATAACTAGCTATATCATGCATTTGTTTCCTAGCCTGATGAATGGGACACTATCAGATGGACTGCCGGTCATTATGCTGCGATAGGGTAGATAGCTGCTGGGCCAAGTGATCTTCACCGAACTGTTGGGTTCAGTGCCACTCAACTTTTGAATTTAGTATTTTCACCTTCTACGGGTTAATTTCCACAATCTGTCTGAACAGAGCTCTCACAGATGCAAGTTTACTAGTGTTCTCTTACATGTACATGTAGGGGTTCCCTTGTAATCGTATATATATAAACTGGCACATTGGTCTGAAGTGAACACAAACGCTAACGATTTCACCTGGATATACCGATACTTTCAGGTGAATCGATAGGATTAGCTGCAGATTATATATACATTCTTGACTAGCTAACCAACCTTGTTTCATGCTAGCTCTTGGCATTTTCTTCTACTCGGAATGAGTGGCATCACTACGGGAAATCCCCTTTTTGCCGAGTGCCTGGGACACTCGGCGAAGCTTGTTTTACACTCGGCGAAAATTTCGCCGAGAGTTGCTCTCGGCATAGGTCACACAGTGAACATTGGATCGGCAAAGAGCTCTTTGCCGAGAGTTTTTCATCGGGCACTCGGCGAAATCTTCGCCGAGAGCCGCTCGACACTCGGCAAAAAAAAGTACACGTTAGGTTCGGTATACGGTGACGAGAAGTTTGCCGAGAGCCGTAAAAAACACTCGGCGAAGTTTTAAATTTCGCCGAGGGCCGGAATGAAAACACTCGGCGAACGCCAGCACTCGCCGAGTGTTTTCAACACGGCTCTCGGCGAACTTTAAAACTTCGCCGAGTGTTTTGGCAAAAGCGCTCGGCGAAAGTGGTTGTTTCGCCGAGTGCTTTGCCACACCCTTGGCGAAGTCGTGCACTCGGCAAAGAGGGTATCCAGAACCCCCAGGTTACCCTCTTTGCCGAGTGTTTTGGTCATTGCACTCGGCGAAGGCCCTCTTTGTCGAGTGTTGCACTCGGCAAAGTGAAAAATTTAACCCTCTTTTATTTGTTCAATCGCATATTTCATAAATTTTCAATATATACATCACATTCACAATCCCAATCATTCCACAACCCCATAAGCATCATTCCACATCCCATAAGCATCATTCATAATCCACAAAACATAAACATTCACAATCTCAATCATACCGGACCCCATAAGCATCATTCCACATCGCATAAGCATCATTCACAATCCACAAGACATATAATTCACATTCGTAGTCACAGTCACAATCCACAAAATATAAACATAGTAGTTCATAGTACATAGTCCACAATTCGCAAACGAAATTCGAAGTCACGATACGATACTCCGAATTACAATTGTTCAAAAGAGATTTACCGAGATGGCCGGGCGCCCAACCGTCGTGGTCATTATTGGGGGTTATTTGATGCCGCCGACCGAGACGCACAAAAGGAAAATAGAATAGTATAGGTTGTCAAGATAGTAACATTCACAAATAAGAAAATTAAATGCGAGGTTAAGTGACTCACCGGACTGCCTACAAAAGGATGTGGAGGAGTGAATACAACAGGCTGTGGTGGCGGTACGATAGGAAGACCCATATTTTGACTGATTGATTGCACGTAGCTGTACATCTCAGTCATCCTCATCTCAATCTCCCGCCGTTTCCTTTTCTCCTCTTCCAACTCGTCCTACAATATTCCATTTCAATTTTACAAAGTGAAGCAAACAATCGGTAAATATTAATGAATTGAGGAAAAAGAATTTTCTAACCGAAGGTGCTGCACTTCGGTCGTGCGGGGTCGGCCGTGTGCGTATGGCCGGGCTTTCGCTCGTGCTCCTTGCTCGAAGCGGGACGAGTGGGTGTACCTGGGCTGTGTCGAGGAGGTTGTCGCCAATCCGTACCGCCCATGCTTCTTGCCACCTCCCACCCTCATGACGACTTCTCCATCAATATCCTGGGTAGTAGGATCGAAATCCTCTCCATGGATCTCCCTTGCCATCGTGGTGTCTTGACGAGGCGGTTGTGGACGGTCGCATTGGTGTACGCCGAGGGCCCGTCCTCAGGTTGTAGTCGACGTCGGACGTCGCCTTGCCCTTGTGGGCCAAAGCCCATGCCTTGAACTGGGAGATAGGTTGCCCATCATGCGACGCCGACTGCGAATAAAACAATTGTATGGTTAAGAACTATTGAGCATTGGTCGTTGAAATGAAAAATAGAATTCACGTACCCATCTAGCTGCATATTGGTTGAGGCTAAGGCTGCCTTGGTGGTGTGGTGCACCTGGCATCATCAAACGCCGCTCTCGGCAAGCGGCGTGCGTATCTCGCCACTCGGCGCGCACCACCTATCCACCATGCGCTCCCAAAGAATCGAGAAGTTGGCCGCACCACCAAACAGGCACCTACACGTCATCAAGTATAAGAGATATACCTAGATCAAATCAAATGGATTTAATCGTCCAAAATCCAATGTTATATTTACCGGCATGTATTGTTCCTTTGTCGAGTCATGGTTCTTGCTTCGGTTTTGGTGACCTTCAGGTTGTTGTATGCAGCGTTGTATGCAATGATGGCTGGATGCGCGCCTCGTAATGCATGTCGGCCACGAGTTTGCGACGGATTTGTCGGCCACCGCAGCCGCTCTTGCCTCGTATCTGTCGGCATCTAAAAAATCCTGCATAAACACATTATGTATTGAGCCATTGTTTCAATAATGTGCAATGAATGCGATGTATTGAGGGACGTGGTTTGACAAAAGACTTACCCACAACTCGGCCTTCACCCGCTCCGCCCGTTGTTGAAGATCCTTCCATCTCGATCGGGAAATCGGGACGGCGACGTAGTGGTCAAACGTGTAGGTAGGCTCCGACCTTTCGGCATCGAACAAGGCCGGAAAGTGTACTCTGCACGAAGACCCGGGATGCCGTTGACTTGGCGTTTGTGATCACCTCCCTCGATCACGAGTCCAACACCGACAAGTGAAAATGCAATAAATTATTAGTTTTAATTGTAATTTTTAACAAATCAAATGAAAAAGTATTGACAACATCCAAGGTTACTTACCGAGTCCCTTGAGGCTGAATCGCGGCTCTCGAAAGGTATCGGTCGCCGTGGGAGGGTCGAGGGACCTCGCAACCAAACGGTCGAGCGCACCCCCTGCGGAGCGAACCGGACCCCACCGAGCGGACCCCCGGCCTCCTGCTCCTCCTCCTCCTCACTAGAGCTACTAGACCCCTCGGCCTCCTCCTCCTACTCCGCCTTTGCTCCACCCGCTCCTCCCGCTCCTCGTCACTAGAGGACGTGCAGGGAGGGTATCCTCCTCGACCCCCCCGGCCCACACACCTTGCGGCGACCCGCCGCGACTCCTACCGGACCCTCACCGCATCGGCCCCTTGAATGGCATCTTTGGCTCTTCTGAACACCGATGCACACTTCCTCAAACCACCCACCATCTTTGTTGAATCACCTACACGTAGAAAAAGAAAACCAATTAGCACACATATAAAAAATACAAAGAGAGAGATGCAAAATAAATAGATAAAGAGAACATAGCTAACGCAGTGCATACATGTATTAGAAATAATCATCATGGTCAGGATTAGCTGGATCATAATTGTCATCATCACTATCATCATGGTCGATATAATCATTAGGTTCCTCCTCGGCAGGAGGAATGTTGTCGTCCCTCTCATTTCCTAAATGTAACCGTTGAAGCAATTCTAAGTCCTTCACATTACGGACCTCTTCTCCAACGTCCTCATCAACAACCATTTCATTGTCTACATCCAACCCCATCGCTTCGGTTAAGTCTATCTCAAAACTTCCTTGTAGCCCATCTTCTTGAAAGAACTCGCCATCATATGTGTTTGGGTCCATGTTGTAGTCTTCATTGTTTGGTACGGGTAGTTTACCGTGTGGCGCTACCTTGTACACAACATCCCAACCCGAAGACGGTCATCCGTTTGGCACGGATATGACAGATAATAAACTTGTGTTGCTGTTGAGCAACTATATATACATCGTCTCTGCTAGGACGGTTGACTGTCGAATTTTGACTAGGCCAAGATTAGAGTCTGTCTCACTTGAGCAGGATCAAACCAATGACATTTGAATATGACAGATTAAGAGGTCTACAACCATGGAATTCGAGTTCATATGTTTCTTCTATTCTTCCATAGTAATCAACCCCATCGAGCCCTGGAGTAAAAACTCCAGTATTTGTGGTTCTTCGATTGGGTCGACTCTGCTCATGGCTTGTTGTGTGAAAGCGATATCCATTCACATCATAGCCGAAAATGACTTAACCCTATATGAACAGCCACCGAAAACTTGTCGCAACTCGGCACTCATAGACGCATCGTTTTTGCCCCTGCAAGTTAAAGCAGTTTTAGAGTCAAACTTCGCCAAGATAAGCAAAAGATTAAGCATTAGACGAATTTCGATAGTACCTTATTTTTGAACCAACAAATAAAATCGGGCATTCCATTTCCCGCACCCTGCCTTAGAAGGTTTTCGACTTCTTGCGGGGTAGGTTTCCTTGGTTGACGCCAAAATTGATGTTGAAATTCCCTGTACGAACATGGGACAAGAGGGTTGAACGATGATAATAGTGACTAATTGGTAACAAATTAGTTTGTGAACTTACCGCATGTACGGCTCCACTTCATCGAGGTTGGTCAACACGTATAGCATGATGTTGCGCCACTCATGATGATTCAATCTCTTGTTGGTCGCTTCACTAGCAGTTCCAAGTTGGCCTCGGAAAAGACTGAGGTTCAATTCATCTTCGCCAGCATTGTATCGAGGAGGTGGATTATGCACGCTAGGAAGGTTGTCAGCATAGTATTTTGATGTGAAATTTGAAACCTCCTCCAGAATGTATGCCTCTGCAATGGAAGCTTCAATCTTGCATTTATTTTTACATTTCGTTCTAATAACCTTCAAACATCTCTCAATTACATAGCACCAACGGCACTGCACAGGCCCCCCCATTCGGCACTCGTGTGGGAGATGCATAATCAAATGCTGCATCGGATAGCCCATATGCCGGCAAGTCATGCAGGGAGTTATGGTACCAAATATGCATTTTAAAGTTTGTCTTTGTAGCTCGGTCATATGTCCATACCCCTTCCTCCCAAGTACGGACCAAATCATCAATCAAAGGCTCGATGTACACACTCATCTTCTTCCCCGGATGTCCAGGAATTATCAACGACAAGAATATATTTGATCGTTGGAAGATGACGCCAGGGGGGAGATTGAGGGGAATAACGAACATGGGCCAACATGTGTATGGGGCAGCCGCCATTTCATAAGGGTTGAACCCATCCGTTGCCAACGCAACCCGTACATTACGAGCCTCTAGAGCTTTCCCAGAATGAATCACATCAAACCTTCTCCAAGCTTCACCATCGGATGGATGTACAAGCTTCTCGGGATTGTATCGACGTCCGAGCTTGTGCCATGTCATCTTTCGCGGATTCCTCGGTCATGTAAAGCCGTTGGATCCTCGGTACAAACGGAAGGTACCGTAAGATCTTCATGGGGATAGCGAGCTGCCTCTTATGCCCATCACGAGTCTACCTCTACGAACCTAGAGGATCCACACTTTGCACAGTATTTTGCTTCCGCATGCTCTTTCCTAAATAGGATACATCCGTTCGGACAAGCATGTATCTCGCTCATATGGCATCTTAAGTGCACGAAGGAGTTTTTGTGCCTCATACATGCTCTTTGGCGAAGGTGACCATTCGAAAGCAGGCTCCCAACAAGCTGTCAACATAACATCAAAGGCCTCTCTACTCCAGCTAAGCTGGGACTTTACCGCCATTAGCCGTGCAATGGCATCCAGTTGAGAAACTTTTGTATGCCCATGAAGGGGTTGTGTGCCGCATACAACATGTCGTAATACGCCTTTGCGGTAGGCTCCGGCTCCTCCTCCCTACATCCTTCATCGAGATGTGCTTCTTCATAGTCATTTAACATGGCTCCTACCCCGGCATCGAACCAAACTCTTCGATGCGTTGTCGGACGACCTCGTCTCTCCCACGGTAGGCTTCACCATGGAACGTCCACCGGGTATAATCAGTAAAACCATTCTTGCAAAGGTGTTTGCCCATGATCTCTTTTGTTTGTCGCTTCATGTTACCACATTTGCTACGGGGACACCATGTGGTTCGTGCTCCTTTAACCTTGGCAAATGCAAGTTTCAAGAAAGCATCGGTCTTCTCGATCCATTCATCGGTCAACGAACCATGACTTGAGCGGCCCGTATACATCCACTCACGGTCATCCATCCTCTATCATATCGAATAATCATATAAATATTATTTCCATCTACCGAGTGCCTCTAATGTCTAATAGGTAAAGATAGGTCCTAATCCCACCCGAGCATGTGTAGATGAGTTTACTTTCCATGCTCTAGTACTCCGCTCCGAGACAGAATTTAAGACCTCCCTGTTCTCCAAATACACGTCCCGCAGGAGATTGTGTATCCGGAGAACAAGCGGGAGATACTACCAAATTCGAGTCGGACCAGAATACTAGACCATGGAAATTAAACTCATCTACACATTCTCCCGCTGTCCAAAAACATGGACAATTCCAAAAGATACGGTTAAAGATATGCAAAAGACGCATATCTTCATCCGTATCTCTTTCGAACGGAGACGCCTAAGGTTACGTTATACACGGACAAACTACGGTAAAGACAAGTGGCACCTCGCAAAATAGGGAAGCACGGCTCGATGGCGGCACACAAGCGACGGCATGGCTGCGCGATGCGACTCCATTCATACCGGTATATATACACTAATGTTAAATATATACGTGCATACAATACATATCATTCCTTTTACCATTGATTTGATTGTAATAAATACCTAAATTTGTTTCTTTTTGCCATCAATTTGTTTCTAATGTTTCACATGGTATTAATCGATTTCTAATGCAAATAATTTCAAATCTATTAACAAAATATCAAACAACATTCTTGTATGTAAAATTTGAAAAAAAATACCTAAGGGAGGCGGCGGGCGGGCGTCGGCGGAGGGCTCGGCCGGGGAGGGCGCGGCCGGGGAGGCGGCGGCCGGGGGCATGACCGGGAGGCGACGGCCGGGGCGCGGCCGGGGCGGCGGCCCGGGAGGCGGCGGCCCGGGAGGCGGCGGTCGAGGGCTTGGCGGGAGGCGGCGGCCGGGGCGGCGAGCGGCAGGGATGCGGCGGCGGCGTGTATTTTCGCTAACTCACGAAGTGAATGGCCCCGAGAATAGAAGGCCATATAAGTGATATTTGCCGAGTGCCTCCCTTTGCCGAGTGCCACCGATCGGGGCACTCGGCAAAAAAGATCTTTGCCGAGAGCTAGATCACGGCTCTCGGCAAACGCGTCGTTCGCCGAGTGCCTAGGGTTAGCACTCGGCAAACGCGTATTTCGCCGAGTGCCTAGGGTTAGCCCTCGGCAAAGCATGCAATGACGATATTTTTTGAATTATTTTGCCGTGTGTCAAATTTGTGCCGAGAGCTACTCTCGGCAAACAATTTTATTAGTTTTTTGCTTCTAATAATTTAGAAATTACCAAACGGACTCAAAAATTTACAAAATTTCTGCATAAACCCATATATGCTATTTATTTCGTAGGAAAAAAGATTTAAAATCAAACGACAATTCGGCCGTCACTTTCTCTCCAAATCTAACCGATACTTCTCAACACTTATAATCTACTCCGAAGAATCTTCGGTTTTGTGAGCGTCGTACATGATAAAATATTCGAAACCTCCTCAATTTTTTACCCCAGCCTCGACGTATGATATCATGACATCCTAACAGATTTTATGAATTTCGACTTCGTTTGCTATTTTTACAATTTTGAAATCATTCGGTCAACACGTTCCTAACCATGTTGCATGAAGAAAAACATCTCAATTTCCCTTCATTTACCACATATTGACTCAAAAGGGTCTAAATAACATGAATATAATTTTTGCAATAACTTTTTTTTATTTTTTTAACCACTTGTAGTTCTAATTTGAGACTTGCAAAAAAATTCACGAAAATACAATAAATCAAAGAAATATAGCAAAACCATTTGAAAAATTACCATATTTGATAATTAGGGATTACATGTTGTATTTACATAATAGAAAAAGTTTGGAGGATGGATGAGGAAAAATTTTGACATGTTTGCCGAGAGCCGAGTAAAGACACTCGGCAAAGGTGGGTTTTTGCCGAGAGCCTTTACACGGCACTCGGCAAAGGTTGTCTTTGCCGAGAGCCTCGCCCTGGCACTCGGCAAAGTTGGTTTTTTTGCCGAGAGCTAGCCCGGGCACTCAGCAAAGATGGTACCAAACGGTATAAGTTGACGGCGGTTAGTGTTTTGCCGAGTGTCCCACGTTGGCACTCGGCAAAAAACACCGTGTACCGAGTGTTTTTGTTCGCCGAGGGCAAACACTCGGCAAAGGGTCATTTTTACCGAGAGTTTTATTTTGCCGAGAGCCCTCTCGGCAAATTTATATTTCGCCGAGTGCCCGATATAAAGCTCTCGGCAAACATTTAAGCACTCGGCAAACGTTGGCTTTCCCGTAGTGCATGGGGAAGAGAGACATCGGCATATGTTCATGCTGCATTGGGCAGATGAGAGCACCGAGCACTACATGAAGCAGCTCACTTCTGACCACATCGATACCATGTTCCTGGGATGAAACAAGACGGAAATCTCTCGCAGCACAGGCTAGCTGGTTCGCGTACGTGATGACTAGCACCAATCTCTGTGGCCCATCCGCCCATGGATGGCTTAGCATCAATACCAGGTTCAGTTGTCACAAGTTCATATCTGGCTTTTGCAGCTAAGAGGAAGTATATTGGTTTTGCACAACCCATGTTTCTCGACGTTTCTTGAGTTACTCGAAGTAGTTTTTATGTACTGTGGATGTAAATAATCATCCTAGCTAGGTAAATTCTTAGTTTGAATTTGCACAACATTTTGTAGTTAAAACTGAATTGACACACATCCCGTCCAAATTAATGGAGTTCCTTTCAGAATCCTCCGCAGTCAAAGGTAGTGAGGTGTCTTGCATGGTTTTTACTTTAAGTAACTCACAATGGATATTTACTTGAATTTTGGGTCATAATAGATCTACTTTAAGTAACTCACAATGGATATCAATACACTGAACCATTGACCTTAGTAAACCCTTTTCCATATAATCATAGTTCCAATGTTAATCAGTTAAAATAAATCAACTCATACTAAGGTGATATTTCTACAAAAAGTCAAAATTTGAATAAATCTTGGTTCAATTTGAAGAAAATTTACTTGATCCAAAAAATTGAATTTTGGGACAAATAATTTCCAATCCATGCTCTTAGATTGGGTAAGGTCCATACTACTTTTGTGTAGCTTATACTACTTATGCTCTGTAATTAAATATCCCACCCCTCATGTTTCCTCATATAATGTTTTCTCTGTCCTAACATGCATTTTCTTTTCCTCCCTATTTTGAACTGTTAACTTGCGAGGAATGAGTGGAGTCAAGGAGCATGTCAATGCTAGTTTCTCTGGAGAATCATACGACGGCCTCCACAAGCCAGCATGCCATGATACATATACCAAAGCCAGCAAAAGGCAATATATATCTCATTATATATTCACAAGCTTGAATGCCGTGATACACATGTAGTACTTGATGGTTTTGGATGAATACATGGATTGCTGCCTTAGTGCCTAATGCATAGCAAGTAACCTAGAAAATACAGACCAAGCACTGTATTTGTTAGCTTCTCATCCCTAGCAAAAATTTAAACTTCGAAACATTATTTTTGTGTTGATTTTAGTAGATTACTTATGTAGTTGATTTTCTACATTGACGTTTAAACCACTAATAATACAGAATAAAAGTTTTACCAATAAATATTTTTTATGGTTTCGTTCACTTATTTTTGCTTATCAGCCACTGCTCAAATGATTAGAGCGATTTCTGAAAATGGTGAAAATGGTGTTGGTAGATTTATCACACAAAAAAATACTACTATGAATATATGTTCCATTTTTATGCACATTAGTTTATCAAAAGAAACCGCGGGAATATCTAACAGTACTTTCCATGAGGGGGCATTGAAGAGCTAGTATATTTCTCTATGGTGTACTTCTTAATGACAATAAGAAAACCCACTTTTCATTGGCTGTCATTGCATATCCTTCTTTGTGGCACATTCTTACCCGTTTTTCTAATAAAAAACATGCTTACCTCCCGAGTGCCACGCAAGAGTTTCAAGCAAATCAGCTCCAAATGAAAATTGTTGCACATAAATGTATAAATGCCATAAGTTACCTATGCAGGTCCTGTTAAATGTATGATATTGTTTCCATATGCTGTGTGCATATCCGTGCTGTGCACGTTAAGCCATACCGTGACCATACTTGGTTAGTTGAGATTTGATTGATTCTCCTTGCATGCCAAGTATAGGTTGTTACCATGTGTGGTGCACGGTTGGTTGTAATCTTGGATGTACTCCCTCCTATATAGTTGGTAACACGCAACCCGTGGAGTGCTGAGTTTAGCTTCCACGGTTCTCTCATCTTATCATGGTATCAGAGCCTCTTCTTCCATAGAACATCCACATCTTCTCCTATGGCGTCCTCATCGTCATCTCCGGCGCCGGCAGTCCTCGGTGCTGTGGCTGAGAAGCTCACACGAGATAACTTTCTCCTGTGGAAGGCTCAACTCCTACCTGCGATCCGTGGTGCCCATCTCAGTAGGTACCTAGATGGATCGGTGCCTGAACCAGAGAGGTTCATCGAGAGAATCAAGGACGACAAGAAGATCCTCGTCCCCAACCCCGAGCATGAAGCGTGGGTAGCCAAAGATCAACAAGTCTTGAGTTACTTGTTGAACTCCCTGACCAAGGAAACCTTGGCACCGGTGGCAACCATGACCACCGCGGCAGAAGTCTGGAAGGCCCTAGAGGACATGAACTCGGCGACCTCAAGGGCAAGAGCTGCAAATATTCGCATGCTCTTAGCCAACACAAAGAAAGGGAGTATGACTATCTCTGCATATTTCACTAAAATGTGTGCCTTGAAGGACGAATTAGCTGCTATTGGGAAGATAGTTGATGATGATGAAATGATATCTTACATCCTTAATGGTTTGGATTATGATTATAACCCTGTTGTCACCACTATCCTCGGCAAGGTTGGGACCATCACCTTGAGTGGTGCTTACTCGGAGTTGCTTTCATTTGACATGCGTCTTGGTATGTTACAAGATGGTGGTACATATCAATCATCGGCAAATTCTGCGTTCCGGGGGCGTGGCCGTGGCCGCGGACATTTTCATGGGCGTGGTCGTGGTGGTTCGGCTCCTCGCAACAACAATAACAACAACCGATCTTCCCAAGGCTCCTATCGCAGCAAGAAGCAAGGCAACTCTAGCCGTGGTGCTGAAGCTAAAAGCATCTGCCAGATATGTAAGAAGGAAGGCCATGAAGCATATCGATGCTACTATCGGTATGATGGAGATGATGATAACACTAACTACAGATCTGGCAATGCCGCCACTACTGAACAAAATGAAGACTGGTACCTAGATAGTGGTGCCACAGATCATATCACTAGTGAGTTGGAGAAACTCACAATCCGTGATAAGTATCATGGACACGACAAGGTGCACACGGCAGGAGGACAAGGTATGAATATTAGTAACATTGGACATACAATTTTACATACCCCTGGTAGAGATCTAAGGCTTCATCATATTCTCCATGTTCCTAATGCTAGTAAAAATTTACTGTCTGTTCATAAACTAGCATTACATAACAACGCTTTCCTTGAGTTTCATCCAAACTTTTTTCTCATCAAGGACAAGCACACGAGGAAGGTCCTTCACAGAGGTAGATGTCATGGTGGTCTCTATCCGTTTTTTCCTCATCAACCAAGAGAAGAGCAGGCTAGGCAGATTTTTGCATCAAATAAAGTTTCTATCTTAGATTGGCATAGTAGGCTAGGGCATCCAGCCTTTCCCATTGTTGAACACGTTTTGAAGTCGAATAAACTTGAGTGTGTCAGAAATAAAGATCATTCATCTGTTTGTGGTCCTTGTCAAATGGCCAAGAGCCATCAATTGCCCTACAAAATTTCGACTAGCATCTCCAAGCAACCGTTTGATCTTGTCTTTTCAGACGTCTGGGGCCCGGCGCCTCTCTCTGCTAGTCGACATGCCTACTATGTCAGTTTCATTGACGATTTTAGCAAGTATACTTGGATATACTTGTTAAAGAAAAAATCAGATGTGTTCCAAGTTTTCCATGATTTTCAATCTCTGGTCGAACGAAAATTTAATAAGAAGATTGTGGCTCTCCAATCTGATTGGGGAGGAGAATATGAAAAACTCAACACGTATTTTCAACGTGCCGGCATTACACATCGTGTTTCTTGTCCCCATGCACACCAGCAGAATGGTGCTGCAGAAAGGAAGCATCGTCATATAGTTGAAGTTGGATTAGCTATCTTAGCAAAAGCTTCCATGCCCTTGAAATACTAGGACCATGCTTTCTTAACAGCCACCTATCTCATCAATCTTCTTCCCAGTAGGACTATAAACCTTGACACTCCTGTGTCTCGGTTGCTCAAGGAGAAGCCGGACTATCAGTCGCTAAGGACGTTCGGATGTGCCTGCTGGCCGAACCTAAGGCCATATAATCAAAGAAAATTGGCTTTCCGTTCAAACCAATGTGCCTTCCTCGGATATTCCTCCATGCACAAAGGCTTTAAATGTCTAGATATATCTAGTGGCCGAATATATATCTCCCGGGATGTGGTATTCGATGAAAGCATCTTTCCTTTCTCTCTTTTACATCCCAATGCCGGGCCACAAATCCACAAAGAAATCATTCTTTTCCCTAGCCATCTCTTAAATCCAGGGGGTGTTAATTGTTATGATCCTAATGGTACTAATCTTACTAACCCTTGCTGTCAAGAAAATCCTGTGGAAAATGTTGTTGCAGATACCCAGGAGCATGTACCAGACGGCAGAAATCAATCGGATCAGCGTGATGTCAAAAATCCGGGGCACCAAATCCCGCCGGTGTCGGAGACGGGGGTGCCGGCCAATGGCTCTCCTCCACGTGCAGCTGCGGGGCCGTCTGCGGGCGCAACGGTGCAACCATCCGCGCACACACCGCCCAATCACGCCTCGCCACAGGAACCCGCAGCGGATCTGCCTGCGCGCGATCACGCGGCTCAGGCTGGCGGATCTTCTGTGGCTGTGGGATCCTCTGCGCCAACACCACATCCTGCTCCCGTGATCATGCCAGAACCGCCAGCAGCTGCTACTTCTCCACCACGGCGTCACACTCGTTCCCAAAGCGGTATTGTTAAGCCCAAGAAATATACAGATGGTACCATCAGGTATGGCAATCTTTGCTTAACAGGAGAGCCTTCAAATGAAAGAGAAGCCATGAAAGATCCAAGATGGAGAAAAGCTATGCAAGATGAATATGACGCCTTGATGAAAAACAAGACTTGGCACCTAGTAAAAGATGATGACAAAAGGAACCTGATTGATTGTAAGTGGGTATTCAAGATTAAAAGGAAGGCAGATGGGTCGGTGGAGCGTTACAAAGCTCGATTGGTAGCCAAGGGGTTCAAGCAACAACATTGAATAGACTATGAAGAAACCTTTAGTCCAGTGGTGAAGATTGCTACCGTAAGATTGATACTCTCTCTGGCCTTATCAAAAGGATGGAGTTTAAGACAATTGGATGTTCAAAATGCATTTCTTCATGGCATTTTGGAAGAAGAAGTTTATATGAGTCAACCGCCTGGGTTTGAAAGTGAGAAACATCCCAACTTTGTTTGTCATCTTGATAAAGCTATATATGGGTTGAAACAAGCTCCAAGAGCATGGTATGCTAAATTAAGCTCCAAACTTGTTGATCTCGGTTTTAAGATTTCTAAGTCAGATACTTCATTGTTCATCTATCACAAGCAAGGTATTGTAATGTATATGCTTGTGTATGTTGATGATATTATTTTGACTAGCTCATCAAGTGATGCATTGGCTGCCTTGCTAGAAGATTTGAGGAAAGATTTTGCCTTAAAGGATTTAGGGGACTTAAGCTATTTTTTAGGCATTGAAGTTCAAAGAAACAATGGGTCCTTACTGTTGACACAGGAAAAATATGCCAAAGAACTGTTGGCAAGAGTGGGAATGACCAAGTGTAAACCTGCTCCTACTCCTCTTGCTATGTCAGGAAAACTATCAAGGTATGAAGGTGATGTACTTGGACCTGAGGATAGTACTCGGTATCGAAGTGTAGTGGGCGCACTTCAATATTTGACATTGACTAGACCAGATCTTGCATACTCTGTTAACAAGGTGTGTCAGTTCCTACATGCACCAACCACTACACATTGGACGGCTGTGAAGAGGATACTCAGATACATACAGCACACTCTCGGACTAGGCCTGAATTTTGTAAAGTCCGATTCTCTGGTTTTGAGTGCATTCACTGATGCTGATTGGGCAGGAAGCATAGATGATCGGAAGTCAACAGGAGGACATGCTTTGTTCCTTGGTCCAAATCTAATCACTTGGAGTTCAAAGAAACAAGCAACAGTCTCACGATCAAGTACTGAAGCAGAGTACAAAGCCATGGCAAATGCCACTGCAGAGTTAATATGGGTAGAATCGCTGCTAGGTGAACTTGGGATCAAATTGAAGCAACCACCTAAGCTGTGGTGTGATAATCTTGGAGCTACCTATCTATCTGCCAATCCAGTGTTTCACGCTCGGGCCAAACACATTGAGATAGATTTCCATTTTGTTAGAGAAAGGGTGACAAACAAACAGTTGGAGATCAGGTTAATCTCAACCAAAGAACAGATAGCCGATGGCTTTACCAAAGAGTTGCCAGTTGGAAAACTTGAAGAATTCAAGACCAATCTCAACCTTAAGAAGAAGAAAGGTTTAGATTGAGGGAGGATGTTAAATGTATGATATTGTTTCCATATGCTGTGTGCATATCCGTGCTGTGCACGTTAAGCCATACCGTGACCATACTTGGTTAGTTGAGATTTGATTGATTCTCCTTGCATGCCAAGTATAGGTTGTTACCATGTGTGGTGCACGGTTGGTTGTAATCTTGGATGTACTCCCTCCTATATAGTTGGTAACACGCAACCCGTGGAGTGCTGAGTTTAGCTTCCACGGTTCTCTCATCTTATCAGGTCCAAGGAAATCAGCCAACAAATAGGAGCAAAATACAGCAAGCATTTCATTCTCTTCCTCCCTGCAAACTTCTCCATCTCCTCTGCAAGCCATACTTCCAGTGGTAAATTCCTTCTGTTTTTTTTCCTTTGAGCTCTGCAATATTGACCATGAAGAGATCCAAGAACAAATGTAATGAATTAGCTCAGCTGGGTTTGTTAGTAGGTCATTCTTAATTAGCAATCTCTGTTTCTAGGACTCTTCCAAATTGAGCGCAATCATTTTCTGTGAATTTTTCTCAATTTTGTTACATTTTTTTCCTGCAATCGAGCAGTTTGTCCGTTATGGATGCCATGTTCCAAGCAGGAATGGAATAAGCTGAGAACTACTATCTTTAATCTCCCGTGGTATTACCTAGTTACAAAGCGCATTTACATTGGGGTGATTATCCAAGATGACCAGGGTTCCCTGATGTTGTCCTGCAGGAAAATTGTTGGCAATCAAGGTGGAGTCAATGAGAGGGGTGAATGATCGCCTAATTTTTTAAAACAACTAGGAAGAAAACCCACACAGAACTACTAGGAAGAAAACCCGCACAGATGCGTGGACATATCATGCTTATTGATTTATGAAAACAAAGTCATATCTCACTGTTTTTCTATGCCATGAAATAGATTGTAGACTTAAAAATCCTCCTAGATTTTAAAAAATTACTTTGACTCAGTTACATATAAATTCTTCTATTGTCACCGCTACTTATTATCACTGTTTAAAAAGCTAGGTAATAGATGAAATTTCATATGTACCAATAAAATAAAATAAGGCTGATACATAATTGATACACTAAAATATCCAAATCTATATGTAAATATTTTAAAAATATCACATCTATCATTACCAATTAATGAGATAATACCGATAAAGTTAAATATGAATGTCTCTATTAATAGGTGAAGCCGACTGTAGCCGTCAAGACTTTCTTTCTATGTTGCCTTAAAACATAAGTGTAGCCGTGCTTCTCAAGATAACCCTGGAGCAAAATTTTAATGAGGTATTGCATCGATAAATAGAAAATTGAGCATTATTAGTGACCATATACTTATCTCTTAAATGTATATATATATTATATAGAAGACTCTCTTTTGAAAATGAGTGAGTGAGGTTAATCATTCAATGGTACTTATAGAACTAAATAGACATACCACCATGATAATTTATATATTATTGTTTATATTTTTACAAATATAAATAGTTTAGAGTTGTTTTTAATGTCTATTGTTCACAATCACATGAGACACATGCGAAATGTATTTATTTTCATAAACTTATTACAATAATTAAAATAAACTTATGTCACGTCATGTCACGTTAGTGGGTTGCATGACATACACCCATCCATCAATTACACCTCATATATTGGAATTCCTCAACTAAAAATAATATCATAAATAGTGTATTGCGTGTGTTACTTGATTGTTCACTCGTTGTCAAAACTATTTGGAAAATAAAAACAAACATATATGATCATAAATCTTATTGTGGATTAAGGAGTTGTATTATACCAAGATCGTTGGCTAAAAATATTTTTAATAATTTTTTTCATATCTATTTACCATGTGTATATGCTGCACACTTCTCAAATACAAATAGATCTAAAGAATTAAAAAATACTTTAAGAATATTAATCTCAAATAAATTAAATTAAATCAGATCGGCTTGAAAAAGTAACTATATTAATATTGAGTTGTTTTAATTATTTTACATATGTAGATTTAGATTATCATTGTATATTTGTTAAGTAATTTTTGACACCATAAAGTATAATATGAAATTAATTAAAAATATCATTACATTAACTATCATAAGATTACTTTTATAAGAGACAATAGTTCGTTGAACTAAAGGAATATGATGGGATCATAAATTACGTATATAATTTATAAATAATTCAAAAGATGACATTTAACAGCATTTATTTGCCTACATTTATAGATCTTTTTATTGTAGACAAAAATCCTATTTTAGAGACCGCAATTTTTTTTTGACGGTACGACATTTTTGTTTTTTGCTTTATTTTTTTATCATATACGTGGGTATGGTTTTTCTTACTTACGGCAAACAGTATATATATAGGTAAGCCTTATTTTTGAAGTCGTACGTACATACGGACTACTTACGTTTATTTCCTTTTCGTAGGCAACGGTTACATATTTTCTCTCATATACATGAGAAAGTATTACCTTTTCAATAATAGATCTGATTTAATCTAAGCTAATAGTAAAAAATAACAGGTCCACCAATTTAAATGAAAATCAATGGTGAGACAGTGCCCTGTGACGGTCTAAAAGTGATTGCAGGATACCACGTAACGGCTTAACAGTTTTTATAAAAAGTTTAATGAGTTTTTAATATATAATAATAGATAAAAGTAAACATGTTGTGCAAATAATAACAAATAATTGAATTACTGAAAGTTTTCGTGGATTTTGAATTAGTAAATGTAGCTAGGATATTTCTTAGTTTGATTAATCTGTACAATCTTTTTTAATTAAAATTTTCATATTTGTATTAGAGTACACTTCATATATTATTAGGAAATAGAAATATCAACTCCCTATCAATTAAGTTCCTAGAGAATCATCTCTTGTTAAAAACAATCAGGTGCATGCCATGGATGGCGGTACTTAAAAATGCCAGTGCAGCCCTGCTTTTCGATGGAAAGCAATGTGTTGCATACATAGTTTTTGCTATGTGAAACCAGCTATCAAGTCCACTGCCTGTTTTGGAGAACCCAACTCCAACCATAAACAAAAGACAAAGCAAACTAGTGATGGGAAAAGGAAAGCATATAGACAATGCATACACTAGGACTACTAATGGATGTTTTTAGCTAGCTAACTCTTAATGTATATTTACTTAAGGAGTAAACTACATTAGCGTTACATGGACTTGTCATTTTACTGCCATGTAGTGCTTGAACTTATAAAATAAAACACTCGTTTTGATGCACAAATTTACCTGATATGTGTGAACCAAGACTTTATTTAAGAGTTGATTGGAATGTTGCGTAAACATGGATATGTAAAACATACCACATACACATACATATGTTAATTACAAGATAGAATAATGCATGATGATTGCAGAGAGAAAGACATGAAAAACAGAGTAATGACACAAGCGTTAAGTTGGTAAAATTAGCCTTGCCATGCCATTTAATCCTTGGTTGTACATACCAGGTAAGTTTCGGACCAAAACGACCATTTTACACGTCAATGTACTAAATTATACCTACTTAACAAGTTAATGTATCACAAATACAATTTTCTCTTACTTTAATGTATCAAATGTTGCTGACCTTTCAGCTTAGTTAACCCTTTGTGTTTTTTACAGTTAAACTATTTCCATAAAATTGAAATCCTTCTTTTAAATCAATCGATTCAAATCAAATCGTACAGCTTTCAGAAAAAACGGACTACCTTTCCAAATGGACATTGAGAGTGACATTAAGGGCCTGTTTAGATGCAAAATTTGGTGAAAACTTTTCACCCAAAAAATTTTGGGTGAAAACTTTTCACAAGAGTGGATGTTTAGTTGCATGCAAAAATTTTTTGATTGTAGTAATAAAGACAAATTTACCCCTAATAAATACATGATTAGTGAGGCACCATTAGTAGTACTGCCAATATCAAGAGTGAAGCATCCATCCAACTCACGTGAGAATTTTTCGTCGCTAGCACACACAAAACAGTCACACGTAAGGATGTAGCAGGTGACTGCATACATGCATTATTGATGTTTACTGATTATGGAATAATGCCGCATAGACTTGCATCGATAAATCAAATCAGTCCAGTGTTTCAATTGCATTGTTTAGCACACACATTGTTCAACATTGCTAACAAAACAAAAAACAAGCATACATTATTCATAGTTTATTACAGTACACATAAATTTTGTAAGTTGTACCGTACGTCATAACAAATTCTAAAAATATCATTGCCGATTTAACAACCCAAGAACAATCGAGTCACGAAATGCATTCATCATCACAAAATCATCTCTATCAGGCGCTTGACTACCTCGTGGTTGATTGACATAGTTTAGTGCATAACAAATCTGAATGGTCGCATGAATCATAACAAACCTTTTAGAAACATGGAATTAATTCAAATGAATAATATGACATTTAGTTCAGATCAATTGAGCCATCCATTGATCGAATGCTAGGGAACGAACTCTGATATACTAATCCAAGGTCCAACATTCAACAAATCTGTTTACTTCAATTATCAAAAACTTCTATTCGGTGCATCTACCGAACATTGCATGCAGATCAGGGCCTAAATCTACTGCCCAAATTGAAGGTATATGAACTATCAATCTCAGGATCCATTTTTTTCATGGTTAATTCACATAAAACAAAAACCATATATGATATATTCATCCAGAAGGGAACCACAATCCAATCTGATAAAGACACAAAGGATAAGAGATTGGAAGAAGAGGTGTTTCGCGCACCAGTGAAGAAACTTCGATAAAAATAACTACTACTGATAATTTACATTAACGGCAAAACAAAGAACAGAAGGAGGGAAACAAGCATCTATACGAGAGAGAAATCAAATAACAGAAAGGGGGAAGCACTAACCTTGCGAGGAGAGAAAAGTGAGGTGCGATGAGAGAAAAGGGCGGCGGCGGATCTAAAATAGGAGAGGTATGGGAGGGGGATGGCTGGCGACGGATGTGGACAACGGGAAGGCTGACCTGCAGTGAAGCTAGCGAAGGGGATGGGGATTGCTGGCCGGCGGCGTGCGGAGAAGAAGAAGGGCGATGCAACGAGAGAAAAAGGCGGCGGCGGAGCGAGTAGAGAAGAAGGCCGGCGCGGGGAGAGAAAGGGCGGCCGCGGCGCACGGAAAGAAGAACCACGGCGCGTGGAGAGGAAAGGCCGCGCGCTGCGGAGCCAGAAGGCGGCGCGAGGAGAGATGACGACGGCCACGGCGCGCGGAGGAGGATATATGCGCGGGGAAAGGAAAGGCACGCGCGAGCCGCGGGGAAAGTAAGTTGATCCAAATACATAAGTTAGAATAATTGGTGGCTTCCCATATATATATATGCTGATCCTTCCCAATAGGCCCAGCTTACTTCGTTTACTAGGCTATACGCTGATTTCATTCCTCGTATATATATCTGCGTGTTATACAACTGCTACATTTGTGTTTCTTTTGTTGTGTTGGTTTCCCATTTCCTCCAGGCCATGCTACAGCTTGTGTTCCATTCATGGTTTCTAGCCCAATTAATTAATGAAACACATCACCCATAATGAATTCCATTTTAGCATGATGAATAGGACACTACCATCTCAGTCATATTGCGCTGGGATGGGTAGGTAGCTGCTAAGCCAAAAGTAATCAATGCCGATCGAACTGTTGGGTTATGTGGCTTTTAACTATTGAATTTAGTATTTTTCACCTACTACGGCTTAAATTCCATACTCTCTCTGAGCATAGATAAAAGTTAACTTGGGTTATCTTATATCATTACATAAATCATGTTGGTGCCGGCTAGGAACCCAATATACACCCAACATAGATACCAGATTCTCCAACCATCAAGTAGTAAGTAAGAGACACTAATAGGAGCGCTCATCAATAATGTGCATGATTCAGAAAAAAAAAGTCGGATCAGAGCCGATGCGTCTGAGCCCAAAAAATTTTCAAATTCTTCTCGTCAATCACAAATTTTTTTCAACGTCAAAATCATATAATGAATCATAAATTTTGCCACAATTGATCATATACTACTCCAAGTACTAGCTATCCATTATAGCATCTACAATAGAATAGACCTACAAGTTGATGATATGCTCTAAAGGTAATCATAAAGATGATTGTATCATATACTATCTTTACATATTTATCATATATTGTTTCTTGAAATAGATAACTCATTATTGCTTACTGAATATGTGATTCGTTTATTAGACTATTTATGTTGTATATTACTATTTTTAAAGTTTCCCTGATCAACTATCATGTATGAAACAAATAAGGTTTAATGATTAGCACATGTATTGATCGATGATTATATCTCATGGATCATGGTATGGAGATACTAAATTAATAAAATGGATACATGTTGGGGAACGTGTTGTTTGATAAACCCAACATGATACACTGCAAGAGTTATATGAGATGTGCCATCAATGGTCTCATTTACTGTTAGTGTAGAATCCTTAGGCATAAAATTATCATGTTTCCCGACATGTTTAATAGCTTGCTTAGGAGGCTGCCAAACATTACTGTGTAACTCGGTAGTTATAAAAGTAGTCTTCGGGCATACTATGAAACATGTAGTGGTATATGAATAATCAAGATGGGATTTGTCCGTCCTTTGGAGAGATATCTCTGGGCCCCTCGATGTTATGAATTATGGAAGTGCATGGCCATGCCAAAACTGATCATAGGTTAAGTAATCTATATAAGATCAAGTGAATGATTGAGCTATCAAAGATGACACATATCTAGCCTTGAGTTTAATCAATATCGTGAGGCAAAGGAGTTCATACAAGTATACGCTAGAGATTCAGTCGATATGATCTTTATGTATGCTCGGTGGGTCAATATGTTATGCTAGGGGCTATTGTTGACACATGGACCAAAAAGAAGTTTTCGGGTTACAGTCGAGTGTACATGAACCTACAACATCACACAATTAATGGGCCAGAATAATGAGAGTGGATGGAAATCTAATATGTGGTCAATTCGGATAGGGATCCGAGTAGGACTCCTATGGGCCTTAAAGGCCCAGTTACGGATCCTATATATTCTTCAGGTGATGAGGCTGGTGGAGTGTGAGAAACCCTACCATCACTCCCCTTCCGAGCCAAACTCTAGCCACGTGCGGGCGCTAGGACGTCTGTCCGAGGCGTTCCATTCCTAGACTTGTCGATACCAGTGGAAGTGTCGTTGGTCTGTGGTGCTGATCGGAATGAGAGCACGGCAAGACGAACACACGAGGAGGAGAAAGTTGGGCTACTGCGATCAACTACTTTCTCTACATCGACGCACGCTATGTCGCCAATGTTCCTTGGGCTTCTTAGCACCTACTTCCGTTGCATAGCACGTTGAGTCGTAATGATCCATGATCTCATACTTGCATGGTTCTTTGTTTACGTGATATAAAAATTTTGATTTATGGTATCATAGCCTATGTGTATCCGTAAAGTGGTATCAGAGCCATCTTGTATAGTTTGTGATCTGGATCCAAGCATATAGTTAATGTGTGGCCATAGTAGATGAGATCTATTACATTTTAGATTAGTTATTTACTTGATCGGACCATGAGATGGATCGACAAGCACATGGGTTGATGAGATCAATCAGTGTAGCATTTGGTGACTTCACCAGATTGTTTGCTATTCGCCACTGCAATTGGTTTCATTGGATCGTCTGATGTCCACTGGAACCGCACGTCAATGAGAAAAAACGAGACAATGAGGCTGACTTGTTTTCAGCGTAATTTAGTTACACCGTTAAGGTTTTCACATGACAAATTATAGATGAGATCTATGTACCCCATGACCTTTTCCGGGCGCTTCCCTGAAACCCGCGGGATCGCCATGTGCATCACCCCTTAGATTTCGCTTGAGGTTTGTATCAATGGATAGAATTTGATTCTATGTCAAACATGTGCCGAGTAAATTAAATGGTGATATAGATCACCACCACTCCTTTTATCATAGTGCAATTCAGTCTAATGTACTAGCATATGATATCTATCTATCTTGCTTTATTGTCGTTATATATTTGATATGATGACATGGTAGGATAGTTTCCCTCAGAAAAATTAAGTGTAATTGATGCCTTTTCAATAATTGCACCTATCATGGTTGTGATCATCAGTGATGGGTTTGCCATAACAGAGTGTCACGGTTATCATGATGAGATAGGATGGATGTTAGACATCTATATGCGGAGATTGTTGGTTTACTTGACAAGGTTATCAAAATGGTTTTGGACCTTGGGGCATAGGTTGGGTTGGTACATGGAGATGTCACCCGACAGCACGAGAGTCACATATGATGTGATTAGTAAGGTGTTGCTTACCTATTTTGCTAGTTGTCTAGCTGTGATGCCAAAGCTCACAGACACTAATAAAATGAGGATCTTGATTCACTATGTTGCTAGAGGGAACTTTGTTGCAAAATACATAGTGGAAGTATCTTCTATTAAATTATTTGATGAAAGATTAAATATAAACATAGTGATGCTTTTGCATATATATATATATATATATCCTATTATAGATCATGGCAGCTCATGCATCATCCAGTTTTAACTTGCGGTCTATTCTTGAGAAAGAAAAGTTGAATGAAACAAATTGCATGGGCTAGTATCGCAACTTGAGGATTGTTCTCAGGTAGGAGCTCCAAGAGTTTGTGCTTGAAGAGCCTTTTCTAGAAGACTTGCCCAACAATGCTACCTCTGCTTAGCGTAGGAAGAATGAAAATCGATAGAATGACTATCTGGATGTGAGCTATCTCATACTTGTTACTATGTCCCCTGAGCGTCAGAGGCAATATGAGACATTGGATGCTCATAGTATAATCACGAGACTGCGTAGCATTTTGAGAACCAAGCAAGAGCTAAGGGGTTCAACACCTCAAAGTCCTTTTTTGCGTGCAGGCTTGCAGATGGTAATCTAGTTAGCTGACATGTGAGCAAAATGATTGGTTACATCGAGAGTCTGGAAAAGCTTGGTTTTCATCTTTGCCAAGAGTTGACTACTAATCTGATTCTTAGTTGCTCCCAACCAGTTTTGAACCATTCATATTAGATTTCAGCATGAACAACATGAGCAAGACCTTGGCCGAACTGGATGGGATGCTAAAGGGTGCCGAGAAGAGCATTAAGAAAACTCCAACCATGTGATGGTCATACATAAGCACAAGCACAACAACAAGAAGGTTGGTCAAAAAGAAAGCTAAACTCCAATGAGATCGCAAGTACTACAACTCTAAGACCAAGGCTCAAAAGAGTGGGCCCGCTAAGGATGCAGAGTGTTTCTTTTGCAAGGAGGCAAGTCATTGGAAGAAGAACTGTAAGAAATACCTAGAGCAGCTCAAGAAGAAGCATCAGGATGGAAAGAGTTCATCCTCATATATTAATGTTATAGAAATAAATCTTGCTACTTACTCTACTGATCCTTGGGTATTTGATATTGGGTTAGTTGCTAATATATGCAAGTCGTTGCAGGAGGTAAAAAGAAGTATAAACTTGGCAAGAAGCGAAGTGGACATTCACATGGGCAATGGAGCAAGAGTTGTTGCTGTTGCTGTTGGCATTATGCCATTATATTTACCATCAGGATTAGTTTTGAAATTAAATAATTGTTATTGTATTCCAGCTTTGTGTAAAAACGTTATCTCTGCTTCCTATTTGCAAGCAGAGGGTTATGGATCAGTGGACAATGGTTGTTTAGTCTATTATAGTGACATTTTCTATTTCCATGCACCCTTGATGAATGATCTGTACACTGTGAATCTTGATGGATGTTCCATGTATAACATTAATACGAAAAGGCAATGTCCCAATGATTTGAATCCCACTTTTATTTGGCATTGTTGCTTGGGTCATATAAATGAGAGACACATGGAGAAGCTCCATATAGATGGACTTCTACACTTTTTTGATTTTGAATCATTTGGGACATGTGAATCTTGTTTACTTGGAAAATGACAAAGGCGCCTTTCATGGGTCAAGGTGAAAGGGCACGTGAGCTATTGGCACTAGTACATACTGATGTATGTGGATTAATGAGCTCAATATTCAGAGGTGGTTTTAGGTACTTCATTATATTCACCGATGAGTGTAATAGATATGAATATGTCTGTTTAACGAGGCATAAGTCTGAATCCTTTGAAAAGTTCAAGGAATTTTAGAATGAGATAAGGAATCATTTAGGCAAGACAATCAAGTTTCTACGATTTGATCGTGGAGGAGAATACTTGAGCCTTGAATCTGGCAATCATTTAAAGGAGTTTGGAATTGTTCCACAACTCACTCCGCCAGGGACGCCTCAATGGAATGGGGTGTCTGAACGGAGGAATCATACATTGTTGGGCATGGTGCGATCAATGATGAGCCAAACTGATCTCCCATTAAGCTTCTAGGGTTACGCTTTAGAGGCAGCAGCATTCACACTGAACAGGGTTCCATTAAAATCCATGGATAAGACACCATATGAGATATGGACAGTGAAGCATCCCAGTTTGTCTTTTTTGAAGATTTGGGGATGTGAGGCTTTTGTCAAACATTTATAATCAGACAAACTCACACCTAAATCAGATAAATGCTTCTTTGTGGGGTATCCTATGGAAATGAAAGGATATTATTCTTATAATCGAAAAGAAGGCAAAGTGTTTGTCGCCCGATACAGTGTTTTCATGAAGAAAGAGTTTCTTTCAAGAAAGGATAGTGAGAGCACGGTGCGACTCGAAAAAATTTAGGAATCACCAGAAAATGTTTCAACTTCCACGCAACCACAACAGATTGAGCAAGATGTTGTTCAACATGTTGAACAACTTGATGTTGAACCAGTTGTACAAGCACAGGCTTCATGAAGATCTGAAAGGATACGGTGTACTCCTGCTAGGTACGCATTGATAACCACAGGACAACCTAATATATTGTTGTTAGACAACGATGAACCTACAACCTATGAGGAAGTGATGGTGGGACCAGACTTTAAGAAATGGCTTGAAACTATGAGATCCAAAATAAAATCTATGCATGAAAACCAAGTTTGCAACTTGGTTGATCCACCTGATGGTGTAAAAGCCATCGAGTGCAAATGGGTCTTTAAGAAAAAGACAGATGTAGATGAAAATATTCACATCTACAACGCACGATTGGTGGCAAAAGGTTTCTGACAAATTGAAGATGTTGACTATGATGAAACTTTCTCACCTCTCACCATCTAAAGTCTATTCAGGTTATTCTAGCGATTGCTGCCTATTTTGATTATGAGATATGACAAATGGATGTTGAAATAGCTTTTTCCTTAATAGAAATCTGCATGAGGATGTGTACATGACACAACCCAAGGGATTTGTCAATCCACAATCAGCTAAAAAGATATGCAGGTTGCATAAATCCATTTACGGGTTGAAGGAAGCATCTCGAAGATGGAATATTCATTTTGACGAAGTGTCAAGGCTTTGGGCTTTGTAAAAAATGAAGAAAAGCCTTGTGAATACAAGAAGAATAATGAGAGCGCACTAGTGTTTCTAATCCAATACATAGATGACATATTTTTGATTGGGAATGACATTCCTATGCTTGAATCCGTTTAGACATCATTGAAGAATAGTTTTTTAATGAAGGACTTGGGGGGAGCAGCATATATTCTGGTGTAAGGATCTATAGAGATAAACCAAAGAGACTAATTGGATTAAGCCAGAGTACATATATTGACAAGATATTGAAAAGGTTCAACATGCAAGACTCCAAAAAAGGTTTCTTGCTGATGTCACATGGCATTAATCTTGGCAAGAATCAGTGTCCCCAAATGACTTATGAGCGAAACAAGATGAATGTGATCCTATATGCTGACTTATGAGCGAAACAAGATGAATGTGATCCCATATGCTTTGGCTATTGGGTCTATAATGTATGTCATGCTATGTACACATCCAGATGTTTCATATACACTTAGTGCAACAAGCCGATACCAATTAGATCCAGGTGAGAGTCACTGGATAGCTGTAAAGAACATCCTAAAGTACTTGAGAAGAACTAGGGATATGTTCCTAGTCTATGAAGGGAAGGAAGAGCTCACTATAAATGATTACACCGATGCAAGCTACCAACAAAAACGACTTTAGAGCGTAGTTTGGATTTGTTTTCTACCTGAATGGCATCACTCTGAGCTGAAAGAGTTCTAAGCAAGATACAGTCACCGACTCTACAACATAAGCTGAGTACATTGCCACTTCTGAAGCAGCAAAGGAGGTTGTTTGGGTAAACTAATTTATTTCTCAACTGGGTGTGATTACTAGTGCTCTCAGTCTTGTGGACCTTTATTATGATAATAGTGGGGCCATTGCGCAAGCCAAGGAGCCTAGATCGCATCAAAAGTCCAAACACATTTTATGACGGTATCACCGCATTCGCGAGATAGTGGGTAGAGGAGATGTGAAGATATGCAAAGTACATACAGATTTGAACATTGCAGATCCACTGACAAAGCCACTCCCTCAACCTAAGCATGAGGCACACACTAGGGCAATGGGTATTAGATACGTGTAGGATTGACTCTAGTGCAAGTGTGTTGATGAGAAATCTCTCTCACGTGCTGGCCTGGGAGATCTGCTTGACTCCAGTGCAGGTCCTTCTTAGCTGCTTGTGCTATGCAGGGCATGCCAGTTGATTTGATCTGTCAATCAACAAGAAAAACAAGAGAATATGCGTTAAATGTTAGGTTACATCCCCACTGGATTAGCTGAGGGAATCCACAAACATATATATATACTATTTTAAACTATATTTAAACCAAGTGACTGGAATGGATCGGTCATACCGAGACAGCATCAGCCGCTTAACCCAAATACAGTAAAGAATAATAAATATATGGATCGATAACCTAGCCGATACTGGAAAGCTAACAAGGAATTGGCTAGTACTCCGATGAATCTTATAAAAAGATGTCACTCTTGAAACAGATGCATAGCCTGGAAATCGGCCATCGGCTGTTGATGGTAGGCCGATTTCGGCTGGCAACGTCCGACAAGAATGCGATCTTAACATAAGAGGCAGTCCTAATATAAATCTAATAATAAATACATTAAAAGAAACATATCAGGGCAGATAAGGCTGGCTGAAAACCCTTCTAATGTCTCTAAATAATATAAATCTCAACTGAACAGGTCATTGATAGTTCTAAAAATGACTTAATAGTTTGAATCCGATGCAGCATTAAGTATAAAAAGAAAAACCTGATCTGTTGCAGCTGATTTATATCTCTCGAGATGGTCGATACCGCATATAAACCAGCCAACCTTTAGATCTAGCCCTATTGGCTGCGAGTTGTTGATAGAACTAGCCAATGGCAGGATAGATCTAAACATTAGTCTAGTTTATATGCGCTATATGATAAATAACTCAGTATAAACTTCTGATTCTAATGTGTCATTACGATGAAAGCACTAGAAACATTAGATCATACCACTAATGACAAGCATTTACCTAGATCTGGGGATCGAAACGATGCAACCCGTAGCCAAACAAAGTGCTCGTCTGAAGAAAAGGTTGGCGATGCGCCGAAGGTTTGATTGATTGTGAATGTGTTGAATTACAGGGGGTCTCGGGTCCTATTTATACCCAAGATACAATTATCTGTACAAACCCTGGACTCTATCTAAACTACTATTTAAAACACAACATTATCCCGAGCGAGACCCATGCCGTGTTACAACTAACAGTTTAAACAAAACCCTAAATTACATATACAATTGCCATTACAGGACTCTATCCATAAGTGGCAATATCGTTTAACGCGCTACTAACAACCGAGTCTTCTACTTATCTTCAAACTGCTGCATCAGAAACGGTTTCACCTCTTCCGGATCTGGAATCGGCTATCGGCTGCCCCTGTCCGATCCATCCTTAGCCGATTGGCCTCGCAGCCGATCACTCCTTCAGCCGATGCGACCCCTGTCTCATGCCGATCCGACTCTGCTTCGCCTTTGCGGACTTAGGGATTCAATTACCAAATTTCAGTGTTAACACATGCCCCCCCAAGTCCATGATACGAAGTGTTGCGGATTTGCTTGCCTGTTCAAACTCCCGCTTCTTTCTTGACCTAGACCGCTTCGGCTTCTCCCCTCTTTGAACTGCAATATGTAACCATTCTTGATTAGCGCCCCTCCTTTTTTTACTGTAGCGCCTGTCACACCAAATATTTATCCCAAACCTGACACAAGTGCAAAGGTACTTTCTCGGCAACCATCGGCAACACGGATCCAGCCGATATAATCATTGCCGAAAACAACCGGATCCGTTTCAATACCACCAAGCCATCCCTTGCCCATTGGAATGGAACATTCAAGTCCTGGCCGACCATCGATGCAGCCTGGGTCGAGTGGTACAAGAGGGTGCGATCGGCCAAATATGCGCAGTGGGAGGAGGCCGGGATAGCCCAAGGCTTGGCTCTGTCTATCGCCAACATGGAGAAGGACGAGCCACTTCTGTCGGCTGCAACGTACTTCTGGAATGACAGCTTCAACGCCTTCATCTTTCATCAAGGGCCGATGACCATCACGCTGGCCGATGTGTATATGACAACTGGTTTGGACATTGAGTCATCGGCCAACCCTAGCAACTTGAGCCGAAAGGGGCAGCACCAATTCAAAACGAAGGCCATCGGTGGGTGGAGCGGCTTCATTGCCCAAAACATGAAGGATGGACCCGTCGGCCACAGAGAGCATACCGCATTCTTGATGATGTGGCTCGAAAAATTCGTGTTTTGTGGATCGAGCTGCGGGCTGACCGCCAACTGGCAGGTCGTAGCTGAAGTCCTGGCCGATGGGGGAAAACTTGCGCTGGGGAAGTACCTCCTCAGCTATCTATATCAGATGCTGCATCAGGCCACCGCAAAGATAGCCGCCAACGCTCCAATCAACACTGGCGGCCCCTGGTGGTTTCTTCAGATCTGGCTGGTGCTGGCGACCCAAAAGATAGTTGGTCGGCTCCCTCTGGCAGAAGTTGAATACCCAAGGCTGGAGCTGATCGAAGATGAAGACGACAACCAGATTACCACCACCAGGTGCATGAGCTACGAGGAGGCAGCAGCCGCCCACGTAGGCTCAAAGCAATCGGCCGAACTGCTGGCCGAATGGTTCATAGCCCTCTACGACGGGCTGTCTCACGAGAACCGTGCCTGGTATTTTTACCGGGACCGGAGGCTGTTCGAGTTGCCGACCGACTTTAATTGGGAAGATGTCAACTCAGCCGACAACCCGAGATGCAGGGAGCTATTCATTGCCACTCTATCCCCCTGCATCTTGCCGATCGGGATCCATCAGGGCCGATCAGTGCCCAAGAGTTACGAGTTCTATTACCCGGTATCGGCAGCGAGGCAGTTCGGTCTTGGACAGCTGCGCATCGGCTTCTTCTATGCCGATAAGATTGAAACGAGGGGGGTGGTCAGCCAGGACCTGATAATGGATCGGCTGCTGAATATAGCCGGTCCTCCCCTCAGCGACGTCGGCGTGATGACATTGGCGTTGAAGAAAAGCGTCGCTTACGACCGATGGTGGGTTGAAATCAAGCGCCACATCTTCCATCAGCGGTCGTCCCATTACGTCGACCTTCTCCTACCCGAGGAGATCCCCTCGGTAAGCTTTAAGTCCCAACTAATTTTCTCCTTCTTATCATCGGCTGATATAGCCGATTAACGTTTGCCCTTTGATTTGCTGGAGACGAAGACGGAGCGGCCGATGGTGAGCGACTCCGGGCGCCCCATCGAATACAGCTTAGGTGTCCTGGATGGGGGCGGCCTCGCTCCGTCGGCCATCGGCTGGGGGGTGCCAAAGCTAGCGTCATTGCTACGGGGGCAGGTGCGTCAGCCGATCGCCCAGAAGAAAAGGGTTGCACCACCCCCACGGCCGTCGGCTGCGCTTGCCCCCAAGAGGCTTAAAGAGAAGAAGCGGCGGCACCGCCGATAGCCTTCCCCCTTGGATCCGCCGTCGCGTAGTTCCTTGACACCGTCGCGCCGAGGAAGTGCCGGCGGCTGTTGAGCGGCGGCCGAACCCGGGGATTCGAGTCCTGAGTCGGTCAATGCTCCAGCCGACGTCCCGCCGGTCCCAAGTCCCCAAACAAAACATCGGCCGATAAGCCTTCACTTCACCAGATTTGGCTTCGTGATAATCCCTTGCATCTGATCAAATCATTCTTTTCAGGTCAAGAAATAGGCCGGCCGCACTTCACGCCCCGCGCCATCAGTAATCACCTCTTGTCATTCGACTTGTAGCAATTAGCCGATTTGCCCGCTAACTCTTTCTTCTGCAGCCCCCGTGGTCTCCATCGGCTTCCCCCAGGCATCCAGCGAGCATGCTGCGCCTGTCGCAGGCGACGGCGATGACGTTGACGAAGAGGCGCCGACGGCCGCAGGCGGCGATCCAGCCGAGCTGACTGCTCCGACCTTGGTGCCAACGGTAAGCCAACTAAAACTGATGATCGGCTTCCGTCAACTCGATGTCCTCTAATCATCTCTCTTTTCTTTGCTGCAGAACATAGCCGACCTCCTCGACATTGACTTGTCGGAGTTCGAGGAGTCTGGCGAAATCGGCGAGGAGGCGTCGGTGACGCCGGCCAAGGACCTGAGGGCCACCCTAGCTGACATCGGCAACCGGCTGGAGGCCTCGCTGGATGCGCTGGTGGTCGACAGCGGCTCGATTCGCGCGCGCTTCAAGGAAATCCAAGGCCAGCTGTCGGAAGCTTTAGCCGATGCCATTGTGCCGACCACCTTCTTAGAATCCCACCAACTCAATTATGAGCGGGCACGGCAGCGGATAGCCGACCTTCGTGAGAACCAGGCGCGGTCGGTCACCCTCCAGTCGGCCAAGGACGCCATCAAGAACCGGTAAGCCGCCTTCGACCGCCTGAAGACTGAGCCGGCGGCCAAGCTCGAGCAGCTCCTCACGTGCCAAGACCAGCCGATAGCCGATCTCGTTCAAGTCACGAACGAGATCGATGTTCATAAGGAGTACATGGCTGGTTTGCCGGCCGAGATCGAAGCTGAACGCCAAGGCATCAAGGCGGCCGTGGCGCATTTGCGCAACCTGGTGAAGGGCATCCGGCCAGTGGCGGGGTCCGAGGCCGACCACATCAAAGTCATTGAAGAGATAGACCAGATCTGGTGGAAGGCGCTGTCGGCTATAGCCAATTTTTTGAAACAATGAGATTGTAACATTTTGATATTCTGAAATAGGCTAATGCCTCTTGTACTATACTTGTCACACTTTTGTGCTGGGATCGGACAATCGTTTTAGTTGTTCTCGAAATTGGCTTTGCATCGTGTAATCTAATTTATCAATCTTCTGCCACTATGCTTGTAGATAGGACCGTCTGCTTGTAGATAAGATCGGCTTTCGACCGTGCGCGGCGTCTTGAATTGCTTATGTTGAAATCGGCTCCAACCACTCATATCGTTTCGCGTTGCTGATTCCGAGACTACACCATGACCGTTAGTGTTAGCGCTTGAACATTAGTCTCACTGGCTATCGGCCGAAAATATCTAAATGCACTGCCGATTTGGCTTCACAGTCACTCATCTGAACATGTATTTCAAAAACCCATGAGTTCTGAACAATAGGCATCCGGTCTTGAGTAGTCACCAACCGTTCAACGATTCCCAATGCTTTTCATGATGACCTCTTCGACTTCTATGTCTGCTCCGATCTTTCACATCCGAATCCACATCTTTTCTTTCCATAAATAAAATCCTTCAGGCCTTCCCGAACACATTACAACCGAAGACGAAACTCCCTCGTTCTCCAGGTGTACAAACTCCGGGTTTCTGCGCTTTCATCAAGACCCCTCATGGCATCCTCAAGCTCATCGGTGAACCAGGTGATTTTCCAACCCATCCATCCTCACCATTTCTTTTCTCTAAGTACTCATGAGTTAATCTTCTCGCAGCCACCCCATCCCCTACGAGTGATTCTGTAGATTATGAACACCCCGTATGAACTGACGGTTAGCCAAGACCAACAAGTGAGAACCAACTTGTGGCGCTTTAGGGAACAAGAGACTCGTCATCCGGCGACCAGACCTCCAATGAACCTCAGTAGTGTTCCGGCGGCCATTTGTTTGGCGTCTGCAACACTCATGTGTCTCGACAGGCTGGTAGCAAGGCAAACACAACTTGCCAATGAACTATTGATCACAACCACCGATGTAAGAGTCACTAGGCTAGAGTATTTAATCTTAGATGCTTTAGAGACAGAATCTCTAGAGGCCGTCAACCGGGCCCTGGCGGCCATCAGAGACTATCTAGGAGACATGTAATCGAAACCGGCTTCACGTCGATTATGAATAAAAATCGGCGACGGTCACACTGATTCAATCATCGACCCAAATACTGGGGTAATATTTCTTCTATATTTACAATCGGCCCACTTTTGCAATCGGCTCGTGTACGTATGTGCCCCCCAAGTTTTGTTGATAGCTTCGGTGTTGACAAAATTGTGAGTTCGAGCCGTTCGCGCGTCCTTGCCGTCCCTATCGGCCAATCATGAGCCAACCGTAGAAAACTTAGCAAAAACTACTGTGTAAAAATGCCTAAAGGCGATGCCTTGTTAATGTAAGACATTGACCGTCGTAAATCGGCTGAAGTAACCATAGCTGAATCACGAGTTGATCCATACGCTTGGGTAATATTTCTTTAGGTATTTTCCATTAAGAGTCCTTCCAAATACTTCTCCGTCCAGTCCTTTTAGCATGTAAGCTCCTTTCGAGACGCATCTGTGGATCTTGAAAGGCCCCTCCCAATTTGGTGACCACTTGCCGAACTTGTTGTCTCTAGATCCGATCGGCAGTATTAATTATCAAACGAGCTCGCCTTCCTCAAAAGATTTAGGCACCACCTTTTTATTATAATGTCTGGCTACTCGTTATTTATCTTTTGTGACTTTTTCCAAGGCCCTCATCCTGGATAAAACTAAATCTTCCGATTCATCCACCATCAGGTGATAATAATCGTCGACTGTGAGTTGATCCTGTAGCTGAATGCGCCTTGAGCCGACGACACTTTCCCATGGCAGCACTGCCTCATGTCCATAGACCAGTTTGTACGGAGGGACTTGAATTGACCCGTGGCATGTCATCCGATACGTCCACAGTGATTCGGCTAATCGGTTGTGCCATTGTTTAGGGTACTCAGAGATCTTTCTTTTAATCAACTTGATCAAACTTTTGTTTGAGGCCTCGGCTTGCCCGTTGGCTTGTGCATAGTACGGCGAAGAATTAAGCAGCTTGATCCCCATGCCGTCGGCAAACTGAACAAATTTGTCCGATACAAAGATAGATCCCTGGTCTGTTGTTATTATTTGTGGAATGCCAAATCGGTAGATGATGTGTTCTTTGACAAACTCGATTGCATCCTTAGAATCCACTTTTCTGAGGGGAATCGCCTCCACCCACTTTGTGAAGTAATCCATTGCCACCAGGATAAACTTATGTCCTTTGCTTGAGGGTGGATTGATCTGGCCGATCATATCAATGCCCCATCCTCTAAACGGCCATGGCTTGATAATTGGGTTCATAGCCGATGCTGGTGCTCGTTGTATAGAGCCAAACTTCTGGCAATCCTGGCACCCCTTGTAATACTTGAAACAATCTTCATGCATCGTCGGCAAAAAGTACCCTGCTCGGCAAAGTAGCCAATTCATTTTGTGGGCCGATTGATGTGTGCCACAGATGCCTTCGTGTACTTCTCCGATGGCCACTGTAGCCTGATCGGCTCCCAAGCACTTGAGTAGCATGCCATCAATCGTCCGATAGTACAGATCTTCATCGAGCAACACGTATCGCAACGCCTTGTATCGTAGCTTCCTTGTGGCCGATTGAGAGGAGTTTTTGAGATAGTTGTAAACCTCAAACCTCCAATCATCAGCTGTAATGGCGTTGACGTCTATGTCGACTTCTTTCAGCATCGGCCGATAGCCTGATGCCCCCTGAGCCAAGTCATTGGCCTCTGTGTTCTGCTCTCTGGGGATATGTTTCAAAGTAACTAGCCGAAAACCGTCCATTAATTCCCGGCATTGCCGATAATAGACCATTAGTGCATCGTTTTTGCATTCATATTCTCCTGATAATTGGCTGATGACCAACAACGAGTCTCCCATTATTTCGACGGCGTCGGCTTTGACTTCCTTTAGTAGATGCAATCCTTTAAGGACGGCTTCGTATTCGGCTTGGTTATTTGTAGCGTGGGGGTTGATGGCAAAAGCAAACTCGAAGCTTGCCCCTCTAGGCAAAATAATGACCAAGCCGATGCCACAGCCGTTGGTGCAAACTGAGCCATCGAACGTCAGAGTCCAAGGCATAATTTCCACTGAGCCGATTGAGTCGTTTCTGTGCTCCACAATGAAATCGGCTATGGCTTGCCCTTTGACTGCTCTTGGTGACTGATACCTCAGATCGAACTCTGTTAGTGCGAAGATCCACTTCCCGATTCTTCCTTTGAGCACTGGAGCCGATAGCATATACTTAACTACATCGGCTTTGCAGATTACCGTGCACTCGTTGGATAGCAGATAGCGCCTTAGCTTTGTACATGAAAAATAGAGGCATAGGCATAACTTCTCCACAGGTGAATACCTCGTCTCCGCGTCTAGCAACTGTCGGCTAAGATAAAAGATGGCTTTTTCCTTGCCGTCGACCTCTTGGATTAGGACTGAGCCGATTGATTTGTCATCGGCTGATAAGTACAGCTTGAACGGTATTCCCTTTTGTGGAGGCATTAGAACTGGAGGTGAGCTTAGATAATCTTTTATGTTGTCTAATGCCTTCTGCTGCTCTGCCCCCCATGTGAATGTCTGATCGGCTTTCAGCCGAAGCAGTGGTGTGAACGGCTCCATCTTTTCTTAGAGATTGGCTATGAACCGTCTGATGAAGTTTATCTTGCCGATCAATGATTGGAGTTGTTTCTTGTCCTTTGGAGGTTGAATTGTCTTGATAGCATTTATGCTCCTTGGTGTAACTTCAATTCCTCTCTCATGAACGAGAAATCCCAAGAACTGCCTGGCCGATACGCCGAACACGCACTTAAGCGGATTCATCTTCAGACCGTACTTCCTCGTCCATTCTAACACTTGTCTCAGATCGGCAATGTGGCCTTCCATCTCCCTTGACTTGACCACCACGTCATCAATGTATATCTCTACTAGTGAGCCGATCATATCGTGAAAGATATAATTCATGGCCCGTTGATATGTTGCCCCAGCATTCTTCAAGCCGAACGTCATTACTACCCATTCGTACAGGCCGATTGCGCCGGGACACCGAGAAGCGGTCTTATGGATGTCCTCGTCGGCCATAAATATTTGGTTATACCCTGCATTGCCATCCATGAAACTGATAATTTTGTGGCCTGAAGCAGCATCGACAAGCAGATCGGCTATCGGCATTGGGTATTCGTCCTTAGGGGTTGCCTTGTTTAGATCTCTGAAGTCGATGCACACCCTAAGTTTACCCTTTTTCTTCAATACTGGGACAATGTTCGAGACCCACTCGGCGTATCGGCAAGGCCGAATGAATCCCGCGTCATATAGCTGAGTGATTTCGGCTTTAATTGCATCGTACATATCGGCCTTAAACCTCCTGGGAGGCTGTTTGAACGGCCGATAGCCTGCCTTAATCGGCAGCTGATGGACTACTATTGATTGGCTGAGGCCGGGCATCTCGAAGTAATCCCAAGCAAAATAATCTTTATATTCTTTTAATAATTTAATAAGCTGGGATCTACAATGAGGAGACAGAGTTTTGCTAATGTACGTCGGCCTCGGCTTATCACCAGAGCCGATGTCGATTTCCTCTAACTCGTCGGCCGATGTGAAACCTTGTCCTAGCTTGCCCTCATCTTCGTCCGCGGTGTTGATGCCGAGAACGCTCGAGCCCTCCACCATGTCTTGTTCAAAGCAGCAGCTGCGGCTCGTCGTTTCCAATTGGCTGTATCATTGAATTGGACACATTTAGAAAATCGCTTGCCAGATTTTCCCGGATAAACAATCGATGCCCTCGATTTCCCAAAGCGACAAATCGGCATTGACAACACTAACTAACCTGTCGGCTGGCACGATCTCGATCTTGTCGCCGTCCCATTGGATCAGGCTCTGATGCATTGTAGAAGGGATGCAGCAGTTAGCGTGTATCCAGTCCCTTCCGAGCAGCAGGTTGTAAGACCCCCTTCCCGTCGATGACAAAGAATGTTGTGGGCACGGTCTTGTTGCCGATGGTCAGTTGAACGTTGAGGATGCCCTTTGTTTCCGATGGGTTGCCGCTAAAGTCTTTGAGCACCATGTTGGTCTTTATTAGGTCTTCGGCTCCCTTGCCTAGTTTTCTAAATGTTGCGTAAGGCATGAGGTTGACTGCAGCTCCCCCATCAACTAGCATTTTGGAAATCGGCTTGCCGTTGACGAATCCTTTAACGTACAACGGCTTTAAGTGCTGATTTTTGGTTCCTTCGGGTTTGTCGAAGACAACTTGGTCTGGTGAGATTGCCAATTTCGCTAGGTCGTCCTCAATGGTATCTGCATCGGCCTCGGGGGCACCGAACTCGGCTGGTAGCACGAATACCATGTTAACCGATGCAGAAATTTTGCCTTTCCCTTTGGCTGCCCTCCTGGCTTGATTGACTGGGCTTTCCTCGGCTTGCTCTTCGTCATTTATGGCAGCTTTCTTTTTGGGTACCCACTGCCTTTTGATTTTGCCCATCCGACGGCGCTGCTCGTGGATCATTTGCTGCACTTCGTCTGCTCTCCCTTCATGTTTAAGCCGTTGAACCCTTCTTTTCTGCGTCTTTGTGAAGAGATCGGACGGGCACCATTGGGGGTTAGCCGATTCCTCATCGTCGCCCTCTTCATCGTCGCGGTCGTTCCCCTCACGGTTTTCATCGACGAAGAAGTCCTGGTGGATCGGGCCGAGCCGATCATGCACAGACCGCCGCCTTTGGTTTAGCTGAACGGCTCTGGGGACGAACCGGGTTGGACTTGTAGACGGTGATCTCATGTGCTCGTTGTTGCGGCGATCGTTGCAGGCTGGGCAATCGTCCAATGTTGGCAGTCTCATGCCGAATTCCCAGCAGTACCTGAAAAAATCACAATGCCAATGTGGGTCGGCATTGTCGTGGTTTACCTCGTACGTCGGCTTTGGGTGTCCGGCTCACGCCGATGAGGTGCTCCATTGTAAGCTTCTTCCTGCCGAGATCGGTACTGATGGCGGTATCGGCTACGTTCATGGATCGACCGTCGGTCGGCCGATCTGATGACTGGGCGCACCATATTAATTGGCGCGGCGTGACATTCAATTTGATTGCCTTCTACCTTGGCCCCGATCGATGTATTGACTAAGCCGTGTGCCATTCTGTTCTGTCGATCAGCTTGCCTGGGGCCGACTTGGACTGCGTTGACCAGGAAGGGATTGTCGTCTACCTTCATCGGCCAATTTGAGTCGGCAAACTTCAGCTTCCCGGCCTCGATTGCCGACTGGATTTACTGTCTGAAGACCTTGCAGTCATTGGTGGCGTGGGATGTGGAGTTGTGTCACTTGCAATATTTCTTTTTCTTCAACTCTTCGGCCGACGGGATCGCGTGGTTTTCAGGCAATTGAATCTGCTTCTCCTTGAGCAGCAAATCAAAAATCCTGTCGGCCTTAGTGATGTCGAAATCATATCTTTCTTCCTTAGCCGTCTTCAGCAGCCATTGGCAGACGATGGTCTTTTTGTTCTTGGCCCATTCGGCTGCCGCTACTTCTGCGTCATCGTCGTCGGACTCGTAGTCTGATTCGACGACGACTTGAGTTATATTTTTGACGGCCTTCCTGGTGTCTTGGAAACGCTGCTCGTGGGTCGTCACCTTCTGCACCAAGTGGGCTAGGCTGTCGAAGTCCTGCGCAGAGAATCACTCTCGGATCGGCGCGATCAGACCATGAAAAGCCAAATCGGCCAACTGGGTGTACGATAGCACCAGGCTGTAACATCGGTTCCTCATCTCCCTAAAGCGTTGGATGTAGTCTTGGACCGATTCGTTGTGTTTTTGCCTGATGCCGAGGTCCGACAACTTCATCTCGTGGTTGCCGGAGTAGAAGTAGCTGTGGAATTGTTTTTCAAGATCGGCCCAGCTCTGAATTGAGTTGTAGGGCAATGAGGAGAACCACGTAAATGCCGATCCTAAAAGAGAAAGAGGGAACAATCGGACTCTCAAGGGGTCCGTAGGAGATGCTTCACCGCATTGCGCGAAGAATCGGCTAACATGCTCATAGGTTGAAACATTGTCCTGCCCTGAGAACTTTGAAAAATTTGGGATCTTGTATCGGTTGAGCAACGGGATCCGCTCAAAGTGCTCTGGATAGGGATACCGATACATGTTCCCTGAGTCTTTTGGCTTGAGGCCGAATTGATCGCGCATAACATCTGGGATCAGATCGGCCCATGTCCGGTTGTCTTGCTGTATCGGCTCGTGTGGGTCATACGGCGCGGGTGCTTGCCAATACAGCGGTGCTGGTGTCTGAGGCCTGTAATGATGATCTTGACGGCCTCCTTGGTACTGATAGTGATGATCAGCGGGAGGTGGCCGAGGCGCCGGTTGTGGCGTTGGTGGTTCTGGAAACAACTGTCAGCCACCGGCGTTTACCGTCTATCTGGATCAATCGGTTCTGAGTGCCGATTGTCATTGAACATGTTAGCGAGTTGACCCTGGGGCAGCGGCTGTTGTCGGTTTAGTATAGTAATTGCTGGCCTTATAGCCATTTCACCTGGATTCGGCTGACCGAGGACTCCTCCCAGTGGTCCTTGTTGCGCTAGTGGTAGGATCGGTCGATTTTGCGTGACCAGCGTCCTGTAACCAGGAAATTGGCCATCTGTGAAGTACGTTGGCCCCTGTTGTAGCTGATCGGCTATCTTGGCGTCGACCACAATAGCGATCATGTTATTGAGAGTGTTGACCAGGATGCTACTTTGGTTGACCAACGCGTGATGGCCGGCCGAATCAATCCGGTCTTGTAGAGAATATACAGCCGAATCATCATGTACCTGGGTCAGCTCCTCTATCTTCTGTTTGCCTTTTGTATCACCAGAAGAGGATGCCTTAGAGTCATTCAGGCTGAACTTATATTTCTGATGCACGGCCTCGGATCTTGTTTGGGTGAAAGATTGCAAATAGTTAGCCTGGAGCTCTTCCAGCATCTTCTTATAATCGGCTTGTTGTTCAGCCGATAACTGTTCCATCTTTACAGGCACGATGTTGTCCTGCATAATGCTGGGGCTCTTGGAGTTGACCATCTTGCCAGCTGAATCTATGCGTCCGAGTCAAGCCGACAAAGAAAGTCCCACTGGGCGTGCCAAGAAGCGTGTTGATGAGAAATCTCTCTCACGCGCTGGCCTGGGAGATCTGCTTGACTCCGATGCAGGTCCTTCTTAGCTGCCTATGCTATGCAGGGCGTGCCAGTTGATTTGATCTGTCAATCAACAAGAAAAACAAGAGAATATGCGTTAAGTGTTAGGTTAGATCCCCACTGGATCGGCTGAGGGAATCCACAAACATATATATACTATTCTAAACTATATTTAAACCAAGTGACTGGAATGGATCGGCCATACCGAGACAGCATCAGCCGCTTAACCCAAATACAGTAAAGAATAATAAATATATGGATCGATAACCTAGCCGATACTGGAAAGCTAACAATAAATCAGCTAGTACTCCGATGAATCTTATAAAAAGATGTCACTCTTGAAACAGATGCATAGCCTGGAAATCGGCCATCGGCTGTTGATCGTAGGCCGATTTCGGCTGGTAGAGTCCGACAAGAATGCGATCTTAACATAAGAGGCAGTCCTAATATAAATCTAATAATAAACACATTAAAAGAAACATATCAGGGCAGATAAGGCCGGCTGAAACCCCGGCACTGTATCTAAATAATATAAATCTCAACTGAACAGGTCATTGATAGTTCTAAAAATGACTTAATAGTTCGAATCCGATGCAACATTAAGTATAAAAAAACCTGATCTGTTGTAGCCGATTTATATCTCTCGAGACGATGGATACCGCATATAAACCAGCCAACCTTTAGATCTAGCCCTATTGGCTGCGAGTTCTTGATAGAACTAGCCAATGGCAGGATAGATCTAAACATTAGTCTAGTTTATATGCGCTATATGATAAATAACGTAGTATAAACTTCTGATTCTAATGTGTTATTACGATGGAAGCACTAGAAACAGTAGATCATACCACTAATGACAAGCATTTACCTAGATCTGGGGATCGAAACGATGCAGCCTGTAGCCAAACAAAGTGCTCGTCTGAAGAAAAGGTTGGCGATGCGCCGAAGGTTTGATTGATTGTGAATGTGTTGAATTACAGGGGGTCTCGGGTCCTATTTATACCCAAGATACAATTATCTGTACAAACCCTGGACTCTATCTAAACTACTATTTAAAACACAACATTATTCCGAGCGAGACCCGTGCCGTGTTACAACTAACAGTTTAAACAAACCCTTAAATTACAGATAGAATTGCCATTACAGGACTCTATCCATAAGTGGCAATATCGTTTAACATGCTACTAACAACCGAGTCTTCTACTTATCTTCAAACTGCTGCATTAGAAACGGTTTCACCTCTTTCGGATCTGGAATCGGCTATCGGTTGCAACTGTCCGATCCATCCTTAGTCGATTGGCCTCGCAGCCGATCACTCCTTCAGCTGATGCGACCCCTGTCTCATGCCGATCCGACTCTGCTTCGTCTTTGCAAACTTAGGGATTCAATTACCAAATTTCAGTGTTAACAAAGTGGCAGACTGTTCATGATATGCCCTAGAGACAATCATAGAGATGATTGTATCACATACTATGTTTACATATTTATCATATGTTGTTCCTTAAAATAGATAACTCATCATTGGTTAATGAATATATGATTTGTTCATGAGACTATTATGTTGTATGTTAATCTTTCTAAATGATCCCTGATCAAATATCATATATGAAACAAATATGGTTCAATGATCAGCACATGTATTGATTGATGATCATGCCTCATGGATCGTAGTATGGAGATTCCAAATTAATAATGTAGACACATGCTAGGGAACATGTTGTTGGATAGACCCAACATGAGACAGTGTAAGAGCTATATGTGATGTGCCACCAATGGTCTCATTTAGTGTTAGTGTAGAATCCTTAGACCCAAGATTATCATGGTTCCCGACATCTATAATAGTTATAAAAGTAGTCTTCAGGCATGCTATGAAACATGTAGTGGCATATGAATAATCAAGATGTGATTTGCCTCTATTTTGAAAAGATATCTCTGGCCCTCCATGTTATAGATTATAGAAGTGCATGGCCATGCCAACAGTGATTGAGAAGTCAATCACAGGTTAAGTAATCTATTACAGGTTCGAGTGAATGATTGAGCTACTAAAGGATGGCACATATCTAGCCTTGAGTTTAATCAATATCGTGAGGCAAAAGGGTTCATACAAGTATATAGTAGAGGTTGAGTCGATATGATCTTTACATATGCCCGGAAGGTCAATACATTCTGCTAGGGGTCGATGTTGACACGTGGACCAAAAAAGAGTTTTTTGGTTATAGCTAAGTGTACATGAACCTATAGGGTTGCACAATTAACGGGCCGGAATAAAGGGATTGGATGGAGATCCAATATGTGCTCAAGTCGTATAGGGATCCGAATAGGACTCCTATGGGCCTTGGAGGCCTAGTTATGGATCCTATATATTCTTCGGGTGATGAGGCTGGTGGATTGTGAGAAACCCTAGCCGTCACTCTCCTTCCGAGTCAAACTGTAGCCACACGCAGGCGCTAGCACATCCGTGAAAGACGTCTTATCCCTGAACGTGTGGATATCAATAGAGATGTCGTTGGTCTGCGGTGCTGATCAGCATTAGAGCACGGCGAGGCGAATGAACGAGAAGGAGAAGGTTGGGTTGCTGCGATCGACTACTTCCTCTACATCGACGCGTGCTACGTCGTCAACGTTCCTTCGTCTTCTTAGATCCTACTTTCACTGCATAGCACGTCAAGTGGTAATGATCCATGATCTTATACTTGTATGGTTTTTGGTTTACGCGATAGAAATATTTTGATATATGTTATTGTAGCCTATGTGTATCCCTACAATATAGAGACGCTTTATTTACTGGTTAGTGACGTTTTAGATCGTATCTAAGGCGACATGGAGTCATTTTCGCATAACGTCTTATTTGGGGCCGTCTTAAATTTATTGAGGCCCTTTACTAAAGCATCTCCAGTAAAATATAAAACGTTAAAACAATGTCTCTATACACATAAAAAGATGTTTGTACATAGCTGTCGACCCCCTTTTTGAGGTTGGGAATCATTCGTGTTCATAGTACCATATCCCTGGATCGAGTAGTTTGGTACCCACGAATACAGTTCTGAATTACCAGGTGCAAAGTACACGAATAGTCTTACAACAACTTATTACAATAATAGGCCCGAAGGCAATATCCGATACATATAGGACCTATGGGTCCAAAATCAACCAAAAGCAGAGTTTAGATGAGATAAGCAGACGGAAAGCAACGGCATGTCGATTGCCACAGGCAACGACTGGGGACAAAGACCTAGCGCGCTTCATTGTCTTCATTCCTCCTGGTAGTAGGCATAGGGGTCCTCCAGTTCTTCGTTTCCTCCATCTGAAGTTTGTGCATATAGCAAGGGTGAGTACCCAACGTACTCAGTAAGCCATCACGGAATGATGAACATGATAGAGCCATTCTGAGGGAGGCTGTGGTTTATTTGCACAGAGCCAATTTTCACAAATCATTTCACAAACCTAACATCTAGTCAGTCAAGTTTTAGTGTCAAAGTATATTAAATCGGCGACGGTTCTGTCTGCAATCCATCGTGATACCAAGGATGGTTTCCCGTCTCCGGTTCGACATGGTTTTCTGGGGAATCTATCCCTTCTCGCAGGTCGAGAAGTTAAGTCCACCAGCATACAAAATCATTATGCATACCAGTTCCCATCATTTTAAAGTTTAAGAGTCTAGCCACGGGAGAAACTTGTCACGTCGCTCATTAACCGCGAGCATGGCTATTCGAATAGATTGACTGACTCACACTGCAATGGATGTACACTTTACCCGTACTCCGCAACTACTCATTGAATGAGCTTACATCCCTCTATATGGGACGGTCACGGCAAAGCCTTTCGATAACCTCACTTTGGCAGTACCCGCTCCATGAACTTAAGTCCTCATGCACTCTAGCCGTCATTTCCTAGCAGTGAGAGGAGTTCTGGCGTTCCCGAGGTAAGAGAGAAACTTCACTTTATCTTTAAGACATTGATAGGTTCAGGTTACTATTCACATAAAGGTCTTTCATCTCATCACAATCATGGGCACACTACCCTTGGTAGGTCCCTAACTCAACACTTACACCTGAACCACTATGCAGGGATACTGCCTCCGCTCGGCTATCTACTCTGCTAGGTCTATACCCATTCAAGAAGTACGGCTGTACTGGCTTGTTCTAAGTTGTAGTCTCATGGCTCGGTCCTTAATTGACCAGGGATGGTACTAGCCTTTCCCAGAGAACCACCCAAATCCATCCATCCGCCCCAGTCTAAAAACATTGGTTTGTATTTCTCTTTTTCATCAAAGCTATTTCCAACATAATCAGGGCAACATGGCGCTCATGTCTCCACTTGCCGTGTTTCAACCATCTTCCCAAAGATAGTTGCCGCCCAAGCACAAGGCTTATTTGTAAAATCATGAGTATGCAAGAATCTAGTATAAGCGTGGCTAAGCATTTTACCGAAGATCCTCTGGTTGTATCACATCGAAGGTTACAAGGAATATTTCTAAGGGTATTCAATATCAAGGCAGGGTATATCAAGTATAGGTACTCATTTGTGTATAGCATGCAATTTGCAATTGAAAACAATATCATTTCGTAAAGTAGGATCAATATGTTCAAAGGGATGTGTTGACTTGCCTTGCTCGCACACTTGTTGGCCGGGGGCTTCAACGTAGTCGGTGCTAGCTTCCTCGGTTGCTATCCATACGTGTGAAAGATCAATTGAATTCAATCAGAATTCAATAAAATACCGAGAGATCGAAAAGAACCATAAAAACCATAAAATGATTCCAAACGTTTAGCCTAGAATTCTACTCGAGGTCGGTCAAGGGTTGTTAGGGTAAAATCCGAGTTTGAAATCGAGTCGATGCCCTAGGGTTTTCGCAAAATGACGATCGCATTTATTTGAGAAAATAGATTTAGAAATATCAACGGAGGGGTTTTGTACTCGAGGTTTTGAAGGTTCGAGCACAAAAATAAACATATTTCAAATGGCGAGAAAGAATTAAACAAAATCCGGATTAAAACGATGCGAAACGAAATCTCTGAAAAGTCCGATTTCAATTTTCCGATTTTGCTCCGAGAAAAATATACAAGAAAATAATATATTTTTGCCCAAATATTTTCCCAAATCTTTTCAAAACATTTTTCCTGTTTTTCCAAAATTTTTCCCATTTTTTCTATTTTTCTTTTTCCTTTTCCTTTTCTTTTCTTTTCTTTCCCTTCTGTTCACTGTTTATCAACCCGCCAACTGCTCGACCGGATCTCTCTCTCTTTCCTCTCTCTGTTGCGGCCGGCGGACGCGCGAGAGGGGTAGGGGTGGCGGCTCGGGCTTACGGCGACGGCGACGCTGGGAAGGGCGGTGGGGCTCCGACGCACGGTGGCAACGGCGCTTGGCGGCTGCGGCGGCGGCGCTCGGGAGGGAAAGGGAACCGGCGAGAGGGGGAGTTTGAGGCGGGAGCTTGGGGAAATAGAGAGGGGTTCGGCGCTATATATAGGCGCAGCGTTGGAGAGGAAACGAGGGGAAGGGCGGCGCGGTGGTGGTGCGGCGAAGTGCACGTGGCGCGCGGGTGGCCGAGCCGGCGCGCGGAGTGCGGGCGTGCACGGGCCGGGTCCGGGCGGCGGCACGTGGCGTGGTCGCGGACGAGGCCGGGTGAGGCGGCGACGGTGGCGAGCGCGGCGCGGAGCCGGTACGACGGGCGGGCGCATGGCGGCAATGGCGCGCGGCGTGGGCGGGGCCGGGCACGGCGTGCGGGTGAGCCGGGCGCACGGCGTCGAACACTTGTGACCGATGAACAATGCTTTTTCCGATTTATCCGATTTTTCAATTCCATTTTCCAATCTCTATTTTCCGTCACTCTAAAAACTCCAAATAAAAATATAGTATTCCCAAAATTAAAAAGAAATATATTTTCAAACTTTTCACCACCTTTTATTTATTCAAAAATATATATCACCATATTTAATTTAATCCCTTTTTCCTAAATTCATAAATCACTATTTTTAATTCCAAATAATTTCCTAGATTTTATATAAATTCCTTAAAATATTTATTGCCTATTTTATTTCCCAATTAATACACCATAATTACCAATTAATGTTTTATTTTCCAAACACATATCTTTATGAATCCGCATACCTTTTCGATTTTATTTTAAAAATTCCTAACCTTAGACTTCGAGATTTTTCCCCCAACAGAAATCCAAGTCATTCGGTTTTCACAAACACCGAGATGAATCGCCCACATATAAATTCATGCAACCAAGCCGGCAAATAAGAAGCAATAAACACGAGCAAGAGGCAACAAGCAAAAGTTTTTTGTAAGTTCCGATTTTTAATTTTTGTTTTTTTAAATCCTCCGATTTTCAGGGCGTTACAAACCTACCCCCTAACAATAAATCTCGTCCTTGAGATTTCTTACCGCTAGCGGAATAGGTTCGGATACTCGGTCTTCAAAAAGTCTTCTTTTTCCCAAGTGGCTTCATCTTCCGTGTGATTGCTCCATTGCACCTTGTACATTCGCCACGTTTTGGTCCTAGTCTTCTTTTCAGCTTCGTCCAAAATCTTTACAGGGTATTCGGGGTATGTGAGGTCTTCACTGATAAGAACGTCTTTCGAGGGAATTTTTTCTTCCGGTACTCACAGGCACTTCTTCAGTTGTGACACGTGAAAGACAGGGTGTACAACGGAAAGATTTTCCGGTAGGTCCAGTTGATAAGCCACTTCGCCTCTTCTGGCGCTTACAGGGAAGGGTCCAACATATCTTGGCGCTAGTTTTCCCTTAACCCATAACCTCTTGGTTCCTCTTAGTGGCGAGACTTTTAGGTACACAAAGTCACCTACTTTGAATTCCAACTCTCTTCGACGAGTGTCGGCATAGCTCTTTTGCCGAGATTGGGCTACCTTAAGCCGATCCCTTATCAATCGAACTTTCTCTTCGGCCTCCCTAATGATGTCTGGTCCAAATATGGTTCGTTCGTCGGTCTCTGACCACATCAACGGAGTGTGGCATCTTCGTCCAAATAGGGCCTCATTCGGTGACATCTTTAGACTAGCCTGGTAGCTGTTGTTATAGGAGAACTCTGCGTAGGGCAGGCATTTCTCCCAGTCCTTAGTAAAATCCAACGCACAGGCTCTTAGCATGTCCTCCAAGACTTGGTTCGTCCTTTTCGTTTGTCCATCTATCTGAGGGTGATAGGAAGTACTGAAGGCGAGGTGAGTTCCTAACGCCTCGTGAAACTTATCCCAGAAGTGAGATGTGAATTGAGTGCCACGGTCTGACACTATCCTAGTGGGTACTCCATGTAGGCACACGATTCTGGACATGTACAGCTCGGCCAACTTGGCGCTGCTATACCGAGTCTTGACCGGGATAAATCGGGCAGTCTTGGTCAGTCTATCCACGATCACCCAAATGGAATCGTATCCGGTAGCAGTTTTGGGTAGTCCTACTATAAAGTCCATGCCTACCTCATCCCATTTCCACTCAGGGATTTTGAGCGGTTGCAACAATCCTGCTGGTCGCTGATGCTAAGCCTTAACTCGTTGGCACACATCGCATACGGCCACATACTCCGCTACGTCCCTCTTCATGTTGGGCCACCAGTATTCCGTTTTCAAATCCTGGTACATTTTGGTGCTGCCCGGGTGTAGCGAGTATGCTGACTCATGGGATTCCTTCAAGATTAGCTTCCTTAATCCGCCTTTCTCGGGTACGTAAATTCTTTTTCGATACCATAGGGTTCCAGCGTTGTCGGCTGTGAATTCCTTAGCTAGTCCTTTGGCCAAGCGTTCCCTGATTAGCCGGACTTCCTCACAATCCTGCTGGGCTTCTTTAAATTGACTTCGTAGGAGAGGTTTATCTCCAGCAAACTCAGTTGTCCTTGAGGAATCAATTGCAAATTAAGTCAAGATATCTCTTCTTGAAGCTCATTGGCCATACATTCTATCCTCAGTTGGTTGCACTGGGCTTTGCGGCTCAAAATGTCTGCCACGACATTGGCCTTGCCAGGGTGGTAATGGATTCCTAGGTCATAATCCTTGATTAGTTCCAGCCATCTTCTCTGGCGTAGGTTAAGATCTGTCTGGGTAAAGAAATACTTCAAGCTCTTATGGTCCGTATATATGTCGCAATGGTTTCCAATCAGGTAGTGCATCCAAATCTTTAGGGCATGCACTATTGCGGCCAATTCTAAGTCATGGGTGGGATAGTTCTCCTCATGAGGTCGCATTGTCTTGAGGCATAGGCCACAACCTTTCCTTCTTGCATCAACACACCTCCTAATCCTTGTCGAGATGCATCACAATATATAACAAAGTCTTTCCGGTTGTCCGGTAGGACTAAGATCGGGGCGGTGGTTAACTTTTCTTTGAGCTGGTCAAATGCCTGTTGACACTGCTCAGTCCATGCATACTTCTTTCCCTTCTTCAATAGTTGGGTCAGGGGTCGGGCTATCCTTGAGAATCCTTCTATAAGTCGTCGATAATATCCAGCCAATCCCAAGAAACTTATAACCTCTATTACCGACTGGGGTGCTTTCCATTTGGAAACAGCTTCGACCTTGGCGGGGTCTACTGCTACGCCTCCTGCTGAGATAACGTGTCCCAGAAAAGCAACTTCCTTAAGCCAAAATTCACACTTGCTAAATTTGGCATATAGCTGATGCTCTCACAGCTTCTCTAGTACCAAGCGCAGGTGTTCTGCGTGTTCTTCATCATCCTTGGAGTAGATGAGGATATCATCAATGAACACTACTACGAATTTGTCCAAATATTTCATAAATACTTTGTTCATGAGGTTCATGAAATAGGCCGGGGCATTGGTCAGTCCAAATGACATTACTGTGAACTCGTACAAGTCGTAGAGGGTAGAGAACGCAGTCTTGGGTATATCCTCAGTCCTAATCTTTAGCTGATGGTATTCGGATCGAAGATCGATCTTTGAGAACACTCGGGCTCCCTTGAGTTGATCGAACAGGTCATCAATCCGAGGTAACAGGTACTTGTTCTTAATGGTAACCTCATTCAACGATCGATAGTCTATGCACATTCTCATGCTTCCGTCTTTTTTCTTAACAAACAATACTGGGGCTCCCCACCGTGAAGAACTAGGGCGTACGAAGCCTTTCTCTTGTAGTTCCCTTATCTGCTTCTTAAGTTCCTCCAATTCATTCACCGGCATCCGGTAGGGTCTCTTAGCTATGGGGGCGGTACTAGGCACGAGGTCAATAAGAAACTCTGTCTCGGTCTGGGGGCATTTCGGGTAATTCTTCAGGAAACACATCCGGGTAGTCCTGGATTATTGGCATTCCATCTATGGGTAGCATGGTGAATATTCCCGTAGCTCGGTCACAGAGCATAGGATCTTGATCCATGGTTACTGACATCGATGATCCCCATGGGGTAGATAGGGTAACTTCTCTTCGTCCACAGTCTAGTACTCCTTGGTTTTTGGTTAACCAATCCATTCCTAGTATAACGTCCAAGGTTTGGGGCGGCAAAACCATAAGGTTGGACAGGAATACCACATCCTTGATCCGAATGGGCACATTGATGCATGCATGGGGTATGGTCACGTCTCCCCCGGGTGAGTGTACTACCATGGGTTTCTTAAGGTCTACTCGGTGCAAATTGTGCTCTTTGCTTATCCTCGACGATATAAATGAATGCGAAGCTCCAGAATCAAACAAAACTTTAACCGGTGTGGAATGGATAGAAAACATACCCATTAACACGCTTTGGTCCTCCCGGGCTTCTTCAGCACGCACATCGTTGACTTGACCACGGCGGAATCCGGTCGCAGCTTCCTTAGGTTGGGGTGTTCGGCAGATGCGTCCAGTGCACCGGAGCGGGGTTCCTCGCACCGCAACGGCATTGGCTCCGGTGCGGTTGGGGGTGTTGCGCGGCTTAGGGCAGCTGTTGGCATAATGCCCAAGCTCTCCGCAATTGAAGCAATTGACTTTCCTGGCTCCTGGGGCTGCCAAGGTAGGTGCTGGAGTGCGAGACGGGGTTGCAGGTGTCCTGCTGACATTGTCGGGTGCGGCCGGGCGATGGGTTGCTGCAATGGTTGGCTTCCAACCCGACGGGGTTGCTCCTTTGGGTCCTGGGCGTTCCTTGAATTGGGCGGGCTAGAGCAAGTCTTCTTCCGGTTGTTTTCAACCGTCCTTTGGTCATGCTCAAGCCTTATGACCTTGTTGATGAGGCTCTGAAAGCTAGCGTGGTCCTGACCGATCATCGGTCCTCTTAACTCGTCGTTCAGTCCTTCAATAAACTTGTCCATCTTTTCCTCTTCGTCTGCCAGATTGCTTGTGGCGTAACGGGCAAGCTGGGTAAACTTGTTAAGGTACTCTTGTACCATGATGTTGCCTTGACGCAACCTACGGAACTTGTTCTTCTTCATTCTCATAACTGCAGCAGGTATGAAGTTTTCACGGAAGGCAGCCGTGAACTCCTCCCACGTGGGTTCACCGGCATCTTCAGCCCGTGTTTCCTTGTAGGTGTCCCATCAATCACTCGCGAGTCCTTCTAGCTGATTGATGGCAAAGACGACTCTGTCGGCTTCCCGTACTCGAACGAGAGTCAGCTTCTTTTCCATTACCCTTAGCCAATCTTCGGCATCCATGGGTTCAATTGCCGAGGAGAATGTCGGCGGTTTTGCCCTCATAAATTCGCCGAGGTTTGATCCTCCGCGTTGTCCTTGGTTATTGGCGATAGCTTGCAGCAACTGCGTTACCATGACTTCGCTAAGGTGGAAGGGTTAGGCTCGCGGGTTCTCGGAGCCGCCGGGGCTCTACGACGATGCGCCATCCGAACAATGGGTATAAGGTAAGAGACTCGCTTTGCTAACGTCGCAATACTAGGGAATTTTCTTTGAGTTGTTTGAAGTGATCTTTCAAGGCAAGCTTGGTGGAATAAACTCATTTAGGACATAACATAGAACTTCATTATCAGTTCTTAAATGTTACATCAGAGGGATACATTGGACTCGTATAGTCCATACGACACAATACAACATTACTAACGTCGTTCCAAGGTCTCATACATAAGAGGGTAGGGAGCTTGGTCATTGCTGTCTTAACTCCATCCAAAGCAAGACCAGGGCTGTTGCTGAAGTCCAACTAGTCATCCAGCCATCCGCATGATCCAGGTGCTGGCAGGGGGTGATCCTTGGCCGAAGCAAATCGAAGTTCCCATGGCTCAGAGGTAGTGGCCTCAGAGTCATGTCTGATCTTCCTGCTTGGCGGCCTGGTACTCTTCCGGGCAGTCCTGAGGGTGATGGGACCTCGGGTGAGAGTCATGCGACGAGTAGGAGCTTCCTCCTTTGATGGATCAGTATCACTGAACTCCCACTTGATCTCCATAGGTTCTATCTCAGACTCGGGGTCAGTGTTGATCTGGATGGGGTTCTCCTCTCCCGAACCAGGCTCGGATGGTACAGCCATGGAATTCGAGGTGGGTTCCATTGAGGTAGCAGCAGTGGGGTCTATCAGGTATGGTCCTGACTCTGTGCTCAACATGAAGGTCTGCTCCATCACGGCTTGAAAAGTGTTCAAGCATGCTGGAGTCATAAGGTAGTAGTGGTCGAGCACAGGGGCAGGGGGTGTTGGTGCAGCTTCAGTGGAAGTACCAGCAGCAGGGACAGGGTTGGAGCGAAGTTGCTCTTCCAGCTAGCCGACCTGTTGCTTGCTCTTCCTGAGCTGTTCTTCCAACTCAACCAAGGCTTCTCCATGGGCCACATAACGGTCAAAGAGCTGCTCGTACTGGGCACCGTTAGCCTGCAGCTGGGTCTGCAGCAAGTTGATCTGATCCCCATAGTTTTGGTGTTCCTCGACCAGATCATTGAGGCGTCGTTGCTGGTCGTCGATCTCGAGCAATGTGTCTTCATAGCAGTCATCCGCTGTTTCTGCCCAGCGGGATAGACGGGTGACCATAGGATTATAGCAGCAGGGGGTGGCCTCCACGGTGCAGACTGGGTTGCCTTCCTCCCGGTAGGGGTGGTGTACAAACTCAGTCACGGTGAGCTCAGCACGATGAATGGCGTTGAGGCGGAGGAATGCTTCACGGGCTGCGTCCTGAAGAGCTGCTTCTACCAGATCTCTGTGGTAACGAGTGTGGAAGCAATAGGGTGTCTCGCTCCCTATGCGGGGCCTCAACTGAAACTGCGGCTTCCCATACCGGGTATCCTTCGGTGCCATGTCTCCTAATCCGGTAGGTGGGTGCATCTGGGTACCTTAGGCACCATAGCAATAACAGGAGTTGTGACACGAATCCTTCTTCTCGTGGAACTTTGATCTCTCAAACTCCGACATGGTCCGATATCTACTTTTGAAGGTAACTTAGGGTCGGAGAGGGATAATGCCAAAACAATTTGAGCAAAAGAGATGGGGATAGGAGTATGAGAAAAAGTATGTTTGTTTTAAAAAAATAGTTTGTGTTTGCAAAATGATCCTACGTAGGGGATATTTCCCATTAGCCGCCTAGTCGGGGTAGGGCGCCGCTGGTCTTTTCCTACGCCGCACCGCTTCCGATACCGCTCTGTCGACCCCCGTTTTTGAGGACGAGAATCATTCGTGTTCATAGTACCATATCCCTGGATCGAGTAGTTTGGTACCCACGAATACAGTTCTGAATTACCAGGTGCAAAGTGCACGAATAGTCTTACAATGACTTATTACAATAATAGGCCCGAAGGCAATATCCGATACATATAGGACCTATGGGTCCAAAATCAACCAAAAGCAGAGTTTAGATGAGATAAGCAGACGGAAAGCAGTGGCATGTCGATTGCCACAGGCAACGACTGGGGACTAAGACCTAGCGCGCTTCATTGTCTTCATTCCTCCTGGTAGTAGGCATAGGGGTCCTCCAGTTCTTCGTTTCCTCCATCTGAAGTTTGTGTGTATAGCAAGGGTGAGTACCCAACGTACTCAGCAAGCCATCACGGAATGATGCACATGATAGAGCCATTCAAAGGGAGGTTGTCGTCTATTTGAACAAAGCAAATTTTCACAAATCATTTCACAAACCTAACATCTAGCCAGTCAAGTTTTAGTGTCAAAGTATATTAAATTGACGACGGTTCTGTCTGCCATCCATCGTGATACCAACGATGGTTTCCTATCTCCAATTCGACATGGTTTTCTGGGGAATCTATCCCTTCTCGCAGGTCGAGAAGTTAAGTCCACCAGCATACAAAATCATTATGCATACCAGTTCCCATCATTTTAAAGTTTAAGAGTCTAGCCACGGGAGAAACTTGTCACGTCGCTCATTGACCGCGAGCACGGCTATTCGAATAGATTGACTGACTCACACTGCAATGGATGTACACTTTACCCGTACTCCGTAACTACTCATTGAATGAGCTTACATCCCTCTATATGGGACGGTCACGGCAAAGCCTTTCGATAACCTCACTTTGGCAGTACCCGCTCCATGAACTTAAGTCCTCATGCACTCTAGCCGTCATTTCCTAGCAGTGAGAGGAGTTCTGGCGTTCCCGAGGTAAGAGAGAAACTTCACTTTATCTTTAAGACATCGATAGGTTTAGGTTACTATTCACATAAAGGTCTTTCATCTCATCACAATCATGGGCACACTACCCTTGGTAGGTCCCTAACTCAACACTTACACCTGAACCACTATGCAGGGATACTACCTCCGCTCGGTTATCTACTCTGCTAGGTCTATACCCATTCGAGAAGTACGGCTGTACTGGCTCGTTCTAAGTTTTTCCTGTTTTTCCAAAATTTTTCCCTTTTTTCTATTTTTCTTTTCCCTTTTCTTTTTCTTTTCTTTTCATTCCCCTCTGTTCACTATTCATCAACCCGCCAACTGCTCGACCGGATCTCTCTCTCTTTCCTCTCTCGTTGCGGCGGCGGATGGCGCAGCGAGGGTAGGGGTGGCGGTTCGGGCTTACCGACGATGGCGACGCTCGGGAGGGCGGCGGCGGCGTCGCGGTGGTGGCGCTCGGGAGGGGAAAGGAAACCGGCGAGAAGGGGGGAGTTTGAGGCGGCGAGCTTGGGGAAATAGAGAGGGGGTTCGGCGCTATATATAGGCGCGGCGTTGGAGAGGAAACGAGGGAAGGGGCCGGCGGCGGCGGGGCGCGCGCACGCGGCGCGCGGTGATCGGGCCGGCGCGCGGAGTGCGGGCATGCACGGGCCGGCGCGGGCGGCGGCACGTGGCGAGGTCACGGACGGGCCGGGGTGAGGCGGCTACGGGTGGCGGACGCGACGGCGACGGTGGCGGGCGCGGACGCGGGCCGGTGACGGGCGAGCGCGCGTGGCGGCACGGCGCGCGGCGTGCGGGGTGAACCGGGATCGGTATGGCGTCGTATGCCTTCCGACCGATGAACAGTGCTTTTTCCGATTTATCCGATTTTTCAATTCCATTTTCCAATCTCTATTTTCCTTCACTCTAAAAACTCCAAATAAAAATATAGTATTCCCAAAATTAAAAAATATATATTTTTAAACTTTTCACCACCTTTGATTTATTCAAAAATATATATCACCATATTTAATTTAATCCCTTTTTCCTAAATTCATAAATCACTATTTTTAATTCGAAATAATTTCCTAGATTTTATATAAATTCCCAAAAATATTTTATTGCCTATTTTATTTCCCAATTAATACTCCATAATCACCAATTAATGTTTTATTTTCCAAACATATATCTTTATGAATCCGCATCCCTTTCCGATTTTATTTTAAAAATTCCTAACCTTAGACTTTGAGATTTTTCCTCCCTAACGTAAATCCAAGTCATTCGGTTTTCATAAACACCGAGATGAATCGCTCACATATAAATTCATGCAACCAAGTGGGAAATAAGAAGCAATAAACACGAGCAAGAGACAACAAGCAAAAGTTTTTTATAAATTCCGATTTTTAATTTCCGTTTTTCTAAATCCTCCGATTTTCGGGCGTTACAATAGCATCTCCAATTATGTCTTTACAACGCTGAATGCATTTTTGTTGTGTCTTCTCAACAACTGAGGCACTTATATATATATATATATATATATATAATATGTGTCTATACTGCGCCTGGGTGCATTTCAGGTACATAATGCACCCAGGCCAACCGACCCAACCAATCAGGCGCACCACTCCGCATGCGAACCCACCGGCTGATTCATCAGAACCAACTCTAAAGCACCGGATCCCATTAGAACTCTGAAGTTAAGCTTGCTTGGATGAGAGTAGTACTAGGATGGGTGACCTCCTAGGAAGTCCTCTGACAGAGTTGCAAGTGGTGTTTAGATTAGGTTACAACCAGCATACCAAGTGTGTTGTAACTGATCAACTACCAGAGCTGCACGCCAGTTGCAACTGGTGTTTAGATGAAGTTGCAACTGGAGTTGCAACTGGGCAGGCTGTTTAGATGAAGTTGAAGTTGCAACCGAAGTTGCAACCAGTTGCAATTGGGCGGTCGATGATATTAGTGTGTCGCAACTGGTGTAACAAACTGGTGGAGTTGCAACCAATTGCAACTGGGTGGTCGCAGTGGTCGGTGATATTGTGAAGTTGCAACTGGGCAGTCGGTGATATTGGTGACGCCAGTTGCAACTGGTGTTTAGATGAAGTTGCAACTGAAGTTGCAACTGGGCGGGCTGTTTAGATGAAGTTAACTTTAGAGTTTTAATGGGATCCGCTGCCTAGTGAGATCCGTTGCTTGTGTGATTGGTTCAAGCACGCGCATGAAGATAAGGTTTGGGCAAGGCTATGTGTGTTGGTGTATCAGTTTGGACTCGGTCTGCGTCACGCCCGCCGCGGCATGACTCGGTCTACGCGCGCGTGTTAGCACCTGGTTGGTTCGCCCGGCCCCTGTGCAACATAAGGCTGAAATACACCTAGGTGCATTTTAGCCCTACTATATATATGTATATGTATATATGTGTATATATATATGTATAAATGTATAAAGGTATATATGTATACATATATGTATGTATATATGTGTGTATATATATAGAAAATTTAATAGAAGATTAGAAAACAAAGGCAATTTAAAAATCGTTAAAATAATTAGAAATAAGTATACTACATACGTTAAAAATATGTTTAGAACTTTAAAAGAACTTTTAAAAATAATTCTAAATTTTATTAAGTACAACACATTACGTATATTGGATTATTATATAATTATTGTCTAATTATTTATATATAACTATTATAATATTATTTAAATGGTTTGACTTTCGAGGTTTTTTATGATTTTTGTGCATTTCATGTAGATGGATCGGTAATGGATGTACACGTGAACCGACGGTCGACGAAGTTTATTCATGCTTGAGTATGGCCAATGCCAATAAGCATAAGAGTTTTATACGTTGTTCATGCAAGAAGTGTAAAAACCAGGAGTATTCTACATCAAAAATTATCCATATCCACTTTTTTCAATCGGGATTCATGCCTCACTATAATTATTGCACATTGTACGGAGAGGTAGGGGTTGCAATGAAATACAATGAAAATTTCTTTGAAGACTAGTTTATATTTCCTTTAGGCTAAAACCCCGGTTAGTATTCTAAACGTGACTAGGAATTGGTTTGGTGGTATTGATTTAAAAATTAAGAAACGCGAGAGCATCTGTTAGGCTCTATGTTAAGTTGGACAAAGATCTGCTGCTAATGTCTTAAATTTAGGGTTCATTTTGTATCGGAGCATAAGGTTGGATCTAATCTCTTAAATCTTGTATGACTGATCTGTTCTTTAACGAGAAGCCATAAACCCTAATCAGTTTTTGTGATTAGAATATATTTTATGTTTTAACGTTTAATTCATGTTTATGCACGATTAATTGGATCAGTTTGAGTTCCTTCGATTGATTGCTAAGTTCAATTGATCATGTAAATCAGAAATCAGAGAGGGGAAGCTGTAAAAAAAGATCTCCGTTTTGGATGTAGTGGCCGGTTTAATCCATTATTAAAAAGAAAGATCGAGTGATTGATGTTGGCTAGTTTGAATAATCCTGTGGTGACCCGAAGCTCTCGTTGGTGCGGCATGCATAGCGGGAGCAGAATTAATTACTTCAGATGGAGTTCGTTAGATATGCGAAGGGCATGGAGATCGCATCAATTGGCGCCGTGTTGATCTCATCAGAGTAGCGCGTGCGTGAGCGAGTTTGAGCGGTGTTGCACGAGTGTAACCGAGAATTGGGGATCGTGGGATGGCACGAGATCTTGACTTGGCCGTGTTTAAATAGCTAGGATTTGCTTTGTACGCACTTTTGATTCCAGAGATATAGAGGAAGAAAATTGCCCCACAATCTCTCTGTTTTTCCACTGAAACACAACTCTGTTCTTCGTTTTTGCTATCTCTGAACTTTCCCGGATTTGCTACAGTTCGGATTTCAGGTTCCTTGCCTACAATTGATTCACACAAGTAGCTGTCTAAAATGATTATAAGTAGTAGCAGACCTGGTTCTCAACTAGCCATTCTTGTTTCATGTGTTGAATCTGTTCTAAACTACTAGTATGATTGGTTTCAACACTCGGAATGAGCGGCATGTGGAATAAACACATGGCGACTGGTACCCACAAAATTGGAGCTCCATCCAGGCCATGGAATACAAGCCATTGAACTCACCTTTCCTTTCTTGTTTTGAGTCCATGATCCGTATTGCTGCTAGACTGTCCATGTTCTCGGTACAGCCTGCAGAACTGTTTTCTGGAATTTCTAGTACAATTTATTTGAGCACGTACGGCTGTTACAGATACAACTTAATTTACTTGTCATTCCTAGAGCAAATCCATATGAAATACCTTTTCAATCGTGTATATATACTGGTCCTTTGGCCTCAAGTGAATACAAAGCGCGGTGAATAATGATTTCAACTAGTTAATGCAGACTGTTAACCTACTATTAACCTGGCCCCTTTATGTATGTGCTGATTGTGTAAAATCAAAGTGTGTTTGATTCTTCATTTGATGATGAACAATTAGTTGCTTGGTTATTGGTTTATGTGTTTTGATCTTTGAAGATTATTGGCAATTTGGTTTTGGAAATAGTTGAATTTTCGAATAATGAACAAGATTCGCCACCAAGCCGCCTGCCGGTCCCGATCGGAGGTAAGCAGATCACGGCCCGACCGGCTTGTACGCGGCCTAACCGGAGGTGTCCGGGCGGTCGACCGCAGGCACTCAGGCCGACCGCCGAGCCCCGACCGATTGCCGATTTTGATTCAGTTTTGGTTTCGGTTTGTTTCCTTGCGTATATATGGAAGTTTTGTGTTCCTATGCACGTGTCTGGTTATTTATGCTAACAATGAGTCAAGTTTGGATAGCTTGTTCTCGGATATGGTATTCTTTGTTTAATTGTGTGCAGGTACTCTTTACACCTCGGGAAAGTGTTGTCAATGATCGAGATGGAGTCAACTTGGAGATAAGGTGACGTCCAAGATTGGTATCATGCGGGATGCTGAAGGGTAGAGATTAGTGCACATAATTGGGAAGTTTCCATATGGCATACAATGGAGATATTGTTGCGTATGAAAAGCGGAATTTCGGTTTTAGGAAGATCGAGTTTGTTACAGTTGTTTTATGTAAAGTTCGTTTCTTGTACGGGAAGGTTTTCTAGTGGATTAGGACTTCTTGTATGAGTAGGATTTGTGGCTTTTGGCTGCGGGTTTTGTGTATAAATAGTGAGGGGAGGCGTGGCCTCTCAGTATCGCTTTTGAGTTCAAGTTTTTAGGGTTTCGAGTTAGGGTTTCAAGTTTAGCTTGAGATTTTATGAGGAGATCTTTGTTTGCACTTTGTAAACACAGAGAGTTTCAATAAAGATCAATCTTCTTGAGAATTCTTTGTGTCTTCTTCTTCCTCGATGCGGCGGCATAACTGTCGGTTCAACCGGATCTGCTAACCGGTTAGACCGCAAGATTTACTGCGGTCAGACCGCGCCTTCCTCCCGGTTAGACCGCAAGCATATCGGTGGTCGGACCGACGGCATCGGACTTCATCGGCATCGGCTACATCAAGCAATCGGCTGAGGCGATCGGCTAGGACGGTCAGACCGACGTTCACTTGGCGGTCAGACCGACTGAACAGCGCGGTCAGACCGGCGCGACACCTGCGGTCAGACCGGCTTCAGAAAAACAGAGGTAAAGTTTTATTTCCGCTAAACTTTGTTTTTGGGGTACTCAACCATTCACCCCCCTCTGGTTGGCCTTTCATTGGGTATTCGATCCTACAAGTGGTATCAGAGCCACGTTTTTCTGCTTTGGATTTTCTTCAATCTAAAGTTTTCTCATCATGTCGAATAAATTTTCAATAAAACCGCATGTTTTTGATGGCACCGATTTTGCGTATTGGTATAGTAAGATGCAATCTTACATCATGGCTCAAGACTATGATGTGTGGTAAAAGGTTGCTCTTCCCTACACCATACCCGATGCAATTAATTCTGATGCTTTGAAAACTGAATTTAATAATAATTGCAAAGCTCGAAACATTTTGTTGAATGGAATTTCGCGTTCTGATTTTGACTGTGTTTCTCATCTTCAAACCGCTAATGAAATTTGGAACGCTTTGAAAAACTTTCATCAAGGAACTACAAGCATAAAAGAACTTCGTCGAGATCTTTTTAAAAAGGAATATATAAAATTTGAGATGAAACCTGCTGAAGCTTTGGATGACTATCTTGGTAGGTTTAATAAAATCTTGAGCAATCTTAGATCTGTTGATTCTTCTTATGACACTAGTTATCCACAGTCTGAGATTTCTCGCCACTTTTTAAATGGTCTTGACATGTCTGTTTGGGAGATGAAAGTAACTTCTATTCAAGAATCTGTTAACATGGCAAATTTGACTTTGGATTCGCTTTATACAAAACTCAAAACTCATGAGATGAATATTCTTTCTCGAAAAATGGATTTAAGTCAAGTGCTTTGATTTCTCCTTCAACTTCTTCAGATGTTGCTTCTTCATCATCTCCAAATGCTCTTGCTTTAATTAACGCCATGTCCGATGAACAACTCGAGCAATTCGAGGAGGAGGATTTGGCTCTTGCTACTAACAAACTTTCCAGAGCTATGAACAAAGTTAGGTTCAGGAAGAAAGGAGGACCAACGCGTTGCTTTGAGTGCGGCGCCTTGGATCACATCCGCTCCAACTACCCCAAGCTCGGGAGGAGCAAGAAGGAGGACAAGAGCGCCGAAAAGACAAAAGATGACAAGCCCAAGGGTAGGTGCTCCAAGGAGATTATCAAGAAAGTGCTGAGTCAAGTCTATGCCGCTTTTGAGCCACTCATGACATAGATTCGACGGTGAGGAGGAGAAGGGCAAGAACATCTCCGGCGTTTGTCTCATGACACGTGGAGATGAAGATTCTTCGATGAAGAAAATGAGGTAAGCTCACTTGAGGATGCAATTCTTGTTTTAAGTGCTAAGAATAAAAAATGTGAAAAATATTTAAAAAATAAGAATTTGTGATTGAATCTTTAAATGCTGAAATTGCTAGATTGAAATCTCTTATTCCCAATGATGCTAATTGCAAAAATTGTGAGGTTTTAATGCTAGAAATTTCAAAGATTAGAGATATCAATCATTCTCAAGTTTTGGCTACTAAATCTTGTTTAACTTGTGATGCTAATGAATTGAAACTAAAAGATGCTTTAGCTCGTTTTAAGCACATGGAAGATATAGTTAGACAAGATGAGGTAGCTTCTTGCTCTAGATGTCACAAAGGTAAAGATGTCATAATTTATTGTGAAAATTGTGTTAATCTTGGAAAAGAAGTTTCTTACTTGAAAAGTTCTTTGCAAAAATTTTTCGACGTAAGAAACAACTTAACATGATTTTGGACAAATATAAAGTGTGTAGCGACAATAAAGGAATAGGTTTTGATGCTCATGACTATTTCACCAAAAAACCTCAAAATGTTTTAGGAATGACTGAAAACGGTGAAATCTTGACAAAACCTAAAACCATGAAAACAGTTTTTAAGTCTGCTGGAAATTTGCCATCCCTTTTCGTTTATCTAAAAAACTAAACCTAATTTTTCAAAACCATCTGTTACTAAAGAAAAGTGTTCTTTCTCTTTTTGTGGTAAAGATGGTCATCTTTTTGGTTTTTGTTTCAGATTAGCACGAAAATAAAAAGGAAAGAGAAAATAATTTTTCAAAATCAAAGTGGCAAAAATCTGTTTTCCCTCGGGAAGGCTCGGCGACCGCATTGGTCCACCGGTCGACCGGCCATGGCACCCGTCACCGTTAGCACCGCCTCGGTCGGACCGCGATGGTGCCTGGCCGGACCGGCATCCCTGGCCGATCGATCCCCGAAGGAATTTTTCTCGAAAATTCCAAAACTGTTTTCTCTCGTGGTTTTGTGCCTATTGGATCTACCGGTCGTGTGTCTAATCTGGATTCCTATGTTTCTTTTAACTAACCCCAAGATCGAGGCTTCGACATTTTTTGTTGTGTAGGCTTTCGTGGCGAGGAAGGAGAACGTGTGGATCATGGACTCCGGTTGTTTGCGGCACATGACCGGAGATAAAAATTGGTTCTCCTCCCTCAAGATGGCATCCAAGACGGAATCGATAATCTTTGGGGATGCTTCAACAAGTGTCGTTCTCGCTACCGGATCCGTCAAGGTAAGTGACAAGTTTGAATTGAAAGAGGTAGCTTTGGTAGAAGATTTAAAGTACAATTTACTTTCAGTTTCACAAATTGTTGATGAAAACTTTAAAGTTCATTTCAAAAAAACTGAAAGTAAAATATTTGATTCTTGTGGTGATTCTGTGTTGAACATTTCTCGTTATGGGAGAGTTTGTAAAGCTGATTTTGAAAACCCTGTTTCTCCTGTTGTTAGATGTTTAGTTGCAAAATTCAACAAAGATTTGATGTTCTGGCATCGTAGACTTGATCATGTTGGATTTGATCATTTGACTCGATTAAGTGGTTTGGATCTTGTTCGTGCTTTGCCAAAACTCAAAAAGGATCTTGATTTGGTTTGTGCATCATATTGTCATGGTAAAAGGGTTGCTTCTTCACACACACCAATTCTTTCTGTGATAACGGATGCACCGGGACAACTTTTACACATGGACACTGTTGGTCCAGCTAGAGTGCAATCTGTTGGAGGAAAATGGTATGTATTAGCCATTGTTGATGACTTTTCTCGATACTCTTGGGTTTTCTTCATCGCAACTAAGGACGAGGCCTTTAGACACTTTCGAAGTCTTTTTCTTCGCTTAAATTGTGAAATTCCCAGTTCTTTGAAAACAATTAGAAGTGATAATGGTGGTCAATTTAAAAATGCTTCTTTTGAACAATTTTGTGTTGAAAAAGGAATTGAACATCAATTTTCTTCTCCTCGTGTTCCTCAACAAAATGGTGTTGTCGAAAGAAAAAATCGTTCTTTCGTTGAAATGGCTAGGACAATGCTAGATGAATATCACACACCTAGAAAAAAAATTTTGGGCCGAAGCTATTAACAATGCTTTCTATGTTTCTAATCGCATTTTCTTGCGTTCTAAACTTGGCAAAACTCCTTATGAGCTTCATTTTGGTCGTCAGCCCAAAGTTTCACATTTGTGTGTTTTTGGTTGCAAGTGCTTTGTGTTAAAATCTAGAAATTTGGACAAGTTTGAATCATGTTCAACTGATGGTTTATTTCTTGGTTACCCCGCACACACTCGTGGCTATCGTGTACTTGTTTTAGAAACTAACAAAATTGTCGAGACTTGTGAAGTCACTTTTGATGAGGCTAGTCTCGGTACTAGACCAGATCTTTCAGGTACACTGTCACAGGCTCAGGGGGAGTATGGTCGAATCTTTGAAGATGAAAGCGACGATGACGACGAGGAGGTCGACCTGCTCCTGCTAGATCGGCCAGTGCCGCTCTGGCCGACAGAGGAGGCTGCCCGGTCGACCGCCGAGACCCGATCGCACCTGGGCAGGCCGACCGCTCGACTCCGTCGATTCCAATCACGAGGATTCATCAAGGACCACAACCAGTGCTGAACCAGAACGTGAATCAACTTCTGAGATCACTGCACCTTTGCACATTTAGCGACGACATCCGCCGGTACAAATAATAGGTAATTTACATGAGAGGACGACGATATCTAAGGTAACTGCGCATGATTCTGCAAATTCTGCTTTTGGTGCTTCTTTTGAACCCAAAGATGTTACTCATGCATTAACTGACGAATCGTGGATTAACGCTATGCATGAAGAACTTGAAAATTTTGAAAGAAACAAAGTTTGGTTTTTAGTTGAACCTCCTTCTAGACATAATGTTATTGGAACCAAGTGGGTTTTTAAAAATAAACAAAATGAGGATGGTTTGATTGTTTGCAATAAGGCTAGACTTGTTGCTCGTGGTTATACTCAGGTGGAGGGTTTGGATTTTGATGAAACTTTTGCTCCTGTTGCTAGGATTGAGGCAATTAGGCTTTTGCTACCTTTTGCTGCTTCCAAAGGTTTTAAATTGTTTCAAATGGATGTTAAAAGTGCTTTTCTAAATGGCTTTATACAGGAGGAAGTTTATGTTAAACAACCACCGGGTTTTGAAAATCCTGATTTTTCCAACCATATTTTTAAACTTTCAAAAGCTTTATATGGTTTGAAACAAGCACCTAGAGCATGGTATGATAGACTTAAGAACTTTTTGCTTGAAAAAGGTTTTCAAATGGGAAAAATTGACAAAACGCTTTTTGTTCTTAAGCATGGTGAAAATCAACTTTTCGTTCAGATATATGTTGATGATATCATCTTTGGTTATGCAACTCACTCTTTGGTTGTAGAATTTGCTGAGACTATGCGTAAGGAGTTTGAAATGAGTATGATGGGTGAGCTATTGTACTTTTTGGGATTGCAAATCAAGCAGACACCTCAAGGTACGTTTATCCATCAAACAAAGTACAGTAAAGATGTTTTGCGCAGGTTCAAGATGGAGAGCTGCAAGCCAATATCAACACCCATTGGATCTACTGCTGTTCTTGATCCCGATGAAGATGGTGAAGCTGTGGATCAAAAGGAGTATAGAAGCATGATTGGATCCTTGTTGTATCTAACTGCTTCTAGACCAGACATACAGTTTGTTGTATGTTTGTGTGCACGCTTTCGAGCTTCTCCTCGTGCTTCACATCGTCAAGCGGTCAAGCGCATCATGAGGTATTTGAGTCATACATTTGGTATTCTACTTCATCTTCTATTTGTTTAAGTGGTTATTCAGATGCTGATTTTGCGGGTTGTAAATTGATACAAAAAGTACTAGTGGAACATGTCATTTTCTTGGAACTTCATTGATTGCATGGTCTTCTAGGAAACAGTCTAGTGTAGCTCAATCCACTGCTGAATCTGAATATGTTGCTGCTGCAAGTTGTTGTTCACAGATTCTTTGGCTGATTTCTACTTTGAAAGATTATGGACTTGTTTTTGAAAATGTGCCTCTTTATTGTGATAATACAAGTGCCATTAACATTGCTAAGAATCCTGTTCAACACTCACGCACCAAACACATTGATATTCGCTTTCATTTCTTGCGAGATCATATTGAGAAGAAAGACGTTGAATTAAAATTTTTGGATACAAAATTGCAACTTGCTGATATTTTGACAAAACCATTGGATTCTTCTTGCTTTGCTTTTCTTCGAGGGGAATTGGGAATCATTCATCCTTTTGGCATGTTTTGAGGGGGAGTTTTTGTGCTTTTTGTTTTATCAAGCTACATGATTAAAATAAATTGAAAAAGAGAGCTTTATCCATACATATTGTTGTTCATGTGCATGCTAGCAATATTATGAAGGTTTATTTGTCACTAGCATAGCTTATATGTATTCTAGTATTTTTATGTGATCTAGATTTTATATTTAAGTGAGATAATGCATGACACTTTAAAATCATACTTGAATTAAAAAAATATGCAATGTTGATACTAGTACTTGTGTTGGATTTTAAATGCTTATATATATATATTGTGTTGCATTAATATTCCTCAAATTACTTTAAAGTTTCTCATTGTGAAAAGAGAATAAAATGTTATCTATGAGAGAAAAAATGAATACCGGATCCTTAGAAATAGTCTTGACGACAAGGACGTAATCGATGTAAGCAAAAATAATGAGTACTGAATCCTTGAAAACAGTCTTGACGACAAGGACGTACTCGGAATAATTGAGAGAAAAAATATGAGCAACAAATATGGCTCAAATCAATATGAAAAATTTTTCTCTTGAATTATATGTGCAAAAAGGTAAATTTGAGAAAGAATAAAGATTGCAATAGGTATATATATTTGGGTTTATTTTTCAACCTATGTGCTTGTAAATATGTTGGATTATAAATCGTTTGAATCCATGAATTTTTATTGCGTTATTGCTCTTAATTATAAAATATTTGATTCATGATTATACTCTAGTGCATATTTGCTATATAATTGATAAGTTTATCTTCTTATTATTGCAACACATGACATGACTTGCTTTATGTATGGTGCTAAGCTCTTGAATATTCATAAACATAATTCCTATGCTTGATGAATTCATTGTCAAAAGGGGGAGAAAATAATGTTGTTTGGGAGAACATTTGTATGGGAGAACAAAAGAACAAAACAAACTGCAAGTTTTTTTGGGGTCAAAGACTTTTCTTTCTTTTTTTTAAAAAAGGAGAGAAATTCTCTTTGATTTTTGAGCACTCAAATGTTTTTTATCATTTTTGTTTTTAATTTTCCAAACACGAAAACAACACTTTTATTTTGTTTGACAATGTGTTCATAAGGGGGAGATTGTAAAATCAAAGTGTGTTTGATTCTTCATTTGATGATGAACAATTGGTTGCTTGGTTATTGGTTTGTGTGTTTTGATCTTTGGAGATTATTGGCAATTTGGTTTTCGAAATAGTTAAATTTTTGGATAATAAACAGTGTTCAATCAATCGCCACACTGGTCTCGACGGCTTGTGCCGCCGGTCCGACCGGAGGTGTCCGGGCGGCCGACGGCAAGTGCTCGCAGCCGACCGACTGAGCGGGCCCGACCGATTGTCGATTTTGATTCGGTTTTGGTTTCGGTTTGTTTCCTTGCGTATACATGGAAGTTTCGTGTTCCTATGCACGTGTCTGGTTATTTATGCTAACAATGAGTCAAGTTTTGATAGCGTGTGCTCGGATATGATATTCTTTGTTTAATTGTGTGCAGGTACTCTTTACGCCTCGAAAAAGTGTTACCGGTGATCGAGATGGAGTCAACTTGGAGATAAGGTGATGTCCAAGATTGGGATCATGCGGGATGCTGAAGGGTAGAGATTAGTGCACATAATTGGGAAGTTTCCATATGGCATACAATGGAGATATTGTTGCGTATGGAAAGTGGAATTTCGGTTTTAGGAAGACCGAGTTTGTTACGGTTGTTTTATGTAAAGTTCGTTTCTTGTACGGGAAGGTTTCCTAGTGGATTAGGACTTCTTGTATGAGTAGGATTCGTGGCTTTTGGCTGCGGGTTTTGTGTATAAATAGTGAGAGGAGGCGTGGCCTCTCAGTATCGCTTTTGAGTTCAAGTTTTTAGGGTTTCGAGTTAGGGTTTCAAGTTTAGCTTGAGATTTTATGAGGAAAGTTTTATTTCCGCTAAAACTTTGTTTTTGGGTACTCAACCATTCACCCCCCTCTGGTTGGCCTTTCATTGGGTATTCAATCCTACAGATTGTTCTTTATACATATTATTATTTCGTCGCATGCTATCAGTTGCTCCAATCGATAGGATTGGAGTTTAGCAAGCAGCAGACACTACTAGAGAAAGCCACACTAGTCCTGGTTGGTAACCCTCAGTAGTCCCGATTATCAAACCGGGGCTATGAATCCGGGACTAGAGATGGGCGACCTCTAGTCCCGGTTAAATAATCGGGACTAGATATGTATCTTTAGTCCCGGTTGAAGCCACCAACCGGGACTAAAGATGGCGGAGCCACATGGCCGGCTTCGTCATCTTTAGTCCCAGTTGGTGGCTCCAACCGGGACTAAAGCATTTTTTTATTTTTCCTCCTGTTGCTTGTTTATATGTGTTTTTGTTGTTTTTTCGTTGTTTTTTGTTGCCGAAATCAAATTCACATATCAAATTAACATCCTCAAATCACATCACAAATTCGCATCACATTTTTTTTTCACAAATTCGCATCACAAATTCACATCACAAATCCACATCACAAATCCACAACACAAATCCACATCACAAATTAACATCACAAATCGAGTAATGAACATCACAGATACACATATATATCAAATTTAGAACATCACAAAAATCTTCAAAAATCTCCAGATCCGTCATTGCTGCCGCTGCTTGAGAGGACGAGGAAGAGGAGGAAATGGAGGAGGCACTGACACCACCTCCCGAGCCGCCGCGCCGCAGCCACCTCCGAGTCGCCGGGCCACCGCCATCTTCGAGCCGCTACCACCTCCCCTCCCACCTCCTCACGTCCCACCGCCATTGCCGGAGCGAGAGAGAGCTGAGAGAGGGAGAGAGAGCTGAGGGAGAGAGAGTGCTGAGAGAGGAGAGGAGAAAACAACTAAGTGTTGGATTGGTGGAGAAGACGATGCGTGCCTGGGATATATATAGCCCTGGATTTTTAGTCCCGGTTGGTGTCACCAACTGGGACTAAAGATAATTTTCCGCTATTTTCAATTTATCTTTAGTCCCGGTTGGTGGCACCAACCGGGACTAAAGATAATTTTCCGCTATTTCTAATTCATCTTTAGTCCCGGTTGGTGCCACCACCAACCGGGACTAAAGATAATTTTTCGCTATTTTTCCAAATTTATTTGGTCTCGGCTAGGTTAACAATTAAATAATTAGTAAATAGGGCCAAATTAAATTCATTAAATATAGGTTTAAAACAATAATATTAAAATTTAATTAAACATAGATAATCCTAGACATTAATGTGCTTTCTAGATAGTGTTCCTCTTTTGCCCCTCTTTATTTTTTCATATTCATCCGAAGTTGTTTTTTTGAAAAATTCAACTCTTTTGTTTTATTTTTTTTATATTTTTTATGGACTTAGGAGCATACGAGAGGTAACCACAGAAAATTTGAGCATAAACAAGGAAAGACGTGGCCCGTGGAAAATTCGAAGACACGCTCGAATCGGAAAAAACTTTCGGGCTCGAAAAGGCAACCTTCGAGGCTTTTTTGGGGAAAGTAAAATCGCCGAACACGGCAAAGTGGCGAACGAACGCATCCGAAATTTTTTTGATTGATTTTCATATATGGAACGTCTCGATCGGAGTCCGTATGTGAAAGTTATAGCCGTTTTAAAAACCGACTCTGAGTTAGAGGACGAAACGGGAACATTGCGCGTAAAACTTGTTACACGCGCATAAACTAGACGTGACGGCCAGGGTTTGAATATTACCAATATTGTACATCCCTCCGATTTGTATATTATCACCAAAATAATTTTACAAAAGATTTTATATATTGAGAATTATTAATTAATAACAATATGATGATATGTAATTACAATGTAATTAAAGCTTCCTTCTATCTTCAATCACCCACCCCCACACAACACCACACTCTTTGAAATTACAAATCCCCTCAAATTAATTTTATACCATTTGAATCATGTAGCAAAATTTGTATATTTTTATTACGTTCAGTTAAAAATAAACACATTCATGGTGTTACCAACCGGCACTAAATATCAAAATTATCTTTAGTCCCGGTTGGTAACACCAATCGAGACAAAAATATCATCTTTAGTCCGGTTGGTGTTATCAACGGACTAAAGATGGTGTCAGAGGCTGTCAGAGGCTGTCAGAGGCTGTCAGAGGTTGTCAGAGCGCTAGGCATCTTTAGTCCCGGTTGGTGTTACCAACCGGGACTAAAGATGCCCAGCGCTCTGACAACCTCTGACAACATTTGAACCGGGACTAGAGGTGATCTTTAGTCCTGGTTCATGACACGAACCGGGACTAAAGTTTCTAGAGAGCCATTGAACTTTTAAACCGAGACTAGAGATCATCTCTAGTCCCGGGTGCAACTCAAACCGGGACTAGTGTGGGTTTTGTCACTTCAACCAATAATGGTTTCTCCAGTAGTGAGACAATATATACATTCTCGATCAACTAGCTAGCAAATGTTCTTTCCAGCTAGCTAGACAACAGTATATATTGTCTAGCTAGTTCATCAACTAGCTAGACAATACATATTGCACAAAGTTTCTAGACAACATCACTCTTGCACTAGTTGATCAGACCTCTGAGCATAATACGACCAACCAACATCACTTGCACAAAGTTTCTATTCGGAATGAGTGGCATAAGGAAGAGTAGCATCACAATACTTCTCTTCTCAACTAGCAAGATCAGACCTTAGAGCATAATCAGCATACCGCTCACTTTTCACCACATACATACCACGTTGCTCACATGGAATATGACCCAAAACATTTCCAGCACTGACTAGTTACTGAGAGAGTTTTGGCTCCTCGTATGGGGATAGAACCGGGGCATGTAGCTACAGCAATACTGTTCTTGGTTCAATGCATATGCGAGGGAGCGTGGCTCTCCATGTTCTTGAGATGTCGCATAGCCTTGCTTCGGTGAAACGAATAGCAGATTTCTTTCTCCTACCTAGGCCGTCCTCATGTTAACCGAATTACTGACATGATTACAGTATAATCATGACATGATTACAGTATAATCATTAGCATGTGGTATTAATATGTTTTTATAGCTGTATTAAGGGCTATATGATAGATAATATATAGTAAAATAATGTTTTTAATATGATTAAAAACTTCTCTATTTTTCATATCCATGCTACTAATGGAACATCTTAAATCCAATCAACAGAACAACATATATCCTAGCAAATACATGCCCACCATACCGAGCAACCAAACAAACCTATGTTGCATACCGATATCATGGCTTATCCTAGCCTAGATGTGTGTTGCTGAGCATGGATACAAGCATCCTAGCAACCCAACACGCCATAAAGGAATTGTTCGGTATAATCCCTAGGAGGAGGGATTGAACGGGATTGTCGAGATGTGGATGGTTCCAACCCAGTGCCTAGTTCTTTCATGATATCTTAAGTCTTAGCCTAAACATGATTATCTCTGCTTAATTATGCAAAAAAAATAAATGATCTACTGACCTTGCTGTGAAGCCATGAAGCCAACACTACTGGAGAAAGCCATAATTGTCTCGGTTCGTAACCCTCAGTAGTCCTGGTTGTCAAACCGAGACTACGAATCCGAGACTAGAGATGGACGATCTCTAGTCCCGGTTAAATAACTGGGACTAGAAATGCATCTTAGTCCGTTGAAGCCACCAACCGGGACTAAAGATGGCGGAGCCACGTGGCCGGCTCGTCATCTTTAGTCCCGTTGGTGGCTTCAACCGAACTAAAGATTTTCTTTAAATAAATTTTAATTTGCCCTTTCTCCAACCTCCCTCGATTCTTTTGTTTTTCTTGTCAAAATCCTAAAATCATCACAGATACTGAAATCAAATATCACAAATTCACAAATAACAATGAACAATACATGTCCCAAATGTTTTTATCATTTTTCTCCACATATCAAATACATCTTCAAAATCAAAAAAAATCACAGATCAAATACTATCACAAATTTGTTCACACATATATACAACAAAATCCACTATATACAATAAAATACAACAACATCAATTTTTCGCTCGGCTCGCCGCTCGCTCCCACTCGCCGTCGTCGACTCCCGCTCGCCATCGGCTCCCGCTCCCTCGCCGCCGGCTCTGCTCCGCTCGCCGTGGTGAGAAGATGACGCCCGCTGCCGCCACCTCCTCCCCGCCGCCATTTCCTCCCCTCCCCTTGCTTGCCGAGAGGAGAGGGAGAGAGGGAGAGGGAGAGGGAGAGGGAGAGGAAGAGAGCTAGAGAGAGGGAAAGAGATCTGAAAATGTGCTAAGTGTTGGATCTGTGGAGAAGACGATGTGAGCCGGGGATATATATAGCCAATCCATCTTTAGTCCGGTTGGTGGAACCAACCGGGACTAAAGATAATTTCCGCTATTTCAATTCATCTTTAGTCGTTGGTGGCATCAACCACGACTAAAGATAATTTCCCGCTATTTTCAATTCATATTTAGTCCCGGTTGGTGTCACCAACCGGGACTAAAGATAATTTTTCGCTATTTCTAATTCACCTTTAGTCCCGGTTGATGCCACCAACCGAACAAAAGATAATTTTCCGCTATTTTTCTAATTTATTTGGTCTGGCTAGGGTTGACAATTAAATAATTAATTAAATAGAGTCAAATTAAATTCATTAAATATAGGTTTAAAATAATAATATTAAAATTTAATAAAACATAGATAATCCTAGACATTAATATGCTCCTTTAGATATTGTTCCTCTTTTGCCCCTCGCTTTTCTTCATTTTCATCTGCTGTTGAGCAAGAGAGGAAAAATTTGACTTTTTTGTTTTATTTTTTTAATATTTTTTATGGACTTAGGAGCACACGAGAGGTAACCACATAAAATTTGAGCGTAAACAAGCAAAAGACGTGGCCTGTGGAAAATTCGGAAGACACGCTCAAAATCGGAAAAAAGCTTCCGGGCTCGAGAAGGCAATCTTCTGAGGCTTTTTTGGGGAAAATAAAATCTCCGAACGCGGCAGTGCGGCGAACAAACGCATCCAAAATTTTTTCTGATCGATTTTCATATATATAACGTCTCGATCGGAGTCCATATGCGAAAGTTATGGCCGTTTTAAAAACCGACTCCGAGTTAGAGGACGAAACGGCAACAATGCGCATAAAACTTGTTAAACGCGCATAAACTAGACGTGACGATCAGGATTTAAATGTCTTTATCAATATTGTACATCCCTCCGATTCATATATTATCACCAAAATAATTTTACAAAAGATTTTGTATATTGAGAATCATTAGTTAATAACAATATGATGATATGTAATAACAAAATTAAAGCTTCCTTCTATCTTCAATCACCCACCTTCACACAACACCACACTCATTAAAATTACAGATACTCTTAAATTAATTTTTGGCCATTTGAATCATGTAGCAAAATTTATATATTTTTATTAGGTTCAGTTAAAAAAATAAGCACATTCACTTTTGTCCCGGTTTGTAGCACCAACCGGGACTAAAGATAGCATCTCTAGTCCCAGTTGGTGTTACCAACCGGGACTAAAGATAGTGTCAGAGGCTGTCAGAATCTGTCAGAGTGCCAAACATCTTTAGTCCCGGTTTATAGCACCAACCGAGACTAAAGATAGCATCTCTAGTCCCGGTTGGTGTTACCAACCGGCAATAAAGTTGTTCGACGCTCTGACAGGCTCTGACAACATTTGAACCGGGACTAGAGGTGATCTTTAGTCCCGGTTCGTGACACGAACTAGGACTAATGTTCCTAAAAATCCGTAGACTTTTTAAACCGGGACTAGAGATCATCTCTAGTCCCGGGTGCAACTCAAACCGGGACTACTGTGGTTTTTGCCACTTCAACCAATGATGGTTTCTCCAGTAGTGCAATGTTTGATTTTCTTTCTTCTCTGTTTCTTCCTGTCCACGAGATACCTCACAAACCCCTTTCATTGTCTATATCGATCGGCAATTAGTTTTAGGGTTTTTAGAACTAGAGAGAGTTCGGTCAATTTCCTTTGCCTTTTCTTTTATAGCGACACTGGTGGGGCTCGGGGTTTTATCTCCAATTAAATTCGAATCTGCTTTTGTACTGATCACACATAAACAGAGTTTATCTCTCATTTGTTTCTTGTTAGGATAAGAAACCGGTGGTTTAATCTCCCTCCTAACCCTTATCGACAGTGAGTCGATAAAATCAACTAACATTCTCCCCTGATTTCGAGATTAAATGACGAGTCTACCAAATAAAATAGGTCCCCAAGACAATATGTCACAGCAACATTAAACGTCACTGAGACAACAAGATCTATAGTTTGCTATAGTACTCAAATAAACTCAAGCTTAATTTAGCAGGTGTTGATTTATAAATTTAAGTCCCCTCATCCAGGATCTTAGTTAAGGCTCTAATTTACACATGTGTTGGCCATAACATAATCTTAATTAAACTTAATTTATGAGTCTTTAGAGTATGGATGAGCAAATGCTCAGCTTAACTCGATCCTGGGTCATATCTTTTACAACCATATCAATGTGTTAGGCAGAAAACCACAAACATGTTGTTACTATAATAGAAAACCACATTTTATTAGTGCACAATTTATAACGCAGTATAATTATGAGTGGTTCATGAGCTCTATTTACTACTCTTAGTTCCAAAAAAATATTCTTAAACATGTGATTAATCATAACATGCTACAAAATCTAATTGCATCGTCGATTATGTAGTAAGAAAATTATATTGGACCTTTTTCATGGTTATGGCTCCCCTATGTGTGGATATAACTTAATCTGAATTAAATTAACGATCTTTATAAATATACACACATCTCACAAAATAAGTGTCCAAATGTCTCTAAACTTTAGAGACCAATAGACCTTAAAAATGAGCATGTTACTTAAAGTTGTCTTGCAAATAATACAAAGCATTCTTAATACCATGGTCTAATCTGGATTTAATTAAATACTGCCAAGATTCCCAATAAATAATATATATGCCAAATCTGTATGCATCCAAATTTGAAATAATAGCAAAATTCTATCAGCTGATTCATAAATGATTATATTTAATTTATGTCAATATAATGACTTAATAATATAAGCCCTAATATAAGCCCAATAATTCTTTAGACCAAAATTTGGTGACAAAATTTTTTTTAGTTTCTTACAGCACTGCACGTTGCTTAGACCAAAATTTGGTGACAAAATTTTCTTTAGTTTCTTACAGCAATATGTGTTTCTTCCTAATAAAATTTTATCAATATAGAGTACTAGTGTATAAATTCCCCATCTTTAGTTTTCATGTAGTTGTCCACCTCACTTGAATTGTTCAAAATTTCCATTAGAGTCTGGCTTCAATTTTATTGACCTATTTAAATGGCCTACTATTTTGACTCATTTATTTTGTTTTGATTCATCAATCTTACTTAATCTTACATGGTTTGAAAACCATTTGGATGAATGCTTTAATTTTAATATCTTATGAGGTGAGCAAGCTTGATATAGTGTTTACCACCACAACCCGATCTCACAACTTCATTTGATTTTTAGCATTAGGAAATCGGAGATCGCTTATGGGTAAACATGTCCAAAAAATAATCACTTGTTGGCTAATTTCTTAACTTTGTTAATTTTTCCTTTAAAGCTAAACAACAACATTAAAATGGGAAAGAATATCTCTATCTCATGATCTATCTCGTGAGACGTTCCAATCTCCCTTAGAAATGTGGCATAAATGACACAATTTCAACGACGTCTCACTTCCATCATTACAGGCATAATTATCCACCTCATTCTTAATTAAGTTTAGTTCACTAATGACACATCGGAATTTAAAACATCATTGATGCTTGATTAAGTCCAGAAATGGATTTCTTAAGTTTGTACCCTATATGTGACTTGTCTTTCCACAACAGAACCATCAGGTTATGCTATGTATATTTATTTGTGCAATTCACCTAATTAAGAGATGTAAAATTTCAGCATCCACTTAATGGAGCTATGAGTCATTAAGGTAGAATAATCTTTTTTGTTGGAGCTCTTAATGAGCTCCCATTGATTTTATTATTTATGTGATGGAAGCATAATATCTGATTTTCAATGAACTTGAATCACATGATTTTAATTTAATTTTACTTAGTGAATTATCATGTAAGTAATGATCGATGTCATAAATTTCTAAGGATGAAGTGCCTCTACATTAATGATTCTCTATTAGAAATATGGCTGAATAATAAGGCCACAATTTTGACAACGTCTCATAATGATCCAACCCAAGAATAATGCGATTAATTTTCTTAATGTAACTACTTTCTCAAACAGGACATAAAGCATGTCCCTATTTCTTGCAAAAAAACATACACAAGAAAATTGTAGTATATGTAAGACATAGCGGCAACTTTGTTTCCCCTTACGAGGAATATAGCTTTATTATTATTAAATCTGGAGTTGCTACACTTCCCTTATCCTTGGTAAAGCTTCATCTTTGCCATCAAATGACAAGATTTACATGATCTTACTTAGTTTGCCTCTTTGTCTTATATATTTCTTATTGATTTATAATGTGATGAACCAAATCAACTATGGTCCATTTTGTCTCATAATTAATTTAAAAATGACCATAGTGTAATAGGAGAAAAATATCTGAAGTGGACAAGTGACTCATATGAAATGTGCGATGTCCATTCCACTAAGTTTGCATTCCATGTAATTTATTTCTTATGTTCCTTTTTCAAATTCTAGCGGCAAACGTGCATAGGCACTAAAACTTTGTACTTAGCATTGGTCTTAACGAACCCAAGTTCACCTCAATGTTTGCTAGATACAGTCACTACTACAAAAACCATTTTTCATGACATTTGGAAAATATTTTTTATGGCGGCTAAGAGAAAAATCCGCCAGCACAAACATAAGAAGGGGTGGAGGGTATAGGACCGCCAGCGAAAATCGATTTTCGCTGGCAGTCACGTTAAGACCCGCCACAAAAAATCGATTTTCGCTAGCGGTCACGTTAAGACGTCCGCCACAAAAAATACTCTATTTTTCGAGGCGGTCCTCCTAAATATCCGCTAGCAAAAATCGATTTTCGCTGGCGGTTTACTAAAAGATCCGCCAACAAAAAAGAGAGGACACGCTGAAAATTTGGGCGTGCGCGCGGAAATGGGAAAAAATTCCCTTTTCCCTCTCTCCTCTCTCTTTATCCTTATCCTTATCTTCTCCTTCCTCCTCCTAGCTCACCTCTCTCCCAGTCTCCCCTCCTCCTCCCCTACGGCGCCCCCAGCCTCCTCCTCCCCTGTGGCCGGGAGGACGAGGACGGCGAGGGCGACCACGGTGCGAGGGCTGATGGCAACCACGGTGCGAGGGGCTGTGGCGACCACGGCGAGGGGCGGCGGCGACCACGCGTGGCCGGGAGGGCGAGGACGAGGGCAGGCGGCGACCACGGCGCGAGGGCCGACGGCGACCACGGCGCGAGGGGCTGCGGTGACCACGGCGAGGGCGGCGGCGACATCCCCTCCTTTCCCTCTCCCAAATATGGGAGGGCGCGGCGGGGCCGGGTCGCGAGATCTAGATGCGGCGTCCCTGATCCGGCGACACGGCGAGGCCCGCAACGGCGGACGGCGGACGACGGCGCAGCGACGCACGGCTACGGTGACGCGACGACGGCGGAGGGCGACGCCGCCGTCGACGGCGAGACGACGGCGTGACGACGCCGGCGACGACCGCACCGGGTGAGACGCCGGCGCCGACCACGGCGACGACGGCGAATTTTTTTTTGATTTTTTTTTTTTGGCGGCGCGTCTTAACCCAACCGCCAAGAAAGAGATATTTTTGCCGGCGGCCGGCTTTGGTCGGCCGCCGCCGAAATTTTTTCTCTCGGCGTTTGGAAAACCGCTAGCGAAGATCTTGATTTTCACTGGCCTTTGCTTTGTGGCAGTCCCAATTGCCGCCAGCGAAGACCCAAAATGGCCGTCACAAAAAACTATTTTCGTAGTAGTGAGTTTCACATTGTCAAGCTCAAAATTCTCCTCTATACTGGCATGGATGATAATCTTTAATATATATTAGTGACATGCAAAACATATCATTATATTGGCCTTCTCCCAGACTAAAAATCCCTCTTGAGTTTAGGAAAAAAATTAGTGACATTAGCCACGGGAGCCACACAGGATCCTTTGTTAATGCTAAGTCATACTCAAGAAAGCCTTAGGCTCAAGCCTTAGGCTCAGTTAAATCAAGGGAAAAAATAATTCAATAGACTTTAACTGATAAACAATATTATTTATTGCTGAAATATGAAGTAGCATTATTATTGTGGTTGCCCACACAAATAATATCCATGAGTACAATCACTTACACAATAATGATAACTTAGTCTTTATTTCGCTTTGTATCACCGTTTGGAAGAGACAGAACGAAGGAATTATTAAATGAAATTACTACGGATCCAAAATCAAGTTCAGGGCATAACAGATTAGGGAATACACATTAATGTCTTTAAATCACATCACCGTTAGGGAGAAGTGACAAAGAAAATACAACCATAAGTTGCTAAATTTAAAATCCCAAATGAAATTACCATAAGTAGTTAGACATAATATAGGAAATAATATAGTAAGATGAGTTTAGAATCCTAAATCAAATCACCCAGCATGGTAGAAATGATATAGGAAATAATGCCATTAGTAACGAAATTAAAATTAAAATTCTTAGCAACATTATCATTGGGCAGAAATGGTAAAGAAATTAAGCTTATGACAATTAGAATCCTTAATCATATCACGTAGAAGTGTTAAAGAAAATAATAATATACTAATGGCATGAATTAAAATCCTAAGTTATATCACCGTTAACGACAAAATAACAAAGGAAGTAACAATGACATTTAAATAATAAAGAAATTTAACATGAAATGATAATATTGGTCAAATAAAATTCATATCTAAATACTTTCAGTTAAATTTTCATTTAACTAGAAATAAATTAAATAACTCAAGGAAATAATAACCTTAATTTTGACATGAAAATCATATTAACATTGGTCAAATATAATATCATATCATTAATTTCTTTCTAGCTAAACTTCACGTTGGTTCCATTTAACCAAAAATAATTTACTTAGTGACCAAAATAATTTTCAGTAATTTAAATTAGCTAAGGAAATGCATAAACAAATTCTAAAATTGATTAAGCATGAAAATTTGCGGCTTAAAATAGAAAAATTGGCCCACTTCTTCCGAAAACGAGCCCAGAACCGGGCCAGCCCGTTTTTCGCGCGAGCACGCGAGCTGAGTGCAGCGAGCGGCGCGGCCCAGCCTTATCCCACAACCCAAATGACCGCGTGGCCCATCGGCGGTCACGGCTCGCCACAGGGCCGAGCTGAGCCGTCCGATCTGATGGACGGCTCATTCGCCCCGCGCCGATGAAATCGCCAGCGGGAAGGGTGAAAACCTAATCCTAGCCAAACTCTGTCGATCCCCTTTCTCTCCCCAATCTCCTCTCCCGGCGACGAGCGAGCGGAACGGCGGCGATGGCGGCGACGGCGGTCCAGCGAGGTGGAGCGCGCGTGCGACGACAAGCGCCGAGCGGCTCCGGCTTTGCCAGCTGGGGCGGCACCAAGCCGTGCCACGGCGTCAGCGGTCCGGCGAGGTGGGGGCGCAAAACGGCGGTGAGCGCCGTGTGGCTCGGACCTCATCGGCGGGGACGGAGCCCGAGGGTGGCGCCAAGCCAACGCTTCCCGTCCCGGTTAGGCAGTGACGATGGGGAAAAACTCCATGGTGTCGTGCGCACAGCGAAGAACTCCGGCGAGCTTAGGGGCTTCAAGTCCGGTAAGTTTCCGAAACCCGAAGCTTAAATTTGATTTGCCAAAAATTTGGTATTTTTTGGGTCTTAGGGTTTTTACTAGAATTGGGGTTCTTCGATTTGGGAATTTCATCGAATTAGGGTTTCTGAGGTATGGATTTTGGGATTTCAATCTTGTTTATCCCAATCTCCTTTTTTGAGCTGAATAGTTGGGGAAAATTTGGTAATTTCAATCTAGTTTATCCCGTCTCCCAATTTGCAGAAGCTTATTCATGATGGAAGATTACAATCTTAAACTTAATCATGTAAGAACAGTAGATTAATAAACCTTAATTTTATTGATCTGACTTAAAATATGATTTAATTTGCTTAAATTGAATATAGACTCTAATCTTCACTAAGCAATAAAGATAACCCATAAACTTAGGCCAATTAACTTATATTAAAATCTTAACTTATACCAAGCAGAACAGATTAAATAACTAATCTAATCTAATTAACTCAAGAGTTGCATCATGCCGAAAAGAAATTATGGTTCAATTGGCATAATGGCTTCACTTAGGGATGACGGGATCAAGTGGCTAAGATTAGGCTCTGATACCACAATGTTGGAGTTTATTCAATTAATCTAATCTCAAGTCTTAGCCTAAACATGATCACCTCTGCTTAATTATGCGAAAAAATAAATGATCTACTGACCTTGCTGTGAAGCCATGAAGCCAACGTTTGATTTTCTTTCTTTGTTTCTTCATGTTCACAAGATACCTCATGAACCCCTTCCAGTATCTATATCGATCGGGCAATTAGTTTTAGGGTTTTTAGAATTAGAGAAAGTTCGGTCAATTCTCTTTGCCTTTTCTTTTATAGCGACACTGGTGGGGCTCGGGGGTTTATCTCCAATTAAATTCAAATATGTTTTTGTACTGATCATAAAAAACAGAGTTTATCTCTTATTTATTTCTTGTTACAATAAAAACCGGTGGTTTAATCTTTCTCCTAACCCTTATTGATAGTGAGTCATAATATCAACCAACAAGTTGCAGCCTATAAATTACATCGTGTCTAGATTATCTGCTCAGAATATTTTATGCCTTTACAACAGCTTTTTTTTTCCTTAGAAGGTTGTATACAACCCATACAGGGCTTATTTTAATTGTCTCAGCTCTCATATTACTACATAGATATAGATATATGTTGGAAAATACCATAATCGTGGAGAAATTTTGAGTTATGATTAGGAACAGGATTAGCAAATGACTGTAGATTTATGAATTAGTGCATATTGAGGCACATACATGTACTGTATATAACTCTTTGGTTTAAGAATACACGCGTAGATGTACTGTAGATTTATGAATTATGATACAATCCAAAGCAGGCAGAAAGCAGTACATTTTACTACACCACATTTTCTTAGTGTGCGTACCAACGATGCTAGCTAGTGCCTCCCTTCTTCTTGGTACTAGTTGCCAAAATGCCACATTACTAATGCTCTTAGTCATGCTATAAGGGCATGTACAACGCGTCGACTCAGCCCCATCTACGAGTTGTTTTTTTGTGAAAAACCCTTGCCAACGCTGCAAACAGCCCGCTCGTAGTCGTCAGTCGATGACCAAGGCTCGTGCTCCCAGGCCAAACCGACGGTAACAAACGCGTTGTATGGAAGCCCGACTCCTAAAGGCTCGACGCGGCGGATCCACGACGACACACGCGTGGAGGAAGTTAGGCGCGAGAGATGGATTTTGCGCGCCAAATCCACCGACAAGCCTACGTTGTTGTCACCGTCGTCGATGGGTGGCTCTAGCTCCCTCGTGCTCGCGACAGATGGCGAGGGAGGATCTGCCGCCGGCATCGCGTCAGGCGGAGGAAGTTTGGTATGTAGTCAATCTCGATGGACTAAGGTCATAGCACCACCAAGCAAAACTATCCTGGATCCTTCCATGTCCAGTGTCCTAGCAACTTCATTACCTTTGGCTTTGGGACGCGAAAGAAACAAATCAAGGCAATAAATGAAGGCAGTAGCTACGGATGATACCTTTGGCTCGTCATGCGGTGGATCTGGCTGTGGGAGCAGGGCCGCCGCCGCGCGGCTACCTCGGCAAGGGCGGCACAAGGAGGAAAGGCACCCCCAGCGCCGCCTCATCTCATCTCAAATCCGATAGCGGCGGAGGAGGAAGAACTCGCCGGTGGGTGGATTACTGCCTACTGTGCTCGGTTGGCAGCCAAGAAGGAAGGGAGAGAAGTCCTTGATATTGTATTGCTGGCAATATGGTTGGATGCTATGTGTAATTCTTGCTTATTATTTTGTCAATAGGACTATATAAAACAAAATAGTTATATGCAGCTCTTCTGGCAACACAATGGTATATACAAATTTATTTATAGATGATCTTGGTTACATACAAAGCATTAAACGGCTTAGAGACGACTCTTCGTTTGTGGGTTGTATGATCTACCTTTTTACCTACCTGTATGGTGGTTATAGATAGGAGGTTGTCTTTAGGTTTTACATGTCCTAAGTACTTCTTTCACCTAATATTTGCAAATAAAATGTTAAAATTAATAGAAAAGTGGCAATCTCAAATCTATATCTATAATCTATAACTATCTATAAAGCAAGTAGTGTTTTCACCCAAAATTTTGTTCTGCCTGGCTATTTTGCAGAAAACCCCTTGAGTTTTTCCAAAATTAACCCGCAGTCCACCTGGCTATTTTAAAAAAAACCAAGTTATACGTACGATAGAACTTATCTTAACTATTTTAAAAATCTATAACTTTTCGATCATCAAGTCGTTTTTTCGTCCAAATCTATAAAATTTTCGATCCGTATAACCTCTTGCTCCATTGTTGCCTCGCTTTCCTCACCTCCAGCAGGCGAGCCCGACTCACGCGCCTCCTGCCTCGCCGTGCATTGTCCTGAACGGCAGTCGAGCACACGCTGCACGCATGAGCTAGCGCGCCGCCGTCGAACAAGGGAGAGAAGCGCCTGTGAGGCAGGATGCCTCCCTGACGTCCTTCTATCGCCGGCGGCCGAAGGCATGGCCAAGCGCTATCACCTTCCTCGTGAGGACGGGAGGAAGACGGCATCCCGTAGCTTTTGGCGATTTTATATTTTAGTCTCATATTTGTGGTAAATCACAGATAGGTCCTACAGGCTACATCAGGTCCCATTGGCTGTGATGTTTGACCGTAGTCAATTGGGGTAAGTAAATTATAAGGAGATGCAAGGGTTCGCATGCCTGTTGATGATAACATGCAACTTATCCATTTCATCAATATACTTTTCTAACTAATAATATTTGAGTCGTAAATATTTTAAAATTTTACCAAATTTCTAATCGGTTTAAAGTATCAGTAAGCCAATATCTATTTTTATTATATTTTTGACTTAATTTGGTGAAATTAAGTTAACTTAGACTAAATGTCTATCTGATACTATTTCTTAATCAAGGTCCAGTGGTATACAAAGTTAAAGACATCCTTGTTTTCAAAGTTATATATATATATATATATATATGTATGTATGTATGTACTAGCAACTGTGCCCGTGCGTTGCAACGGGTGAAGTTCGGGCGTGGCGCGGATGAGGACGGGAGGGAGGGGCGCAAGCGCGGCGCGGGAGCTCCAAGCGGCGACGGGAGAGAGGGCGTAGGTGCGGCGCGGGGCACGGGCGGATGGGGACCGAAGGGAGGGCGCGAGGGGGGAGGGGCACGGGAGGTCTTTTTTCCATCCATGCCCTCCTTTTCTTTTCAGCATTGGGACTGTGGGTTAATTTTATAAACACTCAAGGGGTTTTCTGCAAAACAGCGAGGTGGACGAAAATTTTGGGTAGAAACACTACTTGTTTATAGATAGTTATAGATATATATATGTAACTATCTATAAAGCAAGTAGTGTTTCTATCCAAAATTTTCGTCCGTTTGGTTATTTTGCAGAAACTCCTTGAGTGTTTATAAAATTAACCCGCAGTCTCAATGCTGAAAATAAAGGAAGGGCTTGGATGAAAAAAAGACCTCATGCGTCCCTCTCTTTCGTCCCCATCCGCACCGCGCCCCGCGTCGCGCCTGCGCCCCTCCCTCCTGTCGCCGCTCGGAGCTCCCGCGCCGCTGCCTAGACCTTCGCCCTCTGCCTGCTTCTCTCCCTGCGTCGTCGTCCCGTTGCAACGCACGGGCATTTTGCTAGTATAGAAAAATGGTGCAAAATTAACCCTTTGCATATATCGGTTTATAAAAAAACAATGGTGAAACAACATATAAGTTGTGGCAGTATCTAATATATACTACTTTTCTTGATGTATTTGAAGTGGTACTATATTAGTTGTGTACCAGCTTTGTGACACGTTGAAAATAATAAGTTTGTCTGTGCGTGCTTTCCTCCTTAGTGCCAATAGTTTCAAGCAAATCAGTTCCAAATAAAAAGAGCTGCAAAAATAACTTATATCTGGGGAATGTCTACTCCTTAACCTCGTCTTTAATGATGAGAACATCACTAGTTCAAATATAATCATAGCTTAAGATGCATGTTTTTATCTAAGATTCACGTGTTATATATTTAAACAAACTTAACTTCACCATGAGTTTTGTGTGTTCTCGTGTACAGAGGTACCTACTTGGGCGAAGGGAAAGTGACCGAGTGCAATGAATGCATGGATGATCGAAGAAGTTGATTTGAGGACCAAACCAAGAACATCCCCAAGTTTACTCTTACATCACCACGTCAATTTTAGTCCATAGAAGACAAGAGGTGAAGTTCTGCACGTTTTAGATTCGGATTCGTGTTTCATGACAGCATTAACTTCAAACAGACCTAGCCGCTGATCCAAAAGGTCTCTTGAGGCCCATGAGTACTTATTGGAAAGATTATAGAATCTACTTTTAGATGGTTCTAGTCCCACATCAAAATTTCGACTAAGCTATCAGGAATCTATAAAACAAGCCGTATACCTCATCCAGTCTGAGTCTGATTTGGGCCTTGAGGCTTTTAATTGTGTCGTAGGCAAAGCCCAAGGGGGTATGCGACATAGGAATAACCTTAGTACATCTTTAATCATATTTAATCATATTTCTTCAGTAACTGTCACCGTTTAGAGTAAGGTTTTGGGTAGATTATTCTGCCATTGTAGTTTCGCTGCTTAGTTCGGTTTTTGGAACCCCAATTTCTGAGATTCATCTTATTCTCAATATATTCAGATTACATCTTCTATACTCTTGCTTGTGTTCTCTATTCACCTGTAGAAGATAGCCTTCTTGACGAGGTCAACTGTGTTTCGGTATGGTTGATAACCAACGAAGTGGTGGTGTAGTGATTTCGAGAGGTTTGATCGTTCTGGTTGGAACCTTTGGATCATCAACGTCGAGTTCTCTATAATTGATTTATCGATACCTACCGGAAAATCAGGACCTAGTTCCTCATCACTTCATATGCATATGAGTTGTACTCCTTTTACATATTTATGTATCTCTACCAGCTCCTTCACAAAAGAGTGTCTATATCTCTACCAGCTATGAGTTACACACATCTTGTCTCATTAATCCACCATTAGCCTTTTTTATATAACATATGTACCTAGGAAACCACACATATATAGCTAACTAGCTAAATGGATTTCCACTATATTATTTCTCAAGTAGCCAATTGATCTTTTATTCGTGCTTTTGAGACTTCCAGGATCGCTTGCATAAACTTATTCAGAATAAGTGACATCAGGAAAGAGGGAAGTTGTTGCGGTTAATTTCCATCCTAATTAAACCTACAAGGTTAAAGCTTAAAAGCACCATCAGCATCTTGTCCCATGTGCATTATATTTCATGTTTGATCGATCTCTGTTGGCATCACCAAATTACAAAGTGAATTGACATCTCTTCCCTTTGACTACAAAGGAGTGGTGTACCTAGAGACTCAATGATGGCCCACGGCATAAGCCATAATGATGAATTCATCGTTACTTCTCTGTATAGCCGTTCTTATATGTACTACCCGATGGACAGAGCTCAGAACACTTGGTTTCATATGTATTGGATTATAATATCATTTTCAGTTTTCTAAAACAAACAGATTCACTGACCTGTTAACAACATTTTTTCTTCATGTACAAGTTAGCTACACTAGTACACAAAACCTCATAAGAGCCCTGCTAGGACCTGGGTAGGATCTGGATGAAGTCATTTGTGCCAGTATCGCTTACACGGCACTGATATATGTCATCAGTGCCGGTTGGTACTTTCTATCCGGCACTGATATGCAGCATATGTGCCGGTTATTATTAAATACCCGACACTGATGTCTATTTTCAAGAAAAAATAAAGCTTGGTTTCCGAATTTAATTATTCTACACAAATGGTAGTAACGATTAAATAGTACCACACATCATTACATAGTCATTAATTACACGTCACTTGCATAAATTAATTTAACATGAAACATCGCAGTTATCACTTAAAAGGATAGTTAACATGGAATAGTTCATCACAACACTTACTCTATCATTGAACGACTTGACAAATCAAAGTCTTGGACCATCGATCTTTTTTCTTTCGCGGTACACGACGGTCCCTTGATAAACGATTCGCCTCTTTTGGAGAAATTATGTCCTACAGACAAAGCCAGCAAATTCGCCTTGGAGGCCCCAGATCGCATGATCTAGTATTTGACTTGTGCCTAGTTTCTATAGTCCAATCAATTAGCATGTCATGGAAAATATCAAACTTAATTCAGTCATACCGTATATATATTGCAATGAGATATATACCTCAAACTTAATATCAAACTTAATTCAGTCAAGATATAAGTAGTCGTCCATAAAATACATGATCAATCGCATCACGTAAAAGCCACAAAGATTGTTGCCTTCGGGTTGTAGCATGCAGTCGAACCCGCCCTCACACTGAATTCAGTCTTGTTTAATGATTTCTTGTAGTGAATGAATGCCCTCTTGAGGACATCAATGACTTCCTGGAATTCGGTCTTTTGCTTACGACGGGAATCCATGACGACAATGTGGTCCCTATCTCGTTCTATGACGAGGAGAATCCAATGATTCCTGTGCACAAATTTGTACGATGAATATTAATAGTTGTACGATGAAGTAGGATGCTAAAAGTAAATATGATCCAAGGATGGAGGGATAAGTACGCCATTATTAGGTATGGAATGAGAATTATGTCCTTGTCTATATGCTTATGCAAAGCCCTTACTATAGTGTACCACATCTTTTGGCTTGGCTAGCTAGCATGAAGTCTTGTTCATAATCTGTGGGTCAAGAAAGCCGATTGATAATTTGTTGCTCCTGCATCTCATTGCGCATCTTCTGCAGAATAAGGAATGTTAGATATGCAACCGGTACTCTCTTTTCAATCACGTTGTGAGTAATATACGTGGTACTTACAAAATCCAAATCTGCATGATACAAATGTCAAGGGAGTCTTGCTGGTAAAGATGGTGGAGTCTTTTTATTGATGACGCCGTTGATCGTATGAACACACGTTTAATCATTCGTCTTATGTAAATACATAAAATATAAATCATGATTAAAGTTCTTTTAGTGATAAAACCACTCGTAACAAAACAAATTATAATCATGTAATTTTTAAAATATGATAAATGGTGTATGTGTCCAAAGTTAACAGCATCATGTACTAAAAAAAACAATAAAAAAATAAAAAAACAACAAAGGTAGTATCTAACATCAGAGTATACATTAAATGAAGCACCTAAATAATACTTCTAGGGCTCATTCGGTTTGAACGATTTTCAAAGGATCATTGTAGGTATTCCTAGCTGGATCATTCATTTCATGGAATATATCCTACCCAATTCCTAAGGATTGTGTTATTATAACTTTGTTCCATAGGACTTTTAGCATGAAATGAGAGCCCTTAGGAAAATTCCTAAGGGATGGAGGATGGAGTACATGTGACATTTTAATCATTTACTTTTTCATGTCTTTATGATTTGAAAACCAACCGAATAAGCGCTAAGTGATAATTAATAATCCTGAAAATGACACTAGTTCTATCATGCATCAATTTATCTGTTGGGGGCGGATCCACGTTGGCCCACGGTGTGACATCAGCCAACCGTAAAGTTTTGGTGGAATAAGTTTATTTTGCTACCCTCATCTCTTGATAAAACCGGTATAACACCTCCTCCATCTTTAAAAACCGATGCAAATAAACTCTTTCGGTGGTTTGGGAAGTTGTTCTGTAGGGGCCCCATGCCAGTGAGATGTGGCAAAAATATGTGATGGGCCTCACATGTTAGGTCCTTTTTACCTTCCCCCACCTCTCGCTCTCTCCTCTCCCTCTCTTTCTCTTCATAAGTAATAGCTGAGGCCCAAGTACTAGATTCCCAAAAGCGAGCACAAGAGGAGAAGATGGTCGTGGCATACGGTTCCTCTTGCTCTTCATCGTTGCCTCCTCGTCGGCTCTTGCGGTTCTCCTGCCAAAGCCATTCAAACCCCTCTCCTTCGCGACCTCCTTCCATCGTCCCTCCCCGCCACCACCTCCTCCGCCCCGCCTCCATTCCCGATGCCTTCATCCATACCACCGTCACCGTTGTATCATCTTTCTCCTCCCCCGAACCCTCTCGTCATAGAACCCCCACTGCCGTATCGTCCTTCTCTCCCGAACCCCTTCGCTTCCAAGCTATGACGAGGGATTTGAGGGAGCGAAAGATGATGCGATGATGGCGGTGGTACGGGTGAGGAAACTGGGGACTAGGGGTGGATGTCGAGCTGGCCTAGGGGGGACTAGGCTCGTTAGGACATGTGGGGCCTACAACATATTTTTGCCAAATCTCACTGACATGTGGGCCTCACCTGCAAAAAACACTTCCTAAACCATCGAAGGAGTCGCTTTACATCGGTTTTCAAATATAGAGGAGGTGTTATACTCGGTTTTGCAGTTAAGGGAGAAGATTCAATCAAGGATAAAAGATAGACTTAGGCTGTGTTTGTTTGAGCTTCTGCTTTTCAGCTTTTCTGGAAAGCTAGCTTACTGACTGATGATATTTCACTATTACCTTTTATAATAAATTTGTATCTTCTCAGCATACCAAAAGCCAGCAAAAGCTCATTTCAACCAGCTTTCCAGCTTTCCATTCATTTTCTCAAAAATTAGCTTTCCAGCTTTCCGAAAAACCAGCTCGGAAAGCTGACTGTTTGTTTTAGCTTTCCAGCTTTTGAAAAACAGAAGCTGAAAATCTACCGAGAAAGCTGAAACAAACCTAGCCTTATTCCATTTTTGGTTGGCAATTTATCTTAGCCCATAAAAGATACGTGGACGGTGGACCCCAAGCCCAGTTGGTGGGACACCCGTAACTGACTGGCGCACGGAAGGTTAGCAGTCACGTGCTTTCGGCCCGGCCCATTGAAGAGCAGCGGCCCATGCACAGGTCCGATCCAGCGGATTGTTTTTTTCTTCTTTTTTGCGGTGAGTTGTTAGGAGAAATTAAATAAACCAATGGCAAAGATGATATACAAGTCCCGTGTCTATTTTCCTATTGACACTATATACTCCGTATTTTTTAGAGTTGTTATAATATAAACACAATTTGGTCATACATACAAATATCACTTTTTCTCCGATAAAAATTCAGATAGATTGATTAAAAAATGGCAGCCCAATTTATATAGTATTGGTATTTTCATCAACAACGGTCATCGCTTGTACGTGGTTTGAACTTTATCTATCATATATTCAGAATATATCACTTGTAAATACGCAATGCTCGGTAATTAGAGCATTATTATATGTGCCTAGTTGTGATATAACAATATATATGAGATAGTACCTCATTTTTTCTATTTTCTAGAAAATATATTAAAAACCCGGCCTCAAAGGATGTATGCAGACATAACCAACCACACCACATGGGAGCACGGTTCTTTTTCCCGCTTTTTCGACCTTTACTTTTTTTCTGCACGCATATTTTCTAAACTCCTAAACAAACCTTTACTTTTTCATTTTTAATACGTATGTTTTATAAACTCCTAAACGATATATTTTTTATAAAAGTTTTCTATAAAAAAGATATTTTAAAAAATTATATTAATCCATGTTTTAAAGTTTTATAGGCTAATACTTAATTAATCATGTGCTAACGAACAACACCGTTTTCTATGCTGGGAGGTGGAGTTTCTAACTTCATCTTCCAAATGCAGCCTTTGGGTGTGTTTGGTAACGTGAGTTGGTAATTCTTCCCCAAATACGTAAAACGAAACGATCTAGTAGCGGGTGATTAACTAGGTATTAACAATTTTTTTAGAAAAATAGATCAGTATGATTTTTAAAATAATTTTCGTACAATAACTTTTTTAAAATATACTTGTTTAATAGTTTAGAAACATGCGTATGAAAAACGAGCGAGGTTAGTTGGAAAAGCCAACAAAAATAACTCACCTTTAGAGCATCTTCAACAGAAGCTCTAAAAGATTTTCTAAACCTGTTTTTTGAGATTTCGTCTAAAAATTTGTTCCAATAGAGTTTTTATATTGATAAAAAGAGATTCTCAAAAAAATTTTATTCTCAAAAGTAAGAAGAGCCGACCCGTTCTCCAAACTCCAGAGCACGCATGTAGATACCCTCTCCTGCGAAATTTTTCCTTTTCAGTTTCGCTCGCGCGACGGCTGCGACGGCGGTTGGTCTCGTCGAGCCCTCCTCCGGCGACCACGCCTCTATCTCCATCCCTCTGCCGAAGTGTCACCTCGGTTGCCTCGAAGATAGAGTGAATTGCGGAGGAATAGAGGCGGCGGCAGCGCGTCGGACGTCTTGGGTGAATCGGCGTGGCGTCATGGAGAAGGGCGCTCACGGAGGGAGTCATGGAGGAGGGCGCTCGCGGAGAGGGCCGGGCCGGAGAGGAGGCCGGCGAGGAGCGGCGCGGCGGTCGGGCATGAGGCGGGCGGCGAGGACTGGTCTCGGAGGAGGGTGACGATGGACGCGGAGGAGACCGGGCCGGTGAGGAGGTCGGCGAGGAGCGAAGCGGCTGTCCGGGTTGTGGCGGCGGGCGCACCTGCGGCGAAGGAGGAACCGAGACGGCGGCGGCAATCGGGGTTGCGCCTGTCGACGAGCCCGTGGCGGAGGAGGAACAAAGGCGGCACGACAAACGAGGCTGCGGTGGTCGGCATGCACAGATCGCGCGCGCCTAAATCCTTAAGAAAAAAGTTGCGCGCTAGGGTACCAATATTTCCAATCTGTTTGTTTGTGGGACCAGTTTGTTATTAAATAGAGATGCTCCTAGAGAATTTGTCGTGTACCATTTTAATTTCATGCTCTAATATATTCTGTTTTTTGGAACCATCTTATGAGATCCTGTTAGGGATGCTCTATTTTAAAAGATCATATTAATCCATGTTTCAAAGTTTTATAGACTAATACTTAATTAATCACGTGCTAATGGATAACACCGTTTTCTATGCGGGAGGTGGAGTTTCTAACTTCATCTCCCAAACATAGCCTTTGGGTGTGTTTGGTAACGTGAGTTGGGAATTCTTCCCTAAATACGTGAAACGAAGTAGCGGATGATTAACTAAGTATTAACAATTTTTAATTAACTAAGTACTAACATTTTTTAAAAATAGATCCGTATGATTTTTAAAATAATTTTTGTATAATAATTTTTTTATAAAAAATATATTATTTAATAGTTAAACATACGTATGAAAAATAAGGAAGGTTAGTTAAAAAAGCCAACAAAAATAACTCAGCCTTAGGTTCCAACCCAAAGCAAACCAGCCAGACGCACACTCAAACAGGCTAAGAAGACAACTAGATATTCAATCTTCTCCTCCAGTTTCGCCCGGCTCTGGAGAAAGATCTCCACCCTCACTTCTAGAAGTCTGCAGACGACTTTCACTTCAACACCATCATTATCTTTAAGCAACATGGACCACGGGCGTGTTCAATACGTTCCCGTGAAAAATTTTGAGCCCTTGAAGAGTACATTCTTCCTAGATAGCTATAACGCCCCGTACAAAACCGCTAGCCCCATAAAAAGTTGATCCCTCGACCTAGGATCTAAGCCACTAGACCAACTACCTAGGAGATTGGCCCCTGAGCAAAATACATGATCCATAAGAGCATCTCTAAAGAGTTTCCTATTTATCTTTTTAATACTAATTTTTTAAAAAATAAGGAAAAATCCATCTCTAAACAGTTCATAATATAAACTCCTAATTTTTACTCACTTGACAAATCGGAATGAGCATGACAGAGATAATGAGCGTGAGAGACAGAGAAAGAGAATGAGACAAGTCTCAATGGTTCCTGAACAAATCTCAATCTTTTATTTACTACTTGGTTCTACTTTAGCAGGCTGCCATTTCTGATGAGAGACTGAGCCAGGTAGTATACTTGAATAGAGTCTACACTTTAACATGCAGTACTACACGGTTCTACTTTAACAAGTCTCGATGAGAGTGAGACAGAGGCTCTACTTTAATAAGTCTCGATGTTTTATTTTTCTACTTTAGCAGGCTGCCAACTCTACTTGAGTCTGTATATCAGCTATCTGTCTAACTTTAACTTGATTTAATATATGGTGTTTTGGTGCCTGTAAGAAACAATATGGATGCATTCAGTGTTCAATTTCATCTCTGCTGTTTGGCTTGTGATGTTTCGTCTGAATTTTTTTCTCAATTTGTGAATTCTGATTGTTGGCTAGCAGAGCAAGCTCGGGCTGGACGAGAGCATGACGCGGCAGGAAATGCAGCTGTTCAAGAAAAAATTAGTAATGATGTGGTAACTTAAAAATTTTTAGGATCAAATAAATATTAAGACACTCTTGGAGAAGAGGATGTTTTTTGGACCCAATATCTTTGGGATGTTTCTAATACAGGATTTTTAGGAGTTTAATTTTAGACATCTCTTGGAGATGCTCTAACATCATATTCTCATTAAAAAACTTTAGACACTGTTACGTTAAAAGTTTAGAAATATATATAAAATATTAAATATAGACTAAAAATAACTATTACACAGATTGCATATAATTTATAAGACGAATTCGTTTAAACCTAATTAGTTTATGATTTGACAATAAAGTATTACGTAACCTTATGCTAATGATGTATTAATTAGGTTTAATAAATTCGTCTTGCGGTTTACAGGTGGATTCTGTAATTTATTTTTTATTAGTATTCAAATACCTCATTTAATATCCCTGTATAACATCTGATGTAACATTCAAAACTAAATCAGGCCAAATGGCATTCCAGATTGACCTGTCATTTTTTTTCTGGATTCTCCATTGATCAAAACCATGGTAGGAACTGGTTTTATGTATGGTGTGGTACGAAACAAAGGCAATCCTCTGGAAATATTCTTTGCTTGTTGCAAATCAGCAGAATCAACGCAATATATATCGCCCATAAACTACACATCAACCAGCCAGCTTTCTAGAAACTCCCAACAGACGAAAAGTCGAAGGAAAACATGGATGTCTTTTTGTATTAGCAAGATATGTTTGTTTCCGGCTAGAAAGTGTACTGCATGTCTGCATTGCCATCGCGGTTGGTTTGGCACCAACTAGCTAAGTAAAGGTCTTTTGATTTGGAGCTAATTTTTATCCATCTAAAATCGTGGTGGATAAAGATTAAGTACAAGCACTAAAAATTATTAACACATGATTAATTAAAATTTAATTATTATAAACTTAAAAATAGATTTATGAATTTATCTAATATTTTAAAATAATTTCGCATGAAATATCTTATTTTAGTAGCTTAAAAAGTGTGCTAACAGAAACCTAAATAAAATATGTATTTTAATAAAAAGAAAAGAATGGGGTCGTAGGGCCAAAACCTTGGCAAGATTTGATACTATCAAATTTAATATTATTAAATTTGAACTATTGAAGGTAAAATTTGGTAACAAACCAATCAACCAAACATCATTTGCCATATTCGACGGAGAGAGTAAAAGTTGGCTTCTAACCAAACAGGCCAAAATTTTTTATCAAGCTACGAAAGTTCAGTAAAAAGAGTCTAAATAATTTATTTAGAAAATCAATACAAAGGATGAGACCCCCTCTTACAGGGGAACTATAACTATTCCCGAAGGCTACTGGCAGAGCTAAAGAGGCCATAGCCTGAAGACTAATGATAATCGGCGAGTCAGCCAGGACCACTACTCGAAGGCTTATGGTAGTTCCGATCCCGATCGGGGCGAAGGCGACCCGTAGGCCAACCCCTGAGTCGGTAAGCCACTACTTAAAGGCAGTGGAGGTCGGCGAGGTGGTCAGGACTACTGCCCAGAGGCTTATGATAGTCTCGACCCCAACTGGGGAATGGCTCGGAAGCCAGCGCCCGAGTCGTTAAAGCCATTGCCCAAAGGCAGTGGAGGTCGGCGAGATGGTCGAGACTAGTGCCCATAGGGCTATGGTAGCCCCGACCCCAACTGGGGAATGGCCCGGAAGCCAGCATCCGAGTCGTTAAAGCCACTGTCTTCCACTGCCCAAAGGCAGTGGAGGTCCGCGAGATGGTCGGGACTACTTCCCGGAGGCCTATGGTAGTCCCGACCCCGATTGGGGGGCGGCCCGCAGGCCAACACCCGAGTCGTTAAAGCCACTGCCCAAAGGCAGTGGTGGTCTACGAGATGGTCGGGACTACTGCCCGGAGGCTTATGGTAGTCTCAACCCTGACTGGGGGGTGGCCCGGAGGCCAACACCTGAGTCAGTGAAGCCACGACCTGAAGGCCAGCGACGGTCAATGAGGTCAAACAAAAAAACCTTACGAAACTTGTCGTCGGGTGGTTACTTGGTCTCGAGGTATGCTCCATGTCCATGGCCCCCCTGACAATTTGAACAGAGCGCGGCAGAATGGCTAGTTGTGCTCCTAACACCCCACTTTTCCCCAAGCATCAGACGAAGCTGACGGTTGAGATTGGAAAGGGGTGGTATCCATCGGCTATTTCTTTGGAAGCTGCAACGACGACTTTACGGATGCCGTTACTTGCTTCGAAAGATCAACGGTTCAGATTCGGTGCCAGGGCGACGTGGCTTGCCAAGGAGGTGGATGGGTAGGGATGCCTTGGACGCTCCGTGTACATTAATAACAACGCCGCGTGTTTTCCAAAATTGGCGCCGCCAGACCTCATCATTGCCCCTTTACATACCCTATCGTCGCCCGGCCTCCTTTCTTCTTCACGCTTTCCTTTCGTCGAAGAAATCACTAGAGGCTCCAAACTTCAAGCACTCGCACCTCCTTCTGGCTCCACCTCACTTTAATCCTCAGAACCGCCATTCCCATTGCCGGTGCGTCGTCTACTACCGCAAGGGTCGCCGCCATCCACATTACCGAAGAAGACGTCGAAGAAGGCAGCAAAGGCCTCGTCGGCGGGCGGAGACGAGGTCGAGTCCGGCTCGGCCTTTGTTCCCTCACGCGTCGAAAGAGAGACAATGGAGGAGTTAGAGCGGCTCGACGTCCTCCGTAATCAAAGCATCACACTGTGGTGATCCATGCAGGGGGAATCGTTCCCAACTCCGGACTCCAGTGAGTTGGTCGTTTTCTCTGACTTTCTCCTTCGTGGCTTCGGAGTATCGGCCCATCCCTTTGTCCGAGGCCTGCTTCACTACTACGACATCGTGCTTTGCAACCTCAGCCCCAACTCCATCCTTCAAATCTCTATATTCATCCATCTCTGCGAGGCCTATCTTGGGATAGACCCACATTTCAATCTTTTTGGGGAGAGGCGCAGTCGGCGTGGCCGAAATTCAATTCCGGGGAAAATGTCGGAGAGCTACATCCCCATCAACGCGACATCTTCTAACAAGGGCTGGCACGCCGAGTGGTTCTATATCGGGAACCATGCGCCAGTGCTTGTCGCTAACACCCACCAAGAGCCGACCCCCAAAGCTAGCTGGATGGCCACATGCCACTCCAACGAGCAAGACCAAGTTGACAAACTCATCGTCTTGCTCGAGGAGCTGAAGAAGCGGGGCCTGACCGGCGCGCGAGTGGCGTTCAACTTCGCCCTTCACGGTGTCCAGCCCTGCAAGAGCAGATCCACCCGACGTACGAGCACACGGGCGGTCATGACCCTGTTCGGGAGAAGACGGTCCCCATCGAGCGTGTGCGTCAGCGACTATCGGGCTTCTTTCAAGGCTCGGCATACTTCGGCGGGAGGGGGCGCTTTCGGCGTGCACAACCCCTGTCCCGTGGTAAGCTCGACTTTCCCTTCCCTCTTCCTTGTTCTGCTTGAACCACCTTCTTTGCTCGACACCTCACCTGCCAGGGGTCAGTGCTAATAGGGTTGGGAGGCGTAGGTGTCCCTCGCCCTGATTCTCAGGGCGTGCTCGGTTGCCATGCCGAGGATGCGGAGTCCTCTGCCAAGGCCAAAGGAGAAAGGGAGGGGAAGGAGCTCAAGCTCCTTCGGCAAAAGTCAGGGACGAGCGAGGCAGTGTCAGGGGGCCCTCAACTCCCAGGCGCGAAGCGGAAGTTGGTGGTCTCCTCCTCCGAGGAGGAGTCGACCGAGGAGTCGTCCGACTCGGGCGAGCCGAGGCCTGAGCCTAGCTCGCTGCCGAAGAAGGTGGCGAGGTGCATTGGATTGACATTCAAGGCCTCCACCAAGTAAGTGTAAACCAAGTGTCCGGTGTTGATCTCCTCTTCTTTTTTGCATTGGCTTACCGTCTCGAACATGTCCACCGGGGATGCCGGGCCCCGCACCGAGGAACCTCGAAGGCGGCTGAGGTCGACGTCCAGAGCGAGGCAGGGGAACCAGACACGACTCTGTTCATCGCGAGCTTAGAGATTGCGGCCCTGGCGGTAGGCCAAGCGGAGGAGCACCCGTCGGCTGAGACTGTCGACGGGATCTAGGCGGCTGCAGCCATCGTGGCCAATTTTGCAGCTAAGGCGGCCGCAGAGGCCGAGGCTGCCGAATGGGTTGTGGAGGCCGCCGCTAGCATGGCCGAGTTGGCAGCTGGGGCGGCTGCCGAGGCCATAGCCATCCAGGCAGCAGAGGAGGGGGAGGGGTCGGTCGACATCAGCTGGGACTGGTTCCCTCAGATCATCGGTGGCTATGATGAGGACGCCGAGACCGATCCGGCTGCGACAGGAGCCACCGACCCACTCGCCGTGGGTGTCGTCGCCCCGCCGGTCGAGGACGCCAAGGAGCAGCCTGGCCCGAGGGTCGAGTAGTCGGTCCTTGTCGACTCTACTGGCCCGGAGGCCCTCGGCAATGTGCTGGAGGTCAGGGAAGGCTCCGACACCTTTCCTGCACGCTTATCGGACCTCGACCACTTCCAAGCTCTTATCCGCGAGCTGTTCCTGGTAAGAATCAAACCCCTCTTTTTCGATCTAAGCTTTTGTTAATATTTCATCATTCTATGAGTGCACTCAACTGTCTCGACCTTCGGTGGTCAAGCAGGAGCTGGAGAAGAAACTGGCCGAGGCTTGTCGCCGTGAGTTCACCACTTCTCCCATTCTTTCCTTCTTTGAGGTCATCATGTGACTCATGTTGTCCTATAGGTGTCGACGAGGCCTGCGCGCTGGCCGACAACTTTCGGGTAGAGCGAGACAATGCCCGAGAATTTCTCAGCCTCTCGAACACTGCCCTGAAGGCGGCCGAGGCAGCCCAAGCCAAGGCAGAGCAGAGGCTCGCAAAGTCTCAGGCCGACGCCGAGGCAGCGAAGGCTGAAGTGGAGAAGCTGGCACAGTCCAAGGCCAAGGTTGAGACAGCTAAGGCCGAGGTGGAGAAAGAGCTCTTAGCCACGGAGGCGTCGATGGCCGACCTGGCGAAGAAGCTCAAGGAGGTCGAGACTGCCAAGGCTTCCACGGATGGTAAGTGCTATTTTCAACACCTTCCTCCACTCCCCTATTTTCTTTGCCTGTGCTAACCCAACTTCTCGACCTTGACTCGTACAGAGCGCACGTCGATCTCCCACCAGCAGATCGGGGATATAAGGGGCGCCTGGAGGCGGCCCAGGCTCGATTGGCCGAAGTTCAAGAAGGTGCCCTAGCACTTCTGAACAAGGCCGACCATGACCTCCCGCCGACCCGGGAGTCCAACACGATGTTCATGGAATGTCGTGGGACGAGCCCCGTCACCTCGAGATGCTGACGAAAGACGCGACGAAGCTCGCTGCGATAGTGACCCTCGACGTCTTGAGTAGGCTGCATCCGGAGGTCGAGATTATGGACCTCGGCGAGGGCTGGCCATCGAGCGTGAAGCCCGAGGATGTGGACAGTATCCTTGCCGAAGTCGAGGCGACCGTCGACAAGATCGTTGCCCAAATAAACATGTAGCCTGCCTCCTTGTAATAGTCCCCGTCGTAGGAAAACTAATTTATGTAAGTGTCGGAACTTGAAGTTTTTCTTTTGTTATGATGAATTCTGCACTTTCTATCAAAAACAGTTTGACCAACTGTGAGTGAAATTAACTTCGCCTATTCGCATCGTTCCTGAGAACCGTACTTTAGATAGCAACCTTAGCCCGCAACGTCTGGGAGGATTCTCTGACCGGACCCCGATAGGTTTCAGATTGATCCTCGGCGTAGTTGTCGTTCACTTTGCGAGATAGGCGAGCTAGAAGGTCTCGGAAGACCGAGTCCCCGAGTAGTTTGATATTATGCCGAGCCATTGTGTGTTGGAACCTACGCAAATAAATGCTTACGGACTTTACTACTTTCAGCAAGAATTGTCATGCCCAGTTGGACAGATTGTCGTAGTTGTTTACAAATTAAATACTGATAGATAATATTATTGTTCCTTCCTTATCATTTCCTTTTTTAAATGACTGTTGGGGTTAAATACTGATAATTGCTTGCGAAGGTTATTTTATTTTGGAATGGCCTAATTATTTGAGGACGGAGATAGTACTTCCTCCGTTTCAAGTTACCTGCATCCTAGTTTTGTTCTAAATCACACAAATATGTATCCTTGGCCATCAATTTTTAAACTCATATCTTTTTAGATTAATGCTTTACCACTTCTATAACTTATAAATAAGCTGATTGTTGTTAATCTAAATAAATTTCTGAAGATTAATAGTAAAAGATAAAAATGTTTAACTGATAAGGGCACGATAAGTAATTTCAAACTAAGAGAGCAGCAAGTTTCTCCATGTATCAAATTACTTTCTGTAATTTCAGCAAGTTTCTCCATGTATCAAATTACTTTCTGAAATTTCAGCAATAGTTAACTAGATCCATGTTATTGTAATTTATTCAAATGTCATTGCTATTCGTCTATTTAGATATTGACCAAAATTGAAAATATGCTACTACATACCCCTTCAACGCAATTAAAAAAAGTTTTAGACCAAATTACCCCTCATCCTTCCTTCATACCCTTCTTTCTTCTCCCTATCTCCTCTTTTATCCAAAATACAGATGAAGTAACACCACGGTGATGGAGCTAGCTGTGGAGTGGTTAGGCAGCGTCGGTGGCTAGGGCAAGTCCTCAATGTCCAACAGGAACCAAAGCTTCTCTCGTCGGCTATGCTACGACGCCATGGACAACGAGAGTGGAGAATGGAGGCTGGCCAGCAGGCTGGATGGGGATCGTCGAATAGGACAGATGAAAGAGATGACAGATATTAGTGAGAGGGAGAAGGAAGAATGGGTGAAATAAGGAGAAGGATAATTTGGTTCAGTAGTTATATTTGGACAAGGAGACACCTGAGTGTATAAATACAAAACCCCCCAGGAAGAGAGAGGACAATCCAAGACAGATCAACGTAAGCCAATAAAGATCTAGAATCCAAGACAAGCCAACATACACTGAGGCAAGTCTAGACAAACCCAATTTGAAGCCATAAAGGCCAACAGGGATCTAGAGCTATCTCCAATCTCACCGAGTTCCTACTCGAGGAAACTGTAACATCCTGAAAATCGAAGAAACTGAAATCAGAACGTAAAAATCGAAACTTACAAAAACTTTCGCTTGTTACCTTTTTCCTCGGGTTTGTTGCTTCTTATTTGCCAGCTCAGCTGCATAAATTTAGTTGTGAGCAATTTCTCTCGGTGTTTGTGAATGATTTGGAGTTGGGAAGAAAATTTCGAAATGCAGGATTAGTAATTTTAAAAGAAAATCGGAGAAGAGATGCGGATTTATGAAAATACGAATTTGAGAAATAGAGTATTAATTGTGGATGATGGAAGATTAATTAGGGTATAAAATAGACAATAAAAATATTTAGGGGATTTACAAGAAATCTAGGAAATTTTTAGAAATTAAAATAGGGAATTATGAAATTGGGAAAAAGGAATTTAAATAAATATGAAAAATATATGTGGAAAAATAAAAGTGGAGAAAAAAAGTTGAAAATATAATATTAAAAATTATTCTGGGAATATTGGAATTTATTTGGAATTTTTGGAGTGGAAGAAAATGGAAATGGAAGATTAGAAATTAAAAATCGGAAAATTATGAAAAGCCACTGTTCACAATGCGCCAGTGCTCGACGCCGTACTCGGCCCGGTGTGCGCCCGCCGCGCATCGCCCGGCCGCACGCGCCGCGCCGCGACGCCACGCGCCCGCGCCGGACCCGCCGCGCCCGCGCCCCACGCGCCCGCCGCCCGTACTCGGCCCCCTCGCGCCGCGCCGTCGCGCGCCACGCGCTCGCCGCCCGTACTCGGCCCCCGCCCGCGCTCGCGCCGTTGCGCCACGCGCCCGCCGCCGTATCCGGACCCCATCCGCGGCCGCGCTCGCCCGTCCGCGCCGCGCGTGTCGCCGCCGCACGGCCCCCTTCTCTTCCGTTTCCCTCGGCCGCAACTATAAAAAGGGGGCAACACCCCCACCCCTCTCCCACACTGTCGCCGCCTCTCTCCTCCCTCTCCCGAGCGCCGCCATCGCCGCAAAGACCGAGAGCCGCCGCCGCCGTCGACGCCGTGCGCCGAAGCCGCCGCGAGTCGCCGCCGCTGTAACCGGTGCGCCGTCGCCTCTCCTCGCCGTTGCCACCGCCGCCGGTAAGCCCAAGCCGCCGCCCTTTTTCCCTCGCGCTAGTGTCGGCCGCCGCCTGCTTTTTCCCTAGCACCGGTCGAACACCTTGCGGGCATTGAACAGGCGCAGAGAAAAGAAAAAAAGAAAAAGAAAGAAAAAGAGAATGAAAAATAGGAAAAAAAATTAGGAAAAAATTATGGAAAATTTGGAAAAATATTTTGTGAAGACTTGAGTAAAATTTTGGGCAAAAAAATTATTTTCTTGCATGTTTTCTCGGTGAAAAATTTGAAAATCAAAATTTGACTTTTCTGCAATATCGTTTCGCGTCGTTTTCAAGTCCGGATTTTGTTTAATCCTTTCTCGCCATTTAAATATGCTTCTCTTTTGTGCTCAAAGCTTCAAAATCTCGAGCACAAATCTCTTCGCGGATATTTCTAACTCTGTTTCCTCAAACAAATTACGATCGTCGCTTTGCGAAAACCCTAAGGCATCGACCCGATTTCAAAACTTGGAGTTTTCCCTGGCGATCCTTGTACGAACTTGAGTAGAAATTTAGGCTAAGCGCTTGGAATCATTTTCATGGCCTTTGTGGTTCTTTTCGATCTTTCGGTGTTATATTGGATTCTAATCGAATTCGATTGATCTTTCGCACGTACGGATAGCACCTGAAGAGGCCGGCATCGACTCCGTTGAAGACACCACTCCACAAGCGTGCGAGCAACGCAAGTCATCACACTCTTTGAACATATTGATCCCAATTGCGAAATGATGTTATTTTAAACTTTAAACATGCATGCTATACATAGAGAATTACCTATACTTGATATGTCATACCTTGTTATTGATTACCTTTAGAATTACTCCTTGTAACTTTCGATGTGATACAAACAACCGGAGAATAACTTCGGTAAACTGCTTAGCCATGCTATACTTAGATTCATGCATACTCATGACTTTATGAAAAGCTTTGTGCATGGGCAACTACCTTAGGGAAGGTAGTTGAGATACGACATGTGGAGACATGAGCGCCACATGGCCATGAGAATGATGAAATGAGTTTTGATGAAAATCGAAAGTACTAAACAAATGTTTTAGACTGGGGCGGCTGGATGATTTGGGTGGATTCCGGAATAGGCGAGTGCCGACCCTGGTCAATTAAGGACCGAGCCATGAGATAGCCGGGAAACGAGCCAGTACAATCGTACTTCTCGAATGGGTATAGACCTAGCGGAGTAGATAGCCGAGCGGAGGCGGTACCCTTGCATAGTGGTTCTTATGGATGAGATGAGATGTGAAAGAGATGATGGTAATTTGAAATTTATTTTAACTTGATGAATGAAATCTTCCCTTACCCCGGGTGCGCCAGAACTCCTCTCACTGCTAGGAAAGCACGGCTAGAGTGCATGAGGGCTTAAGTTCATGGAGCGGGTACTGCCAAAGTGAGGTTATCGAAAGGCTTTGCCGTGACCGTCTCATGTGTTGGGACGTAGGCTCATTTGTTGGGCTGTCACGGAGTACGGGTAAAGTGTACATCCACTGCAGTGTGAATGAATCAATCTATTCGAATAGCCGTGCTCGCGGATATTGAGCATCGTGACAAGACTTTTGCTTGGCTAGACTTTAAACTTTAAAATGCTGGGATGGGTTTGCATGATGATTCTTATTCGCTGGTGGATCAACTTCTCGAGATGCGAGAAGGGGTGGACTCCCCAGAAAAACCATGACGAACTGGAGGCGGGAAGCCATCCTTGGAATCACGATGGATGGTAGACAGAACCGTCGCCGAGTTAATGAACAATGGAACTAAAGCTTGACTTGGCTAGTTGTTAGGTCTGTGAAAAGATTTGTGAAAATTGGCTTTATGCAAAAGAGCACCAGCCATTCCTTGAATAACCCTATCATATGCATCACTTCCGTGTTGACTTGCTGAGTACGGTTGGTACTCACCCTTGCTATACGCACAAACCTTCAGATGTTGGGAATGAAGAATCGGAGGATCCATATGCCTACTACCAGGAAGGCGAAGAAGCTGATGGCGCTTACTAGGTCTTAGCCTCCGGTCGTTGCCTGTGGCAACCGACAAGCCGCTGCCTTTATTCCGCTGCCTTATCTAATCTCTACTTTTGGGTTGTATCCGGACCATGAGGTCCTATGTGATGAACATTGCCTCCGGGCCTACTATTGTAATAATTTCGTTGTAAGACTATGCGTGCATGTGCACCTGGTTATTCAGTACTGTATTTCGTGGGTACCAAACTACTCGATCCAGGGAAATGGTACTAAGAACACGAAAGATTCCCGTTCCAAAAACGGGGGTCCACAGAAACCGATGACCGCTAGCCGTCGACCACCTACTCGAGCTTTACGCCGCCAAACTTATAGAGACTAGATTAGGTTCTCCTCTCCATTGTACTTGTGTGATACTAATATATAAAGACAACACCGACTTTGCCCAACAGGAGTAGGGCTATTACCTGTCTGTTAAGGGGCCTGAACCTGTATACCAATCCTTATCTCTCGTCTCCTTTACCTCAATCTCTCCTATACCGTTGACGGATGTTAAGTATCGATTTTGATCGCAAACTATCATAATAAATAAAGGGGAACTAGTATCTCTTGCAATTATATCAATAATAAATAATGTAGTTCCACTCTATTCGGAGAAATAACATATATGCGGAGAATAAGCACCAAAGTAAAGGAGAAATGAGCCAGCATGCAAGAAAACATATCTCCGACGAATCACGTGCAAGCACAAGGATTGAGGAGCCCACGAGTGAGCTTAAACCAACTTAAAATGGGACCAAACCACCCTCAACTACCTTAGGGGCCCACTTGGCAGCCTTTGGTGAAAGGCGGTGGAGAAAGTTGGGGCCCAAGGGTCAGCCGAACTAATCCTGGCCCACCTCATCTCTACCTTACACGTGGACGATCCTGATGAGCTCCCAATGATGGTTACAAGGGGTTACTGACCTACAACCACCTTTATCAACCGTCATTAAAGCCTATTTAAGGAGCTCGCTCTCTTCACTTAGAACACACACCTTAAGGAGATATTCTCTCTACTCTACATTGTGTTCTTATAGTATTAGTGGAAATAGGATTAAAGTATCTTCGGTCCTATTGTATTCTTGTGTTCATAATTCATATATTGCTTTAGTACTTATATGCTTTATGATTAGGACATACATCATATATATGATTCACTTGATTAGGCTAGTCGATATATGCTACGGTAATGGTCCAATGATCTTAATGGGTTTGTCGACGGGTGGTCGGTTAGTCCTCTCAGGGGGTTGCGCAGGGAGGTGAAAGAGTGGTCGGGGCGTCTACCGAAAGGGTCCGATAGTCGAGTTGAACTCAAAATCGAGCCAAGAGACAAAGTGGTTCATACTGGTTTAGCCCTCCCGGAGGATAATAGGCTTACGTCCAGTGTTCTTTGTTGGGGTGGTGTATGAGATGAGAATGAGTACAATGGATGTGAAGTCTAGAGCCTGGAAGCAAAATGCCAGGGCTTCGCCTCCAGCTCCAGAGATCCGACCCCTTTACCCCGTGATCTGCCATCCTTTTTATAGTCCAAGGGAGCAGTTACAAGGGGACTTGGGAATCAAGAAAGCTATGCCCTAAAGCGGGGAGATGGTACAAGGAAATATCTAAAAAGCACACAATCACAGGTACTACGGGTCCCTATCGCCGTGGGTATCTTATGCGCAGTCTTGTCGGGTGACGTCATCCTTGGTCGAGTTGTCCCCTCCTTGTCTTCTCTGCAATCTCTCCGGGAAGAAGATACTTCCCCGAGGCGGTAGACTCAATCTCCTCGGGTCGACACTGTTGTAGAGGTTAGGACTGGGACGCTGACTAGGTCCTCCAAGCCGAGGTCAGGAGGACCAACATCGGGAGAGGTCGAGGTGGTTGTCCCTGACCCTGACGAACGTGGCCAACCCTAGCAAGGGATTGGGTGATTAGCCCGAAGCCAAGGCCATTAGGCCCACTTCAGCTAGATGTCTTTCCCTTATGTGAGCTACCCTGTGGTAACACCCCCAGAACAGCCCCCGAGCCTAAGGACGGATGGCACATTCGCCCTTAGGGTCTGAATTCCCCAAGTCAGATCCTCCGACCAGGCCTCGAGGCTTTTCAAATAAGTTTGGTAGGTGCACCGCCCAGGTGCAGCCCTCGAGCCTGGGGCCAGATGGTACATCTGGGCCTAGGGTCAAAGTTTTTCTTAGGCCAAGGACTCGAGTCGGTCTCTTGAACCTTCTTGGGTATGACTTTAGCTGGTGCACCGACTAGGTGCACCTTCCAGGTGTAGCCCTCGAGCCTAGGGTTGGGTTAAAAATCCAAGTCTAGGGTCAAGCTTAAAGTATCATCCATGAAACCTGAGCTCGGAAGTCGTCAGCAGCCGAAGAAATATATACGGAAGATCACAGCCTAGAGGCTGGCGGTCGGCGTACCTTAACCCGTGGGTCGATGGCAAATAAAAGACAACCATAGCCCATGAGGTAATGGTCAGGATGCCCTAGCCCGGAGGCTAGTGGCGGTATGCCATAACCCGAGGACTGAAGGTAGTTAGAATTGAACCATAGCCTGGAGGCTACTGGTCGAAACGCCACTGCCTGGAGGCTAGCGGCAGTTTGCCATAGTCTGAGGGTTGATGGTAACTAAAAACAATCCATAGCCGGGAGGCTACTGGTCGGGCCATCATTGCCTAGAGGCAGATGGTGGTTTGAAGACAGCCTATCATAGCCCGGAAGCTAGTGGTCGGGTTGCTGAAACCATGTTGCTAAGGGGAAAGAGGAGGTTAGGTCGAAGTGAGACTTCAGGAAAGTTGGTTGACAAGACGTCGTTCACACTCAGGCGCTCATGCCCAGCGCGTGAGTCTCTGACAGTTTGAACCAAGTGCCCGTCGTGTCCCATCAACCCCGTCAAATTCGGGGCTGAGCAACGGCTCATCAAACGTCAGCAATCCCCTTCCTTTCCTGAGTGCCTTGAGAAACCAAAGGCTGGGATTTGATCTCTCAAGAGTCGTGGTGGGCCTGAGGGCGGATTTGCTAGGGCATGTCGTGCACGTCGTTAGTCCTTCCCTTGATCAGATGGACCATATCCCTTGTCAGGGCGATGTGGCAGATAGGGAGACAGATGGGCCGGAACGCTTTGGATACAATGCGCACACCGTTAATGGCGCTACACGTTTTCCAAGATGGCGTCGCCCGGCCAACCATTCCTTATTTGAGTTCAGGATGTCCAACAGGTGAGTCGCAGATTTGTTGGTGTTTTTTGCCGTCTTCTCCTTCGAGTATGCTGTGACTGATCCATGGTAGGCAAGCGATGGACATTGATCTTTGTGTCGAAAAACCATCCTCCCCGGTGGCGTCGGGGGTTGCAGCTGACTCTACCAAGCATCTGGCCGAAGAACTCGCGGCTCAGTGGGAAAGCACCGACTGTCTCCTCCGGGACCTGAGCACCACCCTAGAGGATATTGAAGCCAGGTTGGCTGCATTTGAGGTGGCTAGGGCCGAGTTACAGGAGAGGCTGGCGAAGGCAGAGGCGTCAATAGCTTGAGCCGCGACAAAGCTGGCTGCATCCGAGGAAGCACAGGAGGAGACTGACGGTAAGAATCGGTCTACTTCTTCCTTTGCTGCCCCCTTTTTGAGCTCTAACTATTGTCCTTTCCCAAAGACCACACATCGGATATCCACTGGAAGCTCGGCAATCTACAGGGTCATGTAGCGTTGGCTCGATCCCGTTGGGAGTATTACCGAGATGGGGTCCGGACGCTGCTTGCCGATTTTGCCCCTGAGGCCACGTCGGCCACTTCTCTCGAGGCTACGCTCATGGCGAGTCTCCTAGAAGGGTGTCAACTTATTAAGGCCTTCGCGTGGGATGTGGCGAAGACTGCGACAACACATGCCCTAGGGGTGGTACACAAGTTGTACCCTCGCGTTGAGATTGAAGCCATCGATGAAGGGTGGCCAGTCGGCATCGCAGAAACCGACTTCCCCAACATATATGCTGAGGTGGAGCCGACAACGAGGAAAATCATCGCTGATCTTTCACTGTAATTTGTCGTACCCTAGCCATATGTAGAAGAAGAACCCTTTTGTAATTTGAGCTTATTATTACTCTTGTCTTATTTCGGGTCTCTGTTGCTTACATTTAGTAGTGTTTCTCGATTTATGTCTCCCATTTGCTGTATGTCCGATCATGCTGCCTCGACAAAGTTAACCCGGGGTTGGTCCTGACCAAGCTTGGGTAACTTAGATGATTAGGGACACCGAAATGCTCACACCATGCTTGAATTTCTTGCGCATACCACTTCGATCCTTGATGGAGGTAGTCCAAAGGACTCTCGGTCAAGCTCGGGCAGCTCAGTCATTTTCATGGCGGTTAGGGATGTGAAGAGACAATCGTCCATTCGTTCCGTGTTTTACCTTTGAAGTCGAGCGGCCAGGGCCTCGACAGACGGATCCGGGGGATCCCTAGTCAAGCTCGAATGACTTAGCCGTATATGGTGCGAATGGGCGGGGAAGAGTGGGGAGATGAAAATTACTAGGTCGATGTATGACCATCGTGGTTGAGCGACTGAAGCCCGAAACGGACGGATCCGATGGATGCCCAGTCTAGCTTGGGCGACTTAGCCATGTACGTAACGAGTAACCGTATGGGCGATGACCGACTATTCCTGCGTGTCTGGCCCTCGAGGTAGGGTGACCTTGGCCATCGTCAGATCTCAGTCCGGTGGAATCCAGGTCGAGCCCAGGCAACTTAACTGTATACACATGAGATAGGCGTTAAGAGCCCCGAGCCCATTCGCCTAGCGCCCGACCGTCACAAGGAAAGTCTTGTCCCTAGCAAGCCTCGGGTCGGGGTTCGGCCCCTAGCGCAAGGGACGTCGGGTTCGAGCCCCCAGGGTCAATCGGATGGGCAAAGAATGTGCACCAAATAGTTCAAACATAGACTGCGAAATCCTCTCCTGAGGGCCTTTCGGCTCAAAACCCTAGGCCACGCTACTTAGGGCTTGCCGTGAGTGTCCATGAGGAAGGGGTCAGGTCAGCTACTGACACTGCTTGGGAAGGTACCGAGCGCTCGGGTTGCCTAAGCATACTCGGGGGTCGGGGGCCGATAATGACTTGCAAACAGATCAATTTAGAACGTGCTCGAGGTACTTAGCTGTTCATGCGTAGAATCGGTGCAGGTGTTCGATGTTCCACGAATTCGGTACCTCTTGCCCGTCTTCTTGAACTAGCCTGGAGGACCCCGGGCGTGTGACGGTGAAAACAATGAAGGGACCTTCCCATGGTGCCGACAGTTTGTGCATGCCGGCCGATGATTGTACTCGACGAAGCACTAAGTCGCCCACCTTGAAAGACCTCCCTTGCACGTTCCTGTCATGATAGCGATGAAGGGCCTAATGATACTGGTCATATGGGATCACGACGGCCAGTCAGGCTTCCTCGAGACTGTCTATGTCTTCAGCGCGGGTTTGCTCAGCCATACCTTCGTTGTAAAGCCAGACCCTGGGGGACTCATGGAGCAGGTCAATCGGTAACACAGCTTCCAAACCATAGACCAAGAAAAAAGGGTCTGCCCAGTGGCTCAGCTCAGTTGATTGCAGAGCCCCCAAATTACCGCCGGAAGCTCTCGAAGCCACCGTCCTCTAAACTTCTGGATTGGGTCAAAGATCCTAGCTTTCAGTCCTTGCAGGATCATGCCGTTGACACGTTCGCATTGTCCGTTGGCCCGAGGGTGGGCCACCGAGGCATACTTGACCTCAATGCACCTATCCTCACAAAATTCCCAGAAGTCATTCCTAGTGAATTGGGTGCTGAGGTCAGTGATAATCACCCTCGGGATGTCGAAGCGGTTGCAGATGCCTTCGATGAAATCTGCAGCTTTCTTAGCAGTGCAAGTCTTCAGTGGCATGATTTCAATCCACTTCGTGAATTTGTCGATAGCAACAAATAGGTGGTCATAACCCTGTGGAGCTTTTGGGAACGGGCCGACCATATCGAGCCCCTAGCAGGAGAAGGGCCATGATGAAGGAATCGTCTGAAGCGCCTGTGCTTGAAGATGGTGCTGCTTCGTGAAGAATTGGCAACCAGGGCAGCGCCGCACCAGTTCCTTCACATGCTCATTGGCGGTCGGCCAATAGAACCCCAAGCGAAACGCCTTGCCGACCATGGTGCGGGCACCTGCATGGTTGCCGCAGAGGCCCAAATGGATCTCATCAAGGATCTGGACCCCGCGGTCTCGGAGGACGCATAATAGGAGTACCCGTGAGGAGGCTGCATGCCTGTACAGGTCGGTGCCTATTACCACATACTATTTGCACCATCGGACGATACGCTCAACAACAACTTTTTTGGTTGGCAGCACCTTGATGGTAATATAATCGATCATCTCCCGATGGCAGTCATCTGGGGCGCTGGTTACAGTGAGCACCGCATCACCCTGGGTCGACCCGGGTGGTTCAGGCTCCTTAATTGATGGCTTGTGTAGCTCTTGGACAAAGATTCCGTGTGGGACTGCCAGCCGAAAGGATCCAAGCTTAGAGAGCTGATCTGCAGCAGCATTAGCATCATGAAGTACATGATGAAACTCAATGCCGCTGAACTTGCCTTCTAACTTCCGAACCTCAGCACAATATGCGTCCATCTTCTCGCTAGAGCAGGACCAATCCTTATTGACCTGACTGATCACAAGCTTCGAGTCACCATACACCATGAGTCGATCAACGCCGATGGAATGAGCATTCTGAAGGCCATGGATCAAGGCCTCATACTCGGCCACATTGTTTGATGCTTTGAAAAGCAACTGGAGGACATACTTGAGATGCTCGCCTTGGGGGGAGACTAGAAGTACCCCAACACTAGCTCCGTCAACACGGAGTGAAGCATCAAAGAACATGGTCTAGGTAGGACAGGTCTCTGTAGTCGGCGGGAGCTGGATTTTGGTCCATTCGGCCACGAAATCCACGAGTGCCTGGGTCTTAATAGCGGTGCACGGTTTGAAATCGATGGAGAACTCACCCATCTCGACTGCCTAATTGACAATCTGCCCGACAGCATCGTGATTTCGTATGATGTCTCCTAAGGGATACCCAGTCACCATCACCACCTTGTGAGCTTGAAAGTATTGCCTCTACTTTCAGGAGGTGATGAGGACCGCGTATAACAGCTTTTGCACCCGAGGGTACCGGGTCTTGGACGGCCCAAGAATTTCATATATGTAATACACCGGTCTCTGCACTGGGTAGGCATGGCCCTCCTTCGTGCATTCGATGACTAGCACAGTGCTCACAACCGAGGTGGTTGCGGCGATGTACAAAAGGAGTTGTTCCTCGGGATTTGGCGCGACAAGCACTAGAGGCGTGGTCAGGAGATGCTTGAGATTGGCGAAGGCCTGTTCGGCCTCGTCAGTCCATTGGAAGTCCTGGTCCTTCCTGACTAACTTGAAAAACGGTGCTCCCCATTCACCGAGGCAGGAATTGAACCTCCCAAGAGATGTCATGCACCCGATGAGCTTTTGAATGTCCTTGACACAGGACAGTCTGCCCATCCTCAGGAGAGCGGAAATCTTCTCTGGGTTCACCTCAATTCCACGATTGGAAATGACAAAACCCAGGAGCTTCCCTGAGGGCACACCAAAGATGCACTTCTCGGGGTTAAGCTTCGATCGGTATGCCCGGAGGCTGTTTAAAGTCTCGGCGATATCGCCGAGTAGATCATCGGGGTTCCGCGTCTTTATTACCACGTCATCAACATAGGCCTCAACATTACGGCCAATCCTGCTGGTAAGACAGCACTGGACAGCTCGCTGGTAGGTTGGGCCGACGTTCTTGAGTCCAAAAGCCATCGTAGTGTAGCAGAAGGCTCCAAATGGAGTGATGAAAGACGTCTTCTCCTGGTCGGCTGCCTTAAGGCCTATCTGATGATAGCCCGAATAACAGTCCAAGAAACACAGGAGGGACATCCCGTTGTCGAATCAACGACCTGATCAATGCGAGGAAGGGATAATGGGTATTTTGGACAATACTTTTTCAAATCAGTGTAGTCGACACACATTCTCCATTTCTTGCTCTTTTTCTTTACAAGGACCGGGTTGGCAAGCCACTCCGGATGGTACACCTCTTTGATGAAACCTGCATCTAAGAGCCTTGCTAGCTCCTTCTTGATTTCATCCTTGCGCTCTTGGGTGAACCGCCAAAGCTTCTGCCTGACCGGCTTCGCACCGGGGAAGACACGGAGTTCATGCTCGATCAACTCCCTGGGTACTCCCGGCATGTTGGCCGGTTTCCATGCGAACATATCAATGTTCGCTCTCAAGAAGCTGACGAGCGCGTCTTCCTATTTCGCCCCCAAACTAGTGCCGATCAACAAGGTCTTGGAAGGATCAGAATCTGAAATAGGGACGGCCTTGAACTCCGCAGGATAGGCAGTAAGTCTCAGTGCTAACGGCATCGATTCAGGGGCCTCAACAACCATTGACACCTTCCCCTTAGCGTCGGCTACTTGGGTGGCAAGCTTACTTAGGCAAAATGAGAGGTCGGTGGCCTCGCTTAGCGTGAGGCTTTCAGTCTCGCAAGTGTGAGAGGTGACGGTGTCCCCTCGGACCGAGAACGCTCCGGCAGGACCAGGTATCTTGAGGACCAGGTACGTGTAGTGTCGTACCGCCATGAACTTGGCGAGGGCAGGACGCCAAAGCACCGCGTGGTAAGAGGCATCGAAATCCGCCACATAGAACCTGGTCACCTCAGTTCGACAGTTCTCCTGTGTCCCAAAGGTTACAGGGAGGGAAATCATGTCGAGGGGCATGCTGGCCTTGCCAGGGAGGTTCCCATAGAAAGGGGAATCAATTGGCTCAAGGGTAGTGACAGCGAGGCCAAGGTCGCACAATGTCCCTCGAACGAGAACGTTGATGCCGCTCCCCCCGTCAACTAGTACGCACCGAAGGAGAACTTTGAGGACCACCGGGTCTACGACCAACGGAAATCGTCCAGGCTTTGGGATATCAGCCCACTGATCCGCTCGGGAGAAGGAGATCAGGACCTCTGACCACCGAAGATGCTTAGTCGGTTCGGTGGAAATTGCGTTCACCCGTCAGCAGAGCAGTTTTTGCTGACGACGGCTTTTTGAGGTCACCTCTCCCCCGAGGATCATGTTGACCATTCGGGTGGGTTCCTGAAAGTTGTCGTCCTTTTGGGGATCCTCCTTTTGTTGCTTGGTACCACCATCCCTTCCCCTCCAATTTCTTGGTGATCGAGGATTGTCCTGCTGTTAACAACCAAATATGGTAAGCAAATCCCCGAGTTTGAAGCAAGATTGAAGTGGAATTGAAGGAAATGCACAATCCTTGGAAACAGAGGCTGCATCGACTGAGTTTGAATCGGCTGTGGGGTCAGTCGGCTGAGTCCGAGTCGGACCAGGATAGCCGATAGCCGATTGATCTTGGTTTAGTGTATTTAGCTCAGGTTGATATCTTCATATAAAACATATCAGAGTATTAGCCGATTTACATTAGATCTGCGACATCGGCTAAGCTATAAATATATATAATGGTTGTTCTAACGTGTTTTTAGATATAAGTGATTTATACTGTCTCGTTATACTACCGATCTATCCCAATCACTTTATCTAAATGCGTTTTGGAATAGCAATTATGTATTATGGATATCTATAGCCGATCGAGTAAGATCTAATTATAATTTAACTGCCTATTCTTTGTTTCTTGTTGGTTATAGGATCAAACCAACTGGCACGCCCTACAGGTCACCAAAGGCGATCCAACTTGGACCTGCACTAGAGCTAAGCAAATCTCTCAGGCCAGTGCGTGGGAAACTTTTCTCATCAACACGCTTTTGGCACGCCGATGGGACCCCTGTAACTTTTGAGTCTGATATAATGGTTGAAGTCAAGTCTACTGATGTGGATCAGGAAAACATCATACCCATCACGATGGACAAGCTCACTGCCGATCAACAAGCCGAGTACGGCAGATGGTAGAACGATTGCAATCACACTATTTGCAGTCCTTTACCCAGACCCGGTCTATATCAATCACTCAGAAATACAAGGTTAAAATCCCTGAAGACTTTGACTCTGGAGCCACTTCCAGCAAGGACAAGGGGAAGCAGAAGATGGAGGGGATCAAACAGGAGCAAGATGACTCGGAGCTCCACACACTCCAGGATCGGATTGACTCGGTTGTCCACCACGCGCTCGTCAACCAGTCTGGGATTCTAGTGAACACTTTGAACAAGATGATCAGCACTGTGGTTGATTCAAAGATAGCCGAGCAACTGCCAAGGGGCCCGACCTTTCTTCCTGACGGCCGATTCCCCAACTATAGGACTCTGTCAACGCACGGGCTGTCGATCCCTCCATTGGGACAGCCGATTCCCCCCGGGGCGACCTCTATGCAGCCGAATGTGCAGTCATCGGCTATAAAACCACCGCCTAAGCTCTTAACCAGACAACAACCCCTGCATCAGGGCCACGGGGCTCCAATACTCCCCCAAGAATAGGTGAAAAACATGTTCAGCACTGATCGGCAACCTCTCATACACAAAGTGCCGATCGGCAACTATACGCCTGATCTGCCTCAAAATTCCAGCAGTATTCAGCCTCCTCCTGAGCAGCAGCCTCCTCTGATGCCTCAACCGCCTCCTGCCTGAAGGGTTACGCGGAAGCTACGCTAGCCGAAAACAAAAACTTTTCTACCGCGCAAACCAGGAACACTTGCAAGTAAGGGCCAATAGATCGTTACCGATTGGAGTATGCAGCGGAAATAGCCAATCAGGGCTATCTGATCTGGAACTGTGCTGGCCGATGACAGCCGATTCCTGCAAGCCGACAGCCGATTTCTCTCTCTGATGCGCTCGATCGCAGCTGATTCCACCACAGCTGATTCGTAGCCGATCAACAGCGCACAACGTAGCAGCGCCTCTACTAGTATCCACACGTCCGGGAACAGAACGCCTAACACCCTTGTGCTAGCACGCGATGCAAGGCTAGGGTTTGGCTCGAAAGAGGGGAGGGTTTCCGTGGAGATTGATCTCGGCGACTTCTGTTGCGGATTCGGTTCAATGCAATACAACAACTCTCCACCCCTCGCCCCTTTATATAGAGTTGGCCAACTGGGACTAGTGGCCGATCAGGACTCTATTTCAATTCGGATCCTATCCAAATCTCATAGAGTCGGCCGCCCATACATTGTAAGCCCATAGAACTCTATCCGATCGAGCCGTATCCGAGTCCAAGTCGAATATCTATTCCATCCCCTTAAGCGTGCGACCCTGTAGATTCAGGTATACTCGGTTTCGGCTATAGTCTAACTTAGCCGACCGTCGGCTCGAGTCCAACTCAACCGACCTGTCAACAGCGGCGCCTAGCAGCACATATTGACACCATAGTATACAAGAATATAATATCGGCTCTGAACCTGTAATGTGTACACAAATCCCTTTGCCTCGCGATACCAATTAATCTATAGGCAAGATGTGTGCCATCCCTTCAATAGCTTAACCATTCACTCGAACCGTATTGGATTATCTGTCTGTTGATTGACTCTTCATTCAACTTAGCATGGCCATGCATTTCCATAATCCATTACCTCGAGGGGCCCAGAGATATCTCTCCAAAGGAGGGGCAAATTCCATCTTGATCACTCACATCCCACTCCATGTTTCATAGCAAACCCGAAAACTACCTTTATAACTACCCGCACGGAATAGCGTTTGGTAGTCCCAAAGTAGGCTACTACACATGTTGGAATCCATGGTGACCTCGGTCTAAGGACTTTGTACCAACACTACCTGAGACCAACTAATGACACATTGATTCCTGTAGTGTCTCATGGTGGGTCTATCCAACAATGTGTTCTCCAACACATGTGTCCATGTTTATTGATTTGGTATCTCCATACCCATGATCTATGAGACATGATCAGGGATCGTTTAGAAATAGATTCATATATATAGAGTCTCATAAATAAGTCACGTACTTATTGATCAATACAAGATGTCTATTTCATGGAACTGAATAACACTTTATTCATTTGTATATAAATATTGACCATGATATCCAACATCTCCATGTTGCCTCTAGGGCATATCACTAACACTGCCATGAATCAATTCCCACCTCAGTATCCAGTTTGATCAATATTACCAGCCTCATTCACCGCAAATGCAGTATCGGCAAGCCCCCATGCAGTATGATCAGTGCGAGCCAATACGGCAAGGTCAAGCTCAAGAGGCGCAGCTGAACAAGCCTTGGGCCGATTTGATTGCCGACGTCATACGTGATCAGTTCGGCCTCAAGCCCAAGGACTCTGGCAGCATATACCGATATCCTTATCCAGAATACTTCGAGAGGGTTCCCCTGTCGAACCGGTACAAGGTACTAGATTTTTCAAAATTCTCTAGGCAGGACAACATTTCGATGTACGAGCACGTTAGCCGATTTTTGGCCCTATGTGGAGAGGCATGGGCTATAGACGCGCTCAGGGTGTGATTGTTTCCACTCTCTCTTTCGGGATCGGCCTTTACATAGTTTTCATCGCTACCCCACAACTCCGTACAGAGCTGGGCCGATCTCAAGAAGCAATTCCACAGCTACTTTAACTCCGGCACGCATGAAATGAAGCTATCGGACCTTACCAGCATTAGGCAGAAGCACAAGGAATCAGTTCAAGACTACATTTAGCGCTTCAGAGGTATGAGGAACCGGTGCTATAGCCTGGTGTTATCAGATTCACAGCTAGCCAATTTAGCCTTCCATGGCCTCTTGGCGCCTATCCAGGAGAGGTTCTCGGCTCAAGATTTTGAGAGCTTGGCCCATCTGGCTCAAAAAGTGACAGCCCACGAGCAATGCTTCCAAGAATCCAAGAATGCCTTCAAGAAAGTCAGCCATGTCGCCTATGCCTCAGATTCAGATTCAAGCGACAGCGATGCTGAAGTAGCTGCAGCCGAATGGACCAAGAATAAGAAGGCGATAACATGTCAATGGTTAAAAAAAGGCTAGAGAAGAGAAATATGATTTCGATATCACTAAAGCCGATAAGATTTTTGATCTGCTGCTTCGAGAAGAGCAAATCCAACTCCCGACCAATCAATTCATCCCATCGGCCGAGGAATTAAGGAAAAGGAAATACTGTAAATGGCACAATATCGGCTCTCATAGTACCAACGACTATAAGGTGTTCCACCAACAGATTCAATCGTCTCTAGAAGCAGGAAAGATCAAATTTGAGGATTCGGCGAAGCCGATGAAGGTCGACGGCAACCCCTTTCCCGTCAACATGGTCTATGCTAGCCAAAGGCGAGCTGATCGGCAGCCCAGAATGACGGACAACTTAGTCGAACGAGAAAGAGAAGAAAGGAGTGGCACGGACTACCAGGAGCACCTTGAGAAGTCGACGAAACTCGATTCGTTTCCCATTAACATGGTGTGTGCCAATCGCCGATCGGCCAATCCTCGTCCACGAAAGATGGACAGCCTGGTCAGATTCATGAAGAAACATGAAGAAAAGGAGATCGGCAGGGTCTACAAAGTACATCCGAGGAGATACGATCTGCAAGAGGGGGCTTATTGGCAACAACTTGATGGCTTTGATCCCCATTGGAGCTGCGACTTTTTCAAGTTTTGCTGGGAGCAAGGGATGAGATTGCCTTCAATCCAAGACTGCCCGACATGCAGTGGACACGAGGATCAACCAGTCAGCAGCTCCAGCCGATTCATACCCAGGGCGGTTCAGCTCAATCAAAAGAGGGGGTCTGTTCATCAACGGCTGGGCCCCATCCATGAAGATTTCTTTCAAGAAGACTCAGGAGACGACGTAGAACAAGTCGCCAACCCTCAATGGTGCCCTTCTGATGTTTTCACAAAAACACAAAAGTGGAAGGTGCAACGGCTAAGAAGCGAGGGTCAGCTGAAAGAAGTCCTGGCTGAGATCGACTATCGGCTGAAGAAGAAAAAGGAACAAAACCACCCAAGGAGACAATGGCGCGTAAAGAAGGATGTTGTCCCAGCCGATAAGAGTCCAGCCGACCAGGCCAACAAGGCGGCTAAAGGGAAAGGAGTAGCTGCTGCATCGGTCAACATGGTGTTCATATTGTCAGCCAAGTTTGAGGCTGCCAAACCGATGCAGATACCGTCGAAGACACCTTGGCCAAGCTATTACTGTCCCTAGAACTGGCCATATTTGAAAAACCCGAGGGGACTGAAAATCGACACCTGAAGCCCCTATACGTTAAAGGATTTGTGAACAGGAAGCTGATGTCGAAGATGCTGGTTGATGGGGGAGCGACCGTTAACCTCATGCCTTATGCTACTTTTAGGAAGCTGGGCAAAGGAGCCGATGACTTGATCAAGACAAACATGGTGCTCAAGGATTTCGGCGAGAACCCATCGGAGGCCAAAGGGGTTCTCAATGTCGAGCTAACCGTCGACAGCAAAACTGTGCCCACAACATTCTTTGTCATCAACGGGAAGGGATCTTACAGCCTGCTTCTCGGAAGGGATTGGATCCACGCCAACTGCTGCATCCCTTCTACAATGCATCAAAGCATAATCCAATGGCAAGACGACAAGATAGAAATCGTGCCAACCGACAGGTCAGTTAACATAGCAAACACCGACTTAACATTATGGGAAGTCGACGACATTGATTGCCCGTCTGGCAAAGTTTGGCCGGCCGATTTCCTAAAGGTGTCCGATTCTGTTGTACAACCAATTAGAGACGAAGAGCCTCAATTATTACTTTGAGGACGTCGTGGAGGGCTCAAACGTCTACACCAAGGACACCGTGGACGATCTCGATGGCAAGCTGGGACAAGGTTTTATGTCGGACGATGAGCTTGAGGAAGTTGATATAGGTCCAAGAGATATGCCTAGGCCAACATATATTAGAAAAAATTTGTCCTCTCATTTTAGGACCGAGCTTATTGATTTATTAAAGGAATATAAAGATTGATTTGCTTGGGAGTATTTTGAGATGCCTGGTCTTAGCCAATCGATTGTGGAACATCGGCTCCCCATCAAACCTGGATATCGATAATACAAACAGCCTCCCCGAAGGTTTAAAGCTGATATGTATGATGCGATTAAAGCTTAAATCACTCGGCTATATGATGTTGGTTTCATTCGACCCTACCGATATGCAGAATGCATTTCTAATATAGTCCCAGTAATCAAGAAAAATGGCAAGCCCTAAGGACGAGTACCCCTATGCCTATAGTCGACTTGCTGGTAGATGCAGCCTTCGGCCACAAAATTATAAGTTTTATGGATGGCAATGCTGGATATAATCAGATCTTTATGGCCGAGGAGGATATCCATAAGACAGCTTTCAGGTGCCCAGGGGCAATCGGCTTATACGAGTGGGTTGTCATGACTTTTGGACTGAAAATGCTGGGGCTACATATCAAGGGGCCATGAACTACATCTTTCACGACCTAATCGGCTTCTTGGTAAAAATCTACATTGATGATGTCATTGTCAAATCCAAGGAGGTGGAAGATCACATAGCCGATTTAAGGAAGGTCTTGGAGAGAACCAGAAAATACGGTCTGAAGATGAATCCCACAAAGTGCGCATTTGGCGTATCGGCTGGCCAATTCCTGGGCTTTCTTGTGCATGAGAGGGGGATTGAGGTGACACAAAGGAGCGTCAACGCGATCAAAACTATTCAGCCTCCTCTGGACAAAAAGCAGTTGCAATCTCTGATCGGCAAAATTAACTTCATCAGGCGCTTCATAGCCAATTTATCCAAGAAGATGGAGTCGTTCACACCCTTACTGCGGCTAAAAGCCGATCAAGCGTTTACTTGGGGGGCAGAGTAGCAAAAAGCTTTGGACAACATCAAGGGCTATCTGAGCTCTCATCCAATATTGATTCCTCCGCAAAAGGGAGTGCTGTTCAAGCTATATCTATCAGCCGATGAGAAGTCTATTGGCTCTGTTTTGATTCAGGAGGTTGAAGGAAAGGAGAGAGCAATTTTCTATCTTAGCAGAAGACTTCTGGATGCAGAAATAAGGTACTCCCTAGTGGAAAAATTGTGCTTATGCCTATATTTTTCATGTACGAAGTTGAGGCATTATTTGTTATCCAATGAGTGCATCATAGTTTGTAAAGCCGACGTAGTAAAATATATGCTATCGGCTCCAGTTCTAAAAGGACGAGTTGGAAAGTGGACATTTGCCTTAACAGAGTCCGATTTGAGGTATCAAGCGGCAAGGCAGTAAAAGGGCAAGCCATAGCCGATTTCATTGTGGAACACACGGACGAATCAATCGGCTCAGTTGATATCATGCCTTGGACATTAACTTTCGATGGATCGGTTTGCACGAACGGATGCGGCATCAGCTTGGTGATAATCTCTCCTAGGGGGCTAGCTTTGAGTTCGGTTTTACCATCACGCCTCATGCTAAAAATAATCAAGCCGAATATTAAGCCGTTCTCAAAGGATTACAACTGCTAAAGGAAGTTGAAGCCGATGTAATCGAAATAATGAGTGATTTACTGTTGGTCATCAGCCAGCTATCAGGAGAATATGAATGCAAGAACGACGCGCTGATGGTCTATTATCAAAAATGCCGAGAGTTGATGGATAGTTTTTAGCTAGTAGCCTTAAAGGACATCCCTAGAGAGCAGAATTCGAAAGCAAATGATTTGGCTCACAGGGCATCAGGCTACAAGCCGATGACAAGGGAAATTGAAGTAGGGATTGCAACCATCGCCGCCGCCAACTGGAGGTATGATGTCTACAACTATCTAAAGAATCCTTCCCAGTTGGCTTCAAGGAAATTGCGCAACAAGGCTTTCTGCTATGTTTTGCTTGATGATGATCTATAATATCGGACGATTGATGGCGTACTACTCAAGTGCCTAAGTACCGATCAAGGTAAAGTGGCCATAGGAGAGGTGCACGAAGGGATCTGTGGTACTCATCAATCGGCTCACAAGATGAAGTGGTTACTTCGGAGAGCTGGGTATTTTTGGCTGACTATGCTGAAAGATTGCTTCAGGTATTATAAAGGGTTGTCAGGATTGTCAGAAGTTTGGAGCTATCCAGAGGGCACCAGCATCAGCGATGAATCCTATAATCAAGCCTTGGCCGTTCAGAGGTTGGGGAATCGACATGATCGGCCAGGTCAATCCACCCTCGAGCAAGGGACACAAGTTTATATTGGTGGCAACCAATTATTTTACCAAGTGGGTGAAAGCAATTCCCTTAGAGAAGGTTGATTCCGGGGATGCGATCGAGTTTGTCAAGGAGCATATCATTTACAGATTCGGCGTCCCTCAGACTATTACTACGGATCAGGGATCTATCTTTGTCTCCGACGAGTTTGTTCAATTTGCCGCCAACATGGGGATTAAGTTGTTGAATTCTTCACCGTATTATGCTCAGGCTAATGGACATGCTGAGGCTTCAAACAAAAGTTTAATCAAGCTGATAAAGAGAAAAATCGCTGAATACCCAAAGCAATGGCATAGCCGATTGGCCGAATCACTCTGGGCTTATCGGATGGCTTGTCATGGATCAATCCAGGTGCCTCCTTACAAGTTGGTCTATGGGCACGAAGCTGTTTTGCCGTGGGAAAATATCATCGGCTCAAGAAGGATTCAGTTACAGTACTAGTTGACAGCCGATGACTATCATAATCTGATGGTGGACGAATCTGAAGACCTAGTGTTGTCAAGGATGAGTGCTTTGGAGAAGGTGACTAGAGATAAAGAACGAGTGACTCGTCATTATAATAAGAAAATTGTGCCTAAGTCTTTTGAAGAAGGCAAGCTAGTCTGAAAATTGATACTGTCGATCGGTATGAGTATTTGGCAAATGGTCACCTAATTGGGAAGGGCCTTTCAAGATCCACAGATGCATCTCTAAAGGAGCCTACATGTTAGAAGGATTGGACGGAGAGGTATTTGAAAGGGCTCTTAACGGCAAATATTTAAAGAAGTACTATCCTAGCGTTTGGATCAATTCATGATCCAGCTAAGTCTTTGCTGATCCATGTTAGCCGTTGTGTTGTGAGACTATACACATCGCCTCTAGAACATTTTCACTCTAAGTTTTTCCCCTCTAATTTTTCAAATCGGCTGAGTTTAGCCAATAGGTGTTGGATGGTTTTTATAATTTTATCAATGCTAAAGGCAACATTGAGAAAATTAGGGGGGCATATCTCATACAAAGACAGAAATCAGAATCAAAGGACTTCAAAACTTTTCGGGCTTTGAAAACTTTTTAAGGCATTCAAGATGCGAAGACTGAGTGAATCGGCAGAGGGCATATGATAGACATTTCAAGTGCAGCAGGTCGATTACAAAAGTTATATGTACAAGCTAAGACAAAAAGTTTTGAAGACTAGCCTTATTACATTCCGAGGAAGTCTTGGATAGCTGACATCGCGTTTTGCTTGATGGCTTTGATTTGATCGATTGTGGCGATATCCTCTGCCTCAGTGCCTGGGATCACCTTAGCCAATTTGTTTAAATCTCCCAAGAACTTGATGGTGGAAGTCATCTTAGCTCTTTGCTCTTCGGTGGCCTTGGGGAGATCGGCTAGTGCGTGCTTCTCTTCGGCGATCTTGGCCCTGCAATGCTCTAGCTTCGCCTGTAATTCGGCTTCCTCTGCTTCAAGCTGGTTGATTTTTGCCTGAGTAGTCGATGGCCCAGCCGCCAGCTCATCCAAATTAGCCTTTTCAGTTACATGGTTCTTTACAGTGGCATCAATTGTAGCCGCCAAGTCGGTTTGGGCTCATCTATCGATCATTGTTTGCATGGCCCGCTCCAACTTGAATCGGTGTAGGTCGATGAATATGGCTTGGGAAATTGTTTCGGCCAAATCTTCAGGAAACGGACTTTGAACATCATTGAAGCATGCCCTGATCAGCCTGCAGTCCAGCACCAGTTGGTCTAGATCAATGTCCAGCCAACGATTGATATCCAGGAGCTTTTCTTTGAGATCATCGGCTATTGTGGTCTGGTCCTGGTTGGTGGCCTCTTCTTCTTCTCTAATGAATTCCTTGATGTCGAATGGAACCAGATCGGCTAGAGTCTATAGAGGAGTTTGGGGTGATCAAAATGTAACATTGATAGTCGATATAAATTCTTGAGAAAGAGAAGTATGCTTACTCGGACGATAGGAGTTGGTGTGGGTTCTTCTTCGACGTGCTGGCTGCCCGTAGCCGATGGAGTTCTCTCGCTCGATGCATGGGGGGCAGCCGATGGAGACCGAGGAGGCTACAAAAAGGACAAGTGTTAGTACAAGTCGGATAAGTAAAAATGAGCAAGAGAAAAAGACAAGTTTAGAAATTACTGGTGAGGCTGGACGAGGAGGCCAATTGGCTAATATTTTGTACTGCAATAAAGAATTTGATCAGGGATCAAATGAGTATAATTTGAAGATTGAGTTAAAAAGGGAAAGATGTGTACCAGTCGCTTCGGGGGCGAAGGGGTTTTTTGAATCTGCTCATCGGGCGGCGGTGTGGTTACAATTTGATTCGAGCTACTTGATGCAACCGCCTCTTCAACTTCGTGGGAATACTCTTTCTCCATGAGCGCTTTATTGATGGCCTCGTCTATGCTCGGATCGAGGGGAGGCGTACTATCGGTTGGTGCAGCAGGCTTCGGCTGTTTCTGTTTCTTTGTAGGTGCAGCTGATGGAGCGACTCTCTTCTTCCTCAACACAGCCTTGCGGGTTTGACAATAAAGCAATGTCTTTACCTTCGGCGTGTGAAGCCGATGGCTGACGGAGCATACCTCAACGAATTCGGCGGGAGCATAGCCAGAAGGGGCAGCGGAAGCCATCGTCACTTTGATTCTGGTCGCCGGAGGAGGGGAGTTGCCGCGACGGAGTTGAAAAATTCGAGGAGATCGCCGGAGAGCTCGAGAATGGTTTCTGTCTGGGTCTTTGTGGATCATGAAGATGACGGCATGAGTTTGTTCGGTGCGGCCGAGGCGTTATTGGAAGAGTTTTCGTAACGACCGAAACAAACTCGACTTAGGGTTTCTCTGAGGATAGGTTTGCACAAATCCGCAACATTACCAATATTGCGGACTTGGGGGCATGTGTTAACGACCAAAATTTGGAAAGCAAATCCCCGAGTTTGAAGCAAGATTGAAGAAGAATCGAAAGAAATGTGCAATCCTTGGAAACAGAGGCCGCATCGGCTTAGTCCGAATCGGCCGCGGGTCGCTCTACCGAGTCCGAGTCGGACCAGATAGCCGATAGCCGATTCCGATTGGGAGCAAGAGATGGAATCAATCTCAGAAGGAAAGTTTAGAGATAATCATTGGATTCGGTTTCCAAAGAACTTCAAAGATGTTGCCATCTATGGATAATGTCTTACAAAGGCAATTGTATCTTTAAATTAGGATATTTTGTATAGTTTCCTTTATAGATAATATTGGTTTGTTTAGAAATATTTGAATCTGATCTATAATAGGAATGGTGTCTGTTATGAGATCGTTGTATATTTGGGTATAAATATGATCCGAGAGCATGTAATCAAAACAAACAACTCAATACAATCTCGGCGCATCGTCAACCTTTTATCTTCGTTTTCAATCTCGACAAGTTCTTGCATCGTCTTTGGGCTGCATCAGGATTCGATCTCCAAACAAGGTAATTTCTTGTTACAAGCGGATTGTGCTGTCGGAGTTAGTGCTTCCATCATCATGACACTGTGATCTTGATGTCACAAACTACTTAATTTACCATATACAACATATAACTTAGATCATTTTCTAGATCTATTTCATGATCGGCTAGCATCTCCTTGAAGACGATAGCTGATGGGGCTAAATCCAGGGGTTGACTTAGGTTATATGGCATATCCACCATCTCGAAGGACTTTCATTGGCCTATGTAGATCTCATGCTTCTTTTTGTACTTAATGTTGCATCATTCTAATCTATTAAGTCGCTTTTAGAATTATATAGATCTATTCGGTTCAATGACTGTTTTTAGAGATAGTATCTGAGTTTCAGCCGATCTTACTTGTTTTAGCCATCTTTTATGTATTATTACTGTTAGATGTGTTAAAGCCGCCTTTTATATCAAGATCTTAATCTATTTAAATATACTAAGCTTGGTATCAATCTGTTAAATCATATTAATAGCCGATTGATCTTGGTTTAGGGTATTTAGCTCAGGTTGATATCTTCATATAAAACATATCGGAGTATTAGCCGATTTACATTAGATCTGCGACATCGGCTAAGCCATAAATATATATAATGGTTGTTCTAACGTGTTTTTAGATATAAGTAATTTATACTGTCTCAGTATACTACCGATCTATCCCAATCACTTTATCTAAATGTGCTTTGGAATAGCAATTATGTATTATGGATATCTATAGTCGATCGAGTAAGATCTAATTATAATTTAACTGCCTATTCTTTGTTTCTTGTTGGTTATAGGATCAAACCAACTGGCACGCCCTACAAGTCACCAAAGGTGATCCAACTTGGACCTGCACTAGAGCTAAGCAAATCTCTCAGGCCAGTGCATGGGAAACTTTTCTCATCAACACCTGCGCTTCCGGCCCAGCTGATCCTGGAGGATGTAGCATTGGCGAATGGTGTGCTTTCCCTTCGGATGTAGGAAGCAGGGCTTGTCAAGGGCCTCTTGGAGCTCTTCGCTTGAGATTTTGCTCCTCGGCCCCGACCCTGTCCTGTCTATGGCGATGACATCGGGGGTTGACTTCCACTTTACATCGTCATGCCGAGTGTGCTTAGGAGGCCTGCGATCGGACCTCCTTGGGGATCGATGACTGGGCTCCGCAGGTTCCTTTCCCCTGAGATTCTCTTGGTGGTCGGCGCTCGGGGACGCGCATCTTTTCTTGCTCGGCGTCCTCTGCATAGGCGTAGAGCTCGGCCGTGGAGATCATGTCAGCAGAGAAAGTTGGCGGAAACATGAACAAATTTTGAAAGAGCTCAGAAGGTTTGCGAAGGCCCTCCGAGAAGATACTCATGACGTCATCGTCAGAGATGCTTGTGACGGCGTTGCGACGTTCAAAAAAATGCCAAATGTAACTACAGATTGACTCGTCAGCCCCTTGCCGAATTTGCCAGAGGTCAAAGCGAGAAGCCGATCGTTGCTAGGTGCCCTAATAGGTTGCTATAAAGGCATCACAGAGATCATCCCAAGTGTCGATAGAGCTCTCGGGGAGTCGGACAAGCCAGTTTATGGTTGTGGGCACCAACATGACAGGGAGATAGTTCGCCATCATGTGATCGTCTCCACTGGCTGCCCGCACGGCCATATAGTACAACCGAAGCCATAACGAGGGGTCAGTCTTGCCGTCATAGGGTTCAATCCGGGTCGGACAAAAACCCTTCGACCACACCACCAATCGGAGGCGGTCGGTGAAGGTCGGGAACCCATTGTGCCGGAGAGGTTGCTCGGGGCCGACAGTGCCCTCTGGTGCAGCACGCTCCCGGTCGCGGTTCTCTTGGCGTCGCTGCTCATCGAGGTGGTGCGCGATTGCTTTGCGTGTGCCCTTCCTTTGTGAAACTACCCCGCACACGCTCCCAGTGAAAGAACTGCATTGTTGCTCGACGGGCCGAGCTTCCTTCTAGGGTCGACCGAGAGGTACAGGGTGGGTTTTGGCTGCCGCCGCGCGACCCTGGGTGATGCAGGGCGAGGCTGAGTGGCTAGCGCTCGGAGGCCACCTCGAACCCAGTCGACGAGCAGTCCCAGGGGGACGTTCGGATGGGCCTGGGACGTTGAGCTGCGCAGCTGCCACTTGGGTCATTGCCATAACTTTCTGAATCTTCGGGGAGTCTGGAAGGGAGACAAGCGCACACTTAATCGCTACCAAGTTGGCTGCTGGAGTACGGAAGACCTGATGCCCTCAAAACTTCATGGTGAAGGTGGGGGCCAGGTTCCACGACAGGGCGCGAGCGGGCTGGGCCTGCTCACACCGCGCCATCCGGCCGATGTTGCGATGCCGACGGGCATTGTGATGGGCATCAGACACCTGGGAACCCGAGGCCTTATTGTTTGAAACCACCTCTGCCATCATGACAAAGTTGATTGGCCTACGGTTGCCGGGAACGAGCTCCGCACGGCGCAACTTCTGAGCCTGGGTCATGTAGCAGGACGGACCATGCCTGGGGAGCTTCCTAACGACACATCCAACAACGGTGGAAGTGGGTGAGGGTACCTCATGCAGTAGGAATATCGAGTATCTAGCATTACACCTAGGCACATGCTCAATCCACATCCAAGTGAAATCCACCCTCGAAATTGCCGTGTGGGCTGTTAAGGGCTTGGGATGCCAAGCTTGGATGGCCGAGCGTCCTGCTAGAGATGACATCGCAGGGTGCAAGGCCATGGTCCTCACCCTTGCCGTCGCAGGACACAGAGCCGCGGCATGCTCCAGTGCGCCGGTAGCCTCCTGGGATAGGGTGAGTCGGCTGAAATCATCAGCACGGAACACCAAACTCCCAAAGACGAACGTTGAGCCAGCCGGAGCCTTGAAGTCGGAGGAGAAGAACACTGCCATCGAACCGCTCCGAAAAAACGCCCCCACTTGGCGCACCAACTGTCGACAGGTGGTCGGTCAGTCCTCCCAGGGGGTTGCCAAGGCTTCGTCTCCAACTCCGGAGATCCAACCCCCTTACCCCGCGATTTGCCATCCCTTTTATAGTCCAAGGGCGCAGTTACAAGTGGACTTAGGGATCAAGAAAGCTATGCCCTAAAGGAGAGAGATGGTATAAGGAAATATCTAAAAAATGCAAACACACACACAGGTACTACGGGTCCCTATTGCCATGGGTATCTTGTTCGCAGTCTTGTCGGGTGACGTCATCCTTGGTCGAGTTGTCCCCTCCTTGTCTTCTCTACAATCTCTCTGGGAAGAAGATACCTCCCCGAGGCGGTAGACTCGATCTCCTTGGGTCAACACTGTTGTAGAGTTCAGGACTGGGACGCTGACTAGGTCCTCCAAGCCGAGGGTGGGAGGACCAACACCGAGAGAAGTTGGGGTGGCTGTCCCCGACCCTGACGAACATGGCCAACTCTAGCAAGGGATCAGGCGATTAGCCCGACGCCAAGGCCATTAGGCCCACTTCAGCTGGATGTCTTTCCCTTATGTGAGCTACCCTGGGGTAACACCCCCATAGGGTTGCACTAGTTTTTACTTGTCCATCCGTAGGGTGGGAGTCCTAAGGGAATTAGTGATATTATTTATTAGCATCAGCATGATGCTTGGGTTAGTTAAATGTTGTTGGATGCGGGTATACCCCATGAAAAGTGAGGTAGGCGACAAGTGGTGATATCCCTATCCATCCTTTATATTCATCCACGTCCGGATATGACGTAAGAGTACATAAATGCCATAACCACGCTAGCAGACTAGCAGGAAGTGGTCTCTCGGTACTACCTAGGTTCCTAGAACAAAGTCCTAGCCTTATAAGCATGTATAATTTAAGTGTATATTAGACATTAGTAATATAGAAGTATATTTGTATCATAGTTCTCTTATGTCTTTTTCACTATACATTAATATAGAGATGAATCTCCTGTATGTCACACTACCCCATTATCATATTTATCCTAACCCCTGTTTAGACTACGGTGAGTTAATTATAAGTTGATTAATGATGTATCTTTATACCGCCGCCTTTCCTGCGGAAATATAAATGTGATACCCTTGGGAGTACTCATGGGTGAAATTCTACAACAGTATCTGTGCGCTTGCGGATTTATTTGTCATCGTATCAAATACCAACATATACCCTGGAACCAACAATCCCCATACTATACAAATACCGTAGGTGGGTATAGTCCATCGACAATGGCGTGCTAGGTAGGGGGCTTGGTGCTTTGAGGTTTCGACGAGATGGGTTCAAGAGGTGAGATTTCCGATGAGGAATCCTTCGACAACTTTGGCTTTAAGAGATATGACTCGACCGGAGTGAGTTCACCTCTAGATCAGAACCCTCATAATTGCCGCTATGGATTTTTCGATGAGGATACTTCGATGACTTCGGATCATATGACCCAACCAAATCAGATCCATAGTCATCCAACAATACGATCTATCAAGATCAAAAGTTTCAAAATGTCGCCGCTTTGAAGAACATTAGCTCGATATTGTCGGCCATGAGACCCTGGTCCATGCCGACTACTCTAGAGCTGAGATCGCCATCGCAGAAAACAACAATTCAATATCATCGACCATGAGGCTTCAATCTAGGTCAACTAACTTCCAAGTTGATTAGCATCGCTAATCAAGGTAATTGGTATGATTTCGTAGAAACATCCAACACATATCTACAAAGTTATGGAGTATTTTATATACAATTTATCGTGCCTAGTTTTAGATTAGTAATTTATTATGTTTACATAGACCATATTTTTTAATATAATATCCATTGTGCCAACGTTTCTTATATTAGACTGATTACAGTCTAATGTTAGGGGCTCGTCCTTTTTTCTGTACAAATCATGCTTGTTTACATTATACATAGTACCCGATATTCAATCTAAATGTACTTGTTATATCCTGACAATACTAGAAGATTTATACAGCTTTCTGAGTACGTGCTTGATATTCTATGTTATATATATTGCTTTTTAGTAAATATTTTCCATGAAATAATATAATGTCCACTTGGACACCAAGAACCCTAATAGGCACAAGTCGAGTATGTTCCATTGTCGAGGATGTCAGACCAAACCTACCAACAACAACTGGCGGCCCGTCTCACATCATGTACCGGTCACATCCGGTATGTTTGTGAAAAGGTTGCTAAGAATAATCTACTCGCGAACGTTGTTGACTTGATCACCTAGCAGGACTGCGAATGGATATTCGATTTGCTTGTAAGTTGGTTAAACAAGGTATGTGAAGTCATGTTGGCTACATGAGATGCACATCTGGTAACCAACCCAAGAGCTTCTAAAAGTGGTCAAGGGATGACTACACCTGGTCTTCACGAGACCGGTGGTTGTAGTAGTCTCATCGCCCTGGCCGAGGGCTCACTACACCAGGCCTTCATGAGACCAGTGGTTGTAGTAGTCTCACTGACTTTGTGACTAGTCGAGGTATGACTACACCTGGTCCTCACTTGACCAACGTCGTAGCGATCCTTCTACCACCTCTACGAGTGGGTGAGATACGAGACACCTGCATGGTAGTCATCCTCCACTACCTCTACAATAGTCTTGATACGGCTACACCAGGTCCTTGCTCGGCCAGTGTGTATAGCGATCCTACTATTCTCATGCATTAATCTATGTAAGTCTTTTCAAGTATGCAATATTTGTCCGTCAATCCCCTTTTCCCATATCGCTACCGGGAAGTTATTTCTTATCGTCCTCTTACGTTAACCTGACTAATCACCGGGTCTCAGTCACTCAGCCAGGGATGCCTCGCGTGACGAATTAGTCAGCCATCTGAGGGTCAAAAGACCATGTCAGATCTAGTCGTGTAAGAGTACCCATATGTATTGTATTAACTGACAGTGTAATCAAAAATTGGTTTTTCCAACATCATGGCCAGGGGCTAGGAGCTGTTTCAATATAGTTTGTTATGAGATTCAAGCTGCTTTTGTGGAAATCGTTCCATAAAACCAGCTGGGGGATAGCAAGGGTACATAACTCCATTCAGCCGAGGGCAGCTTTGGCAAGAGTATTCATTTATTGTCACACAGAAATCATTTATTTTCAATTCATATCTTGTTTCTCTTGACCTGTTCGCTTGGGGCTTTCTATCTAACAATTTTATTGTGAGTACTTGATTTCAGAAAGGTCAGATAATAGAGTAAAAGACTGTGGGGGGTGTTACACCAGGGTAGCTCACATAAGGCAATGACGATCAGCGAAAGTGGGCCCAAGGGCCTTGACCTTCGGGTCAATCACTCGACCCGGACCAGGGTAGGCCACAACCATCTTGGTCGGGAGTAGCTACCTCGACCTCTTTGGTCGCCAGCCCTCCCGACCCCAGCACGAAGGACACTTTGATGCCCTAGTCCAGACCCCTGCATCGACACTGGTCCAAGAAGACCGTGCCCACCACCTCGGAGAGGAGGCTTCTTCCCCAAGGGACAATGGAAGACGGGGAGGGGACAACTCGACAAAGGATGACGTCACCCGACAAGACTGCGCACAAGGCACCTGTGGCGATTAGGACCCGTAGGACTAGCGTGTGTGTGTTTTTGAGATATTTTCTTGTACTCTCTTTTTGCTTTAGGGCATAGCTTTCTTGATCCCAAGTCCTCTTGTAACTACCCCCCTTGAGCTATAAAAGGGAGGGCAGATGGTGGGTTTGGGGGATCAATCCTTGCGAGCTAGAGGCGAAGCCCTGGCAATTTGCTTCTAGGCTCTAGAGTTCGAAAACACTGTACTCATTCATAGTTCATATACCACCCCAACAAAGAACACTGGACTAGGCCTATTATCCTTCGGGAGGGCTGAACCAGTATAAACCCCTTTGTCTCTTGGCTCGCTTTGTGTTCGAGTCGACCATCGGATCCTATCGGTAGGCACCCCGACCACTTTTTCACCTCCCTGGGCAACCCCCTGGGAGGACTTGCCGACCACCCGTTGACAGTTGGCGCGCCAGGTAGGGGCGTCGTCTTCGCCGATTGGAGCGATTCGATGGTTGTTCTCTCCTCCTCTGACTTCAAGGCTCTGGCTGGTTCGACATTCATTTTCAAGAGTTTGGTCTCCCGCGCTGATGATTTTAGCCGCCTCACTCTCCCCCAGGAAGCTCCCGGTGTGCTGGAGGGCGATGCCGCTCCACAGCGGGGGGCGATTAAGGCGAGGCTCAACGCCATGCGCCGCGTGATGCCGAATCCGATGGAAATTTGGGCCACCTAGGTTTGGTGTTCCAAGCTCTCGACCACTGCGCGGTGGTTTCAAGGATGGGCCCCGCCCAAACGTGGATCCAGCGTGTACCTGGGTGTTAAGCCATTCGCCTAGCTTCCCTGTCACATAGGGTGTCCTCTTTTGGCTCCTCTAAGGCGCTCGATGCTGCCAGCACCTATGGGCTGAAGGGCATCGGGGAACTCCTCGCTATGGTTCGCCCCATCATACCACTCGGGCCCTGAAGTTGCGACGTGTGAAGTACGCTCCCAACAACCGGGGGCCAGTCCACTTCATCAACATGGCGGAGGTGGCTTCGGATGACGAGGCCACGGGCTCTCAGGGGTCAGTCGCCCATTATGACGTACGACGGAGCCACAATGTCGACCGGACGCCGCGGCGAGTACGGGTCCAATTGGCTCGCCCCCGACCTAGTTATTGGGCCTCTGCTTTTACAATGGAGTTTGAGGGGCATCAGGTTTTCTGCTCCCCTATGGCTAATTTGTCGCCATCGAGCGTGCGCTCGTTACCCTTCCAGACTCCCCGGAGGTGCGAAGGGCGATGGCCATGGCCCAAGTAGCAGCGACACAACTTAATGCACCTGGTCCTTCCGAAGTCTCCCATCGGAGTGTTGGCCGGCTGGGATCTCAACGACTGCTGGGTGTGGGTAATGTGTCTTCACTTCGTGTCTCACGAGGTCATGCGTCGGGTGCCAAGGACCTGTCAGCCGCCTGGGAGGGGTGTCGGTCTAAGGCCCAATTGCGGGAGCGATGAAACGGGTCCTATGAAGGGGACGTGCACAAATTATTACGCAGTGTCTCAATGCACAGAACACTATCGAGCGCCGCGTAGCCGAACGCAAGCACACGGAGCTACGCCGTTGGGAAAATTATGACAGGGAGCATGGAGCGCCCGAAGGCGCGTGTCACACCCAAAAATTTAGCCCAAATTTCCAGACTATTTTATGTATTAAATCCCTGTCCAGGAATCAACCAGGGTACATAAAATGGCAAATTAATACACAGATCCAAACGTAAAAAAACACTTACTGAAGAGGCATTTAGTTCTCACACCCAAAAAGGACGGCAGTGGTAAAGAAAAACGATCCTACCGGGGCTTCAGCTTCACTCTACAGGCAAACTCAATTGGGGTCTAATCCTTGATCTTCTAACTTTGTCTTCAACTCAGAAGCACTACATTCTGAAAGGGGGAAAATTCACAAGGGTGAGTACAACCACCATACTCAACAAGCCACATCGAGAAATGCAGACGTGCAAAGGGAGACAAGAGTGGCTTGGGGCTATTTTGCATAAATGCAGTTGTAAACCTTTGTAGTTTAAAAATAGTAAAACAGTTGAGTATTTAAGTCAATATTAAACTTTGCGCACGTCCCACGTGAAACAGGCCCAACCATTCCACCTAAACTAAACCAGTTCCATTAAGTCCAAATTATTAAAGTGGGACTAATCATAGTGAATCTGGTCAATCGCCCATAACAGTGGCACGGCTATTCGAATAGTTTTACTCAGATCAGATATGCACAACTTTACCCACAAGACACGGTCCACCGTATGTCACTGTGCCATGCCTGACACATCACCATGCGAGTGATCGTGACAAGACCTTTCGCATAACTCCCCCTAACCAAGCAAAACCACACCAAGGTTTTGCCCCCACTCCTTGAAAGGCAATGGGCAGCCCCCCTGCATGTCGCAATGAATCCGAAGCCAATCAACCGGGTGCCCTGGCCAACCAAACCCCATCACGCCCACCCTTACTAGGGTACGTCGGCTAGGGACAGCTATACTACGAGTCAAGCAGTTGCCCATTCTTGCTTGTAGTAAGCGTTGTAATTCTTCTAGGGTTTCCCATGAACCGATTCTTAATTGCCACGGGTGCGATAATCCAAAACCATGCACCCATAGCCCACCATTAAGTCATATTTTAGTTGAGATACTTATGAGCAATAAGACATAGCCAGGTGTATTGAGCTTACAGCTCATTAGGGACTAGAATAAATAGTGTAATTATCCCATTTAGTGAGCTAGTGGTAATTAAGCATGGCTAAGCATATAATTCTAGCTAAAATCAACATCAGTGACTAAAGCTAGTCAAATTATCACCCAAGGTTAACAAAGGACGGATAACAAGTAAATAAAGCTCAAACAAGCAGATAGGTAATCCATCATTTTATGTAATTAGCAAAGAAATGCAACTATATTTGCAAACATAAAAAACTTATAAAAATAGGATCAATATGCTTCAAGGGAAGTGTGACTTGTCTTGCTTCTTCGAACAACCATCTGGACTCTTTTCCTCGCGAATGCGAACTCCAGAAACGACGAAATCTACACGCTGGCACACAAAAATGAAGAAAAACCCTAATAAAAACCAAATAACAATACATAAAAAGTAAACAAACATATAGGGCTCAATTTTAGATGAACTTTGCAATTTGAATGGCCCAATTTGGAGTTCGTATGAATTAGATATGAATTTTAGAAGTTTTGGACCATTTAAATGAATTCTGAAAATTAAAATGATTTATATCATAATTTTTAAATTAATTTTATAAAGGAAAAGGCTGATGCTGACGTCAGCAACCGAGGGCTCACGTCAGTGGGCTTGGGCTCGGGGTGACATCAGGAAACCGAATGCTGACGTCAGCAGGCAGGGCTGATGTCAACGGTTGACGCAAGCGAGGGCTAACGTTAATGGGCCAAGGGCCGACGTCAATAGTCGAGGGCTGACGTCAGCGGCGGCGATGGTGGTACACCACGGTGGACTCGATCCATAGGGACCGGTCCACAGTCCACCACGTGGATTGCCGGATCACCCCGAAGGGGATTGGGCGGCCACGGGAACCGATGGCCCGGATTGGTTTGGGACAGATCCGACGCCTGGGAGGTGACCTAGAGTTAGTGGGCGGCGGATGAGCTTGGCACGGCCGGCCATGGCCACGCGGTGGCCGGCTGGCTTGCTAGCGGCGCGGGGTTGCACAAATCGGCGTGGGCTCGCGCTAGGGTTTGCCGGTTGCAGCGCGGGCTCGCGGGAAGTGGCGCTAGTGCTCAGGACAAAGAAGGAAGAGAGCGGGGAAACTCACAGGCGCTGAGGAAGACGATAGCGGCGCACGGCGGCAGTTTTCGACGGCGAAGATTTAGGGCTCAAATCGGCTCGGGGAAAAAGGAAACACGGAGAGGACGAGCTTGCGGACTTTATAGTGGGATTTGGGAGACCGGGTAGCGCACAGATGAGGCCAGATTGCTCGTCGTTCCTCTTGGACTCAGAGAGAGAGAGAGACGGCTAAGTTTGTTAGGGTTTGCACGAGCGGGCTCGGATACGGGGCGGCACGGGTGCGAACAGACGTGGTGCGGCGTTGCGCGACTTGGGGCGGCTTGGGGACGGTCGAGATGGCGCGGGGCGACGCAGCGCGGATGACTCGGGAGTGCGCGATGGGAGGTTGGGGATACGCCCGACAGGTGGGGTCTACCTGTCGACGGCTCGGGGGGAGAGTGGCTGACGAGCGGGCCCCACACGTCAGCGAGCGAAGAGAGAGAGGCGCGGAAGGGACGCGATGTAGACTTTGCACGCGTGGGAGGGAGACGGGCCGCGAGCCGGGCCGACGCTAGGGAGGAGAGAGAGAAGGAAGCGTCGACCGGGCTGGGCCGCAAGGGGGCAAAGGCGGACTTTTTGGGCCGTTTCCGACCTAGAACAAAAGGGAGGATTTTTAATTTGCTTCTCATTTGAATTAATTAGCTAAATGGACTTTGAGTTTTTATAAATGCTTCCAATGCTCAAATAATTCCCTGAAAATTCTCGAAAATAGATGAGTACCTAAAGTATTTAATAAAAATATCAACAGCTAATTTAATGATTAATTTACTTATTTAAATAATTATTGAAGTGCTCTTTGTATTATTAAAATTATTTCGGACCTCCAAAATTTCACGAAAAATTTCGAGAGTACTTTAGGGCATGGAGAATATTTAAAAATATTTCCAACCATGATTTTAAAGAAAGATTAATTTCCTTAATAATTCACTTGATTACTTTTCTTTCATTTTATTTATTTTTTAGGAAATGATTTATTTAATGATTTTTAATTCCGAACAAAAATCGGGTTGTGACTACCCGATCGGCATTATGTCTCCTTCCCGGCACCATAGCTTTCTTGCCTTCACCGATCATCTCCGTCGGGTGGAGTGGCCCCAAGAGTTCCGACCAACCAGAATCGATCCCGACGATGGTAAAATGGACCCTTCTTTATGGTTGCGGCTCTACAGCACGGCCATCAACTGGCTGGCAGGCCTGCCCGACAACACTATCGACTCGTGGGAGGATCTTTGTGAGGCCTTTGTCGCCCATTACCAGGGGACCTGGCAAACGCCCCGCCACGCGCTATGACCTCCAGCAAATTAGGCAGAGCGCCAGGGAGCCCATTCGGGACTATATTCGATGGTTTTCTGAGCGGCGCAACACTGTCGCCAGCATTTCAGATAGTGACGTAATGAACATTTTTTCAAAGGCCTCCGCAAGCCCTCCGAGCTGTTCTGGAGCCTGGTCATGTTCCCGCCAACGTCCCCCATAGATATGGTTGCCACTGTAGAGCTCTTCGCCCGGGCAGAAGACGTCGAGCGACTACATTTGTATGGTTCCGAGCGTCGCCCGGCGAGGGAATCCCAGAGAAAGGGGCTGGCAGACCCGAATGTGCAACTCCCAAGAGGAACCATTCACCGGTCGTCCGAACTTCGTCGCCGGGAGCACGTGGGGCGGAGGCCTACCATCGAGGTAACAGTCGTTGAGGGATTCGGGCAAGATCAAGGGGGTGAAGCCTCACGCATGACGTCCTGGGAAACCCTTGATGAGCCTTGCATCTTACACCCAAAGGGTAAGCACACAGTCCGGCAATGCTGCACGCTTCGGAACCGTTTGGCCAAAGGAAGCATGACATCCGGCGACCCCCGAGAGGTCTATTGGTATTTATTACAACCACAGAATAATATGCAAGCGCATGGAATACCATTGTAGCACTTCACCCAAGGGAGTAGTCCAAGGGATATCGAATCCAAGAAACGGTAGGGACTATCTAAGAGAAAGGATCATCCAAGGACATCCAAGATTAGGTAGGCGATAGTATAGAGAGGATTACTATGGTTGCGGCTCTAAGAAGCAGGTAAATTACTCTAGATTTTCTCTTGCTTGCTTCGGGCGCTGGCTTACACTTGGTCTGCCGAGTGACTCTGGCCTACAGCTCTACGCCATACCCGAATATGGAGGAATACTAAGGACGAACAGGGTTGTCAACACCTGCCGCCTACCTCTCACCCGTGGAGTACGAGGCAAAAAAAGGTAATCTCTAGCCTAGACACCACATCTAAACTATTGAATACTACTCTAATCTCGGCCAAGAACACCCGTCTTTATCAGGGGTCTTAGACTAGAGCACCCAAATTAGGGCAGTGATCCCACAAGCAAAATGAAAGTAAAGTACTCAATGTAAATGCTTAACAACCAAAGTAAAAACGAACACTTACTTTATTGAAGAAAGCATTCGTCGAGGTACAAGGCCGAAGGTCGGCACCGGAACTCCCGGCACTCCTCCGAACTACCCCTCGGAGACAACTCCGACATTTGGGGCACTCCTTTCAGAGCTTCCCCTCACTCTCTAACCTATCTTCTAAGTACTAGAAAGCTAGCACTAAAACCTTTGGAATTGAAGCTTTGAACTTATTGGAGGTTGTTTTGAAGTGAGTGATGAGCTCCCCTTTTATAACTTGGTATGGCGGTTGTATGACGATTAGAAACCGCCATACACACCTAACCGTCATTGGGAATGCTTGTAGCGGCGCCACGTGGAAGATGGAGGTGAGGGGTGGCGACTCTGGTTCGGCCAAACCCTGGTCAGCCGCCCTCATAACTGACTTTCTCCTATCTCTTTCAGGTGGGTCCTTATGGCGGTTCCTGGGAAATTGGTGCCAAACTAAGTCAGTTTCATCTGACTTGTGGGCCCTCCGATCCGCGGGAAGATGACATGGCGATAGTCGATTGGTTGAAGTTATGTTCATCGCCATGAAAGCACACCTTTCACTTCAATTTGAACAAGAGTCACCTGCATACATTAATTTACCAACACTCGTGGAAAAGGTTAGTTTATAACCCCTACCACTACGTTGATATGCCAAGTTTGTTCCACTTATGAGGGGTTGACGGTCTGTTTTAAGGTAATAACAACCGTCAACAAGGTCACAGGGGGAGTGGGCACGAGGTAAAACGCCAAAGAGGTAAGCTTGGGTGAGGAAGACTCTGAGGAGTTGTTCCAAAGGATCAGCGCAATATGCGGTAGGGAGAGCGCGTCAGGCACTCGCTGGTAACGGGAGCTACTCGATCGACGGTTGGGCATCTCACCAAGATATCCGTGAAGTCCCCAAGATGGCGCCGTCTGTGGAATTTCAGGTCACTACTTCCCCAACAAACCAATGTGCCGAGGACTTAAGTCCGAGACAACACCTATAAGAAGTGATTTCCATATGCTGGCGGAGGTCAAGCATGCAGGACCAAGACTTTGGTAGGCTTCTGTCACCACGTATGCTATCCTAACGGGTGGGTTCCATCGGGAGGTGTCGAAGGCCCCGATCAACGCAGTCAGGAGTAACAGGTGATGGAGCATACAATGAGTCGGGGTTACGCTTAAAACAGCTAAGTACTCCATGCCTGATCATTTTTCATTAGCATATTGTGGATTATTGCCTTCTCTAACTTGTTCATTTCTTTTCCCGACCCCCAGGGTAGCCAACGTGCACTCAGCTACATCCTCGCAGTTCCCGACCTGGCATGGTCGGGGCTCCATGGGAGGAGTCCTACCAAGTGCACTCGAGCTACCCGGGTGTTCGGTAGCCCTCCCGAGCGTCCGATGACCACTCGAACCCCCCGCCGCACAACGCTCATGGCCTGCCCAAAGTTGCATGGTCCCAAGCCAGGAAATGGGAATAAAAGGGGAAATTCGCTGGTCAGCAACCGTGTCGCTCGGGGGCTCGTTCTTGGCCCACCTAACCAAACCTGATGGCTCAAACCTGTTGACGGTAAAAATGTCATGCACTGGTCTGAGAAATCTGCTAGGTCTAGTGTAGGTCCAAATCTTGCTTTTAAGGTTCGTAGGCGTGCCAGTTGGTTTGATCCTGAAACCAACAAGAAACAAAGAAAGAAAACAGAGTTAGTCCATAAACGATATTGACCGATGACATATCGCTCGATATTGACCGATGCTATATGCATAGAATGAGCAATGGGAAATTGGATCTAATTGATTGGCTATAGATATTCATAATATATAATCTAAATCTTGAAATACGTTTAAACCAAGTGATTGGGATAGATCAGTAGCATGCCGAGACAGTATAAATGACTTATGTCTAAAAGTACTTTAAGACAAAGATTATATGTATTTATAGCATAGCCGATGTCATAAATCTAACATGTATTGGCTAGTACTCCGATACCTCTTTATACTAAGATATCAATATAGATTACATACATTAAATAGGAACCAATCAGGTGTTAAGATAACCTAACAGATAGATAACAAGCTTAATCTATTTAATCATAGTGAGATCTTGATATAAAGGACAGATTTAACATATCAAGCAAACATGTAAGAAGCAAGATAGCTAAATCAGGTAAGATCGGCTGAAACCCCGATACTATCTCTAATAGCAATAATAAGACACGATAAATATTATGATTCTAGATAATACTTAGTAGGTCAGATTCAGCCGATGCAACACTAAGCATACAGAGAAGCATAATATCTAAACAAGTCTATGAAAGCCTTTCGAGATGGTGGATACACTATATAATCCAAGTCAACATTGATATCTAACCCTACCGGTTGTTGTCTAGTAACAGATGCTAGCCGATTAGGGTTAGACAACAATATCGATCTAGATTATACAGCTTATATCATAACTAGATGATTTACGTAAACAGGATTAGAGTGTCATAAAGATGGAAGCACTAATCCCGAGAGCGCAAGCCATCATAACAAGCTTTACCTCTCGTCGGTGATCGAACCCGATGCAGCCCAACTCGAAAGCAAGAACTCATCGAAGTAATTGAAAGGAAAAAGGTGGCGATGCGTCGAAGTTGTATTGAACTAATTGTTGTTTTTTATTACAAGGTCTTGGGTGATATTTATACCCAAATATATGATATGTCCTTGTCGGACATGACTCCTATCTCTAGTACAACTCAAAATACGGATAAGTCTCTTAGGTGGACTCTTACCGGTACAATCTATAAGGAAATTATTTAAAACAACCTAATTAATAGATAAAATTGTGTTTTTTGGACTCTATCAATGTATGGCAATCCTCATGAAGCACTTGAAATGAATCTGATGACGATTCCAATGCACTTTTGCCGGGATCGGCTACATCGGCTTTCCTTATCAAAATCGGCTACGTCAGCTGTCCTTGTCCGACTCAGTCTTAGCCGATGAACACCTTAACCGATTCGGTCTCAGCCGTTGTGCACTTTATCTCTGAGAATCACGATCTCCTCCAAATCCACTTCAGCTTTAATTCCAAACCCGATAGTCGGCTTACCAAATTTGGTCGTTAACAGAACCCGACGTCCCTCGTGCTAGGGGTTGGTCCCCTAACCGAGGCTGTCTAGGGTTGTGATCGGGCTTGAGTCGGTCGGGTGCTAGGCGAATGAGTCCAGGGGCGTTTAACGCCTATCCACGCGTAAACGATGAAGTTGCCTGAGCTTGACTTACAATCCCCTAGATCCGTCTGGCATGGGCAAAAGTCACTCTACCTCGATGGTCAAACACGTGCTGGGTAGTCGGTCGTCGCCCATACGCCTATTTGTTGTGTATATGACCTAGTTGCCTGGGCATGACTGGGAATCCCCCGGATCCGCTCCGTTTGAGGCCCTAAGTCGCCCTACCTCGACGGTCACACATGCAGTGGTTAGGCAGTCGTCACCGGCATGACTACTTGCTCCGTATATGACTAAGATGTTCGAGCAGGACTGGGGATCCATCATGTCCATCTGTTGAGGCCTTAAGTCGATCGACCTCGAGGGTCAAATACGCAGCAGGGAGTCTGCCCCAACTTGGTCTTCTCGCTCAGCGAACTTTACACGCTGACTACCGGGAAGCTTAGGCATGATGGGAAGACCCGCGGATCAGGTCCGACCAGGATCCAAACTGCCCAACGACGCAGAGCAAAAGCGTGACCAATGATCAGCCACCCTGCAAACTACTATTTCGCCCCTTCCTGACCAGCTAAACTCCCAGGCTTATTCTGACAAGGCAAAGGCTGTTTCATCGTAACAAGCGAAAGCACAATGGTACGAAGGCAAAAGTACAAAAAGAAAAAAATGAAGGGGGAGAAAAACCTTCATGCAAATTAAAACATGTCCTGCTAATATGGCCAAAAGTGTTGGGGCCCTGTCGCCAAGGCACCCGATTCGGCCTTTTTGTTATAGGGTCATCTTGGAAATGATCCTTTCTGCTATCAGCTCGATTTCGGCATAAATCCCGCCCACGTCGGCCTTGGTGACTCCTAGTGGCCAGCCTTTGACCACCGCCTCGATCTTCGCGCGCAGATACAACATATGTATCACGCCAAGCATGTGCTTAGCCGCCATCTTTGACGCATCCCTGGCATAGGCTTTTAGCTGCTCTGGTCCCTTGAGCAGCCGTGCTACTCAGACATCCTCAGGCTCCTCGGCTTGAGCTTGATTGGGATCAATCGCGGCAATGACCTTCAATGCCGCCTCCTGATAAAATTGCCAGCGGTCCTGGAGACTCTCCATTTGGTTACGGGTTGAGGAAAGGCGCTCTATGCCAAAAGAAGTTTATCAATGCAAAAAAAAGAAGGAAGAGGAGGGTAAGGCGAATGCTTACTCATGACCCCCTTCCTCGACGCCTCAGATAGTGTCATGGCTACTTCGGCTTCGGCCCGCGCCGTCTCGATCGCCTTCAATTTCTCCTCAGCCACGGTTTTCGCTGCTTCAGAAGCCTCTAGTCGGGACGTGATCTTAGAATGTGCGGCCTCGACTTCGGCTTTGGTCGCCTCCAGGGCTGCAAGCTTCGACTTGACCACAGACCTCGCAGCCTCGGCTTCAGCTTTGGCCGACTCTATGGCCCCCAATGCGGCTAGCCTCGTTTCCATTTCTTCCACCCACCCATCCGACGACGTTTGGTGGGTGACCTCCTAAGAGCATAAGGTGAGGAGGGAGTTGGAGAAATCAGAACACAACAAGGAGGGGTCATGGGAGGATCTTACCGATAAAAGGGTACAGAGTTGGTGCATGAGATAATCAGCCTCGGCCGCCTGCTCGGCCTTACGAGTAGCATGGTCACCAACCGTTGGCAAGTCCAACGGGATTCCATGGCCTTCGGGATGCCCAGCAGTTGACATCCTGACTTCCAAGGAGGCCGAAGGCCTGACCCCTTCCCCGTGGCAGGCACGGGGTGGCCCGAGGAGGATACCTCGGGAACCAAGCCATCCACGGCGAGTAGGGCCACATCTAAATTAGGCCCTGGTGCGCCCACTGGTTCACCGAGTCCTAAGTCTAGACTGTCCCCCACGACCTCATCCACCCGGGATTGGTCGGTCACCACCATGACCTCAGAGTCTCTATTCCCCATTGGCCTGCGGGACATAATTTGTTTTCATGCTCAGTACGTCAACAAAGGAAAAGCAAGTAACTCCGACACAAACCTGGATGACGCTGCAAAACCGAAGCCAATATGCTTTGGCACCTTCCTGGAGGATGCCCTAGGCGACTCACTCGAAGCTAGTGACATATTCAGGAGTCGTGCTCCCGACTTGTCCGACCGCTCCTCGTCAGAAGAACTCTCTAACTTCCTCTTAAAACTTCCCGATGTCATCCAAACGTCAGACGATGTCACTGGGAATTGAATTCGGGGAACATTGCCCTTCGTAACCGCCAATTCTGGGATCGGCGGCAACGAGACATATATGCATAGCCCCTGTCAAAACAACACACCTGGCAGGTGAGGCGATGGAGTCAAAAAAAAATATACATACATAATCACCTTTGGCCGTTAGTTGGAGAAGCTGAAGGCTGGTGATCCCCCCGCGTCAAGGTTATTCAAGTGGACGAAGATGGACTCCAGTTTGCGCCGAATGTGATCCTAGAGGTCTGCAGCCTCCAGGGCTAGGCCTCGGCCTCCCGAGCACTCGAAGGTGGGGGCCTCTCTACCCTTACTTGGCTGAAGGCCCCGGTAAACAAAGTCGAGAGTCACCTAAGCACCGGTGAGTCCTTGCATCTGCAGAACCTCCACCTTGGCTACCAACTCCTCAACCTGGTCGTGCTCCGCATCAGGACCAAGCATCGTCCAAGTGGTGGCTGGGATCGGACCCTAGTCAATATTGGAGGAAATCGTCGTCTCTAGATTCCAGATGTAAAACCAATCGGCGAGCCAGCCTTCTTCGGGTATTGCCAAGTCTACTGGAACATAATGCTGAGAAGCACCGTCCCACTGCCAGAGCTCAGCCCCTCCGATGATTCTGCCATCCGTTAAGCGAAGGAGGAAATATTGGCAAACAAGATTAAAATGCGGGTCTATCCCGAGATAGGCCTCACAAAGATGAATGAAGAGAGAAATTTGAAGGATCGAGTTAGGGGCCAGGTTGCAAAGAGCGATGTCATAATAATGGAGTAAACCTCGCACAAAAGAGTGGGCTAGAACCCCAAACCCACGAAGCAAGAAGGGAGCAAAAACAGTCAACTCATCTACATTGGGAGAGGGGAATCGTTCCCCCGCGGCCAAACGCCATAACGAGGTCTCTATCGGCGAAAGGACGCCGAACCGCATTAGCTCCTCTACCATTTCATCTCCAACCCGAGATGGGGCGAAGGCTGACCTCTGACTGATGTCACCCTGGCCTTTTGTCAAAGCTTCCCCCTCCTTCCTCGCGGCTCTCCTGGTGGGAGCCATCCTCCTTCTAAGATCGAACTCCCAAACTAAGCCAACCAGAGGGGGGTGAATGGTTGGTACACCAAAAATAAATCTCAGCGGAAATCAGACTTACCCTCACAACTCGATGGCCTGCGGTCTGACCGGAGGTGTTGCACCGGTCTGACCGCCTGAACCTGCCGGTCTGACCGTCGGTATAGCGCCGGTCTGACCGCCCATGTAGCCAATCTCTAGGACTTAGCCGATTCTCCTGATGTAGCCGATCGCCGTGTGTAGCCGATATGTGCCGGTCTAACCGTAGTAACTCGAGTGGTATGACCGATGTAAAGCTTCGGTCTAACCGCTGATTAGACAGCCGCACCCGATGAAAACACAACACAAAGATTTCTCAAAGTATATTAAACTTTATTGAATCTCTCTTGTGTTTACAAAGTGCAATCTCAGCACTCCTCACAAAATTTTGAGCAAAACTCAAAACCCTAAATTTATCTCCACTCAAAACTCTCTAAAACTTGATACAAAGAGGCCACGCCTCCCCTCACAATTTATACACAAGACGTGCAGCCAAAACCACAAATCCAACTCATATATAAAGTCTTAATCCCCTAGAAAACCTTCCCATACAAGTACAAACTTGACATAAATCAACCATCGCAATCTCGGTCTTTCCAATCTTGAAACATCGTATTCCATACGCACACAATATCTCCATCGTATGCCATATGGAAACTTCACCAATCACGTGCACTAATCTCTACCCTTAAGTATCCCGCATAATCTCCATCTTGGACGTCACCTTATCTCCAAGTTGACTCCAACTCGATTACCGATGACACTTTCCCGAGGCGTAAAGATTACCTGCGCATAATTAAACAAAGAAACCATATCCGAGCACAAGCTATCTCCAACTTGACTCAATGTCAGCATAAACAACCATACATGCGCATAGAAACATGAATCTTCCATAAACAAACAAGGAAACAACCCGAAACCGAAACCAAAACAAAATCGGCCTGCAGCTGGACTATGTCGATCGGTCTGACCGGAGGTGCCCGCCCAGTCTGACCGCACAATGTCCTTCAGTCAGACCGACATAGCAATCCCGATCAGACTAGACAATGCAGTCGGCAGTATTGTTCCAAATCCATTGTGCCAATAATCTCCAAATAACAAAACCAACAATCCAATAATCACATATACCAATTGTTCATCATAATAAAAGAATCAAACACACTTTGATTTTACACTTCTCAGGCAAGGACGATGAGAAATGTGGCCCAGCAGGATTAAAGTGACCTTTGGCAAACGAAAAAAACGAAGGAGCAAAAAGCGTGAAGAGCTCTGCGGCATGAAGCATGAAGAAGGCAAAGATGGGGCGCGGAACTTAAATAGAGAAATAATCATAGGACGGGCCGTGTTATCCTTGGGAAGCACACGGTGTTGGTGGTGATCTTTATGCCATTTTAAGGCACTCCAGGCCGATTGCCATGCCCAACCGCCATGTCGCCTTGATGATGGAGCGGAACTGTCGCACTCTAGAAGCAGTTAAGTGGAGAGCGTGGCGTCTCACCTGGGCCCACCACCTCGTCTGACACAACCTTCCCAAGTCATTGGGCCTTGAGATGATCGCGCAAAGAAAGCCACACATTCATGCTTGGTTGGTGTGGTGCCAAAAATGCTTTGCTTCAAACCGTCGATAGCCCACGCCCGCGGCACGAGCCCCCCAGATATCCACGTGTCGGAGACGACCCGGACCTTCCATTATAATTGCAAGATGAAGTGAAACGCTTCAAATCATCAAACGAACATAACGAAACGTCCGACGTCCCAAGAGAAAGATATTGGAAACATTGCTGGGCCTTTAGCCTGCCAGTCAACTTCAGCCTGAGATGTGTCCGTCAAACCACTCGAAGGCGGTGACCAGATGTGTTACACATTCAGGAGACTTGACAAAAATGGCTAAAGATCTACAACATCTCAAATATCCTTAACTCATACTCATGTGAATCTAGTTCCCAGGACGTGCAGTAGATTCACACTTTCATTTTAAGCATGGACATACATAGCAAACACAATTAAGATGAAAGAAACTTAAAGACTTACATCAACTGAATAATTACATAGGCCAACCGGCCAAAAATATATAAAAATCAGAGAACAGCGGAAGCTTGACTACCCTTTCACAAGCACATCGACTAGGGGTTTACCCCGTTAAGTTCAATCCTAGAAGAAGAAAATCGAAAACCCGTATCACTCAAGGACTAAGTCTAGACCTGCAAGCAAAGTGGATATTCCAGTAGCAAGGGTCAGTACATTAAACAAGTTAATGTACTGACAAGCATAAGTCAATCCTAACATACTACATGATAGGCATATATTCAACGAAGGGCTATATGAGTAGTTCATTTTCAGCATAAAGCAAATTTTATTTCACAATTCTTTTACAAAGGAGTTGATAATTCAATTAACAAAGATAAGTTTTAAGTTTCATCATTAATTTAATTATGATTCCATCATAATCATTACATTGTCCTCCTCCATGACAACAAGTTACAATATATCACCACACTCACACAACTCAACACATTTTATCAAAGACACATGATCAAATTTTTAAAACAATTGAGTCTATACTCATGACACTTCACCAAAGCGCTCTTGACTGTGAGCATGGCTAATCAATTAGTTTTAGAGAACTCTGCTGAGTTTGTACAGCTTTACCCACATGATATGAATCGCTCTAGTTTTGTCCTGTACCCGTCGGTACCACCATACTCTACACATTGAGTATAGTCTAGAGGTCACAGCGAAGCCTTTGCACTACTTAATCCCTAGCCTTGCACCAGCACGATTTGTGTTCCTCCATCCTAGGCATACTGGAATATAACCTAGAACCGTCAAGTGGCGTGGCCCCGTATTAAACTTGACGCCGTGATGGCGGACATGACAGGAACCCACCCACGGGCACAATATCGTTGTATTGGACAGACTTAATCGCCTAAACTACCACTTTGGGGGTAAATAGGAAGTTCCTCTGGGTATCTGAACCCATACACTCCGGCCTAAGTGCAAGGCTAAGTGCTAAGTAGATTATTCAGCTTAGTTCATCCCATACTAACACATGTGGATGTACAGAAAACTTTAAGTTGGTGACACAAGTTCGGTCCTTACGGGCTCGGGCAAACATCTCTCCCCCTGTCGGCATACAAATACATCAATTACATACCACATTTGCCGCCCAAGTCAAAATAAAATTTTTACCCATTTTGGTTCGCAAATACCCATCATATTAATCTATCCTAGCAAGAGTTCATATATCAAAAATACATTTTAGTTATCGATGGAATGAGCATTTGCATAATTCTCAGCAAGGCTAAGCAAGTATCGCAACAAGCATATATAAACCCATTTGAGCACAAGAAAATATATTATAACCATTTCTAGGGATACAAACAGCAAGAAATACAATTATTCAAGGTAGTAGATGCAGCAATTAGGACATAACTACCATATCCAAGTTTTAAATATCGATATAGTCTAAGTTCATATGCAACTTTGCTAACAAATATTTTCATCCCTCAAAATATGGGATTCAATATGTTCAAAGGAATGGAGTGGAAGAACTTTCCTTGATCTGGAGGGATGTTAGCACTTAATCCTCTCCATCACCGTTTATACAATTATCTAAACAAAACACATGATATACAATTATACACCGAAAATAGGCGAAAATCCAAAAATGCCCTAAAATGCATGATTTGTGCACATTGAGTTGGTACTGATCTAAAATAAATTTAAGTTAAAAAATTTCTAATTTATCTTATTCCATTTAAGAGTTATGACTTTTACAAGTTTTGTCGGGACGTAGCGGTATATGGTTAGGTGGTTTTTGGATAATGTTCCTATAATTTGATTTTTATTAATTTGACTTCACCAAGGTGAAGAGTTATGTTTTCTAGGACTAACGCATTTGGTTTCATAATTTTTAGAGTTAACATGAATTTTCTATGTATTAAACAAGTTATCACGTGCTCTTGGCCTATAACGTTCTTTATGTTATCACGTGCTCTTGGCCTATAACGTTCTTTATGTGGATAACTTCAGAGTGACATGTCAAGAACAGTGTTACTTCTATATTTAGGTGAATAAAGGATAAATTTTGGTTAGCAAAACCATTTTTAGTTCATAACCTCATGGTCCCTAATTTGTAAACTAGGAGGGCGCTCTGATGCTTTTTATTAACCTAAAGCTTATTTTCATAACTAAGTACATCAAGTTCTTGGTGAATGAGGATGAACCTGCTTCTCTGGTCTAATAGGTTTTAATTTGATTTGTTTGGACCTAAAGTGCTTATATATGTTTATATATACATATATATATTACTTAATTACTATTAATATACTATTAATATTATCTTTATAAGGTTTACTGATATATTTGGCATATAAGTGAGCATGTTTTATTTTACCTAATTGAAGTTCATTAGTTACTGGTTGGTTCACTCAAAAAGAACTAAAAATGAATTTTCTACAAATTTTACAAATTTTACAAGTTGAAGTGTACTCTAAGTTGTTTATTCATTATATAAATATTTAGGTGATATTAATATACAGTAAGCATATATTTATAAAATTTTTATTCTAAGTTGTTTATTCATTATATAAATATTTAAGTGATATTAATATACAGTAAGCATATATTTATAAAATTTTTATTTTATAGTTTGAAAGTACATGTATTGGTGGTCCTACAGAACTTGAGTTTACTCAAAAAAGAGTCAAGGAATTTTATATAAATATCTAAAGTTTAGGTCATCAAAATCACATCATTTTAATATTAATAGTCTTAAAGGCATTTGGTACAAAGTAACTATATGATTTTATTTTATTTTTCCTAAATAGAGAGTGTGAGTTGGTACATCTATAGTATTTAAGTATATCCAAAAATAAGTCAAATTGAATTTTCTATGTATTTTATAAGTTGGTACAAGTGTTATGTGTGATTTTCCTTATTTAAATTTTAAAGACAAAATTTGTACAGTAGGTGCTAAGTTTTATGTTCCTAAAGTAAAGTTTATGTCTTTGTGAATCCATAGCAACTAGAATCACCTCAAAAGGAGCTATATTTGATTTTATATGGAATTTAAAAGTTGGCATGATTTTTCTTTGGAATATCGATTAGTTTGTGTTTTTGTTTAAAATTTTCCAGATTTCAATTAGTTGGGTCCACATGTCATTCTATGAAGTTTTGCATAAAAACCCTTAGAGTTTTTAGAAATCAACCCGCAGCCTAAAAGCACATGTCTAATAATCTTTTCATTAAGAGTCCCTAAGTTCCAAAAGTATTGCATATAGGTTCGATCCCCACATGTAAGTGAATTGTCTGCTTTTAACATGAACCTTGGCTTTAGTCGAATTTATAAAATGTGGTCCTTGGCTTGTGCTTACAGGCAGGGAGGCATGGTTGCAGCACAAGCGAGCTCGCCGGCGGCGAACAGTAGCTATTCTCACCGCGCGACCAAAAGAAAAATTATGCGCAAGACTCTTGTGCACCCGTAGGTGGTCTAAATGCGGCCGATGGCGACTCGAGTTAATGGAAGTGGTGGCGCAATTGGTGGTGAGGCACGCATGCATATTCATGTGGTCCTAGAGCATGGAATAGGGTTTCATGATGCGTGCATGTGGTTCTACTGGTTACCAGGAAGCTCGGCGAGCTCAAAGCAAGGTCGGTCAGGGTCTGGACAGCAAGGTACATGCTTGGAACGTCCTGGCGGCGACGAGGAGCTTAGGGACGACGACGTCGGCTTGTTCTGCAGCATGCATGCCAAAGTCATTACATGCATGCGAGAGATCGATGGGAAACTCACTAGTTGGTCAGAAATCGACGGCGGAAGCTCAATGGCAGAGTTGGAGAAGACGAGCTCGATTCCCCCTACTCGCTGCGTCTCCGGCCAAGATTCTTGAGGGGTTTCGGAGAGCAAGTCGTGGTGATGATGGTGGTGCGGTGGATCGGCCTGAGCTTCACCTGATCGACGGGAACGGCGATGACGTCGTGGCGGTGATGCTCCAGAGCGTGCTACAAGGCCGACGATGGCATGGCGGCATTCCCATTGCTGCAGTGGACAAAATGAGAGGGGGTGAAAAGGGAATTTCTTTGGCATCATGAGGAGAGTATGGAACGAGAATGAAGCATAGATGAGAGTGGCTCTGTGGTGGTTGGGGAGATTGTCTTCCCGGCGGCCGGCAGTGAAAATGAAAGCGAGGGGATCGGTTGGAGTCCTGTGGAGATTAGGGCAATCGGGTATCTACATGGCAAGCTTATCCGACTGGAGGTAGGGATAGATTGCGCCTGCCATATATGTAAACCAACTACGACTTGGGTATTACGTTACCGATTAGATAAGGCAACGGCTCATAGTCACGGTTTGGTAAGATTGAGGAAACCGACTTAGAGTAAGATAGGGTTTCCGATCTGTAAGCCCACCTCCCAAGACTATATAAGGGGGGTAAGGGGCGTCCCTTGAGGGATATGCGATATCGGCTTTAGATCATATGCTTCATGAGAAGTTAGATCAGCTTTTAGCTTTCAGCCTTAGATCTTGAGATCAATAAAGACACTCGGCGGATCGAATCCCCGAAACAGGAGTAGGGTATTACCTCACGAGAGGGCCTGAACCTGTCTAAATCTTCTTTTCCTTCTAACCCATTGTGCTTGGCGATCTTGACTGCACCCCCAATTTTCTATTGCCGAAACCAAGTTTCGACAGTTGGCGCGCCAGGTAGGGGACCGCGCGTCAAGACTTCTTCGACAATCTCGCCGACAAGCGCGATGGGATCTCCTCCAGGATTCGGCGACTTCGCCGCCAACAACTTCTTCGACGACTCCTCCTTCGACTCGGATTCGAACCAGTCAAAAGGAGAGACCCACTCGACGCCGTTCGAGCTCCCGAACAGCGCCAAGATCTACGACGACATCTTTTCCAAGATGCAGTCCACCCTCTTCGACGAAAGAATTCACTCGGCACCGTTCGGATTGCCGAACACCGCCGAAATCTGCACCGATCTTCTCGTCTCCCCAACGGAGACGATCTACACGGAAGAAGACCTCTCGGTACCGTTTTGGTTACCAAACGCCGTCGAGATCTACGGCAAACTCCTCTCCCCCGAGTCGAGGTCGACCCACTCGGAGGAGCCCACTCCCCATGCTTTGACTCGGACCGAACGATCCGGACACGGGTTACCCAGGGCTAAGGGAGGTCGCCGTCATCCTCCCGTCATTCGGCTCATGCTCATCTTCGGAGCTCAACGAATATCTAAGCTCCGCCGGCCTTGACGACCTCTATGGCATCCCCTCGGACGAAGTCGACGACTCCGACTGCAACAAGGACTAAGAGCCAAAGTGCTTTGACGTCCTCATGGCTGAGGTGGCCGAGTCCGACTCAGCCATGGCCCGCAGGCTTGCGGAAGAAGAGCGAGCCAGGATCGAGCAAGAGCGCAAGCTAGCGGAAGAGGAGAAGAAACGCAAAGAAGAAGCCGACAGAAGAAAGCAGGATCTAAGGGCAGCCGGACAATCCGCTCAAGAGGCTATTCTTCAAACCCGAGTCTGCAACACCAATATCTTCCAGACGCCACAGCCAGTAACGCTGTTGCTGCCCTCACACTCCTGGACACCGTCATCGAGACGGCGCCCCCCGACGTGACTCCAATACTAGACAAGATCAAGACCATTGTTGCAGCTACAGCCAACGGTCATCCCTCCACCTCAGCACAAAGGCCGACTGAGTTTGTGGCTGAAACGCCCGACAGAAGCCGGCTCCCGCCGCTAAGGTCAAGGGATTACAAAAGGCCCGAGCCAGACCGGTCGACTACCAGGCCAAGAGGCCCACGCCACGAGTCCACACAGAAGTACCAGGAGAAAACGGCCGACTCCCGCGACAAACGACATGGACGTCCACCCGTCAACCATCGCGTCCGCCGCAACCACAGCTCCAGCTACCCAACCAGCCAACCGAAGACCCCGCCGAGTGATCTACGGGAAGTCCTCGATCGCCGCTACCAGGAGCGAGACCGACGCACTCGGGAAGATCGGAGGGAATCACCCGATAGCGGCGACGACGGAGTGCCAGCTTTCACTCGGGAGTTTCGCCGAGTGCACTGGCCGAATGGTTTTAAGCCAACAGGAATAGAGAAATATGATGGCAAGACCGACCCCGAGTCATGGCTTACCGTGTATACTCTCGCCATCCGCGCAGCAGGCGGCGACAACAAGGCTATGGCCAATTATTTGCCCGTGGCCCTCGCCAACTCAGCCAGGAACTGGCTCACGAACCTGCCAAGAGGCTCAATCGGCTCATGGAGCGAGCTGAGGGACCACTTCATCGCCAACTTCCAGGGCACCTTCGAGAGGCCCAGCACACACTTTGACTTATACAACGTCATTCAGAAGCCGGACGAGCCTCTGAAGGATTACATTCGGCGCTTCTCCGAAAAGCGCAACAAGATCCCCAACATCACCGATGACATCATCATCGCCGCCTTCCAGAAGGGAGTCCGTGTGATGAACCGTTGATCGGGAAGTTCGGCGCAAGCCACCGAAAACGGTGAAACAAATGTTCGAGACGGCGAACTCCTACGCCAAGTCCAATGATGCAATCAAGGCGGCACACCAAGACCTGGTTGCCACAACGCCCGATTCTCAACACCGTCGCCGAGTTGCGGCTTACGACGCGATCATGAACGATCGTGAACGCTCAGTGCACGCATCATCTACAAGCAATTCTCAGAGCAATATGCGGCACGGTTAAACAAGAAGCCGACTAATGAAACCGGTCCATCGGGAACCAAGAAGAACAACCCGACTGGAAATTCGGAGCTTTTTCAAAACCACGTGGGTGAGCTGAATCACATCTTCGGGGGCCGCAGGCTTATGAGTCCAAGAGGAAGCAAAAGCTGATGGACCGTGAGGTCGACGCGGCACAACCCGAAGTCCCACAACATCTACGATGGTCGGAGGTGGCCATCACGCTTAATTGCTCGGATCATCCTGACCGAGTGGTTTACCCAGGGCAGTATCCCTTGGTACTTGACCTGGTGGTTCAGAACATCAAGCTGAAGCGCGTCCTCATCGATGGGGGCAGCGTCCTCAATCTCCTGTTCGTCAAGACCCTGGATGAGATACAAATCCTGAGAACTGAGTTGAAGGCAAGCTCAGCCCCCTTCCACGGAATGATCCCGGGGCTGTCGCCCACACCACTCGGGCACATCGCCTTTCCAGTCACCTCCGGAGTTCGCGAGAATTTTCGAACGGAGAATACCACCTTCGGGGTAGTCGACTTCAAAGACGGCCTACCACGCGATCATCGGAAGGCCTGCACTCGCAAAATTCATGGCGATACCACACTACACTTACCTCTGCATGAAGACGCCTAGCCCTAACGGCGTCATCACCCTGCGCAGCGACGTCAAACAAGCCTTCACCTACGACGAAGAAAGATGCGATACGGCCCAATCTTGTGAGAGATCACGTGACCAGGAAGAAATCCGACTGGCTACATCAACATCTGAAGACGGTGAAATTTCTACAGAGAAGATAGCCAAGTCAGGGACAAGGCGACGCCAAAACGAAGAAGATCTTCCTTGATCCAGTCGGCAAGATATCTCCAAGGACTTAGAAGATACCATAGTCGCAATGTTCAAGCGCGAGCTTTCATTGTCGATGATTTGGTTCTACGCAAGATCCAGACCACCAAGGACCATCACAAATTATCTCCACTACGGGAAGGACCATACATAATCACTGAGGTGACTCGGCCAGGAGCATTTCGACTAAAGCGCGAAGATGGATCTATGGTGGAGAACTCCTGGAATATTGAACATCTTCGATGATACTATGCTTAAATTGCCGTAAGTTTTATGTTGTTCTTGACTGTCAACCTCAAGCAAGATGACTTCTTGAGTTGACAGTCGGGGGCTGCATACGTGTCAATAAAGCATGGTTTTCTTTGATAACTTGTTTATATTTAGTTTATCATTGTTTATTGTTTTGATTCGAGTTCAATAGATAAGGACCGAGAATTTTTGATGATCTAATCAAGTTTTAGGCTTGGTGACAGTCGGACGAAAATTACTTAAGAAATTTTCTATGAAGACTCGGTCAAGGCATTAACATAAATAAGCTAGATACCTACAAGTTCACATCGGAGGCATAAAGAGACCAAGATGATTAAACTTACTCCCGACTGAACCTCGGACGACAAGGGAATCTTGGAGGCTGGATGCGGAAGACGGCCTGTGATGGAACAAGAGTTCCTAGATGGATGGACTTGCACGCACACGAGTTTAGGGTTCTCCACGGAGAGCTGGTGAACAGTGCTGCGAAGAGGAAATTTTTAGGGAAGATGAAGTGTCGAGGATGACCACGAGGCTTCATAAAAAGACTTGAGGGTTTTTGCCAAGTTATCTCGCGATTGGGCCGAGCCCATGAGAGACTTGCGGCCCGGCTAAGGTGTGGCTTGACACGTGTCCTTAGGGACTTAAGTGGATGAACTTAAGCAGATTTGCCTTGGCAATATGCACGTGTCACGAGCCCAATGCCTTTAAAATTCTTTCATATCGCGGTTTACATAACTTCATGAGAAGTTGGCACGATGCAATTTGAAAGGTGACAAATAGTTAAGCTTTTCATGGCTGTCCCGATGACGGAACTATTTGGTTTTAAAGCATTTGATTAAATGATTATATCAATGCTATTTTTCCCACCTTGGTGAAGATCTTTTTAGATTAAAACCAATATTATGGCAGGAGCAATTTAATATTTTGGTCGTATTTTTCGATGACTGAAAATTTGTTTACCCATGAGGGTTGACTAAATTATTTGTCCCGAGATGACTCGGACAAGTTAACTCGGATGAGCATGAGCTTACCGAGTGTTTTTACCCACGAGGGTTGATGAGATTATTTGTCCCGAGATGACTCGGACAAGTTAACTCGGATGAGCATGAGCTTGCCGAGTGTTTTTACCCATGAGGGTCGATAGAATTACTTGTTCTGAGATGACTCGGGCAAGTTAACTCGGATGAGCATGAGCTTGCCGAGTGAATTGATTTCTTACCCATGAGGGCTAAATAAATTATTTGTTCCGAGACAACTCGGGCGAACTACTCGGATAAGCATGAGCTTGCCGAGTGATGTGATTTTTATGATTGCTTTAGCTTGAGCTAAGCATTTATATGAGAATTATTTGTTCCGAGATGACTCGGGCGAATTTCCAGGATGACTCGGGAAGATCAGCTCAGATAAGCATGAGCTTACCGAGCGAATTGATTTTTTACCCATCAGGGATGATTAAAATATTTGTTTCGAAATGATTCGGGCAGATCCACTCGGATAGACATGAGCCTACCGAGTGCTTTCCACCCACTAGGGTTAATTGAGTTATTTGCTCTTGGATGATTCGGGCAAATTCGCTCGGACGAGCACGAGCTTGCCGAGTGATTAGGTTGCTTTAGCTTGAGCTAAGCATCTATATAAGAATGATTTTTTATAGTTCTTGACTATATGTTTGGTCTGTTTTTGGCTAACCACGCAGTCGGGGGCTACGCTTAATTAGGCGCATCAGGAGATGCACCTAGATATTTATTTTTGAGAATTTTTGAGATATTTTCCAGCCCTTCACAGTCTTTGGAGCTATTCGGGAAGATTCAGGGAGAGATGATGGAATCGCTCGACGCCAGAAGCACTCGGCCAAAGAGATTTTTGGCTGCGTACTGTTTCGGTTTGAAGCTGAGTTGTCTCGTCAACTGAAAAGGACTCGGGGGCTACTGTGGAGATTAGGGCAATCGGGTATCTACATGGCAAGCTTATCCGACTGGAGGTAGGGATAGATTGCGCCTGCCATATATGTAAACCAACTACGACTTGGGTATTACGTTACCGATTAGATAAGGCAACGGCTCATAGTCACGGTTTGGTAAGATTGAGGAAACCGACTTAGAGTAAGATAGGGTTTCCGATCTGTAAGCCCACCTCCCAAGACTATATAAGGGGGGTAAGGGGCGTCCCTTGAGGGATATGTGATATCGGCTTAAGATCATATGCTTCATGAGAAGTTAGATCAGCTTTTAGCTTTCAGCCTTAGATCTTGAGATCAATAAAGACACTCGGCGGATCGAATCCCCGAAACAGGAGTAGGGTATTACCTCACGAGAGGGCCTGAACCTGTCTAAATCTTCTTTTCCTTCTAACCCATTGTGCTTGGCGATCTTGACTGCACCCCCAATTTTCTATTGCCGAAACCAAGTTTCGACAAGTCCTTTCTCTCGATGTTATTGGCACTGGTAGGGAGAGTAGGGTTAGGCGATGCGTTTGGGGAAGTTAGAGGGCGAGAGGAGGAGCTTGGTTGTTGACACCTCACAGCCATGCGTCAACTTCTTCCTGTGGCATGTCCGGGGCTGTTCCTCAGCGATTTTTGGACAGGGACTGGAGTGGAGCGAGCTGGAGAGGCTGTCAAGTGGGTCCTGGACGGGGGTGCACTAGATGGGTGAGTGAGGGATGGGTGGATTTCTGGGTATACCCGGTTTTTTGACGAATTTTTGGATTTTTCTCTCCCTCTCACTTTATAGCTCCATAACTTAATGTGTGGTCCAAATAAATTAGTGTAGATTTTTCTGGTGGTAGATAATTCCATTTTCTTTGGTTACACACAAAAATCAGTTGTAGATTGCTCTCACAAATTAAACAAAGATGGGGTAATTAGAAACTTGTTTGAATTTTTAGGAGATCTAAACCGAGGAGAAAAATTGTAGAAAAATTATATTTATTCATGATAATTAACCTAGTATTTGAATAAATTATTTTCTATATATACTTATGTGCATTTTTAATGATATTTTAGACAAGTTGTCCACTTAACCGATAAAGAATATTAATTAGCCTAATATTTAACTGTTTTGTCTAATTTGTTTGGGGTATCAACCCTAGTTATTAACTTGCACTAGAATTATGTTGAGTTGTACATAATGTTTGGCACCTACATGAATTTTTCCATGATTTTATCTGGTGCGGATTATTTTATAGAATTAGGATATCCTTTTCTCTGTATATGTGCTCCCACTTTATAATTGCATCTAATATTATTATGGGAGTTATATTAAATCTTTTCTTGGGCTGAGGTGATGTCCTTATGATGAAATGAGAGTTCAAAAATTCAGATGCTCAAAAAGACTTATTGTCAAAATAGGTTTTATGCATATGCACGTGTACATGTATGTTTGTACCCACCTTCTAAGTTAAAAACGAAAAAGATTTTCTTTTGTTCTCGAATTGTAATCAGGCCACTTGGTTGAAATACTTCACCTAAATTTGAAATGAAAATTTTTTGTTCACAAAATTGAGAATCTTCACTTTCATTTGATTTTGACAAAAATTTCTTGATCCCAAAATTTGGATATGTGATAATCTATCCCCCTTAAAACAAATCTCGTCCCCGAGATTTGGGTTGGGTTGTGGTTGAAAGTTCGTCGGTCTAACAAGGTTCGTCATATCTAGGTCTTCATCCTATCAAGTCGATGGATAAAATATTTGCTTAGGATAAGGCAAAGTTCTATCCTTAGGTTCCTAATGGTGATCCATTTCATGTATTTGCAATTCTTTGTTTCTGATAACATGATCTTTTCGGCTTGTAACTCGATATAAAATCTTTCAAACATACAAGATTTAATATGGCTATCGTTAAGCTTTTCTTAAGTTGTATAATAGACTTGCTTCTTCGAATCTGTAGAGACTTTTATTTGATAGATGGATAGGGATACTACATGGTAGGTACATGGTAGTGTGGTGGTTCGGTGTTTTGGGAGATGACTAGGGTATGGTAAAAGAGGGTTTTTTTTCCATCAGACTACCATACGGGGCACAATTTCTGGAATCTAAGGTCAAGCTTCACTCCTGTTTAGCTTACATCTTCAAAAACTAGATTTTTCGGATAGCAAGCATAGTAGTTTCAAAATTGAAGTTAAACAGGTTCTGGACTATTATTACACATAATCCATTGGGTCCTTACACAAAAGGCGACATGGTGGCCATATTACATATATTTTACAACATAGTTCCTTCAGCTGAAGATGGAAAATAGCAGTAGAACTCTCCCCACTCGAGTAGTTCACAGCGAAGGCGGGTAATGGCAACATACGCATTGTTTTGAATGCTAGAAGCTAACACGCTATGCTATCCTTCTTAAAGTTTAAAAGTTTTTGGCTAGGAGGATTGGTGAAATAGGAGATAAGCTAGTTTGGTAGTCTCAGATCTACCTACACCTTGTTTTGCTCGGGCATAATGTCCAACTGACTAATAGGTGGTGACGGTCTCCATCTAAGGAACAATTTTTTTTAAAGAAGTGTTTGTGAGTCTATAGATCCTACCCAAAGTTCTTCATAGGTATAGAAAAGGTCGCAACTACTCATGGGTTTAGATCATTGGCTAAGTTGCGATGACACAATTACCCAGACTCGCAAGAAAGCTCTTTTAAATTACAAAGAAAGGTGACAATTTTTAAAACAAAGGAATAATCTTAGAGAAACTTTCAAAATCTACAGGTCAAGTTTCCAAACCGTGGTTGCGAGTTGCTTCGATGTACAAATCTTGCATCCGACCATAAAGGGGCACAAAATTTGCGCATTGAGCCATCTCAACATAAATCACATAGTTCGGTTATGACTCGTTCCTAGTGTAACATTTCCATTTAAGCTTGTGGGGGCTTGCAAAGGCTACACATTTGTCTCTGGGTTTATTCGGTCATGATAAACTATCCCCCTTAAATAAATAAAGTTTTGCACTGGGGTTTATCAACGAGTCTTGATGGAAAGGAGCTAAATCGATATAGATGTTAGGTGCTGATTTACACAAACCTGAGGTACAATCTGAAGAAAAAGGATATGTTAGAGAGGTGTTAACTAGGAAAAACTTTTATATTCAACCTCCCAAGGAAGTGGTATACAATCTGAGGAGAGATGGTAATTTTTGGAAAAGTGGATTATTTTAGAGAAAATGGTCCAGACAAAGGATATAGTGCTGGAAAACGTTGGTTTGCTGTTCTTACTGGAGCTTTAGGCCAGGTTCTAAAGGTACAAAAATTTGAGCAAAAATCAGAGAGGTAGGTGAGTAGTATTGTGAGCTACCCTGAGGAAATCAAGATTTTATCACCTATGATTTAGGCTATACAAATTTGCGAAACAGACGACCTACGGATTCCGGGACAGGACTATGCAGTGCTATGTGAATTTTTATGCCATGGTGAAATGTCTCAAAAATTCAACCAAATTCTGGTGTCTACTGGTTATGTATGCAACCCTCTGTAAAAAGATACACCCTCTGTAAAAAGATACACATTTTATCTATTTAGGTTTGAGATATATGAAGAGATGAATGCAACTGCTACAAATTTCCAGAACATGATTATGTTAGTTAATTAGATGGTTTCACCATGATGCAGGGGTCCAAAAATTATGAAAAATTTCATGAAGCTTATTGAGTTAGTCTACATGTTGTTTGATAAATTTCTCGGTTTTATGACCTACGGTTTAGCCTACGCAAGATCTACAAACTGACTGACTCAAAATTCCAAAAGAAGAACAACCGGCACAAAATGAAACTTTACACAAGTTTTATGGTGTCTAAATTTATTATCTTAATGCATTATGTTAGAGTGGTCTAGAAACTATATTAATTTTAGGTGGTCCATCTAAGCAAATAATCTAGAAGTTGAAGCATCACAAACTTATCCTATTCAATTTACTCGTTTTAGGCCATACCGGTAAAATTTTGAAAAGTTGAGAATGAGGAGCTCAAAATTTTTCCCAATTCATCTTTGGTGCAGAGATAACTTGAGGAGATGAAATCCTTATAATGCTATCAAGTTTTATGTTTTATCAACCCATTTCATAACCCATTCACTAGAGGCTACTTCTAACCTGATAATTTGCAAAATCACACTAGCACATAAGAATAGTTTGCAAATGGTTTTTAAAATTTTTAACAGGCTCTTTGGTACTGATTGGTTATGTTAATTTAGTGTTTTCAAACTCCTTTTTGATAAAAACACAAACTTTCAGAAGGTTTCAGCCCTATAGAGCAAGATAAGAGTTTTAAAACTTGAAATAGAGATATAGAGAAGAATAAACTCTAGAGAGGGATAAGATATAAGATTGAATATGGTTTTCGCAAATAATGTGTAACTGAGAGCGAAGCCCTAAAAATAATTTTGAGAATCCATTCTAAATGACCAACTTAAGGGGCTCATATAGTCGGTATTTGCTCTGATACCACAGCTGTCGAAGACGACCCGGACCTTCCATTATAATTGCAAGATGAAGTGAAACGCTTCAAATCATCAAACAAACATAACTTAACGTCCGAAGTCCCAAGAGAAAGATATTGGAGACATTGCTGGGCCTTTAGCCTGCCTATCAACTTCAGCCTGAGATGTGTCCGTCAAACCACTCGAAGACGGTGACCAGATGTGTTACACATTCAGGAGACTTGATAAAAATGGCTAAAGATCTACAATATCTCAAATATCCTTAACTCATACTCATGTGAATCTAGTTCCCAGGACGTGCACTAGATTCAGACTTTCATCTTAAGCATGGACATACATAGCAAACACAATTAAGATGAAATAAACTTAAAGACTTACATCAACTGAATAATTACATAGGCCGACCAGCCAAATATATATAAATCAGAGAACAGCGAAAGCTTGACTACCCATTCACAAGCACACCGACTAGGGGTTTACCCCGTTAAGTTCAATCCTAGAAGCAAATCAAAAACCCGCATCACTCAAGGACTAAGTCTAGACCTGCAAGCAAAGTGGATATTCCAGTGGCAAGGTCAGTAGATTAAACAAGTTAATATACTGGCAAGCATAAGTCAATCCTAACATACTACATGATAGGCATATATTCAACGGAGGGCTATATGAGTAGTTCATTTTCAGCATAAAGCAAATTTTATTTCACAATTCTTTTACAAAAGAGTTGATAATTCAATTAACAAAGACAAGTTTTAAGTATCATCATTAATTTAGTTATGATTCCATCATAATCATTACCTTGTCCTCCTCCATGACAACAAAGTTACAATATATCACCACACTCACACAACTCAACATATTTTATCAAAAACACATGATCACATTTTTAAAACAATTGAGAGTCTATACTCATGACACTTTACCAAAGCGCTCTTGATCGTGAGCACGGCTAATCGATTAGTATTAGAGAACTCTGCAGAGTTTGTACAGCTTTACCCACATGATGTGAATCGCTCTAGTTTATATTGTACCCGTCGATACCACCACACTCTACACATTGATTACAGTCTAGAGGTCACAACGATGTCTTTGCACTACTTAATCCCTAGCCTTGCACCAGCACGATTTGTGTTCCTCCATCTTAGGCATACTGGAATATAACCTAGAACCGTCAAGTGGCGTGGCCCCGCCTTAAACTTGATGCCGTGGTGGCGGACACGACAGGAACCCACCCACGTGGCACAATATCGTTGTATTGAACAGACTTAGTTGCCTAACCTACCACTTTGGGGGTAAATAGGAAGTTCCTCTGGGTCATCCGAACCCATACACTCCGGCCTACCTTAGTGCAAGGCTAGGTGCTAAGTAGATTATTCAGTTTAGGTCATCCCAAACTAACACATGTGGATGTACGGAAAACTTTAAGTTGGTGACACAAGTTCGCTCCTTACGGACTTGAGCAAACATCTCTCCCCCTATCATCATACAAATACATCAATTACTTGCCACATTTGCCGCCCAAGTCAAAATAACATTTTTACCCATTTCGCAAATACCCATCATATTAATTCTATCCTAGCAATATTTCATATATCAAAAACACATTTTAGTTATCGATGGAATGAGCATTTGCATAATTCTAAGCAAGGCTGAGCAAGTATTGGCAATAAGCATATATAAACCCATTTGAGCTCAAGGAAATATATTATAACCATTTATAGGGTTACAAACAGCAAAGAATACAATTATTCAAGGTAGTAGATGTTGCAATTAGGATATAACTACCATATCTAAGTTTTAAATATCGATATAGTCTAAGTTCATATGCAACTTTGCAAACAAATGTTTTCATTCCTCAAAACATGGGATTCAATGTGTTCAAAGTAAAGGAGGGGAAGAACTTGCCTTGATCTGGAGGGATGTTAGCACTTAATCCTCTCCATCACCGTTTATGCAATTATCTAAACAAAATACATGATATGCAATTATACATCGAAAATAGACGAAAATCCAAAGATGCCCTAAAATGCATGATTTGTGCACATTGAGTTGGTACTGATCTAAAATAAATTTAGGTCAAAAATTTCTAATTTATCTTATTCCATTTAAGAGTTATGATTTTTACAAGTTTTGTCGGGACGTAGCGGAATAGGGTTAGGTGTTGTTTGGACAATGTTCCTATAATTTGATTTTTATTAATTTGACTACACCGAGGTGAAGAGTTATGTTTTCTAGGACTAACGCATTTTGTTTCATAATTTTTAGAGTTAACATGAATTTTCTATGTATTAAACAAGTTATCACGTGCTCTAGGCCTATAACGTTCTTTATGTGCATAACTTCAGAGTGACAGTTCAAGAACAGTGTTACTTCTATATTTAGGTGAATAAAGGAAAATTTTGGTTAGCAAAACCATTTTTAGTTCATAACCTCATGGTCCTTAATTTGTAAACTAGGGGTGCTCTGATGCCTTTTATTAACCTAAAGCTTATTTTCATAACTAAGTGCATCAAGTTCTTGGTGAATGAGGATGAACCTAAGGCTTCTCTGGTCTAATAGGTTTTAATTTTATTTGGAGCTAAAGTGCTTATATATGTTTATATATACATATATGTAGTACTTAATTACTATTTAATAGCATCTAGATTATCTTTGTAAGGTTTACTGATATATTTGGCGTATAAGTGACCATGTTTTATTTTACCTAATTGAAGTTCATTAGTTGCTGGTCCTGTAGAAACTTGGTTCAGTCAAAAAGGATTAAAAGTGAATTTTCTATCAATTTTACAAGTTGAAGTGTACTCTAAGTTGTTTATTCCTTATATAAATATTTAAGTGATATTAATATAAAGTAAGAATATATTTTTATTTTATAATTTGAAAGTACATGTTTTCGAGGTCCTACAGAACTTGAATTTACTCAAAAGGAGTCAATATGAATTTTATATCAATATCTAAAGTTTAGGTCATCAAAATCATATCATTTTAATATTAATAGTCTTAGAGGCATTTGGTACAAAGTAACTATATCTTTTTATTTTTCCTAAATAGAGAGTGTGAGTTGTTGCATCAGTATATCCAAAAATAAGTCAAATTGAATTTTCTATGCATTTTATAAGTTGGTACAAGTGTTATGTGTGATTTTCCTTATTTAAATTTTAGAGACAAAATTTGTACAGTGGGTGCTAAGTTTTTTGTTCCTAAAGTAAAGTTCAAGATGACGTCGCCGACTTGTTCTGCAATATGCATGCCAAAATCATCACATGCAACAGGTGGAACATCATCCAGAGGTGCTACTACTGCGAGAGATCGATGGGAAACTCACTAGGTGGTCAGAAATCGACGGTGGAAGCGCAATGGTAGAGTTGGAGAAGACGAGCTCGATTCCCCCTACTTGCTGCATCTCCGGCCAAGATTCTTGAGGGGTTTCGGAGAGCAGGTCATGGTGATGATGGTGGTGCGGTGGCTCGGCCTGAGCTTCACCCGAACAACGGGAACAGCGATGATGTCATGGCGGCAACGCTCCAGAGCGCGCTATAAGGCCGACGATGGCAAGGCGGCATTCCCATTGCTGTAGTGGAAAAAATGAGAGGGGGTGAAAAGGGAATTTCTTCGGCATCATGAGGAGAGTATGGAATGAGAATGAAGGATATATGAGAGTGGCTCTGTGGTGTTTGGGGAGATTGTCTTCCCAGTGGCCGGCAGTGAAAATGAAAGCGAGGGGATCGGCTGGAGTCCTTTTCTCCTGATGTTCTCGGCACTGGAAGGGAGAGTAGGGTTAGGCGACGCGTTTGGGGAAGTTAGAGGGCGAGAGGAGGAGCTTGGTAGTTGACACCTCATAGCCATGCGTCAACATCTTCCTGTGGTATGTCTGGGGCTGTTCCTCAGCGATTTTTGGATAGGGACTAGAGTTGAGCGAGCTGGAGAGGCTGTCAAGTCGGTCCTGGACGGGGTGCACTAGATGGGTGAGTGAGGGATGGGTGGATTTCTAGGTATACGCGGTTTTTGGATGAATTTTTAGATTTTTCTCTCCCTCTCAATTTATAGCTCCATAACTTAATGTGTGGTTCAAATAAATTAATGTAGATTTTTCTGGTGGTAGATATTTATACTTAGATTCCATTTTCTTTGGTTGCACACCAAAATCAGTTGTAGATTGCTCCTAGAAATTAAACAAAGATGAGGTAATTAGAAAATTGTTTGAATTTTTAGGAGCTCTAAACTGAGGAGAAAAATTTTAGAAAAAATATATTTATTCATGATAATTAGCCTAGTATTTGAATAAATTATTTCCTATACACACTTACGTGCATTTTTAGTGATCTTTTAGGCAAGTTGTCTACTTAACCGATAAAGAATATTAATTAGCTTAATATTTGACTGTTTTGTCTAATTTATTTGGGGCATCAACCCTCGTTATTAAGGCCCCGTTTGGTAGGGATTCTTCTCCCGATTCTCAACGAATCAATAGAATCTCGCCAAACATATTATTTTGTGCGATTACGAGAAGAATCACTTCACGTGATTCAGCAGTTTTATATAGGGAGTGAGAATCATCTAAAAAAGCAGTTTCTCCTCAGAATCACCTGAAACCAGTTTCTCTCAAAAATCACCAGAAAATCACTTAAAATATTATTATAATTATTACTTTATTATATTAATTCTGATTCTCTCCGAATCGATTCGAAGAACCAAAATCTAGAATCGAGAATCATAAAATCGGGAGCCCTACCAAACGGGCCCTAACTTGCACTAGAATTATGTTGAGTTGTACATAATGTTTGGCACCTACATGAATTTTTCCATGATTTTATCTAGTGTGGATTATTTTAGAGAATTAGGATATCCTTTTCTCTGTATATGTTCTCCCACTTTATAATTGCATCTAATATTATTATGGGAGTTATATTAAATCTTTTCTTGGGCTGAGGTGATGTCCTTATGATGAAATGGGAGTTCAAAAATCCAGATGCTCAAAAAGACTTATTGTCAAAATAGGTTTTATGCGTATGCACGTTTACATGTATGTTTGGTTACCCACCTTCTAAGTTAGAGACGAAAAAGGTTTTCTTTTGTTCTCGAATTGTGATCAGGCCACTTGGTTGAAATACTTCACCTAAGTTTGAAATGAAAATTTTTGGTTCACAAAATTGAGAATCTTCACTTTCATTTGATTTTGACAAAAATTTCTTGATCCCAAAATTTGGGTATGTGACACCACGTCGCTCCACCGACTGACGTATCCGATGCCACGTGTAGACTACATCCCCGCATTTGGAATCTGATAACCCGACCTCCATTCCCGAGCCGGGGACTCCAGTCCCCGTCAACATGCACCATCCGCCGGGGCCTTGGTGACCCGACGAGTTGACTCCGTGCAACGGTCCAGTTCGAGGCCGCTCATGATCCTCGGACAGAAGCATCTCGACCACTAACTCCCGAGCTGTGGTCCACTCCTGATCACCGCAGACCCTCGGGTCGTGGCACGCCGACCTCCAGCCTCTGGGCTGAGGACCTTCACTTCCAAGATCACACCAGTTGCTACTAGCTTCCGAGCGAGGATTACGTCAGCAATACTTCAAGTCTGACCCTAGACTTGGATGTACCATTGTTGATGAGAAATTTTTTCACGCATTGGCCTGAAAGATCTACTTAATTCTAGTGCAGGTCCAAATTGGATTGCCTTCGGTGTGTAGGGCGTGCCAGTTGATTTGATCCTGTAACTAACAAGAAGAAAAAGAATAGACAATTAAATTATGATTAGATCCTACTCAATCGGCTATAAATATCCATAATACATAATTACTATTCCAAAACACATTTAGACTAAGTGAATGGGATAGATCAGTAGTATACAGAGACAGTATAAATCACTTATATCTAAAAGCACATTAGAATAATAATTATATATATTTATAGCTTAGCCGATGTCATGGATCTAATGTGAATCGGCTAGTACTCCGATACAGTTTTATACTAAGATATTATTCCAAGCTAAATACACTAAACAAGGATCAATCGACTGTTAAGACGACTTAACAGATTGATGTCGGGCTTAGCAGATTTAACTAGAATAAGATCTTAATATAAAAGGCGGCTTTGACACATCCGATAGTAATAAAACATATAACATGGCTAAAACAGGTAAGATCAGCTGAAACCCCGATACTATCTCTAATAGCAGTCATTAAGCCAAATAGATCTACATGATTCTAAGAGCAACTTAATAGATCAAACTGATAGAGCATTAAGTACAAAAAGAAGCATAAGGTATATATAAGCTAATGAAAACCTTTCAAGATGGTGGATACGCCATATAACCCAAATCAACCCCAAGATCAAATCCTGTCGGCTGTTATCTTTGAGGAGACGCTAGCCGATCGTGGATTAGATCTAGGCATCGAACTAGATTTTATTATATGATAAATTAAGCAATTCGTAATAACGAGATCAGAGTAGCATGACGATGGAAGCACTAACCCCGATAACACAAACCGCTTGTAACAAGGAATTACCTTGCTCGGAGATCGGAACCCAATGCAGCCCAATGCGAGGCAAGAATGTTTCGAGATTGCAAGTAAAAGTAAAAGGTGCCGATGCACCGAGATTGTATTGGTTGATTTGATATATCTAATTACAAACCCTCGGGCCGTATTTATACCCGGTTATAACAAAATCCTTGTAGGACACGACTTCTATCTTATCTACTATTTAAAATATGACAATATCCTAAGACAGGGTCCCCTGCTGTGATACACAAGGAAACTATACGAAATATCCTAAATTAAATATACAATTGCCGTTATAGGACATTATCCGTAGATGGCAATATCTTTGAAGCACCTGAAAACCGTATCCAATGATTATCTTCACGCTTTCCTTCTGGGATTAGTCTCATCCGTTCACCTAATCAAAATCGGTTGTATCAGCTGCCCTGTCAGACTCAGACTTAGCCGATTGGCTCCTTAGCCAATTCGGACTGAGCCAACGCACTCTGTTTCCGAGAATCGTGTGCTCCTTCGATTCCGCTTCAATCCTTGCTTCAAACTTGGGAATATGCTTACCAAATTTGGTCGTTAACACATGCCCCCCAAGTCCGCTATATTGTTAATATTGCGGATTTGCCGAATCTTATCTTGGAGAGATTTCAGGACTTCTCCGTTTTGGCTGTCACCACGTTTCTTTAAATAACAGCCACTGCCTTAGAGTTTTTCACGCCGTCACTTTTGCCTCCGCCGCCTTAGCTCCAAACAGTTTCAACCTGCACCTTCACCGGCGACCTCCCCGACATTCTCGATGCACTCGCAGGCGACTTTCCCTGCAGTAACAACCTCGAACTCCTGCAATGTCTTCATCAACTGCCCCCTCCGCCGCATCATCGGCTGAGTTTCCAGAGGTAAACCTCGTCATCCGTAGCCTCGTTATTCTACCGCAATTTGGCAACCGTCTTTTTGTAATTTGCCCCTTTTCTTTCTTGTTCATTGTAGCACCTTGTACACCAAATTGCAATCCCTTCTCTTATTCACACCAACCGCTACTTTCTTGGCCCAATCGGCAATGATGACCCAACCGAAGTGATTAATGCCGAAACCAACAGAATCCCCTATAGGTTAGCAAACCCTAGCCTATCACATTGGATTGGGACCTTCAAATCATGGCCTTCCACAGATAAATCTTGGCCAACATGGTACACCAAAATATCGGCTAGCGAATATTCTCACTGGGAAGAACTAGGGATAGCGCAATGCCTAGCCCTCACATTAGCCGATATGCCCAAAGACGAACCCTTGCTATCAGCTGCCAGCTACTTCTAGTCCAACACCTTCAATGACTTCTTCTTTCAACAAGGACCAATGACACCAACCTTGGTAGATGTGACCATGATCACCGGCCTGGATATTACCTCATCGGTCAACCCTGTCTGATTCAACATCAAGTGTCAGTATTCTTTCAAAACTAGGGCCATCGGAGGCTGGAACGGATTTGTAAGCCAAAATATGGGAATCGGTTCTGTAAGCCCTAGGGAGCATGTAGTTTTTCTAATGATGTGGTTGGAAAAGTTTGTATTCTGTGGTTCAAGTTGTGGCCCCACATCCAACTGGCAGCACATAGCCGAAGCCCTTGTAGAAAAACAACCGATCCCCTTGGGCAAATATTTGCTGGGCTACTTATACCAAATGATGAACGCAGCATTGGCTAAGATTGTAACCAATTCGGCTATAAGCACTGGCGGCCCATGGTGGTTCCTGCAACTCTGGTTGATACTCCATACTGAAAAAGTTGCTAGGAGGCCTGAACTAGTCAAAGCCGAATTTCCAAGGACACAGTCGATTACAAATGAAGATGGCGAAGAAATCACCATGCGCCGATGCATGTCATACGGAGAACCTGCCACCTCCTATTCTGGATCCAAACTATCGGCTAAACTCCTTAGTGACTGGTTCTGCAACTTGTATGATGGGTTCCCCAAGAACACAAGAATGTGGTTTCCTTATGCAAGCTATGAAGATTTCGAACTCCCTCATGTCTTCAGGTTTAATGAAATCAATTTTGAAAAATATGAAACGTCAAGAGAAGTTTTCTCAGTTGCAATCTCCCCATGTATCCTCCCTGTCGGCATCCATCAGGGTAGAAATGTCGTAATGTCATACGAATTATATCGTCCCATGGTGGCTGCTAGGCAAATAGGAATGGGTCAGCTGCCGATTGGTCTATACTTCATTGACAAAATCCAAACCAGGGGAGAGATCACTTCAGGCTTGATGATGCACAAGTTGTTAAACATCGAAAGTCCTCCCCCTCGGCAGCATTGATAACTTGGAATTGGCCATGATGAGGAGTGCGGCCTTCAACCGATGGTGGATTGAACTGAAGAAGCACCTTTTTCACCAATCGGCTTCGATGTATATGACAACCATCCTCCTAGAATCGGTCCCTGAGGTAAACATCTTCTCTTTTGCTGCTTTCTTCATTTGTCAACTAACATTCTTCGGGAATTTAACTATATCTTCTTATATTTGTAGACAACTGATTCTTTCCTCCTCACATCAGCAACACTGGGGTTAGGACCCAATAAGCTCCAGGACTGTTCCCACATAATGGTGGCCTCGCCCCTTCACCAATCAGCTTCAACACACCCAAGGTAACCACCCTATTACACGGCCAAACCAGCGAGCCCCTCCAAAGGAAGAAAAGGGTCAAGCCATCGGCTGCCGACTCATCAGCTGTGAAGAAGAAAACTTCCAAGAAACAGAAGATAGCCGCAACCGATGATTTGATGCCACTGGACCCTGACATAGAAGAGGCCCTTGATCAAGAGGTAATGGAGGAAGAACTCGATGAAGCTGTCAACGAGGCTGTAGCAGCTATAAGTGAAACAAGAAGATCCAAACAAACACTGCCAGCCGATGACCTAGTCCCTCAAAAAACACCAAGTCCTCCAAGACGCCAGCCTCAACATCGACCTTCAGCTGGTATGTGCTTTTTTCTGAAAAATTCTCATTCTAAATTTCCGCACTCCAACTCTTACTGATTTTTCACCTTGTAGAAAAAGAGATTGGCTTCAAGGAAACGGTCGGCCCCACCTCCATCGGTATTTTCATATTCAAATTGCTTTTAATTTTTTATTCAACCGATTCTAAACCAATCTTGCCTCTTTTCTCTTTCTCATGCAGCCTCCTCGCTCTCCATCGGTTGCCCCCTGTGTATCGAGCGAACGGACTCAATCAGCTAGGGGCAGCCATCATGTCGAGGCAGAAGAGACACCAGCTCCCATCATCCCTGTAAGTTTTTCTTTCAGACCCAAGGCTCGTTCTAAACTTTTCAACACTTCAAAACTCAACTTTTGCTTTGCAGAACCTAGCCAACATGTTTTCCTTTTACATAAAAGAATTCATGGATGATGATGAGGAGACCACAAGCAAATCCTTAGCCCCCCTCACTGATGACCTAAAAGCCCAATTATTCGACATAGCTAAATGACTGGAATGCTCCCTAGACTTCCTAGTCACCGATTGTGGATCGATAAGAGGAAGACTTGAAGAAATTCAAGATCAGATTCCAGACCACTTAGCCGATGTCATTTCCCAAGCCGCTTTCCTTGAACTTCATCGGCACAAATTCGAGACGGCGCGACAAAGAATGGCTGATCGACGAGAGAGGAAGGCTCTAGATGACACCATTGAAGCCAATCGACGGATGGTTATAACCGAGAAAGCTAAATTGGACGAGATGACAACCGAACCCAACTCCAACCTCGATCGGCTACGCAAGCGGAGAGAATAATTGGCGGCTGAGCTGGCCAAGCTTGATGTCGATATAACATTGGAGGAGCAGTGGCTTGCCAGTCTCCCCAAAACCATCGAGGATCAAAAGTCCAAACTGAAAGCTTCAATGAAGAATCTGGCGGATCTAACAAAGGCTTTGAAACCGATCCCTGGAACTGACGCAGCCGATGCCAAGGCGATCGAAGAAGTCGATCAAGTCTGTCAGCGGGCAATATCGGCCATCAAAGATTTCATCAACATGTAATAGGGTTAGCTCTTGTAACTTTGTAAACTATTGGTAATATACGATTTTTGTAATCGGCAAGCTCCTGTGCCTTGAATGTGTAATATATTCTTTGCCGATTTCCGAAATCTTTACTGCCTCGAAAATTTTTTTCGAAACCCCAAACAATTGAAGTCCTCTGATTTAGATTGTGATTTTGTATGATATATGCCCCCATAATTTTTCAATGTTGCCTTCATCATTGACAAAATTATAGAATAGCACCAATTAGCACATGTCAGCTATGCACAGCCAATTCAAAAAATCAAAGGGGAGAAAAACCTGGAGTTAAATTTTCCTAAAGGCGATGTGCGTAATCCCAAAACACATCGGCTAACATGCATCAGCATAGACTTAGCCGAATCATGAGTTGATCCAAATACTGGGATAATATTTCTTTAAATATTTGCCATTAAGAGCCCTTCCAAACACCTCTCCATCCAATCCTTCTTGCATGTAGGCTCCCTTAGATACGTACTTATGGATCTTGAAAGGCTCTTCCCAATTGGGTGACCATTTGCCAAATTTATTATCCCTCGTACCAATCGGCAGTATTAACTTCCAGACTAACTCGCCTTCTTCAAAAGATTTAGGCACAACCTTCTTATTATAATGACAAGCCACTCTTTCTTTGTCCCTAGTTACCTTTTCCAAAGCACGCATCCTCAATAAGACCAAGTCCTCTGAATCATCTACCATCAGATTGTGGTAATCATCGGCTGTTAACTCATATTGCAGTTGAATCCTTCATGAGCCAATGACACTCTCCCATGGCAAAAACAGCTTCATGTCCATAGACTAACTTGTAAGGAGGCACTTGGATTGATCCACTCACAGGCCATTCGATAAGCCCACAATGATTCGACCAATCGGCTATGTCATTGCTTTGGATACTTAGAGATCTTCCTCTTTATCAACTTGATCAAACTCTTGTTAGAGGCTTCTTCCTATCCATTAGCCTGAGCGTAATATGGTGAAGAATTTAATAACTTGATTCCCATGTTGTTGGCAAACTGAACAAACTTGTCTGAGACAAAGATAGACCCCTGATTGGTTGTGATGGTTTGAGGGACGCCGAATATGTAAATGATATGCTCCTTGACAAATTCGATTGCATCCCCAGAGTCAACCTTCTTCAAAGGAATTTCTTCCACCCACTTGGTAAAATGATCGGTTGCCACCAATATAAACTTGTGTCCTTTGCTTGAGGGTAGATTAATCTGGCCGATCATGTCAATTCCCCATCCTCTGAACGGCCAAGGCTTGATAATTGGATTCATAGCCGATGCTGGTGCCCTCTGGATAGACCCAAACTTTTGATAGTCTTGACAACCCTTATAATATTTAAAGCAATCCTCCAGCATAGTCGGTCAAAAATATCTAGCTCTGCGAAACAGCCACTTCATTTTATTAGCTGATTGATGAGTACCACAGATCCCTTCGTGCACTTCTCCCATGACTACCTTGATCAGCACTTAGACATTTGAGTAGCACACCATCAATCATCCGATAATATAAGTCATCATCGAGCAGAACATATCATAAAGCCTTATAGTGCAACTTCCTTGAAGCCGACTAAGAAGGATTTTATAAATAACTATGAACACCATACCTCTAGTCGTCGACTGGTTGCGGCCTCCACTTCGACTTCTTTTGTCATCAGCTTGTAGCCGGATGCCCCTTGAGCCAAATCATTTGCTTCCGAATTCTGCTCCCTAGGGATATGTTTCAAGATGACGAGCCGAAAACTGTCCATCAACTCTCGGCATTTTTTATGATAGACCATCAACGTATCATTTTTGCAGTCATATTCTCCTGACAATTGGCTGATGACCAAAAGTGAGTCGCCCATAATTTCCATGGCATCAACTTCAACTTTCTTCAATAGCTGTAAACCCATGAGGACAGTCTCATACTCAACTTGATTATTTGTAGCATGAGGCGCGATTGTAAAAGCGAATTCAAAACTTGCCCCCCTAGGTGAGATGATTACCAAGCCGATGCCACATCCATGTGTGCAGACTGATCCATCGAAAGTTAGAGTCTAAGGCATGATGTCAACTGAGCCGATTGAGTCATCTCTATGCTCAACAATGAAATCGGTTATAGCCTGCCCTTTGACTGCTTTAGGCACTTGATACCTCAAGTCAAATTCCGTCAAGGCAAAGATTCACTTACCAACACGTCCCTTTATAACTAGATCCAATAGCATATATTTGACCACGTCGGCTTTGCAAACTATTGTGCACTCATTGGATAACAAATAATGCCTGAACTTTGTACAGGAAAAATACAGGTACAACCACAACTTTTCCACCGGAGAGTACCTTGTTTCTGCATCCAAAAGTCTTCTGCTGAGATAGAATATTGCTTTCTCCTTTCCTTCGAACTCCTAGATTAAAACTGAGCCGACAAACTTCTCGTCGACAGATAGATATAACTTGAAAGGCACCCCTTTTGTGGAGGGATCAGTACTGGAGGGGAGCTTAAATAATTCTTGATGTTGTCCAAGGCCTTCTATTGCTCCGCCCGCCAAATAAATGCTTGATCAGCTTTCAACCTTAACAAAGGTGTAAATGGCTTCATCTTCTCCGACAGATTGGCTATGAAACGTCTGATGAAATTAACCTTGCCGATCAAAGACTGCAACTGTTTCTTGTCCTGCGGAGGCTGAATACTCTTGATAACGTTGATGCTCCTTTGTGTTACCTCAATCCCCCTCTCATGAACAAGAAAACCCAAGAATTGACTAGCCGATACGCCAAAAGCACACTTCGTGTGGTTCATTTTTAGGCCATATTTTCTAGTTCTCTCCAAGACTTTTCTCAAATCGGCTATGTGGTCGATCATCAATGTAGATTTCAACCAAGAAGCCGATTAAATCATGAAAAATATAGTTCATGGCCCTCTGATAGGTAGCTCCAGCATTCTTTAAACCGAAAGTCATGACAACCCACTCATATAAGCTGATTGCACCTGGACACCTAAAGGTCGTCTTATGAATGTCTTCCTCGGCCATAAAGATTTGATTGTATCCAGAATTATCATCCATAAAACTTATGATTTTGTGTCCTGAGGCTGCATCAATGAGCAAATCGGCTATTGGCATGGGGTACTCGTCCTTAGGGGTAGCCTTATTTAAGTCTCTGAAGTCGATGCACACCCTAAGTTTGCCGTTTTTCTTGATTACTGGGACTATGTTCGAAATCCACTCGGCGTATCGGCATGGTCGAATAAAACCGACATGATATAGCCAAGTAATTTCGGCCTTGATCGCATCGTTCATATCGGCCTTAAACCTCCTAGGAGGTTGTTTGTATTGCCGATACCCTGGCTTGATAGGGAGCTGCAACAATCAATCGGCTAAGACCAGGCATCTCAAAATACTCCCAAGCAAAATAATCTTTATATTCCTTTAATAAATCAATAAGCTTGGTTCTAAAATGAGAAGACAAGTTTTTACTAATGTATGTCGGCCTAGGCCTATCTCCTGGACCTATATCAACCTCTTCAAGCTCGTCGGCCGACATAAAACCTTGCCCGAGTTTGCCATCCAGATCATCCATGGTGTCCTTGGTGTAGACACTCGAGCCCTCCATGATGCCCTCAAAGTAATAATTGAGGCTCTTCGTCTCTGATTGGCTGTATATTAGAATCAGACACCTTCAGAAAATCGGCCTCTCAAACTTTGCCAGACAGGCAATCGATGTCGTCGATTTCCCATAAGATCAAATCGGCATTGGTGATGTTTAATGACCTGTCGGCTGGCATGATTTTAATCTTGTCGCCTTGCCATTGGATTAAACTCTGATGCATTGTCGAAGGGATGCAGCAGTTGGCGTGGATCCAGTCCCTTCCTAGCAGCAGGTTGTATGACCTCTTCCCGTCGATGACAAAGAAAGTACTGGGCACGGTTTTGCTGCCGACAGTCAGCTCGATGTTAAGGACGCCCTTGGATTCCGATGGGTTCCCGCCAAAATCCTTGAGCACCATATTTATTTTTATCAGGTCATCAGCTCCTTTACCCAGCTTCCTGAAGGTAGCATAGGGCATTAAATTGACGGCGGCTCCTCCATCGACCAACATTTTAGACATTGGCCTTCCATTGACGAATCCTTTAACGTATAGTGGCTTAAGGTGCCGATGCTCAGTCCCCTCAGGTTTTTTGAATATTGCTTGCTCCGGGGACAACACAAGCGTAGCCGATGACTCTTCTACGATGTCTGCATCGGCTTGGGCCGCTATGAATTTAGTTGGTAGTATAAAAACCATATTAACCGATGTGGCGACCACGACCTTTCCCTTGGCTTTTCTTTTTGCTTGGTCGGCTGGGTCTTCATCGGCTACAACGGCGTTGTCCTTTATGCGCCATTGCTTTCTTGGACGATTTTGTTCTTTCTTCTTTTTCAGCCAATAGTCGATTTTGGCCTGGACCTTTTTCAGTCGATCCTCGCTATTTAGCCGCTGTACCTTCCGCTTTTGCGTTTTTGTAAAAATGTTGGAAGGACACATTGTGGGTTGACAGCTTGATCTTCGTCATCCTCTAAGTCTTCCTGAAAGAAATCTTGATGGATGGGGCCCAGCCTTTGATGAACAGGCATTTTCCTTTGATTGAGCCGAACCACTCTGGGTAGAAATCGGCTGGAGATCTCAGCTGGTTGATCCTCGTATACACTGCATGCGGGCAGTCTTGGATTGATGGCAGCGTCATCCCCTGATCCCAGCAAAACCTGAAGAAGTCGCAGCTCCAATGGGGATCGAAGCCATCACACTGTTGACGATGAGCCCCTTCTTGCCGATCGTATCTCCTTGGATGTACTTTGTAGACCATGCCTGTCTCCTTCTCTTCATGTCTCTTAATGAATCTGACTAGGCTATCCATTTTTCGGGGATGATGATCAGCCGATCGGCAACTGGCATAAACCATGTTAACGTGAAAAGGGTTCCCATCAACCTTCATCGGCTTCTTAGGATCCTCGAATTTGATTTTCCCAGCCTCTATAACCGATTGTATCTGTTGGCGAAACACTTTACAATCGTTGGTGCTATGGGAGCCGGTGTTGTGCCATTTGCAGTATTTCCTTTTCTTCAGCTCTCCGGCCGATGGGATGACATGATTGGCCAGAAGTTGGATTTGCTTCTCCCGAAGTAGCAAGTCAAAAATCTTGTCAGCTTTTGTAATGTCAAAGTCGTATTTCTCCTCTTTAGCCGAATTTTTAACTCATTGACAGGTGATGGTCTTTTTGCTCTTGGCCCACTCGGCTGCTGCCACCTCGGTGTCGCTGTCGCTCGAATCAGACTCTGAGGTGTAGGCGACATGGCTGATTTTCTTGAAAGCCCTCTTGTCCTCCAGAATCGTTGTTTGTGCGCCGTTATCTTCTGAGCCAAGTGGGCTAAGCTGTCAAAATCTTGGGCCGAAAACTTCTCCGTGATGGGTGCTAGAAGACCTTGGAAGGCTAAATTGGCCAGTTGTGAATCGGACAGCACCAGGCTGTACCATCAATTCCTCATATCTCTAAATCTTTGGATGTAGTCTTGAACCGATTCGTCGTGTTTTTGCTTAATGCCTGTGAGATCTGACAGCTTCATCTCGTGGGTGCCGGAGTAAAAGTAGCGATGAAATTGTTTCTCAAGATTAGCCCAACTTTGTACTGAGTTGTAAGGAAGAGAAGAGAACCACGTGAAAGCCGATCCTGATAGCGAGAGTGGAAATAACCTCACTCTGAGCGCGTTCATAGCCGATGCATCTCCACATTGGGCCAAAAATCGGTTGACGTGTTCATACGTTGAAACATTGTCTTGTCCAGAGAATTTTGAAAAATCTAGCACCTTGTGCCAGTTCGGCAGAGGAACTCTCTCAAAGTACTTCGGATAGGGGTACCGGTACATGTTGCCAGAGTCCTTTGGCTTGAGGCCAAACTGATCTCGCATTACATCGGCTATCAGATTGGCCCAAGGCTTGTTTTGCTGCTGTGCCTCTTGAGCTTGTTGGTGTTGTATCGGCTCATACTGGTCATACTGAATTGGAGCTTGCCGATACCGTGTCTGGGGTGAATGAGGTTGATAATATTGGGTGAAGTTGCCCCCTGGATATTGGTGCGGGAACTAAGTCATGGCAGGAGGCGGTCATGGCATCACTGGAGGTTGTTATTCAGGAGGAAGCTGCGCAACAACCGGGTTTTAGGGGAAACCCGATATATGGTTGCCAATCGGCGCTTTGTTGGTGAGGGGTTGCCGACTGGTGTTGAACATGGCTTCCACTTGCTCCTGGGACACCGTCGGGATTTCGTGGCCCGAGTACTGAGGTTGCTGCCTGATCAAAACCTTGGGTGGCGGCCTTGTAGCCGATGATTGGATATTCGACTGGATGGGGGCCGATCCTGGAGCAATCATCTGTCCTGGAGGAGGAATCGGCAGTCCTTGTGTTGACAAGGTCCTGTAGCTAGGGAAACAACCATCAAGTAGGAAAACTGGGCCCCTTGGTAGCTGCTCGACTATTCTGGAGTCCACCACTATGTTGATCATGTTATTCAAAGTGTTGACCAGTATCCCAGACTTGTTGATAAGAGCATGGTGGACAGCCGAGTCAATTCTTTCCTGCAGTGTGTGGAGCTCTGAGCCTTCTTCTTCCTCTTTGATCTCCTCCATCCTTTGTTTCCCTTTGTCCTTGCTGGGGATCGGCTCGGGCTTGTCTTCTCCTAGAAAATTTATCTTGTATCGTTGGACGATAGTACCTGACCAAGTCTGGACAAAGGAGTGCAGATATTGATTCTGCAACTTATTCATCCTGTCCTCAATCTCAGCCTTCTGTTCCAGAGTCAGCTTATCCATCGTGACCGGGATAATGTTATCCTGATCAATATCCGAAGCCTTAATTACTATTCCAAAACACATTTAGACTAAGTGAATGGGATAGATCGGTAATATACCGAGACAGTATAAATCATTTATATCTAAAAGCACATTAGAATAATAACTATATATATTTATAGCTTAGCCGATGTCGTAGATCTAATGTGAATCAGCTAGTACTCCGATACAGTTTTATACTAAGGTATTATTCCAAGTTAAATATACTAAACAAGGATCAATCGACTGTTAAGACGACTTAATAGATTGATGTTGGGCTTAGCAGATTTAACTAGAATAAGATCTTAATATAAAAGGAGGCTTTAACACATCTAATAGTAATAAAACATATAAGATGGCTAAAACAGGTAAGATCGGCTGAAACCCTGATACTCTCTCTAATAGCAGTCATTAAGCCAAATAGATCTACATGATTCTAAGAGCGACTTAATAGATCAAACTGATGCAACATTAAGTATAAAAAGAAGCATAAGGTCTATATAAGCTAATGAAAACCTTTCAAGATGGTGGATACGCCATATAACCCAAATCAACCCCAAGATCTAATCCTGTTGGTTGTTATCTTCGAGGAGACGCTAGCCGATCGTGGATTAGATCTAGGCATCAAACCAGATTGTATGACGTATATGATAAATTAAGCAATTCGTAATAACGAGATCAGAGTATCATGACGATGGAAGCACTAACCCCGATAACACTAACCGCTTGTAACAAGGAATTACCTTGCTCGGAGATCGGAACGTGATGCAGCCCAATGCGAGGCAAGACTTGTCGAGATTGTAAGTAAAAGTAAAAGGTGGCGATGCGCTGAGATTGTATTGGTTGATTCGATATATCTAATTACAAACCCTCGGACTGTATTTATACCTGGTTACAACAAAATTCTTGTAGGACACGACTTCTATCTTATCTACTATGTAAAATATGACAATATCCTGAGACAGGGTCCCCTACTGTGATACACAAGGAAACTATACAAAATGTCCTAAACTAAAGATACAATTGCCGTTATAGGACGTTATCCATAGATGGCAATATCTTTGAAGAACTTGGAAACCATATCCAATGATTATCTTCACGCTTTCTTTCTGGGATTAGTCTCATCCATTCACCTAATCGAATTGGTTGTATCACCGCCTTGTCCGACTCGGACTTAGCCGACGGCTCCTTAGCCGATTCGGACTCAGACGCAGACTCTATTTCCGAGAATCGTGTGCTCCTTCGATTCCGCTTCAATCCTTGCTTCAAACTTGGGAATATGTTTACCAAATTTGGTTATTAACAACCATCCAACCCCAGGCTCGGGGGCTACACCTAGAAGGTGCACCTAGTCAGTGCACCTACCAAGTACAAACTCACGACTTTGACTCAAGACCAATTTTGACCCTAGGCCTAGATTTACCATCTGGCCCCAGGCTCGGGGGCTACACCTGGCAAGTGCATCTGAGCGGCGCACCTGCCAAAGCACGATCCGAGTTCTTTGAGGGTCGGTTTGGAGATCTGACCTAGGGAAATCAGACCCTAAGGGTGAATGTTCCATGCGTCCTTAGGCTCGGGGGCTGCTGTGGGGGGTGTTACCCCAAGGTAGCTCACATAAGGGAATGACGATCAGCGGAAATAGGCCCAAGGGCCTTGACCTTCGGGTCAATCACCCAACCTACACTAGGGTCGGCCACAACCATCTTGGTCGGGAGTAGCTACCTCGACCCTTTCAGTCGTCATCCCTCCCAATCCCAGCTCGGAGGACCACTTTGGCGCCCTAGTCCAAACCCTTGCATCAACACTGATCCAAGAAGATCATGCCCACCACCTCAGGGAGGAGGCTTCTTCCCTAAGGGATAATGGAAGACAGGGAGGGGACAACTCGACCAAGGATAACGTCACCCGACAAGACTGTGCACAAGGCGCCTGCAGTGATTAGGACCCGTAGGACTAGCGTGTGTGTGCTTTTGAGATATTTTCTTGTACTCGCTTTTTGCTCTAGGGCATAGCTTTCTTGATCCCCAAGTTCTCTTGTAACTGCCCCCTTGTGCTATAAAAGGGAGGGCAGATGTTGGGTTTGGGGGGATCGATCCTTTGGAGCTGGAGGCGAAGCCCTAGCAGTTTGCGTCTAGGCTCTAGAGTTCGAAACCACTGTACTTATTCATAGTTCATACACCACCCTAACAAACAACACTGGACGTAGGCCTATTATCCTTCAGGAGGGCTGAACCAGTATAAACCCCTTTGTCTCTTGGCTCGCTTTGTATTCGAGTCAACCATCGGATCCTATCGATAGGCGCCCCGACTACTCTTTTCACCTCCTTGGGCAACCCCCTGGGAGGACTTGCTGACTACCCGTCGACAAAGACATATGCTGGTCCCAAGGCATATAGTAGTCAGAATTTATTTCTGACTAGATGGTCACCAGATTAGTGACTTCAAATTTCAGTATATATAAGAAGAGGTCCCATGACAGAGCAGAGTCGAACAGTTGTATGGTGGTCGCCCTTTGTGCCGACTATAAGAAACTTAGAATGACAACTCTACAATATGGTCATATATCTTGTATAGATCCGAGAACCTACATAAGATGACTACATATGGTGCTCTACATTGCAGAGTACAAAAGGAGAACAAAAGAGTAAACAAAGCGATGGTTTATCCGCCGAGATGGTATGTTTTGACCTCAATCCAAATTCAAAAAATGGTCACGTTCACTGCCATGGCCAAGAAAGAGGACTTGTAGAGAATTCTATGCCTACATCCGAGAATGGCTAGGTTATTCTGACAAGGCTGGCTCTTCGTGCTACATAGTCGAGAACACTAGCACTTCATTTGCATTGAGGTCGGGGGCTATTGTCAGTGTCATGGTGTTGACATGAAATTTGTCATGATTCAAGAAGGCCTGGGAGATCTGCTTAGCTCCAGTGTAGGTCCTATCAATCAGGTTCAGGGTGTGCCAGTTAGTTTTATCATGCAGCTAACAAGATAGATAGACAGATCGTATAAGATCAAGCGATCGATCGGCCAATGTACCTAGCCGATGCTGATGGAATTTTGGATCATCAGTTATAACCGATGGAACTTGAGTAATCAGATAAACAATGAGATTTATGCTATCATCAGCTTGAACTAAACTATGTATAATCATCAATAAACCGTTCTTTATCAAAGACAATCTCGATAGATCAGACCAAATCGAGACAATATAATATTGAAGTTGGTAAAGAGATATCTAGCTAGTGAATATAGAAGTTTGAGGATGAGCCCGTGTAACTCAGAGATTGCAACGAGATAATATAATATGAATCAATCGACCAAAAACTAATATAGCATGATAGATATAAGTCTCATGGTTAAAGCATACACCGGCAGGAGATCCCATGTAAGTAAATTAAAATGTATATTGGCTAATTAGCCGATACATCTGATAATTGAAGCATAAAATAATGATAACTTGTCGACTAGAACTCCAATGAACATTGTATAAAAACCTATCAGCTTACTAGAATTAAACTTATTAGCAGCAATCTAATAGATCAGACCTAACCGAGACAGTATAAGATTGGAGATAATAAGAAAAAACTATTTAGCCGATAGATCTACACAAACAATATGGATATATCGATCAATCTAAAACAACAACTTGATTAGAGAAATAATTAGAGAAATACCAACTTAGTCAGAATATTGGACCTAACCGAGAAAGTCCTAACTAAGCCGATACGACTCTAAACAACGATACAATTAAAGATGGAATCAATATACCTAATAGGCAACACTTGCATCAACTTGAATAGAATATCAGATCTAACCAAAAAAGTTCTAGCCATGCTAATACAAGCTAAGTTGTCAGAACTTACTTCCTCGTCGGATATCAAAACGATGCAGCCCAACTCAAAACTAAAAACACGCCGGAATAAAAGGTGGTGATGCACCGAAAGTAATTGTATTGATATGTGAAGATGGCTTACAAAGACCTCGGGTGTATATATTTATACCCTCGGGCTGATACAAGTCCTGATTGGACACGAAATAGGTTTTCTAAAGATAAATTGAAAAGTAAAAGTTCTGATCAGATACTAGATAAAACTTCCTAAAGATAAAAAGGAAGTTACTAAATCCATCCTAATTAAGAGATATACTAAAGATATGAAACTGCCTTGTTGTGGTCTTCATGTTTCCTCCTTGAACTCAGCTTGACCCGGATAAACTTTCATCTATCAATCGGTTTCTTTCCTTAACCGAATCCACTAAAGAACCGTATCAAAATTTAGTGTTACTTGGGCAAGACAAGTAGGGGTGGCAATCCTACCCGCAAATACGGGTACCCATGGGTTTCGTACCCGACGGGGCATGGGCATGGATAGTAAAATCCACCTGTGGGTATGCCGGAACCTGAACCCGAAGTTCGTGGGTTTGGGTACGGGTTCTGTTTTTTACCCGTGGGTTTACCCGAACCCACATCCAACCTGCCCGAACCCTTTTTGTTATGTTTCTGTTATGCCACCCTATGATGAAAAAAGTTCAATCTATGATTAAGTATTGTCAGGTTTCTGTTATGCCACCCTTTCCTTTATTCAGAATAGCTCTCCAACAAAGTCCGAACTTAAGGACTGATTATATACATGAATTTAAATAAACTGGACAATGGCTATGAATGAGGGTTAAGGTAGTGTCCAAGTTGAGTCTTGATAAAATGAGAAGATGTTGTTTACTAGATTCTTCTCTAAATTGGGTTTCAACAGAACCTGTAAATAAACTCGTTAGTAACTTAATTAAATGTCCTAGATTTTAAGTTATGCGCCGAGAGGGTTGTTTTTAGGAATTTAGGATAAGATACCCATGGATACCCAAAACCCGATGGATACCCGTGGATTTGGGTTTGGGTTTATATTTGTGCCCGTGGGTTTTTCGTGGGTGGGTTTTGCTCGGGTTGATGGGTTTAGCCGTGGATGGGTTTTCTTTGTACCTGCACCCAAACTCGGTCGGTGCCACCCCTAAAGACAAGGACAACTTGGATCATATCCATATTTGGTTTCCTAGTTCTACTTGGAGAAAGGGTGGGTACAATACAAAAACCCCTAGAAGGAGAGGAGACAAACCAAGACAAATCAACACAAGCCAATATAGATCTAGACAATCCAAAACAAGCAAACTGTTAGTGATATGCCCTAGAGGCAACATGGAGATGTTGGATATCATGTCAATGTTTATGTATAAATGAATAAAGTGTTATTCAGTTCCATGAAATAGACATCTTGTATTGATCAATAAGTACGTGACTTATTTATGAGACTCTATATGTATGAATCTATTTCTAAACGATCCCTGATCATATGTCATATTGTTGGAACAAATATGATTCTAAGATCGGCATGTTTATTAATTGATGATCATGTCTCATATATCATGGGTATGGAGATACCAAATCAATAAACATGGACACATGTGTTGGAGAACACATTGTTGGATAGACCCACCATGAGACACTACAGAATTAATGTGCCATTAGTTGGTCTCGGGTAGTGTTGGTACAAAGTCCTTAGACCGAGATCACCATGGATTCCAACATGTGTAGTAGCCTACTTTGGGACTACCAAACGCTATTCCGTAATGGGTAGTTATAAAGGTAGTTTTCGGGTTTGCTATGAAACATGGAGTGGGATGTGAGTGGTCAAGATAGAATTTGCCCCTCCTTTGGAGAGATATCTCTGGGCCCTTCGAGGTAATGGATTATGGAAATGCATGGCCATGCTAAGTTGATTGAGGAGTCAATCAACGGACGGATAATCCAATACGGTTCGAGTGAATGGTTAAGCTATTGAAGGGATGGCACACATCTTGCCTATAGCTTAACCGGTATCGTGAGGCAAAGGGATTTGTGTACACATTACAGTTTGAGCCGATATTGTTCTTGTATACTATGGTGTCAATATGTGCTGCTAGGCGCCGCATGTTCTGTCGGCTGAGTTAGACTCGAGCCGACGATCGGCTAAGTTAGACTATAGCCGAAACCGAGTATACCTGAACCTACGTGGTCGCACGCTTAAGGGGATAAGAACGAGGCATTCGAGTTGGACTCGATACGGCTCGATCGGATAGGGATCCGATCGGATAGAGTCCTATAGGCTTACGACGTATGGGCGGCCAACTCGTGAGATTCGGATAGGATCCGATTCAAAATAGAGTCCTGATCGGCCACTTGGTCCTAGTCGGCCAACTCTATATAAAGGAGGGAGGGGTGGAGAGCTGCGACACGTCAATTGCATCACGTGCAACGAAGTCGTCGAGATCAATCTCCACGGAAACCCTCCCAATTTTCGAGCCAAACCCTAGCCTTGCATCGCGTGCTAGCACACGGGTGTACGGCGTTCGTCCCCGGACGTGTGGATACCGGTAGAGGCGCCGCTACGTTGCGCGCCGTTGATCGGCTTCGGATCGGCTGCAATCGGAGCGATCACCGCGGTCGGGCGCATCGGAGCAAGGCGTGAGAACGCGGCCGGACGACTCGAATCGGCTGATTGGCGAATCGGCCGTCTCGGGAATCGGCTACACTGTTCGGATCGGATTGCCCCGATTGGCTATTCCGCTGCACTCTACTCCAATCGGTAACGATCTATCGTCCCTTACTTACAAGTGTTCTGGTTTGCGCGGTAAAAAGTTTTGTTTTCGGCTAGCATAGCCTCCGCGTAACCCTTTAGTGGTATCAGAGCTAATCTTGCTTAGTTCGGGTTTTAGATTGGATCTGGAACAAGTTTTGCGCACGGTTTGATTAGATCAATCGGTTTTCGGGATGTTGAGGAGAGTTAATGGTAATTGCGTTCCTTGATAGTGTATCGGAACGGCGTAATGTGATTACGTCGAAGCAATTTCCATATAACTCGGTTTGAGTTGGGTTCGAGATAGCGTTCCTTGATAGTGTATCGGAACGGTATAATGTGATTATGCCGAAGCTATCTCGTAGTCCGATCTTGTTAGCTGCCTCGCGCCTACGCAAACCATCTTATGCCGACATGGTTTCCGTAAGCGAATTCATAGATTGGATCTATGAATTTCGTGTGGGGCGCGCCCGAGCCCAGAGGGCGGCTTCCCTCGACCCCCGCCCGCTAACCGGCTAGCGGGACCGCCGTGTGCGTCCCCCTTATAGGTTGTCTCGATGCCGTAGCTCGCGATAAGTAGAAAACGTTTCTACGCCTAACTTGTTTTTGCAGAGAATGCTTTGAGATGGTATGGTCCCATTGTATGTATGAGATGTATGAGATGCATGTGATGCATGTAATATTCTTTCATATGTGCAATCCCTGTAATATTCTTTCATACGTGCAATGCTTGTAATATTCTTTCACGACCTGCGAGTCGATGTAATCTTCAATTAGAGCTTCTATAGTAGTAGCTTAGTTTGAAGAAATCAAGCATTCGGCACTCGAAAGAACGGTGATGAAGATGGAGATCCCGTACACCGGCATGGAGATGGAGATCACCATGTGAAGGGGGCCATACTATTTCACTATATGCTATTCTTCTTGCTTTCATATGTGATATGTTTGTTTGATAGGATAGCATCCTCGCAAAATTAAGTAGTAATGATGCCCTTCCAAATGTTGCACCCGTCACCGTTATGCTCATCAATGGTGGGTCGCCAAAGCAGAGTGCCATTCTCTATCATAACACGAGGGGGTATATGTCGGACATATACGCAGAGCATTTGGGTTACTTAACAAGGCTATCAAAACAGTTTTGGGCTGGGGCATAGGTTGGCGCCGGGGCATGGAGATGCCACACCAACAACAAGAGTCACATAGAGATGTGATTAGCAAGGTGTTGCTTACCGATGTTACTAATTTTCTAGCGGTGATGCCAAAGCTCACTAGAAAATTAATTAACATGTGGATCTTGACCCAATACGTAACCTAGAGGGAAGGTGGAAAATACGTAATGGGAGTCTAATGTTAAATTGTTTAACAATAGACATAGCATAAACATTGTGCTAAACTTTGCTTTTTCGTTGTAGAATAAATGGTGGCTAATACTACACCCAGTACCTTTAATTTGCGATCTATTCTCGAAAAGGAAAAATTAAATGGAACAAACTTTATGGATTGGTATCGCAACTTCGAGAATTATTCTCAAGCAAGAGCGTAAGGAGTACGTTCTTGAAGTACCCTATCCCGAGGATTTGCCTAATAACGCCCGCAACCGCACGGAAGGCTTATGAGAAGCACACTAATGATGCCCTAGATATAAGCCGTCTCATGCTTGCTACAATGTCCCCCGAGCTTCGAAGCAATATGAGAGCAGCGATGCTCACACTATTATTCGGGGACTGCGTGGCATGTTTGAGAACCAAGCTCGGGCCGAGAGGTTCAACACCTCAAAGTCCTTGTTTGCGTGCGAGCTTATTGAGGGAATCCCGTCGTCCGCATGTGATAAAAATGATTGGCTACATTGAGAGTCCGGAAAACTAGGTTTTCCCCTTAGCCAAGAGTTGGCTCGATGTGATTCTCCGTCGCTCCCTCCGAGCTTCGAGCCATTCATATTGAATTATCACATGAACAATATGGATAGAACCTTGGCTGAATTGCATGGGATGCTAAAGACAGTGAGAAGAGTATCCAGAAGAATGGTCATCATGTGATGATGATGCGAAGGCTAAGCGCAAACCACTGTCAAGAAGCTTTGCACCAAGAGGAAGTTAACTCCCGATGAGATCGCGAGTGCCTCTAATGCAAAGAAGGGCAAGAAAGGGTCGGCGGCATCGATGCCGTTTGCTTCTATTGCAAGGAGACAGCCACTTTGGAAGAGGAACGCAAGAAGTACATGGAGGATCTCAAAAAGAAGCAAAGTATGACTTTCGCAGGTATTAATGTTATAGACATTAATCTTGCTACTTCACCTCTACGACTCTTGGGTATTTGATCTGGATCGTAGCTCATATTTGCAAATCGTTGCGGGGAATGAGAAGAAGTAGAGGATTGAGAAGGGGCGAGGTGAACTGCGCGTCGGCAATGGAGCAAGCGTTGCTACGATTGCTGTCGGACACGATACCACTTCATCTACCTTCGAGATTAGTTTTGGAATTGAATAATTGTTATTGTGTTCCAACACTATGTCAAAACGTTATTTCCGCTTCATGTTTGCAAGCGGAAGGATATGATTTTAGATCAATGAACAATGGTTGTTCAATATATCTCGAGATATGTTCTATTTTCATGCTCCATTGGTGAATGGATTATACGTTTTGAATCTTGAAGCATCTCCCATCTATAACATTAATACGAAAGGCAACTCTCTAATGATATAAACCCCATATTTATCGGCATTGTCGCTTAGGCCATATAAATAAGAAACGCATGGAGAAGCTCCATAAGGATGGATTGCTTCACTCTTTTGATTTTGAATCATTTGAGACATGTGAGTCTTGTTTACTTGGTAAGATGACAAAGGCACCTTTCACGGGACACGGTGAAAGAGCAAGTGACTTGTTGGCACTCATACATACTCATGTATGTGGACCAATGAGCTCAACGGCCGAGGTGGTTATCGTACTTCATTACCTTTACCGATGACTTTAGTAGATATGGTTATATCTACTTAATGAGGCATAAGTCCGAATCCTTTGAAAAGTTCAAAGAATTCCGAATGAAGTACAGAATCATTTAGGGAAAACAATCAAGTTTCTACGATCGGATCATGGAGGAGAATACTTGAGCCAAGAGTTTGGTAATCATCGAAAGATTGTGGAATTGTTCCACAGTTGACTCCACCAGGAACTCCACAATGGAACGGAGTGTCCGAACGGAGAAATCGCACCTTGTTGGACATGGTACGGTCGATGATGAGCCAAAGTGATCTTCCGTTATCCTTCCGGGGATATGCTCTTGAAACATTGCGCTCACACTAAATAGAGTTCCATCTAAGTCGGTTGAAAAGACACCATATGAGATATGGACGGGCAACCCCCTAGTTTGTCTTTTCTCAAAATTTGGGGATGTGAGGCTTATGTAAAACGTTTACAATCGACAAGCTCACACCCAAATCGACAAGTGCTTCTTTGTGGGATATCCTAAGGAAACTAAGGGATATTACTTTTATAATCGGGAACAAGGCAAAGTGTTTGTCGCCCGACATGGTGTCTTCTTGGAGAAAGAGTTTCTTTCAAGAAGGGTTAGTGGGAGCAGGGTGCATCTTGAAGAAGTTCAAGAAACACCGAAAACGTTTGGCGACCACGGAACCACAACGGGAGGAGCAAAGTGTTGCGCCACCGTTGTAGATACACCCGCCCCACGGAGTGCGAAAGATCACGTCGTGCGCCCGAGTACAGTGCGGAACAACGTGATATATTGTTGTTGGACAACGATGAACCTAAGACCTATGAGGAAGCGATGGTGGGACCGATTCCAACAAGTGGCTTGGAGCCATGAAATCCGAAATAGAATCCATGTACGACAATCAAGTTTGGAACTTGGTTGATCCACTGATGGTGTCAAAACCATTGAGTGTAAATGGGTTTTTAAAGAAAAGGCCGATATGGATGGAAATGTTCACATCTATAAGGCACGATTGGTGGCGAAAGGTTTTAAACAGATTCAAGGAGTTGATTATGATGAAACCTTCTCGCCCGTCGCAATGCTTAAATCTATTCGGATTATCCTAGCGATTGTTGCATATTTCGATTATGAGATATGGCGAGATGGATGTCAAAACGGCTTTCCTAAATGGAAACCTAAGCGAGGATGTATACATGATACAACCTCGGGGTTTTGTCGATCCAGAATCGCTGGAAAGATATGCAAGCTACGAAATCCATTTATGGATTGAAGCAAGCATCTCGGAGTTGGAATATTCGTTTTGATGAAGTAATCAAAGGGTTTGGTTTCATCAAAAATGAAGAAGAGGCATGTGTTTACAAAAAGGTCAGTGGGAGCGCAATTGTATTTCTAATCTTATATGTGGATGACATATTACGATTGGAAATGATATCCCTATGCTTGAATCAGTCAAGTCTTCATTGAAAAATAGTTTTTCCATGAAAGACTTAGGAGAGGCAACATATATATTGGGCATTCGGATCTATAGAGATAGATCCAAGAGGCTAATTGGATTAAGCCAAAGTACATACATTGACAAGGTGTTGAAAAGGTTCAACATGCATGATTCCAAGAAAGGTTTCTTGCCCATGTCACATGGCATTAATCTTAGCAAGAATCGGTGTCCTCGGACACATGATGAGCGGAATAAGATGGGTATGGTTCCATATGCTTCGGCAATTGGATCCATCATGTATGCCATGCTTTGTACACGCCCGGATGTCTCGTACGCTTTGAGTGCTACGAGCAGATACCGTCGGATCCGGGTGAAGGTCACTGGATGCGTAAAGAATATCCTTAAGTACTTGAGAAGAACTAAGGATATGTTCCTAGTCTATGGAGGTGAAGAAGAGCTCGTTGTAAGTGGTTACACCGATGCTAGCTTCCAAACAGACAAGGATGATTATAGATCACAATGCGGGTTCGTGTTCGCCGAACGGAGGCGCGGTCACTGGAAGAGTTCCAAGCGGGATACGTTGCGATTCTACAACGAAGGCCGAGTACATTGCGCCGGAAGCCGCAAAGGAGGCTGTTTGGATCAAGAAATTCGTTTCGAGCTTGGTGTGATGACTAGTACGACGGTCCAATGTCTCTCTATTGTGACAATAGTGGAGCCATTGCGCAAGCCAAGGAGCCAAGGTCACATCGAAGTCCAAACACATACTTCGGCGATATCATCTCATCCGCGAGATTGTGGACGAGGTGATGTCAAGATATGCAAAGTGCACACGGATCTCAACATAGCCGATCCGCGACAAAACCTCTCCCCTCGCGAAGCATGAGGCGCACACAAGAGCAATGAGTATTAGATACTTACATGATTGACTCTAGTGCAAGTGGGAGATTGTTAGTGATATGCCCTAGAGGCAACATGGAGATGTTGGATATCACGTCAATGTTTATGTATAAATGAATAAAGTGTTATTCGGTTCCATGAAATAGACATCTTGTATTGATCAATAAGTACGTGACTTATTTATGAGACTCTATATGTATGAATCTATTTCTAAACGATCCTCGATCATATGTCATATTGTTGGAACAAATATGATTCTAAGATCGGCATGTTTATTAATTGATGATCATGTCTCATATATCATGGGTATGGAGATACCAAATCAATAAACATGGACACATGTGTTGGAGAACACATTGTTGGATAGACCCACCATGAGACACTACGGGAATCAATGTGCCATTAGTTGGTCTCGGTAGTGTTGGTACAAAGTCCTTAGACCCGAGATCACCATGGATTCCAACATGTGTAGTAGCCTACTTTGGGACTACCAAACGCTATTCCGTAATGCTGGGTAGTTATAAAGGTAGTTTTCGGGTTTGCTATGAAACATGGAGTGGGATGTGAGTGGTCAAGATGGAATTTGCCCCTCCTTTGGAGAGATATCTCCGGGGGTAATGGATTATGGAAATGCGTGGCCATGCTAAGTTGATTGAGGAGTCAATCAATGACAGATAATCCAATACGGTTCGAGTGAATGGTTAAGCTATTGAAGGGATGGCACACATCTTGCCTATAGCTTAATTGGTATCGTGAGGCAAAGGGATTTGTGTACACATTACGGGTTCGAGCCGATATTATTCTTGTATACTATGGTGTCAATATGTGCTGCTAGGCGCCATTTGTGTAGTGGCTGAGTTAGACTCGAGCCGACGATCGGCTAAGTTAGACTATAGCCGAAACCGAGTATACCGAACCTACGTGGTCGCACGCTTAAGGGGATAAGAACGGCATTCGAGTTGGACTCGACACGGCTCGATCGGATAGGGATCCGATCGGATAGAGTCCTATAGGCTTACGACGTATGGGCGGCCAACTCGTGAGATTCGGATAGGATCCGATTCAAAATAGAGTCCTGATCGGCCACTAGTCCTAGTCGGCCAACTCTATATAAAGGAGGGAGGGGGGAGAGCTGCGACACGTCAATTGCATCGCGTGCAACGAAGTCGTCGAGATCAATCTCCACGGAAACCCTCCCATTTTCGAGCCAAACCCCTAGCCTTGCATCGCGTGCTAGCACACGGGTGTACGGCGTTCGTCCCCGGACGTGTGGATACGTAGAGGCGCTGCTACGTTGCGCGCGTTGATCGGCCGGATCGGCCGCAATCGGAGCGATCAGTGCGGTCGGGCGCATCGGAGCAAGGCGTGAGAACGCGGCCGGACGACTCGAATCGGCGATTGGCGAATCTGTCTCCGGAATCGGCTACTGTTCGGATCGGATTGCCCGATTGGCTATTCCGCCGCACTCTACTCCAATCGGTAACGATCTATCGTCCCTTACTTGTAAGTGTTCCTGGTTTGCGCGGTAAAAAGTTTTGTTTTCGGCTAGCATAGCCTCCGCGTAACCCTTTACAAACATACACCGAGGCAAGTTTAGACAAACCCATTCTAGAGCCACAAATACCGACAAGAGGGATCTAGAGCTATCTCCAATCTCATCGAGTTCCTACTCGAAGAAACCAATGACCGCTAGTCGTTGACCAAGCTTTACGTCGCCAGACTGACAAAGACTAGATTAGGTTCTCCTCCCCATTGTGCTTGTGTCATATTGATATATAAAGGAAATACCGGCTTCATCCAACAAGAGTTGGGATATTACCTGTCAGTTAAGGGGTCCGAACCTATAAAATATTTTTATCTCTTGTCTCCTTTACCTCAATCTCGTGTATACCCTGGCACCAATGATCCTCATACTTTACAAATATCGTAGCGGGCATAGTCCGTCGATACTAGTGGCATATCATCAATTTTGGTCAAATTATAATGACATGTATCTAAATAGAACGAATAAATGATATTTTTCAAATCGAAGAAGTTACAATAGCATGGATCCAATTAACCCTTTCAACAAAAGGCACCAACGCCAAACAATAGTAAGCTATAAGCTAACTAAAACCACATGTGGAAGAGAGACAATGAAAGCGGGCTAAAGATTTATAGTCAGTTGTAGCATAGGCTCAAAGATAGTGCGTATGAGAGGTGTGTAGTATTAATAATGTAATATATATAAATATTTATTTATATGAAACTATTTATTAATATGCCATTAGATTAGTTTAAATAATATATCAATTTTAAAGAGTTTATTTTACTTTGGGTCATGTTTTATTTTCAAAGTGAAACTTTGGACCACCATTTGTCCAACCTTTTCATTTTGGAGCAAGTAACTTTATCTTTGTTACTATATGAGTGCAAACCACATCATCACCACATTCAATGACCTCAAGTACATTATTAATGACATGTTGGCAAACTTTTCTATCTATATGCATGTCATACCTTTGTCGAAGGTGACGTTAGACATGGCTAGTGAAAGAATTAGGATGGCCCATTATGTAATAAAGGTGAAGTTACCTAATCCAAAATAAAACAAATTGAATATAGGATGATGAAAAGTAAAACTTTGATGATAAAACATGACCCAAAATACACTATTAGCCTAACCTTGCTATAAGGTGGTGTTCTTTTAGAGATATTGGAAATTCTCTCCTTCACACGTAAAATTGAGCTATAGATTAACTAATGATTAATTAAATATTAGTTATAATAAAATTTAAAAATAAATTAATATGTTTTAAAACAATTTTTTATTATTTTTTAAAAAACATACCATTTAACCAGCGTACGTGTTACAATAGAAACTTTAAATAACATAGCCTAAAAGCACTTCCGCTACGGCGAGCGGCAACCGTCGACTTCGACTCACATGAGCCCGGTTCCCTAACCTCCTGCCGTTGGTGGTGCGGGGCCCACCCTCCAGCGCCCGACATGCGCCACCTCGTCGGTGGCAAAGCAAAGCAAAAGCAACGCAGGTGACAAGTCAGCGTTAATTACCAGCCATTAACCGCACTGGGGGGGAAGCGTGATTAACCACTGAGACTATGCTGCTAATCCCGCGATGATGCCGCTGTTAATTACCCTTATTACCAACGCCCACTGCCCTGCGCTGTCCCGCTCACACGCTGTCGCATGGCTACATTACACCTGGATGGAGCCAACAGGGGACCCCGCAAAGTGCACAGGCGAAAGCTACCCAGATGTGTCACGGTCACCAAGCGTTTGGTTTTTCTTTCCATGTCACTTTCTCACGAGAGAAAAGAGAGAGGCAGCGGTTGTGTCCTGACGTCTAGGATTTGTTTTTTGTTTTCATGCTTACCTTCTCAGGATATTGATGAGCGGATGATGTCATAGGTTTAATTGGTTTCGATAATAGATACATAACCTTGATGTTTGTTGTTTTCTATGTATTAGTTATGTTTTGTAAAGAATATTACTTGAACATTAGTCAAGTTATTAGATTCTACTCATCTAATAACCAAATGGAATAATAAGTAATTAGATTCTACTCATCTATAGCTACACTTTAGTCAAGTTATTATCCTGTTATCCTGCTACTTAATGTGTTATGTATTATGAAGTTTTAAGACTAAAGATCAATTATAGCTTACAGTTCCAGGCTTTTTCATGTATCTATAATATGAAGCATAAACTGTTAATGATAATATAATGGAATCACTCATAATATTGACCAGATAACACCTTCTCAAATAATCAGGTACAAACTCATTTGCTATTTGTCACATCTATGTATATACAATTATGTTAAGTCTACATAGCAGAAATGAAGAGAATAATACATGGTCTTGATTGTGTCGCATCTTCTTTCATCACAAAGATAAAAACAATTGCTATAATCACTCTTGTAATATCCAACGCATTTTATTATATGAAGTTTGGAACATGTAAAACAGTAAGAGAAAATATACTTTCATTACAATAAATACAAATTTATTAGAGTATCATATATTTTTTTTCAATATCAATGGGAGATCTCATGGTAACAAAAGCTACTGTCAAATGAAAAAAATGCGGAAATTACTCTTTCCATCAATCTGATGAGGTAATGTCTAATAAAATACTCTAATTTTAACAAACCAAACGGTAACAACTGAAAATCGAAGAATTTAAAATCGGAAATTAAAAATCATAACTTACAACAACTTTTGGTATTTTTACATCTCGCCGTGTTTATTGCCTCTTATTTGTCAGCTTTGTTGCGCGAAATTAATAAAGAGAAATTTATCTAAAAGATTGAGAAAAACCAAATAATTTAGAAATCACAAAGGAAAGGAAATTTCAAAATAAAGGTTTGAAAATAAGAATTATAAAAAGATATATAGGGAAGTTGATGAGAATTTATTTTGAATCAAAAATCATATTTTTGGAAAAAGGAAAGGAATTAAATAAAATATATATAATATAATATAACGTAATAAAAATGGGCAAAAAGGTTGGAAATATAGGTTAAAATTTAATTTTTGAATGGGTTAGGTCATATTTTAATTTTAAATGTGAAGGAAAAAAGAAATGGGAGAATATAGAAATTAAATCGGGAAAATACGAAATGTCACTATTCATCCGTCACCAACTGTTCGACACCGTACCTAGGGTCTCGAACCGCCTCACCACCGCGCGCTGCGTGTCGCGCCCGCAGCATCGTGCCCCACGCTACCGTACCGTGCCCATGCCGCGTCGTACCACGCCGTCGCGTCGACCGCACTGTGCCCGCGCCGCGCAGCCGTCAACCACGTCGCGCCCATGCCGCCGCTCGCCCGCCGTCGCGTCGTGCGCGCCAGCCACACCACGCGTCGCCCCTAGCCGCCTGTAGCCACGCTGAGCCGACACCAGCCACACCACGCGTCGCCCCTAGCCGCCGGCCCTCCCCCGAGCGTGCACCGCTCCCGTCGTGTGTTGCCACGCGTCGCCCTTCACCCCAGTCCCCCCTCTCCAGCGCTCGCCGCACGTCACCGTGCCCCCCACGCACGCGCGCCATGGCCGCCGGCCTCACCCGAACAAATACTGACATAGAACCCTATAAAAGGCCCCGATAGATCGAACTTTGTATACCAAATCTCTTCGTGAATCACTCCTCCCCAATTTCCCCAAATTTCCCCACCTATTACGCACCGAGCTGTCCCAATTTGATCAAGAACTGAAGAACCCTAGTTGTAGCCGCCCAAGGCCGATTTTCCAAAATTCGTCGTCTTCGGCCGATTTCCTCTCCGATTGAAGGTACGGATACAATCCTAATGTCAATAGCTTCCTTTCCCCTAGTTTTTCCGAGCCAAACCATCACCGGAGCACGCCGCCGGCGAGCACCACCGTGCTTTCCCTGTCCGGCCGCCGCGCGCACACGTCGACAGGCCAATGTCGTGCTTCTCCGGCCAAACACTTGCCATAGCTAGCTTCCCCACACCTTGTAGATGCTCCCAAGCCCCTTAGTTAGGTTGTGCCACTGCTGGAATACCACGGCGACGAGCGCCGCCGTCGCCACAGCCACCTCGCCGTCGCCGGCATGCCCCGCCACCTCTTTGGCCCGGCCAAGCCATGGAATGGAATCCCCGTAGCTCCTAGATGGTGTAGAACCCCTTTGCCCCCAGAGCTAGCCCTCCTCGCCGCCGACGACCCCATCTCCTGCAGCCACGAGGAGAAGAAGAAGAGAGAGAGAGAGAGAGAAAAGAAAAAAGGAAAGAAAGAAAAAGAAAAGGAAAAGAAAAAGAAAGAAAAAGAAAAAATAAAATAGAAAAAGAAATATGATTTAGGAAGAATATTTGGGAAATTTTAAATAGAAATTTATTTCCCGAAATAAAGATTTTAAGGGACAATTATAGGCTAAATATTGAATAATATTAAGAAAATTTAATTTTTGCCTAAGTTAATTTAGAAATTATTTATGTAAGTATTAATTTCATCACATGAACTTCTTTTCAAAAACTTAAATTAAAATTCAAATTATTATGAGTAACATCACACTTTAGGGTAGTTGAGTAGGATTCAAATAAGATTTTGGCCTTGGGTTGTTTACCCAATAAAAATAAAAAATAGAATTTGACTTAACAATTTCTTTTCCATATAAAACTTCTAAATCCTCAAAACATACTATTCCTAAAACTTGAGACAAAATAGCTTGGGATAATATCACCATATGATTACTTAAAAATGGTAAAACACGAGAACTTCACATTAACGTAACTCGCTCATTTTAACTCGAATTCTTGTGTAGCTCGAACTTAAATTTATTTAACACTGTAGGTTCGTCTTAGGAACCACTTTAGCACTTTATTTGGTTTTTATTTTGGATTTTATTGAATTCTAAACGAATTCAATCCTTTCTTTTCGCACGTACGAATAGTATCCGAGGAAGCAGGTGTTGATTACGCGGAAGACCCCTTCCAACAATTGTGCAAGCAAAGCAAGTCATCACTCCCTTTGAACATGTTGATCCTAATTGCGAAATGATATTGATTTAAACTTCAAATATGCATGCTATACACGAAATACCTATGCTTGATATGCCATGCCTTGATATTGCTTACCCTTAGATATAATTTTTGTAACCCTCGATGTGATATAACCGAAGAAAACCTTCGGTAAAATGCTTAGCCATGCTTATACTAGAATCTTGCATACTCATATTTTTATAAAAGCTATATGCTTGGGCACTACCTTAGGGAAGGTAGTTGAGATACGACATGTGGAGACATGAGCGCCACATTGCCTTGAACATGATGAAAATAGTTTTGATGGAAGAATAAAAGTACAAAACCAATGTTTTAGACCGGGGCGGCTGGATGGATTTGGCTAGATTCCGGCAAAGGCAAGTACCGTCCCTGGTCAATTAAGGACCGAGCCATGAGACTTACAACTTAGAACGAGCCAATACAACCGTACTTCTCGAATGGGTATAGACCTAACGGAGTAGATAGCCGAGCGGAGGCAGTATCCCTGCATAGTGGTTCTTATGATGAGAAGTGGTTTGTGATGTTGAGATGAGGCTGCGGCCCACATATTGAAGTGATGAATCAAATCGAAATTAATTATAACTTAAAGACTGAGAGAGTTTCCCTTACCCCGGGAGCGCCAGAACTCCTCTCACTGCTAGGAAAGGACAGCTAGAGTACATGAGGATTTAAGTTCATGGAGCGGGTACTGCCAAAGTAAGGTTATCGAAAAGCTTTGTCGTGACCGTCCCATATAGAGGGATGCAGGCTTATTCAATGGGTAGTTGCGGAGTACGGGTAAAGTGTACATCCACTGCAGTGTGAGTAAACCAATCTATTCGAATAACCGTGCTCGCGAATAATGAGCGGCGTGACAAGTTTCTCCCATGGCTAGACTCATAAATTTTAAAATAATGGGTTGGGATGCATAATGATTTTGTATGCTGGTGGACTCAACTTCTCGAACTGCGAGAAGGGGGTAGACTCCCCAGAAAACCATGACGACCCAGAGGCGGGAAACCATCCTTGGTATCACGATGGATGGCAGACAGAACCGTCGCCGATTTCATACATTCTGGAACTAAAACTTGACTTGGCTAGATGATAGCTTTGTGAAATGATTTACGAAAATTGGCTTTATGTAAATAAACCATAGCCATCCTTTGAATGACCCTATCATGTGCATCATTCCGTGTTGGCTTGTTGAGTACGTTGGGTACTCACCCTTGCTATACGCACAAACATACAGATGTAGGCGTGGAAGATCTGGAGGACCCGTATGCCTACTGCCAGGAGGGTAATGAAGACGATGGAGCGCAATAGGTCTTAGTCCCCAGTCGTTGCCTGTGGCAATCGACATGCCGCTGCCTTTCGTCTGCTATCTCACCTAGACTCTGATTTTGGTTGTATCTGGACCAGTAGGTCCTATGTGTTGGATATTGCTTTCGAGCTTATTTTGTAATCTATAACTATCTATAAAGCAAGTAGTGTTTACACCCAAATTCTATTTTGTCTTGCTATTTTGCAGAAAACCCCTTGAGTTTTTTTCAAAATTAACCCGCAGTCCGTCTGACTATTTAAAAAAACCAATTAAAGAAGAAAAAAGGGTTATTTTGTAGAAAACCCCATGACTGTTTATAAAATTAATCTGCAGTCCCAATGTTAAAAAGAAAGAGAAAGCTTGGATGGAAAAAACCTCCCGCATCCCTCTCTTCGCCCTCATCCACGCCGCGCCTGCGCCTCCCTCCTCCCTCGCCGCTCGAGCTCCGCGCGCCGCGTGGATCTTCGTCCTCCGCCTGTTTTTCTCCCCGCATCGTCGTCCCGTTGTAACGCACGAACATTTTGCTAGTATATTCTATGTAAGACTATTCGTGTACTTTGCATCTGATAATTCAGTACTGTATTCGTGGGTATCAAACTACTCGATTCAGAAAAATAATACTATGAACACAAATAATTTCCATCGTAGAAATGGAGTCTACACAAACGATGCACCGACCCATGCACGCAAGAGACATGCCATCCATGGATGATGGAAAGAAAATTTTGGTGCACATCTCTTTGGTTCCCCAAGCAAAGCCCCCAATTATCTAACCACTCCTTCGTCATCCCTATCACCACACCTAAGCTCACCAAATCCCAAAACACAAAAACACACCCAAAAAAAAGAGAGAAAGAGGAGGCCACCCTCCCAATGCCACCTCCTGACGCCGACGCCGACTGACTCACCCACCGCCGGCGAGCCCACGCCACCCACCGCCGGCGACGGCCATGCCCCCCGTCGCAATCCAGCTCTACAGCCTCCTCTTCAAGCTCCTCCTCCGCCGCCGCCTCTCCTCCCTCTCCGCCTCCTCCTCCTCCTTCGGCGTCTCCTCCCGCGCCGCCGCCGATCACCACCCCTCACCGCCGTCCAATCCCTCGTTCTCCTCCGCCTGCGCTGACGCTGTTGCCACCAAGGACCTCCACCCCGACCCGCTTTCCTCCCTTCACCTCCGCCTCTTCCTCCCCAACCCGCACCACAGCGCCGCTCCCGCTGCCGCCGCGAACCCTCCGCCTCCGCTCCGGCGAAACTCGTTCCCGCAGCCACACGACGTGGGGAGCCCCGCGGCGACGGTGGGGCAGGAGCTCTCCCGCCGCGGCAGCGCCAGCTTCAACGGAGTGTCGTCCGCCGCCGCGTCGTGCTACGGCGGGTACCTGCCGACAGCGCGGTCCGGGAGGAGGCTGCCGGTGATCGTGCAGTTCCATGGGGGCGCGTTCGCGACGGGCGCGGCCGACAGCGCCGCCAACGACGCCTTCTGCCGGCGCGTCGCGCGGCTCTGCGACGCCATCGTGGTGGCCGTCGGGTACAGGCTCGCGCCGGAGAGCAGGTACCCCGCCGCGTTCGAGGACGGGGTCACCGTGCTGAAATGGATCGCCAAGCAGGCCAACCTCGCCGCGTGCAGCCGGACGATGGCGAGGGGGGCGGGCTCTGGCGGGGCCGATTCGTTCGGCGCGGCGTTGGTCGAGCCGTGGCTAGCCGCGCACGCCGATCCATCCAGGTGCGGTTTCTTGGGGTGATTTCTTGGATTCTATTTTTGGGTGTCGTGTGGATGAATGTTGTTCGTTCGTGGTTGCTAGAAGCTAGAGTCCGCATTGAGCATTGCAAGATTTGGTTCTAGGACGTGCTGGTGATTTGTTTGGTTATGATGAATTGATTGCGTTTGATGGATGAATGGTCTTATCATAGTGAGCCAATTTCATCTCTTGCTATTTGCATCGTCGAACTTTGCAATGTGTGTGACAACTGATAGAATTTTTGGGAATGTAAGTTCTGTCTGACAGATCTAGTGAGGATTGTGTGTGTAGTTTTGACTAATTCTGTGCTGGAGCTTTGGATTTGGTCATATACTAATTTTCTTGGTTGAGAAACCTGAAACAGTACTAACGCTCAAGCGGTTGCATAATGTGGCATACATGGTAGTTTGCAGGCTGTATTCAACTGCCACTGACACATGGCCAACTCAGGCATGATTAGTTTCAAATAAGTTCAATGATGGGCAGTTGAATGTAGGAGTAAACAATATCAACTTAGGAATAATGCAGACTGAATTTAGAATTGTTCTTTCAGGCAGTCCTATGATTCTTTATCTTGGTCGAATTCAGTTGGTTCCTTTCGAGCCTTCGCTGTAAATATAGTAGTTCAAGTTAAACCATTTAAATGGATGGATTTAGATCTATTCTCAATCATAGCCTGTACTTCGCTGTAGATTGTAACCATTTAATGGTGGTAGCATGAGCTGCATAGTGATCATTCTGGTATACATGTTCAAAATTTGTCCTGTGCCTGCATCTTGATGGGTTCTCGTGTGTTCAAGAAGTGTGGCGTCGACCATGACAGACTTAATGTTTGTGTAACAATATCAAGAAGGAAAGAGTAGTTGTCAGGAGAAGAGGGGAGGGAGAAAAGGGTTGGAACCTTGGAGGAGAAATATCAGTTAGCATCTGCATGCTCTTGGAGATCAGGAGATCGAGGAAGAATAGGAGGAGACGGTTAGTGGCACTGCTGGATCATTGGGTATTAGGAGCAGGTGGAGAGAGAAAATCAAACTAACCCGTTATGTTGTATATGACTTGAAGGGGAAGGGGTTTTATGAAATGAGAGATGAGGAAAAAATAGGAGCTTAAGTGCTGAACAAAATAATGGGATAAAAAATGAGTATTGGAAAGGGCAAATCATCATTGTGAAAGATGTGTGGCACATGGTGTTCTTTTGTTGGGACATGGTGAAATGATTTCTAGGGTTTCATAAGTGCCTTGTGACTACACTACTGCATTGTTTATCTATTATATCCTCAGTGATGTTCCAGATTGTTTTGTATGCATGAATATTTGTTACATATATTCTTTTGTTAGCATATCGACCTGTGGGTATAAACTGCATGTGAGGCCAAAAGTGCTATATTTTGAAATATGAGAACCTAAAGTACTCATGCAGTCATGGTTCTAAAAAATATTTTGTTTGATGGTGACCATGTCTGTGTCGAATTAAATCTTGATAAACTATTCAGCTTTCTGTTTGTAGCATGAGGCTTACAGCGAGCCAAAGATGATTGAAATATTCATCTAGGTGATATAGGGTGGTGTCAAATTCTTGATTGTGTTTAAGATTTTGGGGGGAATGAGATTTTGAGAGCAAAATGATTGCTAGTCTGTTATGGGGTTGACAGAAAATTGTGTAACCGTTCTGCTTCCCTTTTTATAGGATAGTTTTTAGGCATTGGCATATTCAGTGCTTCAGTGAATTATGTTGAAGGATTAAAGTCTGAGTTGATCATTATTATGTTGTTAGATAATTTGTGAGAAGAATCAACATAAGCTCTTCAAGCTGGAAATTAGGTTATTTTAGATTTTTTTATGTAACCTGCCTT